>JBAMCG010000037.1:8189375-9540000 GCA_037075325.1 Drosophila mayaguana | reverse complement strand
GAGCTGCTGCTTGGGCCATGATTTAAGATGCAACTGCAAGTGGCCATAAATCAAATCATAGTTTTTTTCCGCCCTCTAGTCTGTTATCCACCTCCTAGTGACTTCCGCCCACTTGCTCGGCTCGGGCATGCGGACAAGTGCCTTGTGGCCAACAATAACTTAATTGCAAAGTCATGTTTGCTTTGTGGCCATGTCTTGGCTGTTGCTACCTGATGCAGTTGTTGCTGCCGCTGTGGTTAACTCAACCAGCCCAGCTGCATCAGGCAGCACACACACACACACACTCACATGCACACACACACACACAGCAAACCCCATATCGCCTTATAGGCAGCTGTACATGAGTGCAAGCACCACAAGACTGAATTTCTGTTGTGGACATGGTCATTGGGCTTGTGTTAGTGTGTGCGTGCGTGCCTTGGCCACCAGCTGCTCAAGGCGAGCCCTAATGCATCAGTGTTTCGGGTACTAAGTATATCTTACAGCTAAAATTCGATTAAGCCCTGTTAGGCAAGACAAGAGTCATGCCGTGCTGCCATCAAATGTAGATCATCTCTGAGTAGATGTGGATATATGTTGGGAAATCAATTGACGAAGTCTGCTGTCCAACCGCTCAAGTTGGACAGGCAAACTGCCTATCGAATTGCATTCTCCAATGAAAGTGGTATAAGTCAGTGTGTTTGTGTCCCAGTAAAGATATCCCGATTATACATACATACACATTTAAGTTGGATCAAGTTTTGAGATATTCATTTGCAATTCAATCAAAGTGTAGTAAATGCCCCTTCCACTCCCTCGTAGACATCATTGTAATGCTCCCAAAATACACGACATTTTAAATTACGTTAAATTTGGAAACTCATGCCAAAACTGAGCACAATTTAGAAATGCCAAATTCATGCCCTGTAAAAAGAAAGAAGAGAACAGGGAACCAGCACGAGCTGCTATTAGCAGCACATTTAAAACAAGTTCGCAAAAGGAGCCTCGAATAAATATATATGCATATATACATACATATATATATATATATATATATATATATATATATATATATTGGATATATAATAATAAATATATTTGGCCAACATTTTGTTGCTGCTGCTGCACATGGTCGCTGCTCCGGGCATAAACTTTAAAATTGAGCCAGGCACACAAAGAAGAAAATAAAATTGGAAAAAAGGAGAGAAACGAGAGCAGCAGCGACTTTTAGTTTTATTGTCATTTCAATGTATTTCCGCACTTTTAACCGCAGTCGCACATGCCTGCTGACCAAGCTCTAAAAAATGGAATGGAAGAAAAAAAAAAAAATAGCTGCAAAGAGAGCAAAAAGTATTTCGAACAGCTTCGAAGCCATAAAAAACTGCATTTGGCAGTTGTCGCCAAAAGGCAAACTACATCATCATAGAGAGCGAGGCTGTAGACCTTCGGCAAGACCTCTCGCTGTACCCAAATCCATTTCTGCTGCTATCATTTAATGTCCTGCAATCACACAAATGCGCTGAAGGGTGTTATAAATGACTCCAGCAAAATAAATTCATTTGAAGTGCATACAAACATCTTGTGCTAAGAAATTCTATTGGAGATAAAAGTAAATTAAGACGTAGTTACTCATTTCATACACGCATGGTCCTTCAGCAGGGTGTTTTTTAGTCGCGTACTCTCAAGAATATTTTTTTATCTTCATTCTAACATTTGCCGCAATGTCGCACAGATTTGCGTGCCAACGACATATTTAAAATGTTGAAAATTATTTATAATTAAAAGTTGGAGGCCAGAAACTTTTTCGGCTGTGCCTGTTGCCAGCTTATAGACCCAAATGTTCCGCTCTTCCACTCTGGCCCACATCCCGCCTCCTCGTTCGGCGCCTCCTGCTATGGCGCATAAAATTTTTTAATAAAAGTGCCTGGGCAGCCGAGTCCATTGGAGCCGTAAACGTAGACGGAATGATTGTTATTTACGCAATGGCAATAATAATCCGTATTTTTGCACGCCTAACAGACCCACACACACACACACACACACACACTCACACAATCACACATATTCACATGCACACATTACTAAATGTGAGTGCTGTGTCTGTGCACATAACCAGCAGAAAATTCAATTTTCCTTTGCCTTTATTCAAAATTCCAATAACTCACAATCAGAGCGAGTTTCTGCCTTGACTTCATTTCAACTGCGGCTTTCCACTCTCCGTTCACTGCGATTTACTTTGCTTTTGTTTTTATTTCCCTTATTTATACATTGGTACATTGTTTGTGGCCAGTGTGTATACACATAGGAGTGACTGTGTTTCAAGGTATTTTTATTCAGTTTGCGGCTTTTGCATATTGATCTACTAAGTGAGAATAAATCAACTGCGGTGGCAGACAAAACAAATTCAAATGAAATTGAAAGAAATGATTATGTTTTAGAAGAGAGTAAAATATATTTTGCTAAAAACAAAATTCAATTATTTTAAGTCAAAGCATTTCAATTTAATTAAACAAAAAAAAAAAAAAGCTGAACAATTTTGTAAGCTTATTTTTTTATTATATTTTTTGTCTTTAATTATGTAAAATATGCAATGCATTTTAAATATTTAACGGCAACAAGAAGTTAAAAATGTGGTAAATAATAACATAATAAATAAACAAATTTAACTAAAATAGTTAAAATTCAGCAAAGATCTCTTAATAAATAGAAAGAGAAATGTTTATAATAAATGCCAAATAAAATTCTTTATAAATCGCATCTTAATTCAAATTGTTGCATCGTTCTCTATAAAAATTGAACAAAAGCTAAAAAAAATATATATATATATATATAGAATTCTTAAGAAAATACTACAAAAATGTCAGTTCTATTAAGAAATTTACCGTTCTATTTTTAAATTGAATTGCCATTCGAATGCATTTATCTAAATACCAGGCCATTAAAGTGTCTCTGGACTTGTCCGAGCCCAAGAGCCCAACAGCCCGCCTATAGTCGAACTGTCCAATAAAAGTCAATAAGCAAACTGTAAGATATGCGCATTTTTCAATTACGTATTCGCAAAGCGACGCCCAGCTATACAAAAGTCCTCTAATAGATATAGCTGTGCAGCAGTATGTGCACTGAAATACACATGTACATATATGTAGCTGTGTGAGTGTGTGTGTGTGTGTGTGTGTGTGTTTGTTTGTTTGTGTAGCGCATATAACAAAACACAAATTCAAATGGCATTTTATGCAACATGGCCTGGCATTCCGTGTGGACACACGAGAGTGTGGGGCCAGGGCATCCAGTTGCACTCGTTGAAACATGTAAGCCATGTATTTCATTATGTTGCGACAAACTGCCTGACACGGGCGGCTAATAAAGGCAACGGCAACGGCCATGTACAGACAGTAGTTGTTGCTGCTGCTGCTCCTGTTACCAATTCCAATCCCCGAGCTGAAGCCGAAGCCGAGGCCAGAGCTGCCCTCTATTCCATGCAAATTGTTACTAGAAGTAGCAAAATAAAAGTAAAAGCTGAATCGATGCGGGTCAATAAGCAGCGCCTGCTTACAGCAAAATCGAATTAGTATTAGGCAAAATGAGATGGAAAAAAAAATAATCGAAATAAAATTAAGAAATAAAATGGACTGCGACTAGGACTAGGCCACGGCAATATCCCGGCACTTTGCAATCTCTGAGCTCCTTCCGCATTTGCGCTCCTCCCGCTGCCTTCGGGCACTTCGTAAATGCTTCCGTACACTTGACTGACCAGCACAACTTTAAATAACAGCCAGCAACTGCAGCTGCGAACTTAACATAGTGCCTGTTGGTAAGTCAATGTACTTGTGCGCCCAACTCGACTTTGAATGCTCACCCAAACTTTTCGGGCGGCCTAGTCAAGCGTGGGCCTTTAGTTTAAAATCAAGTATTTGCTAAGTGCTGCGATTCGATTTTATGATTCGCCATACTTTTTCAGACATGGCTTTTGGATTATGGCTCGAGTGGGCGTGCCCTCAGCCCGGGCTGCTGCCAGTTCCAATTGACGCAATAAACTTGCGCTGCTGCGTATCCGTAGGCGCATCCGCTACAGCTCAAATGCCCGCAGGAACTGGGCAAATATTTGCTGCTGTTGTTAATGTTATTTATAAATCTGCGCGTTTTTTAAACATATTATTAAAATACACACACGCAAACGGTAAACGCAAAAAAATGAGCTGGAAAGTGCATTAATCATATTTATATGTGTGGAAAATGCAAACGGAACAGGAAGCGCTCATGTCAAGTGCTTAAATGCTTTTTATTTTTGCATTTATCTATACGTTATTCAAAGTTATATCTCTTGAAAAAAAAAAAAAAATAAAATAAAATAATAATAAATAACTTACAAAATAAATTAAATTAAATACATATTTTCCATAATCTTTCAGTACAGTTACAGCACTTGTTCCCCTAAAAGAAAAACTGGAAATTGGATTCCTGCTCTGCCTCTAGCTGCAAACAGAATTATTTCATTGTCTTTATAAATAATGTGAGTTGAGATTCAATGCTGAAGGAGCTGCCTCTAAATGGAGTATGAAAAAAACAATTCGTTGCTTGGCCTCTGCAGAAAACTTTTCATGCGAGCTCATTAAATATTAAGGACACTTTAAGCAATGTTTGGGGCCGTAAAGTTTGCGCGTTATCAATCAACGCGAGATGACAAAATCAAAACGGGCGACTAAATTAGGCAAGTTAGCCAAGTTGGACAAGTTGGCCGCATGGCATGAGGGCCAAACAAAACAAGCCAAGTGAAATTGTCAACAACTTATCAGCTGTACAAATGAGCTGCTGCTCCTGCTGCTTCTGTTGCTGCTGCCTAGCGAGGGGCACAACGGAAGTCAATGAAGCCAGGCACTAGCATTCACTTACAATTCCGTTTCTGCTGCTGATGCTGCCTTTGTGGGTGGCCATTCCTGCTACAGCTACTCCTGCTGCTGCTGCTGCTGCTGCGGCTGTCTAATCGGCAGTCGTTAGTCGCTGCGGGGTTAACATACATATTACTAGGATGATGTTGCTGCCTGCTACTGCTGCTCTTGTTGTTTTAAATGCGTTATTGTTGCGCTGGCAACAACAAATAAGCGCATTAATAACAAACGCCATTGAACGGCCATGTCATCAAATGAGCCAGCAACAAATGCCACAACTAGCTGCCGCAGCCAGCACTCCAGCTCCAGCGCCAGCGCCAGCGCCTGCCGGAGCGACAGACTGACTGTCCGCACTGATGCTGATTATGGTTGTTTATTTGGGCACGAGCACAATGACAATGCCATTGGCGGATCATTAAATGGCCAAAAGTCACGCATTTCGAGTTGATGGACTAAAATGACAGCTAGAGATGCGAGCACGAAGCAGCAAACATCAAATAAACAATTCTACAATCAGGAATGGCAAGTGACTTCAAACAATTTGAAGTTTGTTATGAATGATATTTCTATGGTTTATAATATATATTTATATTTATATATTTATATTTATATTTATATTTATATTTATATTTATATTTATATTTATATTTATATTTATATTTATATTTATATTTATATTTATATTTATATTTATATTTATATTTATATTTATATTTATATTTATATTTATATTTATATTTATATTTATATTTATATTTATATTTATATTTATATTTATATTTATATTTATATTTATATTTATATTTATATTTATATTTATATTTATATTTATATTTATATTTATATTTATATTTATATTTATATTTATATTTATATTTATATTTATATTTATATTTATATTTATATTTATATTTATATTTATATTTATATTTATATTTATATTTATATTTATATTTATATTTATATTTATATTTATATTATTTTATAATTTACCTATTTTTCTTTTCCTGATTACCTATGGAATTCTTAATATATTTAATACGTAACGATGATAACTTTACTTGATAAAGTCCACTCGAAATGGGAATTTTAAGTCAATACATATACAATTGATACCCATTTAAAATAATGAAATAAAGATTCAATCGATATATGCCTAAAATAAACGCCTGAAAGGTTTTTCCTAATGCATTAGACCTCTCATCATTCCCAGGCACGAAAACCTCGTGCTGAAGCGACTCACGCTTCAACCTCCATTCCGAGGGCAATTGAATGGAGACGAGTCATTGGCTCTAGCGACGATTAAAATTGCGACTGTTTCAATGATTACCGGTGCCAGGGCGATTACAGCTGCGTCCCTACGACTCTGCCTCTCTGCCCCTCTACCCCCTCTACTTAAATGGCAAGTGTAACAGTAGCTGGCGAGTGTTGAATGTTTAGCTGTCATTACGTGTCAGTAAACTGTGATCAGGAGCAGCTTCTGGTAGGTGGATGAGGCTGCAACCGAAGCGGCTGCTGATGACAACTCGTGCTGTTATCACTGGGTTTACTTTGGGCTCGTTGGACATTCAGTTTACAGCATTCAGTATCAACAATGGGCCAGACTTTGTCCAGGGGCCAATCGCAATGCTAGCAAATCCACACATCCGCTTCCGCTGGGCCCATTCAAACGCACTGATGGACACACAACGGGCGCCAGGTGTGGCGCGAGCAGGAGGCTGGCAGGCTCCTCTGTTTGGTACACAATTAGGTCATGCTGCTGACCAATTGCTGCACTTAAATGGAAATTTTCAGCTTAGCGATAGCTGAACTCTCCATTTGGCTGATGAATGCGAACAATGTGAAATTATTAGTAGAGTGTGGCAGAATAATTAGTTTTCAAATAAGGGCCTAATCAATGAAACTGTTTCGATTGTTATGTAAATGTGAAATCTGTATCTCTTCTATTATATAGACTGTAATGATTTGATTGTTTGTTTTTATTGAATATCCAAAGGTATGCAGTGTGTATTCGATTATTAAACGATCTAGATGAAAAATAAAATGTAAGAGAGTTTATCAAGTATAGAGCGTTAACAGCGAAGAGCAGAGGCTCTATCTCTAAAGGTCTTGAGATCAGAGTGAAAGGCAATCAACGCCTGCGACTAGTTCGAAATTGAGTTTTAGTTAACAAGAACAACGATTCATAAATTGATTTTTCTCAACATAGTTCTATCACAATGGACGTTATGAGTAAGATCTCTCTTGAGCAGATCGGCGGATGAGCCTAATGGTATTAGCTGTGGCTCTGGAAAAGTTCGTCTTTTGTTTGATACTTCTCTCATTAATCCCTGCGAAAACAGGTCGAAGTTTTGGCCTATAATTTAAATATAATATAATAATAACAGCGCTCAGTATATGACAGTTTATATGCACATATTTTGCTGCATCTCTAGCTAACTAAAAGTTATCAGTTATCTATGCATAAAAGAAGTTACCAAAAAGTGTTAAGAAACAGGTTTAAACACCGTGTTTCACATTGCTGATGCAGCTAGTTTCGGGCGCTCTTTCCAGGTTTTCGTACAGTTTTCTATTTGCGTTTCTTTGTTGGATGGATTTCGCTTTGTAACGCTTCTAGCTGGGCTCCCTTATTTCCATTGACAGTCAACTATGGAAATTCGAAAAGTGAAGCAAGAGTCTGCTGCTGCTGCTGCTTGACAGCAGTAACAACAACAATAGAAGCAACAGCAAAGGCAACAACAACAGCAGCAGCAGCAATCAGCAGGCAGTCAAAAAGACAATTGCTCACTGCTTACTGCAACAACAACAGCAACAACAAAGCAACAGCAACAAAAGCAGCAACAGCAACAACAAAAATAGCAACAACAATGGCCAACAACCAGGAACGTTGGTTAGCTTCCGCTTTACTAACTTTTCGCAGTGCACTTTTCAACGTTGTTGTTGTTGTTGCTGTCGCTGTTGTTGTGATCCTGCTAAAGCGCCAGCTGGGCCGCATTGTTTTTGTTGTTTGTTGTTTCATTTCAATTCGCCGAAACAAAGACTTAAAGTGCCCATTCACCTGATTTCGGTGGGTTTTAGTGCTGGCGCCACGCCCACAATGTGAGCAATACGCACGTCCACGTGCCTCGGCTCGCATGTTTATTTAAAACAACAAGAACAACTGCAGCAACAATAACAAGCGCTTGGCTTTTGTATGTCTGGTCAAAGAGTTTGGTAGGCAGAAGCTGGCAATTGTTCAGCTCAAATAGGCCTCATTTTAGGCCAGCCATTGGAAATGCCTGTGCGTGTGTGAATGTGCGGGTCTGTGTGAGTGTGTGGGGCTTATGACACAGTTTTCTGGTTTTTTGAAGTGCCTAACACATCACAATAGTCATTGAGTGGCGCTTCAGTGTGCTGCCTGCAAATTGGGCTGCTATTGAAGTGTATTTTATTGTCGACTACTCGATATAAGAGTGGTAAATAAATTATATATATACATAACTTTATATATGGTACAATAATAGGTATATAATATATGCAAAAATGATAATTAACTATAGATAATATACCTTTACTTTATATTCAATTATCATCAAATATAATAATTACATGTATTAACTATTTTAGTAATAATTAATTATTAATTAATTATTATATGTCTATTATAATATTATGATTGATTATTGTTATATATGATTTTAATATTATTTGTTTTTCTTGTTAAAAGGTTATATATACCTAACTTTATATATGGTACAATAATAGGTATATAATATATGCAAAAATGATAATTAACTATAGATAATATAACTTTACTTTATATTCAATTATCATCAAATATAATAATTACATGTATTAACTATTTTAGTAATAATTAATTATTAATTAATTATTATATGTCTATTATAATATTATGATTGATTATTGTTATATATGATTTTAATATTATTTGTTTTTCTTGTTAAAAGGTCAAGTTACTAACTTGTGATTTACTCTTAGAACCCACGGCCATTTAAGAACAGGAACAAAATCTAGCTATCCAACTACTGATCTGTAAGCCAGACTACCAAGATTTACCAGAATTTTCTATATAAATTCTGCAAATAAAATATAATTGCTCATATAAGAACCTATAGAAATGGCTCCAATATTATATAGATAATCAATATGTATTATATAAATAGCATCCTCGTCAGATATCCCTTCTACCTGCAAGTACTGGATATATTCACGTCTACAATTTCTAGCATAAAAACACTTATATTTGGGAATATTTTAGGTCAAGTCAAGCATTTTACAGATTCCATTTGGAGCACTACCTACGTCTCTTGTGAGCGCATAAGAAACTCTTAGCAATTTTATGTGTTAGGCAATAAATTTTAAACGCAGCCACTGTCCTATACACACACACACACACACACATACACACACTAGCGCTTTTTATGGCGATTTGTAGCAATAATTTCAATATGGCGCGCTGATCATGCGATAGTCGCGGCTGCCGCCGGCTGCTGCTGCCGTAGCTGCGTCTTGTGTTCCGTTACGGCGTTTGCAATATCCTTTAATTCACTCACACATGAGCACACCCACACACAGACACCCATGAGAGTCTCCTTCCCTCGTAAAGCTGCTTTATTTATTGAAAGTTTTTGGTTTGGGTTTTTCGCGCAGCGTTTAGTAAACTTTTAAGCCGCTTTGATTGCGTCCTTGAGGCATTTGGCTTGTTTTGCCATTTGCCCTGACTGTCTTTAGTGTGGGCTGTGTGGGCACTGGGGGCAAGGCTAAGTCCTTGACCTCGCCGTTTGTTGTCATTGAACTGCAGCCACAGCCACAGCGCACAGCCATCGACAGCAAAGCCAGACAAATTGCCATAAAATAGTGACAATAATCATCCTCGTCATTTCAGTCCATTGGGCAACCGAAAAGTGCGGCGGCTCCTTGTTAAATATGCCATTCAATTGGGCTACTAATATAGCAATACTCATACATTTCGGCCCCGTCACGTCTTCATTTCATTTCAGTTGTTTGCTTTGGATCTGCGGATCTTGGCTGCACGTACAGCAGAAATCACGTCTCAGCTACCGCTGGCTATGTTTATGGCCATTGAACTGTGGGCGCCCACACTTGGCGGCCAACTCTTTGGGCCATTTATAACGGCAACGCCTCTCATTATGCAGCAGCCACTACAGCCGTGCAGTTATCTATTGCCCACCTCCACGCACGTGGCAAGTATTTACAACGGCCTAGCCTAACGGCCTAGCCTAACGGCCTAGCCTAGCGGCCACTGAGCTACACAAATCAACACGAAAACCAAACTGAAAATGGAAAAAAAAAATGTTTTATTTTGCTGAGACTCTTAAAGAAATAGTTGAAAGCTGGCCAAAGTTAAATTGAAATTAAGTCGAAGAAACCAGCATTAAATTTTACTGCAAAGTTTGCTTAATGTATTTCGTTGAGCTTCATATCCAACAAGGAAATTTTGTAAATATAATTTGAATACAATTTATTATTTCTTTATATTTATATATATTCCATTTTTATATATTTTATTTTTATTTTATATATATCTTATACACTCAACCAATAATTATTACAAAAATATTAAATAAAATATAAGAAAGTAGCTTGATGACGTTATGTGGTATAATATATAATAGCTCGACGACATTAATATATCCCATTAATTAGCAATATTGTAGTTAAAGTAATATTAAGTAACATTGTTATGGTACAATTCTTACTGTTAATGTTACTTAAAAATTAGGAAAAATTTATTGAATTATTTCGTTGTAGAATTTTCTCAGCCCATAAATTGAAAATAAGCCATAAAATAAGCCATTAAGTGTTTATTAATATATACTTTAATATTTCCGTTTAATTTATTTAGCTACATAAATCATATAAATTGAAATAAGCGTTCTAAAAAGTATGTCCTTTAGTCTATATTAAAACATAATTTAATACAATCGTAATTAAAATTTTACTGATTTAATTTGAACTTTATTTTTGTTTTTTTCATTATACATCAAAAATAAATTAAATGAAGCCCCTATTTACGGCTCGTTTTCAGACAAGATGTTGAATTTATTCCTTACATATTAAATTTCATAAATTTCCTCTATATTATGATATTGGAACACTTAATTTGGATTCAAATCTCATAAAGTAAAACTGCTTTTGGAATATACTGAACTCACCTGACCTCACCTGCACTGGCTTCGGTCAACTGCCGTTTTACTCGGCTGTCTAGTGTAATTGAAATGTTCGACCTTAGCGCAGCGCAACGCGATCTCAATTGAAAAGGTAAACAAATCAGAAAGCTGGCCACAAAGCGTGACATTAACACAGCGGCCAGAAACTATGCAAATGACACAGCAGCTGCCCAAAGACCGAGCCTCAACGCGCCAAAGCATTTTCCACTGCTCCGCCCACGCCGCCCACGCCGGCCCCTTCTGATGCTGATGCATGGACACAGAGCGGAAGCGTCCAAAATGCGAGAGGAATGGGGCTGCGGCGGGCGAGTGACTGCAGCTGGAGGGAGGCAGAGGCAGAGGCAGGAGCAGAGGCAGCGGCTGGAGGAGGGGCAGCCACAAATAGATTCCGAATGAGGACGCGATTGCGACAGACTCCGACAATTGCGTATTGTCCGGCTGTTTTGTTTTTTCTGCCGGACTCTGGGTAAATGAGGGGCGCAGGTTGCTGTCGTCAGTCTTGACATTTGAGTTTGTTATCCGTGCAGATGTATCTGTATCTTTGTATCTGTATATCTGTAGCTCAGCATTTGTATCTTGTGCCTGTGTGTATGTGTGTGTGTGTGTCCGCAGCTGTGTATTGGCTAGCAACTGTGGATTTGTCAGCAGCAATTACCGTTGATCTCAAGTGTTTTTTATAGCCATCTTTTGTTATCGGTCGTCCCGTTGTCGTCGCAATTGTTGTTGTTGTTGTTGTTGTTGTTGCTATTGCTGTTGTTATGGATGTTGGCACGTATTCCCTCTCATCGCATTCAATTTGCTTGATTTTATTTCCGTTTTTCGTCGCATCGCCGCATTTTCTTTGCCAGCTCCTGCCCAGCGGCACCTGCAGTCCGCAGTCCGCAGTCAGCTGTCCTTAGCTTTTGCCATTTTCCTCAAATTCTATTTTTGTTCATGATTTTGATTCGTCGCGTTGCCAGTGCAACTTGAGTGTGCAATTTGATTTGATTTTCGGCAGAGCTCTGGCATGTCGACTCATGGGCAGTTGCGGTCTCGTTCGCTATTAAAATCGACTCAGCCAAAATTCAGCCACAGCCAACACGAAATTGCCATTTTGTGTTTAATGCCAGCCATCCAGCCAGCCAGCCAGCCAGTCAGGCAGAAAGTTGTGTATTTTGAGTATTGCATTTTTACCCATCCTGCCAGGGGAAGCGCCAACTATCTGTGCCAGGATATGTCGCTGGCTGTTTGTTCAGCGACAGGATATGAAGTGCTCCTCGATTGCCACTGGGCAACACATAAGTGTGCCACGTGTCCAATATTGCAACTCAACTAACACTGGGCGCCACGTGACCCACTGCCTCAGTCAATATTTATGTCAATCCTCGACACCTTGCAATGCAATCGTCAGCAAGAGGAGCGGACAATGGCTCGGTTCACTTGTCACTTTGTCACACACATAATATACTTATACAATAATATACTTATTTATTATCATTTAAGCGAATTGTCGCCTCAACGAGCCTGCACTCCACTCAAATAGAGTCTTAATTAAAATGAGTTTATTGTATTCATAATTTTGACAGCTAGCAAAGTTCAAGCTCATTTGCAACAGCAAATAAATGCATACCTGTTCACGAAGTGAGAAGAGTATATTGGTTTTGTGCAATGTTCATATTGATGCGATCCAATTGATGATAGAGAATTAATGAGATAAAATTCGAATCAAATATTTATTGATATTCTTATCTTATCTTATCTTATATCTGCTATGACTGAACTGCTATGCCTTAATGTGCTAACAGCTTTAAATTTGGAATAGTACTACACATACGTATAAATCCCAGAGCAAGAAGTATATTAACATTTTTAGTAAAATCTTATTTTACAAACGATTTAAGCCATGTATATCTTTAGCTTATAGCTCTAGGGTCGGCTTTAGGAGCTGCCTTGCACTATTAATATTTATTAAGAAACAAATTAATTATTGAACATATATATGTATTTAATTCTTAGAATATAAGTATATGGACACTTTTTATAGCTCTTAAATTTTTCTTATTAATTTGTAAACTTTTTTAATAATAAAATAAAATTAAATATGGTATTTAATTCGCTTTCCCTTCGCCTCTAAGATGTTAAGGCATGGAATCATTACAATTTTTTGAAAGTTTCACTAATTATATTTTAACTATTTAATATATTAGGAATATAAGAAATCTGGATGTAATATTATACCATATGGAGGCGTGGCAGATCCCATAAGGTATATATTCTTGATCAGGGCGACGAGCAGAGTCGATTTAGGGCTGTCCGCTAGGCCGTATGATTGAACTGAGAACATATAAGATCCAGAGACTTGAAATTTTGTTTCTTAGGTCCGTAGAATTATTGAAATATTCGTTCCTCGATGAGCGCTCTTACTTCTTTATTCTAGTTATGTTTTAGTGCGGAGGCGAACATACCAATATTTTATTGTGTGAAACAGTATTCCACCTCCATAAATCCTGGCTTTATATATAATTATATAATTTTGTGGTGCCTATTCTAAATGAACTAAGTTAAGTTAATTCCCAGCTACTTCAAAATGATATCTATATTTATAAATTATTATTATCGACTATTAATGAATATTAAGTAACATTCCAAGTTGCTTTAGCTTGTATGACCAATGTCCAATCGTGGCCCACTGGACCTGCGAAACCCATTCAGTTGTCACACACATATGAATTCATTGAATACAAATATTACGGCTTATCACATGAAGACGATTCTCATTCGGGCAATTGGAGCATGTAAACAGAACTATTAACAGGTCATAACTGCTGCTGCTTCGGCTGCTTCTGCTGCTTCTGCTGCTGGCCTTGCCAATGCTTTTTTCGCATTTTCTGCAGATCCTTTTAACAGTTATTCAGATGTGTTTAATACACTCAGCTGGTGCCGCATGAGTTGACCCCGTTGAGGCTGAGGCGGCAGCAGGCGGCGTTATCCCTTCTACACGGACGGTTGGACTGCGTATGGCCGCGAGGAAGCGAGCAAACGCGGCAGCGAGGCAGCGAGGCAGCTGGGCCACCAAGGACATTGTATGCCTGATTTGGCAAGGATGCACGCCGTGAGCTGCGCGGGCACAGATAGATAGAGAAGATGACAACAATGTCTGGGGACAGTTTTTCAGATATTTGTTGCCGTTGATGTCGGGGCTGCCTTCATTTGCAGCCGTCGTCCGGACTGTCGACTGTTTTACTTGTTATTCACTGTGAGTGGGAGTAGACGGTGCCAAATGCTCAACTATTTCATTTCATTTAATTTGATTTATCGGCTCGGCCGCTCGCTTGACTCTTGGCTGTTTTTTAGCAGAGAGCAACCGGCAGACACGCCCCTCGGTTAACGCCCACGCCCTGGTCGTGGGCCACATCGCTGCTCATTTATAATGAAAACAGAGCACATCCAAATCCAAATCCAAATCCGAATCCAAATTCATACAACATTGCAGCTATGGAAGCATATTCTTGAGGCCTGCGCCTGCTCCTGCGCCACGTCCTTGAGTCGTAAAATCTTCACAGCTTGCGCTCGGCCCATGTCGTGGGCCGTATTTGGCATTGGCTCTGTGGCAGGCATCTCTCTCCGAGCTCTCCGCTCGCAGCAAAAAATGCGAAGCCAAAAGATTAAAACCATAAATTCTGTTGCGCTTAGCAGCGAGGCGAGGCGAGCGGCTGGGCTCGCTCTCAGACTAAAGTCAAATAGAAATTGTGTAGGGCTGGAAATTGGGTGCCAAAATTAAATCATGAAATAATGCTATACTTAAGAGGGCCCAGCTTTTGCCATGGCCCACTGCCTGGGCCAATAATTCAGATTTACAAATTAAGCAAATGAAGACTCTTTGATAAGAACTTATCATGGAAATGACGTGGCCTAAAAAGTGTTATAATTCGCATCTGTTGGTTGGTTTAAATTGTGAATAATATCTGATGAGAAAATTTGTAGTAAAAGTGAATTTGTATTTACAGTGTCTAGTAAACATAGATGTACATATACATTTGTCATAGTGATTGATTTATTATCATATATCATTAATATTTATTCAATTTAAAATATAACAATTAAATATTTAAATATGTATATAATTGTTAATCTGATGCCCCAGAAATGCTTTTCGAATTCGTGTGAGACAAACAAATAGCGAAATTATTTGCTTGCCCTGAGCCCAGTTAAAGAGAAATACCAACATTTTCTATGGTTTCTTGGCGGCACTTCATCAGAGTGGGTTTTATTTTAGAGGTCACACACATACACGCACTCTCACACAGATTTGTGTCCGCTTAATAGAATTACGCATACGCCATGTGTACGCACAAAAACAACCAAAAATTTAGTCGCATACCTCCACGCACACATATTACGCGCCTCTGCCTCTGCAATCTTTTGAAAGGTTTTTCGGTTAAAATATTTTGAATATTTCTAGAGCGAATGTTGAGCGGGACGCTGCGTGGGGTTGGGCACTACCCCACAAGGTGTGTGTGTTTGTGCGCGTGTGTGCGTGATACATAGTTGATAATTTCATTATGGTTAACTGTAGTTTATTGATTTTATCAGCATATTCTCATATGTAGTAACAAGAAACGTTGCCCGAGGCTGCTCAAGATTCATGAAATATGTATAAGCCCTGAAGCAGCGTCTTATAATAAGCCTTGAGCCAATAAATGCTCCTCTCTGAAAACTTAGTAAGCTTATTAAGAACTTTCAGCTCTGGGTCAGAGTTGTTGTATTATTTTTAACACAGTTATCAGTTGTTGTTGTATTGCATTGATTATTGTCGTGCCTCAGTTCTTTTTGGTTTTTGTTTAAGTGTCGAAGAAATCGAAAATTTATACCATGGTGGTCGATGCTACTATCTGGAAACTGTCCAAACTGTGCCCTTCTTCTACGGATTCAGAGCTTGTCTCTGATGTAAATGTGTTTCGCAAAACATTATCAGTGCCTGAGATTTCGAACCGGGAAACATGGTATGAGCGTGATCCAAGCACGAACCGTGCTACCGTATTACATGATACTGGGGATCGAGCCTCGGCCAGGAGAGCGTCATCCATGTATTATCGTCCGTCCCGCTTTGCGACTAGAGTGGGACAGGAAAGCACTCAATTGGAACCGAGATCGAAGAGCATTCGCCCAACACTCTTTGTTAAAACCGATTTTAGCAACTTGGACTCTAATATGAAGTACAAGCACTACAGAAACCGTCACCCTTTAGATGCAAAATATGTATCAGCCTACGACATGTCAGCTGAGCCAGAAAAAAGAAAATTCGTGCATCATTTTATGGAGGCCGAACCAAGTTATACGCGCTTTAAAGTGCCTTTGTGAGTAGATTGATAAATTGATAAAATGATGAATGATGATTACCTCGTAGTTTCTTAACCACAGTCAGATTGCGTGTGCGGAGCGCTATAAGAATAACGTCAAGAAATACAATCAACAGTTTAGGCGGGAAATCGCCAAATTGATCGATAATCAATCTTCGGCTCGGGATGCTACCTATTTTGTGCGGTAAGGCCTTTGAAAACCTTCTAAACATCGCACTATAAATCTTATTATATATTATAACAGGATGGTGTCTTACACTACCCTATGGCCACCATATCATAATGAGCATGAACTGCATGAGACTAGCAGCAATTTCTATAGGTTAACTCCCGCGGAGAGCTCACGACTGCAATATATCATGTCAACAAATTTTTCATATGTATAACAAAAAAAAGTGAGAAAACAGTTAGTAGTTAGAGAACATCTTAATAAAATTATAAAAGGTAGAGGTTTGTTCTAAAAAATACTTAAGGCACAAATCAGGTTGTAATCCAACAGAAAGAAATCGAATAAAATCACGAATAAAACATTAAGAGAAAAAACTAAATATATTTTTAATAAGCAATGATTCCAAACTTTATTAACCAAATAAATGAAATTATTTTAGCTTGGAAAAAAGTAGGTATAAGTGCGATTTCCTTGAAGGAAGGACTTTGTATGAGTGGGGAATACGTTTCCTGCAAATTTCTGTGAGAGGAGGCAAGTTTTCCGAAACTCAAAAGTCTCTGCAGTTGCTAATTTCTAAATCGTTATTCAAGTTGTACTAAGAATCAGAGGCGAATGATCGATTATTATTGATGAGAATATAGAATGAATGATTGAAAATAAGGAAATGAGATGAGTTATCGAAGAGATGAAATCCTGCCACGTAAGGTAAACAGGAGAACACATTTCGAATTCGAAATTCAGGTTATACAAATATTTCCAGAAGCATAACGCAGGCAATACCAGGAATGCAAGCACCTAGATTTTGGGTTTAGGTCGCCTGTCATGGGAACTTTTCTATGGCCCGTCCAGAGTAGAGCAGAAGGCGAATTGCGTGTCAATGGCATTGATATGCTGGAAAATGTGGCAAAGTTATTGTACACTCAGCAAAATACTGCATACATTTACAATTATAATTCGCATAATGGGCACGCGCTTCGACTGGCAGCGAGTGCATTGGCAAAAATGCCAAAGTGGACACAAACAGCAGCATAAATTCCAGCAAGGCGCGTACAAGTGTTCGCTGCATATTCGATCTGCATAAACAGTTTCCGTTTCCGGGCAAACACATTTACATAGCCAGCCACTTGACGGGGCTGGGCCGGGCTGTGGTTGGTATCTCCTGGTTTTGGGGAGCATCATCAACACAACCGCAATGGTGGCCGCCTTTACATTAAATATTAACCCGAAACGCTGATAACACCCACACATTACAAAACATGTTGGACAGCCAGCCACAGCGGCGGATGCCTCCATGCACAAAAGTAAAAATAACTTTCATCTTGTAGTTTTTTTATTCGTGCAAAAATACCGCTCAGAAAGTAAAATGAAATAAAATAAAATAAAATATATGTATATATGTACATATATATGTATATATAAAGTGAGGCATTGGGAACGCAAATTTTTCGCTTCACTGAATTATTCATGAACGCAATTTTTGCCAACAAATAAAATATAAGCAGCCATTCAGCCATCCCGCCATCGCTGCCCCCTTGAGCATTGTGGGCGTGGCAGTGCCTGCAACTGCAGCTGCGACTCAAATGTCGCTGCAGTATTTAGCGTAAATTAAAAAGAAAAGCAAAGAAAATGCAAAACTCTGAGCAAAATTGCTCATGAACTTTGTGTTGAGTTATGAAAGTGTATGTCACAGCGTTGTGGGGCAGGAGGGGCGTATGCTTGATATTAAGCATTCAGCATAGCCACCAAAAAATGAAATAAAATAAAATAATGGCGAATAAAGGAATATTCGCATGCTTAATTTTGTGGAAATAATTTCCTGCGGCTCTGTGACAGCAACTCGAATTATTTATTTATGTGCGGCAAATACGCTTTCATTCGATTAAATGAGCACAGGTTGACACACATATTCAGCTGCCATTATTTGTAGCGCAAATGATTTGGCCCGGAGCCCAGTTGAATTAGCTATGCACACATATTTTATTGTTTTCCAAGCGAAACCCTTTTTAATTGAGTTATATTTGTGGCTTTATGAGACTCAAAATGTTTGCATTAATAATTGTCGCTGAGCAGAATCGATTTCAAGTTTGTATTGTGTTAGATCATAATAAACACATTGTATAATATTACTTGACTGATCTGCTTATTCATATGAAAAGTTTTCATTATGAAATATTATTATTAATATTATTTGTTAGTTTCGTGTAATCACCTCATATTTATTGTATATATTTGCCCGTATTCCTTGCTTGCTTCTGTTTTATAGTTCCTCATAATTTGCTTTAATTCTTAATATAACAAAATGTCAGCTCACTCTTACTTCAGTCGCATTAAAGATAAGTTTCCATTTCAAAATATTATTTCTACAAAATTTTCATTAATCATTTGATATTGATGTTATATGGGCAGTATTCATTGATTACCTTTCCGTTTCTCGGTTGCCTCACATATTCCTTTGTCCCTTCTGGGTAACGAAATTTGAGACGACTGCCATTTCGAATACGCTTCCATTCATTCGTGCGTAAGCATCTGGCACCTTGTTACGTGGCCAAGAATGATTGGCAATACTGTTAACAAAAATAAGTTTCAATTGGCTTAGAAGAGCAGCAGTAAGAGCAGAAAACTTTATGCAGAAATAAAAATTTAGAAGTGAATTCAAGAATTAAATTCAGGCTATTCACACATGGCATAGTAGCTTAGTAGGGCTAAGAGTGTATATTAAGCAATGTCAACTCGAAGACTCTGCGCTCGTTCAGGGCTGTTGGCTTGCAAAATGAACTAGTCAGAAGTGCGTAAGGTCTGAGCGCTGTCTGCAACTGAGAAGAGCCATTAAAATAATCGCTGCAATAACCGCATTTTGCACAAATTTCAACTGCATTTTTTATTATCTCATTCTCTATCCAAGGTTTTTTTTTTCTATGCTTTGGTCTAGTTTTTGTTTTCTTTTTTTCGGTTTTGTTGTTCCTGCCGCTTTTGTCTTTTACCTTTTCGAAGTCAACAAGGAGAGGAGAGAACATTTGCATGCATAAGTTATGGATGCGCCAGCTAGGGGATTGGGAATTTGAGGTGGGCCACAGAAAGGATCTCAGCAGGAGGGGCAGGGAGGAGCGCGGTACTTGAAGAGCTGCGCAGCATATTGACACAGTAAACTGCTTAGATTGTCAGAGTTCGAGTTGGAACAGGCCCAGCTCGTTGAAGAAGATGCATTGAAGTTTCAGCAAGTGCGCGACTCAAAGGTAAAGCCGCAATATGCCACGAATACTAAACGCTGCATACTTTCTTCTCGCTGCACTTCCGCACGTGCTACACTCCCGGCCGCAGTGCCAGGCATTTAGACAAAGCACACACATGTGTATGTGTATGTGTGTGTTAGTTGTGTTCATGTGTAGGAATCGCTGTTGCTTTCGCTACGGCTGCTGCTGTTGCTGCTGCTGCTACCCGGTTTGTGTTACATTTGCCAACTTCAGCTTTCACATACATGCTTACACACACCTACACACACACATGCACACACATTTGCATTCACATGTATCGTATAGCTAAGAAAATCTATGCCCTTTGGCTCAGCGCAAATTTTTGGGCTATTTTGCTCAACAGCCAGCAGCCAGGTTGATTTTACTTCTTGTTTAAGGCAACACGCGAACGTCACGAGATTTTCTCATTCTCACCCTCCCTCCCCCGTTCACTATCCCTCTTTCATTAGTTGAGAAATCGCTGGGAGAAAACGCCATTTGGTCCGCTTTTTCGAAGTGGTTCGGCTTTGACTTTTCAGTTCTCCGAATTGTTTCAACCTTCGGCTCGCGACTGCGCAGAGCAGACTAAAAATTAGATAGAGAGAGAGAGAGAGAGAGAGAGAGAGAGAGTGAGCGAGAGAGAGCGAGAGTAAAGGAAAGACAATTTATAATTGCTTGGGGAATGTGAAGTAAAAATAATGGGATCCTGTTGATTACGCCCGCTATCTAATGATGGTTACCTCTTTGATATTGTATAACAATTGAAATATATTATATTATATTATATTATATTATATTATATTATATTATATTATATTATATTATATTATATTATATTATATTATATTATATTATATTATATTATATTATATTATATTATATTATATTATATTATATTATATTATATTAGTTTATGCATTTAATCGCAATTGATTTAATTTTCTGTGTCTTCTCTTATTCTCTTACAGAAAAAAGATAAAAATATGAAATGCGAGCAGTTTTTTTTTTTTTTTTTTTTTAATTGAATTGAATAAAATAAATATATATTTGCTTTTATATATCTTATATCTGTAATCTTGCCTTGCAACCAAATCTAGACGATATTCGAAGTCATCTTTCCCCACATTTCGAAAGCTGTTGTACTTCACTTACCGCTATTACCCACTATTAAAATACAGGGAATTAGTCTAAATTTGACTTCCAGCTACCCCACGCTGCGAGCGCTCTTCGCTCGTATGCCTGCCTCAGCAAACGCAACTCGAGCTGAGATATCCGCTCCAGCAGCCACAAAGTGAGCTGAGCCCACGTCGAGTTGCACTCTCTTGGTGTAGGTCATAAACAGATTCAGGTGAGCAGCAAACACCTGGGAGAGTGGCAGTGGCAGTGGCACTGGACTGCTCTGGATGGGCAGGGGCAGGGGCAGGAGCAGCGAGTGGTCCATTGTACTATATGGGGCTGTCCACTTTAATGACTGCACCTGACCAACTGCAGCTGATGTGTTCATCTTACTTTATTGCGCCTGTATGGCGTAGAGTATATGCTTTGAAGAGAGCCAACTATATATGTATATATTACATTATAAATATATAGATATGTGTGCAAGGGTACGTATTTTTGTCACAACTACTTGAAAGGGCTTTTGGCGACTTGATTTTGCTTTACGCCAACATTGCTTGAGCGGATCGTCCTGGGACTGTAGTCCACAGCATTTACTTGCGGGCATTTATTTTGTGGCCATTGCGAATGGCGCACGAATGTGGCAAAGGGACGCGTAGTGGAGAGTGGAGAGGAAAGGGCGGGGAGCGGAAGTTTACTCCATAAACAGCTCGTGCAGCTTTTGTGAGTCACGCATCAGTTGTGCATCTCGAAGCTCTCGTGCAGTCGCCGCCTGCTCCTGCTGGCGGCTGTTGCTTTTATTGATGTGTTTGTTGTTGCCAGGATCTTATGGTGGAGCCTGTGAGTGACTTTAAGCTGCGGCAGCTGCAACGTGTGCCGTGAGTATAATGTGGCAGCTTCGACAGTTGACTTAAAGCCCTTTTACCGCGCTTCCCAATCCTCTCACGCGTTACTTTTTGTTTTTTTTTTTTTACCAATGCAAGACTCAATTATGTTGGATTGACATTTGGCAAAGGTTCTCTCATCAATCAAGTTAACTCTTTTATTTGTATTCCGTTAAACAAGCTGCAAACTGGGCGTATACGTAATGGCTAGCAGCGGCTACATATAAACACATTGCAGTTCGCAATTTATTGCTCTGCGTCGACTGCGTGTGTGTGTGTGTGGGTGTGTATATGTTTTTGTGACCTGAGGATATAATTTTGTTACTTCATTTTGCCATATTTATGTACCTGTCGCTCTACGTATAATTTCAATTGGGGCCAGAAGCCAATTTACTCCAGAAATTGAACGCGATGCAGAAGGATTTATTTGGTGAGGATGAAATAAATTGATGAACGCTCAAGGTAAGCGCTTCGATTTGCTAAAATGTATATTGCTTTAATACAAATTAGGCTATCAATACTATTGCCAGGTACTTTCGTTTTATAGTATTTAGTGCTTAGTATATACAAATTTCAAATATATATATATATATAAATTTATTTATTCATTTATTTATATCTTAAGATATTATGTATAAATAAAATTACAATCTAATTTAATCTAATGATTTAATCTCGCATATGTGCAAGGATGACATATCTGAAGAAGTTTGCTTTAATTCATCTCAGTTATTATTACAATAATTACTACGTTTTGATAGTCTGTATAACATAACAATATTTAATTATTATACTAGATATGTTATAAAATATTTGTTAAAAGTCTCTCCTCTTTGCCCAGATTGTCTGTTTTATGGTTTTAGGCTTTGAGCTGCACAGTTAACAGCTTAAGGTTGTTTTTTTTTTTAATTTTGATTAGGTTTGACATTTCACTATGGATAGACATGCACCATATATGACTGTAATTTTAAATTCAAATCTGAGCTTCAGATAAATTCATGATAAAAACGGAATTAATGCGTTAGGAGTGGCAGAGTCATTGACTCATCACAGAACTTTTCTCTTTGATATATCAGATCTTTCTTACTTTTAAGCCATTTAGTATAATATTTACTATACATATTTTCCCAAAATTCTTCCCTTTCCTTATCCTCTACTCTATATTCACAGTAATACTTACATATAGTTTACTGACATAACATACTATAATTACGTTTGAGTTTTCAACGTTAAAAGGTATCTGTTATCGACTGACCTGAATTGGAACTACTTTAGCCCATTAGATGTAATATTTCTTATAAATATTTACTTGAAACTTCCATTCGAAACCCAATGAAATTATTTCCGTTGCGCAGTCGGGCAACCCTTTTGTCCACCACACCGCACCACATGGGCGGACCACACCCACAAGTCGAAATGTTATTGCCTAAACAAACAAAAGGGAGGAGAGCAAAGGACGAATGTGAACGGCAAATGCAATCACCTGTAACACGAAGCTGAATACACAAACAAAACAAAAGGCGCAACATAAATTTGCGAGCCAGACTTTGATGTTGGCAATTGGCCGGGGCGGGGAGTGGGGCTGGGGGTGGAGCTGGGAGTGGGAGTGCGGCTCGCGGACGTCCTGTCAAGCATGGGCCGATTGTGGTTAAAGCAGTCTGTCTGACAGGGCGTTTATTTCAATGCCCTGATTATGGCAGCGCCAGGCAAAAAGAAATACCAGTTGAGCAAAAAATTAAACAACTGAAACGGTTTCAATGTCGCTCGTCCTTTTCACTTCACCTCTTCCCCCTTCTTGGCTATCTTTTTTTTTTTTTGTATGTGTTAGGCCCACTTTTCAGGTCCTTTGCTCTGTTTGGTGTTATTGGCAAATTTGGTTTTTGTGCGGCTTATTTATGCGCATCGCCTGCCTGCTGCCTGCTGCCTGCTTTGGCGTTTTTCTATTTCACTAAACTCTGCGAGAAACCAAGTTTATTGTGAGCTGCGAGTGAATTTGGAATAAAGAAATGGAATCAAACGAAAGGCGACTGCACAAAACCCAAATGTGGCATAAAAAGGGGTGGCTGCGGTATTTGTGTGTGTGCGTGTGTGCGACTGCTACTTGGATACACTCTCACACACAGACAGACAAAGCCATTCAAGCACTCACACAATAAAAGCAAAATTTGTTGGTAAGCAAAAGGCGCGATTCAAAATTTTGTCAAAGATTCAGCTATTTGCTTGCCCTAAAAAAGGGGTAGATTCAGTCTTGCATGGCTTATGTAAGACTCTGTCAGTTGCACTAGATTATAGAATCGATTATATGAAAAATAAAATATGTATATCTACGACAGATTAGTGCTAAAAGCTAAAAGGCAGCTAATGAATGGATGAATGATGAGATTTCACGGTATCAATATAAATTACAACTTGCCAAATATCTGCTTTGATTTAATAAATATTGCTTCCTCTAAGGACTTATCCAGCAAGAGTATTTCACATTAGCTTTTCAACTTTTCAACTCTCGGAATATTACTTCATGTTCTTCCAAAGTTTATTTTTAGAATCTAGCTTTTGCCAGAGAGCCTTAGTCGGGCGCATTGCATTAAAATAAATGAAAGGAAGTAAATTTTACACAGAATATGCAAATAATGCTGACAACAAAGACTCTATCTCTTTCCCTATCTCTCTCTCTCTCTCTCTCTCTCTCTCTCTCTCTCTCTCTCTGTCTCTTTTTGTAGCTAGTGTGGGCGTGGCTGGTGCCATTAGCATGGACTGCACTGATACAAACAACCGCAGAATGCGGCCCATTGTACAGCGAGGACTTGGCTCCCTTTCAGCTGAAATCTGATATGTGCCTGGAATATAATGCGAGTAAATAATGCAGCCAGCCTAAATGGCAACAATTATGTTATTGAAATTGAAGAAACGCAATAGAATAGAATGATATACAGTTCTGCATGTAAGGCCCATCGCGCTAACACCATTGCCATTGTTAGACACTTTTTGTGGCCTGGCACGAATTAAATGCATTGCGAATTGATTGAGGCAAACATTTGAGATGTTCTTCTAGCTAAGCAACTGTAGGCCAGTAGACCTTCTCTCATATTGAATAGCTAGATTATAGAGGGAGATAGTGGGGTAGCTGAGTTGGGAAAGATATCTGCTGAGACTCTCATATACTCAGCCAGCCATGGTAATATATTAAATAGTTATAGCAGTCTGTAAGAAATAGATAGTTATTGGCTAAGGTTCGGCTAGCCTATAAGCCTTGCTCATTCTTGTTTACTAACTGTTACTTGAATCTATTAGTAGAGCTTTCTTATATGAAATAGTTACAGCAATTGGTACGGCAGTTGGTAAAGGCTCGGCTCTTCTATGTATATCTATTCTATACTTTATATCAATAGAGGATTCCACATAGTCAATCGAAGTACACTTCTCAAATGTTTTCTTTTTATCCGCATCTAATAAGATTCTATGCAAATGCAAATTAATTGATGCACCTTCCGGCCCTCCGCAGATATGGGAAGAGATGTGTGTACTTATGGAAATGTATTTTGCGCTTAATCGCATTTCAATTACTTCAACCACTTCATTTATTCATTGCATTACAAGTGTCCAAGCTGGAAGCTGGCAGCTGGCAGCCGAAGCGTGTGCCCAAATCCCGGCCAGCCATTGCTGCCATAAAAAGGCACTTGCCAGGACCGCCCGCTGTCAGCTGCTAGCTACCTAACTGTTACCTCTCTCAGACTGCCTCCCTCTCTCTTGCTCTCGCTCTCGCTCTCGCTCTCTCACTCCACTATACACATGCCCCTGGCCAACGAGGCAGGTTGGTGTGTTTTTATTGTTCGCTGCTCGCCTCGACACCATTAATCCGGCTGAAATGAAAGGTGAGCGATTTTTTCGCAAATCCAATTTGTTGTAAAAAAGAAAAATAAAGAAAAGTAAAAGAGCGCAGAACGTTGACGAGGCTGCAGACGTGAATTGAGGGGAATGGAATGGCAGAGCAGGCCACCCAAGTAAAGCAAAGCTCCGCCCCGAAATACCTTTTGCACTGCTGCGTCCGGTTAGAGGAGGGGCAGGGCGGGCGCTGAGCGAACCTGTGACACGGCTTTAATGCGCGCACATTTAAGCAGCTTTCAACTATGGCCAAAACATGCTCAGCTGGGGTGCGGCTGGGGTGGGCGGCTGTGCACCACTTGTCAAAAGTGTTGGCGTTAAGTGCAGCTTCATTTCTTCGATTTGGCCAGCAACGTGGCCCATTATCGAGTCGCGCTTATCGTTCAGTTAACGTCAAATGATAATGTCAACAGCATCTGCCCGCCCTTCTCGATGCTGGCTCAGATTTTTTTTACTGAAGGGAATATGGGCTTTGGGATGGAGAGAAAAATGTTTTAAAATCTGTGCATAGGATACGGCTAGACCTTAGTGAGCCCTTGAGAATATGCTCAACACATTTATAAATGCCTGCGAATACCCACTGAGCGAGCATTAGACAGTCATCCACGGCTTCTCTTTGCTACTTTCGCCTAATGCGCACCATTGATTTTGCTCAGATGTAGGAACCCTCGCGCGTTTGCCAATTATGCAGTTGCCATATTGAAAAATCAATAGATGGAGAGTCGTCAGCTCGTTACTTGGAGCAGCTCACCCAGACGGCAGTCAACTAAGTTGAGAGGGAGAAGGACAGAGAGAGAGAGAGAGAGAAGGAGAGGGGGACTGCCCCCACTGGACACTTGCCGACTCTTAAAAGAAAGTTGCAAAATTGTCTCGAGTGTTTTGAAAACTTTACTCGCAAGTTGCTGACATAGCTGCCGCGAGGCACAGTACGAGTCCAAGCCGCATTTCCTGGTTGGCTGCATCTCAAGGGGCAGCGGTAGCAGCAGCAGCAGCAGCAGATGAATGTGGAGCACCCATTAGAGCCAGGTGGCATCGGCCACCTTGTTGAGCCGAGTATGCGGTTCTCTCAACTCTGCCCAAAAAAAGGCCAAAGTTCTTGTTAGCCAGCCGTATCGGAGCCCTCACATTTCGAGTGTTCGCCGCCTTCGAACGTTCTTCGACGAACTTAAT
This sequence comes from Drosophila mayaguana, assembly GCA_037075325.1. Classification (NCBI taxonomy): domain Eukaryota; kingdom Metazoa; phylum Arthropoda; class Insecta; order Diptera; family Drosophilidae; genus Drosophila; species Drosophila mayaguana. Next base: position 9,513,154 of record JBAMCG010000037.1, on the reverse strand, counting down.
GGCCGTTGAGAGCGTGAGTGAGAGAAGGAGTGGGAGAGCGAGAGAGACTCTTGGCGTGGCTCTCGTCCGGGGCCGGCAGTAACCGCCAGCAACCGTTAAATGATTATGAAAATAGTTGGCAGGCCCCTCGCAATGACCTTTGCGCGTTCTGCGGCCTGCGTTCGGCGGCCTGCGGTCTGCGGTCTGCGGTCTGCGGTCTGCAGTTCGGCAGCTGCCACGTCTCACGCCCAAATAATTCTCAAGTGCTTTTTTCCACTCACCAAATAGCTTCAATTTCGTGCTGTCTGAGATGGCGATTGGTGGCCATGAAGATGCACGTTAAGAAATTGAAAATATATATATATTTATATACATATATATAGGAGTGCTCTGAAATTTAATGGTTTGTATCTCGGAGCAGGAAAAAGAGTTGGCCCTTATTGAAGTAAATTGTTTTTATACTGATATTATCAAAGAGTTGAGGCTGTAATCGATTATTAACTGATTGATTATGCTGAAATCATTTTAGTTTATATAACTATGTCAAGTCCTTTAACAAATTGTCTGAAAATAACAATAATAGTAATAAAAAAAAAAAAAAATAATAATAATAATTCAAATAATAATAATAATAATAATAATAACAATAATAATAATATTAATAATAATAATAATAACAATAAAAATAATAATAATAATAATTAAATATTAATATACATTACTATAGTATTATTATTATAGTATTATTAATCTCTTTTCTCATTAGACTGCTGATCTTACTTTGCGTTTAATTAATATATATTAATCAGAATTAATTATAATAATCAGAACTAATTAATGCCAGCAAATTTGCTTTAAATGGATTATAGTTTTCAAGCATTTTAATTAAATTCGCACACTTATTTGGTTTTCCAGCTTTACCTCATTACCATTATTCCCTTCCCGTCATCTCCTGCCAATGGCAAATTTTACTTTCAATTGCAAAACTCCAATCTATCGGGAGATCTACAAAATCCGCAGCATTGAATGATATGCCATAAATATGCAAAACGAAAATGAAAACACAAAAAAAAAAAAAAAAAAAAGAGAAGATAATTTAAAATTTGACAGTGTTTGCTGTCCATTGTTGTTGCTGGCTTTGCTGTTATTGTGGCTGTTGTCAACAGTCATCAATTATGCACAGACACAGACACACACACGCACACCCACACACCCACACACACACACACCCATGTCAATATACACGAATTGCTATATAGGCTTAGGTCGGCTGGTTACCAATAGGAAACGGGGCAGCACAAGTGTCGCTGTCGCCGGATGCGTCCAACTAACTAAACTATGCAAATTGCTTATTTTATGGCCCGGCGAGTGGGGAGTGCAAGGGCGCCAACCCTTTTGTTGCTCGCCGGCAAGGATAATGCCGGGTAACAAGGACAACGCTGCTTAATGGCACAATTTGAGCAACTAGCTAGCTGGCTGGCTGGCTGGCTGGCTGGCTGAATGCCTTACGGATGCGGATGCGGATATGTGAGAATTCAATGAAATGGAAACTAACAAAATAGAATTGATGAAAAAAGAGCAGAGCAGCACAACTGATAGAAATGAGGAGGAAAAAAGCAGAAGCCTTTAAAGGACACTCACGCTGAAAGCGAGCATCGAAATCAGCGCAAATCAAACGGCGCAGCACAGGAAAAATTGGGCACAACTATGAAGTCCGGACCCAGGACCGGTGAAAAAAAGAAGAAGAAGAAGAAGGAGAAGAAAACAGCAAATGAAAAAAGAGATGAAAAAAGTAAAGCGTAAAACGGAAGCGCAGCGACAAAAGGGCGGCTGCCCCCGAACAACAAAAGATGCTGAAACGGGCCTTAGCTATGGACATGGAACAATGCCTCCGACGCGGCCGGAGATTGCAAGTGGGCGGAGACCAGGGAATGAAGAAGCGGCGGGGCAAGGATGGGGAGGATGAGGGCATGCCTGGTCGGTTGGGCATGGCTGGAGCATAACTCGTGGCGGGCTTCCGTTCAATTTGAAGCCTGTTTGTTGGCCCAAGTAGAAGGAAAAGAATCTGACTGCAAGATGAGAAGAAAAAACAAAAGCGGAAACGAGCAGTTGGCGGCCGATTGGAACAATTGCAGCGTTAGTCGAGCAACAACAACAACAACAACAGCAGCAGCAGCAACAACAGCGCGCAAACGAAGGCGCAGCGGTAGCAAAAATTAAACAAACATGGCCAACGCTTCGAGCTGCTAACTGTTTGCTTGCTTTCTGGCCGCCATTGTTTGAACTTATTATTGGTACAGTTCCAGCAGCAACAACAACAAACGCAATCATCGCATATCCTTTGGCTTAACCCCTCCCGCCCCAACCCGTGACCCTTCTCCACTTCTTAGCCGCTCACTGACCAGCTGCCCAGCTGCCCAGCTGCTCAGCTGAGCTCGGACTGAGTTGTTATTGCCTTTGCCCATTGAATATCGCCTGATTCTTTGCAGTCACTTTCTTGATTTTCCACAATTTTCCTTCGTTTTCTCTTACTTTTCAATATAATTTTGCGCTCTTTATGCTCTGTAAAGGACTCTTGTTGCAAAGGTTGGACTATTACCTATATAAATGCGAGTTCTGTGAGGGGATATGCACTTAATATTCATGGATCGATAGCTAGTTATTTTTGTAGTTAAATTCATATACAGAAGTGTATTTATTTATATTGATGTACACTTAATATTATAAGACATAAGGAACCTTAACTTTGATAGATCAGTTAAAGGTTAACTGAATTTAATTTAAGACTTTGATAACTTAGCTAAGCTTATGTATATTTAATATTATGTGACATATTTATTACCTGTCATATATTAGCTATGTGTAATGGCTAGCTACCCACAATGTTTTATTGAATTAAATTTAAATTACAAATTAGCTCATCAAAATATGCAAGGCTCTCAAATTGTTCGAGCTCAGTGCATAGTTTTTGTTTGGGTCTCCTTTCACTTGCGTACAGGGTATCTGCTGACATACTACTCGACAGTTGCTGGCCCTTATTTGTCTTGCCTGCGCAGTTGGCATGTGAGTGTATATAATTTGTAAAAATTATTTGCCTTGCTGTCGTCAGCGACGTTGTCGACGCCGGAAAGAAAATATTTTTTCATCATTGCATCGCTGAGCCAGGGACAGTCCAGGGACAGACCTGCGACAGGGACAGGAAGCGTTGCGGTCACCGCCTCCAGCAAATATATGTATAAAGAGAACAACAAAAACAAAAAGGGGAAAAGGGTTAAATTTTAAATTAAGCAGTCGCATTGAAAGCTGTGGCCCTGCTCGATGCGATTGTCTGGCGCTTTAATTGGCAGAAGTGCTGAAGCACTACGACTTTAATTGGGAAAGGATGATTGTTGGCTCGATGCTTGCCGGAGCAAGTGGCAATTGTCATTTTATGTGCTCAGCCATTCGGCAACAGTGAAGTGTCTAGAAATTAAGTATACGCACAGGTGCCGGAATAATATCTATTAAAATTATTTACTGCGTTCGCATAATTAAAGTCTGTCGCTTGCACTTTGCACCCTGCACTCTGCATCTGCACATGAAGGCCATTCCAGAAACTTGCAGATAATTTCATGCTTCGTCGCCGAATCAACTTGAACTTTGGACATTCGAAGCTTGCTCAGCCACAACACAACAACAAATCAGCTACGATGCCAGTCATTGGCTGGAAGGAAAATTATATATATATATAAGGGGCTATATACATATATTTATATATAAAATGATAAATATATTTATGTGTATATATATTAAGGAAGATTAATAAATACTCTTTCACATAGCTCTCAGTTGAGATTTTTTAGGGATTTTAATTGAAAAGAGCTAAAATATTACACACAAAAATGTGTTCACATTAAAAAACTATGACAAACAGATCAAATCAAACAAGCTGTAACCATAGCTGAAATTATGTTTTATAAATGCCTTAAAAATACAGTTATATATTCTCTATATTATTATATATTTTATTCTCTACATATACATATTTATATATATTTTCTTTTAAATTTCTCTATCCTTCACTTCTCTAGCACCTGCAGCAATATTCATCCTTAATCAGAGCGTAAATAGAAGCATTAGGAAAAATCAGAGCGCTCCAACTGACGCATAATTTGTAATGGGCCGAGAAGGGCTGCCAGATTTTAATGCTGGCTGTTGAAGGACGGCCGACAAAATGGAGATTGGCAAGCACTGAATGGCTACGGCCAACAATGCTCATAATGAGAGCAACATCAATGACCATGACCAAGCGGCAGGCAAGTGGGCGTGGGCAGCTGAACGAAGAGTCGCAGGAGGCATGGGAGCACAGGGCGAAATGGGAAAATGTTCGAGTCCAAGCGGCTGACCGAAAATCATAAGCGGCAAAATGTCGGAGGCAGCGCGTAATTGGAAATGATGCTTCAGGTCTCTCAAGTTGCGTGAAGCATTATGACACCTACCCCCTATCCCCTCCTGCAGACTTTGCGCTCGCCGCTTCTTCCACTCACAAACAGAAAAACTGATTGCTTTTGTTGTTGTAGCCTGACTGACAAACGCGCTGGCAGGCACGAGGATGACGCTGATGATGGTTGACGGCCGCGTAGCCGCTAAATGAATTGAATGCGATGCCTTTTAGCAGAGATTAAACAGCAGAGCAACAGCAACCAGGCATTAGCATCAGCACCAGCACCAGCACTAACATCAGCATCAGTTTGCTTGCTAGCTTTATCCATATTGGACGAATACTTATGCAATGCACTATGCTACAAGTAAGCAAAATGTTTGATACTATTCAACAGCATTTTTGAGTAATCAAAAAAGCCGGTAATAAAAGCCAAATAAAATATTTCAATATCTGATCATAGATCGTGGAGACAAATAAAATATTTAAATATTTTTTTTATTTATATTTACTCTTAGCTCTGAAACAGGAATAGCTTGATCATGCACTGTTTTGATGGATCCAAAACAAAAATAAAATATTTCAACATTGTGTTTATCTCTAGAAGAGTCGAGATTCAAGAAATAAATAGAATTTTCGAGTATTTTATTTTATTTATAAACACTATTTATCTTTGTTGTATTTTTGTGTTTTTTGTGTTATATACAAATTGTTATAAAATTAATAAACCAATGCTTAAAATTGAAGCTTGATTTGTGTTGCTGAAGATTGGACTTGCAGTTATGCATTGAGCCTACGATATATTTAAGTTGAATTTTAACATTATAAATTTAAAGTCAATTTTCAGATTATTTTCCAATTTAATCGAAGAGTCATTCTGTAGGACAGTGTTGCGAGTATGCTGGATATTGCAATTGCGTTCCGGCCAGACAGTTGTGGGCGCGTTGTTGTTCTTGGTGGCCAGCTGTGATGCTGCGTATTAAGCCAGGAAATGCCATTTCATCTTTTTAATTGAATTTTAATTTGTTTAGAATGCGCTTAGAGCTTCACACCAAGTGGCTGCTGGCTGCTGGCTGCTGGCTTCTGACTAGGTTGGAGCTCTGGAGCTCATCGTAGCACTTCAATTAATTTACTATGCGGAGTGGGCGAGGCAAGTTCTCGTTCTCTTGTCTACACTATCTGCTTGGCAGCTTTGCCCAAATCGATTAAATTTAATTTGTTTTCTTTGCCGGCATTTCATGCTGCGTGTCATCGCGATTTTTCCAGTGGTATTTTCTTTTCGGTGCGCTGCCATTTCCATTTGCCATTTTTACTCCTCATTTTACCGACCGTAATTTCATAATGAGTTGACTTAATGCAGCCCACTACTGCGAAGGGAATTGGTTCTGAACTCCGCCGTCGAGCAGCCAAATTGTTCACGCGAACATTAAACAATAATGAAAATGCGGCACTAACACACAGTAGACGTGATTATGAGGGCAATTCGTCTAAGACTCAAATTAAATTTGGCTGCCTATTTTTCTCTTTTTGTTTTTATTAGTTTTCCTTGCTGTGCCCCAGAGAACAGTTTTTGCACCTAGCAACGTTTGTTGATTTTATTTTCACGCAGTAATTGAAGTAATTTGAATTTTCTCTGCGGCACGAAAAGTTCTATTCGGTCAGGCGCTTTAAATCATTTTGGGTTCATTGCTGCAAGCGATTTCCTTGCCTTTCCTTTTGCTTCCATTTGTTGTTTTTCCGTACAATTAAAATGCTGGCACTCCAAATGCCAAAATAATTATGAGCAAAGGCACTGAGAAAAAGAAAAAAATTAGAATGCAAAAATATGAAAATAAAAAATAAATATGAAAAATAAGCATATTATTATAATGATGTCCGTTACTGTGAAATTAATTAAAATTTATATTTCAGCATTTAAATTCTTGTTTTGACGGACCGCACTTGCCATGACTACAAAAAGTGTAAACGAAAAGAATTTGATTGTGCCAAAAATCTTTCTTGAGTATTTACGTGGAGCTGTTTGCGTTTTGTTGTATTTCAAGCTAGCTGTAATTGTTAAGCGTGACCTGTAAAACAAAACGACAAAAACATAATGTAATATTTTTTAATTAAAAAACGGTTCTATTCACTGATTCAATGAAATAACTTGCATGAGAGTAGAGAATAATAATTTTGACTTTTTGAATTTTAATATATTTAACAAATGATTGTTTAATTGACAATTATTTTATGTAAAATGGTAAATGCTTTAACATAAATTTAATTGAAAGATAAATTAATTAATCTATTGTATATAACAAAAAAATAATAGATATTTTATATTATTTATTTTAATTTTTTTAAATTTATATATATAGCACATTTTATATACATATATATTTAATAGAAATATTCTATGGATAATTTTCAAAAAATTATTTACAATTTTGTTAGTAAGCTTGAGTTTATTATTTCAATTTTCTTCATATGTTTATAACACTTTCTATTACAATATATTAGTATATTTTCAATTTGGCTCAAACAATTGAATTTTTTCTCTTACACATTTTGCTGATATCTATTTTCGACACGAGCTCGTATTATTCAGAAAACGAACATGCAGCATTTAGGAATTAACATTTATAAACTGTCAGACGCTCAACATGTCGGCTCCCAAATCTGTAAACAAAAAGAGCGCGTGCCAAAGAAGAGGCAGAATATAGATAAATAGAGTGAGAGAGAGAGAAAGAGAGAGAGAGAGAGAGAGAGACAGAGAGGTTGACGGGCGTAAGCTGAATTTTATGCTGCAGGCTAAGAGGCCGTCAAGGTGGCAATGTCGGAATACCGACTGACTTTGCATATTTATCATATGAAAAATTAAATGCAAACTTTTTGTTTTATTCCATTTTTTGTGCGGGAAATTCGCGCACGTTGCTTTTGACATGTGTGACAAAATGTCAAAAGGAAAATACACAGAAAAATAAGCGAAAGCGAACAATTCAAATAGAATTGAAGCTGAAATATTTAAACGTAGCTTGCGCTTTTCTCGCGCACATGGCGTATGCGCAATTTTTGTCTCTGCTCGCTATTTGTTGGTAAATGTGTGTGTGTGTGTGTATGCGAGTGTATGTATTGCTGCCTCCTTTTTAATAGCTGGAATTCTGGTTGTGCTGACAGCTTTCGCCTTTATATGCAGCTCGCGTATTTGATGCAAAAATCTGCGCTAAAATGTTGAATCTTCCAAAGCCCGCCGCAACGACCTACACACGGCTCTGTACGCGAGGACCTGTGTTGCAACTGTGCATTTGCATTGTGGCCTTGGAGCAAATGTTTCTGTCATTACCGAGTACACAGCCCCCATTCTGCGCTCCATGCAACGGCGCACCCAAGGCAAAAACAAAGATGTTTTCACCAAAATGTCGGCAAATTAAATGTAATTTCTTTTCATTTCGTTGCTGCACTCGAAAACCCACTGCCCTCACACTTGATGGACTCTGCCCGCTCACTTTTTCCTCAGCTGCTTCTTGCTCTTCTTATTCCTGCTTCGTCCCCTGCGCCTGTTCTCCTGCACTTTTGTGTAGCACGTGGCAAGCTGTCGTGAAGCAAATTGCCCGAATGAAGTTGCAACATGCAACGCGGCAGCCGCATGCCATGAAATTAAGTTGCAAGCTCCAGGATTTGCTTTCAACTTTCACCAAATTTGCTCTGCTGCATTTTCGTCCTGCCTCAGACGCACACTAACACACATTCAGGGAAGGTCCTTTACTAACTCTGTAAGGTACTTCGCTTCCCCCGATGCTAGACACGCGTTGCTGTCGTATCTTCTGGTCTCTTGGCTGCACTCGACTATTGTCACGCTAATGCCAGCAGCTTTGTCCTGTTTAATGTGAATATATCTGGCATGTCCTTTAACTTGTCATGGCACGGTATCAAACTTAGAGAAGATAACCGTTTGCTGTAGAATATTAAAAGAAATATATGTTCTTATGTTATTTTAAATTTTGTTTCTTTCGCCTTAAAATTGCTAATCCCAGTGCTTGATATTATTTAAAGTCTTTGGTTATTCTTAAAGTTGAGTCTGCTGCTGTCAGGGTAGTCCTAGTCGAGCACTCCCAATATGAGCTGTGCTCTCTTTCTTCTGTATTACAGCTTTCTTTCCAGCCAGTAGATGTTATAATAAAATATTAATACCGAACACTATCTAGGCGTAATATACACTTGTAAGGGATTGGCTAATGCTCGACAATGTCTTTTGATATGCCTAAGTAATTACCCTGTCGCTTCCCGTTGGCAGTTAGCGCACAATTTTCCTGTCAGGCTCGTAATTTGCTGCGTGTGGCAGGACGAAAAAAAGAGCGCTGCATCATAACTGACAGTTCGCATAAATTATACATGATTTTATATACATGCGCCGCCATTCGCTGCCTCGGCCTGACCCTATAAAGGAGGACGGAAGATGCCTGCGAGAGGCAAACGAGAACGCACGGCCAGCTGACCGCGAGTGAGAGTGGACCATATAAAATGATTAAGCTGCAAGTGAAAATAATTCTGTGGATTTTTATAATTTGGGCAAGACGTTTATGTGGCGCGCAAATTGAAAGCATAAATTCCAATGAGCTGCTCGCCCTCGAAGACTTCCTGCGTGCCCAGCACTTGAAGCATGCTCTGCTCCTCGGCAACTGCACCGGCCAAATTGAAAACTATAAGAGATTGTTCGCCAACTATAGATTGCAGTTTTTTACGCCCCGAAGGGGCGCTCAGTTCCGGGAATTGTTTTACTACGCGGCGCCACGTACCGCGCTGCTAGTGCCGGCCCTCGGGGATGAGCACATTAAGCGCTGGATCTACGAGGCGGCCTCCGCGGAGGGCTTCTTCAATAACAGCCAGGCTTGGCTGTTGCTGGGCAACAGTCAAACGAATCGCTCAGACGACCAGATCATTAGGCAGCACTTGTCTGCGTACAGCATAAATGTCGATGCCGACATCACCGTGGCAATGCGCTCGCCACAGGCGGCCAAGTGAGTCGAGCAGCGGGCGGCGCACAGCAGGAGACATTCAATTAAGTAGTCACAATAAAAAACTATTAATTTGCTTTCTATGAAACGATTTAGTCGAACAGTGTTAAATAATTTGTTAAGGCTTATTTTATTTATATAACAGTCTTAAACAAAATCCGAATTATAGCAGGAAATGAAATGCAACTGCCCAATGAGCCGTTTTTACTTTATTGTGCAGGGCTGATGGCATTGCAAAAATATGTAAAATAGAGTCAACAAATTAAAAATCAAACAGTTTAGTTGACAATAAAATTTATGTTGCAATCAATTGGAAAGCTCTTGATCCATAACTACCATTTATAAGAAGGAAAATATTATATTAGCTATCGAAAGGTTGTAACTGATGTAATTTTGACAAGTTATTGAATTTATTCAATTAACAAGAGTTTTTACAAATTATTGAGATTTTAGATGAATGCGTTATTATATATAATCATATGATCATCATATGATAAATATATATATTATAATAATATATGATGAGCATATCTGCATGTCGGCATTTCACTGAGAAAAAATTCAGAGAGTAATCGATGCTTCGCACTGATGATTCCCCGAACATTTGGTTGAGTTAAATGAGACGAAAAATTGTTTGTGCATGTATTGAAATGTCTGCGATAGTTCTCTAAACACATCGATAGCTTATGTATGTAAATGTGGAGATTGTTCACGTGCTCACTTAGTGAGTCTCATTGTGCAATCTCTGCTTAAACGATGTTTGTTTAGAGACCATCACACGAATAGTGGAATTCAATACGATCAGCTGAAAATAAGAACGAAAATAACCGAATATAATGTAATATAAATATGTAATATAAACGTATATTTTCGACTATTAGGGCTTGGTTAAATACACTAAACATTATCTTTTTTGCTGACAGGCATTAAGAAACTTTCTCTCCATATAATGACAGTTGGTCCAATGATGCGTATGTGATATATTTACACATTATACTACATTGCTATAGGGCTATTTAATTTTGTAATTTTACTTTAACTAATTTCAAATATAGTATGTATATACTTTCCAATTTGATTTACGATGTCTGTATTTATATTTATATTTTAATTACAAGACTTTTTCATTTTTAAATTTGATTTGCATAATTTTATTCATTTCATTCAAGAGCTAACAAAAATGTGCCATACAATTGCTTGCAGCCAAACTTTGTTACTATACGATGTCTACCGGCTGGGTCGGCAGACGCCGCTGATTGTAGAGCGCAAGGGGCACTGGAGTCGAGCTGGAGGCTATCAGCTCTTGGCGAGCTTCGCAGACAGCTGGATGCGGCGCCGCCGAAACCTGCGCAACATTACGCTAATAGGCAGCACTGTGGTAAGTTGCTGCAAGTGCAGAAAAAAAGTGAAAAGTAAACCTCCAAATCGTTGCACTGTAGTTAGTCGAGAAGCCTGCAGACATGGACGATCTGAGCTACCTGGGCAACGATAGAGAGCTGCTCCAGCTGGATCCCATGCAGCGCAAGACATACCAACTCTTTCTGCTGATTGGCCGCATGTACAACATGAGGTAGGAGCTCTTTTACTGTTATTTTTTTACAGAGATTGAGCTAACTTTCAGTCGCACAACAGCTTGGAGGTACTTTTCCGTGACACCTGGGGCCAGCTGCTGCCCAACGGCAGCTGGTCGGGCGTGATGGGCCACATAGTTAGTGGTGAGGCACACTTCTCCATCTGCCCCATCCGATTTGTGACCGAACGGCATCGCTATATACAGTACACGCCTCCGCTGCATACCCAATTGTGAGTATTTGTTCATGCTAATTACACTATGCTACATGGTTTAGTTTTGAGAGGGGGTGAAGAAACAAATCTTTTGATAGGTTCGCCTTTCGAAGGAGATGTTTTCGTAAATCTCAGCTATAAGTGATTGTTGGGCTACAATAACTTGTTGGACAGTGTAGTACACTCAACTTCTTCTCCCTCCGTCCCGCAGCATCCACTTTTTGTTCCGCCATCCGCGCCGCAACAGCATTCGCAACATTTTCTTCGAGCCGCTGAGCACTGAGGTGTGGTGGTGCGTCCTGGTGCTGATGGTGGGCAGCGCCTTATTGCTGGTGCTGCACATACGGCAGGAGCGGCGACTGCTGCAGCCAGCGGGGCAGGCAATGGAGCGGCCCGTGTCCTTTGTGTGGTTCACCATACTGGAGACGTACTTGCAACAGGGCCCCGCCACGGATCAGTTCCGGCTGCCGTCCACTCGGCTGCTGATTAGCGCCAGCTGCATCTTCAGCTTCATGCTCATGCAGTTCTACGGCGCCTTCATTGTGGGCTCCCTGCTGTCGGATATACCACGGAGCATTGTCAATCTGCAGGCGCTGTATGAGAGCGACCTGGAGATTGGCATGGAAGACATTGCCTACAATTTTGAGCTGTTTACCAACACTACAAATCAGCTGGTGCGCGATGTTTACAGCAAGCGCATCTGCCGCAATCGTCCACCCAATATCCTTACCATAGAAGAGGGTGCGCAGCGCATCAAGCGCGGCGGCTTCGCCTTCCACACGGCCATCGATCGTCTCTACCGGCTGCTCAACGAGCTGCTGGACGAGCGGCTCTTCTGCGAGCTGCAGGAGGTCATGTTCAGTCCGCCCTATCTGGGCGCCTCCATTCTGCCAAAGAGCTCGCCCTGGCATGAGCATCTCAATCATGCCATTCTCTACCTGAGCGAGACAGGTCTGATTGCCTACAATGACCGACTTTGGACCATACCACGGCCTGACTGTACGCTCTTCAAGGACGCCGAGGTGGAGGTGGACCTCAAGCACTTTGCACCCGCTCTCTTCACCCTACTCCTGGCCATGCTGGTCAGCGCTTCGGTATTTCTGCTGGAGCTGCTCTGCGGCTATCTCCAGGCACGGACCAAGAAGCAAGCTAGTCAAAAGGAGGATAAGTTTGTGCACTTCTAATGTGCGCGTAATAAAAATGTGCTTTAAGGTGGGCTGACAATGGCAGCTGAGCAAAAATTAAAAATTCCATTAAGTTGCAAACACTTGCAAGGAGCCCGGTAGCTGCCGCTGCAGCTAAGGCTATCCCATCTAAGCGCACTTTTAATTCTGACTTAATTATCAAATGCTTAGAACCGCCAACTGGCTGCAGCAGAGTGCCGTAAGTTTTTATTAGCCGACAAGCTTTTAACTTGGCTTCAAGTGGAAGCTCACTGCAGAGAGTCAATGGGGAATACGCTCACTAAAGGTGGTTTATTAGCCCTAGAGCGATAGATGACTCAATATGCTCACAGAACTCAAAATAAATTATTGAAATGTATCATTATTATATAAAAAACACGATATATATATAAATATTTTATCATTAAATATTTGATGATCATAAATATACCGTTTCATTAAAGCTGCAGAAATAATGAAATCAATTTCTCTATCCATCTCTCTGTCGCTCTCTCTCTCCATTTCCATCCATTTAATACACTCAACCCTTTTTTTTTTGCAATAATCAGAGCTATCATTGCAAAATAATCGCATTAAAACGCAATTGACGATTGTCGCGCAATCCGACCTTATAAAACCGAACGGTTATGACCATGTCTATTAGGGCATGGCCAACGGCTGCCACAACCTTCAATTAAACCGACGTTATGTGTGACAGACGGTGGCAAATACGCACACAGTGACATACTGCATATTGCACTTGCTGCGCGCCCTGATGGCTTCATTCGAGTCGCGAGTCGCGAGTCGCGCGTCGCGACTAACTGTAATTGAGGCTCATTATAGCCGACAGCCACCAATAAAAGGCGCCCGTCTTGCCTGCCAATGCGTCCTAATGCAATTTGTGCATATTACATCTGGAGCAGGCGGACAGCAGACAGCAGACTGGCTTGGATTAGGCCCCGAGGTAATCAGGTCGACGAAGCTCATTAGAAATGCTGGCTGCTAGGCGTGGCAAGCTAAGGAGGCAATGCCGAGATGGCAGAAAACATATTATAAATAATTATATATTGTATATTCAATAAAATGACAGAAAACACTTGTGTAATCACCCTCTGATTATAGAAACTCAAATGTATGTCATAGCAGTTGCGTTGATTGACTCCATAAATATATATGTAAATATAAAAAATATACAAATATTGTAACTTGTTTATCGTCAAGTTTATTTCAAGTTTATTTCACGTCACTTTACGTCAAGTTTATTTCAAATAATTAAAGACTTTCCACTTGAATATAAAAGACAGCAAACATAATCTAAATTTACGTCTTTGGATTTTATAATTTATTTGACGTACTTCAATTTGGTTTTAAATTTTTTTATTTTATATTGAATATTGGCTAATTCTATAAATTACCTAAAATTGTGTTAAGTTTAATGAATATATAAAAGAATTTAGATTTTAATAAATGCATACATAATCAGTAAATATTAATATATACATATATACCAAATGCTGAACATATTTACTGACATCCATTTAGTAATTCTTGGCCAATCTTATCTGTGTATGTATGCTCACACACATATACATATATGTATGCGGACACAATATGTCTTTATAATATGTGGCACATCTTGGATATAAAGAACAGTGTTCAGGCTACCTTCTAATCAAGCATCCCTAACTTCAATTATTTTTTTTTTTTTTTTGGCTCTCAATGTTGTCTACAGCCCGTCTTGCACATCAATTTATAGTTACATATGTGATTATTCATATTGTATTGCAGAGATTAATTGAGAACTAAGCTATTTCGCTTCATGATATAATAAACGAATTTCCATTTCTGAAACTATCCGAAGGCAGCTTCTCTCTATTACAAAAACATTAAAGTCTTTGCTGTATCTAATTGCTGTCTTTTAATGTGCTCAGCCTTTAATGGTAATTTATCAGAATCGATTTTGTGATGAGCCAACGAATTGATGGCTCTGCTGATTGAAATACACAGACAACTAATAATATTAGCCATGCATTCCATTTCGAGCTACTCTTTGCTATTCCATTGTCTCCCCTTCTATATATATGTATATATATATATATATATATACATACATATATACTTATATATTCAGTTGTCTTGATGCCTCTTTTGCTACACACGTCAAATTATGTAAATTTACAACATGATTAAGTTCATCTCTGGGCCTGGTTCTAGGCCTGTGTTTGTTTTGCAATTCAAATGAATTTGATGCTGCTCTTCAAGCGTCCTTTTCAGACCCCTCAGCGCCCAAATGCCGTCTCTCTCCCTCTCTATTTCTCTCTCTCTCCCTCTGTGTAGGCATTTAACTATCTATTTGGCTCTGGCTCTGTTTTATGCCTGTCGAAAGCAACTGCTGCCTTACTTCTGGCCCCTCCTCGCCTCTTATATAAATTCGTAGCATTTGTTCTCTGGCAAAAGTATCAATTGTTGGGCATTTATTTATGCCTGGCTGTTGTTGTTGTTGCTGTTGTTGTAGCTGTTGATGTTGATGTGCCCTGTCTGCATTTGGCCTGTGCATGTAGTTTATAGCTTATGCTTATAGTTTGGCCGTCGTTGAGCCCAATGCTGAATGAATTTATATTGTTTTTCAAGTGTTTAAACGGCTGCGTCCGGCCCACGATGCGTATGCGTAATACCACTTTAAGCACATCCAATTTGATGGGCTATAATGCTGTGCCTATTCCAATATCAATTTTGTTTTAGAGATGCTGCATCATTCGAAGGCCGGCTGAGTGCTTCAGTTATCGACCTTGAAGAAATCGCAATGCTCGGGCTTGTTTCTTCAAATTAATTCATTTAATTTCTATACATATATCGAATTGAATTTATAAACAAACATTATATATATATATTATATATTTGGCACTCTTAAAGTTGACATTTGCTTGTGGTTTTGCTTTTACACAATTTTAATTTAAGTGCAACTCAAAGTGCAGCAAATCAAAGTTAATTGCCGAAATGCATTCAAGTGTGCATTAATAAAACGAAGGCAGAAAAGAAACGGATCGAGGAGGAAGTGAGATAAAAACAATCTGCAATATTTTCTCAATTTACGCTGTCTCCGTTTCCTAGAGTTCCAGTCTCAGTCCCAGTCTCAGCCCAGTCCCAGCCCAGTCCCAGCCCAGCTCCGATTTGTGAGTGGAAAAACTTGAGCAACTTTTGCGCTACATTTACGCGGCTTCCCTTACTATTCCTGTGACTCTCTCTCTCTCTCTCTCTCTGCATTCCCTTCTATCGCTGTCCACTCTGTCTCTCTGTCTCTGCTAGTCTCGTCCTGCTGCCACTGGGGCTGCGCTTCGCTTGTAGCTCGCCTGTGTTATGTGCTTATTATAAAATAATTAAGTCCTTTAGGAAATTATAGTTCTTGTTGCCTCTACTTTTGCTCTTGCACTTTCTCTCCAATTCATTTCTTGTTTTTTTTTTTCTCACACAGTTTGTGCGCCATTACCTCGGTCCTTGCTGTTGTTGTTGTTGTTGCTGTCGCTTTTGGCTTCATGTTTTGCTTCACACTGAGATTTCATCTTTTCAAGACTTTCTTTTTCCTTTTTGCAAGTCAGCTGAGTAAATTAAATTGATATCTAAATTATCAATGTTCACGATTCATATGGGTCTCCTGCATAAATATTAAACAAATACTACGGTTCTATTTAATACATATTTAATGCAATTTTAATAAATTATTAAATTAGAATTATAATAATATGCATTTATTTAAATTTTAATCAAACATTAAAAATCTTACATCGAATGAAACCAATAGGTTCTTTATCCACTGCGAACTTATTCCACATAATTCAGTATTCAACGTCTCTGTTTCTGTATTTGTGTTTATCTGCTGCGGTTGGCATTTGAGTAATTTATTGTCTATCTAATTAATTTGTGCTGTCTACGTAACTTTTGTTAATTCTCTCTGCTGTCTGCGTCGCTCTGGCCATTGGCTTAATGGCCCACCATATCTTTATTAAAGTCGAACCCTAAGTCAGCTAAGGGTGTTCATGTGTGCTGTACTACTGTCTCTGTATCTGTATCTGTCTCTGTATCTGTATATGAATGTCCATTGTCCATTGGGGGCACACTGGCAGACAGGCAAATGCATAGGCCATATGATCTATGGAATGTGTTGCTTCACTTCAATTTATGTATGGCCAGCTAAAAATGCACTTTAAAAGTTCAGGAACGGTCCGGGGATCACATACGTATTTGCCCTGCCAGGGGATATGACAAGTGTTGGTCAGCTATAAGCAGAATGTGGCGCGGCAGCCACAGCCACAGCCCCAGCTCCAGCTGCAACAACTGCTGCTCCAAAGGGGACACTTGATAAATGCTCCCATGATACATGAACAGCAACATCAACAGGAGCAACAACAACAACCAGTTCAGTGAGCAGAAAAAAAAACAGGACTTGGCTGGGGCATCGGAAGTGCGAGGTACATAAGCAGGCGGTCAGGCAGGAGTCCACTTCTGACGGTTGCTGCTACTGCTTGAAACACATGTCCACTTGAAGTGTGAACAGCGCAATTTCAGAGCTAGCTAGATGGCTTCAAATGGGATGCATGGAGAGCGAAAATATCAGTGAGCTCATTGCAGACTAATTAAACATGCTTGTGCATAAGGGAGGAGCGGAATAAAGCAGCAAATTATAATACTCAAAAGTTTTAAAACCCATTTAAGCATTTATTAAAATGTTTAGCTAAACTATTGCATACTTTTGTGCGGTGCATCAGATTCCATTGCATACTTTTTGGCTGCGTTATTAAATTACTACTGTTGTTACTCAGCTGCAATGTACAGTAAATACTCGTATAATAATGATTAGAATATATTGCAAATACTTCAATAGCTTCAGTGCAGCCAAATTTGCAATGAATTCAATAGTCTCCCAGGTCGATCGAGCATAAATATTTGCATTGGCCTCCTCTTGGCCATATTGGAGCTGGCATGCTTTGGCCTTAGATAATGTATACATAGCGCGCATCACTTGCAGCGCTTATCGCTTGGCAATTATCAAATTATCCAGGGTACACAAGCCATCGCGTTTGAGCCTGGAATGAGCAAACAAGCCTGGCAAATGGAATTAGCATGCAAACTAATTCAATCTTAGCTAGGCATTGACTGTGCCCACTCCACGCTTGCATAGCACTCATTCTCGAGTTGCTTTTAGTCAATCTGGCTGATAGTTGACTGCCAGCTGTGTGTGTGTGTGTGTGTGCATTTACCTGCAAGGAATTGCAGCACTCAAGCAAATTGTTTGCACAGCAGCAACAACCACAGCCACAACCACAACAGCAAGCGGTAAACAAAGGCGCAGAGCGTTGGTCCTCGAACGTGACAAGGATAATAAGCGCTAACAGGCCACAGCAACAGCAGCTGCTGCTGCTGTTGCTACTCCTGCTGCTGACCTGTTAACTGAATTGAACGCATACAAGCCGCGATTCGCGTCCAAAATCACACTGACCAACAAAAACGAGCCGCCAATGTTGCACATTACTTGGACAAGTTAATGAAACGTAACGCAAAATGCAATTAGGCCTCCGGTATAAGAGCTACAAATTAATTCCGCACTCGCAGCTGCGCGCTCACAGCGAGGCCAAACAGCAATCAATTGTGGGCCCAAAAATGAGCTCGACAAAATCGTTAATCAAATTAAAATTTATTTACCATTTGGCTGAAAGCAGTGCAGCTAACAAATTTATCGCTCACCCCTGCCACGCACCAAACACCAAACAAAACTAACAACATGGGCAGAGCAGCACAAAGCACTGCAAGCGATGGGCGCGTGACACGCCAACTATCATCGTGCACAAAGGAAATATCGCATTGAACTACAATTTGATCTGATTTGAAAATTCTGCTGTTCTATTTCAGAAAAGTATTTTAGAAGGAGATCACGCACGAAAGCACGAGCTCCACTCTAGCTCGGGGTCTGACTCCATCTCGATATTGCATCCATATCTGTAAGTGTATCTGTGTGGCCATGTTGTTGCAGCTGTATGGGTGGGCTGTCTGCATGTGGTGTGCATAATTTGAAAGCTTAGTTTTTGGGTCTTTTCGGTCTCGGCTTGGGTTCGGTCTCGGGGCTTGGGTGGCGTTCGGTTCGGTTTGTTCTTTGGACGTTTTTCGTTTGTTTGCGTCCAGTTAGCGCATAAATTTCCATGACAATTGCTTGTTGTTCGACGTGCACTGTGAATGACATAGTTGTTGTTGTTGTTGTTGTTTTTGTTGTTGTTGTTGTTGTTGTTGCTGTTGACATTTTGCCATTTTAATTAGGCAACATCCTGTCGACTGCAGCTGTCCCTCTGTTAGCCATTTGCTTTGATTATGAGCGTGCGAGCTCTGCTTTAAGGTAGACTCTGTGCGCAGGAGCCGACCCAATTCAGAGAGCGTAGAGTCATCTCATTGCCATTACAGCCATACATAACTATATTACTCGTTTTGCAATATTTGAAAACTTTATTTGAAAATGTTAAAATAAGCTTTTTTAGCTAAACCTCCTGCAACTGCTGTCAATGCTACCACATGCCACTAGAGTCCGTTTCCGTTCATGTTTCACACACACCCATACACCCATACATACCTGACATTTGTGTGCATATTTTACTTGCTAATTTCGTAAACCTTTTTATTTGCAACAACAAACTTTTGCATCCGCCAAAGCACACACACACACCCACACACCTTACATATGAGCACACATACACGGGCTCACGTACTCACTCGAAATATTTGTTAAAGTCAGTGCAAATAAACCCACACACACACACAGACACAGCTGAACAGACGACCGCGCCATCGTTTCCGTTTCCGCATTTTTTTTCCAGCACACGTGCGTGTCTGCGGCTCTTGGTATGCGTGTATGTGTGGATGTGGCTGTGGGTGTATGCGTAAGGTTCGCCTGTTGACAATTTTGCGTTAAAATGCAGTCAGATTCACGGCAGGCCTAATAAATTACAG
Organism: Drosophila mayaguana; assembly: GCA_037075325.1. Lineage (NCBI taxonomy): Eukaryota > Metazoa > Arthropoda > Insecta > Diptera > Drosophilidae > Drosophila > Drosophila mayaguana. The sequence continues at coordinate 9,493,823 of JBAMCG010000037.1, read as the reverse complement.
CAGCTTGTCCGAAAACTAACGACAAGCAGGAGCTCTGCAGTCGATCGCAAGCGACTGCAGTACTCCTTTGCCATCCAGACTGAGTGAAACTGCTTGGAATATCAATGAAATTGGCAAGCCCAAGGGATAGATTTTCAAATTTAAAACAAAGGCAGTAATGTCTTTTTTTAATTATTATTTTGGGTCCTAATCACTGTCGTATAAACAATAACCTAAACTGCTTTGTGACGTGCCAAAAATACTCAAACAAATAAAATGATTTACAAATGATAAGAGTCATCAATATATTGATATATGTATAATTACTATTTTTTCGGTTATTTCTATAGACGGCGAGAGAGGGAGAGAGAGAAAAAGGAGGGTAACCACACGAGCATTTGTTTATATATCCAATCTGTATAGTAATAAGAATTATATTTTTTATTTCCCTAAACTAAGCAACAAACAGAGATAGAAAACTTTGTCTTATATACAATATTATAAAAACAAAAAACATGCATATTAAGTAAATAAATACATAAAGAAGCATATCAAAAAGGTAAACAATAAATTCTATTATATTATATTTATTCCAAATATATTTTAAAAATATCTTTAATTTTCTCTTACAGTTGTACAGCATTACAGTTGATGTACAACTTATCATATCAATAAATTATTATTATTATTTTTATTTATTATATATTATTATTATTATTACTATATTATTATTATTTAATTTTTGTTTTTCATTAAGATAGCCTTCCGCATAAAAAATCCTTTTAAGCAGTCATTTATAAAACCATTTCCTGCATTTGTTGTTCAGCACTCTCTATATTATATACATAGTGCTTAATATTTCAGGTCCAGCATAGCGTACATGTCCGACAATAAGGTCTGCTTTCTAAATACCTAATTAGTTCATGTAATTCAGTTTATTCCAGTTGCAGCTTCGTGTGCGCACGTGCCACATGCAACTCGGCTTGGACTTGGGGCAAATGGACGGTGCTACGTGCGCTTAGCCCTTTCGTATGTTAATTCCATTGCTATGGATAATTGCTTTAAGCTGCTTGTCAAGTCTGTGCAAATGTGAGCTTACTCAGCAATTATTTATTTAATTGACTTAAAGTGCAGAAAAAATGCCAAAAAAATTAACATTATTCCATTTTAATTACAAGTTCATAGTTGGGGGCAGCTTAAGGTCAGAAAAGCCAGCTGAAACTTGCAGCATTGCTTCAATTTAAGCGTTGCAGCAACATAATTAAAAAGTGTTGAAGGCGCATGCTACCACATGCAAAGCCAGCTGCAGGTTGCAGCAGTCATATGCAACACTGGGGCAACAGAAGCGACCCAAAGAAGCGGAAACTAAGTCAACAACTTTCCATTTTGTCAATGGCTGCTGGTGTTGCTGCTTGGCTGAGCTGTTTGGCTTAGCCAGGCTGCTCCACTCCACTCCACTCCTCCTCCTCCTCCTCCTGCTCGTCTTGGCTCTGCAAATGACACACACTCTGCATATGAAACTAGAAATAATTTTTCAATTCACAAATGAAACTTTTCACACACACACATACACACACACGCACACATGTAGCTGCAGATCCGAGAGAGAAACTTTAAAGTTTGCAAGCGCAGCTACCCCAAAGGCCAGCGGTAAACCAGAGGGGAGTTGGGGAGTTGGTGGCTTTGTTGCTGCCCAGTTCAGTTGCAATCGTCATTTGCAATGTACTCTCTCCGCTCTGCTGTGTATTTCTTGCTGTTTCTCACCACGGCCGGGCTGCCGTTCCTTTTTGATGCCGCAAACTCCAGAAGGAAATTACAAACCGAAAGTAAACGCCAAGAGCACAGAGCCAGACCAAGAGCCAGACCCAGTCCAAGAGCCGCCCCTGCCAGACCCGTTTCCACTGGGTAGTTGTTGAGTGTCAGTATCATATCCTGCGCCAAAAGTGCACACCAGACCCCACTCATCACTCGCCACTCCCCTCACACCCACTCCCCACACACAGCACCCTCCGGTGGCCCGACAACGAGTGCTGCTGCACATTACAAATGAATAATTTATGCGCGCGTTCAACTGCAGATGGATGGAGTTAAGGCAGCAACGAGCCACTCAGAGCGCAGGCGAGGAGCCCTCAAACTGGGCGGGGCCTGGTGGGCAACTAACAACATAGTCCTGGTCAACGCCAAATGAGTTGTGGCAGCGTCTCGCTGGTGCCGTAAAAGCCAATGCCAGCCAGCCGAATAGCTGTTGCTCCGTCCGCATAAACTAAAATTTCTAGCCCCCTGCTCCTCCTACTGCCACACTGCTACGTGCTGCAGCTGAACGTGGCTCTGGAGGGGTGTGAAAATTATCTGCTTGCCACCAAAAAGTAGACGGAAGAAAGCATCAGCTCCAAAGTTATTAGAGCAAAATTTTTGCCTTTGCCTAAGTAATGGCCAAGTGCATATCTCTCAGCACATATTGAGTTATGACTTAATTGGATAAGAGCCAGCTACATGCTATACATATATATAAATATATATATGGATGTATATGGATGTATAATGGGTATACATACATCTATATATATAAGTCGACCGCAAACTTTGGCTGAAAGTTTTGAAGACCTTCCTCTTTGGTAGTGGCCTCAAAATTCTGTTGTGAGTCCCGTTCGGGCTGTAGGCGACAGTTTTTGGCTAGTTGAAAGTTCGCGCGGCGAGTTTGCAGCTATATTAATTGCGCAATGGCTCTACCTTTATTTTTTTAATGCATATACATATATATATATATATATATATATATATATATATATATATATATATATATATATATATATATATATATATATATTATCTGTATCTGCATATATATATATATATATATATATATATATATATATATATATATATATATATATATATTACAATGTATGAATACCATATGTATATTATGCCACAGGTATATAACATATTTCCATTTAATTATGTTGTTTTAAAAACTGCACATAATTTTTGAAATTTGTTTATATTTGCTTATCGCCTTTAGCACTATCTATTGTGCTTAAATTTAAATCATAATTATTTGTTTTTGTCCTATCAAGCTCTGCTTCTTCTTCTTTACTCGGCAACTATCGAACTCTATGTAGCTAATTCCCATCCATCCATTTATTGTTATTTACACTCAATCAACTGTTTCCCAAGCACAATTTTAATATTATCTACAGAAACAAAGAAGTATTACAGCATAGATGTTTCAGTAGTTTAGCCACTAATGCAAATACCTAGCAAACTGTGTTGCTGTTGACACAGTTCGGCTGGAAAAACAACAACAACAAGAACAACAACAACAGCAACAACAACAGCAACAGCTACAGCTACAGCTACAGCTACAGATAATAAAAGAAATGCTAACAACGACAATCTGACAATACAATTTGTGCTCATTTCTCAGTGTGCGCTAACTGTGTGAGTCTGTCTGTCAGCTTTTGTCAATCTATATAACGTATACGCCCCTTTGGCGCAATGCCGCTTCTCGTTGTCGCTTGCCGTGCCGTGAATCACAGCAGCGCATACTGTTCTTGTCAATTTACAAACAATTCCATTGTCACTCTATGCACTCTTTGTTGCAATCACTGTGGACTCTCTATTTGCATGCCCCCACAGCAACATCAAACGTTGCCTTTGCAGCGCTGCAAACATTTTAATTTTTAATACAACACTCGCAACTCCCAGCTCCTAGCTCTCAGTACCCAACTCGCAACTCTTGGCTCAAGTTCCAAATACACTTTAAATGGTTGAGCTCTCGCTTTAATTCAATTTAAAATATTTGATTCCAACAGACACAAAGTGCAATTAGAACTATGTGGCAGGAGTGCCAAATTGTTACACACATTAATATTCTCTCTTAGGGCCAATTCAAACACGAAGAGACACAGAGTTGTAATGCATACATCATGCAATGGAGGAGCTCATCTCTGGTGTATGCATGACTATATTTGTTGCTTCAAACTATTGAGTCTATCAAAGGTCTCAGTCTCGAGTGAGTTATCAAAAAAAGAGAACAAAACCGTCTACTACGTATGTGGCATAAGTAAATATATATAAAATGTAAAGTTATTAGATTATATGGGTCAATCGTCCAATATACTACATGCGTAATATTGCTTCTAATATATAAGTTCAATAAATATATATAAATCGGCACAAAAACGTTGATCTGCGGATTCTTATTGGGTTCAGGGCAAGCAAACAAAGCAAGAAAAACATTTCCTCTCATGCTGATGTTACTTTTCATACAAACTAATTTTGGGCAAATATGATTATGTTTAAGAAGAAAATGATTAGAGTATCCTATTCTCTTAACTGCAAAATGTGAAGCACATTTAAATACATAAATAATAACAAAAGAGACTCTGTTCTCTAAGTGTAACTTAACACATTCGATTGAAGTGTCGTTGGCATCGGAACTATGGAATCTGATCATATCATTCTAAAAATTGGAGCTTTTCCCTTTTCCTCAATCTGTGTTTTTATACCCTGATCCCATTAAAAATGGGAAATCAGGGTATAATGGTTTTGTGAAAAGTATGTAACAGGCAGAAGGAGGCGTGGCAGACCCCATAAAGTATATATATTCTTGATCAGGGCGATGAGCTGAGTCGATATAGCCCTGTCCGTCTGTCCGTCCGTCCGTCCGTCCGTCCGTCCGTCCGTCCGTCCGTATGAACGCCTAGATCTCAGAAGATATAAGAGCTAGAGACTTCAAATTTTGTATGCATACTCATGTATACCATACGCAGTACAAGTTTATCTTTTTTTTTCGATAACTCATCCGATTACTTTTTTATCACGAATAATCGATAAATTGATTTTGTTTATTCACCGTAATTTCAATACTTTTAGACCTGGAGACTTCAGATTTGGTGTGTATATACATCTGATCAATACGCAGATTTTGTCATTTACAGATTTTGGATACCACGCCCCCTTCGCCCCCAATTCGCAAAAAACGTATTTTAAGTACTAGAGATTTGTGCTTTGGAATGTACACACATTTGCACATTGTGATCACATTCTGAAAGTTTCATGAAGATAGTCCTATTACAGGAGAAATTATTCAGCAACAAAATTCTCATAGTATTGCCCACACTGCAGCGCAGCCCAAGCGCAGTCGCTGCTTACTGCGCAGTTAGCAGAGCGCGTGCTTATGCGTGCGTGAATATCAGCTCTTTGTAGGGATCAGGGTATCTCCTAGTCGAGCAGTCTCGACTAGAGCTTCCTTACTTGTTGTTCACTCTTTTATTCAATTAAAAAGGGCTGGCTTTAATTTGAATTCAAATGGTGAATCGAGTTTTTTAATCAATGGCTAGGCAACGAGTGTGCACTGAAACATTCAAGTACGGAAAACTCGCTTTGAACAATTTTCTAACAAAGCTGGCAAAAAGCTAGCAAAAAAATACAAAAAAGAAACATGGAAAAAATAAATTGAAAAACTATGAATTTAAAATGAAAGAGTGTCCAGTCGAATGTGTGAATGTTTTGACGGCTTTGATCGACTGCGCCTTTCAATTTGCAGATAAAACAAAAACACGACAAAAGGCAACACAAAAACGATTATAGATCTAAGAGCAATTGAAATATGAGTGCTTAAGCCGGTATATAGGTATATGAACTTAATAAGTTGTATATAATAAATTTTCAATGAAATTTCAATGATTAGCATATAAACTGTATATACTATATACTATATTAATTCAAAAATAATATTTTAATTAAACACAGCCACAAACACAACGAAGGCGACTTGACTTGACTGCCCAGTGAACACTTTTTATCGTACTTATAATCACACAAAACGTTTACGCCCCATAATAGTAATAACAATAATAATAATAATAATAACAAAATATATACAAATCATTGCAAAAACTTGCAAAATTCGGTAGCCTTAACATATTTTGCATTCAGTACGCAAATAGACTTTGACGCGAATAGTCGACAAATTATATATTTCAAATATTTCGTGTGCATTGAAACGAATTCTATGTTTCACGCATTACAAGCGAAGGTCTTTGGGATTTACCTAGTGATAGTCAGCCTTCAATATGGTACAAAATTTATTAATAAGTGATAAGAAGAAGCGTGCTGTAGAGCTGACATCATTAGCTCCCACTACTATTACTATATTCATTTAATACTATCTATATATATTAATTACTACCTACTACTAATGCTACATATATTAATTAAGTGATGCAGCTTCAAGTTCGTTTTTCAGATTATCATATGACATACTATTGAAATATGATTGTTTGCTAAAGCGAAACTCCATATTCTGATTATGTGGAATAGAGAGATGTATATGAGATCCACAATATTTATCGCTATTAATAGAGCTTAAGCCCCAACTCAAATTTTTTTTTTTTTTTTAATTTTTTTATTGATAATATATCAATGATACTAGATATCGTAATGAAAAGAAGAGCTCAGAAGCTCAACAAGACGGACAGCTTTTGTGTCTTGATATATTGCCAGGGTATACAAATACTCCATATTAGTTATTCAATATTACTGCCAATATTTCCAGCCACTGCAGAAGAAGTGGAAGTGCCCCAGTGTCCCAATAACAAATTCGCGTGCAAGGATGGCGAGTGCATTGACCACGCCCTGATGTGCGATGGCGATAAGAACTGTCTAGATGGAAGCGATGAGACCTTTGAGGCGTGCCACGACTTCAAGTGCAACAAAGTTCGTTGCAGCTACGGCGGCTGCATCGATAGTAACAAGCTCTGTGATAACAAAAATGACTGCTGGGATGGCGCTGATGAGAACATTTTCGAATGCAGTAACGACACAAATACATTCAATTTCTTGATTCGTGGCGATTGCTTGTAAGCTATAGAAAAATAAGTAAATGAGTTCTGCAGTCGGCCGATTCGATGCCCATTGAGTATGTGTGAGTGTGCGAGTGTGTGATTGTGTAGATGTGTGTTGTGTGCTATGTATGTGTGACAGGTACGGAGTCCCTTAGTCGGGAGATCACCTTTGTTGTTCATTGATTTTCTACTTCTTTACATTCTAGTGACGAGCCATACAGCCAGTTTCAATGCAGAGAGTCAAAGGAATGCCTGCCCTTTGACGAACTGTGCGATGGCGTTGAGAACTGTCACGATAAGTCGGACGAGTCGCTTGAGCTCTGTGCGGGCACCATTTGTCTCGACGGCGCCTTCCGATGTGCATACGGCGCCTGCATATCCATGTCTGCGGCATGCAATCATTTGAGCGATGGCTCCGATGAGATAGCTGCCACAGCAGCAAAGACTTGGGCACACCGTGGCACTTATATTCCCCGCAAAGAAAGCTCCTATCAAGGCCAGCCATAACCACCACCACCACCATCCGGACTCCAACAGCGGCTGAGGCAAGTGCAAGGTGATCGGCTCTAACTTGCGCTTAAAAACGATTTACAATGGTTTGCCATATTTGGGCGACGGAAGTGTGCCTCACCAGACGACGGTGCGGCTCAGCTGTGGCCGTAATTTTCTGCTGCAGGGCAGCGATGTGAACACATGCGACAATGGGGAGTGGAAGGCGCCTTGGGCTGAGTGCATCAAGGGCTGCAAGAGCAGCACGATCACAAATGATCGCAGTATCCAAGCCATTTGCACTTACGAACAAGAAATCGTCGACTGTTCCGCATTGCTGCATCTTCCCAAGACCGTTGCCATCACAAAATGTGCCCAGAGATATTGGTTGGACTGAAGTCGAGTGTAAAGAGAATGCCAATTGGCGCAGGCGGAATGCATACTCGCCAAAACTCAAGTGCATTCCCGACTGTGGCAGGACATTTGATACCGTCAAGGGTCATCCGTGGATTGTCAGCGTATTTAGGCGCATGGCATATGATAGACATGAGTTTCAGTGCCTGGGCACCATTATAGATCCATCCTATGTGCTAACGGTGGACAGTTGCTTCCGGGACATCCACAGCACAGCCGATTATTCCATAATCATGGGCAATCTTACAACGAGCTTCAATCCGAATATGGAGCACGGCTACGACGTGCGCTACATTAGCCTGATAAACCGCAATTTGTGAGTATAATTATATTTCTTATATGGCGAGATGTGAATGATTTCCCTTGCATATTTCCAGCAAGCCTCTGGTGCTGGTTAAAGTGGTAAATCCCTTTCGATTCTCGGCGAAAGAGCGACCCATTTGCCTTCGGGAAACTAAATATGTTTACAACGGAACGGAGATATTGCTTCCGGGAACGCCCTTATACGAACTTGAAAGCATTACCTCTCTGGCATTTATTACAATGGGCAACGAGACTATCAGTTTCGGGGATTATCGTGAGACAATTAGTGATGAAATAAGGCAGTGAAGACTTAAGATCTTAACTAGAAAATCTAAAACAATTAATTTATAACTGCAAAAAGTAAAAATTGCATAGGATTCGTAATATGAGACAGATCAAAATTAAGAATTTGATGAAGAAGAATGAGAGTAATTGAATTACATAATAGAAAAACTTACAATAGATTTCGTTGAAATATTGCCTAAATGAAAGTCTTGAAAAAGCCTTCCCCTGTATATCGAATATCGTATCGTCGGGGGTCGACTTCAATGTATATATATATATATATATATATATATATATATATATATATATATCATATATACATATATTATCTATATTTAATTCTTCGATTTCCAACTGTCGAAATTGAGTTTCAATATATCTAAATGCTGAACGAATTAATCTATTGCATTTTATTTTCTATTTTTACTATTAAACATTTCAAGTGAGTTTTAGGGTATCAAGCTCTACACAGCTGTCAAAATTTGACCGACGACTTTCAGTTTACATTTCATATCAGTAATGGAAATTTAGCTTTTAACACACTAACAACACTAGACTTTTTAATTTTGTTTTTAATAGCCAATTTTAATAGTTTTTAATTGTTAATTTATACCATTTTAAGCGAATCGAAACTATTTTTAACTCCCACACACACACACACACACACACACACACACACTCCCACTCACACGCACTAAGCATGTTTGGAAAGCCCTCCGTACCAAAGGCAGCCATCGCAAAGCATTTGGAGTCGTGGGAGAAGATCAAGTGGAAGGATGAGCAACTGCACACCATCTATAATGAATGGGGCACTTACTTTGCCCGGAACGCGAAGCTGAACCTTGGCACTAAATATTTTGATGCTGCGCTAAAGCTTTACCCCGAAAACGTGAACTCCCTGCTGAAGCGAAGTCAGGTGAAGCGGGCGAAGGCGTGGCCAATGGAAGGGCTCGCTGACACGTTGCGCTCAAAGAGTTAAGAATCAAATTTAGCTCATTTTACATCATGATTCTATATTTTCGAGCTATCACAGCGATTTTCAAGCAATACCATCCTCGGGACTCGTGTCGCGAAATTGATTTGGAGATCTGTGATGCACTCATCGAATCGAATCAGTTCGAGGAAGCACTGAGATTAGCCAGCTCCAATATGAAAACCCTAACCTATTCGCACGCATTAGCCATGCAGAAGCGTATCTTCCTGGTAGGTAGAACATATCCCAGCATGGAACGGAGACACTGCATTGCCTAACTTGCTCTTAGGTTAATTCTATCGTAAGCGACATGTTATCGATTGAAACGGAATCCTCTGTGTATCGACTGATAACAAGCATGATGAATGATATAGCCACACACCCCAAGGAAGTAAAGTCAGACTGTGATGTGCTCAGCATAGTACAAAAAGAGGTAACAATATCAATTGGGCGCAGCTCCAGTGAAGTGCAAAGACTCATCTTTGTTTCGTGCTCAGGCCAAGATTATCTCGCCACTGGAGAAGAAGCGGCTTGAACGACGGTATAAGACATTTACTCAGGCTTATGTGAATAACACTTGGATGGATTTTATATTTCTGAAGAATCTACGCGATAATCCAAATCTTTTGCTGAAGCAAAGTGTTCAATCCTCAGAATATTTGCAAAATCTGACAAACGAGCGATACCACACATTGCGCAACTTTACGGTAGCTTTTCATTGAAATTATACTATGAGTAGCTGCGATTCTCACTCCCCTTTGATCTTAGAAAATGCTGCATGCCCGCCAGCCCATGTACAGCAAACCGGTTCCGAATAAGGAGCTCTCGCGCAAGATCAAGGAGGAAAACTTCTTCCGCATACAGAATCAAACGAGGAGAAATATGTTCAAGACGCTGCAAAACATACGAGCTTTGATCAAACAAAATGATCTAACTGTAAACAGCTCTATATATATTTTTGTATATCTATGTGTAATTCACTCGTTATTCATTTTAGAAATTGTCGAAATTCGTGGAAAACGTGATGGACTATGTGGCGATCAAAACGCACCGCGTTATGCCTTGGAAATTTGAATTCATTAATGAGGTCTTCAACTACTTGGGTTTGGCCCGCCTTAATGAATACAAAATTTCAAATATATATAAATCGATGGGGCGAACAAATCTGCTAGATCTATTTAGCATTTCGCATAATGTCTCCAATGTGTCCAATGTAACTACGAACGATTTAGGTCAGATCAAGAGGGAGAAGCTCGAGGATCCGAAGAAGTTAGATATAGACCTTCATAGATATTCATCCAGAACAGTTATATCTCATTCCTATTGCAGACATCGCCTGGACCACTTCGAACGGCGCTTGCGATTCGCCAAATACACCATTGAGCGCTGTTATCTGTACTACGAGGCGGCGCAGGCGCACCTGAACAATCATTCCTTCGATACATGCTGCCAGCTGGCCCGCAAAGCAATGGATGGTATGCATAATCACTTATCATATCCGCAGCTCTCTCTGATATACGGACTTGCAGAGGCCGAGAGGGGCCGGCACTATGTGTGGGGCGCTTTGAGTGCCCTCATCGCCTGCAAAGCGCACACAGTACTGGGCAAAGTGGAAAAGCAGAAGCAAATGCTGAAAGAGGCCTTTAGGTATGCCCAGCATCTGAAGAACATCGATCTCATTCTGTTCATTGACATTTGTCTCCGGGTCAACAACGAGGAGATGGAGCTGAAGACCGCTCTTACCAATGAAGGCTACGGAAGACGTCGATTGCGTCGGTTTATGCAAAGCTTTGACACCTCCTATAACTCTATCAATACAAATTCCAACTTACTGGCACCCGAAGCATCCACAAATCAATTCAAGGAATAATATAATAATATAATTTGTATTATATATACATATGTATATACATATCTATATATAAATGAACATACATATCAAATGTATGCATATAGATATGTACATACATATATGTATATAATAATAATATATATGTAAATATACTCTGCCATCGCAGCTGCCATTCGACTATGTCCAAAAGTTTAAAGTTTGCGGCAAAACTTGGCGAGGTTTTTCAATTTTTCAATCTTCCGTTCTAGATGTGCTGCTTTAGCAAAAGTTTTGTTCCAGCACAAATGCCGCAAAGCACACGAAAGAGAAAACATTAACGCGTCTTGGACATTCAATCACTGCAAGTGCTGCAACAACCTTAGCAACAACAACTACAACTTTTCCTACAACTTTGCACTCTCGTCTTATTTATAAGCATTAAATAATTCTTGTCAAAAGGGGGCAGCGTTTTCTAAACTCTAGCTCTGGGTTCTGCTAGTTTCTTATCAATTATGGAAGCCCCTTGAGTCGATAAGTTTATTTCCCCAAAGGACCTCGATTCATGTTAATGTTCTCTCAATATAAACATGTGAATAAATGCAAATGAATCAATATGAAATGTGAATATATGACATATATATCGAATAGATAATCGCATCACGCATCTTCTTCGACTGCCTTTGCGATATGCCCCGTTCGTGTAGGGGAATCAAGCGTCGTCGGTGCTTAAGCTCAACAGCTTGTAGCTTGTTAGGGCAAACTTTTCGCACGCGGCATCTGGGCTGGGCGACGCATGGGCGGTGCTGTGGGGCGTGGTGAGCGTAAATCAGGATTTCTTCAGCTGTTCACGCCCACTGCGGGCGGAAGTACCGCTAACATTGCACAAAAGACGCAAATAAATGAAGCCATTTGTTGTGCTCTGCGCTGATTTTTGATGCAAAGGCTGCCGCTCGAGTCGCACCCAGTCGCAGCAGGTCGCAGCAAAGTTTCCTGCCACCTGCCATTGAAAATTGTTAACAATTTCCATTAGTTGCTTGTCATTTAAATTCCGCATGTATTTTTAAAATTCAGCACGCCAAGTCAGCCCCCGTTTCACACCTTCAGCTGGAAGCGATCTACTCCCCCGCCCAGCCCTGGCGCTAGTTTCAGCTGCTGCAGGTGTTGTCCAACTTTGTTCGCAGTCAAGTCGAGAGTTTCGTGGGGCATACAAATGATGTACATGCAACGGAAGTGGATAATTTAGCAGCGGAAATTATTTGTCGCCCTTTTTGTCAGCCCTAAGTCCAGAAACATTTCTCGTCCTTTAATTTATGACTTGACCATAATTAATTGGAGCACAGCTAAGAATTTCACAAGCATTTCGGATGTCCAAGAAAAAGAATTCTTTAATCTTGATGGCACAGAACTACATAAGATTATTTAGAGCTGCACTAAAGAGCAGCGGGCTTTGTGACAATCATTTTTTGACAGATTTCAGTGGAGTAGCATTATTTGGCTTAGACAAATAGGCAAATTGGAATTTATCAAAAACATGCCATGATTAATATAACGAAATATTATATAAAGCTGCAAATCTACTCACCCATCGGTATTATGCATGGCTTAATCGATTCACTTATACATATGGGAATTGCTTAATTTTAAGCGTTTCTTTTTAATTTAGCAGAAAGCATTTTGAGCTTCGCTTTGCCTTATTATCATCTTGTGTCTTATATTATCGCCAAATTTAGATTAATTACTAATAGCTAAAATATTTACAGTAGATTTTTTGTTGGTTCATGAGTGAGAAGGTTTCGAGACTGACGCTTTTTACGGGGCGAGAATGGTGCAGCTTTTTTTTATTATATTAATTAAATAATTAAATATCAAATTTAATTTCCTACACTGTGCAATACTTTTAAAAGACTTTATAAAATGACTCTTAAATACACATTCAGATCAGTTAAATTACAACCGTTCTTTCAGCTATCATCTAAGTGAGTCAAGAATGATTTTTTAATAAAATATATAAAATACAATTTAATTGCAGTTTAATTTTAGTAATTTCCACATGATAATACAGTTCGTGATGACTCAATATAAGCTCAGATATAAGCTACAAATGAAACCGCTGGATTATAATACAGAATTAAATTACTTAGGTATTTGGTTAAAGTCTCTCTTCAAATTCCTCACCAATCTCACTTTCCCAAAACCTATTCAAGGCTCTGCCAGACGAGCTGTGCCATTTGTGATTTTACTTAAAATTTCCAGGCTTTACTTTGGTCCAAGAACAATTGCAGAAATCAGCTTTAAGCTGTTCCAAATTACCGCAAATTGCGCTCAATGGAGTTGCTGAAGCGGACTCAGAAATGTCTTCAAGCTGCTGCTTTGTGCTTTTCCCCTGCAAAATTGCACAAAGCCCAATGTGAACAAAAAGAATGCTCGTTGGAGTGGATGGGTAACGGGAAGGGGAAGGGAGTGGGGAGTGGGGAGTGGGGAGTGGGGAGTGTGGTTGTCAGGGCAAAACAAAGCCAATTGGCAGCAGGCAGCTAACAAACTGCAACTCAACTTTGTAGACCAACCGGAGGCATTTGCTGTATCTGCTATTATTGTTGCTCTTGTTGTTGTTGTTGCTTTTGCTGTTGTTGTTGCTGTCGACGTCAACGCCGACGCATGCCATAAAAATGCAGCAGCAGAAAATTTGCTGCTTGCAAGCAATTAAAAGCGCAGCAAAGCAAATAAATGGCCACGCCCCTGATCTAGTAACGCCCACAGCCATTGTAGACTTTGACTAAGCGAATGTCGTGCCTTCTTCCTTCTCTCTTCTCTCTTCTCTCTTCTCTCTTCACTCTTCGTTCCTCATCCTTCGCGCTTCGTCCGTCGCCCAGCGCAAAAGCTTTATGTAGCTGCCAAGTTGACGTAGTAGCTGACTAATTAGTCATAAAATTACATGACGCAGGACGACCAACAGCTCGACAACGATAACATGGCAGCAAGAGAGAATCCCACAAAGGCCCAACAAACAACAGTCGCAGCCGAGCAGGCGAGCAGTCGAGCAGTCGAGCAGCCAAGTCAAAGTGCAAAGTGCCACCGGAAGCAGTTGGCGCTGGCGGAAATGCGTGTCTGTGCCCCAGCGATTGGTCTGGGCGATTGGGTGGTTACCCGCCGCTGGTTGCCTGACCCGCTAAGAGCTGGCTGGTGCGGCAGGGGACGGCGGGGGACGGCGGGCGGGCAGTAAACTGAAACTGGTGTGTCACTAATTACTGATTTCCCTCAGTTGGCAGCCGCAACTGCCACAGGAACTAGGTATGGACCACATGCAGCACTCATGCAGTTTCAATATAAAAATACGAACTGTGAAGCCCTAAACGTGTGAGGCACTAAAGCACATTAAATACGCCTGAAATTCAGCCAATACGTTTTTTGGCCATTGAAGCAGTCTTTAATAGGAGTTTGACATGACACACTAGACTATCAAAGTAGATTTACTTTTCCTTAGACTGTATATGTGAAGGAGCAATGGAAATATAAGCAAAACGGTTAGTCTTTGTATTAATATATGCAACTGAACTCATAAAATAAATAACAATGAATTGCCTTCAAGTTTGTTGGCTTAAATTAGCATCTGCTCAGTTGGAGTCTCTATAGCCTTTGTAGTTCCTTATATATGTATAAAAAAAATCATTTTCGCAAACTGCTTTATGTAGATAATGTATAAGTTCTTATAAGCAAGCACCTAAACTTCCACTGAGTACCTTAATCCATGACTAAATTTCAAAAATAAACATTTTACTATTCGTTTCATATAATTTCCAAGCTGACACTTGGCAACACTTGTGGGAATACTTAAATTTATAAATAAAAAGATAAAGAAATATCTTCAAAGCCATACAAAATTTGTTAATTTTTAATTTTACCGCCTAATAACCCAATCAACCTTCAATTCTTATAGCATATTCACTCTTGGCCCTCGAAAAGTAACCAACCTCCGGCAGTTCTTGCATCTGTTGCTTGGCAGCTTTCTCAGCCAACTGGGGCCGGAGTCCCGGCAAAAGGCGTTCAAATGTAGCCAATGGTAATCGATTCGGAATTTTAGATTATGCCAAGTCACATGCTACGCTTGGAAATACATAAAAGTCAGTTTCCAGGTGGAATATATGACCTTTAGTATAGGTTACACTGGAAGTGCATAGCCCTGTTATATATTGTCTAGTCCTATATCGAGCTCGTTATCGGAAAACACGATTCCACATTCCACATTTTGCACGCGTCCATCTCGGACTGGTTTTATTCATTCTAAAAGTCGAACAGGGACTGCAGTGGGCTGTAGAACAGAAAGAGATAATGCCAGGCAATGATAAGAAGAGCAACTACAAAAGAGGGAGATAGAGAGAGAGAGTGACGGCCAAAGGGAAGAGCTGGAGGTACGGCCGCACATTTGCCACATCACTTATTAGCTTTATTGCTTTTAACAATTTGAGCTTCCGCTGCTTGGCAGCGCCAACTAAAACGTGTGCTGATTAGTGCCAGGAGTCGTAGCAGGAGCCGTGGAGCGGTTGCAATACTCGTTGTGTGGCAACGCCATAAATTTCTGTGGCACAGGCAGGCTACGGCGCAGCGCAAGCGAGAAGCAGCCCACGCAAAGAGCGGCGTATGCAACATTTAACATTGCAGACAATTTATAAGGACATTCATGGCACACGGCACGGACAGGAGGCACAGGAAGAGGCAAATGCAGAGGGGCAGTGGCAAGCGCAGGAGCAGGGGCAGGGGCCCAGATGGCGACGAATGCAGCGCATTGCGAGGCCAGGCACATGCTTGGCACTTGCCAGCCCCCTTCCCCTGCTCTCGTCCCTCCCCCATATGCTTTTTTCTCGCATTGTGTTTGGAATTCAACATTTAAGCCACTTATGGCCAAGTTGAACTGGCATTTCAAAGGCTGCGACGGCAACGGCCGCAGGACAATGCAGGTTAGCAAGATTTATGGCAGACATGGAGACTGTTGGAGAGCAAGCTACAGAGAGAGAGAGAGAGAGAGAGAGAGAGGGAGAGAAAGGGATAGCGGGTGAACAACTAGATAGAGTGACGCCTTGACGCGCTTTTATGTGCCGCACATTGCACATTGTGGCCATGGTGTGACTAATCCTTGCGACTGCGAATGCCCCACAGCGTTTAAAATAAAGCAATAGCATGTGGCATGCAGCATGCTGCTGTGGCGTGTAATAAATGGTCATATGCCAACTGCTAACTGCAATTATCTGGGCATTAGACGAAGGTAACCGTCCTCAGCCGCTTCTTGCACAAATCCAGCCAACCCACTTCGATCAACAAAAGTTTTGCTCTCAGTCCTCCGCTCTGCCCTAATAGATGAGCACTTCCTGCTCTTCCGAAGACAAAGGACACAGACAGTGCACAGAGCAGCGGCTGGAGCCACTCATTGGGGACAGCTGCAAATGTTGGCCAAAAAATTTCGTGCATGCAAATAACATGGCTGGAAGCAACTGCCTGGCCAATTCCGATGGAGCCAAAGCTAAGTCTGGCGGGGATTTGCCCGTAAAATGTGCGGAAAATTAGAATCAGAGTGGAGCATTCACAAAGGGGGCGGGGCATATCTGTGCATGCCATTTAGATAAATTGTATTTATTTCGTCCGGCAATTGTATTTTCGTTCGGGGCGTCGCTTTACACACAAATGGTGTGCAGATGCGCCATAGCTCTGGCTGGCTGGACAAGGATAACAAACGCTATCGTAATGCCAACAGAAAACTTGTATTCAATGCAACGACTCTAAAGTCAATCAATATATACATATATATACATATATATATATCCGATATACGAGGACTGCAGAGATAAACTTATTCCATCATAATTATAATAATTCCACTTCTGCTACATTTGATTAGGAGTAGAGGCCATAGACAGCATTTGCTGGCATTTTGAAGACAAACATCAGAGTAAGCCTCCACGACCTATCTTCGTGTGTCTGTCGGCAATCAATTGTAATACTTAGCCACTGGCACCACCGACGCCTTCCCTGCCCCACCTCGAAAATAATATTCAATGCTGCAGTAATAAACTAGGCAGCCGTTTCCACAGGCTTTATGTGGATTTCTTTAGGCGCAGAAGTAAATCAAATGAGTGCGCATGTCGCTGACAGAGAAACGCTTCTCCAATGGGGGAAAATCGGCAAGTAAGAGGCGAAAAATATAGACAATGCTTATAAATAGTAAGAAGGCAATTCAATGCGTGACTTGACTGAGCAACTCGAGCCAGTACTCGAGAGCAAGTTCAACTTTTAATCAGAGACTGACAAAAAAATAAAAATAAAGAAGCGACGAAGAGCGAAAAACATAACTATTAAAAAGGAAACGTAATAGTGTCGCACACATAAAAACCGTTTGTCGACTGCAGAAAAAACAAGAAAGAAACCTAAAAGGGATGCCGATGAATTTGATAAGTCTTCTGATAAGCGCCAAACGGCAGACGCCGCGTCGCTCGCTTCACTTCAAAATGGCGTCAGAAAATACATTTTGAAACGAGCAGCGAAAACGTGAGTTGATTAGCAATGCTCCAGCCAGTATCTGTGTGTGTGTGTGTGTGTGTGTGCCATTTTGTATCATAGACAACTTTAATGCGTGCTGCCAAAAGATTTCAACAGCCAAAATGAGTTGCCACATTAGTGACGCAGCTCCTGATGGCCAATAAAAGCGGCGTGCATTAAACGCGTATGTTAAACACGTTCCTCAGGCATATGTCATAAACGCAACTTTTTACCGAGAAACTTGAGCAGTCGCTTTACATTTTGAGTGCTGAGCGAAAATATATAATAAATTAGTATATTTTGTTTTATTTTACCTAAAAATTGTGAGTGAAAAACAGAAAAGTTAAGCTGCAAATTATAAATATTTATTTAGAATATAAAAAAAATCTGAATGATCTACAGCAAAAATAACCCAAAGCATTTCCCTTAAAATCAAGGCTGAAATATTTTGATAACTATATAAATTAATAATTATATATTAAGTATTGTATATTATTTATTATAGTATACATATGTAATTTGTCTTGAGTAATAATATAATAACTTTTCCCCTTAGCCGATATCAGATTAGACCTGGTGAACGAAAATCCAAGTACTCGGGCATCATTACACTAGACAACAGACATATTTAATGGTTCAATAAATTACCTAAACAAAAGCCTAAAACCAACTTTTTGCTCTTTAACCCATTTAATAATAGAAATTTGAGGCTTTATTTAGATAGCAACAAATATTTGTTCTGATATATATTTCAAGCTGCAACGATTTACGGTCCAAAATTTCAGTTAAAGCAAGATAATGTCGGTTGGAATAAAAACGTGCAGCTCATCTAGATCTTCCCTGGAAGTGATAAATGGTTAACCTACACTGTCGAACCAACAGTATATAACTGTATATATAATAATCATATTATCGATCGATTATCAATTCATCATCCAAATGTCAATAATTATGAAACATTATATTATATATATGATATATATATTATGCATATTAGTTTATACATATTATACCTAATATTTGCTCCCGTTTTATCAGTAAAACTAAATTAAATTTTATATTTTCAATTTTCTTGTAATTAATCTATATAATTTTAAAATACTATTAGGAGTGCAATTATATTTATCTCTGCTTGCCTTTAAGGACGACAAATATTTAGATCAGTTTTCAAGCAACTATTTATGAACTTATAACGAATAAAAAGCTCCAAGAAATTACAGAAATTCTCTTCGAATATTTAATGCAAATTTGCAATGGAATTTCAATAAACCAAAGATATAGAATCAACTACTTCAACTTACACTTTCGCTTAGCAACGGCTGTCAAGAGCGAAACGAGGTCAAGCTGATTGGCAAAAAGGCAAAGGTCAGACAAAAACTATATAAACAAATTGAATGATGTGATCGGGTTATAAAGCTATTTTTGCCTTAGGCCACACCAAAAGTCCAGCTGACGAAATTCACTCAAAATGCCAGACGATAAACCGAAATGGCAAAAGCCCCAGATGCAGACATTGACAAAGCGCTCAAATATTGGCCCTGTCAACGGCCAAGCCAAAGACAACTCTGACGCACTCATATAAAACAAGGGAAATTAAAAGCATAAATAAAAACGAGGCCAGTCCAAAAAGGCAGCCGAGCTCGAGGAATGCCCAAAAAGAAGAAAAACTTGTTAAAATTATGAGATACAGAAATGGATATGTAGCATAAGTATTGTAATTCATTTGCCAACAGGCAACAACAACAACAACAACAATAAACCATTGAGGAGGAAGGCTTGAGAAAAGGCAGAAGTCAAAACGAGAATTAAATGCAGCCAAACACAAAGATTACAACAATAATAAGAACAAGAACAAGACTCGACCCCAACGAAGTGCACTAAAAATTCAACACTTTTCCGTTTGTCTAGGTTGGTGTTGAGAGCTATCTGGTTGGGTTACGGGGTGTTAGGGGGTATATGTTTTTTTTATGCTTTTGTTTTTGGCCCACCCGGCTCTCTCGGCTAACGTAGATAAATTGCGTTAGAAAAAGAGTCGCCGTCCCGGGTCCATTCGTATAATTCACTTTTGTCAGACTCATAAAAATTGTTGAGTGACATTTGTTTGTGTTTCCCGTTTTGCCGGCTTTGCTCGCTGTTGTTATAGTTCTGATTCTGCTTCTTCTCGCACTGATTCCGTGTCGTTTCCACTACAGCACACGCAGCCCCACAGACACACACACACACACACACACACAGCAGCAGCAGCATTTCGTTTTGTTTTTGCCACTTTGCTTTTGGACTCTTGTATTTTGTTTTTATTTATTTATTTTTTTTTTTGCATTTTTGTCGAGCGCTTCGTGTCGCTGTCTGTTTTGTGCCCGCATAAAAGAAAATTAGTGAGCTGCCCCTTTTCATACACAAGAAAAAAGAAAGATGAAGGAAATTTACTATACAACATTCGTCTCTTAAGGGCTTCTCTGCCGATGTTCTAGTTGAAGGTACACGCACTGACTGAGCTTTCCGGTATGAGATGCAAAGACAAATATAAATAATAAAAACAAGCTTACAAAAAGCCAAACACAAATTGCTTTATATAAATAAAATTGCAAATAATTTTGTATTCTTCTAGCTCTGTGAATTGCACAATTTTCCTGTGCAGTTGTGCATTTGCGGCATTTCAGGAATTTGGCATTGAAATGTTTTAATGCAATAACTTATGCTTAAATGGAATGCATGCTTATTATCAAGAATATGAATTTTTTTGCTTTATCAATTATTCAGCAAGTGTAAATATTATACAAGTTTATAATGGCATACAGATAGTTGAGTATGTCCTTAAGAGAACAGAAGCATCCAATAATTTTAAATGTACATACACTATTTAGCATAGCCTTATCAAGCATTTATATTCTCGATCAGCGCGATGAGGTCATCCGATTAAGCTATTTGTTTACCTATAAATATGTTCGTATGTCTGCCTGTATATCTGTCTATCCCACAGTCTGTTTCTTTGTCTGTCTGCCTGAGAAAAGCAGTGGACGAAGAAAAACTACAGGAGATTATTTATGTTGTCTAAATGTCTGCAGCAGCATTCATTTGGTATAACAGCAGAGAGTGTTCCCATTGGTCGCATAAAGTTCGATTGTAGCCACCTCTACCTGTCTTTGAGTGAAAGTAGCCCAATATAAAGGGCAGTAGCTGTAGCCTTTCTTTAGTCGCCCAGAGCTGGGGAGGGTCAGACGTGCAGTGCAGTAAAATGAAGTGAATTTTGTGATCGTCCAGCTAAGCAGCAAAGACTCACAAGAAATACTTGAAGCAAATAATTATAAAATATACTTAGATTAAATAGAAGAAATACTTGGAGGAAATACTGAGAGGATATACTGAGGGGAAATACTTAGAGAAAGTTAGCTAGCAAGCGGATATACTTAGATTAAATACATACAGGAAGAAAATCCTACAGATAAATTACCTAAAAACTATGCTTACGTCTTTTCAGTAATTTTCCATTTTTTTATGTTTATAAATAAATAATAATCATTTATTCATTAAGTTAGTGTGAAACTTTACTATTCCCGCTATAGCTATTTAAAATTTGGTCTTACAGCGGTATTCCGAAGTGGAATAATTCCAGGCCGGATTGAATCCATTTTGAATATTGAATATCGTTTTGAATTAGTTTATTTTTATATATATTATGCATTTATAAAATTAAACAGACCATTTCTTAATCTTTAATGTCACCTTTGATGCCAAGCAGATAATCATAGATTTAATAAATTAAGTAATAATTAAAGTACCAAATATAATGTGTTTTAGAAATGTATTACTATATTATTAAGCAACTGAAAATTCCTAAAAATATTGATATTCAAGAGGTACCTCCCCACCCGCTTTACCCATGCAAATACTTTTAGAAATGGAATTTTATTTCCATATCCATTTATCTACCCATTGGCTCTGTCGCTTACCCACAATGTATGTATTATTTCTGGTCTTGGCTCGCACACATGCATATTGCAGCAATCAAAAGTAGCTGTGAGTGAGCCACCCTCTCGTCAGCCCCCGCAAGCGCTGCCATCTGCACTCTGCACTCAACTTGCCCGCGTACAATCAATTCACGTGTTACTTGTATTTTTTAAAGTCAACATTGAAAGTTGCTTTGGCATATTGAACTTTTAGCACCTGTGTCCGGCGCATTGCTCTAACGAACCACAAAATCGTGGCACAACCGCACCGCTCGAGCTCCTGCTCGGCGCTCTATCCACCATCCTTGGAAATCACAGCTTGTACGTGCAGAGTTTTAGAGTCGAGTCGAGTCGTGTCGATTCAGTCGAACTGTCCGAGCGGATGGTCGAGCAGCCAATGCAACTGCGCTTATTAACAATCCTCTGAGAGAGAATGACTTCATCCTCTGCACATTTCCTGACATTTTCCACATTAATGAAGTGATGCTGTGACTGTGTGGATGGCTCTGGGTGGCTGCTTGCGAGTGGGTGTGGCATCAGGTTGTTGGCAAGTGCCCCGGCGTTGATTACATGAGAAATTCATGCGCAAATTCAAATTTAAAATTAGGAAACAGCGAGGGAAATAGAAGTGGCTGGACGTAGCTGGTCACCGTTTAGCCTGAACTTGAGTGTTGTGTATCTTTAAGATGCTCTGTGGCCTGCTTTAATGGACAGCAGGTGGTCCGTCCACGCCCACTTGTCCCTGTCGCTGCCCACTGCAGTGGAAATGTTTCCAACGCGCTGCATTCAAATATTATCAATTTGGCAACTAACAATTCGGCCCCGACGCTAACTGATTGAATTGTTACAGCGATTTACGTGTGCCGCATGGCAAATGCGCTGCCTCCCCAACTATTTTTATTTTTTTCCTATATATATCGTTGCTCGTTTGCTCTGACTGTCGATTCAGCCAGATATCCCAGACTGCCTGTGAGAGCGAGTGCAGGAAAAATCAATTTCACAGAAATAAATTGTTGAGTTTCTGCTCTATATTGCAGCAGTGACGCACACACTCATACACACTCACACACACACCCACACGCACAGTGGCTGCAATTTGTATGCGCCTCTCTGCCGTTTGTGGTCTACCGGACGATTATTAAAAATGTTTCTCATTTAAGAATTCCTAGTTGAATTATTAACATATTTCAGCAAACCATAAATACATATTAAATATCTCTCCATACATTTTTGCTCGTAATAAATCACTCTGAACTGCATGTCATTGGAACGTCTCATTAGGCCCCACCCACGCTAGAGGCAACGCGTTAATCTATTTAATTATTTAGTCAAAGGCTCGGGTTATATCGATTGCTCGCTCGTATCTCGCCTCCACACATACCGCATAATCGTCTTCTTAATCCATCGTATAATTTATTAAGCAACGTTTGGAGGGAGGTCGAACAAAAAATTAATGTGGAAGCCATCAGCAGCGGAGCAGCGCTTGGGCGAGAACAAATAACATTTATTCAATAAATTTAGCCGACGCAAACTGTACTTTAATTTATGAGAATCGCAGAGAAGAGCTTCAAAGCAACGCTTTCTCTTAATTTCAGCCATCTTTAATTTATCTGCAACTTTGACATTTATCAAAGGTTAACCGAACTGTGAGGTACTAGCTTAATCTACTAATGAACACACAAGAGCTTTGAATATAGATAAACAAAGCAAAGTGGTTGAGCAGAAAACGAGCTTCTTCATTATATAACCCTCCCCAAACAATGTGTATACGGATAGCGGGAGCACATTGCTCATACGGCGTGTATGACGTGGCTATGGCCACAATGCTGCTAATTGTTCCCGAATGACAACTCAAATTTTGGTATAAATTCTATTGGCACGTGTCTGAAACAAACTGCGGCAAAATAGCCGAAAAATGTGTGTTAAATAAGCGCATAAAAGCAATGAAAGTTTTGCCACTTGCCCGCATCGAATGACAGCCTGACCAGCAGCCCGGACGCCATTCCATCGCCGCCATTTTGCCAAATCATCATCAACTCAGCGTCGAGCGACGCACTTTAATTTAAAGCTCTGCTTTTTTAGATGCCCGGGCCTCCCAGGTCCCTCACGTTTCGGCACGTTTCGCGTGTTTATTCCGGCATTCATTTCGCCAATACCTCGAACTGAACTTCATTAAAAGTGAGTTGCTTTTCGTTTTTATTCCCTAAACCCATTAAAAAGGCATTGCAGGGTAGACTGAATTTCATACAATGTATGTAACAGACGGAATGAGGTGTGGTAGATCATAGAAAGTATATATATTCTTGAACAGAATTATCAGCCGAGTTGATTTAGCCTAGTTCGACTGTCTATTTTTCTCTTTTAATGGAAATGATTGAAGATACTATGGAACTTTATTAAATATATATTTTGAAAACACATTCTTTACTTATGTTACTTAGACTTAGTCTTTATATTTATGTTCGATGCTTTCAAATCCTACACTACGATTCGATTGCTTAATTCTGTTAAATTAGTTTCCAATTGTAAAGATTGTAAGTACGTAACATAGAGGGAATATTTTCCATAGTCAATAATTCATAGGCAGTTTTACCCAATGTAACATCCACATCTGTGCGGATGATGGCCAGAACTTAGGGTATCTTCGAGTCGACTCGGACACTGCCTACTTTATATCACTCTTACTTGTTTCAATTTGAATTGTTTTAGCCGCAGGTTTGATTGCGCCACGCCAACGCTACACGTTTCATGCTATGCATTAACATTTTTATTCAATTTGTGTATGACGTTTGTTCAGCGCTTCCATTTCCATTTCCGATATGAGAGAGACAAGAGTCCATTATAGTTGACAGCATTACCAAAACAAATTTATACAAGGCAATGTCAATGTCTCTCTCTCACGCTCAGTCTCTCGCCTTCTGTGTCTCCTGCTGTCACGAAAAAGAAACAAATTTTTTGTTTAACAACCACTTATTTAGATTATATTTGCTGATTTCCACTTATATTCCACTTAATACGCGTCGCTGTGTCTTGTATCTTGTATCTGCGCAGTGTATCTAACGGCGTATCATCTCCCCGTTGTTTGCCCGAGTTGCCAGCACTCGAACATGATTGATAATTCAGATGATTCATGCGTGTAATTCAGCCCTGGGATTTGGTCTCTAGTGTCTGGTCTCTGGTCTCTGGTCTCTGGTCTCCGGTCTCTGCTGACTGGCCCCTGAGTCTGTAATAGTGCACCTATCCCATGTCATTTATGATAAATTCATGCGTCACGCTATTTATTGTAACTCACAAGCTTGGACTTTGATTTCGGCTGAAGTTCCCAGTTTAGTTAGCGGCATTGAGTTGTAATGGTCGGTAAAACCATTTCTGACAAAATTGTCACCTGCGCCGCACGTGAGCTTTGGGCTAAGCGGAGCTTGAGAACAGAGCTTTCGCTAAGCCCTAAAGCTTTGGGACAGTGGGCGAAGTGCACCCAGCTTCAAGTTGCATCGCTCACTGTCTCCAAAAAGAGCAGAAATGAAGAAGAGCACTGGAATGGGGCGATATAAAAACGGGGGCACATTGCGTGCTCGTTCTTTTTTCATTTCCGGCGCATTACACAAAAAGAAGAACAAACCCAAAAACCTCACCGGTAGTCAATTCCAAAAAAAAAGAAATAATATATATATATATCTATATATATTTATATTTTCTTGGAAATTGCTTGAAAAATTGGCGTACCAAAATTGTGCGGCTAATACATTTAATTTATATATAAACCAAATATATATAAATTTTTCAATCATCCAAGAATCGCCCACGGTGCAGGCGATCACCTCGCGCAGGTATTAAAGCTTATAAGCTTTGATCGACTGACGCGCTTTGGTTTTTTTTTTCGCGCATAAAAGGTAGGTGTCAAAGAGACATAAAAGAAAAAAATCTTTGTTCAGACAATAAAATTGTTTTGGTTTTCAGTCACAGGCAGTGCCCTTCCCATGCCCTAACCTCTGTGCCAAGAAACAAAAATTAACCTGTATCGGCTGAGGTTAGGGCTGAATCTTAATATATATTTTAATATATATACCATTCCTGGAGAAGAAGAGAGCGGCGAGGAGGAAATCATTCAGTGGTGGCAGTGAAAACGACAGAACAAAAATAGACGTGAAAAAAAAATAGTGAAATAAAACAGACGTAGTTAATATATATACAGCTATCCGTATATGTATGTGTATATATATATATATATATATATATATATATATATATATATGTATATATATAGGTGTATATATATATATAGTTACATGTATATATAAGTGAGATCAAGAAAAAAAAAAGAGAAGAAAAAAAGAAAAAAAAAACACTATTAGTGCAGAAGCAGGCAGAAGCAAAGAATACATGAGAGCTTAAAAAAACATATGATTACAGTGCACTGAGAAAAATTTTTTAGTAAAGCAAAATATGAATAAGAAAAAAAAATATGCATAAATAAATCAATAAATAAATTTATATAGGAAAAAAAAAAAAAAAAAAAAAAACAAAGAAAAAAAAAACCCAACAAAACCCAAACACCAACAAAAAAAAAAAAAAAAAAAATGAAATTATATTCCTCCCCACCTGTCAAATAAACACCAAGCAGAAGAAAAAAAAAAAATTTTTTTAAACCCAATCTAACAGCAACCACGAAGAAAGGCCTTTCATCGAGGGAAAGCTACTCAAACCATGTAAGTGTTTAATACCCCGTGCTCCCTTTCCCCTATTTGAAGTCTAAAAAAAAAAAAAAAAAAAAAAAAAAAAAAAAAAAATTATTTAATAATAATAATAATAATAATCATGAATAAATAAATTAATACAAAAAAAAAAAAAAAAAAAAAAAAAAAAAAAAATAGTAGTTACATATGTCGATATATATATATATATATATAGATATATATATAATGTAATTTAAGCATATAATGTTTTGAAGATAGAAAATTGTTTTCTCCTCTTTTTGTTTTCTAATAACGCTTTAGTTTAGTTCGTTGATTCAGTCG
The DNA here is from genome assembly GCA_037075325.1 of Drosophila mayaguana. Lineage (NCBI taxonomy): Eukaryota > Metazoa > Arthropoda > Insecta > Diptera > Drosophilidae > Drosophila > Drosophila mayaguana. Next base: position 9,467,211 of record JBAMCG010000037.1, on the reverse strand, counting down.
AATATATTTAAATAATATTAAAGAAAAAAACAGGCAGTTTCGACAATATTATATATACCGGTAGCATAAGTGAATTATTAGTTTATAGAAAACAAATGGATTTTTTTTTTTTAAATGGATTGTGAATAAGCAATAAAATAACATAATGGAGTAATGGATTGAATTTTAAAAGGCGGGTGATAGCATGGTATAGGAGGCATGAGTTATTCGCGTTGGGGGTTTTTCGGCAACCATTTCACCGAAAAACCATGGTAGGGACAGGGTCGAGAACACGGTGGCCACACTCCACCTATGGCTACCGGTGTTGATATCGTTTGATTGATTGGTAGTAGTGTCAGTCCCTCCTTTTTGTGTTCGTCTTATACAGTTCGGAGTAAAGCTCCATCCAGGTTTCTGGTATAAAGGGATCTTATTTTATAAGATTTATGTACCCAGACCGTGAGGTAGCCAAGAACTCCCCCACACTCCCGAATGAGCTACGGTCAAGAAGATCCCGCTTCGCTACCTTACGGTCGACGACAAATCCTGTCGACTGGTATTTTAGGTCACATAAATTTTTGGCGCCCAACGTGGGGCCTGGAAGTATATAGCTCTATAGGCATTTTGCTTTCAGCGTCCCAATTTTTGTTCAAATAGTCACTACAGTCTGTTTTCTATTCTGAGAGAAAGAGTTGACTATTTGTAACACCCATTTTGGTGAGAGTGGATAAGCCCAGGGTACAGCTTGCTGAAATAGATTGGACTTGCTTGGTCGGCCTATCGCAACTGTGACTGCTGCGTTTAATAACTTCTTTGTAGGGTCTACGAGTCTGAAAGGATTCGAGCTGAATATCAGATCGCGAAACCTACAGGAGAGAAATTCAACACCATCGTATAATAACATCTTTTCACCATGTTTGCTCGTTTGTCTTCGTATGTTTGTGAGTTCACTTAGATATTATTTTGTATTGTGTTTTGTAAAATTATCAGAGACGATTCCAGAATATTGTATATTGGGCTCAGCCCGGATATCAGTACTGATTGTTACTCTGATAGTTGTTGCGGAACCAAATGGAATTCATCTCGGTGCACTTTACATACATACCTGTTTGGTCATTAGATGTTCGTTGTGAATAGTTACTAAATGTTGATAGTGTTGTCTGGAACTTGTGTATATGCTGTATTGGCGTATCCTTGCCGAACACTCACATTTTAGGAAACTATAGCATAGCAATATTTTATAACCAGATTTAGTATCAATAGCCCATAATTAAATGTTTCCCTTTATTGTACTACAAATCAAGAAAACCTAATAAACTCAAGCTTCCTTCCCATTTATATCGACCCAAACCTTTTAAATTTATTTGTTAATCAGAAAATTAAAGATTAAAGAAAAATGCCTGTGTCACGAAGTCCTCAAGATATGCACACCGTAGATAAACCTGTTAGTTTGTGTAGGATTTGTACTCAAGAGATGAGCAAACAGAGAGATGAGGAACAGTCGCTGCTTTAGGGAATTACTCTTGATTCTCGCTTGCCATAGAACAAAATTGATGCCTTGAGCTGGGACACAGAACTTTTGCCTATTGCCTGCTTCCGGATCTGTCCCAGATTCAAATGTACAAAATTGTATTATTTCTAGTCCCGCAACCGCAAGTGTCGATGCCCTGAAATAGCTTTCGATTCTCATAGCTCAGTTACTAGGCTAATTTTAATAATACTTTCAAATTGTTAGTATCAATTGATGCTTGTATAGATTTTAGATATTGATCCATTCCTGTATATAGAAATATATCTAGACTTTACGAAATATGAGGATAGTATGAAAACTAACCAACCAAAACTTGGGCCCAAAAGGAGGTTGACAATTATTCAGATCCTCTTCGCAAATCTAATTTGACATGTTTTTGCTCAAAATCTTGAATGCCATATACAGAATAGGTGGAAAATAATTCCAACTGAATCCACTGATATGCCTCACTAGGCATATTTTTATATTTTCCAAGTATAAAAAGAAGTGCAATTGCTATTGCTATTTGATTTAATTGATTAAGCCATTCTACAATTTCTCTGCGTTAATCAATGACTTCGTAAAATCTTTTAATATTGTCAAAAACAAATCGAAGAAGCTTTAGACCAAAAACTCAATTCAAACTCGCTTGAAAGAATTAGGAACTCAAATAAATCATAGAGCTAGATAGAATACGAAATGCTAAGCAGTACAATTTGCGTTCGAAGCCTGTTGCATTTAAAGAAGGACAGGAAGTGTATCGTAGAAATTTTGCACTTAGTAAATTTGCTCACAATTATAATGCTAAGCTGGCACCCCAATTTTTGAAATGCAGAGTAAAAACCAAACTTGGAAATTGTTTTTATGTATTAGAAAATTTACAAGGGCAAGAAATAGGCACTTTTCATGCCAAAGACATTAAGCAATAAATAGACAAACATATTCCCGCTAATATTCCGTCTAACGGTGGTATATTATCGGGTGGTGTAATGGTCGGTAAAACCATTTCTGACAAAATTGTCACCTGCGCCGCACGTGAGCTTTGGGCTAAGCGGAGCTTGAGAACAGAGCTTTCGCTAAGCCCTAAAGCTTTGGGACAGTGGGCGAAGTGCACCCAGCTTCAAGTTGCATCGCTCACTGTCTCCAAAAAGAGCAGAAATGAAGAAGAGCACTGGAATGGGGCGATATAAAAACGGGGGCACATTGCGTGCTCGTTCTTTTTTCATTTCCGGCGCATTACACAAAAAGAAGAACAAACCCAAAAACCTCACCGGTAGTCAATTCCAAAAAAAAAGAAATAATATATATATATATCTATATATATTTATATTTTCTTGGAAATTGCTTGAAAAATTGGCGTACCAAAATTGTGCGGCTAATACATTTAATTTATATATAAACCAAATATATATAAATTTTTCAATCATCCAAGAATCGCCCACGGTGCAGGCGATCACCTCGCGCAGGTATTAAAGCTTATAAGCTTTGATCGACTGACGCGCTTTGGTTTTTTTTTTCGCGCATAAAAGGTAGGTGTCAAAGAGACATAAAAGAAAAAAATCTTTGTTCAGACAATAAAATTGTTTTGGTTTTCAGTCACAGGCAGTGCCCTTCCCATGCCCTAACCTCTGTGCCAAGAAACAAAAATTAACCTGTATCGGCTGAGGTTAGGGCTGAATCTTAATATATATTTTAATATACAGAGGTGGTCAAAAGTATTTACACATCGAACATTTTTTTGCATGCTCTGCTTAATGAGCTTTTTTTTGCTGTTTTTGTTTACCGTTTTTGAAAAAAAGCTTTTTTGTCATGAAGCTTATTCTGTGTAGAAGCGATCGGCTGAAGAAATTGCTAAAATAACGGTACATGGCTATAAATAGAACCAAAATAACACAGCCACCAAAGTTGTCAAAAGTATTTACACATATTTTTATTGCGTCTTAAGTATTTACACAATGTAAATTTGCCTTTTTGATTTGATTTGGTTAATCGTGTGCGGTCGTTGACTAAGATCAGAGTTCAATTTGTAGTTAAAATTGTAAAACTAATGTAAAATGGTAAAAATAAAAGAACTTTCAGTTGAAACAAGATCCGAGATCGTAACCAAGTTCAAGTGTGGTATTGCGGCAATGGAGTTGGCAAAGATATACAAAATATCAAGAAAAACAGTGTATAACTTGGTTAAGAAAAAGGATACACTCGGAAATTTAAAAAATGTACGGCGAAGTGGGCGAAAACCAGTATTAAACGCCAGTGAATGTAGAAGACTTATCAACAAGGTCATAGAAATGCCTGAAATAAGCCCAGTTAAGATGTCAGCAGCATCAAATCAGATAATTGGTAAACGTATAAGCGATGCTACTATTCGTAGAAGGTTAAAGGAAGTTGACGTAAATACCTATGTCGTCCGAAAAATAATAGATATTTCTGAAACAAATAAAGCAAAACGCCTTGCTTTTGCTTTGGAGCATATTGAAAAGCCTTTGGAGTTTTGGCAGAATGTTTTGTGGACAGATGAGGCTGCATTTCAGTTTCACGGCTCTTTTGGGAAGAGTTTTATGCATTTGAGTCGAAAAAATAAGAAAATTGCAGTGCAGCCTCTTACCAGATTTGGAGGTGGAACAGTAATGTTTTGGGGTTGCATGTCATATTATGGCTTTGGAGATTTGGTGCCAATAGAGGGCACATTAAATCAATCAGGATATTTGCATATATTAAATGAACATGCTTTTGTTTCTGGAAACAAACTATTTCCAACCATTGACTGGGTATTGCAGCAAGATAATGCTCCTTGCCATAAAGGATCAATACCCACAAAGTTTTTGAGGGACTTAAACCAAGCCGTTCTGCCCTGGCCTGCGCAAAGTCCAGACCTTAACATTATTGAAAATGTTTGGGCTTTCATGAAATCTAAGCGATTATTTAACAGGGACCGAAAACGGGATGATACCATCTCAGAAGTTACCGAAATTTGGTCCAAACTAACAATTGACTTTGCCCGATCCTTGGTGGCATCAATTCCAGCCAGGCTTCAGGCTGTAATTGACGCAAAAGGAGGAATAACTAAATATTAATTTAAAATAAATAAACTCTTTGTTATATAAAACCAAAATCTAAAATAAATAACAATAAATAATAGAAATAAACATTGTATAAGTTTTGTGTAAATACTTAAGACGCAATAAAAATATGTGTAAATACTTTTGACAACTTTGGTGGCTGTGTTATTTTGGTTCTATTTATAGCCATGTACCGTTATTTTAGCAATTTCTTCAGCCGATCGCTTCTACACAGAATAAGCTTCATGACAAAAAAGCTTTTTTTCAAAAACGGTAAACAAAAACAGCAAAAAAAAGCTCATTAAGCAGAGCATGCAAAAAAATGTTCGATGTGTAAATACTTTTGACCACCTCTGTATATACCATTCCTGGAGAAGAAGAGAGCGGCGAGGAGGAAATCATTCAGTGGTGGCAGTGAAAACGACAGAACAAAAATAGACGTGAAAAAAAAATAGTGAAATAAAACAGACGTAGTTAATATATATACAGCTATCCGTATATGTATGTGTATATATATATATATAGATATATATATATATATATATATATATGTATATATATAGGTGTATATATATATATAGTTACATGTATATATAAGTGAGATCAAGAAAAAAAAAAGAGAAGAAAAAAAGAAAAAAAAAACACTATTAGTGCAGAAGCAGGCAGAAGCAAAGAATACATGAGAGCTTAAAAAAACATATGATTACAGTGCACTGAGAAAAATTTTTTTGTAAAGCAAAATATGAATAAGAAAAAAAAATATGCATAAATAAATCAATAAATAAATTTATATAGGAAAAAAAAAAAAAAAAAAAAAAAAAAAAAAAAAACAAAGAAAAAAAAAAACCCAACAAAACCCAAACACCAACAAAAAAAAAAAAAAAAAAAATGAAATTATATTCCTCCCCACCTGTCAAATAAACACCAAGCAGAAGAAAAAAAAAAAATTTTTTTAAACCCAATCTAACAGCAACCACGAAGAAAGGCCTTTCATCGAGGGAAAGCTACTCAAACCATGTAAGTGTTTAATACCCCGTGCTCCCTTTCCCCTATTTGAAGTCTAAAAAAAAAAAAAAAAAAAAAAAAAAAAAAAAAATTATTTAATAATAATAATAATAATAATCATGAATAAATAAATTAATACAAAAAAAAAAAAAAAAAAAAAAAAAAAAAAAAAATAGTAGTTACATATGTCGATATATATATATATATATATAGATATATATATAATGTAATTTAAGCATATAATGTTTTGAAGATAGAAAATTGTTTTCTCCTCTTTTTGTTTTCTAATAACGCTTTAGTTTAGTTCGTTGATTCAGTCGAATATATTTAAATAATATTAAAGAAAAAAACAGGCAGTTTCGACAATATTATATATACCGGTAGCATAAGTGAATTATTAGTTTATAGAAAACAAATGGATTTTTTTTTTTTTAAATGGATTGTGAATAAGCAATAAAATAACATAATGGAGTAATGGATTGAATTTTAAAAGGCGGGTGATAGCATGGTATAGGAGGCTTGAGTTATTCGCGTTGGGGGTTTTTCGGCAACCATTTCACCGAAAAACCATGGTAGGGACAGGGTCGAGAACACGGTGGCCACACTCCACCTATGGCTACCGGTGTTGATATCGTTTGATTGATTGGTAGTAGTGTCAGTCCCTCCTTTTTGTGTTCGTCTTATACAGTTCGGAGTAAAGCTCCATCCAGGTTTCTGGTATAAAGGGATCTTATTTTATAAGATTTATGTACCCAGACCGTGAGGTAGCCAAGAACTCCCCCACACTCCCGAATGAGCTACGGTCAAGAAGATCCCGCTTCGCTACCTTACGGTCGACGACAAATCCTGTCGACTGGTATTTTAGGTCACAGAGTGCTCAAGAATTGCACAACAGTTTGGAGCTCAATTAAATTCAGCAGCGCCGTGAAAGTGCGGTTGGACGTAAGCTTGCCCAATGCTCGTCAACAAAGTAAACAACCGCAAACCCCATTAAATGGAAGCTAATTAAAATTCAGCACGTTTCTGTGTCACTCAGCCACCCACACTCGACTCCTTCCACTCCGCCCTCTTCGAGCAGTCATAACTTGAGCCATAAAACAGTCAACAGCCAGGCAGCCGTCGAGTGGATCATCACAAATATTGCAACACATTTCGCCTATTAATTGTGAGAAGTTTTCCACAGTTTGGCTCAGAGCGTGGCCATTGGGCGCAGACACAGTTGCAGCACCAACAAATTGTTACCTTGTGCTCAGCCAGCTCATAGCTGGATACTTGAGGCTGCCCCCTCACCCCTTGAATCTTGCATTTTAATGAAATTTTGCAACATTTGAGCTCAGCAGAGCTGTCAATACAATCCCACCCGACACACCTGAAGTTGAAGTCTTTTCTGGCTTAAATCATCAAAATTGCAACTATGAATTGCAACTATATATATGTATATATTCGGAATCGAGTGGGTATGGTATATGTATGTATTTTAATTAATATGTTAATTTTAATCACAAGATTGCCTGGAAATCATAAATTTACTTTACTTAGTGAGCTACAACTTTTGTCATCATTATCATTTCGATTAATCTTGTCTGTGACACTCACTTGGACAATATCCTTATCAGACTTTTGTCATAACTTCATTAATATGATATGATGTTATTGGTAGCATACACATTGTTATCCTTGTTATAATTATTATAATATAAATTAGTTTAATAGGATTGGTGAAGATGCAAATGTAATGCAATATTAGTTCATGTTCATTATCTGGGCATTTTCAGTAATATCTATCCTTTCTATTACTTGTTGATGCAGATTAAATAAATATACATATATAATAATAATATTAATAGTAAAAATAATAATAACAACAATAATAATAATAATAATAATAAAAATAATAATAATAAATAAAAAATAAAAGATAACATGATTACTATAGTAATTTATTTTACCATTACCATTATCTTCATGAGCATTTCTATTAGTTTGATTATTATTTGCTTTTTCTGTTATTATTAATTTATTTTACAACTTTTTTACTATCATCACAACCCTTATCGCAATTAAACTCAGCTAAAAAACAAATATCAATATCAACAGCTTTGCAATATCTCAGCAATTTTGGCTCCCATATGAGCTAATTTCTCAGAACAATATCTAAGCCAGCTGACTAAAACTACTCGAATCAGGCACCCACATGTTGCCATGGCTGGTGCAAATGATGAGATTCTGCGGCACAAGCCAGAAATGCTGCATACAAAGTAAACAGAATCCACATGGCCCCCAAATTGTTGTGTCGAATGCGCCAACTTTGCGCCGGATGCTGTATGGAAAGATACAAAACTTTTGCTCCCCGCGGGCGCAGATGCGAAGCGATCCAGGTCGACCTGGCAGCAAAATGACGAATACGCGACCTCCATTTCGGCGTATGTTGACTGAGCGAGTGTCTGAGGCAGGTCCAAAGTTCAGCCATATTTATGGTAATTAAAATTGATTCGAAAAGTTTAGATTGTCTCTGCGGCTTGGCACCGGTGTGCGAGCTACCAAAAATGTGCACCGCACAGATTTCATCATGTCGCCAGCAATGTTACCGACTGCTCTCACTACACCCAGTATCTCTGGCCCAGTCCCTGGCCCCTATGTGGGGCTAAATTTCGGTAACATGATGGCATTGCCACCCAGCATGTGACGAAACTTTCTAATTAAAGTTTTTGTGCTGGCAATAACCCAAGCCCACTAACACACTCATCTCTCCACTCTCCCCACTCCCCACTCCCCTTCACAAATACAAATGCCAATGCCCTGCTCCACGCTAAATGTCGTGCGCCAGCACCAAAAACTTCTCAAGTTTCCACGTGTGTTTGTTTTTGTGTGCGGCAAAGTTTTCCGGTGTCGACTTTTAGGCGCAATGCGCAATGTTTTGCTCGTGATTCGAAATCATTTGCATTTGAAGTTGAGTTTTAATTAACGTACAGCGAAAGTCCCCGCGTTCCCCACGATCCTAGATAATTGCCAGCCAATATGGCTAATCAATAGCTGACAAAAGAGAGTAGTTTAAAATGCATCCAGTCACAAAATATTTGTTGTTTTATTTGGCAGTTCATTGTGACTGGCAAAATGTGTGCAAAAATTATGTTTGCTTAATATATAAAAGTAAATTCCATTTGTTTTCTTGCAACTGGACTGCGAGTGCAATTTGGAAATCAAGGTCAACTGTTTTCTTTCTATTTTACTACTTAGCTTTAACAAATTATAATTAGTTAATGATTTTTACTATCATTACTTTGTTTAACATTAATGCTCAAACTTACATACTTTGTAATGAAGCAAAGCCATGTCAGTCCTAAGTTTTTAATGCACATTTAATTGGGTAACATTTTTATATATTTTCTATAAAAGTAAATAAAGGAGAATTTTAATATATAACATCTAAAATATTGTTGGAATGATTAGCTTAAATTTATATTTATATTATATTTACATAATTTTATATATATTATATATCATATATGATTGCAAATCGCAGGCAGACTTGCTCAACGGGTTTTGGTGCTGAACTCATAAAAGCAACAACCAAGAGCAACAAATTACAATCACAAAATAATCGTATACGTAGACATAATTATCAAGCAATTAGAAACCTCAGCAGAAAACGAAAAAGCTTCTCAGATATTACCATTACACTTTCATCAGCAGCAGAATGTCTTGTATAGACAAACGAACTGGTCCACCCCTTATGATACAATAATCTAAAAGAAGGCGATATATAGCAACGCTCACGAACTCCAGCGCTTCCTTCCGATGCAGCACACCTTAGCAGTGTTGCTTGCCATAAAGTTACCTTTGTAACTGTCTTGTTTTGACTTTCTTTGAGGTGTGCCTGGTGTAAATGAAGTTTCAGCTAACTTTATTTATGTTTTGACAAAGTTTGAGCATTTAAAACTCTATTAGGTTAGTTTCATTAGGTCGGCAATATTTTGTACTCAAATTGAATTAAATTAAATGCAGCCAAATTGCAAACTCTAAAGCTCTAAGAGCCCAAAACTTTCGCTTTGTCGAGAGTAAAGAGAATACAAAATATAAAGAGAAACAAATTATTTAAAGTAAAAGAAAAGATGTCTTGTGCAGTTAGTGTCGGCCAGCGCCCCGCCATCCGAAATCTCCGGCTCCTTTGTGGGTCGCATTGGAATATCTTTGTCTGGATGCGAATGCAACAAAAACTGCAAACAACTTTCATAATTTATTTCTGCCTGAGTGTAACAATTTTTGCACTTTATGACTTTCGAGTGCGCCCAGCGAGTGGCATGACTTGGGCCCGCAAATCATGCAACATTCTGAGTCGCAGTCAGAGGCGCTCAGCGGGCTGCCCTGCCCCAAAAAGCAGAAATGGAAAAAAGAAATAAACTTTGAGCTGGCAGCATTTGGGTTACGCTCTTTTTTGTGCTAATTACAAGGAAACTGGCACTAAGAGCTCCAGCTGGAGTTGGCCGCAGCTGATGGATGGGGCACTCGAGTCGGCAACAACCGAAAACGAAAACAAACTTGCGGCCCACAGCAACAGCAACAACAACAACAACAGCAATACCTCGAACGGCAAGGGCCAAGCTGTAAACGGCCAAAAAGTCAACGACGAGCCGAAGGCAGCCAAAAGCCCAACGCAGTCAAGGCAAAGCAAGGCCAAAAGCGTGACCAGGAAGTTGTAAACGGCTCAGCCAAAACAAAAGCACCGACAGCAGAACTTCCCTGTCATAACCCGGTGACCGTTCCCCGTTCCCCGTTCCGCGTTTCCCATTTGCCCACTTTCAACAGCTGCGTCCTCAGCGACTCCTGCTCCGTTTCCGACTGCATCTCCGGCCAGTTCGTGAGCAAACAGATTGGCAGGCAAAACGACCTCGCCTACTCCACATAAAAGGCAGTAGGAAGTGCTGCCTCGGCTTGTTTACCTGCCAACCACTATCCCCAACAAAAACAACAACATCAACAACTAGCAGCTCCGGTTGCAAAGTAAAACATTCAACGCCGAACGTTGCACAATGCCAAAGACGTTGCCCCAAACAGGCAGCGAGGCGTGCTGAGAGCGCGCCTTCAGCTGTTGCCTTGAACCCCTGCCAAGCCGCGCCAAGCACTTAATCAGCTTCGTAGCTAGGCAAAGTTAAGTGACAGAAATCGCTGACAAATATACATGGAGAGAAACATATTATTAGGACTTGGACAGTGCCAGAAGAAATATGTTTTTAAATAATTGATTGAAATTACATTTATGACAACATTCGTGTAACTTCTTTTCATAAATGCATATGTGCCATATAAACATTAAGATGCATTAATAAATAATTCATGTCTGCATTAAAGACTCTTCCCTTATTATGCTTCATGTAGTAGGCTTCCATTTCACTTGTGTATTCCCCTTTGGAGCATTCGAACTCTCGTTGGCGGCTTAAACATTATTTATGTCACTCGTTGAGCGCATCCTTTGCCACGGCTCCCCTTTCGATGGGTAGTAACAAGAATTTTTCGATTTATATGCCACCCCCAAGAATAGCATCAATAAGTGTGGAGTACTGCGGACAGCTAACTAGCAGATACCCTGTGGAAAACAGAAGTTAAAGGAAATTTAAAATGATGTAATAGATTTATAATAATAATATGTGCATATATAACTTGACAACTTTCAGTATATAATGCACTCTTGCTCTTTTGACTTAGTATTAAATTAAATGAAGGAGCTATCATACCCATTGTTTGGGCTGTAGGGTATAACAATAACGAAAGAGAGACTGAAGAAGTGCGTGGGACGGAGCGCAGGACAGCCATTCAGGTAATACTAGCTCCTCATCTGGCTGTCCTTCCGGCTGGAGCCAGGCCAATAGTCCTCAGTCAAATTGGCCCACTTGTGAGCTGTCGTCTCTCACACCCACACACACACACACACACACATACAGCTACACAAATAAAGAGTAAATGTATATAAATAAATATACAAAAGGGAGTAGGAGTAGCGTCGAGAATACAATAACAATGCCAGCAACAACAACAACAAACGAATGTCAGTAATAACAATTCGATTACCGACAATTGAAATACTTAAAGCAGCGCCTCACCTGAGCTTTTCCAAAATGAAGTAAACACTTTGATAAAGGGTTCCATTTCCGAAAAGTTAGTTAAAAGAACTTGAAATTAAAGCGGAATATATATTTATTTAAATTAAAAACTCTGAGCTTCGTGTGGCGAAGATTAATTATGTGGTAAATATATGTATGGGAGATTTCCGCTTGATTTTTTATAGAATATAAAATAATATAATTACAGCTATGTTAAATTAAGCAATCAATATTATCGGTATATATGGAGTATAAAACCATAGAATTATTCATGTAGCTATAATTAATTGAAAATTTAATAATAGGAAAATAAATAAATTAGAAAAATGGCTTCTATGCCAGCTTAAATCGTTCTTAAATCGTTCTTTTTCCTGTAGCAACTTTTATGATTATTCGCTGATCTCTAAAAAACGCTATATAAATTAAAAGCCGTATTCATTTAATTGATCTACTTGTACCGATTCCTCTTTAAGGCTTTTCCCTCGATAATAAGCTGATGTCAATGATAACGACTTCATCAGTGTCAAATTGCACTTCGAACATCATCATTAGAATGAACATTAATAGCCATTTAATAACCAACTGAATGCTAAAACATTAAATTAGTCTCTTATCAACTTGAGCTTGATCTTAACAATGTGTTGTCGAGCAATCACTCTCACGGCTGGAATTCTGCAAAGTCCGGTTCAACATGCCCCAAAAGCAATCAACGGAGCTGGCCAAAATTATATGCATCTATTTAATTTATGGACCTTCACGCAGAGAGCTGCGGTGTTAAAAATCAGCGCCAAATAATTTGCATAATTTGCAGATGTATCAGCTGTGCGAGGCTGAACTGGAGACGCTGGTGAATTAATGTAGCTGTATATAGCCCTAAATAGAAAGCACTCAAGTACTAATTTACGGACTCCACAATTTATATGCAAATGGAGCAGAGCACTTTTAAACAAAGAAAAGTATTTGTACTTATCTACATATACATATTTATTTATACATATATACATTTATTTCGGCAAACAAACCTGTTCAAAAATCAATTAGTCAGTTCGTAAAATCGATCTTCAAATTTGCACCTTTCGGATATCAGGCAGCGAATAGGAAGTTGTCTGCTCCAATTCAAAGCCAGACGCAAAGTATGACAGCATCCATTTATTTGAGGTCCATATGCATATTTAAATTACATCCGCTCACACAACAGAACCCCGCGTCTTAAATCTAGGTCCCCCAGCAATCAGTGGAACCTGCTGCGTGGGTATTAACACAGATAAAAATACAATGACAGATGCAGATTAAATACACCTATTGATTAATATGTAGATACAGATACAAACACGCATACAGATTGATAACTGAAATGTACAAATTCATAGCAAATGGCGATACAAAGCGACAGACAGATATATAGAAAGTGAAAGAACAAGTTTAGATAGAGATGCCAAGGTCATAGAGGGAGAGAGGGAAATACAAATACAGATACAGCTGCCAAGATTGATGCAGATTAAATATGATTATTGATAAATATGCAGATACAAAATCTTAGATAAATAGATATGCAAATAAAGATATATAAAACAAACGAAAACTGGAATATACATATATTTAGCTTAAGTTTATAATTGAATGGAGAGAAATGCATTAATTATATTAAGCATTATCTGTCAATATAAATATCTGGTCATTGTTTAGAAAAGTAAATACTAAAGGAGACAGCCTAGCAAATATATATACATAATAATAAAAATGCGTCAATCAAATATTGTTTATATGAGCATCACATAGATGCAGCCACATTCATCATCAGCTGTGACCCTGAACCCACAGAGTTCAAATCCAGCAGCGGATCTGCAACTGCGACCCGGGGCATGCCTTAACGAAAACAAAAGTGGCCTCTGTCCCCTAATTGGTCAGCAGCAACAGCAACAACAATTGCAACAACAGCGCGACAACAACTGCAAAACCCGTTACTAAACGTGGCCTAATCCGGTTATGAAACTTTACATTTGCCTGCTGCTCACTGACGTCGCACTGGCTCTGGGTAAATTCTCGCTCTTGAAATGTGCTTCAATTCTTTTTGAACAGAGATCATTTTTCAGCTTTTCAGCTCTCGTTTTGTTTTAGCTTTTTAGTTTAGCGTCTTTTATAAAAACGAGTCGCATGCGCAGCGCATCTTTTAGTCAACTTCAATTCTCCACGCACGCCACCTCGAAACTCGTTCACAAACTATGTCGCTACGCATTGTGAGTGTTGATCATTTAGAATGCAGTTCAGAATGTGTGTGAAATCTAAACAAATCGAACTAACAGTGGAAATTATTTGAATGTGTTGCCACGAAAACTAGGCCATGTAGGAAAAGAAAAGAAAAGAAATGATGCAAATTGACATTTATGATGGCTAACACAACAATGTGATAGCTCGAAAAAATCCTAGTATTTTAAATATATCCAGGCAGAATATTGACCATAGAGAAATATTAATAATACGGATATAATTCTTGTATATAGAAACTATAAATATTATTCGGTTTTTAGTTACATATGCCAACTGTCTAATGAATTTTTGACAACTCAAATTTTCAATAGCCAAATATCAGAGACTTGGATTTTCAACTTGCAGTTCAAGTCTAAACATCTTAAATTATATTAATTTGCATAGCAACAGGTATTTTCATAAACAAATAAGCAGTCTAAAAGTGAATTATTTCTTAATGAACTGCAGCTAGACTCTAACAGCACGACTCGCTTAAATCAAGCAGAACAAGTTATTCAGCCAAGCATCAGATAAGAATCGACTAAAATAGAAAAAAGTGACATTGTTCAATTTGCATAATATGTCAACAAAAAATACGCTATACGAGTGGAAAAGCTATGCAGGAAACCAAAACGGGGCATTCACGTTTCACGTTTCGGCTAAACTGGCCATAGACCTCGCTGTCCAGGCCATTTGCATATATCAAATGATATTTATTATTAAGATAAATTAATTTGAAATATGACTTCAGTCCATAATAAACAATATTCATATTCTAGCTAATGTTCTGAAACAGGCTGAAAGATTTGTTGCACAATTATGCTAATACACGTTGGTCAAAATATACAATCTAAAAATAAGCTAATTTGTGTTAATTTTTGGCTAATCTGTTAGGCAAAGCCACAAACTATTTGGCATTCAGTCCATTTCAGACATTCATAGTCTGGCTTAAGAGTATTCTCGGCGTGAGCTTGAATTTATGAGGTCTACGTTCTTATTAGGGGACATGCGATCAATTGTTATCAGACAATGCAAGGTTACGGATTGTTTCCCTTCACAAGCGTGGAGGTCAGCTACAAATGTAGAGCATAACCAAATGAGCTGTGCCATAAAGAGGCAGACTGCATAATTTGTGCCCGAAAGCAAGCAAAGTTAATTATGTTATGTAAACAAAAATAGGGAGCAACAAAATCGACGAGACGAGCCAAAGCCATCGATCATTTCTATCGCATCGTTTGAGCTAAGAGCATTTCCCAACTATTTTACAGTTATTAATCGCAGCTGCCGCATTGATTTGCCACTGCGCCGCCGATGTGGCGCACATAAATCAAGCGGCGCCTAAGGACGTATTGGTGCCGTTCAATGATTTATTGCCGCCGCCGCTGGAACAGTCCACCACGGAGGCAGCCGCGCCAGCGACAAAGCCAACCAAAAAGTCCTTCCATCAGCAGCAGCAGCAGCAGCAGGGCAGGAGCAAACTCTCAGCTATCAGTGCCGAGAAGCCGGCGGTGCAGCAGTTGGCTGTGGACTTGTTGCCTCCATTCGCTGATGCTGATAGTGGCAGCAGCAGCAGCAGCACCACCACCACCACCACCACTCGACAACCACTTGTCAGCATTAAAGCAGCCTCAACTATCGCGCCACGTGTTGCACAGCCGGTGCAGCTGCACGCACGCGTGGCTGCCCGCACCAACAGCCTGGCCAGCGAAACTTCCGCCTCCTCCCGCTTCTCACCGGAGCTGATCCGTCAGTATGCCACATACTTTCAGTCCACGACGCCTCGTCCGCCCCGTGGCCCGCTGCCAACACTGACGCCCTTTCCGCGTTTCATTAAAAACTAGCAAATTAATTAAATTAGTTAAGCGCCCAACAATAAAAAAATAAAATTAAATTAAAACAGCACAAAGACAAGAGAAAATGAATAGAATTTTTGCCTTTTTTTAACGCTAACCAACAATTTAATTTACATTTTTTACAAAAACCAAGAGTTAATCGAGTGAAATTTGTAAAAGGCGAAATAATCGAGGTATATTGAAATTTATGGTGGATATTGTTGGGGTTTATATATCATATATATGAAAAATCAATTGAACTGAGTCAAAGAAAGATCAATTAGCTACCGGAAAAGTAATAATAATAATGCTGAAAGCTATGAGAAAAGATATATATAGATAATTAATGAGTTTAAGCTGAAAGATAGATTAATAGCCAAATAGAGAGCTGTATGAATATCTATGAATAATTTATTAGATAAAGCAAACAAAGAGATTAATAAATAAATAAAATATCCAAAAATAAATAGTATTGATAACATCTATCAATAATTAATGGGTTTAAACTCACAGATAGATTAAAGAGCTGTACATCATCATGGTGTTTATCAAGATATGTCATGCGACTAATTACATTTCCCAGCTCAGACTAGTTTTTCAAGCCAGTTTATTGTTGTGATGCTATGTGAGCACAGTCCAATTGACATCTAAAAATAGATGAATTAGAGCAGCATACTGAGGCAATTTACTATCATATATATTTCAATAGACATACTTAATACACTATCTTTACTAAAAAGAGTTTTTATTTTTGAATTATTAAGCATGTAAAAGATGTACATATATGTAGAATATTTCTCGCACGTATACATATATAATTTCAAGTTTAATTTAAGCATAGAATATTCTATTTATATACTGATTCCTTTAGCTATATATCACTGGCCATCAGCTTGAATTATCATTATAAATTGTTGCCAAAGAACACTCAAACGTTAAACAAATTTGTTAATAAGCCAAGAGCGTGCTTAGCTGGCTGAAACTACACACTAGCTCACATAGCCCATCGACCCGCTTGGCCGCATTCAAAATTTATTTTGGCACTACGTTTAATTAATTGCTCGCGGCAAATAAGTTGGCGCCGCTGCTCGACACTGAAAACCTTTTTGGCTACTGGCAAAAATACATACAAAAATATGCACAAGCCGATACAGATACAGATACATATGGAGAGATACAAAATACAGATACAGATACAAAATTCTTGCAGCTGCAGAGCGCTCGACTGCTGTCAAGTGCTAATTATTGCCCGCGCCCTGACGTGCTCAATGTTGTTGTTGTTGTTGCCGTTGCTGTTAGTGTTGCTGCTGCTGCTGCTGCTGATGATGATGATGATGATGATGATGATGTTGCTGACATTCGAGCTACCGCAAATATGTCGCATTTGCATCGCTTTGCAGGCGCTAGAGCTGAATGGCAAGTGCTCTAATCAAATCATTGCCAGACAGATTAGCCATATTTATGGCCAACGTTTGTCACTCGGACGCCTCGCTGTTGTTGTTAAGTTAACTACGTTAATTACACAGCTGATTGACATTAATGCGTTACTGCAGTCAATTTAACAGCTAATTTCAAATCATTTCTGCCGCTGACCTACGGCTAGCCAACAGTTTTTTCGTTGATTGATGACGCTAACACAAATTTAAACTGGCTTAATGTGCATTTCATTAATATTGTGCGCATATTTATTTGAATACCTGTAGCACTGCCTTGAAATATATATTTATATATTTTTTGACGGATTCTATGGCTTGCTCACTATGAAATCTTCAAGCGAAAGTTCAACTTTGCTCTGACATGTTGAGAGATTAGGAAATAACCTTAAATTGCATTCCACTCCATTCCATTCCACTCGAGTAGAAATAGAGCTAAATTGAAGAGGCTTTAAAGCCTCTAATCCCGTTGCCTAGCGCTGGATTGTTAATCAACTCTTTTCACTTGACATTCCTTTCGGAATGCAGCACAAATTTGACAAATTCATTTGGCTGTGCGAACTACTTCGAATTTGCTATTTTCAATTGCTGTAAATTATTTATTTAATTCGTATGCAAAAATATCATAAAATTGCAATTTTATTTATTTATATTTGAATGCTGCAGCAAGCAGCACGCATAAGCCGACAAGTTTTTAAATGCTTTTGTCGTTTGTTGGTTATTTATCATTTATGATTCCTGTTTTGCATGGAACAAACTAGCATGAAAT
This sequence comes from Drosophila mayaguana, assembly GCA_037075325.1. Lineage (NCBI taxonomy): Eukaryota > Metazoa > Arthropoda > Insecta > Diptera > Drosophilidae > Drosophila > Drosophila mayaguana. Next base: position 9,449,279 of record JBAMCG010000037.1, on the reverse strand, counting down.
TGAAATATTTATGTATTTACTGGGTGGCAAAAGTCATTTACAAGGCGGCAGGCATCGAGCACTTGATTCAATTTTAGATATGCCCAGGCTAAACATGCTATTTAATTTGTAGTTTTTTAATTAAAATGCCAGTGCAGTACTCGAAACAGTTAAATTGATCCAGCGCCAGCAATCCCTTTAATCCGTTCTCCACCTCAACTACATTCCCCGCCATTGCCAAGCTGTGACAAAAATTATTTAATTCTGTTCAAGTGGCCTTCAGCTAATTATGGGACCAGATCAGCAGCTCTAACAATCCCTCCCGGATCAAAATGGCTATCAGATTAAGCATGCTAAACAGCGCCAAAAGCGAAAGCACTCACAACAATTGCCGACTTGAGGTCATAGCGAACGTTAGATGCTCTCAAATCAGATAACAGATGAATTTCTTCTTATAGCATCATATTTGGTAAATATATATAAATATCTAATAAGATAATGAAAGCTTCATATTCCTGTTGATTTCTTTGAGACCTACAGCAGAATTCCTGAACTTCCATCGGCATTTATTGATTACCCTTCTCTAGAGTATTCCAAATAATGTGTGCTCATTATAAAAAGCAAACTTTTGCTTCTAATGCGTGCAAAGGCATTAGATGTGTCAGGGTTAACTTTGGGGTGCCAAACGCCTCTAATGTTTGTGTGTGTGAGTGAGGGTTGAGTTTTTGAAGCTGCATTAAAAATCGCTTTTAACAAATGGCGCCATAAGCTCTTAGGCAAACTTTTAATGTGCACTCACACATACAAGCACAGTGCTTGTGTGTGCGTATGTAAGCAAGATTTATGTGGGCAACGCGGCGTATGAGTGTTTTCAACTATAACACGCAGTCTGTAGCGGCCGACAAGGAGCGTAATTCACATGTGCCCAAGGCCAAAGTATTTATAAGTGCATATTAAAAGTGTCTAGACATGGCCACATTATACCAAACAAGTCAAGCATTCCTTTAGTTTATTTGTTTCATTTAAAATGCAAAGAACTACGGGACTCTAACAATATTCCAAAGGTAATGAAAACAATCAAATTTAATGAGAGCATTACAGAGAGAGAGTGAAATTCGTAGAGCAAAACACATTCGAAAGAGTTTGTAGCTGACTTTTATTAATTTCAATTACAATTAATACATTTTTTTATTCAATTGTTATCAAGAAGTAGAATATGTACATCAATTTAATAATTTTACAATTAATCCTTGAGAATATAGTCAACTGCTGGAATATGAACAGCGCACAAAAGTAGGCAATGAAAATGATTTAGCTGAAATATTTTGCCGCTGCGCATAAAAGTATGCAACACTTTTCAGTAAACTTCGACTTCATATAAAAAATTCCCTTTTCATTTTGCCATCTGATATTATTTGATTTTTCAACCGCGTGGCATATATCGTTCGCACTTTATCCGCCTCCACTCCATGTCGACTCAAAGGCGTGTTCCTTCCTTTGTTTGTCCGCAAACAAAGTGCTGCCGGAGCCGGGTTTATTTCGCTGGCATTTAAAGTACAATTAAATGAAAATATGCCCGACAGCTGCTATGTTAATTCGTTACTAGCCGGTGAAAGCGAAGACGGGCGCTCGGCATTGGCCTGCAGAAATAAGCCAAACAGTCGCATCCACGGGACAATTGCGGAAAATTGATTGTAAATACGCGAAAATACCTAGATACATATACATACATATGTTAAAGCGACGAAAGCGACTGAAATGCCATATCCAGCTGCTTTGCGCACGCTTTAAAATGCAATTTTCAGCAACTTTTTTCATTCCGCATATTTTTGCTCTTTTCCTTTTCCTTTTTTCCTTTTGGCTGCCACGCCCATTTTCATTTTGCAAGCATATGCAAAAATAATTTTTAATATGCGCATGTTGGATGCCAAGCAAGGACACAGCGGCTGCTCTTCCTGCAGCTCCAGCTCCAGCTCCAGCGACAGCGACAGCGACAGAGACAGCTCCAACTCTTGATGATAATCACGAGGATAGTTATCATAATGATAACGTTGATGAGCGTGCAGAACTGCTAGAGTCTGGCCACCTACATATCACTTTAATTACGTGCAGACAATAGCAGACAGCATACGTAAAAAACATGGCAGATGGCACAGCTCGACGAAAAGATATCCTGTAAAGAGCAGCAGCCTGAATGAATCTGTATAATTTTTGTCATTGACGATCGCAGAGAAAGAGATGAGAATGTTCACTTGAGAGAAATTATGCAAATAACTCTCTGACAAGAGAGCTTCTACGATACTACCCCAGTTTCCCCTAACTCTGTGTACAGGGTATATAAGCCAGAATAAAAGGGAGAGAAAATATTGAGCATGCGACTGAAGTATTGATTGTTTAATCAACGTTGCGTCAATATTGTTTGCTGCCCATTAACTGACAGCCCTCATAGATGTTTGCTGGATGTGGCCGGCGTTAATGTCGCGCTTCAATTACAATAACGGAAACGGGTTTTAATGTGAAAATAATTGCATATCATTACAGTGAGCGAGGGCGAAAATAAAACAGCCCACGCCCAAACGAAGCGGCGTAAAAACAATGGAGCAATATTGATATAATAGCATTCAATTTTGATTCCTTTTAATTTCATTGCAGTCAAGTCTTTAATATAGAACATATTGCGCAGCAACCGAATGTTTTCCTCTCCTTTTGCCATATGTTTCTTGCATTTACATATGATTTTGCTTTGTACGCTTTGTTAATTGAAACGCGAAAACCACTAATCCATTGAATTACATTTCCTTGCATCGCATGCCTCTTGCCCCTGATCAGCTTTAATTGCAATTGAGGTCTGCTCCAAACAGGCACTGACAGCTGCTGTTGCTGACATATTGAAATGAAAGCTTCAGTTCTGCTCCAGATGCATGTTATTTTTGCAAATAACTCAAAGTGTATCGAAGCTACATGTGAAACGAATACCCCTGAAAAATGTCAGTCAATTCTCAGCTTTGGCCATAAATTCGAAAACGAATTTGGCAAATGACAAAATAGTTTGTCAGTCGATAAGGGAAAAGGCTGCAAGAGAAATGAGTTAGGCGAGGGTCGACAATCGGTTAGCAATCGCAGTGGCAGCTTAGCCAAAATGTTTGCCATTAAAATAAATAATTCATGGCTTGGACGAAATTTCCCAAAAGTCTGCGCCCGGGGGTCTGCCTGGACGCGTCATAGAAATTATTAATAATTTATTTTAGCACATTTCAGGGATTCGGGCGCACCGGCCACACGTTTCGGCAATTTCCGGACAACAAAACCGGAAAAATACTCGAAAATGTAATAAATTTTGAAAGCGATGAATCTGAGCTACTGCCACACCAGGACCCAACCGAGAGTTGCGGCTAAGCACCCAGACGGAGGTCAACTGCACTAAGTGCTCGACAAACTGTTGCCTGTTGCCCATTGCCTCCTGCCAAATGCCCGATGCCCGATGCCCGATGCCTGATGCCTGATGCCTGGGCGGGTCAAGTCAATGACAAAAATTACACACGAACGGTTTGCGTTATTGAAGTTGATGTTTCGGGGCGGGCATTTTAATTTGAATGCCAGAAAGGAAATGAACTTTCGGCTGATAATTTTATGTTTACAAACGTTTTGCATAATCGATTTGTTTGCCAAGCCCGAAACACTAATGAATGCAGATAAGCCTTGCCAACTAGCGAAATATTAAAAGAAATGCTTTTATGAGACGCAGCTTATGTCACACGATTTCGTAACTGGAATTAATTACATTCGAAATTCTTGAGCAAGAATATACGTTTTTTCTTCTACTTTTAAGAAGCTCTAACTCTGTAATCAGCTTATTTAAACTACAAAACTTTCCTAGCCATAATGAGAGCGGACGTAATGCACAAATTTCTGGCGCTTTAGTTGTATAAGAAAGCAAAGTCTCTCGTGCTGGCGGAAAATAATGAGTATTTAACAAAATCAACATATCAAAGAGGCGGAGTCGTGGCATTTTCCGCTAGCCCATTAAATATCGCATTGTAACAAAGGCAAATGAAATCAACGGCAGCTTTGTATAAATTATTTTACGCATCGCAGAAGAGCAGACAAAAAAGAAATATATATGTATATTTATATATATATATATATATATATGTTTATGTATATATGTATATGTAGTAAGTCCTTCTGCAGGACTGGGACAAATCAAAAAGCTTCTCAATTTTCAATGCCGCGCTTTGTGGGTCAGAAAAAAATGAGCAAAATTTCAATGGTTGGTCGTGAAGGTACAGCCTGGCAAGGGGCGTGGCTGGGGGACGCGTGCGACTGACAAGCTTAGCTGAAAAAGACCATTAACAAAGTAAACAGCTGCAAGAGCGCCGTCGAGTAACTGTAAATAGGGGCCAAGAATCCAGTCGAGTCAGCCAAAAAAACCAAAAAAATACGCGGAAAAAAAATGTGAAGAAATTTTCTTTGTTTTGACACCTCATTGTTATTTGGTGGGCTTGGCACAGAGGCTGTCAGCCCAGCATTTTTTTTCTTGGTAAATTAAAGCGCAGTTTTAAAGCCAAAGTGATTGTGTCTGAGTGTGTGCCGCAGCACTTCAAACTGGCAACCAAAGCATGGTAATAGAAGAATGATAAACAGAATAAAATATGCAAATTACCAAAACCCAAAACGTTTTCCTTTTGTATTGCGAAATAGTCTACGTAGCTGATCTAATTAAAATTAAATATTTAACATATTTAATGCAAGTAATGAAATGTGAACAGCTACACCAATACTACATATTTATTTATATATTTATGAAGAAAGAACCAAACCGAACCGAGTCACATAATTTTTAAACAATTCTTGCTTGGTTCAATATGCAGAAATATGGACTAAAAATAGACAGATGAACACGGACCCTTACAGCCTGAGCGAACGATTCAGAATGAGCAATACAATCTCAATACAATGTACTCCATATTTATACGCTCTTGCTATAAATACCCGAGCTAAATATATAAATATATAATATATAAATATAAACTGAACACAAACATAGTCAAGTGCCTTCATTCGCCCTTGCTCTTGGGCTTGATCGAACTCTTTCGCTCAGCCGATCAAGTTTTATGTGCAGTCCCAGTATTTATTTTCTTTTCGCTGCTTACTCTCTCAAATAAATATGTAGCATAAAATGCAATTTTCAAAATACTCTCACTGAGAACTGTCTTCCCTTTGCAGGGAATTATTATTATTCCGATTGTACACTTGATTATTAAATTGATTTTAGTTATACATAAGTAATATTAATATATGAAAGCGAGACCTGACCTCCTTCTGGAGATATCTACCAACTGCCAATGACTTATTTCAATAACTTTCTACAACAGCCGACTCATGCTACTATTTATAATGCCTCTCATACTACTACGAACGAGTAATAGCAACTAGAAAAACCTTGAATATACATATACACATATATGTATGTAAGGGTTATCCGTGCTACTGCTGGAGAATATCTATATTAGGCGAGATTTCTATATTCAATTTTGATAAAATATAACAAGTAAATGTATATTTATTTCCTTATTTACCGCTTTTTATAACAATCATTTACTTTCTTTTCTTTTTTCATTATTTATTGCAAGGAGAGTATTAGGCTCTGTAGAACTTTAAGCACTGATGTGATTACTGTGGCGCCGTTATATTAAACGAAATTATGCAAAGTTATGTTTCATCAGCTAGAAGCCTGTTTAACCATTTGAGCCCCATGTACGAGTCAAAGTTCCATCGGCAACAATATTGCGCATACGCCTCGAGTACACAGCTCAGGCGTATAAATAAAAGTGGGCCATCATCGATTACGTGGAGAGCCACCGCAGGTAGTTGGCCACGGCGATTCACAGACCCCAAAACGGCACATATTGGTTATTGAAATTGTCTCGCAGGTGTCATTAACGTCTCTCGCAATTCGTTGGCAGACGAAAGCCAGCAGTAGCAGCAGTAGCAGTGGCCGCAGGAGGTGGAGCAGCAGGTGCGTCCATTTGTGGTCGCTCGTAAACGAAGGTAGCAGGCAGCAGGCAGCAGGCAGCGAGCAGGAGTCCACGAGCTCTACTGGTTATGGTACTAGCCTATAGCCGGGGATTGGCCAGCGACAGCGTTTGACAGTGTCATTAATTTCGATTTATGGTCATTAAGTTGAGGCGCTGCCTTTCTATATAATATGAAAATATTTAATGAGCGCTTTTAATTTATGCGCAATTTGCAGCGAGCAGTTTTCCAAACGTTTTCCTGCTGTCGATTTGTGTTTGCACTTTTAATTAATGCCCGCCAAACGGCTCCGCCCCCTATTGACTTTAATTTTATGCTTAAAGCAGCACATCATTTGCACCCACTGTTCGCGTAAGTGTGTGCAAACTTTTGTTTCACTCCAAAGGGCAAAGTACAAAAAAAAAAAAAAAAAAAAAATACAAAGAAACAACAAAAATTATGAAAGAGTCGCAACATATTTTCTTGCATACTTTTTCCTTTGCTGAAATAACAAACCATAAATAATGTCATACGCTCACAAATGGCAGCCAATGTTTGCCCTAACGCTGCCACGCCCCTAGCGTCAATTTCTTCACGCTACTCCCTGCACATATATAAATATATATATGTATATACTTTTTTACTCGCTTCGGCTTTGGGCCAAAGTTTTTGAACTACTTGCACGTTCTTCTTTTTGTGCACGGCGACATTTTTTGTTTTTTTCTTTTCTTTTCTTGGCTTTTTTCTTCCTTTTTTTTTTGGTTTTTGGCTATCCTGCTGTTTTGTGTCTTCGCCTGGGCAGTGCGCCTTCTGCTTATGGCTGCCACGCCTACTCGGCCTCGTGCCAGGCACTGTCTCCCGCTGCTGTCGCTGCTTTATGTCGCCGTCGCCGTCGTCGTCGACGCGAGACTGAAACTTCAATAGGGCGAAAATGATAAATGGCCACGCTGCGATTTCTCTATGTGTGTGTGTATGTGTATGTGTATGTGCATGTCTGTGTGCATGTGTTTGTGTGTGAAAAGCGTAAGAAACGCCGCATAATGTGTGAAAATAAAAATGGCCAAAAATTTGTAAATAAACTTATTTTTTGCCTGCAGCACATTAGCGACACAACTTTGCAGCCAAACAAAAGTTGACAGAAATTAAAAATAAATCAATACATATATAGTTGTTTCTTAAATGCCATATAGCTGTATAAAATTCAATTATATTCATATTATTTAAAAAGTTAAGAATTATATTCAATTAATATAAAACCTATTCAGAGATGCAAATATAAGAAATTCTACTGCTGCTGACTATAAATAAATGTAAGAAAATATAAATAAGACTAGTAAAAAGTTGAAGAATTGAAAGAATATTAATCATATAATATTAAATCTATATTTATATTTTTTGATAAAATATAATTTAAATTTTTATATAATATTTTTAAAAATAAATAGAGCTGCATATATAATAAATGCTGCTGCTGCATTTCCTATAAATTATCCTCTCCTCTCCTTACAGGGTATCTTAATTCCACATACACCTTTTATTTATATGCTACACATCATATATTACGAACATTTAATTGCAAAGGATTATCTAATTAAGTGCAATGCTGCCATTTCAAGTCTAGGCAATGCTTAAATGGTTAAAAGCGAGCTAGAAAAGCAAGCTCAGCTCTCTGAATGTGTGTGTGTGTATGTGTGAGTACGTGTGTGGATGTGTATGCGTCTGTGAGCTTGTAGCAGCGAGCTGAAAATCCATCCAAGTATTTGCCCGCAATGTTTACACAATTCAACCGCAAAATCCTTTTGCTTGCCAAATATGCGTGTGTGTGTGTGTGTGTGAGAGAGAGAGAAAGAGAGAAAGAGAGAAAGAGAGAAATAGAGAGAGAGGGAGAAAGCTAGAGAGAAAGCGAATTTGCAGAGTTGCATTGTTGGCTTCACCTTAATATGTTTGTGTGTTTGTGTGTGTGTGTATATGTGTGCGTGTGTATACCTTGTACCAGTCTTAGCGATAATGATGTTTATTTAATGCATTCCAGGTGCAAGACGTTGTTTGCTATTTGACGTTCCGTACTTAGGATTTCGAGCCACATCTTCATCCACATCCTGCCATACTACATGGCCGGGCGCGCTAATGCTCCACATAGCGATCTGCAAGCGGCATGTGGCATGGGGCATGGGGCATGGAGCATGGATGCGAGCGGCGCTCGCTCATTATGCCAAACAGGGCGTCATTCCAGTTGCCACTCGCTGGAGCAGCAACTGCGACGTGCATGCGATAAGCGCCAGAGCAAGCGTCGCTCAATGTCATACTGCGCTGCGTATACGTAATGCCCGCCTGCACTTTAAATGCAGCACACGTTTTTCTGGCGCCGCACTTAACTTGTTCTGCCCCTTGGCCATGCAGCTCGTAAATAATGCGCATAATCACATTTAAATAAGTAATTTAATTTGTGATTTTCACATACATATGTAGCATTAAGTGTTTAAGCCACGAATCGAGCTGCTGTCGCCGCAGCTGCATGCAAACTTCAGCTTTCCCGTTGACATATCCGCTGCAATACATTTGCATTACAGCACAGCTTATTAGCGTTTTAGCTCTCTGAATAAATGTGTTCAATGCTGAAACATTTGCAACTGACTCTAAACTACTACATATGCTATTATACATAGCTTGACATCTGTGCAGCTCACACTACCTTATTTGAGCCTGCGCCGCTCTGAAGTTTCTGTAGTGTAGCGGCTGTTACGTGTGCTTCTCTCGCTCAAGGTCCCCGGTTCGGACCCGGGTTGGAGCAATTTATATTTGATAGCTTTGATCCTATTAAACTTAATTATTTTTATTTTTCTAATCAATTAATTTTATATTTTTATCAATTAATATTCAAAATATATTATTATTTCATAGCAAGTTTTTTTTCTTATTTTTGTTTCTATCACAATTGATTATTTTTTATCTACCACTCATTATTAAATTTTTATTATTATTTCAAGTTTATTTTTAGTTTCCTTAATTTTTTTTTTTTAATTTATAGTTGTAATTTTTTATTTATTTATTTTTTTCAAAAATGTAATATAATAATAATTTAATATTAATAATTTAATATTAAATTTGTTAATACTAATTATTAATAATATTTTTTTTTTTAACTTATTTATTTATTATTATTTTGTTTATTTATAATTTATTAATGTTGTTTATATTTATAATAATTAAGAATTAATAATTAAATTGAATAATTTAATAATTAAATTTAAGTATCACATTTATGAATAGTAATGATTTATTAATTTATTATTGATATAAATTAATTCATTTTAATTATATACTATTATTGATTTTTTTTTTCATTTATTATATAATTTTATTTATAGCTGAATGTTATTTATTAATCCTCGTAGGATATTTGTCTCTCCAAACATTACAAGTGAAAAATATGAATTCAATTTAATTGTAACTATTTTTAGAAAAGTTGTAATATATACATATATACTTCTTCTATATTTACATTACTATTAAGGCTATAGAGCTTTGAATACTCTATAATATTTACCGTTCGTTCAAGCCGCATCTCTCTTACTTATCATTTAAAGCCTGCATAGTTGCTGGCAAACCTTATCCCAATGTACGCTGCAGTTAGCAGAGGCAGCCAACGCATTTCGGCCATTCAGCTCTGGCATTGGGGAGAAACTTTTGCATACTTTGCATTTTTATTGCACAACATCCGGTAACAAGCACTTTTGCCAGTAAGCATTCAACTCTGATCCCCCAAGCACGCAGCAGCCCGCCAGCCAGCCAGCCAGCAAGGCAGCCCTCTTAGCCACGAGACCCAACCGCAATATCAGGGCCCGTTGTCCTGTTGGTTGCAATTACAAACAGTTGTTTAACTGCTTGACTTGAAATGCAGCCGCAGTCAGGATCCCAAACCGAAGCCAGCAAAGTTGTAGCTGCGGCTGCAGTATATATAGCTACAGCTATGGCTGTATCTGTAACTGATGCCAAGAGCGCGTGGCTTACAGATTAAAGCGCGTACATCCGTGGCGACGGCGGTAAGCCGGATGATGAAGCGGCTCACAATGCCGCGCATGCGTTCCAGCTAACGGGATCGGGAACGGGAACGCGACCGGGACCGGGACCGGGACCTGCTCTCGGGCCCGGTCAATGGCGTCCGGTGTCATTGCGTTTCCGTTTGAGCTGGCAATTTATACAGTTATTCGCTGGACGCGGTTGCTGGCTGCCTCGCAATGGCAACTTGTCCGCGCATTTACTTATGCGCCTCGCACTTTTGTGGCTCTGCCTGTGTCTGTGTGTGTTTGTATGTGTGTGTGTGGACGTGTGACTGTGTATGTGTTGCCAATGTTAAATTGATTTATAATTTTCCAGCGTCGCATTTTAACTTTTCCTGTTGCCAAGACCGCGTCCTGTTTGCTTTTCCATCCCGCCCCGGCCCAGCCCGACCCAGCGCAACCCTTTCATCGAGCCACACGCACAAACTATGTATATGCATTATTCTCATGCTATTTGTGTGTGTCTGTGTATGTGTGTTTTTAAGCCAAATTGCCAACGGAGCACAGTTGCAAGTCGCTGGGCGTATATTGCCTGTGCACGCTTTTAATTAAAAGTCATGAATTCAGCAATTGATACTGTAATCAATTTATGCCTTCGCAATTTTTGTTTACTGACTTCGCTCATTATTTTAATCCGAGTTAAGCGCATCAGTGGCCCCTCAAAATAAATTTTAATTGAAGCAAGGCGAAAGCCCGAAACGTAGCACTTAATAATGAGAAAAATATTGTAGAACGAATTAATATTTCGCCTTATTAAATTATGCATATTATTTCACATAAGTTTGAATCAATTCAAATAAAAAGAAGAATCTGCACTAACAACTCTCCATTTTAAGTGCACAAGACCTTATTGTTTTCCCTTTATTGGCGCTCTAAGCCTCTTGAATAGCCAAATTTACGGGTCAATAAACTGACTGAGTTATCGCCCAAGCTTAATTAATATACTGATAGGCAAATAGAGAAACAGAGAAAACAAAAAATGAAATGCCCAACATCAATAACAGATATTTTTCGGTTAAGCCAAAGTCATGAATATTTGTGAGCCATTAAAATAATCTGCGGGCTATGTAAATCACAGCCAAACACTGAAACACTGAATTGCGACAAACACCAAAAGCAAGTAATACACGATGTTGGCTATTAAAGGCGCCTTAGACACAACGAAACTGTAAATGAAAAGCGCCATCAAAATATCAGCGAGTCGGAGTCGCAGCATAATGTGCTGAAAGCGTCCATTTACAACGGAAGTCACAAATAATCAAAATAATGCAAGCTGGCGAAGTGATCAGGGTGTGGTGGTGGAGGGGCGTTGCGGGTAGGGTGCAGGGGGCAGAGGGCAGACAAGGAGCTAAGTAAATGACAATAATGACATAATAAAAAGCGCTCTTAAAATACACAACAAACATGATGGCGAACAGCGAGTGGCTGTGGCAGGACACGCAGTACCGAGCAGCAGGACAATAAAACGAACGTTAATAATGATAAGATAAAAGCGAAGACAACGCCAAGCGGGTCTGCAAAATGTTAAAACAATAACCAGCTAAATGTGCCACACAGCTAGAGCATGATTGCTGCCAGGAGTTTGCCATTGACATTTTGCGCTGCTGCCAGAGTGGCCCTGTGTGTGTGTGAGTGTGTGTGTGGCGTGTCATCCAAAGCGATTTCAGCTCTAATAAATTAATGATAATGCGAATAATTGCCAAAATAGCAGCACTACAGCTCAGCTTAGTGCACCATGGATACTTACAGCAAACTGACACATTTTTGCCACTTGCTCTTTCCACATTGCAACTCCATCAGCCCGCATTGTAAATAAGCAGGAACAGGAGCAGCAGGTGTAAATGCTTTGCTGGCGTTATGAGCATCAATAATTTACAAATCGAAAAATTCATTTAATTTTCCTATTTGCATTTAAAGCGAGCGCGAAACTTGGCTATAAAATAACTCCTAAATACATGTGGCAAATCGAAAAGTTTTATTTTTGTCAGCACCGCACACACACGCACACGCACACACACAACACAACTTTGAGTTACACTCGAATGATTTTATTTCTGGTCGGGTCGTTGCTTGTTTTAAGCTACGTAAAACTTTGTTTGCTGTTGCTACGGATTTAAAGTTTATGGCGCAGGTGTTTGTTCTGGATTAGGGTGACCAAAAATAAAAGAAAAACCAGAAAAGGTAGCGCGACACCTTACCCAATCTGTCTCGCTCTCACTCGCACTGTCTCCCTCTTTTTTTATTCTTTATCCCCTTTAGCTTTGCTTAAAATCGATGAATGCCTGGAAATATGAATATGCTGCTATTTACAACTGTATTCATCCCTATCTCGAGCTGTTTCTGCTTCTGTATCTTCAAGTCCATCTCCATTTCTTTCAGTGTCCCTAAATCTTCCTTTATATGTTCCATTCATCTAGGGCGCTTATAACTCAGTCGTTTTTATGTTTGTATCAGCGCCTTTAGGCTTTTGGCATTCTCTGGCCATAGATTTACGCATTTTCCCATCTTTAGCTGTATCGAATACGCAGCCGCTTTTCAGCTCAGCCAAAACCGCACTATTCATTTGTCGGCTTTTCAGCAGGACAACCACAACAAACAGTCCACATGCCTTGCACAGACACCGACAGAGCCAGTCGCATCCGGAGTCGAGTTCGCACTCTCGCCCGCTCTCAGCAGGGGCCACTCGTGTGGACAACCGCACACGTGCAAACAAGTTCAGAGTGTTGACGACATAAATGCATCACAAACATTAAAATTGTTTTTAAATTGATGTCGAAAAACAAAGCCCGTTGTCAAAGTGTCACTTCAGTTCAATGGCAAATACATAATATATATATATATATATATATATATATATATATATCTGTCTCTCTCTCTCTCTCTCTGTCTGCCTGTATGTCTGTCTCTACATACTAGGTGAATGGCGAATAAGCCAACAGTTTCGCAAATGTATTTATTGAGAAAGACAAACGCAGCAAGACAGATGATTTCACAGCGGAATCTACTTAAATAATGAAAACAGCGAAACTTTAATATTTGATGTCATTAATTTATTCATAATATTTCTGTTGATCCGCTTATAAAAGTTATTTCATTGTTCCGTTTATCGCACACATTAATTTCGCACACATCATTTGCTCATCCTTTTATTGACTTTAAGCCATTTGCGGTCCCTTTCATGTATTTCATTCCATTCCATTTCAATTCATTTTCATATTAATATATTTCGCTTGTTTGTTAAGAAATACGCATTAAATATAATTTATGTACAATTGCATTTGCATGCGCTGTTCCTCGTAGATATATTTATGACTTTGGGGGCTTGTTAATAATTTTTACGTCATAAATAATTAATTAAAACATACAATCGCTCCGCAATGCGCAGAGCATTACAACTATCCGATTAACTATACATATAAATGCGTACATATGTGACTATATTGTGTATATTCCTTAATATTTATAATCATATGAAAATGTAGAGAAAAAGAAAATAAAAAAATAATTAATAATAAAAATGTAAAAAAAAAAATAAAATTAAATTAAAATTAATATATAATAGAATTGTGACATACGAACTTTTCTCTATATATTATATAATATATTGATATAAAATATACACATATTTTATTTAATATTTGACAATTTATTTATTTATTAAATATAGAATAAAATTTATATATATTGTAAATGATATAATATTTTGTAAATATAAATATAATATAAATATATAATATAAATATTCCAATTTATTATTTGACAATTTATTTATTTATTAATTAATGTATTTTATATTAGATATATATAAATAAAAATTCCATTTCACTATATGACTGTACATATATTGATTTATTTATTTAATATATTATAAACGATATAATATATTATTTTTATTTTATCTACATTATATATTAATTTGACAATATTTTACATATTAACTTTCACATATATATTGCTTCAGTTGGACAGCTTATTAATATTATTAATGGCCTTATGTACATTTACTTGTACATTTTTGCTGGCTTAATCTTTTTAATTAATAACAGTTTATGTAAATTTAAATGTATGATTAACCTGAATTCAATAAGGGACCGAATTGTTATACTTAATTAATAGTGACATGTGTGCGCGGTGGCAGCCTGTTATTAATATTAATCATACTTTATATAAATATGCCAACTTATTATTACTATTGTACATATTTATCAAGCTACGGCTTAATGGATATCTTCGGGCAATGATGCCCGCCATGCAATTGCCATTCCAATTCCAATTCCAATTTTTATTGGTCGGCATTGAGCGAGCATCGTTTGCATTAATTACTTCATTTAACAAATTACTGCTCAATTGTCATCGAAAAGCACTTGAGCTGACCCGAAGATCGCTTAAATATTCAATGAGCTTAGCTCCGGTCTCTAGCTACGTGAATAAACTTGCAAAAAAAATGTTCTGGCAGTCGCATTTACATCGACAAATTTGACATCTGCTCGTTATTTGTATACCCTGTAGCAGGATGAATGAGTCAGAATAGGATATTTGAGTTGAACAAATGTGAGCTACAATGAAGTTGATTTGTCTAGGTGTTCTTCAGGTATATTTTGACAGCTTTCACTAAACAATAACTCCAATATGATACTCGTATATTGAAATATTATATGGTATTTATTAGTCATTATTGTATTGAAGAGAAGAAGAGGGTAACTTCTAGCTATTATTATTCAGACTCACGTCTAAGACTTGCAGCGATTTTTTAGCTGTTCTGTCAGCAAACTGAGAAGAAAAATATACGAAGAAATAATGCATAAAAATGCTTTTATTGGCAGTTTTTATCAGAGTTCTCAGCTACGACTCGTTCCAGAAATCGTTTTGTAGCTACTTTCTCAATGGATGCACAAAAAGCAACCTGCATTTGACAGCAGCACAGGACTGATGCGAAGACAATGGATTAAGAAGGACAGAGAGCGAGAGAGGGAGTTAGAACAGAAACTGATGCAGCGAGTGAGAGAGAGAGAGAGAGAGAGAGGGAAAGCAGGGAAATTGGCAAGCAGCCTCAAGGCAAGTGCGAAAACAAAACTGAACAGCCATCCAAGATTTTATACCATCCATTTTAATGCGATTGTCTATTGACATGCCGGGCACAATCTATAGCTTAAGCCGAGCGCCCGTTCATAATCGATTTGATTATTTTTGCATTCGTGTTGGCAAACTTTTTAATTGCACTTTATTATTGTGGACTTGTGAACTTATGCGCAAAAGCTGCTATTTTTTGGGGCGAAGGTGAAAGGCAATAATAGTAAAAAGCATTCTATGCCGTGTCCTGTCATCGGCCTTACCAGAAGCACCGTAATCATTATCATTATCATTATCATTATCAGCTCGCTCATCATCGCCAATGTTGCAGTGCTCAAGCACATGGCACAAGTTTGTGCAACACTTAAATTTTAATTGTGCAAAGTTCTGACCATGTCGCCAGCATGTCCTCAGTGCCATCCCCTCTCTCTCCCCCTGTCTCCCTCCCTCTTTGTCTCTGTCTCTCCATTCATGTTTGTGTGCGTGCTGATAGATGGCATTCTAAATTCGGTGAATGGGGTCAGTCTCTGTCTGGGGCACAAAATGCATAAAGGATTAGAGCCGCACACACACACACACACACACGCACACAGACACACCGAAAAATGTGCGTGTGTGTGTGCTTCTGTGCGTGCCACTTGCTGTCTTCAGTTTGCCAAATGACTTAGCACACTTATTGGGTGCCAGCCACAAATTCAATTTACCCGATAAGATGGAGCTTCACTTGCCTGTCCAAAATGAAAGATACAAAAACACAAAGGTTTCAACCAGTTGCTGTTATAAGCAGTAATGCAGTCCAGCTATAATCTAATGTTAAATTGGAAGCGAACCCTTTCACAAGTGCCCTTTGCATAGCCAAACAAAGAGAATTTCGTTCTACGTGAAATCAAATTAGACAGAGCTCAAGTAAGTTCAGTTTTCATTTATTAGTTCAGGAAGAGCTCCATTAAGCCGTATATATGTTTATAAATATTGTATACTAATAAATAAATATATATTCACTAGAGTAAATATTACGTATACATATATTGAATACACTTAACTTTTAAGCACCCAAGTTTTTCAGGCAGACTGCTATTAAGCTGCTTATACTTTAGGATAAATAGAATATAAAGTTAAGTAAATATGTATTCACTTTTATATTGGCATAATCTAAATATAGCTAACATATAAACATTTAAGTTTTCGCAAGGTTAGCTAACCCTTCACATGGATCTTAAAAAGTTATTGTATTTCGTTTCTACTAAACTTAAGTGAGTAATGAAGCACAAATATTTTAATGACACAACCAATCACTTACAAACACCCACCCACACACACACACACGCCCTTGCCCACGAACCCACACACAGGCACACATGCAGGCCATAAGTTCATTTATTTAAACAGCTTTTCGCCCACGGCCCGCACGGGAGGGACGTTTGGTTCCCAAGTGAGAAATATTGTTTTAGTTTATCATGACAGCACTTTTACAACTTTTAACTGCTCATACATTAATTAAAAACTTAATAAAACTAAAACGGAAGCGAGAGCGAGCAAAAAAGAAATAGAACTCTCGCAGCTGGGCACAAGCTGTTGCAACACTCGAACATGGGGCGTATGAGCAATATGCAGCTTAGCGCATTTGCGTGCAGTGTGTGTGTAAGCTTAAATATATATGTGCGTGTGTGTGTGTGTGTGTGTGTGGGCGTGTGTTCGTGTATGTTTGCTAAATTGGCAGTCCACTCGGTTGGCCAGTGCATGATTCTCATATGATAAGGGACAGAGGAGAAATTTGTAATCATATTTCCGAGCGTATTGCTAATTGCGACGCGCTGTTGTTGACACTTTTTTGCAGGCAAACAGCAGCACCAAACAACAACACCAACAACTACAATAACGACGACGACGGGAGCAACAACAAAGGCAAACAAACACAAATTGCTATTGCCCGAGCAGTGTCAGCAAAAGAAGTCAACAGAAACTGCTGAGCGAACCAAAGCGGAAAGCCAAAATTTCACTTTTGTGCATTTTTTCCGAAATGTTTTCACACGGGAAAAGGAAAGTAGTTAAGAGTACAAGCCAAAGGGAAGCAAGTGCTGCCAAAAGTATTTTAAATAGCCATGCGTAGAGTAGGAGCTTAATGCTTATATACAATGAAAAGTAATTTATATTTCTTATTTGTTATATAAATTTTGTAAAATTTAGATTAATAATAATACTAATTTTAAAATAAATATTAATATTAATATTAATATTGACAAAAGTATATTTAATGGCTATGCGTAGAGTAGGAGACTTTAATGCGTATATGCAATGAAAAGTAATTTATATTTCTTATTTGTTATCTTAATATTGTAAAATTTAGATTAATAATAATATTACCTTCAAAATAAATACTAATATTAATATTAATATTAATATTAATATTGACAAAAGTATATTTAATGGCTATGCGTAGAGTATTTTATAATAATTTATATTTCTTATTTGTTATCTTAATTTTGTAAAATTTAGATAAATATTATTAGATATATTAGTATTAATATTAATATTAATATTAATATTAATATTAATATTGTTCATTGACAAAAAATAACTGTTAATTGTTTTCTTCCTTACGCTGAAAAAAATCATATTCAATCGCTATTCCATTCTTTTCGTTTTCGTTTACGTTTCAGTGCATTGAGCTGAGCTACTCGTCTCACGCTCTTTTCACGAGCATCGTTTAGCGAGAAATACGATCGAAGCACGTAAGACGAGACTCAATGAAAGATTCAGTGGGTCACACACACACACACACACTCAATTCAGTCAAGCCTTACATACACAGTTTTAGTCGAGACTGCTCGACTACGAATTGCACTAAACCCTTCGAGGATCTGATATTGCAACAGACAAACGGACAGACAGACGAACAGGGCTAAATCGACTCAGCTTGTCACCGTGATCAAGAATATATATACTTTATGGGGTCTGCCACGCCTACTTCTGCCTATTATATACATTTCAACAAAACCATTATAACCTGATTTTCGATTTTCAATGGGTCCCGGGTATAAAAACCAGGGCCGAAAAAATAGCTGTCTGCCCGATCGCAAATGAACTCATTAGAGAATCGACGCAAATGATTGTTCTCTTCATTTTTCTCGAAGTTTGAGCGTAAGTGAGATCGAGAAACGGTCAACAGTTATTTGCGAGTTATTTGAGTTATTTTATTTTATTTAAAGGATATTGACATTCATTCATTTCTACTAAAAGTACAGAGAATTATTCAATTAGTATATATTTAAATATATATCAAATATAAAGCATATGAAATGTAGCTAGTATAAAGGAACTTTAAGGAAATTACCTTTCTGCATGAACAATTTAGATCTTGCCTTATAAAACTTATGTCAAGGATTAAGAAATTGTCATAAACGATATACCGACTATAAAAAGAGTTAAAGTTAGCAGCTTGTCTGCATTTAATAAATAGTGCTTACACTATACAATACCTATTTAAAGGTGCACATATGTATCTTACATATCAATAATTTTTAATAAATCATCTTATATAAAATATAAGTACTTAATAGTTTTTACATTTATGACATAAGCTGCTCAAAATTGCATTGCATAAAATTTTGATAAATTTGCATTTATACATAAAGCATAAATTAATTTGACTTGTTCAAAGAAAAAAACCTTTTTCAATGTAATACTTAATATATGCCAGAAAAATCTGTGTATTCAAATTGATTTTACATCAAGCTTTTTGCTTCGATTTTGATTAATTGAAGCGCTTCTTTTGCGTTAGCTTAGGCCGTAAATGGTTTTTCTGTCGTTTAATAGGACAAGCTGTCTTTTTGCCACAGCTCATATGCTATTTATTACAAATTTGTCGGCAACAAAAACATTTTCTAATTTGCACACGCACAATAATTGCAAACATTTTTTCATTCAACTGAAATCATTATTATTTCCAACTCTAAATTGCTTTTTTACACAATAAGTATGTGCGTGATGAATTACGTACTGGCGTGTTGACAAAGAGCAGCTCCTTGAAAAGGGTTCGCCCTGCAGATTGCTGTTCTGCCCCAGCGGCACAGCTGAATGGGAGGAGGATGCTCTTGATTTATTGATAAATGCAAAAGAGTTTTGTGTGCTCGTTGCGTGTTATTGTTTTCAAATGCGGACTTAAGATGACAACTTTGAGTTATGAGCTGTGCCACATGGAGTTCAATGCACCCCGAGAAACCAGAGAAAGTACAAAGGGAAGCGAAATACCTAGCAGGCACAGATAGCACAGATGGTATGATGGTATGATATGTGGCCAGCAGTCGGGCTGACAAATTTCTAATTTGTCTGGCAATAAGTTTTCGGTCAGTCCTGATGAGATTATGATCTGGACATATTTCTAAATGCGATGCATGCACATGACAAACTCAAGCAGGAAAATCGTTCAGCTGCACACTCTGAGGCCAACGGCCAACGGCCAACGATCCGAGTGCCGCATTCAGCCTTTGACTCCATTCGCATCTTTCTTTCGACATGCGTATCTGTGCATGTCAAGCGCTCGACTTGCTTCCGTTGGTTGCCAAACACACACAGACTTACATCTAGGCTAGTGGCTGCTCGTCTTGGATTGCATTTATCATGCAGCCACGCCCACGTTTGGCTACATTTTTATTACAAATTGGTCATTTCCGATCATTTTTGCAATTTTCATTTGTCGCTCGACTGCCTCCGCTTGTCGCATGTCGCATGTCCCCTGTCTCTCCAGGGCATGCCCTCCATCATGCAAGTGACTCGAAAAGCTGTTTCCGCTTGGCATTTCTGTATATATATATATATATATATATATATATATATATATGTATGTATATTTTCATATTTATTCGTCTGTGTGCATGCGCTCAAAACAAAAGCGATTTTCCGGAATTTGAGTTTTCTGGGCTTGGCTTGGCTTTGCTTTTAACGAGTCTTCAATGCAAGTTTCCTTTTATTTTATTTATCTGTATTTTTCCTCTTTGTTTTTCCCCGAGTTCAGCCCACTCCACACATTTGCCCTGTTTAATTTGCATTTTTATCGATTTCGAAAAGTATAAAAATACAGCTTAGCTTTGTCTTTGCCACATTCGCTCGTTACCCACATAAAATTGCCATAAAAATGTCAGCGCATAAGTAACCCAAAGAGCATCAACTTTCCCCTAAGCCGCACTCCTAAAGTGCAGCAATCTTTTACGAGTATGCGTATATGCCACACAGACACTTTGCACAGGTTCCATTCCATTCCATTCCATTCCATACCATTCCATTCTACTGCGTCTTAAAACACAATCAATTTTATTAAGCAAATAAATGCTGCTCGGCAGCAGCATGTGTTTATGCTCAGCTATCATACTACATGCTTACACACATATATATGAGAGCAGGAGAATAAACTTAATATACTTATTATAAAAGGGAGGACTATCCTGGCCTCCTGCAACTACGGAGATGCTGCTTTAAGGGTAAACAACAAAAATAACTCTGTTTAAGCTTTTATTAATGTTGCATGTGATATATGTATGCAATATTTGCCAAGCAAAAGCTTGAAACTTGGCAAAAGCAAACTAAAGGGAAGGTTCACACTTTAAATATATATATATATATATATATATATATATATATATATATATATATATATATATAATTTGTTTTTAAATTTACATTTATATAGAAATATTTTTTGAACCGAAGTCGTACAATATCAGTCTCAACTCACTATCCATAATTAAAAAAATGTCTGTATCTTTAATAAAAACAATATAAGTTATAATATATAAAAAATTAAAATAAATAATAAAGAAGTTTTTGTTTAAAATACATATACACATTTAGTTGTGTTGCAAATGTATCAGTGCTCTATTAATAAATATATATATATATATATATATAGGTAATTAAATTTCAACAAAGTTCCATTGTGTTATCGCTGTTCTGAGCACTCATTGATAAATATTGACAAATGCCAGCACAAAGCAAATAATTGCTTGGGCCTGTAACTTATTTATGCAGCAGCCAATATACACTATGTCACAGTGGAAAAGAGCTGGGCTGGGCAATTACAAACAAGCCAGGAGACTGGGGCAGAGACAAAATAGTCAAACAATGGCTGCAGCCATAATACGCATGCATATTTCACTAGCATATGGAGAGTGCATGCGAAAAACAATCATAAACTTTCTGATTTCAATTAAATATAAAATAAAGTCAGCAGGAGAGCGATATGTGTGTGTGTGTGTGCAGTTACTTTTGCTGCAAACATCGAAATGACTTTTGTGCTGCGTGCTGCGCAGGAGGCTAAGGGTAAAGCAAGTCAGTGCCTTTAAATAAATAAACAAAACAAAATAAAATGGAAATCTAAGCCCAGATAATGTCAGTACATACGCTTAGCATCCATTAGCTGCAGCTGTTCTTCAGTAGCTCTTCGTGTCTGCTTGCCAGAGGCTTAAGTAAAGCTACTTCCGGCTAAAATGCATTTAAAGCAATTAGCAGTTGTCTGCGCCACAGCAGCAGCAGCAGCAGCAGCAGCAGCAGCAGCAGCAGCAGCAGCAGCAATCCCAATATGACAAGGACAACGTGCAACAAGCTGCAGGCAATGCAATTATGGAAGGGCACAAAACACACGTTCAGTAGCTGCAAATCCAGTGGAAAACTCGTTTGCCAACAATTTGATTATGCTTTAAGGCCCACAAGTGGAGAGTCACAGGCTATATGAATGTGCTACATACAAGCCAATGGCTGAAGGCAATTGAATAAATCTACTTCCCCGCATAGGTATTACTTGCAGCTGTCGAAAAGAACTGCAAGCACAAATTGAGCAAACAGCAGCAGTCTCGTTGCTTACATTTGTTGCGCGAACGGCCGAAAATCTTGCTACAACTGCAACACCGACAACACAACAAAAAGCCAAACAACCGGCAGCAGAGGAGCCAAAACGCTGGCAATTATAATAAGCTGAGCAAACCGGCAGCCCAGCACTGTGAAGAGCTTGTTCCACCACTCAGATGGCACTTACCGCACACACACACAGGGGGCGGAGAGAGGGGGAGAGAAATATATACACACTTAGACTTAGTTGGGCAACGTATCTCGTCGCTTGTATTTGTCTTTGGCAACACTTTTGTTTACTTTTGCACATTTCAGCTGCAGCAGCAACCAAGCAGAAGAGCAGAAAGTCTATGAATTCCAACAAACAATTTCCTCGACAAATCTCTGAAATATACTGTAATCTGTGGACTAGTTGAGAGTACTTTGGCAGCAAGACTAGTTGTTGCTATATCTAAAATAAAATAAATACAAATATATATAAATTTGTCTTTAAATTTGCTCTAATGTCAGCAGTAGGCAATAATAGTTTTTGGGATTTGCTATATATAGCCGAATGTTTTGAAGTCCAGTAAGCTCAAACGGTATACTTACATATTTACATTACATCAGTCTCTATTTGGCAAACTAAATTTACTATAAAATAAAAATCGTTAAGAATTTTGAGTTTAACATGCAAACCTAATTTACTTTCTATAAGACTTTTAGTCAGTTTAACCTACAAAGACTCTACAAAGTTTTGCTTACTTATATTTTTTTTTTTTGCTACGCAAATTGTCCTTTCTTTCTAAAAGAACTCTCTTAAGTCAGCTGCAGTTGCAAAGATTCTTCAAAGGCTAACTTTACAATATAAAGAAAGACTCTGCAGGAGATGGCGCTGTCATAAAGTAAGATACAAGATATTGAGAGTCCTTTTTGAGGATCTTTGTGAAGCTATAAATAGTATGAAAAACTTGCAATATCAATTTAAATCTTCGATTCAATAAATTTGGAGCTCAATTTATACATAAAAACACTTTGAGATATTGTTTTTTGGAACATCAAACACCCAGTTGCTGACCAATTTTTTGGCATGTGCATGGAAATTCATGGAAAGGCGTGTGTACTGGGCATCCACAGGCGCACAATTATGTGGAAAAGTGCAAGCCGAGGCGGACAGACAGCAGCAGTAACAGCAACAATGCAAAAGGACAGCCATTGTAATAACAATTACAGCTACAACTACAACAACAACAACAACAACAAGAACAGTAGCAACAGACAGCCAATGCACTTGTGTATCCTTGAAGTTGTCCATTGCTTGCAAGGACTTCAGCCAGCATTCTGCTCAGCTCTTCACACTATTTTGGCTTAGAGTCTGGGTACATCGTTTGCTGCCAGTTTGTTGCTATTCAAGTTTAATTAACCTAAAAGTGCTTGCATTATTTAATTTTATTTTGTTGGCATCGTTGTTGCCGCTCCTGCCTTTCTGCTGAGATGGACACTAATTTAGTTGAAAGCAAAATTTCATTAGCACTGAAAATGTCGCGTGTGAAAATATTTATCTTAATTCCATTGTTTTTGTATCTACCCATTGTTCTCCAACGGAACGATATATACATAACTTACGTAGTAGATATATATATGTATATATATATACAAATATATATATATATGTGTGTGTGTATTTGTATGTATATATATCCTCTCGTCAAAGCATAACAAATAGTTTATCTATTCAAATCTATGAGCTTCTATCCTAAATGGGTATCAAATTTACAGCGATTAAAGGAAGGTAAATTGAATAATAAATGAATTAAAAAGAGAGAGTTAGAGAGAGAGAGAGAGGGAGACAACGAGAAAGGAACAATGTAAAATGCTATGTAAACATAATTTATTACAAGACTTTTCACTCTTTAAACATAACATAATGGTAAATTATATTGAGGAGCGCTTGTACGTTGGTGAAATAAGAGTATAATAATATAATACGTTCGGTATAGGATATCACGTTGAATACACATTTTGAAACAGTTTAGGCAATATAGTGAGCAAACTAATTAAGTTTATATTTTAACATGATCAATTTAATAGTGTTGTTCAGGCATGAACATACAAATATACGAGGATCGTATACATGCCTCATACACACTCAACGGCTAGCAGGTAGTGCGATAGGATTAGATAAGTGCCCCAAGTGAGGACCCTAAAAATAGACAGATGAACTATGACCCTTGCAACCCCGACGAGAAGATGTAAGAGACGAACGCTGAGCCTTACAAACTCAGCGATAGGATAAGAATAATAAATAGACCAACGCGGAGCCTTACACAATCAGCGATATGATAAGAATATGTAATAGACCAATGTTGAGCCTTACAAACTCAGCAATAGACACACTAAATTTAAGGAATGAAAATTTGCATGAGCCTGGGTATAAATACCCGGGCTCAGAAAATAAAGATCAATACGTAACGGATCACCATCATAGTCAAGTGTATTCGTTCAAGTGTAATATAGTATAATATAGCACGATAATAAGGTTACAGTATATAAATCTTATCTACACTTTTTTATGATGCTTATCTTTAAGTTTTATTTATAAACATATACGTTTACTTAGCAATAAGCCAAACGAATCCATTGTGTCTGAGCAATGCCTGAAATTTACTTCGGCTACTTAGCTGCAGGCTGCAGAGTGTCCTTTAATCAGGCAACAAAGTGCTGTGTCCTCTAAGCAGGACAAATTGATACACTTGATAAAAGTTTGATTTCCCTCATGAGCCAATGATGGCGCAGCAGTTGAAAGTATGCAAAGCTAGCGCTGGCTGTTGCCAGCACTCGCCCCAGTAACTGCATTTGTATCTATTGCAGCAACATGTAAATTATATTTTCGCGCTGGCGCTTAAGAAGGAAATGAAATCAGCAAAAGTTGCACTAAAAATTGGCATCAAGTCAAAGTGCGTTCCGGGCCGTATTGCTTGGCTGATACAAAATAGCAACCAATTGGCATATACATACATATATACATACATATTCGAAGCAGCATTCAATTGCAGTATTTCTATGGCATGCAAAATACACGCACGTATAAGTGTGTGCGTGTATGTGTGTGTGTGTGTGTCTGTCTACCCCCAACGATGGCACTTTCATGCTGCTTGGCTGCTCAATCATAAAAAATTTGATTTTCATGCGGCACTTGCCACACTTCACTCCAGCTGCTACAGGAAACGGGAGTGCAGGGCGTGCTGGGAGCACGCTGGGGCCGAGGCATGCAGAAGTGGTAAAATTTTCACACACATACACAAGGCAGCACATACGCACACTTTGATGACGAGCTCACTGCATTGCACTGGGTCTTGTCAATTGGCAAGCTACTTGGCATCGTGCATTACGAAGGGGGCACAAGGAAATGGGCTCATAAAAGCCAACGCCGAAATATTTGGCTATAATTCCCTTAAGGACTTATTGCGCACCAACAACAAAACTATTTAAAGAAACATTGCAACACAATCGTCATTTAAGAGGGAACTGAGGAGTGACTATGGAGATATCGAGAACTTAAAAAATGTAGCATACTTTTATGGGCTCAGAAATACAAAGCAACTTTGAGACTAACTTTGAGCCGATGTTTAATAATTTTAAAGACGAATTAAGTAACAAGATTACTTATTTCTTTTAAAGGAATTGAGCTGAATGATAATCGCCTCATAATTCCAAAAAGGCTTCGTGATGATCTTAAATCTATTTTCAATTAGCATTTCCAATATTATGGTTTACTTCACACAAAGCTATTCATTATATTTATATCGCTTGCCCCTTTTCCGCCAGCATATGGCGCAGGCAATACAAAAATTAATAAATATTTTATGCAGCAATCAACATTAGACATTACGACCTTAACAAACAACATGGCCTGGCGCTCCCTTAATCACAGATACAGATACTCGGATGCTCGCGGATGATTCTGCTGCAGCAACAGTCGCATTAGCAATAAGCAGAAATGGCTATAAAGCTGTGCGCACTCAAATACACACATATACAGAGGGAGAGGGAGAGGGAGAGGGAGAGGGAGAGGGAGAGGGAGAGGGAGAGGGAGAGGGAGAGGGAGAGGGAGAGGGAGAGGGAGAGGGAGAGGGAGAGGGAGAGGGAGAGGGAGAGGGAGAGGGAGAGGGAGAGGGAGAGGGAGAGGGAGAGGGAGAGGGAGAGGGAGAGGGAGAGGGAGAGGGAGAGGGAGAGGGAGAGGGAGAGGGAGAGGGAGAGGGAGAGGGAGAGGGAGAGGGAGAGGGAGAGGGAGAGAGAAAGAGAAAAAGAGAGAGAGAGAAACGTACACGCACTCACACACACAGCAAGCGGACACATGCTGCATGCAATCTAGAAACGATTCTAAACAAAAGGAATCCGCTTTCATAATTTCCCTGTGGAATGCACATTCTTTTTATTGCCACTAAGCGACCAACGTTGAAATAACAATGCAAACAGACTTGGCACACGCACACAATCAGACCCAGACACACACACACACAGACATTTACTAATACATAGCTCCAGTCCGACTCTCGGCTCAATTACAATTGCAATTGTTTGCCTGAATGCGTTTTGGTTTCGCGCTGTTCGCCGCTCGGCCGCATTCGCAAACACTGAGCTGAAGCCATTTGAAAAAATGATGTTCTGATGCCCTGGCTTGCCCGCTCTGCTGGCGCCTTGCATCCATAGCCACTGCCATTTTCCGTTCCAGCTTCAGCTATTTTCACTCATGTGCCTGCTCTTGCGTCAGTTAGTCGCGATTTGACTTTAATCAATGTGCGCGAAGGATGAAAGCAGTTTGAATCTTCCATTTGTTGTTGTCGATTACATTAGATTCCCTTGACAACAGGAGAACAACAACAACACAAACTGTTAGACACTCTACTCATAATTATCTATTTAAATGAACAACTCAACTGCCGTAACCAATTCATGATTTCTTCCCAATCAGAGAGAGTTTTCGAAAAATTAATACTTTTATTGTCTGGCAAATTTAAGTAGAATAGATTTCACATTTGAGCTCTATTTTACATATATTTAAGCTGACGCAATGACATATCTTATGATTTATGCGCAGTGACGCAGACATCAAAGTGCATATGAAAATATTGCGCATACGTCGCGTTGTCAATCAAATGTTACTGTATTGACGCAGCTCTGTAATTTATGCAAATGCAGAAATGTTATAAATTGCACGTCTATGTCAGACGTACACACACACACACACACACACACACACACTTTAATATACACATTTATATTTAAAAACAAACAGGCAGCATCCCATAAATCAATTGGCGGCGCATACGCAATGCAAAAGCTGATTAGGCGCAGCAAACAGCAATCGAAGTGCCTCGGTGTGTGAGCGGGTGAATTTTTATCATTAGACGCCGTCGACTATCGTTCAGTGACCCAATGGGCCTATCTGTGCCACATCACTCAATTGCAGCAGCTCAGGGGCTCGCACTGTCTGTGTGTGTGTGTGTGTGTGTGCGTGTGTGCTAAGTGTGTTAGTCTAATAACTCTTTGGCTGCAGCTCCAGTTATTAATAATCAACCCACTCGAGTCGAGTACGGCTCTGAGAACTGCTGCTGCTCTATACATAGGCAACTGGCTGGGCGTTTTTAATTTTCCACAACGCTGCGCAAAGAAATAGTTTCGGCTTTTCCGCTTTTCTTTCGGTTTTTTTTTTTTTTTTTGTTTTCTTGCTTCATTCCATGGGCAACTAGTTAAGTCGCTGCCAGTTGTGGTTGTTGTTGTTGTTGTAGTCAGTCAAGTGTCTCCCCTGAGACTTAAAGGTTGTTGTTTTCTTTTTCTCAACTCCTTTATGAAGCTTTTGATGTTTGCGTAACCGAAAGGAAACACAAAAACAAATCTTAAAACCTCTTTGCATAGTTTCGCTTTACATTTTCTTTTATATATATATATATATATATATATATATATATATAAATTTATGCTCTGTTGTTGTGCTCAGTGGAGCGTCAATTTAATATTAACTGGTTCGCTGATGCATTCAATTTGTTATTCAGCCCATTAATAAATATTAAAATATCCTACACTCAAAATTGCCGCCCCATCTGCTCCACTTGAGCATCCTTTCAAGACGCATATAGATAATCAGCATAAGTTCAGTTTGTGGTTTCCTATGCACATGTGGCTTCTGTGGCTTGGCCACTCGCACAATCAGAAAACTCTTTGTTCTCTCCGATTGAATTGAAAATTATATCGAATTTCGCACAAAATACCAAGAGCAGAGTCCTGCTCGACGTGAATCCGTCCGCCTGATCGCCCTTTGCTGGAATTGTGGCTGTGTACGCTACACGAAATCAATGGGAATTGAAATTGTTGACCATTTGCCATTATAATTGTTGTTCAATCAAATTTATTGCACATGCTTGCCCGCTCTATTTGTGCCTGTGTGTGTGTGTGTGTGTGTTTGTATGTGCAGAGCCATTGCAGCTCTTGCAGTCGCTGAAAATGGCGCTTCATTTAACCAGCATTCGAGCAATGCACATAATTTGATAAGGCACACCAACTGTGCGACCTCGCCTCAACCACTCACGATGCTGCTGATGATGACAAAGCCAACTGCAGTCGTCCGGTGACAGGCAGACAATGTATGTGGCTGACAGCTACTGGCATTGTCTGCTGTTTGTCTAGTCACAAAGTAAGCGTAATTGTTCTGCATTTTCCCCAAAAAGGTTTTGTTCGGCCATAATGCAGCCACAGCGGGATGTTGATTAAAAAATACCGGCTCAGAGGTTAAACAACTCCAAAACAGCAACAGAACTCGCTTAAACATGCATAAGGAATAGAAACGAGAATTTATTTAAGCTTACAATGTAAAGTACTGCTGATGTAAGTGCTCAAAGAGTTTGAGTTCACATCAATATCTTATGTTAAATTAATCATACAATTTTAATAGAAATAAAAGGCGAATGAAGCAGAAAATACGTTTTAGTTATGTTTGCAATGTAGACACCAGGCTGATAATGAAGCAATAAAAAAGCAATGAGAGCTACATAATAAAATAAAAATGCATTTATGTATGCAAAAAATATACATTTTTATAATGAATTTTATTTTGGATATTAATAATCATTTGGCAACTCAGGACACACAGAATCACAAATATATTTAATCTAATGCATATTAACATGGTTTACACACCGACTCCAAGAATTGGCATTTATTAATTATTTTTATTCGATAAAATATTAACAGGTGAGTACTTTGTTCCTTTTTAAGCAACTTTATCTAAAGACGTTTTTTTTTAAGAATTATTTTTTGCAGCTTGTTGTCTATGACTCTATAGCGCAGTCATCGCTAAACCTGAGCCTATATGTAAGAGAATTTAAATAAATATATTTTGCAAACATATGAAAGATGAAAACAGAATATATAAGCCTAAGGTAAGAAACAGTTAAGGGTAGTAACTATCATATTTGGTATATTTTATTTTTTATTTTTATATATTTATATATTTTTAAGTGCAGACCCGGATGACCTGCTTCATAAGGAAGTTAAGATCTCAAGCCGTAATGCTAAATGTAATTGTTGCTTTCTTTCCCTTAGTAATAACTCCTTCAGTTTACTTCGCACTCATCTGCCGCCCATATGTAGTACCACAGTCAAATACCCCTGCTCATTCTCCATACGCCAGCAATTAAAGGACTTAGGGCGGCAGCGGCTACAACAGCCCTCTAAATATTCACAGTACAACTTGTCACTGACACACCGCACAGCCCCAGCCCAGCACAGCAGACCCCACACGCTGCCACCTTCCCTGTAGTTATTCATACTGTTTGTGTTGTTTGCGGTGCACATGTGTTTTATGTGCGTCTGCCTGTCGGCTTGTCACTTACTTTTGATTTCCTTCCCGTCTCGACGCGAGTTGCTGCTGCCCTGAATACCCTGTTGGCACAATGGAGAAATATATTGAATATGATGTGGACTATATGCGATATATACGATATATACAATTTGGCAGCATCAAGACTCTGGGCTTATCACTGATAAAAATCGAGTTCTCGGTTTTATAAAGTAGTATTTCTAGTGCTGCTCCTTGTGCAATGCAGAAGTATACTAAATGGGATATTGAATGGATACGATTATCAATTTGGCAGCATATAGATTCTTGAGATATCACTGATAAGACTAGAGCTCTCGTTCTTATTAAACATACACAAAGAGTCTTTAATTTATTCTAAGGAAATAAACCCGAATATATATATAGACAAATATTTACGCGTACAAGCAGACATCAATATATTCACAGGGTATTTCTAGTGCTCGTCCTTTAGTCTAATTTTTTCAATTTCATTCGTTTTTTTGCAGTTCTTATGTTTTGCAGCTTGTGTTTTCCCTTGCCAAAATTGTCTAGCTTTGATTTATGCCACACACATGCATTGCATACTTTCTGGGGCGCAACTGTCTGCCGCTCTGCTTCTGGCTTATGGTTGATTATTATTTTTTTTAGAAGTCTTGCTTTCATTTTTTTGTCATCTGTTTGTTTTCTTTTCTTTTCTCTGTTAGAAATTAGATTTGCTGTTGCCTTGTGTCTTTTGAGACTAAACAAACAACGACAGCAGTTCGCTTATTTGTTGACGACTGGGAATTAAAAACGTGTTTCCCCTTGCTCACGCACACACATATGCAGCGTTGCGTGTCTGTGTCTAAGAGACGGAGAAAGCAAAGATTATGCAAATTGGGCTTCTATGAGCGAAACAGTTAAGCGATTTAACTAAAGCGATTGCCACATAGACCAGGCACATTTGCCTCCATTTGGCACATTTCGACTGTTTATTTAATAGCTGGCAATGATTGCGTGTGCTCTTAGCCATTTAAAAGCTGTTGGAAATTTTCAGCATTCACAGAGCAATGAGTAAAATATATGCAAAGCTCTGACACTTGTGCATGAAGCATTTGTCATAATCAAAAACCAACAAAGTTATCAAAGTTTCAGCTCACAGATGTCCAGGCTAAGTAGATCATTAAAAGAATGCTACCTCATTAAGGTTTTTTATAATTTATATTTAATAAGACATACGGGGTGCTCCAGAATTTCCTTTGTGATCCTAGTTTCAGTTATCTGTAGCAGTTGATAATATACAATATTTACAATTCAATAGTAGCAGGATATCAAAGAATTAAGTCTCTTGGGGGCCTACGGTTGAGCAAAGGATATATACAATAAAAGTAATAATTATAGAAAAATTATATACATTGAAAAATAAAAATAGTTTAATACGTATTAATAATTAAGGCTTTAATAAGGACTCCAAAACAAACTTCGAATCTAACGAAATGGAAATAATAATTTCGAGCATACTTTTGGGCGCACCGAAAATATATAAATACAATTGCAGGAATAGAGAACGGGGAGTATTGCTAGTGGAGCTGGGATCGCAGAGAACAAAACAAAAAGGCAAGAGCAAAGCAGAACGCATTCAGATAACAATTAAATTACAACAATGATAACAACAACAGCAAAAAGAACAACAAGAGCGGAGGGAAAAGAAATCTGAACAAGTGTTAACTGCAGCAAATGTGCAATAACTTTGGGAAAATAACGAGGCATTGTTTTAGAGCTCCCAGTGAAGCGATTTTCAAAATGGAGCACGTCTTCAATGCAATCGCTAAAGCCCCCCTCCCCCTCACACACACGCCCTGCTCTGAGCTCCAATATTACGTATACGCCCGGCTGGCAATGTGCTAAAATGGCGGGGGGTGGCTGAGGGGTTGGGGCTCAAACGTTTCGAGCAATTAGCGTGTGCCACAATCTCGGCAAAAGGCTAAAAGGAAGCTGCAAATGCCAGCTCGAGATGCACACACACACACACACATGCAAGCCGAGCAAATGAATTGCCAAAGCTGCGTGTGTGCATGTATATGTATATGCTATGTGTGTGTACTTGACTGTGTGTGTGTGTGTGTGTGTGTGTGTGTGAGGTACTGAGTGCAGCTAATGCAAAAGCAGCTTGTGTTAAATGCTTGAATAGCAAAAATAATTTAAAGCTGTTTAAGATACTCCAAATATTTTGTGGTTAAATTCGTGAGGCGTGAGTAACTAAATTGAAGCTTATAAACAAATGAAACTCTCTAAAATTTTAAGAGAAAATGTAGTAAAAGACAAATGTAAAATTGTGTTATCTTTTATTAACTACAATCATGCATATACCCCATAGAAAGACACAAGCCGCATTCATAATTGATGGTAAAAAGAAAAGTATCAAAGGCACCCACAGTAAGAGCACTGAAGCCACAGTTGGTTGCGGCTGCTTCATAATGAAATTCAAGCCACATTGCATAACAGCAAACACACACACACACGTGCACACATACAACGATGTGGCATTAACTTTTTCGTTATATTAATTGCCAACATTTGAACTTTTATTCAATTTACGAGCCAAAGCAGCAACTGCAAAAGCCAATTGCTGCTGCCTGCAGAAGACAAAGTGTGTGTATGTGTGTCTCTGTGTGTGTGTGCGTGTGTGTGAACTGCAGTGGCAGGCATTTGGTTTCGCTTGCAGTCAAGTCTTGACACTCGAGCATCTACAGAGTGTGTGTGTGCGTTAAACAAAGCCCTGCTGGCAACATGCTATTTTAGCCATATATGCTCAGGCGAGGTCTTCGGCCAGCTATAAATACATGTCATGTCTGCCAAATGCTCGACACCCCATACCCTTTGTGAAATTTATGTGGATCCGTTCGGGTTACGCGGGTTATTCGAAGAGACTCGTGATTTTAATTTTAGCCACGCGAGAGGTTAATTGCCAGTAAACTTAAAATGTTTTATCTGAAGGGATTGGGGCGGAGTCGGGACAGCATGGGATTGTGCTAAATGCTTTATGCATAACTAGTTTTTATGTTCGGTGCGGGAATTGTCAAGATTTTATGTGCATTCGGGGTGCCATAAAACGTGGCTAGGCCGCAAGAACATCAGCTCAACTACAGCTACTTCAGCTGCCAAAGAACATCAGGCCCCAAGGCCGAAAGCCACATTTTCTTAACAATATTTCATATTTTCCTGTTCGCAACACATACTGAAATAATAACAAATATTCAAACTTATAAATAAACAGCGCACAATTTGAAGACGGCTTACTTATTATTTTCAACTTCTGCTCCAACTGAATGCGTAATTAAAATGCTGTACAGGACTTCCTAAAGGGGGAGTTGCCATCCTTAAAGGACCATTATATCGAAGGGTGAACTGCCTTTATTAAGATGCAGCAGACAACTAATGTTCATTTCGCTGCGAAAAAATGGAATTTATTGATGGGAATTGCATTAAATATTATATTAAGCAAACAATTATAATGCAGTTCAAATATTTATAATTAATTGAAATACGAAAGATTTTCAGCATGTCTGAATCAAATATGTAGTTCATTTAACTCTATACAGAAAAACGTAATTACGATTGACTAAAGTGTGAAATATTAACTTTACAGATGCTGCAGTGGCGATTAATCAAGCATAATTATGAATCAGGCGAAGAGGAGTAATGCTTAAGTTCTGGCTCATGCAGTATCGCTCATTTAAATGAAATCATGGTTTCTTAACTCGGATCATCATATAATTTGATTGTGTGGATGCGAGCTCGTATCTTGCAGAGAAACGATTCATTATTAATTGGTTATATATGTATATAGCTATGCATGCAAAGCCGATCAACTGTAGTTCAGAGAATGCTGTCGAAGCGCAATAGTTGTACAAACTTGGTATCTTTTTTCTTTGTTCATGTTTTATGCTCATTTAGGAACATGAAATGAGAAAGCAATTTTTTAACGGCTTTATTTACAAATATATATATTTTTATTGTATTGTTTGAAGCCAATTTTATAAAATAGAAAGCAAATATAATATTGCAAATATAAATAAAATATATTTATACAAAAAAGTGAGCTGTCATCGCTTTTTTGCTTAAGTATATTTTATTACATTTATTTTCAATGTGAAAGAGTCAAATGTGTATTTTTTTAATTTTAATTTTATTAAATTCGATTATAATCTAATTTTGTTCACGCGCATTCTTGCGGCTGTCCTTTTGGAATATAATTAAACTAGATTCCAAATCGTGACAACTTTTTACAATGAATGCGCAGTCAATGCGCAGATAATTAAATTTTATAGAGTACAACAAAGTGTCCAAGAGGCTAATCAGGGCAATTTTCATAGACTTCTGAACACATTTTCGATTCATAATTAAATTCGATTCAATGCGCATGGTCATCATATACAAGAATAAAAATTCCCCATTTAATGTGCATTCACAGAATGGCATCAAAATGCATTTAATTGCAGATTGCATTACGCTCATTTTGTGCATATCTATTGAACTGTCCGTTAATGGGCAGCGCAAGAGTTATTTATTATAGTTAATAAAATTAATGCAAAGCCACTCAATGGCTTTTGTTGTTCTTGTTGCTGCTACCTTTATGCACAGCCAATCAAAGTTTATGCGCCAGTAATAAATATCTAAACACCTAAATTAATGCAAAGTATTAAAAGCACATTAATAAGTTTTCATCGCTCATTTAACACTAATTGAAAAATCTTTGTGGTGCAAGGAATAAAAAAAAAAACAATTATCGGGCATTAAATGATTATATTACAATAATTTTAAATGTTTATAGAGTATGTTAAAGCTGAACATTAATTAATATCATTTTTTTGTATATTAATATTTGTAATAGATATAAATTAAAATATTTATATGTATATTATATAAGCTATAAAAAAGGAACTGGAAGTGCAAAACAAACGTATTTTCGGCATAACTAAAATATATGAATTCACAGGTTTTACACTCAATAATATTAACGAAATAATAATAATAATAAGTATATGAAAAATAAATTAATTGGTAAATGAGGTTCATGGTAGTCTAACAAAAGCAATATGAAAATAAATTGTAACAACATAAAATGGTTGAATTTATTGTGTTGCACTCAAATTTATTTTTTTTTTTTAATATATACATATATGTCATACGTGTATGGAATATCATTTAAATGGTCAGCTAAGCCTAGACTCATAATTTCTAGCTGACTCATAATTCCTAGCTGGCCAGCTGCAATTTTGCCATACTCAAACCAGTTAAAAAAAAACAAATGATATAATGCAATAGTGGGCTTTCATAATATACAAGTCTTACTCCTTTTGGGCTTTTTAGCTCACTTTATCGAGGCCATTACCTGCGAGCTATAGGAAGACGACATTTTGGTCACTTTTTGCCATCAGTTGTGGGTGGGAGCCCACGTAAATCCAAGCTTAAATGTGCGTAATAAACAAGAAGCCGTTATTGCTTGTAGCTGGGCGGTTGGACGCCTGTGCAAGTCAGCGAAAAGAACTTTCACCTCGACCACGCCCACTAACTTTGTTGCTCTTTGTTTTTTGGCTTGCCTTTTTCTCGCTTTTAAATAACAGCGAGAAAAGAGCTTGCAATAAAGTTTGTTTCAGGCTCGCCCACAACAGCAGCGAAATGGGGGCAGGAGTGTTTGCAGAGACGCCTAAGCAAACAGTGCATACTCTTAGGCAGGGGCCCAGCCCACACGTTTACCGTTAAGTTCATGTTGTGTTAACGCTGTGGCAACGCCGTGTTTGCCCTGCCTGTTGACACACACACAGAGAGAGAAGCACAAGGGTAAGCAGTATCTGCGGCCATGTTAAAAGTATTTTGATTTAGAAAATGTAAATTTCCACTGACTTATGCACAGGTAACAATACCTGGGCACATGGGCCAGCCCCTGCTCAGCTGAGCTGGGCACAAACATGGTTAGTCTGGCAACAAGCTCCGTTTTTATTGCTTACCAAATGAGCTGCAGCTATGCCCGAAGGGCTCCTATCAAAATGCAGTCTTTCTTTTACGCCTGACCACGCCCACTCGCACACACGCCCACATGCGAGCAAGGTGCGTGCGATTAAATGTGCCCAACGAATGCTTATCAAAAACGCAAAGCGCGCATTTCCAATTTCCAGAGCTCACGTGATTTGCGATTTTCCAATTGTTGCCGAGCGCCAAAAATAAAGTTTCGCTCGTAACAAGACATTCAAATGCGGTTGTCCAGATATGAGAGGAATGAGCGGGGCAAGAGACGAATAAGAACGTTTTCTATTTGATTTTTTAGCTATTTTATTTGATTCTCAAACCCATTGCCACAGTGATCGCTGACTAAGAGAACTAATTCTAATATATAGCCAGGAAAATAATTACTTTATAACATATTCTATATGTATTATACGCATTCTACTATAAAAAAGACAAGCTGTTTCTTTGTATTTAACAATAAAATAATAAATAAATATATTTTTATTATTAATTTATTAAAAGAAAATAATTAAATAAAAATTAAAATTAGTATATATTGTTTCTGTTTTATTATAAAAAAATGAATAAATAAAATTATATAAATAAAAACGTTAATTTTTGTGTCTATTTTAAATGATCATAAGTTCAAGATCTTATTTTATTTATTTATTTATAATTAATTAATTATAATTATTTATAAATAGCTGCTAGACGAGAGCATCAGATATATATAATTTATTTTATTTTTAAGGATCAACAACAACTTTCTTTAAAAACACATTTCAAGGGCCGAAACAGAAATTTTCATTAATTCTCAGTTTTTATATTTTAAAAAAATTAAATTATTTTAAAGTTTTTTTATTAAACAGAAAATAGTAATAATAAAATAAAATTAACAAAAAAATAATAATAAAATAATATAAAAAAATATAATAAAATAAAATTAACATTTAAATTTATATAAATCTAACTTTTTAAAATGAATATTTATTTATTTATTAAATATATTAAATCAACTGCGAAATACGTATATACAATTCATATACATTTATTAATAAATTAATAAATAATAATAGCTTAAAGATTATTTATTAATTACTTTAACATATATATTTAGTAATAAAATAATAAAAAAAAAATTTATTTTTAATTTATACACTTTATAGCCACTGGAACTGGAACCATAATAATAATCTATATTTATTAATAAAATAATAAATAATTATTTATAGATATATTATCTATTTTTATACTTTATAGTCTCTGTAATTGAATCTATCTCCAATTAAAATACACAAAAAGTACATTTTGTAAAGTTTTTCTGTCATTCATTAGATTAGTTTAACTTAGCGGGTGTGTACTGTACCACTGTCAGCTGATTTGGTAGCAGTTTTTCTGGCTTGTTTGCACGCTGGCAGCGCACATTTGTATTGCATTTTATTTACGAGCTGCTAGCAATTTTGTTGCTCAGCATTCCGTCGTCGTCGTCGTTTTCGTTGTTGTTGTTGTTGTTGTTGTTCTTGTTGCTACTGCATTTTCTATGCGCGATATGCGCTTCCTGTTCTGATACCTCAACTTTGTATATCCGTTATTTCTTTAGCATTTCTTGAGCATTTCCTTAGCTCTGATTTCTATTTTAGCAGCTGCCAGCGCTCCGCTGCTAGCCAATAAATATTTTTCGCGTAGCACGCTAACGTCTGCCCCACGCTTCCCGTTGATCCCCCTGCTCTGCCCTCCCCCCGCTCCACTGCCATTCACTCTCGGCACGAGCCATTCCTCCTGCCAGTGCTGCTGTACGTGTTTGTGCTCCTGTCTGCCGCCATTGTCTGGCACACAATTTAATGTGTTTACCAGATAATCGAAAGCTCGCTCGGCTTTATTTGTTGCATCCAGCCTGAATGCAGCTACGCTCGAGACATTGTTGGACGCATCTTAAAGGCATGTGCCTATACATATATACATACATTGCAACTTATATTTAGAGTGTATATCTACGTGAGCTCTTGCAAATATTCACTGCGAAATTAAGTTTTCACAAATTGCTAACTTTTATAATATATAGTGGCTCACAGGCAGGCAGCCGGCAGAGCTATTAATTAAGCCCAGGAAATGTAAATGTTGCAGGCAATTTACAGCCTCTTAGCAGCGCCAGAATATATTGTATAGAGCTGCTGCTATAATGCTCTATAAACGACAAAGTCGGTAGATTATGTATAGATCTTTTGCTTAAAGGAATTGTAATAACTATTATG
Organism: Drosophila mayaguana; assembly: GCA_037075325.1. NCBI lineage: Eukaryota > Metazoa > Arthropoda > Insecta > Diptera > Drosophilidae > Drosophila > Drosophila mayaguana. The sequence goes on along the minus strand of JBAMCG010000037.1, from coordinate 9,411,237 downwards.
ATCTTATCTCATCTTAGCATCAGCAAGTGGCTTGTCTTTCCTAGACGAGCAGCTGATTTTATTCTTAGAGCAATTGAATTATATTAAATATGTAAATAACACCTCCTGTAGTATGATCTTGATTAAGATGATCCACAGCTTGACTCCTTTCATTCAATATACAACATATTTTACCTACTAACTAGGGCATTTCAAATTCGTCACGCCCAGTCGTTGCAGCGCATTCCTCTATGATTAACCTGCAAATTTGCAGTTGCAATTGCCAACTGGCAAAAGGCGAATAATTAGCAGGAGGCGTAATAAAGTAGCACCTGCAGCAACAACTCAGCTTTATCGCAGCTGAGAAGTTGCGGCAACAGGCAAAGGAAATTGCCGCTGTCTGCACAAATGAAGGGCTGCCGAAAAAAGAAAACCAGCAAGAGAAAATGAAAGCTAAAACACGCCACGTTGCACACTATGCAGGTGGCACATAGTACAGTTTGAAGCGCTGCCGGAACGGAAACGGAAATGCCACTGCATTTGGTTAATTTGATTGCGCAACGTCAGCGCTAGCCATTGCAAGCATAACTATATACATATATATATATAAATATATATATTATATTATATTATATATATTTATATATATATATATGAATAAAGGTTCTGCTTGGGGTCTGTGAGGTCTACAACTTTTATCATATGGCAAATATTTTGCTTGCACTTTTATTGTTTGCCATTTGTTTGCTAGCAAAAGTTCGCACTTAAATTGAAAATGGGCTGGAACAGAAAAAAAAAAAAACGAGGAAGCGAGGGGTAGCGGAATAAACCAACTATTGAGCATTGTTTTACTTTTGTTTAAATGTTTGCTTGTTGCATTTTAGCATTGAGCAGGGGCAGGCACCTCGTGCCAACATTGTCGTAATGGGAAAAGTTTTTGGCATGAGCCAAACAAAAAAAAAAAGAAAAGAGAAACCTACTTCTTTCTGTTGTCTGCTAGCTTGTTAGCATTTGTCCTTTGACTGAGCCTCAATCCGAGGAATTTCGCTTTTAATTAGACAAGAAGCTAAATTGCTGTCGAGCACATACGTTTGTAAAGAACTGAAGGCATAGCTTTTAAATGTAATTGTGGATAGAATTTAGAACTAATTGTAAATTTAAGTATGGATAGAGAGAAATATAGTAATGGCAAAATAAATAAAATGTATTAATCAATCACTGAATCATAATTAAAGCTATTAATTTCAATTAATAGACGAAAAACATTCGATTAAATATTTTATTTATTTATTTATTTTTTCTTTTTTCTAGACTTCAGATCAAATAACTTCGGGGGATGTGTGGTGCTCAATCTGCTTCTCTCTGCCGTAATAGTAGCACTTGCTTTAGAGAGAAGGCGTTCTGCTGGCACTGAAGTGACGCGAAAATACTTTATAGAACAACGCGATTATTTTTTTGAATAATCGGTCAGGGCTTCAGTTAATCGCCAACCATTTTGGGATACAATTAAATCGCTAATGGAAGCAACATAATCGATTATTGTGTGTCATATGATTAATCGTGCCATCACTAGTCAAATAATCAAAAGCTTTGAGCTCGATTGCTGCACTTTCAAATGAATCTGTTCATATGTATGTACAGTGTTCTTCATATTCGAGTGGCCCATCTGGCAACCCTACAAGGTTGCCCATATTCCAATTTTTTTTTTTTTTTTCTTTTTTTTTAATCAATGAAAAATACAATTTTTTTGGTTATCGATAATAATCATATTATTTGGTTCAAGTTGTTGGCATGACTCATTGAATATGATATCTCTCAAATGGTCGGCTTGAAACTCTACGGCGTATAGTGCCCGTCTCTGTCGGGAGGTAGATGGGACACTGGAATATGCAGAGCCCTGTATATATATTTTCTGAATTAAATCAATTTCCAAGTGAAGCAACAAAGCAAAGTGTCAGCAGGCTCATTCAATTTGCTGCTGCTCTGTTAGATTTTACAATTTACAAATGATTTGTGTTCATTTGATTGCCAGAGCTGGGAATTTCATATCCCCAACGTGGCTCGGCAGGTGTGAACGTGCGTCAGTTGCTTGACGGCTGCCGTGCAACTGACTGCAGCTTAATTAACGTGCAAACTGTTTGTTGTTGCTGCCAGCAAAAGTTAAGCGTGTGAGAGTGGGCGGCCCGGGCCTTTTAATATTGCGCATACGCGCCGTTGCCGTGGGCCACAGTTGCCACATTTTGAGTTGCAAATGAACACGAGTTGCGCTACTTTGAAGCTGCAATGCTGAAGCGAAGCATTAATTTGCAGCCAGCAAGGCAGGAGAAAGGAGGGAGGAGAGCGGAAAGCGGAAAGCGGCTGCCGTTCGGCAGGCCAGGCACAAGGACTGGGCAGCCAAAACAAGCCGCATTAATTAGTGGCCAAGGACACGCTGCTGCACATTTTTCTTGCTGCCAGGCGCCATGACAAATTAGATATGCACTCGAGAGTGTCCAAGGCGAGTCCTTTGGCTGCTTTCGCTCCTGCTGCTGCTGCCGTTGCCACTGCCGCTGCCGCTGTTGCGTGTCCTTTTTTGGTCTGCTGTCTGCTGTTTTACGACATTTCCGCCCACAAAAGTGTACAGCATGCGGCGCTAAACCAACTGCTGATATGCATTGAGTGCATGTGCATTACACTCGCATCTGTGTGAGTGCGACTGTGTGTGTGCGTGTGTGTGCTATGTATTTTGCGCTGACACTAAAAGCTATTTGTAAATTTCGTGGTTGCAATTATGTTTGCTGTGTTGTTAGCTAACCGGCACGCCTTTAGTCACCCAGCAGCTCCTTCCTCTCCACACTCCACCTCCACCCAACCATCCAACCACCCAACCACCCTACTACCCTACCACCCTCTCTGCATATTTTTTTTTGCATTTTCCATGCGGCTTTGCTGGTTATTATTAGTTTGAAGCGGTTTGCTGGCTGTGGTAGCTTTGCCTCATGCACCCTCAACTGCCCGCTAGCCCCAACTTCGGCGCCTGTTTATAGTGTTTTCTGACCACAACATACACGCACACATATACATGTATGCGTGTGTGCATATAAATATATCCACTATCGTTTATAATGCGTGTATTTATTTTTGGCTTTTATATTCTCGTTGCTGGCACATTAAAGTTTCTCTTTTGGGTTCATTTTTTGGCACGATTTTTATCATAAAACGAAAATTATTCGGTTGCATTTATTACCAACACGTTAGTGTGTTTAGTAAGTGCCCTGGGTCACATTATTGCCCCACTTGCTGCACGCTGCCAAAAAGTCGAAGAGGTCAAATACGCTCGTTAAATAAAACTACAACTAATTTGAATATTTCACTATTTGGGTAAACTGTTTATATCCATTTTAGTTTTATATATAAGCATATCTGTGATATTGCTAATACATTTAAGAAGAAGAGTGTATAATTCATCGTAGAATCTGTTCGCCAAGTTTCTCAATTCTCCTCAATTTGAATGAGGGCCTGAGAGTCTGAGTGCCTGCAGAGCTGTTGCAATTCGACTGAGCTCGTAACTTAGCTTCAGGCTTCTAGGTTCTATCCTCTAATACTCATTCCGTGAGAGAGAGAGAGAGAGAGAGAGAGAGAGAGAGAGAGAGATCGGAAGAGCCTGGTTCCACGCATTGCTGAGTCACAGCGAGATTCCTAGAGAAGATGAGTAAAAATTGTAGATCTGAGCAAGCTGACTGTGTCTGATATCATACAAGGAAATCGTTAAAGTTGGATTGCAATACGGCCATCGATTGCACATATAAATAAAAATATTGTTAATAATAGGTGTACAAATAAAATGATTAGTTCGAAGATTAGCTTTAAACAAGGCGCTTTTTAAAGCATGTATTAAGTATCTCTGTGTTCATTTCAGACACTTGCTCAATCTAAGTTAACCCAATGCCAGACACGCCTTTAGAATTATTGTGACAACAAGGAAGAGAACAATGCAGATGTATTTGATGTTCTGTTCTCTCTCGCCTTGCGCCTTGAAACTGAAGCATAGTCGACTCATTCGCGGCTCTTCAACTGGATACCAAGAGAGCAATCTCATCGTACTTCAGCTGAGAGCGCTGCCTAAAGCCTTTGCCATTTTCAGGCATTCACAATTGGAGCACGTAGCCAGCCGAGCCCAAGAGCGAACTGCGTTAATCATTGCAGCTCGATCATGCCTAAGCAGCTAATTATTCCCTTTTCCGTCTAAAGACGTATCAAATTGAATAAAACTTTGTCCTTTCACGTTATGAGTGGAATTGAATTACAAATTTTGATATAAAAGTAAATTAATCTGCTTTCGAAAATTAAACCTATCTCATCATTTGTTTTTATATGTAGTTAATGGGATGCACAGTTATATAGTTATTAATAAAAAAAAAGGATCAACATAACTTAACCTACATCGTCCAAGTTCTTCATATACATATGCCATTTCACATCATTATTAAGCATGCAGACATTTGCCATCCACATAATAATATAGTTGAATTCTTATTTATTTAGGCTTTTTCTGAGTAAATAAGCCAAATATATCGAATAATTTAGGTGCTCGACAGCTGCTACGCAAAAAACAAAAAACAAAAACCAAAAAAAGATGGCCCAAAGTTCACTTTTACCTTAAAATATGCCGACGAGCACTTGAAATATTCAGGCTTCGATGCTGGGCAGCCGGGCTGCTGTGTCCGCTCGATGGCTACTCTCCACTTTGTATGTTGCGGTGGCTTCCACAAATCATTCAGTGGCATGAATTATTGCTGGCGCTTAGAACGTGCTCACAGCGCTAAAGTGTCATTACTGCAGGCTTAATGAGTCTGCCAACAGCATACACAAAAAAGTAAAAAAATAATAACAATAATAAAAAAAAGCACACACAGCCAAAGTGTCGGCGAAGTGCTGAAAAAATGTGTAGAAGGCCGGCAGGCGCAGTACTTTGTTCTTTGTCTGCGTCTTATTTATGTAGGTCCCTCGGTCAGACAATGTAAATAAATAATAGTTGCAAATACCCTGTACAACAGCCACATAACAGAAGCAAAATTAAAGCCGACAGTTGGGTTAGAAAAATACATCAAATAGAAAAATACGCATAAATACGGACTATATATAAATATATATATATATATATATATATATATATATATATATATATATATATATATATATATATATATATATATATATATATATATATATATATATATATATATATATTTGGCAATTATATGTAGCAAAAAATTAATATATATAAAATGTATCAAATTTATATATATAAAATAAATAAATTTTGTAAATAAAAGTTAAATACATTAATTTAATATATTTAAAATATATAAATATATATAATTATTACGAGAGCAATTATATAAAAATATTTCAATTTTAATATATATAAAGATAGTTTATAAAGATAGTTTATAATTTATAGCAAAAATATACACAGAAATTATGATAAAAACAAAATTAATGTTGATTTTATAAATATAAATATAAGATATATAAATAAACAATATATTTATAGCTAAGAAATATATTTTATAAATGAGCAAAATTAAACCGTTAATGAAAAAGCATGGAAATCGAATACATATTAAACTGTATCAATATTGTATATATTGTATTGAAATTATATTGAGAGAAATTATATGCTAAAATTTAAATTTACTATTAAATTTAAATTTATTGCGTATTATAAAGTATTTGTAGTATACACTATATATGTGAGAAATTATAAAAAGAAAGTATTTAAAATTGAAAGATATAAAATAGCTTCAAAAGAAATTTATTATATTTTATTTTTTATTTTTTATTTGCAGTCTGTCTTATACTAAACAATAAACAAATGTATTAACAATAACTATCAATAGCCGGATGGTTTTAACTCCAGTGAGATCAATCCATATATTTACATACTTACATATTAATAACTAAAGCTACTCTCTATTTGGCAAATTTAGAAGTAGAAATATTTATAAATACCGTCGGCATTTGAATACCAAATTTAAAAATATTGATATTTTTAAGTCTATTATTCAATTTAATATGCTCAACGAGAGCAACTGCTCTTTACCCAAGAGAGTTTACCACCCAAAAGCCTTTACATTGTAGCAAAGAGTATCTGGAATCAATATAAAATAAGCAATTAGTTACAAAGCTGCAACTGGTAGATGAAATACTTTTGCAGTCAGTTACTGCTGCTGTTGCTGCTGATTAGTTTTTGAGGCTGACATGTTGGAAGTTATTAACACCCATACGTCACGTCGCCTTCTGGCAATGCGATATGCTAAGCAGAAGAGGAGCTGCTGTTCCTGCTCCTGCTCCTGCTCCTACTGCTGCTGCTGCTGCTGCTGCAGTTGACTACAAGGAATGCCAGCCACTCGGCAGTGGCCTTTAGCTCTGAGCCTGTAGCTCAGTCTCTGGCTCTCGCTGTGGCTGTGGCTGCAGCAGTGGGCACCGCATAAATCGTGGCACCCAAAAAGCATAAAGCAAGCATGTCGCGCAATCATTTTCAGCTGCCACGTGCCTGGGCATACATTTTGCGCATTTTATGGGGCAAGCAGTGTGCTGCAGCTACGGCGGCCAGCTACTGCTGTGTGGCCAAAGAAACAAACAACTGCCACGCCCCCACCAAGACCTCTTTGTGCTGAAGCTAGTTGAGAGTTTTAAAGCTGATTACTCAATAACTTTACTGGCGAGTGCATAAAATGCGAGTCGTATCCTTGGAGTGCATAATTCCCTGCCAAGTGCTGGGGTGTATGCAATCTCTGTGTGCGTGTGTGTGAGTGTGTGTGTCGAAGGCAAGGGGCAGCAGCAAGGGGCGTGGTATATTTCAGCCATTTTATGTGCACTTAAATTGTGTTTGTTATTAAAGCTGCGGCTCCCAGTTCCCTTTCGTGTTGCCTTTATTGTTGAAACAAAATTTACGCTCAAATTGAGCTGCCTCGAAGTGATTTTGCAGGTGCAGCTCGCCGGCAGTTGCCTTTCCGCAGGTAATTCAAGACACTCAGCTAAATAATTTATGCCTGCAGCATAATACAATCACATTGGCAGTGGGGCAGAGAGCTGCACTCAAGACCGTTGCCACGGGCTCCGTCCGAAGGTGATATATAAAACTGTTCAGGGCCTTTCAGTGCCTTTCAGTGCCTTTCAGTGCTCCCGCTGACAGCCCAATATGCATCCATTTAGCACTTCTATGTGTACATATATATTTAATTTTAATCCACTTTGTGCTGCTGACACTTATCCAATTTGACGTTTGCCAGCACTGACACAAAGCGCTGTCGCCATCATTCAATTAATTTAACTACAACAAACACTTTGCAATATATTATATAAAGTATATAAATCCAAATTGTTTCCTAGTCCCAATTGTTTTGCCATCTTCATTTTTTATTTATTCAAATGTGTTGTAAATTCAATTAAGCCGCAGCGCTAACAAAATATCAAAAACAACAACTACAGCAACAAATAGTAAACAACTCGCTGGAGTATTGCACTTTTATAGCTGAAATTCAATTACAACCGCTAATGCCACTTGTATTGCCCGCTTACCCTAACCGCAGACAGTTCAGCTCTAAATACCTGTAATCCGGCAAATTTAATTTGATAAAAGTTGAACTTCAATAAATGCCAAAGCTGGCCTGGCCATTATAATTGTGGTTGCGCCCGTGTGTGTGCCTGTGTGTGCGTGTGAGTGTGTGCAGTTTTTGTTAAGCGGCAACCGCAACGAAAAGCCACAAACAAATATGATCAGACATCAAGCAGGAGTTTTTCCAGACCAAAAAAATAGAGAACAGTAGCTGCAACTACAACTGCAGCGGACGTCAGCAAGTGCTAACAGGCGGATGAATATGGCTTATGCATGCACAGCAACACACACAACAACGTGCAACAACACAACTACATTGGCGACATCTGCCAGCAGCGGAGTGCAAGCGAAAAAGCGTTGCATACTTTTGGGCGCCCGCAAAAAATCGCTCAACCAGCATCAGCCAAATGTGGCAGCATTTAAATATATTCACGAGGCTTAAATATATGGGTGTACGTCCAATAGACATATTTAAGTGTTTCAATTAACAATATTATGCGTAAAGAAAAAATATGAATACAGAAAAAACAAATATTCACAGCTTATGAAATCTGCTTAAAAACGTTAAGTAAATTTGCGAATATATCAAGCAATTTTTTGTTTAAATATATTTCCGGCAAACTTAACTTAAAAAATTGTAATATATTCATTGAAAATAAAATAAATTTTAATAGTTGACATTTTTGTTGTATGAAAATATAATATTAATATAACAAAATCAAATTACATAAAATTTTATAGATAAAAACAAAAAATATACTGAAAATACATATACAAATGAACTAAATAAAATCAAACAATGAAATAAAATCATTCAAAAAGCTTTTATATATGTATAGAACTAATACAATAAACAATAATTATGTATACAAACACTATATATTATATGTATAAAAAAAAGAAGAAGAAGGATTATTATTAGAAAATAAATTTAAATACATTCAGAGATATACAAACCATTTTTGTGCTTAACTATATTGTTTGGCACATATATAATAAATATTCATTTGGATTTATATATTTCTACATTCATTAAAAATTGAAAAGATTTTAATAATGTTTTCATTTAATATTGAAAAAATTAAATAATATTAGTAGAACAAAATACAAAAATCCTAAAATAAAATTTACTAAAAGATATAATATACAAAAAATAAATTAAAGAAATCCACTACACAAATTTAATAAATAAATGAGTGCAAATTAAATTATTTAAATAAAAATAAATTAAATAAAAAAAATAAAAGTAAGTTTTTTAGGAAAACAGAATACATAAATTAATTACAATAAAATCAAAATAATAAAGCACTTAGATAAAAAATACAATTTAATAATTTTAAATAATATAAAAAATATAAAAAACATAATTGTTTACCTTAGTTCCATTATAAACTATTTGTCAGATTTATAAACTTAAATTTAAATAGCTTCTACTTCAACTGTATCCAAAAGTCTGTTCACTTAAGATTATTCTATTTTAATAATATTTCCAGCTCAGCAAAATGGCTTCCGCATCATTTACTCATAGCGCAGACGTCTTAAATAATAAAGAACTCAGAGAAATATTTAATCAAAGAGCGCAGCATAAAACATTTATACCAATGCAGCAGCGAAACGATTCTGGGAAAAAGTGAAAATAAAACATTCACGGAAATCTCCCACTAAAAAATTCTAATTTATTGAGTTCACGCCCATTTTTACACGCTGCGCACATGACCGACATGCGGGGAACACGCCCAGCGGCCTGTCCCAACCGTAACCCGGATCTAGAAAGCTCGATGGAAATAAAAAAAAAATTGGTTAAAAAATATGTAAAGCACGAAAAATAATAAAAACTGTGCACACGCTACGACTTGCTGCACGGCGCGTCGACAAATGAAATTTTCACGTCGTGCAGGATACGCGCCAGGACCTGGGTCGACGTGAGCAGCCCTTTTGGATTTACCACACAAACATTTTGGCATGTCCTAAAAATAAAGAAAAAAAAAAAAAAAAAAAAAAAAATAACAGATTAAAAACTTGCAAAAATTTTAATGGAATTTTATTTTGCCCAGTTCCACTCAGTCTCTGCGCTCGTTGTTGGCGGTCGCGTTGCGGAAATTGTTGCCGTTGTGTTGTACCCTTTGATTGTCAAGCATCGGCTTACACACATAAATGTGCGACACACGAGCGAGCAGGTGGGCGTGGCTATGTGTGTACGAGTGGGAGTGTGGGGTCAGGGGTGGGTGTGCGAAGTCACAAAACAGCAGCAACCGGTGCACGCAGTCGGGCTAAATGACAGACAGTTGACGAAAAACTTAGTCGGCTTGTGTGAAAAGTCGTCCTAACCATAGAAAATGAAAAGCAGCAGACAAATTTCAATTAAATGACTAACGAATTAGTTAGCTAAACGACATCACTTTAAATTAACAAACTTTCGCACAGCTTAGCAAAGGCCTTAGTTAAAATGGACCTCAGTTGCCCGGGGGTGTGCTCCCTCAAGGCAACATTGTTGTACTGGAACTGTCCACTAAAAACCCTAAATTTAAGCTTAACAGTTACTTTACAGTGAGCCAACAGCCAATTAACAGATTAGAGCTATTTGATAAGTGAAAATCAAGTTATTTTTAATTATAATGCATTTACAGTCACTCAACAGCCAGTTAACATAACCCATTTTAAATAATTGACTGAGCTAGTTAACGTCGTTTAAATAGAACTGTCTGCTAAATTGGTTTCATTATTTTACATCGCATTTAAACTTAACATTTTCTTCATAGTGACCCAACAGCCAGTTAACAGATTGCAACTAGTTAACATTGCTATGTTAGAGCTATTTGATTGATAAGTGAAAATCAAGTTATTTTTAATTATAATGCATTTACAGTCACTCAACAGCCAGTTAACATAACCCATTTTAAATAATTGACTGAGCTAGTTAACGTCGTTTAAATAGAACTGTCTGCTAAATTGGTTTCATTATTTTACATCGCATTTAAACTTAACATTTTCTTCATAGTGACCCAACAGCCAGTTAACAGATTGCAACTAGTTAACATTGCTATGTTAGAGCTATTTGATTGATAAGTGAAAATCAAGTTATTTTTAATTATAATGCATTTACAGTCACTCAACAGCCAGTTAACATAACCCATTTTAAATAATTGATTGGAGCTAGTTAACGTCGATAGCTACTAGAACTGTCTGTTAAATTGCGTTCTTTCTATTACATTGCATTATAAAATTAACATTTACTTTACCGTCACTCAACAGCCAGTTAACATAGCCCAATTTAATTAATTGAGTGGACTGCATTGCATACTAAAGTTAACATTTAATGTACTGTCACGCAACAGCCAGTTAACATAGCCCAGTTTAAGTGGACTTAATTCACAGAAAACTTAAAGCGAAACTATAAATTATATATAAAGATTTTATTGTACAAGTGTTCTTGCCTTTGCTTAATGCAAATCAGGCTTAATTAAGCACAACTCATTACAAAAAAATTAAAAAACTTATTCTCGTAGGATGTATTACATATACGTATATATACACAAGATATTTACATGCGTTAAAAGCAAGACCTTAAATTCCTGTTAGCTAAAGCTATAACACCAATTACGACCCACCACTGGACGAGAGCTCAAAGTATGTTTCTAGCGTAAAAGCCATCCCAGAGGTGCAATTTCGGCAACTCGGGCAGCATTTTGACCTCAAAGTCCTGCCCAATGTTCAGGCACTCGACCTTCGTCTCATCCTGCAAAGGGGCGAATTTGAGCTGCTTAATGCTCTCGCAGTTGGGATCCCCATTTGCCGCAAAGCTCGTCCAGATATCTATCATGCCGCAGATGATTTTGTGCTCGGGCGAGCCCGCAGCTGCCTGGTTGGACAGCATGCTGTGGAAGATGTAGCAGAGATCGTCGCCATGACAAACGCCACGCATCTCGTTGCCGCAGAGCACAATGCGTATGCCATTGCAATGCTTGGAGTCGTGATCGAAGCGGTACAGGTAGGTCGGAGCGCTGCCCGTACGCAGTCGAGAGAGCACGGCCCTGTAGATGGGATGCCAGAACTCGCGATGGGACTCCAGTTCGAGGAACTTCATCATGTTGGCCTGGTTGCACGGCTCATCGCCAAAGTAGGCGCGCTTCAGCTGCAGAGCATAGCTCTCGCGCAGCTTCGGGTCCAGATTCTCGCCCAGATCAATGGGCAGCACATTCTGGCAGTCGCCGACCTCATCCAAGGTGGCAGGACGACGCATGACCTCTGCAAGGCAAACGGTGGGTTAAAGAGAAGTCACATTTCAACTCATTCGACGCACCTGGATAGAAGAGCAGCCCCTCGAAGCTGGTGCCGCCAAACATCATGGGAATGCGCCGGCTCCATGTCTGCTGCATTAGCTCGTAGGGCGACTGCCCGATCAGCGTGTGCTTCGTCTTGTAGGGCTCCACGACGGGTCCGAAGGCGAACAGAACGCGATGGTGCTTTTCCTCCTTGTTAAGCACCTGGGCCGTGGCCTTGACAATGTCTCCGCCCTTGGCGGCGCGCAAGAACTGGAAAATTTCCCGATCTTTCTGCTCGCCCGTATAGCCCAGCTTCTGTGCCAGTCGATATGTCCACTGGTTGTTCGGGGGCTGAGTCCAAGGACACAGCGCGCTCCCCGACATGATGATGGCCTTGTGCACGAGACCCTCCGTCAGAGGGCTGAGCGAAAGCAGATGTGTGGAGGCGCCTCCCGCGCTCTCGCCGAACAGCGTCACATTGTTCGGATCGCCGCCGAAGGCTTCAATGTTGTCGTGCACCCAGCGCAGACCCATCAGCTGATCCTTGAGGCCGGCATTGCCGGGCACATCGAGCGCCGGATCCTCGAGGCTGAGGAAGCCCAGCGCACCCACCCGGTAGGTGATGCTCACCAGCACCACATCCTTCGACATAAAGAAGTCCGGGCTGTACATGTCCCGCGACGCCTCGCCCACCTGGTAGCCGCCGCCATAGATCCAGACCATCACGGGACGCAGCTTGTTGGGCTGCAGCTGTTAAATGAAAGGGAAAACGTCAATTATCAGCTGCTGACTGGAGGATGCCTCCTGCTACCACTCACATCCTTGGCGTACACATTCAGGTACAGGCAATCCTCAGAGCCAGCGAACTTGCGAAAGAATGGATGTGTCTGCAGCGGCTTATCGCCGGGTGAGGTGCAGTCCAGCTCACGCTCCCACGGCTCTACCGGCTCCGGCGCCTTGAAGCGCAGCTCGCCCAGCGGCGGCTTGGCAAAGGGTATTTTCTCGAAGCTGTAATAGCTGCCGCCCCATAACGTGTTCCGCTTCACCCCGCGCACTGAGCCCAGCTGCGTCTTCACCACCGAGTAGATGGCAGTGGTCAGGCGACGCTGTTCGTACTTGAAGCTGAGCACCCTGTAGAAGAGAGGAGAGTGGGAGAAGAGAGGGAGTGAGTGAATATAATATTCAATTTTGGAGAATTTAGCTGGCTTCTACTGCAACTCAATTTATACTAAGACATGCGCAATTGAATACGATGAATTTTATTTATGCATTTCAATGAGTTGATATTTATATATATTGAATATTAAATATTTAATAAAACTATCAATAAGATCAATAAGAATTTGCAACAGCGGACAGAGTCATCATATTCTTCATTAATACATTAATAAGAACACTTTGAATCTGAAACTCAAAGCGATAGATCGAAATTTTATTTGAGTCAGATCAGGTCGGTAGAAAATCGACAGGAAAGTTACTGCTTAAGGCCAAGAACAATATTTAGCTAAGCAAATTTTATATCTATTTTTCAGAGCTTCAAATAGTTAAAAGATCAAACAAAAGCTGTTTAAGATTATATATCTAAAGACTTCACAGTAAACTGAAGTATATTAATCTCGCATAGTCATGCTGAAATTGAACAATTTCTATCTTTACTCAAATATGCAAATTTTGTTTATTTCAAGCTTATTTTCTTTGAGCATCAAGCTCAATTTTCACACTTAAAACTTAAAGTTTTTGTTATTATTAATAGTCTGTTAAAGTGGCCTTTAACTGAAAAGTAAAAAATCACTAATGCTAGTCTGTATGAGTTTTAGTTAGCCCTAACCTTTGCATGCTATTAAAAAATATCTTTTGTCGCGAAAAAAATACAGTTAAAGAAAAGTCGACTTGTTATTTGGACTTTTCAGTAAAAAAAATCAGCCATTCCTGAACACCAAAGGCAGTGCAAGTAGTGGACGTCTCAGACGGGCATTTAACGGCTGACCGCAAAGTGAAGTTGATCGAGATTAGTGAGGCTCATAGGAAAACAAAGAAACCTTTTGCATATGGGCAATTCTCAAAAAGTCTTTGTAGCGTTCAAGCCCCATAATATTTTGTAAGAACCTTGAAATCTCTCCTATAATAGTGCATGAATATTTTAAATATAGTCGAAAACTCTTTAAAAAGTATCTTCCGCAATAGACCAAATGAACCATGTGACAAATCATTGAAATCTATGACAAATTTCCACAAATTGGGTTTCACATTGCTTCCCCATCCACAGACAGTACTTGGCAGTCCTAGCCCAATGTGACTTATGTCTGATCATATCTTATGCCCTTTGGAATGGAACGATAGTAGCCGAAACTGAGGTCTATTTTGAGGCTAAAGGCAAATCGTACCATAAAAATGGTTTCGATAATTGTACAACGATGTGTCATCCTAGAGTTATCTATATTAATCATCGTATTGAATATAACAAATTTATAAACAAAAATTGTTATTTTGCGTTAGCCTCAAAGATTGTCAGTCCCACAAAATACTAAAACTACTATCTTAAAACTGGCTAAAAAACAAGTGAAATGAATTTGTTCCACCTCTTTAGAGAGGCTCTTTTCATATCCCAGTCCCTGCCCAGTCTTAGCATTTTCCATACTTTCCCTCATTCCCCTCACATCATAGAGCATCAGAGCATTCGACTTGTGGTCATAGAGTGTTTAGGATTCGTTAATTGCTGGCTAAATAATTTCACTCGCTTTGGCCTGGAAATCAGTCACGCACTCAACAAATTGCCGGCTTGCTGGTGGTTGGGTGGTTGGGTGGTTGGGTGCTTCGCTTTCAATGCCACTGCGGTTGCGTTACCGTATGTTTTGTATTTTATTACTATATTTCTATTTACATATATATTTTCGTGTTTTGAAAGTCGCGCCTTATGACCAACCTCAACGCAGCTCGCTTAATATGCACGACGAGATTTCTATTTACTGTTTATTTATTTGTATTTTGATTTTTTGTTTTTCAAATGTTTTTTGCTGCTGCTTTGTTTCTAGTTTATTTATGCATTTAACTTTTATTACTGCGCTCTGGGCGGTGGGCGTGTGGTTAATGCATTTTATGGCACTTTTTTCACGCTACCTGTCAATTGCGCAGTTCAGAAATTAATCACATATTTTATATTTAACACGCATTGCCCCAATGCACTGACATAGTTTAAGTTGAACAACAACCGCGAAGTTGCATACAAATTGCTAATTTCAGAGAAAGGAGTAGAGCAAAGAGAAAGAGAGATCAAATCTGCCAGATTATAGCATGGGTACGGGCAGGAGTGGCCTATGGAAGTGGGCAGAGCACCTGGAGTTGCAGTAAAACTATGATGTATTACACCATTGAATACCCTACACAAAGGAGCATAAATTGAATGTATCCTAAAGTTAATATGGTGAATGTAGAAATCAATATTAATAATAAATATATTTTCCTGCCCACTTCGTGTGGCAAATTCATTGAACTGGCTGTTCATTTCTTTCTAATTAAAATTAAATAATATAATCACAGCTGTCTATTAATTAGAAAGGAATGCTTTGTTGCAAATTTAATCAAATGACATGATAAGACCTCATATACTAAATATAATAAAACAAAGCTCAATATAATTCACAATGTTGCCATGTTTCTCATATCAAATGAAACCTATATATTTAATAGAAAATATTCTATTAAACAGAGCATAAAATATTGTTATGAATTATTGCGCAGAATTTAGTATCTAAGACTAAGACAGTATATATAGTAATATAATACATTGAATTGGCAGTTCATTAATTCTCAATGCAATTTAAATGTTTCTATAATCTAAGCAATTACAAGATGAGACTGCGTATGGGCATTTCTTCAGAAAACTCGAATTGGTTCTTTGTAAATATCTTCAAAACGCATCAATCAAATGAAAAAACCTTTTTTATTTTGACAAATAGTGAATCTTATAGCTCTAGATTATCAATACGCTTTGTGTGTGTTTTCGAAATAATTAGTTCCCACGGTACAAAAAGTAGGCTTTCCTGCAGAAATGCCAGATGTCACACATAGTAAAAGAAAACTCAATATATTCCAGAATATGTTTCACCATCAAATAAAATTTGAATATGATTTATTAAGCTTCTTTCATTTTACACATTCATTCAGCTCAATATTTGTAAATATTCCTAAGTTTGTCAATCATTTAATCAATTAGCAAACGACTAGAAATTTGTACTTTCTGCTTGAATACACATTTTTAGCCCAAATAACTAAATAAATATCAATATAGGAGAAACTTTTCATAGTTATTTTATTGTTTAGCAGCATTTTAAGTATTTACAGTCATAAAATTTATAGTTTAGTTAGCTTAAAGTGTTTCACTCAACAACTTATAGAATCTCACTGGAGATAATTACTCGTAAGCTGAGCAATAAAAACATTTATGGCCAAGTCCAATTGAGTTCGAGAATGACTTTCACAAAGTGAATAGGATATATAGATATGCACATCTAAGCCCGTTAAGTTTGTCGATAAATTGTTACTTAACTGGTTTCTCAATAATGCATATATAATGATGATATATACAATGATATACATATATATGATGATATTAATATATATGATAATTATATTTGCTTAGCCGCTACAGCGCGATTCTGCACCGTCATTGTTTTCAGTGAGGCAACTTTTGAGGATTATTGCATTAAAATTCAATGCATTTTCAATATAGGCAATCACTATCTATATGCCATATAGATCTATTATCGTAGATAGCCATATCTGATATCCCTTTCATAACACAATTCTAAACATTCTTAAATTATTTCTCTTATTTATATTCGAGTCCAGTCAATTGCGCGATAACAAAGCACTCCGGATTCGTAATATAACACATACATATATAGACCATTATCAATGCATAGCTGTTATCAAGCAGCTGATAAGGCGCAAGCTGCCGAAATTACAAAAACTTGTGCAAAAACTAAAACGTTAAAGCGCAAACAATTAACTAGATATAATAATTATATATTGCAGTTTGACAGCATTGGATTAGCATGGCACTTGAACTGAATAATCGTGATATAATGAAAACCTGCCAACTCACGCTTATTTAGCTGTTTTTAGTTCCCCGTGAAAGCGCATTGGACTATGTACCTTGCGGACCCCATTAATCTGTTGTCATATTTCTAATTAGACTTTAAACAATATATATTTTCACTTTTATTGACGTTGAGCTAATTAACTGGACTGGGCGCATTTCCTCCGTAAAATTAACAATCAACTATGTTCCAGACAGTCGTCCCAAAGCTAATGAATCGTCCACACGAGATGTGCAGCGGGTACAGAAGTGGGTACAATTGTAGGTACGTAATGCCAGACCTCTTTGAAATGTAAAGTCTTGAACTACATATTAATTTCTCTGAACTCCAGACTTTTTATGCCTCCATGTGTATCCCCAGGTGCTCAGAAATATATATATGTACATATGTATGTATGTATAAAAAAAGCTAAAAAAGCTAGTTATCGTCAGACTTTCAAGTCAACTGCTGCTAGCGACGAAAAAGGCTAAACAAACTCAATATCTACTTTTATAGTATTTCTTATCTGAAATATTAGGTATACAACAGCTGATTTCTGGTCGATTATTGATCTAGAAAGTTGTGTTTTAATCAACCAGAGAGAGATTTAATTAGTAAATTATATTTAAAATATGTTACGAAGCCATCGATTCGCTGCATTTCAACTTATGCAATAAAACATCCAAGTTTAACCAAATGATATTTTAAAGCTGTTGCAATAGCTGGTCATTATAGCCCAAAGAAAAAAAAAAGAGCGAAAAGCAACAACAAACAAATTAAAATGTGAGAAAAAACGTGCAAAAAATATCAAAAAGAAAAACAACAACAAACTAATGAATCAGAAATAAAGAAAACAAAAGGCATCGATAAATTTATGCGAAAGGCAACTGCAGAACTTGCGCAACAATTTCACCAACGCAACACCAACACCAACACACAACACCAACACACGCACGCACACAAACACAACATATGCATAGGTGTACATGTGTATATGGAAGAGCAAGCGAGAGCAACTATCAAAGCCACTAGCGATCAAACAAGAAATCTGCTTATGGTGCTGCAACATTCTCTGACATGGTTTTGCTTTTGTTTACAGTTAGAAGAAGAAACTTACTTAAAGGTGAGCTTTAACATATCCATAAATCGCACAGCCATTGCTACGAACAAGTCCACAACTGAACTGAGTAAAACAAACAGCTGAGTTTCACGGCCCTATGCTTTATTTCAGGCGCAGCTCTGTAAGTGGGACGGGCAGAGAAAGTAAATATTAAAGACTAATTGAACAGATATCACACACACACAATGCACTTCCACTACGAACACGAACCGCTCTGCCCGAGAGTGCGACGACAACTGAAGGAAGTCGTATGATCGTTGAGTCTTTTTGTTGAGAGGCAGAGAGTAACTTACGTTAGTTAACTTAGTCGGCATTGCCGACTCGGCATTAATGACAGCAGCTCTCAACAAGCAGACACCGCATATTGAACTCACACGCGCGGTGGCTCTCTCTCAGTGGCTCTCGCTCACTCACTCTCTGGCACGCGCTCAACAGGTTTTTGCTCAAAGCGAAACGTTTGGCGCCAGTGGCAATGTTATTTTTGCCTGCACTGTAGAATTGCTAGGCTGCGAGCTTTTATTTTGAATTTCGATGAACAACTAAAGCAAAGCACTGTTCAAATTGAGCTTTAAGCACAGCACAGCTGCAGATCGCCGTTTTTAAGCTTTGTTATTAAAATGGTTAGCTTTCGTTAGTTGCGTGAAGAGAGCTTTAGCAGCTAATAAAATAAATGGAGATTATATTCGAATTCTGCATAAATTAGACTTAGATTTATTTGATATACATATATATGTATATTGTTTAAGTCTCAGTCTCTTTGATATTCAAATTAAATCAATATTGGATATCAATTCGAGTAGTCAAACCAAACACGTTAAAACGAACCGCACAAAATAAAACTAAAAAAAAAACACCTTGAACGTAACGAACGCCCCGCGCTTATTAAAACTGAGCTGAAGTACTTTCCTAAAGCCGAGTGCAAAGACCCCAGAAATTAACTGATATACGTAGAGTCAAGTTCGCAGCAGTTTGATTACAGTTAGAAGTTGGTTTGAACTTGAATTTGCACAAATTCCGGCTTATTAAACCGGATTTCAATGCGGTAAAAAGAAACGTAAGAGACCTGAATAAATGCAAATCAGAGACGCCTCTCAGCCAGCCAGTTCCAATTAGCATTATTTGACATATATATATATATATATATATATATTTTTTTTTTCTACATCATTTTATTGGCCAAGCAACGATTTTGGTTTCATTAAGATCCGTAGTCTCTGTTAACATTGTTGGCCGACAGTTCGATTTTAATACTGTGAATCGTCTGGCGTCGTGTGTTTGGCTTCGCTTTCAGTTATGACTTCATTTTCGTCTTGGCTCACGGCCAAATGAATGCAAATTGCCAAAATACTGTGTAAATTATAGATATCATATTGAACCATATGTATGATTAATATTTGCACGTGATCTATACAACCTGAGCAGAAATAAAATTCGCAGCTTGGACCACATCTTAACTTCCCGCTTTGGTTTCGGAATTACTACTTACTGAATAATTAAAATTGAAAAGTTCACTTATATATAATTCGTAGTATTTATTCTATGCATTAGCAATAACTTAACAAGTCTAGTAATTAAATGTTATATGACTAATGCGGGGAAATAGCTGAGTTAACAGTTGACAACTTTCTGAAAACTCATGATGAGATATATCTATGATATGATATGACATATTTTTCCATATTGTGAAGTATTTAAAAAGGAAGCAAGCAATTTTCCATATACAATCTCAATTCAATTTAGTTCTAAGCAAGAGAGGTCAAATGTAATGGCAGTAGAAATATATATATCAAGTATCAAAAAATATTACTCAGTATAAAATTATTCTAGCAAGCCCTTCAGCTGACCTAGCAGAGTATTACCCATGCCAATTATTAATAGCAAGTTTTTATAACTTTTCTAATTCGATAAATTCAGATTGCAATTGTCTGTAATAACCCCGATTAAGTAATCTATTTGCACTATATAACAGTGAGTAATTGCGCTTTATATGCGGTACCCAATTACCCATGTGCACTTGAATTAGTCACACGACGCCAAGACTTGAGGTTTTGATTGGGTTTATCTCTAAAGTTCCATGTGGCGCACAACTGACACGCGTTTTGTTTGGGCAAATGAAGTGCGAGGGAGGGAGATAGAGAGAGAGAGAGAGGGAGAGAGAGAGAGAAATAGAGGGAGATAGAGAGAGAGCAGACTCAGACGAGTTTATGATTCAGATTCCGCCGAGCGATAAGTAGCAGCACCCGAAAACCGAAAGAGTAGACTAGAGCTCTATGACGTCAACGCGCCCACAGAGTTTGGTCTGATAATTATTTGACTTACTTGCGTATGTAATCGTAGTTGGTGTGAATGCCAGAGTTTTGAGTGGACAAACTTCGCAACTTCCTCAAAGCAATTAGGTATTTTCCCATTTTTTTGTTTTGATAGCTCTCGCAATGAATTGCTTGATGTTTAAAATTTTTTAAAATGGTTTGCTTTATTTGAAATACATTTAGTTTGTTTTTCTTTCGTTAGATTTCTTATTAAAATATGGATTTTTAATTTCTTACTTTTTCTTTGTTTTTTTTTTTTTTTTTTTTGTTCAGTTTTTGTGGCATCACATTACTTTGAAGCAGTTAGGAATTAAACTAATTAATTGTTGTTTATAGAGCTCGTCTTAGCTGTGGCTCAATGTGGTTTCTATAAAAAGATATTTGAAACATTTAAGATTAGCGTTTCGTTTGTGCATTCTTAATAACATTGTTTAGAGGTGTTTTTAGTCAAGAGACACATAATTCAATTCAAATTCATTTTGCCCTATGTAAATATACACATGTAGTTACATATATGTATATATATACTAGATACTAACAAGAATCATATTCCTAAATATGTAAAACCTGGACTGGTTGGCATATTGTACGCTTATACAAAAAAACACAATATGAACAAATACGTATCCAAAAATTAAATGATCTTTGTAAAATTGTCACAAATTCAAAGAGCTAAGCGATAAATAGGCTAATATATCAAATATTACTGGATGGGTAACTGTACTTTGTGCATGGAAGAGAGCCGAACGCCGGATAATACAAGAAGAATCATAGCGTTTGGGGCGTCTTGGCAGCCTTTTGCATGCACATATTTATATGGATAAATATATGATATAACTAGGAACAAAAGGAACATTAGTTCATGCACATATCGACTAACTATTCCTTGGCTGTACGAGTCCATTAAAAAGGTACTTCAGTTGCGACTTTTATCATTCCCTAGAACAAATCTCAAATCGTAACATATACGTAAGTATATATATATATATATATATATATATATATATATAGATAGATATATAGATAAATAGAATCTGAATCTAGCGATCAGTGATCTATAGACATCTGAGAGTCTCGGATCAAACTTGAACAAGCTTAAATAGAATCTCGATTTGTGGACAAACTTAACAACACACACATACACATAGAAATATATTAATATATATAGATAGGTTCTATCTAGGCTTTAAAGCTACGCTTTGCATTGTTTTCAACATAAAGCTAATGCTAATGCTAACGCTAGGCGGAGACTCCGGCTAAGGCCTCCGTATTCACAGCAGCTCGTCGCGCCGGAAGAAGCTCTCCCAGACCATTAACTTGCGCAGATCCGGCACATCGATTATCTTCAGATCATCGGATATATTAAGGCACTTCAGCTGGTGCTTCTCCAGTGCACTGGGCTGCACGGGCTGCCAGAGGTCCGGCTGCTCGGGATCGTAGTTGGGATCGCCATAGGTGGCAAAGTGCGTCCAGAGGCCCACCAAGCGCTCGATGCACTTGTACTCCCTCGTGTGGTTCTTCAGCTTGCGCGCCAGCGAATTGTAGAACAGATAGGACAGATCGTCGCCGTGGCAGGTGCCACGCACCTTCTTGCCGCAGCTGAGTATGCGCAGATGATTAAAGTGCTTCGAGTCGAAGTCGAAGCGGTACAGATAGGTGGGTGCGCTCGACGCGTGCTCCAAGCGCGACAATACTGTCCGATAGATGGGGAACCAGAAATACTCGTGCGAGACCATCTACAAGCCAGGTAAAGACGGAGCAAACAAAAGATTAGTTCAGCAATTTAGTAGTTAGCAGAACGTAGTAGACTTTTATCATTAAATACGCCTAGCTGAGTGAGCCAGGGGAACTGGCTTCTTGAAATAATTATGCGAACAACTTGTTGTAAGCTTACTTCATCGTCAGTCGAATTATATAACTAAATTGAAGAGCTGCTCGTGTGAGCAATGTGGAAACATACGAGTTTTTCAAGCAAAACTTCCTTGGCTTCTCAAAATATCTTGATATACTTAATGCTTGCACGCCTTTCACATGATACAAGTCCTTAATATAGGGCATATTTATTCGTAATATTCACTTGCACCCACCCCGATTTACCCATCTACCTATCTACCTTTCATCTATAAACTAATCCCACATTTTAAGGCACCTTCACTATTCCTGTCTCCACTGTTTCATCTCATGCCCGCGCAACTCCAGTCATCCTTTCCCTCGTTCATCTAACTCTCACTTTGTCTATGGTTATTAAATATAATATTTACACTGGTTAACAAAATATACTTTCTACTATGGCGAAGTCTTTTACAATGTAATTTTGATTGGTAAAATTAGATAATTAAATTCTTTGTGTATTCAAATAATTTACCATATAAAAGTTCTTTGTTTGAGAACTTTTCGTACTAAAATGCCTCAATATAATAATAATCTATGAAAATTATTTTCATTTAAAATAATCTATGCTTATTTTCGTATTGATTCTTATCAAGATTTCAGTCTTCTGCAATATATTAACAGTATGCTATCACTTTTCTATAGTTTCAATCTGTTTTACACCGAATTTTCAGTTCCGCGAAACATAATCAAAAGCAAAATCCCCACCCCTCACTCCTCTAATATCCGGGAACACTATCACTCATGCGCCGTACTCTATGAAGTCATCTGAGGTACTCGAAAGATAACACACACACACACACACACATACACACCTGCAGATACTCGTGAAGCGTGTCTAGACTGGGCGTCTTATCGCCATAGTAGCACTGGCGCAGCTGTTCGCCGTACTTCTTGCACAGCTCACTGTCCCGGTCCATGTTCAGCTCGATGGGCACTACGTAGCGACAGTCGCCGAGCTCGTTGAGACACTTGGGATTCGTCTTGGTTTCGGAGTAGAGCAGCAGGCCCTCGTTCGAGACGCCTCCGAGGATCAGGGGTATGCTATTGCTCCAGGCAGTACGCATCATTATGATGGGCTTGGTGGTCACCACGCTGTGGCTGGTCACATACGGCTCGATGACGGGGCCAAAGGAGAAGCCGATGCGCTCCTTCTTCTCCTCGTCAATGCATAGCTCGCCATTGGCCTTGATTATGTCCGAGCCCTTGGCATTCTTCAGAAACTCCCAGACCTCCCGCTCCGTGTTCTCGCCCGTGTAGCCCGCCTGCACGGCCAGCCTGTAGGGCCAGTTGCGCTGCGGCGTCACGGCCCAGGGCGAGAGCGTGTTGCCCGACATGCAGATGGCCTTGTGGAAAAGTCCGCGCGTCTGCTCCGTGATCATCATGTAGTGCACTGAAGCGCTGCCAGCGCTATCACCAAAGATTGTTATGTTATTCGAATCGCCGCCGAAGCGCGAGCAGTTGGCCTTGACCCAGCGCAGAGCCAAGACCTGGTCCTTCAGGCCCGCATTGCCGGGCACATCGAACTCGGGATCTTGCAGGCACAAGAAGCCTAGCGAAATGGAAATCAAGTGTTTCATTGTAGACATTACCAGTTATTCGGGCACTTCAACACCTACCCAGTGGTCCCAGGCGATAGTTGATGGATATTACGACTACATCCTCCCGCAGCAAATAGTCCGGACTGTAGCATTCGCGTGAGGCCTCGCCAAACTGGAAGCCACCGCCATAGATCCAGACCATCACTGGCATGGGCTTATTGGGGTATAACTATGGAATCAGATATATACATATTATTAGCTGTAAACGACTTTCCCCTATTCCTCTTCCCACTCACATTCTTCGTGTACACATTGAGGTAGAGGCAGTCCTCGGAGCCGTCCGTCATCTCGAATACAAAATGCTTCTGCAGGGGCTTTGGCCCCTGGGATGTGCAGCTCTTGACCTCGGTCCAAATATCTGGCGGCTGTGGCGCCTTGTACCGCAGCTCCCCGAGGGGCGGCTTGGCGAAGGGTATGCGCTCGAAGCTAAAATATGACTGGCCATATATCGACTTCCGCTTGACCCCCTTGATGGGGCCGTACGTGGTGCTGACCACGGTCTTCTCGCTGGTGCGGTAGCGCCGCTGCTGCACCTTGAAGTCGACCATTCTGCAAGAAGAAGAAGAGTAACAGGATTTTGTTTTAATGGGATTCTCTTTTAACAGAATTCGAAACAGAAAAGTTTCTTTTGCTTATATAAGGTATGTTACCCAAGGGAAAAACTTTTATTTATTTGTATTAACAGGGTATACTTGAAGTCAGTCATACGCGAATTCACTCTACAGGATGTGCTTGAAGTCAGTCATATTCTAATTCACTCTACAGGGTATGCTTGACGTCAGTCATAGCTGATTCGCTCTGCGGCTTATCTGCTATTATCTTACTTAACCTACAGAGAAATGCTTCCAATTGGCTTTAGCTAAGCTATCAGAACTATCTAAGAGCTTGCAGGGTATACTGCACGTCGAGTATGCCTTAAATAGTCAAGCTACTTGCTATCTTTCCCCTTTTGTTAACTGTACATATTTACAGAAAATAAACACATACATATATAATATTTATATACATATATACAAGTGAGTATTTATTAATAAATAAGCAGATATGCTAATATTATTAATAAATGATTAACGCAGACTATAAATAATAAAAACATAGATATCTGAAATTTGTTTAGCTGTTTAAACTAAGGAGCACTATGGAACCCTGCAATAAAACTGCTTTTAAGCTATGAGTGTATATATAAATAGATTAATAATAAATAATGATAAAGCCACTTCCTTATCAGGGCGTCGTGTCGTGGCGGGCCAGGTGTTTGGCCATTTATAAGGTCTCTAGCCAAATAAGCTCAGACGCCTCATTTCTAAATATGCAAGAAATATAATAACTAAATCGAAAAATAATTAATTTTAAACAAAATTAAATTAAATTAAATTAAATTATATAAAATATATAAAAATAATTAAATTAAATTATATAAAACTAAAAATAATAATCAAGTTTGATAGTGTAGATATATAAATATTGAACTTGTAAGATTTTTGCACAATCTCTATTATTATATATATATATATATATATATATATATATTTTATTTTTTTTTTTTTTATTTATTTTTTTTTTTTTACTCTCAACAATATCGCACCCTGAGCAAAGAAAAAATGTATCCAAATCGTGAATTAAAATAATTCAAAATAAATGTAGACAGTCTCAAGTGAAAACAGTTGACAATATTCGGGGACAGAGAAATATGTCATTAGGCAACTATACTAGGTATAATCAAATTTCGTTTGCTCTTTCAAGAACCACAGAGGTTAATAATAGAACTCAAGGTTGGCGCACAATCTGACATATTAGAAATATTTGAGCAGACATTTATAAAACTTTTATAAAGCGCCAATTGTATTTTGTTTTGCTTAAGATTTTCACATCGATTCACATTCTTACATTCAACATATATATATATATATATATATATATATATGTATATACATACACACCTTCTTTTTATGTATGTATATCATTTTCAATTGAATTTCAGACTTGTATAAAATATATTATTTATGTTATCAGCTGCGTTCAACTATGTGATGTGAGCTCATTTAGCGAAACGTGATTCAATTTGTAGGCGCATTTTAAGTATTCGGCGCTATAAAGCAACAAAAAAATTTACGCATAATATTTGTTGTTTCCTCGTGACTTTGTGTTTCGCAAATGACAGCAAAAGCTACAAAATAAAATCTTTGTCGTATTTTTGTTTATTTATAGCCACTTGAGCTGCTGTATTTTTCTTTTTGTTGCGCCTGTCATATAAGGCAATGTTTTCTGTTATTATTATTATTATTATTTTTATTTTTACTTTTGTTTCTTTTTCTTGACCCTGAACTTTGCCATAGCAGTTAGTATCTGGACATAATAAAAGGAAAGATCAATAAAAAAAGCTCATGGGAAATAGGTAAAAAACTAAATTTCAAATGCTGACATTGCGTGTGGCAAATAAATTTTCCTCAAGTGCTAGAAACACACCTAAAGTTGGCATTTGCATTTTTTCTATTTCGCTAATTGTTACGAGCAGCTAAAGAACTCGAAACCATCTACAGCTAATTAAGGGCAACATGCCTGGGCATGGAGAAAATAAAATCAATTTGATGCTTTGCCTTTGAATTATGTCCAAAAATAAATGATCGAAATGAGTGAAAAAATAAACAAAATCTTGCTCGCTGTTGCTGACGACAGCAAAGAAAAAAAAAAATATAAATACAGAAAAGAGAATGAACTGGCAAATCAAAGACAAATAAACTATGGACCAGGCCAGGCAGGAAAACACTGAAACAGCTTGAATATTTCTGCTTCAGATTTCTGCAATTCAGAAATTCCTGCCCAACATATATATATATATGTATATATCTACTATATACGTCAGCTGTGCACTCACGTTCATTTGCAGCCCAAAATTGGACCAATTTCCCATTTGATCAGGCTGAAACCAGTTTTCTGCAATTCGTTTGAATAATCTTTGTGAGACTGTCAACTAATTTGGCACAAGCATATTATAAATTAGGTTCATTTCTTAGCCAGATCCATTTGCATATGGGTAGAAGTTTTTACTGAAGGCAGCCAAGTCCAAAAATGGCAAAAAGCAAAAATATTTTTATGTTGAAGCGAACCTTAAACCAAACAAGTTGTCCAAATTCAACAGAACTGTGAAACCTGAATCGCATCTTTATGCGCCTCATATGTATTTCGTCAAAATTGACAGAGATTTATATAAAAATGTTCAGCTAAAATTGCGACTGAGAGCACTTGAGATATAGAAAATATTATTTATATATAAAATATAAATAAATTGAATATATATAAATTATGAATATATAAGCCAGTTTTATTTAAATACTTTGTATTTACATTTCAGCCATATCAACTTTACGAAACGAACCTCAAGCAGCAGCAAATGTTTTGATTGATTATATAATAATACATGATTTGCCATTCGATTTTTGTTTATATATCATAGAAATTGTGTCATTCAAAACTAGAGTCCGTTTGCCTCTCTTCTCAAAACAAAATACTTCAATTTGTTCACAAAAGCATAATTCTGGGTAAATTTATAAATCGAATTGCACACATTAGTGCTCTCAGCAGATATATATTTCTTCGTAAGAGTCGACGAAATGCTTTTGGCACGTTTGGCGCATCTCGTTTCGGGGCGCACGGCAGGGCTCCTCTGCAAGGCGCCCCTCAGGTGCTCCCAGGGACTGTGGAAATCCGCGCAGCAAGCGCCAAAATGCAGGTTCAGCGGAATGCCTTTGCAGTCGCTCAAGCCACAGAGGGGGCTGCTGCAGCCGAAGCTGAGACGGAACTACACGGAGGAGCACGGAAATCGAAGTCGCTCCCATCTGGAGCAGCGGAGCAAAGCGCCCACACTTAAGGAGCGAATGATGGGGCCGCCCACCGAGAACGCCTACTCCATGGGCAAGGGCGCGGCAGCGGGCGCCGCACTGATGGGCATCGTCGCGCTCTGCTACTACGGCCTGGGCCTGGCCAATCAGCCGAGCATCTACGACCATTCGTACATGTGGCCGCAATACGTGAGGGATCGCATCCACGCCACGTACGCCTACTTTGGCGCCTCCTGCGCCGTGACGGCGGCCGCCGCAACAGCCGTATTCCAGTCGGAGCCGCTGCTCAATCTCATCATGCGCAGCGGCTGGCTGGCCACGTTGGTCACCATGGGCCTGGTCATGGGCACCGGAGCCTTGACCCAGGCGCTCGACTATGAGCCTGGCATCGGCATGAAGCAATTGGCCTGGGCATTGCACTGCGGCGTCATGGGCGCCGTCATTGCTCCCATGTGCTTCATGGGCGGCCCCGTCTTGGTGCGCGCCCTGCTCTACACGTCCGGCATTGTGGGCGCCCTCTCCACGGTGGCCGCGTGCGCGCCCAGCGACCGATTCCTGCACATGGGCGGACCCCTGGCCATTGGCTTGGGCGTAATCTTCGCCTCGTCCCTGGCCAACATGTGGCTGCCGCCAACGACAGCCATTGGCGCCAGCCTCGCCTCCCTGTCCTTGTATGGCGGCTTGATTCTGTTCAGCGGGTTTCTGCTCTACGACACTCAGCGCATAGTCAAGGCAGCTGAGAGCTATCCGGAGCATGGCTACGTCCGCTACGATCCCATCAACCATGCCCTGGCCATCTACATGGATGCCCTCAACATATTCATACGTATTGCCATCATTTTGGCGTCTGGAGACCAGCGCAAGAAGAAGTGAGCAAAACGCCAAGCAGTTGAAGAGAGGCATTCCAAATTGCATTAGTACTTATTTTCCGTTTGAGGCTTATACAAAATTGTTCATATTTCGATTTAATCAGTATAGGAACATTAACATCAATGTCTGCGAAGTTTGATTTCAGTCTGCTTAATCGATGATTGCTTGCGAAGAGAAATATTAGAATTACCAAAGATTTATAATTTCAGCTACAAGATTTAATTAGAACATTTATTCAGTAAAGCTTTATATTGTTGCTATAAACTTCAGACTTGAGTGTGACTTGCAGCCAGTCTCATTGACACAAACCGTATTAACAAGTACCTTAAAGGCTTAAGTATATCAGAGACTTGTTCGATTCAGTTTAATTCGGATTCACCTCATATAAAAAGTGCAGACTTTCAGCTTCTGTCATTGAACTATTGACCAGAACGAGTTGAACGATAGCCACCTTTAGCTTCCCAGACAAACGGAATCTTTGTAATCTCTCTAATAATTGATTATTTTGTACTCAATGATTTTCACGTCTAGCAATGGAATATGGCCCCTGGTGATAAGCAACGCGTGTAACAGATTATGTCGCATTGATTGCATTCATATTCCATAGTCAGACGAGCTGAGACAGCTCTCCTAATAGCCCCCGCCACATAGTTATCAGGCATGTGTGCGAGCAAGCGAATCCAGCACGCAGTCTAGGCCGCATTACATACATACATATTATTATACAAAAAAAGCAGTCTGAAGCAGACATGACTTCCATGAAAAAAACTCCCCTCGCACACATTCTCATAATTCCCGTGAAAACAAAAAAGTTGGACAATGTTTGTTAAGCGCTTACATGTCCATTTGGCTGGTGATTAACGCATTTCGGTTGACCTTGGCAGGACTGACACGCAAGGCAGCCAGGCGAAAGCTTTCATGGGGAGCTTTTCGCGCACAGCCGCTTATGAATGAATCGCCCGAAAAAGCTCTCAAGTGGCGCAAGGATAAAACACAAGGTAAGCATTACATGCATTTTCAGCCCTGATGTCAGTCAGGTCAAGGAGTGTTTACAGCGCCAACTGCTTTTGATACTTAGTATATGACTAACTGAAATTATAATGCTGCTCTAGATAGTAAAATATACAAAACTATATTATAATATACGAAATAAATATGTAAAACACATGTACATTTATACAAAAAACTCAAGAGCAATATTGATTGCAGCTCTTTGTTATTCTTTTTTCTGCCAATTCATATAATAGTTTGTTTTGAGTCTAGCAAACGAAATGAATGTAATGTAAGAACTGATTAGAATCGCATTCAAATTAATACAATACTCTCAATATAATTTGATTAGAGCCGATAAGAGTCTTAAATGAGGACAAAGTTCAAAAAACATTAATTATAATAAATTCGATATGGGAATATCAAATTTCTTTTTAATTTTTGACCACGTTGAATATTCATTTCTTTGAATTTCTTATTTTTGGTCGACAAAATTATATAATAAATTATTAACATAAAGTTTCAATAATTTTAAAATATCTGTCTTCTTTTTTTAACACAAGTTTTATTATAAAATGAATTAATTCAGTTATTATAAATATCAATTCATTGCTTTTTAGAAATTACGAATAAAATATATGTAGAGTATCAGCAAAATTCTCCATTCACTAAATTGACTAATTAAAGCATATATTTTATTCCAATTAAAAAGTTTTAAAGTTTGCAAAATTTATATATGTTTATCTTAATACCTAAAAATAAATTTCTTTATTTCAAAAGTATTAACTCGCAATTCAATCATAACTTAATATCATAAACATTTTCATCTCCAGTAAAATCTGACACATGGTCTATGGGTAATATCAACAGATAAATAACTAAATATATGAAAAAAAAAAAAAACATATATATATATATATATATATACAACATTCTAGATCTGTAGTTAAAATACACGTTTTTTTTAAAACCTTGGAATTAATATCAAAGTTATGTATTGTTATCTCTGTATTCCTAGACTGCGCGTGTGTAGAAATCATTGATGATAATACTGTCAATCATATAGAACTTAGGCACTCAAATAGTTCAAGTGTAGAACATAATTTATAGACTGATCTGCAATTAAGAAACCATTTCCTTCAAATACTCCAGAACATAAAGATTTCATTCAATAATTTATCTATCGCTATCAAACTGTTATGAGCTGACTTTGCATATAAAATATATGTATATTATAATGATAGATATATAAGAGTATACCGAAATGGCCAGGGTGTCAAGCCATAAAACTCATTTACGCATTAGCAAGCGAAAAATATCAATGGATATACGAAGAAAAGATTTATATAAAATATTGGTGCTCTGCCTATACTCTTTTATTTTCCTCATTCAAGCGACTTTTTTTTTGTGCTGTCTACAAGATATACAAAATGCTACAAAAATTAAATAAAATTGACGAACGCGCACATACATTTAACGGTGTATGTGCGTGTGTGTGTGTGTGTGTGTGTTTGTGAGTTTGTGTGTGGCGTGGGCGAGCAGCTCGAGCGACAGCGACAAATGCACGTAAAGTGTTGCCGTGGAACGCAATACGCGGCGTATGAGCAATGTTGAATAGACCAAAAATGTGATGAGAAGAGAGATATATAAATCTGTATATATGTATATACAGCATATTTTAGCCGCGGCAAATATGGGGAAATTTAACGTTTAGAATGAATAAAATCACAAAGAATTAAACAATAAACCAAACAAATTGCAAATATGTCGCTGCACAGTGGAACACATCAAACATTTTGTCATTGACGAAGGCCAATTTCTGAGTTATTTTATTGCCAAGCGGGCAAACATTTAATTCGATTTGATCAAATGCCAAACGTGCGCACAAAATCGTGCGAGAAATGCAATAAAACTGAAGGTCAATAGGTGTAAGTGATGATGGCTCCCAAAGAGATATATATGTATATACTATAACGCATGTATATATATACTCTATATAGTAATTCACTTTATTCAATTGACAAACGTTGTCGCATAGCAAAATTGAGCGAATTAAATTATTGCCACAAGCTAAACATATATCAAATTTGCGTTCAAATTGACAATTTGAAGTTTTACAGTTGCGTTTTTTCTTTCGCCGAGAATTGAATGCTTTATGAATATAAATGACTGAGTGCTCTGCTCAGATGCAATGGCATAAATCGCAGCAAAACAATAAATACGCAAATGCACTTTAAACTGAAATAACAAGTAAGGAAGCTCTAGTCGAGACTGCTCGACTAGGAGATACCCTGATCCCTACAAAGAGCTGATATTCACGCACGCATAAGCACGCGCTCTGCTAACTGCGCAGTAAGCAGCGACTGCGCTTGGGCTGCGCTGCAGTGTGGGCAATACTATGAGAAATTTGTTGCTGAATAATTTCTCCTGTAGTAGGACTATCTTCATGAAACTTTCAGAACGTGATCACAATGTGCAAATGTGTGTACATTCCAAAGCACAAGTCTCTAGTACTTAAAATACGTTTTTTGCAAATTGGGGGCGAAGGGGGCGTGGTATCCAAAATCTGTAAATGAAATTTGCGAATTGATCAGAGGTATGAACACACCAAATCTGAAGTCTTCAGGTCTAAAAGTATTAACATTACGGTGAATAAACAAAATCAATTTATCGATTATTCGCGATAAAAAAGTAATCGGACGAGTTATCGAAAAAAAAGATAAACTTGTACTGCGTATGGTATACAGGAGTATGCATACAAATTTGAAGTCTCTAGCTCTTATATCTTCTGAGATCTAGGCGTTCATACGGACGGACAGACGGACGGACAGGGCTATATCGACTCAGCTCGTCGCCCTGATTAAGAATATATATACTTTATGGGGTCTGCCACGCCTCCTTCTGGCTGTTACATACTTTTCACAAAACCATTATACCCTGATTTCCCATTTTTAATGGGATCAGGGTATAAAAACCGCGCCACAAAATGTTGCACTTAGCTACAAAGTAAAAAACACTGAACGAGCGAAAAGAAATTAAAAGAGAATATTTTAAATAATATTCCACAATATTTTGACGAGTACCTAAAATGGAAATACATCATTTAAAATTTATACATATGACAAAGTGAAGATAGCATTGCTGGTATTGCAAATGGGAATCCCACTACAATATGAATTCATAGCTGCCAGAGCTCATTGGGAATTCCAAGCCAAGCTTTTTCCGCTATTTTATTATGTCAACAGTTTGATGACTTCAACTAAAAGTGGAAGCTTTAATTCGAGTTCTGTAGACTGTTTTTAGGAAAAACAAACTGTAATTAATCCCAAAACAATTACAGTTATATCTAGCATACAGCTAGGCTTCACCATATGAGTGAATGGAAACTGTTTCACTCGCAGTCAAGTCGTAGTTCTGCTTCTATTTCATCCCAGTGGTCCTCCATATGGAGCGTGTTCTTCATTATCTTTCATTTAGAGAGCAATTTTTGATCAAATTAGGCAAACCTGTTGCTGATCTCATGGCACAATCTCTTTGCTCGTTCTCTCAAACATTTCGCTTTGACACAAATGACTCAGCTTGACGTTTCATACAATAGGCAAAATTTGCATAAATAGGTTGCTTTTGTAGTTGTTGCGAACACTTGAAGAGGGTAGTTAGAGGCGTAGTCATATAGATTGCATGAACTGTATTCATTCTATATGAACTAATCAGTTTCAGTTAACATTTTTCGCATATATTTATAGTATTATTGATAGCTCAATAACAAGTTATGAACATCTATGTACTATATATATATATATATATATATATACTTATCTATATATAAATCTTTTCCTATCACTCTAAGATAATACTTATCAATAAACAAAAGAGAAACAGGTGAGAATCTTGAAGCAGAAAGAGTTGCCAGTTAAGTACAGGGTATTTTCTAGTCAGTCGGGACCATATAACATTTTTCCCTTCTATGTTTTCGCCCCAGCTACGAGGCGCTTATAGAGCAGTTCTCTACCTAATTATTTGCCTAGTTAAAGTGCCAGCAGCGACAGACAATGGACGCCTCTAATGACAGCTGTGCGATGAGCGATAGTAGGCACTGTCATGCGCCGTGTTTACGTTAGCTAGTTATGTAGACAAATTACAGAGTTCCCGGGAATCAATAGAGTGCTTGGAGCTGTGCGAACAATATGGACACAGGTACCACCGACATAAGCTGTCAGATAATTGGAAGTCCTGGCGTAAACATATTGTTGTTAACGGCTGACGCACAGCATAACTCACGGCCTTTGTCCGGGCCAAAGGACATGGGCTGCACAAGCCCAACGCACAAATTGCAGCAATTTGCTTAAAAAATTCATTTATTTTGTTGCTGAAGCCCATTCGCGGACACACCCACGCGAAGCCGTCTTTGTTTACTATATAAATATTTTATCTTCAGGGATTTGCTCGACTTATATTTGCCCCGTTTATCTGAGCAAATGTGTGTGTTTATACTATATACTCGGCTACTGATATGCCTTAATTACGTTGATTTATTTAAACTATCGTTTAGCAGACGTGAATCAAGCAGAATCGTAAAATATATATAAACAGACAGTTTCTGTTTATAAACTGTCTGAAGGAACTCAAAGCCTATGAAAGCGAAAGATAGTAAACTTAGTAAATGTATTTCGATAAGATTTTTTTGATATCCCTCGAAAATTTCGAAGAAATCAATAAGATTGCCAGATGAAATAGAGCACTTTTAATTCCAATAAAACCCATTCATAAATAACTATTATTAATATTATTACATAATGTAGTTCTGGGTAGATAGACAATAGTAGGATTACCCAATATCGATTATATATAGCACTTTCATAGATCTACATGGACTGTAACTTGTTGAGTGAAAATTATATTTGCTTTATTTAAGTATTATTACATATAAATGACACAATTCTCTGATGTCATTCGGCTGACTGTAAAAGGCGGCCATAATTAAATGGTTTAATGCACTAGAGTCTATTAATTACGGCAAGTACTAGACAATAGTTTAGTGCCAAAAACAGAAAACGAATCTGGCGATGATCTAAACAATTTGAATTGGTTAAGCCTTCAGGTGATTTATGCTGATTAATCGTGAAAATCAGCAACTTTACTCACGGAACTCTTTATGATTAACGAATGTTTCTTTATGGTTTTATAGGGTTTTTATTGTGCTACTTACTTGAGTCCAATTTTGATTTGATCAAACGCAGCCATGGAAGACATTTTGTTGTGAGTTTTGTTGTATTTTTTTTTCTTTTTTGTCAAGTTCAATAAAAAAATATTTCTTTGATAAAAAATCAATTGGAAAGCTGGGCTAACTATTATTTATTTAACCACGAAAGTGAATTTGTGCTTGCTTTGTTTTCGTTTCAATCCTTTGCCAGCTGTTGGCTTGACCTTGTTATGCGCCTTGTGATAGCCACGAAATCAAAACAGGCTGCTGCGGGCAGCAGCTGCAGATGCTGATAAGCAGCTTTCGCTGGCGTACGTCCTGCGCAGTTGGGCACACACACGCACGCACGAGCACACGCACAGGATAATTGTACTGCGAAAAAAGCGCACAGACAGATTCGCACACACACACACATACAGAGACACTTATGCTTTTTGCTTATCACATAACTTTCGCTTTCAAAGACACACGCGAAAAACGTTTGTTGTTGTTACCAGGCGGCGCGAAATTAAATAAATTCTATTATAGTTTAGTTTATAGTGAGTTGATGTTGCTGTTGTTGTTTCTACTGCTGCTGCGTCTGCTGCTATTGTATTATTAGCAAGCTGTTGCTTTTATTCAAACGGTTAGTCTCTCAGCTACGCCTCGTGCCACGTCCGTTTGACTTGAAGGCAGCTCATCAACTGTTTTCAAAGCACACGAACGAAAAGCTACGCGCAAAAGTTCTAAGCGCATGGCACATGCGAAAGCTCTACCATTGAGCATAAAGAGCGTACGAAACCAGCTGCTCTGTCTTGCTTGCTCTTATAGTTGTTATCTGTTCTTCTTCTTGCACTTGTAGCTGCTGCTTTGCGCTTGCTCTTATTGCTGTTACTATTATGAGTTCTTCTGCTTGCTCTTTGCTGTCACTGCTGTGCTGAGATCACTGTTCTTATTGTTGATGTTATTATGTTTTCTGCTTATTCTTTCAGGGGCTGTGTTAGACTGGCGCTCGTTGTTGTTGGTGTGGTTACCAAGTAAGCTGCTTCTTGCGCTTCTAGCAGCTGTTATTGTGCGTGCTTCACCATATTCGTCTTGTTCTCCTAAGTGCTTTCTGGTTTGATTTTCTTTTTCTTGTGTAAGCTTACTCATCCTCTTCTTTCTGTACGCAGCTGAGTAAATCTCAAGCCGTAATCAGTGAGAGAGCCGCGCGAGAGTTGCTGCCATTTTTGTAATCTGTGCAATCAGCTTTTTCGATCTCAACTCTATCCTACTAGCGTTGAATTTTACAGCTCCATTTTGCATAGATCATTGCGTACTGAATCATACATAGGTTAATAGTTGACTCACGGTTACGATGCTATTAATTCGATGCTATTAATTAATATAGGTACATTCATATAGGTACATACATACATATGTATGTACATGTATATAAATCATAGATAAGTTTGCTCAACTGTGCTTTACTTATTTCGATTAAAAATGAATCATGGCCGTCAAAGGGAATACCGCTCGGAAAAGCTCACTGATATTTATGGCTGGTAATAAGGCAAAGTTCATGTTTACAATAGATAATTATTGAAATATACATAACAGTACGAGAAATACTTATCTTATCGAACCTTGTCGTTAAATATCATTTGATTCTAATGAATGCTGAAAATGAAGTCATGAATTTGACTGCTTAACGCTTATTATGCTTGTTGTTGAGCTTTCTTAGAGTAGGGTAAACAAGTAAGGGTATACACATGACTCTCGCTACTCAACAGCTGACCGAAGGACTGTGCCATTGGGCATAGACGGCAAAACTTTTGTCGCGCTTAAAGTTCGCTGCGAAGCTTTCGCCGTGCTGCGCTTTTGAACGTATTAATTTTGAAAATGGGGACAATCGTTTACTCTGACCAGGCAATTATAGTTAGTTATGGCCTGTTGCCGTTAGTTAGTGTTACTTAGTCGCAGTCACGCAAATTGAGAGCTAATCGCAACAATCGCTCGATATGTGGCACTCACACGCGATGTGCACGCGGACTGCGTTAAATCAAAGTTGATTAAACTTAATCAAAGTAATGATGTACCGCAATATTCGCAGGTCGGTTATGCTTCGTTGTCGCTTCTCCCCATCTCCCTCCCTCTTTTTTAATCTATAACTATTTGACCTTGAACAAAAAAGCGCCGGCTACGGCGTATCATAAACTCTCGTGACTTATGTTGTCCCCATTGCTTTGCAGCTGTCACTCTGAGCTTTTAAGAACTGAACTTGATCGTACTCTCTGTCTCTGTCTCTGTGTCTCTCTCTCATCCGCTCTTCAACATTTGCTGTGGCTCTCTTTCCGATCTCGTGCTCAGCGCGTTTTTCTGTTTTTGTTGCCGTAATTCATTTAAATCAATTGAAAATTTGCGTCTATTTATGGCTCATTTTGCACTTTGTTGAATTCAAAATGATTTTGATTAATGAAAATTAAAGCTCCTCATGTACTTTGATGAAATTTACCCTATTATGATTATGTGTATGTGACGTCAGATAAACTAATAAAATAAACAACAAATTTTATAAGAAATAAACAGAAGAACAAATTTGTTTTTCAGCAGAAGCAATTATATGTATAGCTTTCACTTTTTTATTTCATTTGCATCTCAATAGTTGAATAGTTAAATATCGACTAAATGACTTTTTAACAAGGCGTGAAATTTCAATTGTATATCATTTTATCCAGCAATAGCAACAGCTAATTAGTAAAGATTTATTTCATTAGTAATAATCAATAATAATTATAATAATAAAAGCAATAATAAAAAAAACGTGAAGAAACATATACATATAAATTGTTCATATGTGATGTGCGATCTATCTTATACTAAACAATCAACAGATTAACTAACATTAAAAACCGAAAGCCGAAAGCCTCTAGTGCTTGACCCACTAAGTTAGTTGTACTTTTATAGCATCTTATACTTCTGAATAAATAAGTCAGTAAACTGTCATTAACAATAATTGAAAAGTACTGAACTCAACCCATATATTAATTTACATATTTACATTGTTAAATTATATAGTTGGCAAATGCGGGATGTTTATGTGCCGCTACTTATACATCTCTCATCTTACATACATCTGTCATCTTTGACAAGATTAAGCTTGAGCAGGAGCACCTGTTATACCTGTAATATCTTAATGTTAGCCTTGCTGGCTGTTCTGTGTTCAAACCTGGATCCATACAGACCTTAACAAGGTCCTATATAGCATTATTTTATTCTAAAGGCTTACATTTTATATATATATCCTAACCTTGAGCACACTACAAACACCAATTTCTTCTAGAACATTTAAAAAAATAATAATGACATTCTGTTTTCCGCTTGAAAATAGAAACTAATTATTTAAGTAAACAGCTTTAGTAGATATTATAAATTTTGTACTTAACTTATCCATTTCATCAGCATAAAAACATTTATCGTTTTAAACTAATTTGTTTGCTTGCTAATCAGTAAATTTCTAGAGTTTGAGTAGAATTACAATTAATGAATCACTCAGGGAACTGTTTATACAATTAATTTTTGAATATTAAATTGTGTTCTGGAATACTTAATCTTTGTTTGGTATTTACTTCCGGTAAAACTGTCACTCAGAAAATGACATACATGTCCACAGTTTGCTTTAATATGTCAATCATATTGATAAAAAGTGTCAGAAATCGATAAAGTCCAATAACCAAATATTTGCTGCTGAATTGAATAAAATTTAGGTAGAAATTACCGCAAGTCTCTTAAATATTCATTGGAATTGAGACTTAAATGTCAAATTTCTTCGTAATTAAATGTAGTGCATTTCACACTGAGCCACATATCCAGGAGCCCAGATAAGAGGGCGAGCCGTAAATGCCAGCTGTCATACAATAAACAGCGTGACAGTTGTTCATAATTTTGAGAGGGGGCGGGGGTTGTGAGTTGGGGATTCTCGAAGGGTCGCAACTTTTTTCGCGCGCGCGCTCAATGCTGGACTCATGAATTTTTCAAAATCAAATCAAAAGTCCGGCCCACCACGCCCCCTTGTGAATAGCAATGGCTAACCCCGACAGCCATAATTTTCAGACAGTTCAACAATCTCGCGTGACTTTTTTCAAGCCATTCCGTGACTCGATTATGGCACACGGGACACATGCGTCTTCCTGTTGCCCCTCCGGGCTGCGACGCCACGGCCAGAGCAGCAATGTGGAGCATGGCTTACGGCTTGCAAGTGTGTCTACGAGTGTTGCTGTGTGTATGTGTGTATATGTGTGCGGGTATCATCCGCTACGCCCACTCGCACACACGTGACAATAAAACGAAAAGTTGAAGAAAAAAAAATAACAGAACTATTGTCTGGGATTTTAAAAATGTATAAGCTTTTGACATAGTTAAAGCCTGTTTAACTTGGATAACGAGGCAGCGTCAGCTAAGTGACTTTAATCTCAATGTAATATCAAAATTAAAGTTGTCTTAATTATAAATTCGTATATATTCAGTACAGAAGTCAAAGCACCTGTTTGCACAGTGCAACATTTCAAAAGGCACCAAACATAAGCGTGATACATTGCGGCGACACGAAACAGAAATGTAAACAGCAATTAGCCCTTATTAATTAACTCCAATCATTATATATCATACCCACACTCAAATTGCCATTAGCAAAATGTTTGCCAAAAAGCATTGCATACTTTCAGGCGGGCGCTGCTAAACAGCGCCTGGAATTCAATCAGCGCCTAAAAGTATGCCACGCCCGAGTAAATTTTTAGCAATTTGCAAAGCAACTGTAAATAATAATTACAAGGAAATCTACATGGCAGAAATATGTATATGAGCACCATTTTTAGAGGCCGAAGGTCGGCCGGCTTAGTGAATGTGTAGCACGTGTAAGTTGTTAATTACAATGAATGCCAGCAGACGGCGGCCAGGTAGCAAATGTAGCCCGTGTGTTGACAAAACGACTTTTCAAATTGCCACATAGAGACAACGCTGCGCAAACAAATTACACACTGTTGTTCCCGTTAAAGCTGAGAGAGACCCTGAGAGAGAAAATGGGACAATAATTAATCATGTTATGGGGTAACAGGACCTTGCTGTAAGCTGTGCTTAAACAGACCAAAAACAACTTGATGAATTTTTATTTTACTTAATAATTAAAGGTAAAAGAATAAAAATAATAATAAAATTAATTTGAATTTTAGTTAATAAATAAAAGTAATAGAAAACAAATTAATTATAAAATGAATTTTTATTTTAGGTTAAAGTAAAAGCAAAAAAAAAAAAACAAACAATTATTTATTTATTTTTGTCAATAAACTTTAATTATAAATAATTATATAATTGTCAATTATTATAATTACTAATAACTAATTTATATAATTTAGAATATTTGCTAAAGCTTTGCCAGAGCATAGAAATGTCGACATAATCACACAATAGAAAAAGTGAATATATAGATGTATATATGTAAGAAAAAGGAATATGTAAGCTTTGACCTGCCAACAGAGAAAGCGCGAGTATTCTGCGTGAGTGTGTGTGTGTGCAGGTGTCTGAAAATGTTCGGAATTTTTAATAAAATAATACGCTGCATACTTTACGCTTGGGTTTTCCAATTGGTTGGACTGAAGCAACTGGAGAGTCAGAGAAAAGAAATTCAAGCTGCAAAACATATTTATATATATTCGATTTATTCGTATACGACTGATATAATAGATAATCTGATATTACAAAATATAATATAGTAATATGTAAAGTCTAAACAATCTAGATGCATAATTAATTACTTATATACACAAATTTAAAGCTTAAACATTGATTTTATTTTCCTATTTGATTTAATGGACTTGTGTTTACACTAAAATGCCATTCGATAATAACTCAATCAGAATATAAATAGCCAAAAGGAATTTATAAAAAATATGCTCATATTTACAACACACACGCATGCATGTATCTCTGAGTGTGTGCGTGTGCTAGTGAGTGTGTGTGTGTGGGTGTATAAAAATATTGATATATATAAATTTACATTTGCTGGCAAAGCAAACAGTTTTGCTGTGCATTTAGGGCCAAGCCGAGGGCCATGACTTAAAGCTACATACGTAAATATTGGGCTTCCGACGGAATGCTGGCATCTAGTACAATAGCTGCTTGTCGGCGTACATGCTGTCCCAGAGCCAGAGCTTGTCGGCCTCAGGTAAGTCAATCACGTGCACGTCTTTTGAAATATTCAAGCACTTGAAGACCACATCCTGTCGGGATATGGGCAGCCAGAGCTCCGGCTGTACGCTAGTTGTCTTCCCGTTGGGCTCCTCCTGCGGATAGAGGGCGATGCTGGGCTTGCCGGTCGCCGCGAAGTGCACCAGCATGGACACCAGACGCTTTATCGTCCTAAACTCGTCCGTGTGCTTCTTCAGCTTTTTGGCAGCCGCATTGTAAAACAAATAGGATAAATCATCGGCGTGGCACGTGCCGCGCACCTTGCGGCCGCAGGTAATAATTCGCATTATGTTGAAGTGCTCCGAGTCAAAATCGAATCGATACAGAAATGTGGGCGCTTGCGGCGCGTGCCGACTGCGCGACAGCAGGGTGCGATGGATGCCATGCCAGAAATATTTATACGAGCAGAGCTGTAATAAATTCAGCGAATGGATTAAAACCAGACATCTTAATACTTAAATATGGGTAAATATAAATAGAGAGAGAGGGAGAGTGATTGAAGGTAAGCGGTATATATTTCTACCTGTGCTATCAAGAGCAGTAAAATAAATTTATAAATTGAACGCATGTACGTATGCTTTAATGTTGTGATTTATTATATTTTATTATTTATATTCATATAATTGTGCTGCTCTTTGCTACTCTGCATACAGCAGGTACAACAGGTGGAAATATATATAGCCCTCTTTTCATCTTTTATTTTGTATGTTTGGCTGCGGAAGTCAAGTTGATTTATATTTAAATATATCTCTAGACACTCTTCTAGCTCCATTTCTTTGGAATCAATTGCAATATACAAATATCAAGCTATAAAACGTGTCTAACATGTTTAAGCATTTGCAGGCAATTTACGACCAGCGCCAATGTCAAAGCGATTGAGTCTAGGGACATGCGATTAACACTTGTGTCCTTTGCTTCAATTGCACGCCATGGGAGCACTGGGCATCCTAGATAAATTGTTTATAAGAAAAGAAATGCTCATCTGTAAGACTGTTCCCATAACAGGAAACGGATATAACAACGAGTCTCTAGCTCTTATATCTTCTGAGATCAACGCGTTCAACCATAATGGCAGACAACCGGACAGGGCTAAATCGACTCAGCTCTTCAAGAATATATACTTTATGGGATATGCCACGCCTCCTTCTACCCGTTACATACATTTAACAAACGCATTAT
The DNA here is from genome assembly GCA_037075325.1 of Drosophila mayaguana. Lineage (NCBI taxonomy): Eukaryota > Metazoa > Arthropoda > Insecta > Diptera > Drosophilidae > Drosophila > Drosophila mayaguana. The sequence continues at coordinate 9,369,113 of JBAMCG010000037.1, read as the reverse complement.
ACTCATTTTCAATGTATTCAGTGTATAACAAAATCATTATACCCTCATTTCCCATTTTCAATGGATTCAGGCTATAAGAAATACATTGCTCTTGCCATCAGCTCAGCTATCTTGGACAGAGATGAATATGTGGCTCCTCAAACCGTTCTGAGTATCCCCTACCAATGTTAATAGGACTCAGAGAAAGAGCGCAGCTCAGCATAAAGAGTCAAGAACTCATCTGAGTGAGGCATCGATTGCTCTAGCTCACTCATCTGATTTTTGCCGATGACAGCTGAGCATAAACTTGTATATCTCAATCATCTAAGTGCAGCACTTATCTCAGTTTAAGCGTTTATCTATTGCTCATCCATTCGATTCTTCGAGCCGCTCTGCGTATTACTCACCAATGACAAAGATACTCAGAAGAAGAAGAAGAGGCCGAGCTTAAGCTATTATACCTCAATATTATATCTCAGCCATCTGCGTTAAGCATTTGTCTATGTAGTTCACTCATATCAGACACTCTGCATTATATAGACATGATTGTCAGTCAACATTGTGGTTCTTTCAGCTGCTCTGAGTATCCCCAGCAATTCAGCACAAGCTAGTCCATATCGACCAAATCTATCTTTGATCTACATTTAACCTACGCTTATTCTATTTCTGCTGCCAATTTCCTGCTGATCTTTAGCGATTCATGTCTAGTAAAGTACTACTACAATATATACCATATTTTCTGGACCTACTTACATCACAGTATTGTAGAATTGTCTTTGGGCTGGGCTCGTCCTCTCCGAAGTACGAAGACTTTAGCTTCCTGCCAAAGGCTCGTCGCTGCTCCGCATCGAGGCCGGCATCCTCGGGCGTGAGGAACTCGCAGTCGCCCAGCTCGCAGAGCAGATCGGGCCACTTGCGCACCTCGGGAAAGACGAGCAGCCCCTCGAAGGAGTTGCCGCCCACGACGAGGGGTATCTCGTTGCCCCAGCAGTTGCGCATCATCTCCAGCGGGTGCTTCGGTATCACGCAGTGCTTGGACTCGTATGGCTCGACGGTGGGTGCAAAGCAGAACATTACCTTGCGCTGGTGCCGCTCCTCCATGGTGACAATGTCCTCGGCCATGCGCAGCATGCTGCTCGCCTTGCACTGTCGCAGATGCTTGAATATCTCCCGGTCAATCGGCTCGCCCGTATAGCCCGTGGCCTTGGCCAGGCGGTACGCCCAGTCGTTTTTGGGCGTGACGGCCCAGGGCGACAGAGCCGAGCCGGACATGAGCACAGCCTTGTGAAAGAGATTCCGTGTCTGCTCCGTGAGCATCATGTAGTGCGTGGAGGCGCCTCCTGCGCTCTCGCCAAAGACGGTTATGTTATTCGGATCGCCGCCAAAGAATTGACAGTTTCGTTTGACCCAGCGCAGAGCGAGCACCTGATCCTTGAGGCCCGCATTGCCGGGCACATCCAGCTCAGGGTCGTCTAATGTGAGGAAGCCCAGCACGCCTAGGCGATATGTAACGGTCACCAGCACCACGTGCTCCATCATTATGTAGTCGGGGCTGTAGAGGTCCCGTGAGGCTTCGCCCATCTGGAAGCCGCCGCCATAGATCCAGACGAGCACGGGCAGCGGCTTCTGCGGCTTCAGCTGGAATAGAATGATCAATTGTGAAATCTGCGCTCAACTTGAACTGAACTATTGATTAGACCCACCTCCCTGGTATACACGTTCAAGTATAGGCAGTCCTCGCTGCCCTGCACTTGCTTCAGCACCAGATTCACCTGGCAGGGCTTGGTGCGTACGCGTGTGCAGCGTCTCACCTCCGTCCAGGCATCCGGCTCGACGGGCGCCTTAAAGCGCAAATCCCCCACCGGCGGCTTGGCAAAGGGTATCCCCTCAAAGCTGTAGTAGTGCGGGCCATACACCGAGCGCCACTTCACGCCCTTCACCCGCCCGTAGATCGTGTCGGCAACGACCTTATCGTTGGTGCGCATATGCTGTTGCTTTGTCTTAAACTTGACATAGCTAGAAGTAAGAGATAAACAAAGGTGAGCATCACTAATGCAATACCAATCCGACAGGTGAGTGCACTTCGAGCCAATCAAATTGACCAAACGTTTGCATAAACATTCGCCTGCTTTGTTTGTGTAAGCATTCAATAGACACTTCGCGCGGGCCCTTATAGCCAGCCATGCCCCACAGTAGAGAAATATCAGCGAAAATTCAAATGATTTCATCAGCGGATGGTATAATAACGGGACTGGGAATAACTAGAGAATATTATAATAATTTAGTTAATAATTTAACTATCTTATATAACCTATATCTTATATATCTTATAGATCATATAAATCTTATATATATTTTTTATATTTTATATATCTTATGTCTTATATATCTTATATGTCCTATATATCTTATATATCTTATATATCCTATATATCTTATATGTCATATATATCTTATATGTCTTATATATCTTATAAATCATATAAATCTTATATACATTTTTTATATTTTATATATCTTATGTCTTATATATCTTACATATCTTATATTTTATCTCTTTTTATGTAGTTCCTTCATCTACAAATATAATTTAGAACGAAGAAAATATTAAAAGTTAGTCTATGCAACTGGCTTAATCTATTCCCCTAGATTACTCATAGATGTGCTTTAATACAGTATATACAATGCAGTCAAATATGTATTTGATCGAATAAGTTACAGCTCAGATAGCCTTCTCTCATGAAATATCGGATCAATGTCAGCAAAACAGATGCTTACTATAAATTAATATACAATTCAAAACAGATTGTATATTACTTCTTTTAAATGAAACACAAAATTTTAAAAGAAATTTGAATAAAATAAAATGAATAAAATAAAAATTACGATAAAGAACAATATAAATGAAAATTAAACATTGAATTTATAAATACATTTTCAAACTGCATATAGTGTGTTTGCTAGTATTTAAAAAAAAAATTTAAAAACGTTCTTTTTGCTTTCAATTAAAAAAATACTTATAATAAATTAAAAAAATAAATATAAAAAAAAAAATAAATATAAAAAAATTAAATAAAATAAATTATAAATAAAGTGCACGCATAAAATTTCTCTTGAATATTAAATAATATTATGCTTATTAGCTTTATAGAATAAAATAAAGAAAAAAAATGTATTTAAATTTAAAAATAATTTTTTAAACAGAGTATTTTTTTTTTGTTTTATTTTGTATTGCCTTTAAATTTCTTTTAAACTTCCAAAAAACATATTTTATTATTATATTAATTTTATTCCATTTAAATTATTTAAATTTATATCTATATATATATATATATATATATATATATATATATATATATATATATATATATATATATTGTTTATATTCATTATTAGCAGTTATTTATATATTCTTTAAGTAAAAGCTAATTTTAATACTGGACGAGAGTTTAACAAAATTAAATTCAAGACATTTTTTTTAAAAGGGAAAAACTAACTTTTTTATCAAAAATGTTTGTCTAAATTATTGATAATTAATTATCGTAATTAAAAGGGTTTTCCCATAATCTCTACTCCTCTCTGCCACTCCCTCTGCTCAATTTTGTTGATATTTAAACAACAAAGAATAATTCAGCGTCTTATCAATATTATCAAACACTACCTTAAATTCTAATCAAAATAAAACCAATTATCTATCTAACTATCTAATCTACGGAAAATAAAAAATTTACTGCAAAGCAAGTAAAACTAAGTCCAGCGCTTTACTTGTTGTTGTTGTTGTTGTTGTTATAGAACAGGGTATTACGTGTACGTGAACGGCAGAGAGCGAGCGTCCCCATTAAGTATTTCAAGTGCGTTTCCATTTAGAAAACGTGCCAGCCAAACGATGCGTGAGTCGATCCACAGCAGACCGCGGCGCCTCGATATAGATTTTCAGATATGGAAATATGAAAGAGAAAAATTTGCTGTTCACACAAATCATTCGTAGGCAACAAATTAATTAGCAGCCGGCGAAGTTCATCATCTTCTTCTACTATATTTACAGAGCAGAGTGCAACCTTGAGCGTATTTTCATAATTCAAGTTAAAAACTCTTCTAAGCACTTTGTGTGAATTGTACAACACTTATACACTGTGCGCTAATTGCAAGCATTAATTCTAGAATTCCCCCAGGCTCAAGGTCATCGTAGGCTACATAAACGGGCTCGCAGCTATAAAGTAAGTTAGGCCAGACTATAGAACTGGTTATTCCAGACAGCCCCGATATATATACGTATGCCTGATATATATACAGATACAGATACAGATATATATATATATATATATATATATATTCATATAACTTTTATTTTTACGACCGTCTGAAATGAAAATAATCATGCGGCAGACGAGACGCAATATCCCATAACCGGGCCGCATCTGTTTCTGGGTCTGCCAGCGATTTGTATGCCGATTGAAATTGAAATCACAAAGAAACAACGCTCACAGAAATCTCTGACATTGACTTTGCATACGAAACTAAGCACATAAATTATTTACACTGTGCTAATCAGATGTGCATATAACATATCCAACATAAATATACCCGAATATCAACAGCGGAAGCGCTTTTGTCAACAGCATTAGTTAGCTGATGTCTGAGCATTTGGCAGGTGCGAAATGTCTGGTATTATTAACGAGAAGTTAGAGTTCACAATGATGAATACCCTTGTAATAAAATTAATTTATATACATTCGCATTGACAGCCTCAACAAGCTAATGTCTTACATAATTAGACAACTGAGTTGTCCTCGTCTGCTGCCATTTACGGCTTTTCCTAACAGCTTCGACAAAAAAATCCCCCAATCTATCAATTGGCTAACAATGCTTTATTATTTTAGAAAATTCATGCAACAATTAAAATAGGTGTTCCATAACTCAAGCGAAGCAAACATAGTGGAAGAGATCAGAAATCAATCAATATTTCAATTCATCATTCGGCTGCAGCGCAGCGCAGGTCAATGACATTTTGGCCCAGCGCATTTTATTTTGGCTGCCAAAAATGTGGCTGAACAAATTTGTGGCCATTTATCAAATTCGTGCAGCGATGTGTAAAGTAATGCAAATGCAATAGCAGCCATTGATGGATTTCATTTCGCCAAAGAACGATTCTAGACGCAACACGCTCGACTATAATATTCAATTTATTGTTTGATTTTTTCATTAATGGAAGTGTGATTCCGTTTTATTGCGGCAGAAACAGGGCAAAAGCAGCAGAAAATAATTAACAAGCCAAATTATATATATATATATATGATATAAAGCTAGTTAGTTAAACAGGGAATGTGAGACTCAGATCAAAAATCCAAATTTTGCCTTCATTTGTCACTGAAGTCAGTTAACTAAGAGACAATTTCGTAATGAATGCAAGTAAGAATGCTGTAGTCGGGCGTTACCGGCAAGAGAATACTCATTCACTGCCCGAACGCTACATTTGCCACGCCCCAATCGGTATGGTTTGTTGAATTTTTAAAATAAATAAATAATATGAAAAAACTTAGTTTTTGTTAAAAATTCTTTTAACTTTGGTTTTATAATTTTTTTTCTCATAACCTCTAATTCTCCGAAAAAAAAACGATAATTTGGAGGGATTTCAGCAAACAAAATCTAATCGGATTGAAGTTAAATCAATATAATATTTTTTAAATATTATTTAAAACCGATCTATTTAACAACTATTTTATAACATACAAAAATGAAAAAATGACGAATACATTGAGATTTAGATGACCACCTGATCGAAGAAAGTACAAATTCCAATAAATTCAGAGTGCTACTTTATTTTTCGCTGGGTGTATATAGATTATTTGAATATGAATAGAGAGAGTCAGCCGTATTTTAGTTGTTAAATTTGGAGTTTGTAGCTCTAAGGCTAGTAAATAAAGTTTTCCCAATTTGCCACGCCCATAATGGGCTGCATCCAGAATTTCAACTCTCTAGCACATCAACTATTGTGGTTTCAGAAATACCGGAAAATGCATTCTCAGATCTGTCACGCCCCCAGTGGGTGGCTCACAAAAATCTTGTAAGTCAAGGGTATAAACGAGATTATGTTGTAAATTTCACATCTCCATTCAGACGGATCGACAGCACAATGAACATTGCACAAAACCAATATACCCATTTCGCTTTCGTAAATGCGTACAACTTTTAGTTCTCTTTCTAAAGTTATAAAGCAAACATGTGACGAAAATTAATTTCGATTCATATACAATTTTCATTAAATGCTATTTCTCTATATTATAACTTAATAGCTCGACTTGCATTATTTTATTTGCATTTATTATTCAAATTGCCTAGCTAGTTATTTATTTATACAAAAAACTCACGGCAGCACAAAAAATGTTCACCTTTAAGCAAGCCAATTAAAAAAATTTATTACAAAAACAAATACGCCTCAATTTAATTACACCGAGACTAAGTGTAAAAATTAGTTGTACTGCTCGCAGCTGCCTTTTTTTATTCTATTTATTTTTTGTACTATACGAATACCTGGAATAATTGCCTAAGCGTTAAGTCTCAATTGTTTCCTAAGCGCTGCTGCCATCAGAAATTTTATTCAAGTCTTGCGAAAGAAAAAACTTGACTGAGCCCGGGCCAAAACGCCGCTGAAGACTCGTTTTATGTTTTTATGCAGCTACGCAAACAGTTTGTTGACATTTCGAGCTGCTGACACAGTTTGGCGAGCTGGCAGAATTTTTACAAAAATAACGCTAGGGCAGCCCTGACATTTTGGAGAAGTGAGCCAAACGTGTGCATAGCGAATTTTCGCTGTGATCTTGACTTTGGCCAGTTAGTCAGAACGTTTTCAACTGCTGTTCGAGTTCACATAAATTGGCTTAAGGTGGCGCTGATAATAGCATTGGCCGTGTCATTTGATAAGCCAACTAAACTTTTGATTTATGTAGTGAAGTGTTTTCAAGCGAAACTGACTCGACTACAGTCAGAGCGCGCCCTTATCAACCGATATCGCATTGTTATACAAATTTTATAATGATAATATTAAAGTTGTCTGACAGCTGATAAAAACTACGTTCAAGAAACATCGGTAAGCCTTTTCAAATTACGTTTACTCATTCTGACTGGACACTGGGCTCAAAGTTCACTGTAGTACAGTGAGACTAGACATAGTGACGATGTTATCACTCCCTGGCTCCGGCTCAAGTTCAGCCGGATCCTCAAGGTGAGACGTAAGTGCAGACAATGCGGATGCAGATTTATATAGAAAGACCTCCAGTTGTCTGTATACGAACCGGATTCACAGTGCTCGATGAGTCCAGCCTCTGTGGCTCCTCTGCGGTTGCTACAGCTGCTACGGTAGGCCAAGTGCTGATAAGCTCAATATTCCAAGCTCTGACGCAGTCATTTCAACTAAATTTATATTTATAATTCTTTTTTTGACTGATGGGCGATAAGCTATGCTTTTGATGCTGAGAAAGGTTCAATCAGCACTTGACCTATTCCGTAGATTCCTATTCAGCCAATCAGACTGCAATTTTTATTTGCGAATCGATTACAAATGTCACAGGGCACAAATGTTTCTATTATATATATATATATATATATAAGTTATCAAGACTAATGTCGTAAAGACTAATGAATGTGACCTAGATTAAATTTTAAAATAGTTATAAGGTTTTCTATATATGACTAAATTATTATTTTCTATTATATGACTAAATACAATTGAAATTATTTTATAATTAAGCTACGATAAACTTCTTGTCAATGAATACATATTTATATTAAATTGAAGTCACCTTTTTAAATTAAATTTTTAAATAGCTATTCATATTATTATATATAAAATAAGAAAAAATTGTAATTAAATCGGTGTTTCATTAACAAACAAATAAAAAAGAACGATATTTATTTTTAGTTACTGAACTTGTGAATTTCAATTTAAATAAGACAATGTCTCAATATTAAACAACTAAATATGTTTTAAAATGTAAACAAAAAATATTATATTTTAATTATCTATTAAAATTATATTTTTGAATAATATAAATTTTAGCCAAAAATATTTCAAACCAAAAAACATTATTTAATTAACAATTATAAATTTTCTTTCAATTTAAATTGAAATTTCAAAAAATATGCAATACAATCCTACAAATTGTTTTACCAAAATAATTTTTTTAATACAAGCCTAAAAAGTGTATTTAAAAAAATTTAATTTTTTTTTTAATTTCAATTGAAATTAAAGAAAATTTATGATTGTATGTCAAATTAATTAAATACATATTTTTTTAATTTGATAATTTTATATTATTAGATCAAATTTATATAATAATATAATATAGAATTTAAAATAGTCATTTTAATAGATTATTAACAAATAATATTTTTTTTATTCATTATTAAAATAAAATATTCTTCAACTTCAATTGCAATTTAAAAAAAAATTTTTTTGTTAATATGTTACTTTAATAATGTAAGGCGTTATATAATTTAAAGTAGAACTTATTTATTTGTAATAAATAATTTAAAATGTTATCTTTTAGGAAAGAACCAAATTTTGTTAAACTAATATACTTAAAATATATAAATTTAGTTTATTGAAATAGATTTTGTAGTTTTCTTTAAAATAAAAATAACAACAAATTCTGTTTTCAATTTAAAATATGCTTAGCTAGCTTTTGTAATAGTGTTATGTAAGTGCCATGTAATTGTAAATACAAATTCAATATTGGTTATCAAAGCTATGCTTGAAGCTGTGTGCATTTAATTTCATATATAAATATTTGTATTCACTTACTTTAAGGCAATGCGCATCTGATCGGCAATGGCTATATCGAATGACATGTTCTCTTGTGGCTTTGTAGCAGCTCGCCAATGCAGCGCAATTTGATTCCTTGCCTCTGGGCAATTAGACACACACACACACTCACACACACACGCGCGCGCTCACACAAGCAGGAAAAACAATTCTAAATCACAATAGATATCAGCGTGACAGGTCAAATTGTTTTAAGTGGCAAATGGCAAATAGCAAGTGGCAAGTGGCAAGTGGCAAGTGGCAAGTGGGATAGAAAAATATGAAAATACGCCTACGCGGCGTATGCGTAACGTGGCCTTTTCGCAGCCTGGCGTTTTGAAATGCCCGATTGATTTTTCGTTTCACTTATTTTCTTTGCAAAGGCTTTCGAATTAGCTACTTGACTGAAATTTGCACTCGTTCGGATTTTCTCAGCGGCAATGCGCGCCTGTTCTCGTTTAATTAGATGTGCTGCTGCGCCTCATTGATTGAGATTGATTGAACGCCGGCTTTGGGGCCTCGGCTTGACTTGCGTTTTACTCAGGGGCTGCGCGTCTACTGAAGCATTTGAAGTAGGCGCTGTTTAAGTTTACTGGTCGAGCGCTCGGACGTACGTACGTATCGCACGCACACACACACATGCTCACATGCTCACACAGAGAACCGCAATTTTTACACTCATTTAGTCTGGCCGGCCGTACGAGTGATATTCTCAATGTTTATGCATGTGTGCGAGTGTGAGTGTGACTGTGAGTGTGCGCTGCCTGGTTTCGCACTCAAATGCCCATGGCATTGTCTGCTCGAGTGGGTTCGCTTGCTGTCTCTGCTGGGCGCCGTTGTTTTGCTTAAACGTTATCGTTCTTGTTGTTGCCTTTTGTTTATTGTTTATAGCATGTGCACACACACACAAACACACAGACACACACACACACACACACACACAATAGAACACACATAAGCCCGAGTACACAAAATAGTTTTCACTGCAGTTGGCTTTTTGTTGTTGATTTGTTTGAGTTTTGGTTTGAAAGTTATTTTATTTTGTTTATGCACATATTTCACTTTGTTTGCACTTTATATATTGTCGCACGGGGCGAATGTGCAACAAATTGTTGTACATTGTTCTCGGAGCGGAAGCCATGTTAATCAACAGCTTGCGACAAGTTTAGAGCTCAAAATGTGTGCCAAATTATTATGTACATATACATATTAACTATATTAATTTTTGTCAAACTGATACGAGTGACATTCAGTTTAGCAAAGCCTCCCACACGTTGGAGCTTTGTGGCGTGTGCGTTCGCATAGAAACTCCTTTGAGTCCTGCCTGACTAATTTTAGCATAGTTTTCAATTCCTCCACAGACTAAAGAGCAGATACTCTGCCAAGATTAGGCTCACAGCAATGCCAAACAGTTTCTCCCGCTCACTTTGAGTGTTTTTGAAGTAACAAGTGCTCAATTCTTTCAACTCCGCTGCCATTTTGCACTCAATTGGAAACTGTTGCATGTGGTGTTTATTGTATTAGGATATTGGAGCTCAGACGAGTGTGGGATACAGCGGATCATTAGCGCAGGCAATTAGTGTTATTAAAACAGTCGACTCATTTCAATTAGGTCGGCACTGAACGCCATTTGAGGTGCATATAATTAATTTAATAAACTACTCGATATTCAATCTATGATTACTGCCACGTGAAAGGGAATAGTATAAATGGACTATTGACTTCTCTGAGCTGCTGTCGATATTCAACTGCATAATTTAAAAGCGAACTTGATTTAATTAATTATAAAGGCAACAGGCTTACGACCAAATGGCCCACGTAAGTGTTGATTGATAACATGATGGGATACGGCCTCGTCAATAAAACTGCTGAAGCCCATCAATTACAGCGGTTAATATCTATGATTAGTCAATATGAACAACAAGTATTAAACTTTTCAATATATTTCAAATTACAATGTGAATATTGTTTCAAGGTTCAACTTGTTGTTCAACTATTCATTTCTATGCATTAGAGACATATATCGTGCAGCGTGTATTCAGTTGAAACAGCTAATTAAACTAGAACCTGTTGATGAGGCATGATAGCGTCACGCTACATATATGTATCTATATGATGGCCAAATTATGGAATGCAATTCAGCCCCAAGGGGAAGCCCATTTGCGCACTTTGTGGCTGTTTAATTGAATGTTGATAATTAGATATTACTAAGTCAAATATGATACAAGCCAATAATGGTCATAATACTTAGAGTAAATATTCAATTATTGATTTTAACGCATCAAATTAATATAATATGTTCATAAATGGTGGAAATAATGCTATAAAGAATAGGAAAACCATTAAACATACTCTCATGAAATCAAACTAATACTAATAGTAATTTTTAATAATATTATTATTATTAATTTTATTATATATTATAATTCTATATTAATAATATTAATTTTTATTAACATTAATACTGATACCGATAATAATACAAATGATGGCAAATATGAACAGACCGATGGCAGAAAAACAAAGACTCCTAATGGAAGCGACAATTACAGCCCCCATATGTGGAGGTACGGCGTACAAATATGGGGAGTAGCCGCAAAGAGTAACCGCCAAAAGATCCAGGTCCTCCAAAACAAGGTATTGCGCCAAATCACCGGCTGCCCCTGGTTCGTCCGAAACTCCTGTCTTCATAGAGACCTCAAGCTGGACACAGTGGAAGACCAGATATCGTTCCACTCGAGTCGGTACAACGACCGGCTCAAGGTCCATGCGAACCGGCTAGCTAGAAAATTGCCTAAATCAAGACCGATCAGTAGGTTAAAAAGACGCCACTTCACCAACCTTATCTAGTCCAAAAATATTTTCATAATATTAATAATATTTTTCGTAATAATAAGTATAGTATATATAATAATAATAATAATAATAATAATAAGAATAATGTAATAATATTTTTCGTAATAATAATAATGTAATAATATTTTTCGTATTGCAATAAATAACCAATTCATCTTGTTGCCCTATAAAAATAACTAAATTTTGCCATTTAATATTAGTAATATTAGTACTACTACTAATAGACGCTCTAGTACGTACTCTAGTCAGGAATACCATTAATACACTTATTTCAATTAATTACTAATTAATAATAATAGTAGAACAATACATATTATTACTTATTATTACTTATATTCACTGGTACCTATTCTTGCCTAGATACTTATACTCCTATTTCAATGAATAACAAATTAATCGTGTTGCCAGACAATTTAAATTAATTAAGCCACACAGACAGATATAGAGCTTGACATTAAATTCAGGTAACTCTGCCAGGCAGATGCTGTGCCCAGCAGAGGAGTCGGCCATTCGCAGAGTCCGCAGACGGTGAATTATGTAGTGGTAGCCTGACTGGCCGACTCCTGGCATATAAATAACTGGGCAAGCGGAGCACGTTCGGACTCAGGCTAAGCATTTGCACAGTTAGAGTCGTTGAGGCAATACGGCCGGGTAATAGCTCAGGCTGTATTTGTAGGATTATGTGCGTCAAGCAGCTTGTAAATTTAATTGAATAGCCAACAAAGGACAGGAATAATTATTTGAGATACCACATATATATATATATATATATATATATATATATATCGAATTTAGGTTAAACGAAAAGTGAGTATGTCGCCCAGGCCAGGCCTATATTTCGATTTATTGGGGACGCTTTTCGGCATTCTTTTTAGTAAACTCCTCTGCGGACTTCATGAACTTCTTGTGATCTTTGACAAACTCCTCGGCCAAATCGGAGCGCAACGGATGCTCTGGTTGGGGATTGTGCACAATGTCGATGAGTGCCTGGAACACCTGTTCGGTGCGCGTTGTCGGCTTCCAGTTGTCGGCCGTTATTATGGACAGGCACACCTGGCCCTTCTCGTCGACATTGGGATGATAGATCTGGGTCTTGAACAGTATTCTCGGCGGCATGAACGGATACTGGGCAGGGAAGCTGACCTCGATGCGGAATGCACCCTTGTTGTACGGCGCCTTCTCCGGCACCAACAGTCCGGTCCACAGCAGCAATGATTCATCTGAGGCCTCCACATTGCGCAGGACCTTCGACTTGGCGGCCATGATATCGCTAAGTTCGCGACTTAAACGATGCGACGCGGACATAGTTTTATTTTAGTTTTTTTTTTTTATTTTTAGTTATTTTTTGATGTGCTATAGAATTTCTAAATGAAAATAATTTCGGACTATTGTTGAGTGAATTTTGAAAGCCTATATTGTAAAACATAGTTATTCTATTTAATTGCTATAACAATCCACCAATTGTTTATTTTGTTCAACTCAATACAGCTGGATTTATGTACAAATTCATATTAAAGTAGTTCGTTTGGTTAAGGAATTTGTCTATCAGAATAGCAGCGCCCTGTTATCATCGTAGAGACTTTCCCAGATCTTCAGCTTCGGCCATTCAGGCAGCTCAATAAATTTCAGTTCATCGCTAATATTGAGGCATTTGATGCTCTCGTCGCTCTTCCGCGCCGGGTCCCAGGTAATCATGTCCAGGCCATTGATCTCCGAGCTGTAGGGGTTGCCAGTCGTCGCAAACTGTGTCCAGATGCCCACCGTGCGCTCAATGTTGCGGTACTCGCGACTCTCCTTCGGCATGCGGCGTGCCATGAGACTGCTGAACTGATACGCCAAGTCGTCCGCATGACTGACGCCCTTGACGCCACGGCCGAAACGCATGATGCGATAGGGGAATATCAACTCCTCTGAATCGAAATCGTAGCGATAGAAGTAGACGGGCGAGCCGGCGGCATGGGCGTGTCGAGAGCGGACCACGCGCAGCGCAGGAAACACAAAATAATATATGGAACAGAGCTGAATGAGAAATAGAGAGGGGGAGACAAATAAGGTATGTGAATACAAGGGAAGTATGTTAGCTGATACATCAGAAAATCTGTACGTAGATCGGATAATAAGTTTATTAGAGCCAAAGGCTCCAGCTGTCAGTGTTTGCTTTAAGTTAGTCTTAATTTAATTTAAATTTTATATTAATTATTTTTGTATTATTAGTTATTTTATTATTATATTATTATTACTATTAATTGTTCAATCATTGTTGGGTAATATAGTGACTCCCTTAAGCAATCAATCAAATATTGTATTCATCTATTTATTTATGAACTATTTAATCACTTAATCAATCAATTGAGCATCAGCACTCTGGTAGCCCTTTATCAATCCAACAAATCCAATCCAATCCAACCTTTATCAATCTAACCAATCAATCAAGCAGTCAAGTCAGGTTTTATAGCTCCGACAATCATTGAATCAATCAAGGCAGCTACTCAGTAATAGCTGTCTGTCATGCAGTCTATCAGTCAATTAATCGGATAACTAATTGACAATTGACAATCAAGGAATCTATTGAAGGACTAGTCAATAATTATTACACTAATATAATAATTAATTTCATATATTATTATATATTAATAAGTCTTTCAGTAAATCAATGAGTCAATTAATAATGAAAGTATTCAGCCAACAGATCAACCAGCTAAATAATATTTCCATTCAATCAAGTAACTTATTTCAATCATCCAACAATTCTGAGATCAGTAAAAGTAAAATCTATGCACCAGATTGACCAGAGGTAGAAAATTAATCAGTCAATCAATCCATGTAACATTACAATCAGCCATTCCGTCATAAATTCCAAGTGCCCATTCTATCAATCCATTAATCAATCAATCAATACGTCATTTTGTTTCTTGGACATATTGTGCGTCAACTACTCAGTAATTAAATCTTTTTACTCACTCAATCAGTTTGATTGAAACCAGCACACACATTCCGTACATCAACTTACATCCATATAATTATCTGGTGTCGCCTTCTCGCCTGTCAAATGAGCGCTGCGTATCTTCTGAGCCCAGCTGCTGACCTTTTCGCTGTTGATCGCTGCCAGCTCGCGGGGAACGAAGGGCGTGCCCGATTCCACCTGCTGCACTACCTGGGGCAACAGTTTGATCTCTGCACAAGCAAAGTTTCAATTTATACCTCAGCAGGAGCATAAATTACCCACTCACCTGGCACCCAGAGCAGACCCTCGTACGAGGTGTTGCCTATCAGCATGGGTATCGAGTTGCTCCACGCGGTCTTCATCATCTCAAGCGGATGCTTCGGCAGGACGCACTCGGGCGTGGCATATGGCTCCAGTGCGGGGCCAAAGGCAAACATCACCTTGTTCGCATGCTCCTCGGGCGTCAGCACGTGCTCCTCCACGCGTATCAAGTCTCTGGCGCGCACTGTTTGCAGGAACTGTAGCACATCCTTGTCATTGTCCTCGCCTTTGTAGCCCGCCAGCTTGGCAATCCTGAAAGCGCGCGACGTAATGTCGCCATTGAAAGCCCACGGCGCAATGGCGCTGCCCGACTGCAGGATGCCGCGATGGAAGAGTCCTTGGGTTTGATCCGTTAGCATCATGTAGTGGGTGGAAGCAGCTCCAGCACTCTCGCCAAAGACCGTTATGCAATCGGGATCGCCGCCAAAGCTAGCGCAATTGTTCTTGATCCACTTTAGCGCCATCACCTGATCTTTGAGACCCGCATTGCCCGGCACATTCAAGCCAGGCGTTTTCAAACTGAGGAAGCCTAAAAATAATACACTATAAGAATGGAAACAGATAGGACTTAGTTATTCCATTCTTACTTTACCTAGAGCACCCAGACGATACTGTATGGTGACCAGTACGACATCCTCCTTCATAAAGTAGTCCGGGCCGTACCAGTCGCGATTGGCCTCGCCAATGATGAAGCCGCCGCCATGTATCCAGACCATAACTGGGCGTGGCTTGGCAGGGCTCAGCTGTTTAGTAGAATAAATCGAATGTGAGTGTCTTTTCTATATATTCAAGCAGGAGCTCACATTATTCGTGTAGACATTCAGGTAGAGGCAATCCTCGGAGCCCTCGACCTTGTCGAAGACGAAGTGCACCTGCACTGCCATGTCCTTGGGCTGAGTGCAGTCCCGGACGCCCTCCCAGGGCGTGGGTCGCTGCGGCGCACGGAACCGCAGCTCCCCAACTGGCGGCTGGGCATAGGGTATTCCCTCAAAGCTAAAGTAGGGCAGATCGTAGATGGTCAAGCGCTTAACTCCCCGTACTTTGCCATATTCCGTGTCGGTGACGACCGACTCATTTGTGGTCAGACGATATTGTTGGATTTTATGCTCGATTGTTCTGTAAAATGTGACAAATTTACATGATAATAATAATGGAGTGCGTATTATATTTGCATGTATATATTGTACATGTATAGACCTAGATAATTTGATATTTTGGACGCCCCTGAGCTCATTTTAATTATGATACCCTGTACTCAACGAATGGCTAAATGGAGTGCTTTGAAATAGTAATAGAAAATGTATTTATATTTATTATATAATATAAATTATATCTTCATTAACTGCAGACTCGCAAGCCTCGACTTTTTACTCTTGTTCACACTCTTCATTTGCCTACAGGGCATCGCTGTGTCGCTCCTGCTCTCGGCTTGAGCACTCTTATTTGCTTTAATTAGCATTAAATTGAAATTATTTTGCTGGTGCGGCTGCTGTGGCTACCGTTGCTGCTATTTACCATATCGTCAGCCCATCAACTAGACAACTGCCTCCGCTGCAGCCTCCGCCTCAGCTGAAGGTTGTGGAGCTAACTGGAGCATTGGCATGCACATCCAGTTAACCGGGCACGTCTGTCAGTGATAAATGAACACCGGCTGACAAGCCAACTGCTCGGTCACGCTACAATGCACTCAACAGCCACTGGGCACTGGGCACTGGGCATGGGGCGTGTGCCGCCCCTTCCACGCCTCCCTTTGTGGCCACGCAGCGAAAGTGGCTCTCAAGTCCGAGCCCACACTTCAGGCTGAACTTTGTGTCGTCAAGTAGCTCTCAGCTATCAGCGGGACACGAACTCTAGTACAAAGAAACGTGCCTCGAGATAAGGCGCAGCAGCATCTACTGCCTGTGTGTGGAGTGACGAGATTATTTATATAACGATTGTAAAAGTAATTGCACTTATCACACCGGGCATAACTCCCATGCCAAAGGCCGTCAAAATAGCGGAATATATATATATATATATATAAATGTTAATGTGTTTATTCTGTGTCTATTATTGGAACGATTCTCATTAGGAGCACAGCAGAGAGATTGCTGCAAAAGCAGATAGAGCGTTAAAACTGTCTTCTCAAGATCTTCGTTTGCTTTGTCTTTGTCTGTTAGTAAATATATATTTAAGATATAGTCAGTACAAGTCAATACAATCAAGATTTTTATTGTATTTGTCAAACATTGAACTCATTTATTATAATCATTTAAGCTATAAGTTGAAATATATATATATATATATATATATATATATATATATATATATATAGAAAGACAGCGAGAAAGAGAGAAAGCATAATGTAAGAATATTATATAATATTATTGCAATAGTTGATCGCGAAATCAGTTCTGCACTACACTAAAAATATAATAAATATATATATTAACAATATCAAATATAATAAGTATATACAAATATAAAAAATAACAAAATAATCGCGGGATATTCTCGACCTTTATAATTTCTACAAAAGCATCATTAATTTATTAATTAGCATAATAAATGCCTATAAAAAGGGTTTTTCATATTCGAGTAACCCATCTGGCAGCCCTATACCTTTTGACAGAGACAGGCCTATACGCCTTAGAGGATCAAAGCGACCATTTCAGAGATATCATATTCAAAGAGTGATGTCAAAAGGTCTACTTAAACCAAATAATATGATAATTATTGACATCAACAAAATTATATTTATTATTAGTTAAAAAAAAAAAAAAAGAAAAATGGGTCCGTCGAATATGGGCAAACTTGTAGAGTTGCCAGATGGGTCATTTGAATATGGAGAGCCCTGTATACTAATATTTAAATAACAAGAATTCAGTAATTTATATAAGCTACTATTTCTTGTTATTTTAATCTATTGCCTAGAACTCATTATTATATTATCAAGAGCGGAATAAAAAATTTATTAAAACAAACATAAAAAAGGAATATAATAATATAACAATATTCTTAATCAGAATCAGCATACGAACTGAGTTCATCTAGCCATCTGTCTGCCCACACGTATGTACATAAATACCTCCAATCTCTGAATTTTAATACTTAAGGACTCGAAAATTACCACGTAGAGCAAGCAGCGGCTACTCAAGTTTGTTTTAATTAAAAACATTATTAGGGTTAATATATTTATTATATAGACTCTGGAAACAATAGGTAAATGAGGGCTTTAGGATATTTTATAATAAGCTATCTATATATCTATCTCTATATATTTATATTTTTCTATCTGATATATTTCTAATGTACATTTCACAATACATAATCATTTGCACTCGATGAGTTCTTATCAGCTCAGGTATTTATATTAAGATTGATCATTTGGCAACTTTAAGTTTTCACGTCTTCATATAAAGCATTATATAAATGCACTGGCTGAATAGTAATTAAATGTAATTGCATTTATTAAATAAATAAAATATCTTGCGTTTATTTAATAAACGATTCGCAATTGTGAGGCTAATTGAATAATTACCTTCATTGCACTTGACAACTTGAACTTGAGGGAACTAAAATATACATGTAATACTATATGGAATTAAAATGTGAGATTCGAATGGGAAGGGTGCATGTCAGGCATGACGGTTTCTGAGGCGGGGGCGTTAGGCCTCGTCGCAATATCGTATTCAATGCGCATTTCGAGCCACATCCCATTGCAACTCGACGCCTTTGGCATATCTAGAGAAAAGTTCTAATAATACGCTGAAAGTGAACATCAAGTGCAATAGAGTAGCTGTGAACAACAGAAAGCAAACACACACAAATACACACAGAGAGGCAAATTATTTACCAATGTCAACATATTTTGCTTATATCTATCTATATAAACTTCTATATATCTTCGAGTGGGGCAAACTGTGCGCTAATGACAGGCCGTAAATACAAAATATGCTACTCATTAAACTGATTAAGCGATTAATATGTGAATGTACGAAATAATTGAGAGGCTATAAATTAAGGGATTATGTGACATTTTAATGGTTAACATAAAAACTTTATTGATTTACTATAAAACTGCATTTTATCTGCGGCAACAAAGAGTCAACTTTGCTGTGCGAAACATGATATCTCAAGCTGGCCATTAAACGAATCAATATTAATTTATTAGTCAGTTATTAACAACAATTTCAATGCAATTCATCAAAGGAAAATACTTGTTATATATAATAATAAATATGAGATGATATATGGATGATATATGGAGTATCTGCCTAGTTTGTAGAAAACTAAATTCATATATATTTATTGAGCTATTTATTTATCAACTGGTTCCTTATGTAAATAAACCACAAGTGAATAAATAAAGTATCAATACTTGAAGTGAAATAAACCTGATATAACAGCACTTCATATGCATATATACGTTTACATATATTTATTGATAATCAAGGTGCTGTTGGCATCAAATTGCACAGAAATAAATGTTGACACGTTCAAAGAAATATGTTGATTGAGTCAGACAGACAAATAAGTTAGCGAGTTAATGAATAGAGCAGCCGATGGCAAGAACTTAAACAAGCGACGTACTTGATCCATTAATAATGAAATAAATGAATCTAGATTAATTGTGGGTCACACAGTCGCACTCACTTCAAACGCCAACGCAGCCGCTCGACAAAGCCGATGTTTTTGTTCATCTTCAAAATATCAGGCACAAAAAGTGTATGAGCTGTATTAGCTATTTATATATAGGTATATGTGTGTATATGTAAATATGTGTATTTGTATTAATTTGTCTGCCCAATTTCGTTTTCACCGATCGCTTGGACTGTTGCGCGCCAGCACAGAACTGAAACTGAAATTAACAATAATTTTTTATTCCATATTGAGTTCAGTTGTTGACGCGAACAAAACAGGCGAGTAGAGCGCGTCGAAGAGATATAGGCACAGACACACACTCGCATGCATATAAGTAGTACTATATAGCAAGTTGAATAAAGCAAACAACTGAATAAAAACAGAACAAAACATAGAGAAAATACAGCGCACAATAAAAAATAGCGAAAACACAACAAAAAACATATTCTTTTCAAGTGCAGAGATACAGCGGCGCAGTTGGGAGCTGCGAGCTGCGAGCAGAGAGCTGAAGCTGAAGCTGTTGCTGTTGCTGTTGCTGTAAAAGACGTGGGCGGGCGAGTGGGGCTGGGGCCACTTGTTCGTAAAGCGACTGTGTAATTAATCACTTGATTTACCAATTGCTTTGCCAGCTGAATATTGTTTTTAACAACTTTTCTATCACCTCTAAGCAACACACGCCTCGAATAGGTTTTAAAAACTTGACGCTGAGCTAAGGCAAATGCCGGTCGAGGCATGTCTCCACCCGCTCCCCCTCCTCTGGCCGGCTCACTTGATCGCGCCGGCAGTGTAAACAAATAAAAAAAAAAAAACTTGCTGCTGCTGTAGCCGGCACATTGTTAACAATAAGTTTGGCGCGTCGATGGCAAAAGAAGCTTTTTGGCAAAGCTTTAAGCTTTAAGCTAAAAGCACAACACACTGGAGGATCGCAAGAGTGATGCAGCTACCGCTTGGAGCACTTTAAATTGTCTACACTTGTTTATAATTTTCTTAAAATCGTGTCACATGGTTCACTTGGTATTTTTTATAAATTGACTCTTAAAAACGCAAATTCGACAAAACAAAATCACCTTTATTATAATATATATATATATATATATATATATATATATATATATATTATTTGAATTTAGTTACTATAATTTGGAACTAGTTCTTTCAGAAGAGTTGTCAGCCACCATAAAGCAAGCGCTTGTCATTATCGTACAGCTTATTCCACACTTGAAGCCCTTCCTCCTCGGACAGCCGCTCGAAGGTTAAGTCGTAACTGATGTTCATCGCATGAAAGGGGGTCTTTTTAGTCACGGGCTTCCACTTTTCTGGCTTAGTTTCGGCACAGTTTGGATTTCCGGTTTTCGCAAATGCCGTTAAAATGCCCACCATTCGATTGATTGTAATGCATTCCGGCTCATTTAGCTCATTTCGGAACTTCAGCTCCCTAGGAAAGATGTAGCCCAGCTCGTCAGCATGACAGACACCGCGCCTAATATCGCTTCCGCACAAATTGATTCTCATCAAGTTATGTTGACTCGAGTCGAAATCGAATCTGTAAAGATAGGTGGGAGCCTCGGCGAAAGCCAGCCGGGAGAGCGCAGCCCGATGTATTCCATGCCAGAAGAGCTTATAGCTGAATAGCTGGAAGCAGGAAAACCAACTTGATTTAAACCCTTCGAGCATCTGCATTTATTTTACTCACATCCATTAATTGAACAATATTGTTGGTATGGATTTGCCTAGGCCCAAAGTGAAAGCCTACCAGCTGCGAAGCTCGCTCTGTCAGTTCACGTACCGAAAGCGTCCGGTACAGATCGTAAGGAAGCACCAGGGTAGGCTCTTCCTTGAGTAAATTTAGAATATGGTTATTGTTGAGCTTGCTGTAGGGATACATGATCAGACCTTCGAAAGAGGTGCCCCCCAGCAGCAAGGGCACGTTCTTAGACCAAGCCTCCCGCATCATTTGCAGAAAAGGACGCTTAAGCAGCCCTTCGCTACCGTCATGGTGCTCCAATGTGGGCACGAACGGATACAGATGTCCAAATATAAATTCCTTTGAGCCGCATAGCTTATTTTGCACAAGTTCCTCAGCGGGCAGCGAGCGAAGGAACTCCAAGACTGACTTCTCCGACATTTCACCTTTGTAACCCTTTTCCTTCGCCAGGCGACAGGACAATGTGTCCGTATTCGGCACATGAACCCAGGGGCAGGTCATACTGCCAGACATCATAATGGCCCGGTGGAACAGCCCACAAGCCTCCGGCAGACACATCATAAAATGCACCGAGGCGGCTCCCGCACTCGTGCCCATTATGGTTATATTTTCAGAGTCCCCGTTGAAGTGCGAGATGTACTGCTTGATCCAGCGCAGTGCCAGCACCGTATCGTGCAAGCCCGCATTGCCAGGTACGCCCAGCTTCGCGTTGGTCATGCTGAGGAAGCCCAGCACACACAGGCGATAGCTGAACTGCACATAGACGATATCCTCGCGCATCAAATAGTCCGGCCCATATTTGGTTCTGGTAGCACCGCCTGTCTTAAAGCCGCCCCCGTGTATATAAACCAGCACGGGAAGCGGCTTACACGAATCAAACTTGATTTAGGTATAATAAGCATAAGCAAGCTTTCTGCTGATTCAATTCCACAGACTCACTTGCTTGGTGAAGACGTTCAAGTATAGACAATCCTCAGATCCTATTGTAGTCACTGTTCCCGGATCTCTATCTTCCTGCTGAACTGGTACAGCACGCTCCGTCAGGCAATCGAGAACCTTGCCAGTCCAAGGCTCCGCCGGCTGGGGTAGGCAAAACCGGAGCTTCCCGATAGGCGGCTTGGCATAGGGTATGCCCTCAAAACTATAGAATCCATGTCCGGTGATGCCAATCTGATGCTTCCCCTTAACCTTGCCCACTGGCAGCTCGACAATTTTCGTCTCGACATTAGTTTTCTGAGAGAAGTTTGACTTTCTGGCTCCCAACAGAGGTCTAAGTTTTCTCAGCCTTCCAAATTTCAACATATCCTGGCCGTGAATGAAGCATACTAAAGCAAAGCCCACATAGATGCATTACCTATTACCGAGGCGAGACCAATCTTGATTTAAACATCAAAATTTCTGTAGTTTCTATAAATGATAAAAGCTTGTTTAATGTCTAAGCCTGCTACGATCGAATTCTGCTTATACGATTTCTGAGTGAGACTATTTGGCTTAAAAGTATGTAAAAGAGAGCCTTTCTGAACGCGTTCTTAATAAAGGAAATAACTATCTATCTACTACCATTAGCCATTTCTTAGTTTTATTATACCGTCTGTATACATTTTAATCACTATCCGCCGACAGAGGATATGCAATCGTCGGTATCGTAAGACATATTATCTATGTCAACTTAGATCAGTTAAACTGCCGCATACTTAGTCCTTCTCTATAGAAGTTCTATTTATATTTATTAAATTTCTCAATCTTGTTTATTACTCAATTTATTTATACCAGAAACCGTTTATACCAGAAAAGATCTGTAAGATTTAAATATTTATATTACTTATTTACACTTATAGAACAACTGCATACCTAAGCGCAGATTGCAGTTAGATTACCCAGCTTGCCTAGCACTAATGCCCATCATAGTCGTATAGCTATGATCACATTTTAATATGAGAGAGAGGAATGTTGTTTTAATAGCATGTCGCTCTGTAGCCAATGCAGAACGTTCAGTTGATCGTAAAAGCCGATCAACGGTCACACAAACAACAGGCAGCTGTGCCCGACGATAATGAGTATAAACAATAACGTAGTAAACTCAACTGTCAACAGTTGTTATAGCGTTTCCCTCAAATTAGTATTACTTATTCTATATTTGCATGCCCTTAAAATGTGTTCAAGAAAATGCTTGGACTTTTAAGACTATTTAAAGACTGGTTTTAACTAATATAACTTTAACAGCGCTGTTAACAGCCGACGACTGTGCAAAGTCTGGCAACGCCAAAACATTTAAAGTCGTTAGAGCTGTGAAGCTGTTAGACTTCAAAAAGGCAGTTCAAGTCTCAAGCTGAACCTTCAACTGGAATAAAGCTGATTCAATGCACTCAACTGTGTAAGTTATGTATGAATCAACGAAATATTGGATGATGTCAAATGTGATCTCTCAGCCGGGGTGAGCATAAAAGTCCACAATATTGTCGAATGGGTTCCGGCGGTTCGCTCATAAAGCGCTAACAACACGAACAGCTGTCTACAAAGTTTGTAGTTGCAGTGGAGCTCTCAGTGCGACCACGGCCCGGTACAACGGGCATTATCAATACAGTTTTCATGCTCCCATTGCCATATGTTTTTCAATAAGAGCAGCAATAACAACAACAACAACAACACAACAACAACAACAATATAATCGTCTATAGAGATAAGCGCTCGCTTTTGTCGTTCGTGATTAAAACATCAACAGAGACTCGGAACGTTTCGTAGATTGTAATAACTACGTACAGTAGCTATTGAGAATGACGAATATAAAAGTAACAAGAGTTTTTTATTACATTTCTATTCGTACATTAACATAATATGATTAACTGAAAACTATTAGCAATTTCTATTATTTTATAAATAATTTGTTTCTCCTCCCAATACAAACTCAGCATGAAATAAACATCAATAATAGATAGCAACCTTTGTGAATTTTTTCTTTAATCGCACTTAATGAGTGTTTACTGTACATCAGAGCTGGGTGGGCATACGAGCAATCGTAGATTGCTCTATTCTAGTAGAACGTTCAGTTGCAGCTCGTCAATTGGCAGGGACGGAAGTGAAAGCGCCGATAGTACTTAAAGCGGCACACAAGGACGAGTATCCCAGCCAAGATGAATATACAAATGAGTGTTGGGGATCTGCTCAAGCTTGGTGCCAAGTAGGTGACATAAGTGTTTGCATTTAATCGCTGTCAATGGAGTCGTAAATGCCACGATCTGGCAAATATTGTGTGATAAGATAAGAGCACATCATTAAAACAAATTCCGACTGTTCTACACTAATCTAATTGCAGGCTCATCGGCCACAAAATCGAGCAGTACAATCTGGCCACAAAGGTCACAACGGTGGTAAATACTCAGCATGGTCGAGTGCGAGGACTTCAACGTAAGACCCTCTATGATCACCTCCTCTACTTCGCCTTCGAGGGAATACCATTCGCCAAGCCTCCGCTGGGCGAGCTGCGTTTCCGAGCACCTCAATCTCCAGATCCATGGACGGGCATCAGAGACTGTACGTCTCCGCGTGCCAAGCCGGCGCAGCAACACTTTGTGATGCATGTGCACGAGGGCTCTGAGGATTGCCTCTACTTGAATGTTTACACGAAGACGCTTAAGTCGGACAGGCCGCTGCCTGTCATGGTTTGGATCTTTGCTGGCGGCTTTCAGATTGGCGAAGCCACCAGGGACACACACAGTCCGGATTACTTTATGCAAAAAGATGTCGTTCTAGTCACCATCAACTACAGATTGGGTGTTCTAGGTGAGTGGAATTGAGTGAAAATTACATGATTATGAACAGGTTAGTGTTATTAAGTTTTTAATTGAAGTGAGCTCGTGTCAGAGGCTGCTTTGCCATCCACGTACACTACACAAATTCGTATACTATATAAAATATAGTGTTATAGCGCACTAGGTATCTGATTAATAATATAAAGCAGATCGCGAGTTTGAGCAGAGAAACGTTTTATTAATTTATACACACAAACATGTGTATGTATTTATTCAGCTCTGCTGCTAAAGAGATTAACAGCTAATACAATGTAGAACAAGCCGCTGTTAAGTTAACAGAATAGTTAACATTGCAATCCAAGAAGTGCAACGATAGAGGTAATTGTGCTTGATTTAGTTAAGAGTTGAGAGAAATAAAAAGAGAGAGAGTGAGTGAGAGAGATAGGAATAAAAAGTGGGAGAGAGGGAGGGAGAGGGAGCAAGAGAAAGAGCTGGGATGGGAGAGTGAGTCGGAGAGAGAGTGAAAGTGAGAGAGAGAGCGAGAGAGAGAGAGAGCGAGAGAGCGAGAGAGAGAGAGAGAGAGAGAGAGGGATAGGGAAAATAAGTGAGAGAGAGGGAGGGAGAGGAAGCAAGAGAAAGAGCTGGGATGGGAGAGTGAGTCGGAGAGAGAGTGAAAGTTAGAGAGAGAGCGAGAGAGAGAGAGGGATAGGGAAAATAAGTGAGAGAGAGGGAGGGAGAGGAAGCAAGAGAAAGAGCTGGGATGGGAAAGTGAGTGGGAGAGAGAGAGAGAGAGAGAGAGAGAGAAAGAGCGAGAGAGAGAGAGAGAGGGAAGAGCGAGAAAGGCAGCGATGGATTTAAAGAAATAGTTCAGAAGGAAAAAACGAAAAAGGCGCTACAAAACAATGACAGAGCGAAAGAGAAAGAGGATATGACTCTAAGTAAGCGGATAGTCAGAAAAGCAAAATAAACTAAAATTAAATAATAAAATAAAATTGCCATGTAGACCAAGAGTTTTGCAAAGAAAAATTATAAAACTCTCTCTTGGATTCTTTTCTCAGGCTTTCTCAGTCTCTCCGATCGAGATTTGGATGTGCCTGGCAATGCCGGACTCAAGGATCAGGTAATGGCCCTGCGATGGGTCTACAATAACATCGCCAACTTCAACGGCGATCCGTCCAACATAACTCTGATGGGCCTAAGTGCAGGCGCTGCTTCCACTCAGATAATGATGACAACGGAACAAACACGAGGTCTGTTCCATAAGGCGATCATCATGTCCGGTTCATCGCTGTGCGACTGGGCCAATACGCCCAATCACCAGTGGCCCTATCGGCTGGCCTGCCACCTGGGCTATAACGGCACCGACAACGAGAAGCAAGTCTTTCGTTTTCTGCAGCGCGCCTCGGCCAAGGAATTGATCGGCTGCTCAGCGCTGCCGAGTCAAGAGGAGGCGCGCGATTACATACTGTTTCCCTTTGGACCTGTCGTCGAGCCGTACACGAGCGCCAGTTGTGTCATCTCACAGCCGCCAGTGGAGGCGCTATCCGGGGCCTGGGGCAATAGGATACCTCTGATGATTGGCGGCGCCTCGTTCGAGGGCCTATTCTCATACCAGTTGATAATGCGGGACACGGCGTATATGCTCAGTGCCTTCGATGCCATAATACCCAGAGAGGTGCGTGAAGTGTCCACGCAAGCGGAGCTGAAGGAGCATGTGAGACGCCTGAAGGTGAACTTCTTTGAGGATGCCACTCGAGGCCGCATGGAGTTCAAGGAGTGCCTGCAATTGCTTTCCTTTAAGCACTTTTGGCACGGCATTCATCGCACGGTGCTCGCTCGCCTAGCCTATGCACAAAACGCGCCCACCTACCTCTATCGCTTTGATTTCGACTCGCCCACATTTAATCACTTTCGGATATTGAATTGCGGACGCCATGAACGAGGCGTCTCCCATGCTGATGATCACTTCTACCTCTTCTACTCTATTCCAGCCAGCAAACTGGACAAGTCCTCAGAGGAGTACCGCACGATAGAGCGTTTGATTGGCATGTGGACGGCATTCGCGGCCAACGATAGTCCCCAGTGCCCTGAGTTGGAACCTGTCCAGTGGGAACCCGTCGACTGCAGTTGCGCTCTTAAGTGCCTAAACATTGGCCGACAATTGCAGTTCATCAAATTGCCAGAGAGCAAACACCTGAAACTCTGGGATAGCTTCTATGAGAAGCTGCAATTGTACTAGCTAATCGACAGTAAATGAAGAACGTAATCTATTGTTCAAAATGATAAGGTTTGTGAAAAAATTAACTAAATAAATAAGTGCTAGAGATCTGATGGGCAGGAAAGATATATGTATACTGGCTTCATCCAAAGTTAAACTTAAAGAACAATTTTATTCAGTATTCTTAAGCTCATTATATAGTTTTACATTTTACATTTATTTTATGTTATAATATTCCATTTTTTATAATATTCCATTTGCAAGTCAATTTGTCTCGAGATTAACGAAATATAGCTATCTCTGTTTTCGTATACTTGACGCGTTAGTTCACGGTATAAGTAATTTATAATATGTTTATATTTTTAAATATATATTAAAAACATTTTTCTTTATAAAAAATAAAAGCCCCTGGCTATCAATGGCCCAAGGAATGTACAGAGGGTGGAAAAATTATTAAATTCAAAACTTGAACCTCGTGACTTGAAGAAAATACAGCTAATTAAAATAGAGATCAGGGAAGGCATTCCAGTTCTCTGTTTAGGATTGCAACCAAAATCACGAAATACTAAATTACAAAATTATTATAATAAATACGAAAACAAGTAATATGCATAATACTTATTGATGGTCCAAAAACAACTAAAGTACTAAATAAATCTGTATTTTCTAATTACCGATTGCCAGGTGATGGACTGTGCTATAATAGGGCAACAATGATTTGTTTTCACCTCAAGAGGTATAAAAAATCATTTTTGAATGATCTGCATTGAACTCTTTTGACTCTGGCTATGCAATTTCTAAGTTCAGTTAAAATATTGAAAATTGTAAGACATACTAGAACAAATTTTGGTATTGTAGTAAAATTTATTTTAAAACTCAGTATTTTCTCAGATATTTTCTGTTCCTTCATCCCTGTGGATAAGCCTAATATAATTGTTCTTTCTTATAAAGACTATCCCAGACGAGCAGCTTGTCGTACTCGGGCAGATCGATGAGCTCCAGCTCGTTGGCAATGTTGAGCACGCGCTGCGGCTGCTCCTGCTTAGCAGGCTGCCAATCGAGATGCGCAGTCTCAGCGCAGTTGGGATTGGAAGTAGCTGCAAAGGATGTCCAAATGTCGATCAACCGCTGGATGGTGCGATATTCACCAGAGGCTTTGTCCAGTCTCCACGAATCCGCGTTGCGGAACAAATAGCTCAGCTCATCGGCATGGGCAACGCCCTGCTTGATGTCATCGCCACAGAACTTCTTACGGTAGAAATTGAAGTCAGGCGAATCAAAATCAAAGCGATAGAAATAGGTGGGAGCTGTGGCGTACGCCAGGCGAGCTTGCAAAGTGCGATGGAAGCCGTGCCAGAAGATCCTATAGGAATAGTACTGAAAGCAGTCAATAATTTAGGCGCATTCCGGAAATAAAGCCAATAAGTGGTTCGAACTCACGTCCAAGAAGTTCATGACGAGCTCGGAGTTGGGCGTAGCGTCGCCAAAGTACAATTTCATCAACTTTTTGCTGGACTCCAGATTCTGTTGCTCCGTATGGTCCGCACGCACCTCATGCGGGGTCAAGCGCAACGGATCCTGCGGCAAGCTATCCATGCCCGCGCGATTGGCCTTCAAGGCCGGATACATGAAGAGACCTTCGAAAGAGACGCCGCCCAGCATAATAGGCAGCTCATTGCTCCACGCCTCCCTCGCCATCTCCAGCTGCGGTTTGGGTGCCACGCAGTCCGCCATCACGTACGGCTCGACGGTGGGCCCAAAAGCATAGATGAGTCCATTGCGCCGATCCTCAAGAGTGAGCAGGCTGTGGTCAACCAGCTTCTCTGCCGGCACACTACGCAAGTGCTCCAGCACCTGGCGATCGTTGTTCTCGCCCGCATAGCCATACAGCTTGGCCAGACGATAGGCGAAGTCCACGGGCGGCGTATTGGACCAGTAGTTGTGCAAGGTGCCCGACATGGGAATGGCCTTGTGGAAGAGCCCACGCGTCTGCTCTGTACACATCATGTAGTGAGTGGAGCAGCCGCCGGCGCTTTCCCCAAATACCGTTATGTTGTTCACATCACCATTGAAATAGGAGATGTACTGATTAACCCATTTGATGGCCAGCACCTGATCCTTGAGTCCAGCATTGCCGGGCACCTCCAAGCTGGGGTCTTTCAGACTAAGAAACCCTAAAAGAGAAAGTGGGTAAGAGAGAGCGAGAGAGAGAGAGCGAGAAAGAGATAATGAGAGAGAGAGCAAGAGAGAGAAGAGCGAATAAAAAACCGACTTTACGCTGTGTGCGAAAGCTTAGTTAAGAGAAAAAGAGCTTTTCCCTTCAAAAATAACTTAAAGCTCGAACTTTATACCCCCACATTGATAAGAGAATGGTTGAACAATATAATTAACTGATTTCAAAGATAATCAAACGTGAAGTTTACAATCACTTACCTAGACAATCAACGCGATAGTTGAGCGTGACTAGAACAACATCTTTGGCCATAAAATAATCGGGCGAGTAGAGGTTCCGTGTGGCCTCGCCTATGGAGAAGGCCCCTCCGTAAATATAGACCATAACAGGCAAGGGTTTTGCGCTCTTCAGCTGTTATCGGTGAAATCATTTGACCACTTGAACAATCCATCAAAGTGATATACTCATTTCTATCAAGTCACCTGTTTGGCGTACACATTCAGGTAGAGACAGTCCTCGCTGCCCTCGATGATGCCCGTCAGCAACCCCTTCTGCACGGGCTTGGCGGCAAAGTGGGTGCAGTCCAGCACGCCGGACCAGGGTTCGGCGGGCACAGGAGCCTTAAAGCGCAGTTCGCCCACTGGTGGCTTGCCAAAGGGCAAACGCTCGAAGCTGTAGTAGTCATCATCGTAAAGGCTGCGACGCTTAACGCCTCGGATATGGCCTACCGGCAATGATATTTCACAGGTCTCCAAACTAAACCAAATTTAAATTTAATTAACTTAACTTTTACTTATTTATTTATATTATAAGACAAACAAACACCTCTCCGACATAGTGACCAATCGTCCGCTCGCGTCCAATGCCGCTTGTCAACTGACGCGCGAGTAAAGCAAACAAGAGTGGGAAAGCTTAAAGAACAAACACTGGTGGCCATAATAACAGGCACACCGATCGCTTCAGCTGTTGAGGTTAAAACAACAATGCGAATCGTTTAAATGTGCATTGCAAAATTCTTGCCTACGTTATCATACATTTCTTTAGTCTTTTAGCATATTTTTATTTGGGAACTAAAGTTTAAATACTCTTTCTTAGATAAATTTACGGGAATTAGGACTTATCTATTTGAATAAACAGTCGTTAGCAACGGCATTAGACCAAACATATATATTTCTTGTTTATGTATTATTTTATTATGCTACAAGTTTTGTAGCTACGGCTTTTTAACTGAGTTGTTTATAGTTTTAGTTAGGGACTTTCTGTTTTTTCTTTATTTTGTTTTTTAATGCTGGTTTTTGTTTTTTGTTTTTTTTTTTTACGTATGTATAATTTTATGTAATTATTTTAATTCCAATTTTTTTATATACACCTCTTTGAAAAGGTAATTTTTTAGTTTATAACTTATTTTTTTTAATGCTTAATAAATAATAGGATATGTTTTATTTGAAGTTTAAAAATAAAAAACACGATTACTAATGTTGTAAACTGTATATATACATTTTAATCTGTATAATACTTTTTATTGTATATATACATATATATACATATATATAATACAATGTATGCATCGCAATCTGAAAAATACTTTTTTTTATTTTACATCTGCAAGATTCAGTACCTAATCGAATTTATTAAATGAGCTCCATTTTAATATGTCTGTAAAGCTGGTCATAAAACCGTAATTTTAAGCGTTCGGGCTGCGGTATGAACTTCAGTTCCTCATTAATATTGAGGCACATTATTGGTTCTTCTTTAGTCACGGGCCGCCAGTCAACCAACGACTTGGTGAGCGGTCCATTTGGATTTGAAGTGCGAGCAAACTCCGTAAGCAGGGCTACAAAACGGCAGATGGCCGTGTACTCCGGTCGAGACTTGTCCAGCTTAAATGTCTGGGGCAGCTTGAAGAGGTAGCACAGCTCATCTGCATGCTGAACGCCACGAGCTTCAGGTCCTTGATAACGAATCCGATAGAAATTAAAATCAGGTGAGTCAAAGTCGAAGCGATAGAGATAATTGTCAGCCTGGCTGTACGCCTGTCGAGCCCGGAGCATGCGCTGCTGATAGTGCAACAGGTTGTGGGTGAAAAGTTCGGCTATCGCTGGATGATGCTCCTCAGTGATAAAAGTGCTATGGACACCACAGAATTTCTTCACTAGGTTCTGTCCCTCGTGCCGACACGCGCTTGGCTCGCAATGCCGGAGTAGGGAATACGGCAGCATAAATTCCGGACGCTGTTGGCATGCTTTCAATAGGTTCGGATCCTTTTTCATGTTCATCATAGGATTGAACATACCCTCGTTGCTGGTGCAGCCCATCATTAGAGGCAGGCGATTGGTCCACGCAGTGCGCTGCAGTATTCGAGGCTGGTCCAGTAGCACGGCAGTGGGCGTGGGATAGTACTCAATGCGTGGCAAAAATAATGGATAGCCTCCGCTCTGCAAGCGCTCGTACAAAGGCCGAAAGTCTGGTAGGACCAACAGCTTGGGATCTGCGGCATTTATGAAATTGAATACATCAATATCCTTGTTCTCACCCTCGTAGCCCAAATGCTTGGCCATCTCATATTCCGCATCGGGCACATTCGCTGTCTCGGGATAAAAGCCACCCAACATGATAGCCTTGTCGAATAATCCCTCCGTCTGGGGAGTTACCATCAGCAGATGCACCGTACAGCTGCCCGAGCTGTGCCCAAAGAGCGTTATGTTGTTCGCATCCCCATTGAAGCTGCCCACATTTGCCTTGATCCACTTGAGCGCTAGAATAATATCCTTTAGCCCAGCATTACCGGGTATGCGTAGAGACGGCTCAGCAAAGCTTAAGAAGCCTGAGAAGATTTTGCATTAGGTTTACATTAGGTCAGACATATGTTTTGTATACCAACCTAATGGACCCACGCGATAGCAAATGCTTATGTAGATCACCTGCTCGCGCATGATATAGTCTGGTCCAAACCCGAATTTGGTCGGATCTCCGTTCTTAAAGCCGCCTCCATGCACATATACCATCACAGGCAAAGGCTTCTCACTGCTTAACTGTGAATAATTTACAATGAAACGAATTCCTTCGATCAGTGAAAAGATGACTTACACTTTTGACTGCTATATTGAGGTACAGGCAATCCTCGCTACCTTCAACTTGTTGTGTCAGACTGCTCACTTGCAGGCACTTGCTCCTCGGCTTGGAGCAGTCGAGTACTCCTTCCCAGGGCTTCGCGTCTTGTGGCTCTCTGAATCGCAGCTCACCCAAGGGTGGTTCAGCATAGGGTATGCCATCGAAGCTGTAGTAGAGCTCATCGTATAGAGTGGTTTGCAGTGCTCCACGTACCTGACCATGAGTGGTTTGCACCACAGGCGTAGCTTCAGAGCTGCAGAGAATAAAGTTTTGTTAGTTTTGGAAACTCTGTTATATCCACCCGCAACTTACTAATCCGTTGCCATTTCGCTTTTGACGCCAACTGAATGCAAAGAGCCAAAGCTTCGAGCTTTTAAGGGCGCACGCTGTGGTGAAATAAACTAAATGGTGAAATTACACATAACGCACTGCCAGTGCGCCGATCGGGAGAGCTTTTTCTTCACTTGGCAAACTTTGTCTGCATGACACTAACTTTTCATAAATTCACTTTAGACGAAGATGTTTATCTCTCTAAACTTAGACTTAACTTATCTCACAATTAAGATATTATTTTTATTTTATTTTTGTACATCAGAAAAGCAAATAGAGTTAGTAAGTTTTTTATTATTATATTATTCTAGATAGTGGCATAAATTTGCTATGGTATGAGCGAAAATGTAAATGTAAACCAAAAACACATATATAACATTGTTAGAGTCACTATGAAGTACATTAATAACAACTAATCTATCAAATAATTTCATATTTTTTTTTTTATTTTTAAAAGTTTAGATTAGTATTCAAGTAAATCCATGAACAAAAACAGTCGCTAGATGTTATGCTGATTATTTTATATGTGGTCCAATGGATTCTTCAACTATATACATTATATTATATCTTATCTTACCTTATGAAAGCTTCAATTTTCATTAAATCGATTCCATTTCGGCACTCAAGTACAACTGCTCGTAGAATTTCAATTTCCAAGATTTCGGCTGTGTAATGAGCTTCAGTTCCTCATTAATATTGAGGCACATTATTGGTTCTTCTTTAGTCACGGGCCGCCAGTCAACCAACGACTTGGTGAGCGGTCCATTTGGATTTGAAGTGCGAACAAACTCCGTAAAGAGGACTACAAAACGGCAGATGGCCGTGTACTCCGGTCGAGACTTCTCTAGTTTGAATGCACCCGGCAGCTTAAAGAGATAGCCCAATTCATCAGCATGCACAGTTCCATGGCTATCCTTTCCGAGATAGCGCACCCGATAAAAATTAAAGTCAGGGGAATCAACGTCGAAGCGATAGAGGTAATTGGCAGCCTGGCTATATTTCAGACGGGTCTTGAGCAGTCGGTCCTGATAGTGCAGCATGTGGTGGGTGAAGAGATCAGCGATCGAGTGGAAATGCCACTTGCTCACATACGTGGCATCCACGCCACAAAACTTCTTGACCAGCATACGGCCAAGGTGGCGAGCAAGGTCGGGGGCACAGCCATGCCGTATGTACCCCGGCAGCATGAGCTCTGGATGATCCTTATGAAGGATCAGCACTTCCGGATGCTTTTTAACGATAAAAATGGCCTGGGACAGACCCTCGCCGCTGGTGCAACCCATCATTAAGGGCAGACGATTGCCCCAAGCCCTGCGCTGCAGAGCACTCGGTTGTTCGAGTACCACGGCAGTGGGAGTGGCATAATACTCTACACGTGGTAAAAAGAGCATGGGACTCTGCATTCGCAGATAAGGCGACCGATAATCTGACCGAACCAACAGCTCAGGATCGGTGGCATTTAAGAACTTGAACACATCGATATCGTTCCTTTCGCCCTCATAGCCCAAATGCCTTGCCAACTTATACTCTACGTCGGGATCATTATATATTTCGAGCTGATGTCCAGACATTAGTATGGCCTTGTTGAATAGGCCTTCTGCCTAGGAACTCATCGTCAGCAAGTGCACTATGCGACTGTCCGAGCTGTGCCCAAAGAGCGTTATGTTGAAGCTACCCACGTTTGCCTTGATCCACTTGAGCGCTAGAATAATATCCTTATACCATTACCTGGTATGCGTAGAGACGGATCAGCAAAGCTTAAGAAGCCTGAGAAGATTTTGCATTAGGTTTACATTAGGTCAGAAATATGTTTTGTATACAAACCAAATGGACGCAGGCGAGAGCCAATGCTTACATAGATCACCTGCTCGCGCATCAGATAGTCAGGTCCAAGGCTGCGCCTGGTTGGGTCTCCAGTCCTGAACATGCCTCCATGTACATACACCATTACAGGCAAAGGCTTTTCGCTTTTTAACTGTTTTGCATAAATCATAGTTACTTCTAATAATTTTTCCTAGGTGGACTACTGGACTACTTACACTTTTCGCGGCTATATTCAGATAAAGGCAGTCCTCGCTGCCCTCAATCTGCTGTGAAATGCTTCCTACTTGGAAACATTTGTCTTTCGGAACGGTACAGTCAAGAATGCCTTGCCAGGGCTTCGCGTCTTGTGACGCTCTGAATCGCAGCTCACCCAATGGTGGTTCAGCATAGGGTATGCCATCGAAGCTGTAGTAGAGCTCATCGTATAGAGTGGTTAACAGCGATCCACGCACCTGGCCATGAGTGGTCTGCACCACAGGCGAACACTCAGTGCTGCAGAGAACAAATATGTACCAAAAATCGAACTGGAATCGAGCCGAAACATACTAATACTTTTCCATTTCCAGTTTTACGTTAACTAACTGCAAAGAATGTATGATTTGCTCTTAAATAAACCATTTAATAGATTGAAACCCGAAATTTCATTCGATTAGATAGTACTTATGTGATCAAAGAAATAAAGATAAGCTAATCAAACTTTTGGAATATTATTTTATAACAGTTCTATAGCAACTACATATATAGTATTAAGCATAAAAAAAACCTTTGGTAATATATATACATGAGTAAGTTTAAAAATAATACCCAGCCCAGAGCTAGCAAAATGATGGCATTGACCCAGCTCAATCACCTCGCCCTACCTGACCGTGTTGGCCTAAAAACTAGACTAGCTAATCAATCTATAGATACAGTTGACATATCTTAAAAAGTTCAATATACAGGTAATTTAATGACTGTCAATTTAGAATTTGGTGGAGAGTTATTTGGCCTTCGTCTTATAGACGGTATCCCACACCCGCAACTTGGCAATCTCTGGCAGCTCTATGATGCTCAAATGCTCCGCAATATTCAAGCATTTTATACTCTTTCGACTCAATGGCTCCCAGGTGAATTTGGTTACGGCTTCTTCGACACTCTTGCAATTCGGATCTGAAGTGCTGGCGAAGGTGGTAAGGATGTCGATCATCCGCTCGATAGTTTGGAACTCGGCTGTGTGTTTGTCCAGCTTCCAGGAGAAGTCGCCGTACCAAATATACGAATGATCATCAACGTGGGCCACGCCACGCACCTTGTCGCCGCAATACTTCACACGCTGATGATTGAATGTGGAAGAGTCGAAGTCGAACCGATATAGATAGGTGGGCGCCGTGGCCTTCTCTATGCGTGACCTTATAGTGCGCATGATGGGATGCCAAAAGACCTTGTAGCTGGCATACTGAAAACAATTATATTCACGTGAAAACTTGGCTTGATATGCATCTCCACATGTGTATACTCACCTCACAATACGCCGTCACGGTGTCTGGTAGCAGCTCCAGCGGTTTATCCCGGAAGTGCGTGAACTGTATTCGCTTACCCAGCGTGCGGGCCAGTGACAGTGGCAGCGAACGCTTCAGCTCCAGTGGCAGCAGATGCTCCGGCTGGTTCTTGAGGCTGGTGAGCAAATACGGCGACATATGCACACGGCCGTACATCAGCAACCCCTCGAATGAGGTGCCGCTCATCAGCACTGGTATCTTATTGCCCCAGGCATCGGCAAGCAGCTCGACGGGGGGCTTGCTTATCATGCAGTGTTCGGTGGCATAGGGCTCTACGACGGGCCCAAACTGAAACACGGAATCGTCCAAATTTTCTGCTTCGCTCAGGAGATACGGCTTCACCAGCGTTTCGCCGGGCAGACCCTGCAGAAACTCCAAGACCTTAAAGTCTGAAGCGTTCTCGATTTTTTTCATGCCCAAATGTTCGGCGAGTCGTCGCGCCAAATTGGGCACGGAGCACTGCGCCCAGGAGCACAGCACATTGCCCGACTGCATAATGGCCTTGTGGAAGAGGCCTTCGGCTTGCGGATTCAACATCAGATAGTGCACAGAAGCGGCGCCAGCGCTCTCGCCAAATGCCGTCACATTCTTGGCGTCTGCATTGAAGCAGAGCGCATTATCTGTGATCCACCTGAGCGCCATTAGCTGATCCTTTAGGCCCGCATTGCCGGGCGCACCCGCACCGGGATCGTTGAGGCTGAGAAAGCCGAGGGCACCCACGCGATACGAGACGGTGACCACGACCACGTCGCGCATCATAAAATAGTCTGGGCTGTGCAGGTCCGTGGTGGGGTCGCCCTTCTCGAAGCCACCGCCAAAGAAGAAAACAATCATCGGCAACGGAGCCTCCGTCTTCATCTGTACGCAGGTGAATGAATAATTAGCGTTATTTCAATAACAGTAGATCACTCGAATCACTCACAGACTTCACATAGACATTGAGGTACAGGCAGTTCTCCACGCCCTCCAGATGCTGCGTGTACTGATTGAACTGCAGCGGCTTCTCGCCCTTCTGGCAGATGAGCGGCTGCTTCCACGCCACCACCGGCATCGGCGCCTTGAAGCGCAGCACCCCGAGCGGCGGACGCGCATACGGTATGCGCTCGAAGCTTACGTAATCATCGCCGTAAATGCTCGTGCACTGTTTGCCCACAACGGGGCCACTTTTGGTCTGTACAACGGTTTCTCCTGAACTGCGAACGATATTACAATATAACTATTTATGTATTTACTGTTATTCGAATGGAACTGCGCCAGCTACTCACTGCGTCATGCTCTGCGCCGTACAGGGCTTACGTCTGGTCTGTTTGGGCGACGTGTTGCTGGTTTTGTTTTTATTTATGGGCACCTTTTGCTGTTATCTAGATAAAATGGGTTCGCGAACGCTTGAAACCCCGCATAAATTAGCTTAGCAACAAGTGCGAAGCAGAGCGCCAGTAAAAGAAATTATCTGTAATATATACTTTTAAAATATTACACACAGCTGATTTTGATTTAGCTGCTTTGTTTGTTCTCCTTAAAAACTACATTAGAGTACCGACAAATTTTCTGCGACTGAGATCGTAACGGTTGTTGTCGTTGCTTTTGTTGCTGTTATTTATCAGCAATGCACGCGACGCTCTTTTTAGTGTCTGCTTCGGCGATATGAGCTACTTCTCATACCAGGGCTGCACTGGCATTGTTTACAATCAACTCAAAATGGCCAGCATGAAGTGTGTATAAATTATTTACTTAATATATATATTTTCACATCATTTATTATATTAAGGACTATAGCTTAAATTCCGTGTTATATTTATGTTGGTAAAATAGTATTTGTATAAGTTCAGCAAACATTTTCTGTGTTAGTTCAGCCCTGGCAACAGTTTTGCTTCTCAAATACACTTGAATGTCGACTACACTGTGAGATTACGGATGTGCTCGGATGAGACAAGTATATAAATTTTATGACTCGACGTGTTTTTGTTGTTTATTTTTATATATATTTTTATGACAACGTTAAGCTTTGTTTTTCTTAAGTTCAACTACATATTTTGATATGAGAGATGTTTATATACATTTTAACCACATCTCATTTAGATAATTAGTAAAACGATTTGTAAGTTGCAAACAATTGCTGGTTACAAAATGGGCTGGAATAAACTAATATGTTTACGCGTGTGTGGTTTTTTTATATTGTGAGCATATCTTTTTTTTGTTTTTTTTTTTTTTTTTTGTATTAAGTTTTAATTAATATTAGAACAAGCCATATACCACAACACTTAATAGAAAAAACAAACAACTAATGTGAAAAAACCCAAATATGAATGCTAGAGCAGTCATAGTTTGTCATAAATTCTTATGTGTCATCACAGCATAAAGCTCATGTTAATGCACAAAGCACTTTGGCACTGCAAATGGATTAACAGCTGTTAAGCTGCGAGCGCTGTTAATGTATTGATAAAGAGAATATGCAAATCGCTCGTGGGCCGAATCTATTTTTATTACGCCGAAGGTAGGATTTTCTTATTAGAAATGAGCACCAGAGAGATAAGTTTCGACCAGACGTTCAGAGTACGTTGTTGACATATGAGTGAAAAACGCATGCGAATACATATACATAAACATATACAGTCATGGGCAGATCGCTGACAATGCTCAATTTGCGAGCAACGGCGCGAAATTGTTTTAATTGCATTGCGACGGCCAACAGAGTTGAAGCAAGCAATAGGAATGGATGTCCACATCGGCTTTCCCAAGCTGCTGCAGATGAGCGCCAAGTGAGTACAGAGAATCAGATTGTGCATATACAGGGTATTCGGCTGTCGGTGATCGAGCGACAATTCGTATATCAGCATGATTCGAGCGTACAGACAGCGATTGCGACTTGAACGTTGGACTTGGACCACAGCGAGGCAGCAATCAGTAGCCACTCCACCTCTTTGACTCTGTTATCTACTGT
Source organism: Drosophila mayaguana (assembly GCA_037075325.1). NCBI lineage: Eukaryota > Metazoa > Arthropoda > Insecta > Diptera > Drosophilidae > Drosophila > Drosophila mayaguana. The sequence goes on along the minus strand of JBAMCG010000037.1, from coordinate 9,330,001 downwards.
GAGCATTTGTTATCTCTTTGCCCGCCACTCCTCCTAGATTTGTCGGCCACAAGGTGCAGCAATATCGCCTGTCCACCAGCCACACGGTCGTCGTGGCCACCGACTATGGCCGGGTGCGGGGCCTGCAGCGCAAGACCGTCTACGACCAGGAGCTGTACTATGCCTTCGAGGGCATACCCTATGCCAAGCCGCCGCTGGGTGAGCTGCGTTTTCGTGCACCCCAGCCACCGGATCCCTGGAAGAGTGTACGCAACTGCACCACGTACGCCGAGAAGCCGCTGCAGCGCAACATGGTCCTGGGCCTGATAGAGGGTTCCGAGGATTGCCTCTATCTGAATGTGTACGCAAAGTCTCTGCAATCGGAGAAGCCGCTGCCCGTCATGGTGTGGATCTATGGCGGTGGCTTTCAGAAGGGCGAAGCTTCCCGGGATATCTACAGTCCGGACTACTTTATGAAGCAGAACGTCGTGCTGGTCACCATAAGCTACAGGCTGGGCGCGCTGGGTAAGTGAGGATTAAGCACGAAGCCTATAAAAACCAAAACCGATAAGCTCTCATCTCATCGATAGGTTTTCTGAGCTTGAAGGATCCGAAGCTGGATGTGCCAGGCAATGCTGGATTGAAGGACCAGGTGCAGGCCCTGCGCTGGATCAGCCAGAACATTGCGCACTTCAACGGCGACCCAAACAACATAACACTCATGGGCGAGAGTGCGGGCGCCGCATCCACGCACATCATGATGACCACGGAGCAGTCGCGCGGCCTATTCCACAAGGCCATATTACAGTCGGGCTGTGCGCTGTCCGCCTGGGCGGATACCCCGGATCGCAACTGGGCCCTAAGGCTGGCCCGCCAGATGGGCTACAACGGCAGCGATACGGAGGCGGATGTACTGCGATACCTGGCCAAGGCATCTGCACGGAAGATCGCCTCGCACGACCAGGAGGTTGTGACGCAGGATGAGTTGCGGAGCTTCTATCTGTACGCCTTCGGTCCCATAGTGGAGCCCTATGAGAGCGAGCACTGCGTGGTGCCCAAGCCGCACAAGGACATGCTGGCCAGCGCCTGGGGCAATGGCTTGCCGCTGATTGTGGGCGGCAACTCGTTCGAGGGCCTCTTCTCGTACCAGATGGTGCGCAACGATCCCTGGGTGATGACGAACTTCCACAATATTATTCCACGTGAAGTGAGCGAGTCCAGCACACCGGAGCAAGTGGAGCAGCTGGTGCGCAGGCTGAAGCAGCTCTATTTCGGGGACGAGCAGCGGCAATGCATGAAGCTATTCGAGGCACTCGACATATTCTCACATCGGCAAATCTGGCACGATCTGCATCGCATGGTAATGCCACGGCTGACCTATGCGCCGCACACGCCCACCTACCTCTATCGCTTCGACTTCGACTCGCCGCACTTCAATCAGTTCCGCTGGCTCGTCTGTGGCGAGCGCGTGCGCGGTGTTTCCCACGGTGACGATCTCTCCTATCTCTTTTACAATGTGCTGGCCACCAAGCTGAGCAAATCCTCGCCGGAATATCTGACCATCCAGCGCATGGTCGGCATGTGGACGGCCTTTGCGGCCAACAGTGATCCCAACTGCTGGGCCACCGACTCCAACAAGTGGATGCCAGTGCAGCTGAGGCCGGATCACGCTCACAACTGCCTCAACATCGGCGCCGAGATGGAAATGATGGCGCTGCTCGAGGCCCAGGCGCTGGCCATATGGGACACATTCTACGCCAAAGACGCTCTCTACTAAGCCGAAATCCCTTCTATGCCAATACCAGAAATTCCAATCTCATGTGTGTGAATACCGAGTCAACAGACGATAGTTTTCCAGACTATATCTCTGTATGCGTGTGTATGTATGTACGAATTTGTCATTAGGTATCATGTGATGACAAAGTTGTTACTAAAGTCTATCAAAATTCCTCGTTAAAGTAATACAAATTTAAAATATGAAAAAGTAATTCCTCAAACTTAAAATTAAATTATGTACATATGATAATTCTATAAAAAATAAATACTAATTTATTATGTATATTATTCAGTTTACTAAAAATTTAATAAGCAAATAATTTTAATAAGGTACTTATAAGTACTACTAAATATATTTAATACATTTTTAAGCAAATTTTAAATATGAAAAATTAATTTCTTAAACTTAAAATAAATATATGTACATAAGACAAAAAAAAAAATAAATAAAATAATAATAATAATAAAAGACAATTTATTATATTGAGAGAATTGAGTTTGCTAAAAATTTAATAAGGAAAGAATTAAAAAAAAAAAGTATTTATAAGTACTATTAAATATATTTAATAAATTTCAAAAATACATATAATATATATCTACCAAGTCCCAATTGGGCAACATTGGCAATTCCCATATAACAGCCCTAAAGCTTGATGCAGTTTTTTCATTTGGGTTGCCTTACACGCTACGACATTTCGTCAATCAAGGTGTCGTGTGTGAGCCGCAGTCAGCTCAGTCTGATCGAAGTTCGCTATAGTCGAATGCAACTCTGAATTTGATTAATTTGCCGGCTTCCGGTGCTGCTTAAATTATTCTTTTCCGTTTGTAAGTCAAAGTGAACACGTCGATTTGGAGATATTAAAAAAACTGTGAAGAATAATTGAATTAAATTATATATATAAAACTTATTGCATTAACTCAACTTGTAGCAGTAAAATAGAATCAACGAAAGGAATGGATGAAATAATTCCAAGGGGTAAGTGCGGAATATACAATTAGCCGAATGAAAAAACCTAACTGAATAGAAAGCAACCCCAGTGTAAATAAATTTGATCTCCCGCATTATTTACTTTAATTGCTTTTGTTTAAAAATCGTATGTCGCGTCTGCCGAATGCCAAAGTAAATATTTTTGAAGAAGTCTCGATTGAGGGGCGTCTCACGTTTTCTAAGAATTGCGCGCAGACGCCGAAAAACAAATCGCGAAAATGTGTATGAGTGTGCGTGTGTGAGTGTGTGAGTGTGAGTGGCTTGTGCTAGACAAATAAACTTTCTCGAATAATAAAAGGAAACCTAAGAAGAGTCGAAAGATTTTAATGTCTTTGCTACATTTAGTAGGCGACAGCATCTGTTTGCAATTTAAATAGAAATAAAATGTATTAAAATTGACATCTTGTATTAGTTATTTAAATAAAGAATTACATATTTAAATATTTAGGAATGCTAGTAAAGCAAATGAATTTCTACTATAGTTTTACTGAAAACTTTATTTTTTCATTATTTGAGTTATATTTGTATTATTTCTATTGTCTGTAGACTTCAGAAATTTCATATGAAATTTATCAGTTCCAACTAAAAAATATTGTTTTGGAATAATTTTTTGTTTTTTGTTTTTTGCACGCGCAGCACTGCCAACATATATGTTGAAATGTTATTGGCAAAGCAATTAGAATTTTCAATAATTATGGTTATAAAATATATTTATATTATAAAGTTTTTATTTATATGTATAGAATGTGGAAGAGGTAGCAGGCAAATGTCTAAAAAAATAATAAAATAATAACAAATAAAGTTTATATATGATGAATAGATAAAAAATTTACTTTTATTTTTTTGTGTATATTAATTGCTAGCAATTTGAATAGAAGAATACCAAGTGTTTTATTACATTCTCTGAATTCTCGCTTGATGTATCATGCGCAGCATTGCCAACACAAATGTTGAAAAGCTTGACAAAGCAATAAGAAATTGCATGCATGAAGCTATACTTTTTAAATACACATACCACTAAGTTATTATAGAAATGTTATTATTAATGAGTTTTATTTTAGTTTATTTATTTTTTTATTTGTATTTTTTGCTTATATTTATTATTTACTTATTTATTTTTGTGCTTATATATTATTTATATATTTATTGTATTATTATATTTGTATTTATTTTTAGCAAAATATCGTCCATTAAAAAACGATAATTCAAGAATCGAAATTTAAACAGTGAAGTGTGAACTGGACTTACTTAAAAAAGGTGTTTCAATATATTCTCTATATTTTCGCGAATGTTCTGGATGCCCACATATTCGCAGCATTGCCAACACACATCAATACATATTCGGCTTAGGTTGCTGGCTTGCCCATACAGATCTTCATATAAAGAGTCAGAGATATTTAACAGCTAATGAATGCAATTTCAGTGTCAGCATTGCCAGCGTCAAATAAATCAGTGCACACGTGTCACGGCAATGCCATTGGAAGGTTGTTCCCTTTCACTCTTAATTTGCGTGCAGTTCAACTTTTTGCACTTATCAATTATGGCTGTTTGTTGTCAAGTTTTCAACTTTTACCTCACAATTTTACAACAACAGCAAATCCCAATCAATGCAAAAAATGTGCGTGTGTGTGAGCGCCAATAAAAGTTTGCAGAGCGCCACCAACGAATGCCAAAAATGTGAGAGAAAAAATGTTAACAATGTCGATACAAATTGCTGAACTTTCCAAATGCCAAAATGAAAGCAAAATTTAAATTATGAAAATTGCGAACAAGTCAAATTTTGATGACCTATCAAACAAATAAGGTCCTTTTATTTTGTTTTTTTTTGTTTTTTTAATTTTAGTTAAAAATGATTGCACTCTGCACTTTAAGCTTTGAGCTTGGGCTGTTAATTAAAAATTGTCATAAATCTTTATGGAGTTTAACCCATTTACAGTCGACTGGGCTGGTGAGGAATGGCAATAAGCATTTTTGGTTAATGCCTGCCAGAGTCCTTTTTTATTTGCTCTACCACTCGCAAGGATTTTGCGTATTGCTCAAGTACTTAATTACACTTGCGCGCACTTTAATTTTCAGCTAAAAGAGTGAAAGAGAGCGATGGAGAGAGAGAGAGAGAGAGAGACCGAGAGTGAGTGAGTGAGTGAGTGAGTGAGGGAGGGGTAAGACCTTATATAAAGAAATGTAAATTAGGCTGCCAAGTCAAAGTGAGCCGAAACCTTGTAAATTATAGGCTTAAGCTGATGTCAGGAGCAACTCCTCCCCAGTTGGGTTACATGCTACTCAGCTCAAGCCGAAGCAACGGCAGATTCGGGAGCTGGCGCAGCCTCTAGAGCCTGTATGGCCGAAAGGCTTATTAAATTATGCGCATATAACGACGGGCGGGCATCCGCCAGTCAAGCTTTGGAATCTAATCCCACACTAAGCCAGATGCCCCTCAACATCTGACACTCGCTCGCAACTAAATTGAATGTCGCTGGGGTTAAGCGGGAGAATCCCGAGTAGCCAATGCCTGAAATATGCAGCACTCATAACTGCCTTGCCATAAAATCAAAGTACAGAAAGTCCGAGCTCCAGATTGGGCATCAAAATACGACTGCAGTGCATAAACATAATTTGGGTACGATTCAACTTTATGGATTTCCTTTCGTTTTTGCCCTCATTTTTATTGCAGCCAGGGGAATTTGCTCTATGAATTTGAGCTTTAGATTTTCTCATATATGTACATTTTTTTGCGAACTATTTGGAAGTTGAAATTGAAGACAAATTTCAATGCGTTCGCATTATGCGTATTTTGTTGTGATTGAGTTCAAGTTTTCAGGTCTAGCAAAAAGAAAAAAAAGAAAAAGAAAATCAGAATTGATCATTGATTTGTATGCCCAAGGGATGCGTCTCTTAGCAAATTCTTTACAGCTTAAATGTGCAAAGAGAGAAACGTTTTAGTTAAATTCATTTAATGCCAAGCAAGCGTTACAGCTTGTCGAAACACTTAATAATTATTCAATTAAAAAGTATGTAGTTGAAATATATTTTGTATATAATAATCTGAGTTTCTATTATCAGCTGGGACATCAGCGCACAGCCTCGAAGTTCCGTTTTTTTCAGTAATCAAATTGAAACCCGTTCATAATTAAAGAGCGGTTGAAACCCCAAAACAATGCAGCTACCCTGACAAAAAAGCCTATTAGCCGCGACCCAAAAGATTCAAACTTTATAACCAAATTCTTTGCTTTCTATTTCCTACGCTCGTTCACGCTGCTGAAAAGGGTATATTGGTTTTGTGCATACTGCGTGTTGTTGCTAAAGCGAGACAAAAGCTTAGCTACGATATTAATTATGGAGACAAAATTTAAGCCTATTCGTGTATAGCTAGGCGAATCAGACGAATATATGATATATGATATATGATATATGATATATGATATATGATATATGATATATGATATATGATATATGATATATGATATATGATATATGATATATGATATATGATATATGATATATGATATATGATATAGTATATATGATATATGATATATGATATATGATATATGATAAATGATATATGATATATGATATATGATATATGATATATGATATATGATATATGATATATGATATATGATATATGATGAAAGAATGTTATTAATGATAAATGACGCCTTCACTTCAGGTAGACCAATAACTATAAGGAAACTCCATTGTGACTTTCTTAAAAATATTGATTTTTCTTTGTGATATTGTTGGACTTGAATCGTAAGCGAGTATTATGCAGCTGATCTCGCTCGCCTGCACTGTTCTTATTTTGTTTACTCTATGCTTTTGTCATATTTCCCAAAAAGCAATTTGGTTAAAAGCAAATGAGTAATTATTAAACAGCTGAAGTCAAGGGGTCCCAAAAAAAAAAAAGGTAAGAAACCAAAAGTTGGCCAAGACAAAGGCAAAATGAAGCCGAAAGCAAAGTGAAACTTGAGCAGCATTTTTAATAAAATTTACAGTGGGCGAAGGAATACAAAAAAAGAAAGAAATTACATAAATTAAGTTGGGGCAGGGGCGGGAGTTAGCCTCCGTGCTGCCCCGTCAATTGGCAAATAATGAACTCTTATTATTAACTGAAACGCTTTTTGATCTGCCCAGGCAAATTACACGCTACAACGCGGCGTTGTACAACACTGCAAACGGACTTGCTGCTATGCAGCGCGGGCCATATAACACTCTTCGCTGCCTTTGGGGGCGAGGGGATTTAAATGTCGACTGTGGCGTTTGTAATTCACTTTGATTAAATATGCACACCGCAGACAGAAAGCGGAGGACACAAAGAGATGGAGAGGGGGGGGGGGGGGGGGAGATTGGCAGTGGATTTTGTAGAGCAGCGCATTAAAATGCCGCAACAATGCGGCAGCAGGGACAACTGCAAGTGGCTGTCGCTTTGCCGTATCCTTAGACAAGTCAAATAGCGAGAGTTGGACAAGAAAGCGCAAAACAAGTTGGCGAATTTTCGGCAAATGCAGCGTGTCCTCTGACAGGATATAAAACAATCAGCGCAAGCTAGCGGAAACGGAAGTGTTGCTGCCAGCCACACCCCCGCTCCAGCAATTGGGGGCGTTACGAACTGCAGCTGCTATGCGAGTTCTCCTTCTGGCTGTTGTGAATTGTAGTCCAAATGCTGTCCCATTCCGCTCCTGGCAGACACCACAACAGAGGACTCACTCGTCTGCCGCTGCCGTCTACCGCATCGGGTATATTAATATGGCAAATGGAAATTTCACGCTTTGTTGCCGAACGTCCTCGGACTGACGTCTAGTTTTTGTGTGCCGCAAGTGGCGTTGCAGCTCGTGTGGCTTGCAATTTGATTTATACTCCATGGCACTTAATTAATTGGCCTTCAAACTATTTTCAGATATTCTTCGGCACAACAAATCCTGACAGCTGTAAGGATAAGCATCGGCTATGGCAGCAAGCGAAACAATTTGCTTTGCTATTTGCAATTGGCAGCAGGGATATGCACAGCTGGGGTAAGCTTACGAAACGATTCGCTAAAGAATTTTGGGATTTGGGAAAAACCGCTAGCTTTTCATTTGGAGAGCTGCAAGAGAAGTATTTAATTACTTATTTTTTTTGTAATACTCTTATTTTTTTTACCTTAAATAACGCATTATATCTCTTATATGTATATGCAAGAAATTTTTATTAATATTTTATTTAAAAATATATTTAATAATAAAAATTGTGTTATTTTATATATTATTTCTTCATATGTTAAAATACACAAAACTAACTTTTGCATTAAGTGCAAATATTAATGAAAAATACATTTGAAGCTTAAACAGGAAACATTTTGAGTACAGACGGCAAAGCAACACGATATAAATCCTTCCAAACAAAATGCTAGGGGAGCCACTATTAACAGGAGAAAGGATTGTCTAAGCAAGCATATATAAAGAAAAAATAATAATAATATTATTAGCCGGTTTGCTTTATACCTAATGGACGCATCAGGCAATAAGATGAGGGTATAACGAGAATAATTTCAAGACTGCAAATCTTCATTTGATAGTGGCGAAATAGTTTGGATTCATCCGGATTGAAGAATAACTCACTTTCCACGTGACGATTATAAGTGAACAAGATTTATGTATGTATTAACAATTTTATAATTTTATTACATTATTATTAGTCATAATATTAAGCTGCTTTAACATTTTTCTAAGCTCATCCAAATTCCTATTTGTTTCATACGATTGTACTACTAATTTAAATTATTTAAATTAACTAAATTTATATTTTTTATTGATTCTTTTCTCATATAAATGATTTATTTCTATTCGTCCACGAAGGGACTTCAATGTTGTTAAAATAAGAGAATGTGAATTCATTATGTCCACATATAGAAGATGTATGTGAATATAAAGATTAAACACATCGCGTCATTGGGGCAGCTTAGAATATTGAATACTTTCAATACCATATATCGATTTCTATGATCTTCAAACGCCAATTCTTTCCTGTACATCTCAAGTGTAGTAAGTAGTGCCATTTTATATATTTATCTATGTGGATTGTCTACTTATACCTCATTAGTACCCTATTAGTTTAATTCCGTTCTTTTTTTCCGGCATGACAAATCAAAACTTAAGTAATGGAACCTAAAACCAAGGCCTATAATTTGGCAGTTACTATGGACCAACTCTTGACATCTACGAAAGATAACATATAATGGTCTTCAGATCGTAATGTTAAATCGCGAAAAACTATATATTCCAGATCTTTTACCTAATCTTCCTACATGGAGCCTTACATTTTTGTTAGCTCTCCGCCCTTTGGTGCTTAGCGGATCCGAAACCGATTTCAGATCCTTTTGAATCTCAAACAGGCTTTAATGTTCGAACTTTGCTTTTCCCTTTTCAGTACATCTAGCCTAGCTTTCAAAGACAAAGTATTCGTTGGCATCGCCCTCCTGCTCGCTATGCATGTCAGACACTTGTAAGTTTTTGATTTTCCTCAACAGCAATTGTAAAATTAATTTGATGAAAAAGTTTCGCATAGTTATTTTTTGCTTAGTTTCTAGTGTAATTGAATTTGGCATTAATGCATCACTTATTCCCACATTTAGAGTCAAATTTGCTGCGTAGCCCCATGCGGGGCGTTGGGTGCGGTGTCGTCTTTGGTGGGCGTGCCAAAATGTCAAACACAAAATTGACTGACAAACTTTTGCTTTCTGTGGACTTCTCTGAACTGCTATTTTTGGTTGGCTTCACTTGGCAGCAAATTCCCCTCTTTCTCTCACACTCTGCGGCAGGACTCGCTGCCCGTTGTTCATGATGACGGCTGTCCTGGCTTCTGGCTCCTGCTGTTGGGCTGGCTGGGAGGAGGTCAGTGCGAATGCAAGGATGAAGCAAAAACCCAAACAGTTTTGCGGTCTTGCATTTGAGCGTCGTCCTTGTGGTCCTTTGCCGTCTCGTTGGTGGTTATAAATGAAGCAGACAAGCAAGCAACACGCCCACCCACAGAATGGGGGCAGTGGTGGGTGTCTAGGCGAAGTGGTGTCTTGCGAACGAACGGCCATTCGTCGTTCTCGCTGATTCGGCATCCTCTTCGCTAGGCTTGTTCAGCGCAATGATAAACTGTATCCTTCAGCTGCCACGCCCCCACACCCATGCCTCGGCGCTGTTGTGCATTTGAACTGCGAGTTCATTTTACATTTTATGCTGTCATTAGATGTGTCTGCTCAAGTTGCTTATATTGATGAGTCCCTGGCGGTCTTTAGCTCGCGTTGAGACGCTTCATTTACATGCCCTCGCCCACTCCCCTCCCTCAGCCAATCTCCATCGCTTTGTAGTGCACGCCATATATTTAGAGACGTTCCGACTTATTTAAAATGCTATGTAGCAGACGCGTCTCACTTTTCACAGTGAAATGGGACACAGTCGCTTTTATCTGAGGTCTGTCCGCGTCTCTTGTTTTCATACCAGCTGAGAAATGCGTCAAGTTAGCTGGCGGAGCATCATCCTCGTAATTCCTGGCTTTCTTGTGGCGAACAGATGCCGCAGCACAAAGCCAATCAGTAAAAACTCGTTTAATTTCCCGCTAAGCATTTGCGCTGCTTTCGCCAGTCCAGTTGCATTCCACTCGATGTCAATGTATAGGATTTTTTATACCCTGATCCCATTAAAAATGGGAAATCAGGGTATAATGGTTTTGTGAAAAGTATGTAACAGGCAGAAGGAGGCGTGGCAGACCCCATGAAGTATATATATTCTTGATCAGGGCGACGAGCTGAGTCGATATAGCCCTGTCCGTATGAACGCCTAGATCTCAGAAGATATAAGAGCTAGAGAATGTATGCATACTCATGTATACCATACGCAGTACAAGTTTATCTTTTTTTTTCGATAACTCGTCCGATGACTTTTTTATCGCGAATAATCGATAAATTGATTTTGTTTATTCACCGTAATTTCAATACTTTTAGACCTAGAGACTTCAGATTTGGTGTGTATATACATCTGATCAATACGCAGATTTTGCCATTTACGGATTTTGGATACCACGCCCCCTTCGCCCCCAATTTGCAAAAAACGTATTTTAAGTACTAGAGACTCGTGCTTTGGAATGTACACACCTTTGCATATTGTGATCAGGTTCTGAAAGTTTCATGAAGATAGTTCTACTACAGGAGAAATTATTCAGCAACAAATTTCTCATAATATTGCCCACACTGCAGCGCAGCCCAAGCGCAGTCGCTGCTTACTGCGCAGTTAGCAGAGCGCGTGCTTATGCGTGCGTGAATATCAGCTCTTTGTAGGGGTCAGGGTATCTCCTAGTCGAGCAGTCTCGACTAGAGCTTCCTTACTTGTTATATCTGCTTTTTATAGTGGATGTCGAGGCAGTGTTCCGCTTTCGCATTCCCCTTGACAACGGAATTCCTCGCAATGCAGCTCCATTGTTCAATAGTCCTTCTTGGCTGAGGTAAAAAATAGCTGAGCAAGAGTATGTATATTAGGAGAGTACAATGCAATAGTCAACTGTTCCATAATACTCAAATGTAGGAAGCGTAACTTATTTAGGAATATAACTTTAAATTATTGTTGTCATTTCAGAGCCTGTTTCCAAATGTTTCATATCTACTGTAATACTTGCTGTAAGTTCGCCCACTAGTAGGGGCGTGGCAAGTGGGAAAATGCGTTTTCCAGTATCTCTGAAACCGTAAGTAAGTGCGAGAGAGTTGAAACTTGGAGTTTTCACAATACAAGCTCATAAAGATCTGGCGAATATATCTTTTACAGGTTGACAATTGGGTACTTCAAATTTAAAGGCTAATTTAATGTTCAGTTGCCAAAAAGCTTTGTCGCTGGCTGCACAAAGTCTATGAATGAGGTGAAAGATTCTCGTTTCTAAATTCTTTTATGTTATAATATTAATTTCTTTCAGAATGACTTCTAATTAAATGTTGCATATGTTTCATTTCTCATCTAATTTTCTATTATTTCCTTAAAGCTGAATGATTTCTTAATATTATATGTGCTTCTATGTTTCATTTCATATAGTCTAATTTAATGTTATTTCATATCATTTAATTTACAAAGTTGTACGATTTTACATTGCTTCATTTCAGATATATTTCGTCCCATACTCGATGCCTGGCTTAAGCCCGTACTCTTTGTTTCAGCCGCTTAAATCTCGCCCAACGAATCCCTTGTCAAATTGTCCACTCTATTTCATTTCGCCCAGTTAATATTCTCCTCTTCAGGCAAACACTTGCCGACACTTAACACTAGTTACATTCCAATTTGTTCCACTTTGTGCGGACTTTGCCATGAGAGAGGCGACGCATGTCTTGAACCCAGTTAATTTCCATAATGCGCTTCGGCCACATTTTTTCTGCTTCCATTAGCTGCATCTTGAAGCCCAACCACACGGACAACACACAACACTAATTAGCAACAACAACAGCAAAGGGGGCTTTGGTGTTAGACACCTGCTCCTACTAGCTCTTTATCTGATTGTGTGTGTGTTCTCTTTCTCCCTCCATCTCTTGCTTTCTCTTTTTCTCACTTGACTGTTCTGTGTGCCTTCATAAATACTGCGTGCGCCTGCCCAGACATGTTGTCCTGCTGCAGACCCGATGCCAGACGACGTGCTGCTAATTTAAATTTATTGGCATTAAATTTGCTGCTCAGTTTTGGATGCATGTGCAACGCTCGCAGCGGGGGGAAGTGGGGGCCTGGGGCAGTGAAGCAGGGCGACTGCTGTTGGCTGTGGCTCTGCTGCAAGAATTTATTACATTCGGTTGCATTGACACTGGCAGCTGGAATATATGGCGACCATTTCCCTTTTTCTTTATCCCGCCACTCGTTTGAGCCAGGCGGAGCACTGGATATATTCCCCGCTTCCAGACCGTACGGGATTATGTAAATATAGCGAAGCGCGTGACACCAGTTTCATTTCCATTTCCAGATAAACAAGATTCGCGAATTCATTTTATTTTAATTAATAAATATAACTTACATTTTTTAGTAGACTCAACGTATCGAGGTTCATTTTAAAATAAACTCTTAACAATTGAAAATCGGTATGCATAAATAGATTGTAATTTTCATGGTATTCTTGCTTATTGTCCTCTATGCACTCAGTTAGATGACATGAGCGAGAATAACATGTAATGCAATCCATAAATATCAATATCTGCATCACAGTGAATTCGTTGCTCTAAATGCAATTATATTGTATCCATCTCTTGGCTAACTTGGCTAAGATCATACGGAATAACGGCACAGCCTGGATAAGTAGGCGAACCCCGCCCCCCACGATTGGGTTGTGAGTTATTCTTGCTGATTTCTCATCCTAGATATCGTTCTGCTTCAATGATGAGATCAGTCAGAATAATTCACAGTTCAATTGACAAGCAACAAGTCGAGTTACGTATTTTTTTTTTTTTTTTTTTGTGTTTCAGTGCAACTTTTAACTTTGAATGACAGAAAAAACTATATATATATATATATTTATTAATATTTATTTATTATTTTAATTTTTTTTTAGTTTTTATTTGCAGCTTTTATCTGTTATGAGTTCATTCCAATGTTGATTTGGAGAACGGAGATGGAGAGGTAATCTGTAAACTCAGTACTGTATTTTCTAGACTATTTTAAAGCCAGAAAAATCACTAATTAACAATTAATTGCTATTCTCATCATCATCATCATCATCATTTGTACAAAAATAATATATATGTACCAACACTACGAATTATGAATTATGAATTAGTATTTTGAAGTCGGTAATATCAACGTTTTTAATTGGCTTTGTAAAGTTTTTATGTATCAATTTGGGCAAGGTGAATCAAAACAATTCGTAACTCAATCAACAGATTTAATGTATTAGCACATATATATGTTTAACTGGTGGATCTGTTGTATTAGAAGTTATAAATCAATAGTTGGGTATGTAATTATTATAATTAATTATTGCACCTATTTTTAATTAACCTTCGCTGTATAATATGCTGAGCATATATAATTTATTTATTTGTATTTACATAGCTTCGTTCACATTCGTATATGTTTTATTGCTAATATTTTGTTACAAAGTAGTTGCCAATGTGTATTCATTTTATTTGCTAACAACTATTTATTTGTATATTATTAATCGATTTATAGCCGCAACTTTACTATGCGTATACGTAATAAGCCATAATTTGCAGCAGCAGGAGAATCAGCTTTGCATTTTAGTATAGAACAGCAAATTTTGGAGTGTTATTTTAGGTATTTTTTTCTCCCTGTTTACAGTTCTATTTATTTATGTAATTAAAGTGGCATGCAGGGAATTTGTTGTAGAAATGTGAACTCTCCGTTTGTTGTTGTTATCGTGTGCTGTTACTCATGCACGGCCACAGAGTCAACGAGAGAGGGAGGGACAGGGCAAGATTTTTAATTGAAATTATAATAGGCTCATTATGCAAATGGTGCTTTGTTGCCTATTTGAGCCGGACAGCAGGATAAAACGGCACAGAAACGAGCCAACAAAATATGCTATTTGTTTTATGATTTTTATTCAGGTTTTTTTTTATTTAGTTATTAACATTTTTGGCGTTGGCTCATGGCAAGTTTATGGCTTGCGTGTCTAAAGAAAGAAATTGAAGCATTCAAACATTTATTTATGCTGCTTAGCTGTGCCTTTTCTCATTACGGCATAGATTTGTCAAATGAAACAATTTAAATGCGAATTGGCTCGTGGCACAGTAAATTTTAATTTATTTTTGCTATTTTCAGTCCACACTTAATATGAATGCATTCGCCAGCATTTGTAACTATTCACAAATGTCCATAAATAATTTAAGTCGAGCAAATTGTGTGCATCGCATTTGCGCACAAATATGAGCGTAAATGGACTTTTGCCCAGTATCCTGCCAGCCTGGCCTCCTGCCTGCCGCCTGAGTTGGTTGCTGTGTCGCATATAACAGAGCTGTGCGAGTTTAATCATTTAATGGCATTACCTTTAAATATGTAGAGCAAACACGCATCTAAATAATGCATACTTTTTTGTTTTTGCAGCAAACGTAGGGTATCGGGCGTCGGGTCGGCTCACTTACTTATTGCATATGCATAACCATTTGACAATTATGATTGGTAGAAATCATATTGTCCATTGATTGTGCTGAGGCATTGAGTGCAGTGCATAGCGAAGCTCAGTGTTGTGAAACGATACCAGTGTTCAGTGTTCAGTGTTGGTCAGCCTTAAGGGTGAACCGCGTCAATTTTCTTGATACGATGTGATGAAAGTTGATGGTGGTACACAATTAAGACTGAAAACCAAAAGTATCGTATCAGAAAATACTTGAATTCAGTTGAAAACTTTTTGTGCTTGCTATTTAATTATTAACTTTGTATTTTTGTAAAATCTTCTGCTATTCCACTATTTTCGATTGGAATTACACGTTGATTTTACAAATATACAAAGCTAAATATCATCGATGGAAATGCCAGCCACGGTTGTCGTCTATTTCAATTGCTTTTCCTCAAATCGTCTCATTGAGCCTTTGACTGGTAGTAAAATAACTAGAAAATTGCCATTCAATGTATCAATGGAACGATTTTACAATTAGCATATAAATTGAAAATTGATTGTTCTACATGTAATAATTTTTATATTACATAATTCGTACGTTACACTGAACAGATTTGTGTACCAATGCTCTGTTCAGTGCGATGTGTGAATCATGTATGTTAAAGCAGCCAACAAAATGTGAGTGTGAAGTGCTAGAGATTTAAATAACCTATTTTAAATTTGAAATAGTTATTGAGGTGTTTTCCATAGACATCAGTTGATTAGAGCTATTTTACCTGTTACTATTGTAAGCTGTATCGCGTGAGAATCGCATAGAGAGGCAGTTGGCTCTAAAAGTAGATCATGCAGGAGTCGCCTTCGGCGGCTAAGCAGCAAAATGGCGGCATAATTTAATAGAGTTCCCGCAGTGAACTTTTCGGAGCCGAGCCGTGTCTCTGGGTCCAGGCAAGCGTAGCCAATAAAGCTCAGAACTGCCTGCTCCCGGCTCATGTCCTGCCTGGCTGGCTGGTTGGCTGGTTGGCTGGTCGAATGTGCAATGGGGCGTTGTGCAAATATGTGCATATAAATATTTTGCGTGCGATGCATTAAAATTTATGCAAAACAAAAAAGCAAATTGACCCGCGTCACAACTGGCGTTCGTATCAATATTGTAATAGCGCTTTAACTTCGCCTGTTGCAGGCCGTTAAATGCATATCGCTTGCAAATTGTAAGGCACAAATGTCACCAGTTACCAGCTTTAATCGAATGCCATAAAAATAAGCGACAGCGCTGGCCAGAGGGATATGCTCGTAGTATAGCTTTAGCACTGTTCGATAAAAATAAATTGATATTTTAATGATTCATTTGATAGTTTTTTACTGCTAATTGAGGTGGGCATTAAGCTAAGCTTCGAAATATTTAATACAGCTGATGAATTTTATTTCGAATTATAGATGTGATACAGCGTAATGCTTTCAAGTGTGTCAAGTGGCATTTTATTTATTTTGTATTTCACCACAACAATGTGAAATGTCTGGCATATCTCATTTATTTGTTTCATATGCATATTTAGTGTATATACATATATATACCATGGTGATAAACATGTTTTCAACGCATTGCAAACCACATTTTCAATAGAAAGTAAATATTACTCATACGCCGCGTCAGCTTAAATCGCATTATAGGCAATAAATTGCATTGTTGAAAAAAAAAAGAGTATATAAAAAAACAACAATAGCAAAAACTTCAGGTATTATAATTGATTGTTTTATATTAACATTAAACAAACACAACAAACTATAATTAAAAGGGAAAGATAAACATGGAAATACGCGCGACTCGCCCAACCCGCTTCGAGTGCAATTTAATTTGTGTATTCGACTGTAAATGCGCTGACAAAAAAATTTACTAAGATAAACAAAGCACACTAACCATAATAATAATCACATGGCAAACATATCAAACTTTTTTCTAAGAGCGCTTAGGAAAAAACTGTAAATAAGCACTGGACAACGGAATCGAGTGTCAGATAATATGAAGCACGTGAAAGATGCGAGGGAAAGTAAAATGAGGGAGCTCAGAAGGTGGCAGTTGATGAGTAGAGTCGGGCGTTTGGATATTCAAAATTTATTTCATAGTCTTATAAATGCTAGTCAATGGCATCGTCAAAATGCTCCAGATGATATATCGATGCTTCTCTCCAAGAGGAAAATTTTTAGGAGAATAACTCAACAGCTATAGAATGAAAAGATATTTCTCTCTTGGAGCGATTCGAAATCCCCAATATTGTAGACATCTACATTTGTTTCACTGTTAAAATGAACTATAACTAATTTTGTCAACTAGTGTAATTAAAAAACCAAAAATAAGACACTAGGCACTTGCAATATAAATATTTGATATTTGGAAACACGTCGTCAATTTGTAATTTGAAATTTGTTTTGTTGCCTTTGCAGGTTTAAGCGTGTGTTGGTGTTTGCTTTGGTCCGTGCAGTTGATTAAACCCAACAAACGCTTAAATCTACAAATGCCCAGCAGCCAGCAATCGGACAAGTGTGAGTGCCTGTGAGTGGAGTCTCTTTAAATGGCTATACAATATTTATTGCATCTATAGACTGAGCTTACGTTTTTGCATATTAAGCCAGACTATACATGCAGTAAATGATGTTGGCTCTGATCGAATGGGAACTGCAAGGGAGCTAAGCTACGGCAATGAATATAATTGATATTTCTTCAATATCGTATAAATGAAATATTATTCATAATATAGTATATTTGATATCATCACTTTCGAAAGGTTTTGTATGAATTGCATCAATATTTCTCTATTACTACAAATATTAACATCTGCATTGAAGCAGGTATGTATAATCAGCATTGCAATTGGTATTAACTTTTTTATTATCATTACTTTTTTATTAATATTATTTCATTTGAGTTAATATTGGGCTTGGTTTGACCACAGCTTCAAGCGTTAAGCTACTTTGGAGGAGGACGATCTGCACACCTACAACATTCTAAGGCTGGAAATGATTGCAGAAAGCTGAAATTTAATAAGCAGATGATATCTCAAAGACTTATAGACTGAGCCGGATTGCTTAGCTTTCGAGCTTGCTCTTCATTAAATAAACACCTCATAGCTAACCAGGTTTTAACTGAGGAAGAGATGCGAGTAAGCGAAAACAAAAGAGCCTAATGGACAGTGTTAATGGTAGAAAGACAATGAAAGGAAGGAACACCGACACATCTATTAGAGTGCTACATAAAGAAACCTAACTATAAAAAAAATAGCTGAGATTTGTATTATTGTTACCTTTATCATTGTTCATTTAAAAAAATTCACGTAATAATTTTAGCTAAGGCCTGTACTGGAAGCGCATATAATTTGTGAACTTGTCTGAATAGATTGAAGAACAGAAGAAAGATTTATTTCGACTTAAAGCAGTGTCAATCTTGCCTCGACAGAAAGAACACACAAAAAATCTGCTTGCATGACATTTAGCACGCTTAGTTCGTTGTTTTATTTTATATTTTCTTTTCTTTTTTGTTTTATTTATTTATTTTTTTTTTCCTTCTGCCTGGGCCACTTGAGCCAACTTGCAGCTAACAGGCAAATAAAGCAATTTCGTGCAGTATTTGCTTGGAAAAAACTTGAGGGACACGTGGAGACGTAGAGACGTAGAGACGTGGAGCGGCGGCATGGGCTTAAGGAGTTGCCACGTGGAGCGACTTGATGCAAATAAACCGCAGCAGCAGCTGCAGCAACAGTCCTGGCAAGGACACTCCGGCAGCGACTCAATAGTTTCTAGTTGATCTTCAGTTTGCCAGTAAGGACAACAGCTGGGCACATGACCAGCCCCAGCGCCAACCCTAGCTCCAGCTCTGTGTGGCTGTAGGCCAAAAGGATGTATGCAAAAGGATTTGACACTTTTTGGACAGTTTTGCCAGTGGCAGAAGAAATGTAGATTTATGTACACTTACAGATATATATATTTATATATACACCCTAAATGTATTTTAGTTGTCGTTAGAGGCGTGTGGGCGTGGCCGGCTACTGTAAGCAGATAAAACCAAACAAAACTCTCGCTGCACTCGCCCAATTTTGCGCCAACTCAAAGGGACTTTCAGACAAGCCGCCCCCGTTGCCTCGCCCCTTTGACCATCCGCGCGCTGCTCGTGCGAAAACTTTAAATTGCAAATGCAACAGAATTCAGAGCGAACCGAATTCCAAAGCTGAAAGAATTTACATTTACAAGAAAAATTGCTTTGCAATGCTGCGCAAATAATTTGGCTGCATATGACACAACCAACATGCAACAACACGCACAACAGCAATTGCAACCGAAATATAAAAAGTAATGTACTCTTTGGAAAAGGACACAACTTCCGCCCCCAAATAAAGTACGCAAATATTTCTTGAACAAGCAGAATTTTTGCAATTAAATTTGCACAACTTTTGTCGGCGGAGCAAGAATAAATAGCAAAATCTGAACTGGAGAACTATGAGCTATAGCAGTGTGAGATGTGTGTGTTGCTTATGTAACGAATACTTTTATAGGAGAATATTGAATATTCATAAATAAATAGTATATAATATTAGTTTAATGTTTCAAAATATCTTCAATACTCAGAAAAACATTTTGACAATGCAAGAAAAAACTCCAAAAACAACAGAAATTAATATACATTAAAAGTGGAAATGCAAAACTTTAGCAATAATTGCAAACACATGTTTGCATGTAGCCCCAAGCATTTGCTTATTTTAACTCAATCAATTAATGGCTTTTTGAGCACAAGAGATAAATCAAGCATTTAAGTTTTAAGCCTTCCCTGTCAATTATAAATGGTGTAACAATTGTTTAGATTATGCAAGTGACATATTTTTTACTTTAAAGCTACATATTTCAATAATAATCAATATAAACTAATGATTGTAATTTTGTATATTTGTGGCATTATATGATTCTGAACATTATATATACTAATTGAAAATTGTAATTATATAGAATATAGAATATTTTTTATTTAAAAAAAATATATTTTCCTTTATAATTGTGGACCAATATGACTTAAACTTTCAACATAAACTTTGTTTATAAATATTAAATATTGAATGTTTTAAATTATAGTTATAACTTCTCATTTGTTAAATATTAAATATTTTGACAAGCTTTGCTATTTTTATAATTAGTGAACTAACAGTAGTTGTGCTGCTTAAATTATAAAAAAATATTTACTTTTATTTATTATATTTATAGTTAAATGTTTTTTCTTTATTTTCATATCTTTTAAATTATATAAATTGCTATTTATATTTAAATGAATCTATTAGACTTAAAGCTTGTCCTGTCTTGTCATCAATTTGTGAATTACTTATTAACAGAAGTTGGTAGGATGCTGCTGTTGCTGTCTCCTGCTGCGTGCTGCTTACTGCCATTCATTACCGAACTCATCCAAAGTAATTCTATGGGAAAATTAGTTTAAGCAAGTACCGCTACTGTTCAGCGGTCCGCCGTCGCCGTTGCAGTCGCCGTCGCCGTTGTAGTCGCTGCAATTATTATGCAATTACAGGAGCTGATGAGGCTGGCGTCAAGGATAACTACATAAAACTGTGTTACCTAAGCAACCTGCTGCACAAAGTTTCGGGGCGGCGGCAGGTCCTGGCACAGGAAGGCAATTTAGTGGCGGCGGCGGCACCAACAAAAGTGACAACAGCAACACCAACAACAACAACCCGAGCCACAAAAAAACAAAGTACAAGGATTGGAACAGCGGCAAATCGTCGGGCGACGCCTTTGTCTTCTTTACGCGTCGGTGGCGGCTGTGTAATATTTTTCTTTCATTGCCTGCCGCATGCCGCATGCCGCTCGCTGCTCCTCTCGGGCTCCACGCTTGGCGCCCCGGAAAAGCTCATAAAACTTTTTCAATTTCACTTTAATTCTACCGAGCCGCGTTCGCTTTTCTTTCATTTCATTCTGCTCCTTTTTTTTTATCTAGTAACAAAGGCATTTGGCTCTCGCTCTCGCTGTGTGTAGGCATTTTAGTTGCATGAAAATTCAATTATGTGCATTACCTTACTTTGGCATTATATATATATGTACATATACAGATGCTATATAGCCTGTATATGGCTTTCACGATTTGGATAGCCATACTTTGGCTAATGACAATAGAATTAGCCGCCTCTGCCACGCATCAAAACTTTTTCCATTAAATCTGCAAATTTGTTCCTTGGTATTTTTATGCTCTATTTCTAAATAAGCTATATTTATGTGTTTGTGTAATATTTAGCTTAATTTTTTATTTAAGCAAAGGTAAGTTTTTATAAAAATGTTTAAAAATTTATAAATAGATACTTCTCAACAGATAAAGCCAACATTCAGTATGTATTAAATATCATGTATATATGTACATATATCTCCTTCGATGAAATTGTATTCTACGCAAACATTCTTGTGCAGTTATCGGAATTTAATCAGCAAAATTTGAGCGCCCTTCACCTGTCAGCTAGTTATTGAGCTAATTAAAATGTTTGGCTCTAATTGCAGTTTCTTGTTATCGCATGTTAAGTTTCCTAATGCACCAACACAAAGATGCGCCTGGTTCCATAATCAAGTGTTGATGTGTGCTTTTGTCGCTTGTAAGTAATAATAATACTGGGGGCCATCACATTGCTGTCCTTTGCCTTGGGTTCTCTCAATAAACATTTTTTAGAGTTTGATTTCACAATTCAACTTGCCGCATTTTATAATTTTAAATATATCGCGCAACTGCCAGAGTGTTGTTTTTTTTCGAATTAAATGAACATAAGAGTTGTTTGTGGTTAGTAGATGAGTGTAGTGCTCGCTAATTTTGTATGTATTGCTATTTCGAGCCATTTATGTATTCACTGGAGAAGTTCAGAAAACAAAAGCGAAAAGAACCAAAGGCTCCTGCTCAGAGATAGAGCGAGTATATTTTTCGGTTGATTTACCGCACAAACTCAGAATAAAACGGTCAACTGTTTGCAGGCTATGTTTTTAGATTCTTAAAAGTTTGGTTTAATATAATATGTATATTTTAAATTACATTATTTCTCTATTCTATATCATTTAGTTTTTATTTCTGAGTTCATTTCGGCATTTAGGGCACTTGAGATGTTAAAAAATTCTGAAATAGCTGGGCTGTGATGCAAAAGATTAGCTAGAATCGATAAAGTTGAATGGACTTCAATTAGGAAATATTTATGCACTGTTGAGAATCGGTTAAATATATTATAGTTATTTAAAGATTCAACATAGCCATAATCCCCATTCCATATTGACAATGCAGCTCATTAAGATTTAAATTGACAGCTATCGATTGATTGACCTATCGGTTATCGTCAGACATGTAGATATTGATGTATTCTCAGCACTGAATCGATAATCATGCAGTATTTCAACTACGTGTTCTTCTCAGTGAAAATTCTTTAATATAATTTGCAACCTTTCAAAGTTTATTTTTG
This sequence comes from Drosophila mayaguana, assembly GCA_037075325.1. Lineage (NCBI taxonomy): Eukaryota > Metazoa > Arthropoda > Insecta > Diptera > Drosophilidae > Drosophila > Drosophila mayaguana. The sequence continues at coordinate 9,307,729 of JBAMCG010000037.1, read as the reverse complement.
GTTTTTCATCAGAGCAACCGCCAGCGTCTGCAGCTGCAGTGACACAAAGCTATTTGTATTCGGGCAGTGATTATAATTTAAACCCGTCCAACACGGTAACCGAATGCAAACAGTTGGCTCAGCGGTCACAGATGGCAAGCTTGAAGCGCTGCCAATCTGTGCGGTGCCTGATTATCGAGCAAAGCAAGTCGAGGGGAAAGTGCACCGGCCGAAGGTAGGAGTGTGCAAGGGGCGGGGGTACATGGTAGCAGGAAGGGGGCTAAGCTTATGCACAACTTCATCGCATCATAAACATGAATAATTACGTTGCTTAACGGTCGTTGAAAGCTCTGGAGAACTGAGTCGAGTAGCTGCTGCTGCTGCTGCTGCTGCACAACAGTCGCCGGATTTTGCTCTGCTTGCAGGCTGTGGGCTGGATTGGGCGGGGGGTGGCTTGTATTATGGGTGGTACATGAAAAGTAGCTTAACATTAGATAGCACAACATGCGACACTTGTCGGGGCAGTCAAAGCCAATGACAGCAATCGAATGCAGCACCCAGGTTCATCTCAATGACCCAGTCATGACAGAATTTCACATTTTGCGCAATCAACTCACATTCCTGAGAGTTACGAGTGGATGCCATCCGGCTCTCATTTATAATTCGGTTTTGCTTGCTTGGATTATGGCCATGTCCTCTACTCTAACTTTGAATGGCTCTGTAATGCGTTTGCCATGTCCAAATAAATGGGTTCGGTTATGGCTGCCAGTTGTATTTCTGTCAAAGAATATCTTGAGCATATTGATTAAGTGGCCGTTTTTCTATTTTTAAAGTTGACATACATATTGGGCCAGCACTGGAATCTTTTTGACTGCACTCAACACACATATGATTTGATTAACTTCTGAACAGATACAGATAGCTGGGCCAATTCATATGTTCGCTAGTACGTTGATACATATGTAGGGGTAGCTCATTGATGTGAAAGTGTTGGCAAAGGTTGTAACTAAGCGAAACTCTACATATACAAGATATAGAAGTGAATGAGCTGAGCTAAGGCCGAATACATTAACAGAAATTGCTCCTACCCCAATATTGACAGATTCTTAACAGCGTTATCCGCTGTTAATAACATAGGTGCCGCTTGTACCCTAAGAAATATAAGCTAGGAGTCAGCCTTTTGTTTCTGTGTAAGACGAGTAGGAATCAAGCAATTCCACTAATCTTAAGAATCGAAGTTTATAAAGTTTTTTAGTATATCTCGACGCCTGCACTCCATTAGCAAAATGCTTTACATAGTTCGCATAACATTTTAAGTTAGTCGCTGTCATATAAGCTTTTTGGGCACTTCAAATTCGTAATATTTGAACATATTTGCGAGGTTTTTGCTCCAAGTGTTTGAATAAAAAGTTTCCATTTACATCGATACATGTAATAGGGTATACGAACTGATTTGCTAAAAGTCTGAAACGCTTGTTTTTGTGTGCTCGGTAATTGGCTGTGTAAGCTTTTTGCATTTGTGATATATACATATGTACATATACTCGATGCACAGAGAAAACTTTCTTACAACAATTTGTGGATGAGCTGAGGGCGGATCTGAGTCATAGCCATGCAATGGAAAAGGATTGCAAAAGGGACACAAGACAGTTTGAGCAGTTCGTTTTTGCAGGGGTCTCGGTTCTATTTTAGAACTCCTTCCCTTCAACAGTGGGAGATAGATATTGGTCAACAACTAATAAAACTTTCTGTGGCATCTAGAGAGCGCAGAGCACGAACTCGAATCGCATTCAGTTCTTGGCGAAGCGAGGAACACCTGTCTGACCTGTAGCAAAGAGCGTATATAAATATTTAAAAAGTTGCAAAACGCTGCAACAACAAAGGCAAATAAATCCAACAGAGATAAAAAGTAAATGTATTGGCAAAAGTAAGCTGAAAAAAATAATACAAACTAATTGCTGGAAATAAAGTTCACCGGTCAAAGTGGTTTAATGTGTAAAACGATCATTTTTTTTATTCCGCTTACGATTCAACGCCGGGAGTTAGTTCTATTAAACTTTTTTATATGTTACAACTAGTTCTTTTTGTTTGTTTGTTTTTTTTTTTTCTGCAGCATGCCCCTCCTCCCCCAACCGGAAAGTTGTGCAAATTGTGCGGAATTTTTAAATTTCTGCTACGTTTTTGCAGCATCAAATTTTCTGCGTGTAATTTTCGGGCGTGTTTTATATTTTTTCGTACTCTGGCTTCAAATTGGATTTCTTCTGCGGAACCGTGCACTCAATTTTGGTTTGGATTATCGCTGATGTGCAATAAAACGAAATGTGCTAAAACTTTTTAACTGGACAAAACTCGTTGCAATGGAGTTTAGCTTGATGTACTTTTTCTGCACTTCTCATTGTGCTTCTTCTTCTTTCTAACAACAAAGAAAGTAATGTCAAGCTTAAGTAGGATAATAGCAATACCCTATAAGTTGGGTATATCTGAGTTATGCATACAAAAGCCAAAAGTCAGTGTGAGTATATGATAGAGTATAGAATATTTTATTGTTCAAACATGGTTGCTTGTAAGTGGCAACATTTATGGGATAGTTTTTGGGAATAAGTTCAAATTCTCTTACTGAATGCTGCAAAGGAGCCTAGAGATTCTCACACTACAAGGAACATTTCTAGGTTCATTGGAAGTATTTATGAGTTAGTTAGAGTTAGTTAGCACCGAAGTATTGCATTGTCCTTTGTAGGGTATATGTTATAAATCCTTGTAACTGATGGAAGTTTTTGTGCAAATTCCTTTTCTCATCATTATGATTTATACACATGTATATATTAAAGACAATTGTCAAGTCTATTATAAGTTTAAGCCAGTCAGTATATAGCCGGCAGAAATGATCCTTTGCCATTTGTAACGTACACTGTATAGATGCCTGTTAATTTAAAAATTTTGTTCAGAGCAAGGGAGGCTAGCTGCCAAGTGGAGTAATAGAATGATGCATATATAGATCGTGCCAGACCGTGCATTGTAAGAAATACAAATTTATATATATGTAGATCCTATTTTTCCAATAATATGGTTACATAAATATTTCTTTGCAGGACATGTTGCATCCTCTGTAATACATTTTGGAATCCATTGTAAACTGTGTAAATTTGCTCTGCTGTTACCTTTCGAATGGAATTCTCTTCTTCTTCTCATGATGACATTCTCCTTGAGTGTCGATTGTCTTTAGCCAAAGGCTATCGATAGCCCTATAATTAAGTATCGATAGTTAATAGCAGTGCTATCCCCTCTCATTCCTATTGGCCTAATGCAAGATTTATGCAAAGCATTTAAACTAAAAGCAAGTACATTGCTTTCTCAATTTATACATTGGAACATGTTATTTTATAGTTCTTTATAGCTTTGTAAATTTATTCGAAACTGAGTTGTGGTTGGTTCCTTGAATAGCTCCTTACAGGTGCATTGTAAATTAATTTTAACTAATATATCAAGCTCACATTCACATAACTTCTAATGGGATTTATCCTCTGGTAAGTGCTTAAATAGATTACTTCAGATTACGAGTATATACTAGAGCAGGAGGCAACATGTTATTTATTTTGGCTGTGCTTAACGCTCACTCACCTTAAATGGACTTGTTTGTTTTGCAAATACTTTTATTAGCGTATAAAGCAATTTCCAACAGATTTGGCAACATAAATTACCAACTTTTAGCGCTGAGCGTTACCCAGTCCTTGGCGCCACGCCCAGCTAAACTGCCCCTGGCCCGCCCTTTGCCGGGAGAAGCCTCGTTGAGTCGTGACCTTTTTGGCAACATTAAAAGTGATAATTTCTATTCACACAGAGCCACTTGCAGGGGCTTTTATTATTTAATTTTCAAGCTTGTGCTAATAAATTAGGCACAGCATGTGGCAGCCAGCCGCCCACTCACAGCATGCCACGCCCATTGCGAGCATGTTCCTTATTCGGCTCCGGCCCCGGCTTTGGCTGCTGCCTCTGCTCTAGCTGCTCTGCAACAATAGCGAAACACATCACATGCAAAAACTACAAAAATAAAATGCGAAACTTTTGTTGAAATCAAAACCCTTCCCCCTGCTGCAGGCCCAGCCACAGCTCCTGCTCCAGCTTCAGCTGGAAGTAGACATTTAAAGGGATTATGTGCCAAGTTCTTTGGCCCAGTGCCTGCTCCATGCTTCCTTGACATTTCCCCACGTATGTGTGTGTGTGTGTGTGAATGCGTACTTTCCTTATTGGATTTATCCTAGCTGCGAATCGCAACTAATAAAAATCACGCAAATCTTGAGCTAAAGGAAAATGGTTAGAAAGCGGCTAACGATGTTGGCAGCAATTTAGCCAAAATGTTTTTATTCAATTACGCATGTGAATTATGCAAGCTTTACATAGCCCATACTTTCAGTGAGAGCCAGCTCCAAGCCATTCCCTTTGCCACGGCTCCCAGTTTGGCAAGGGCAAACATTTAGAATAGACCAAAGCCACGCCCTCCTTCAATATATGTACGTATGTATATATCTCTTTTTTTTTTTTTGTTTTCACAAATTAAGCAGTTAAGCCTTGCACCATGCAAGCTATAAAACAATCTTCGCATAGAATAATAGTGCCAATAGAAATACCCTGTAGGCTAGCAAAGTGTTGGCTAGTCGAACGGAATTAGATGTGCTTACTTGAAGCGAGTTCCTGCTCAAAATAAGCAAATAAGTAAATATATAATAAAAAAAAGTAATAAAATATTTGTTCTTAAAATTTCTGCAATTATTTAAAAACAATTCATGAGCTGCCTTACTAGCCACAGCTAACAGCTAGCCTGTACTACCCTAGTGCACCAAATTTTTATTGACTATAGGGTATATTTGAGCGAGTCGTCTGGCATGTATTCACTTATGCTTTGGCAAATTTGCATAATAAATCTATTTTCAATGGTTTCTCTTCGTTTTTTTCGGTGTGTGTGTGTGTGTGTGTGTGTGTGTGTGTGTGTGTGTGTGTGTGTGCAGCTTTTATCTATCGTTCGCTGCCTTTACGTATCAATGGAAGCATTATAAGACTTGGAGCTCTTTTATGTAGTTGCCAGACCATCAGCATATTTGGTTAACAGCTGCATGCGAGTTTGTCTATATATGTGTGCGTGTGTGTGAAGCTATATTTGTTATATATATAAGTACACACACACACATTCATCGTCAGCCATTGATCCGACGCTTTAACTGCCTCTTAAAGTCCTCGTTATAGCCATTTATTTACTCAACCATTTCCGAACTTTTTATTTTTTGCATTGAAAGCAGAATTTTCAAAGTATCTTAAAGCACTTTTCGCTCAATGCTTTAAAGCGCATTCAAATGAGTTTGCTAAATAAAAAAGAATTTCTGTGTTTTTTTTTTTACATTTTTATAACTTTATTAGTACTCAAATTGTTTTGGTTTCCATCTGAAATGTTCATTTATTTTTTATTTTTTGTTTTGATCAAAAACCGTTTGAACAGTTTTTTAACAGTTTGTTTTAATTAGTATTAAATTTGTTCTATTTTTTGTTTTGTTTTTTGAGACTTTAGTGAACTTTTTCGCACTGTTTCACTCGTACACATTTCTAATGCAATAAATTTGAATTAATTTATGTATTAAATATATCATTTCAATTTGTTTTTTTTTTTCTCCAGTTCAATTATGCAGCACACTATAAATATGCACATATATTTTGTTATTACTTTTGTTTTGTATTTCCTTTTGGTTTGCTATGTATATATATATATTTACTTATACATATATTTGCTAGTTTTACATCATTACAGTTACACTATATATACTATATACGCATACACATAGGCTATAGAGCTATAGAGCTATAGAGTTTTACATATTCATTTCATTTACTATATCATTTGTTTTTACTGCCTCTAAATATGTTTGTTCTTCAGTTTTTGTTTTTTGCTTTTTGTTTTTCTTTTGCCGTTTTCTGTTTGTTTTTATATAATTTACAATTATTTTCCACATGCACGCAAATTTAATTGTTGTAATTTTCGCGCTACTTTATTTTAATGAGCTGCTTTATAGCGCATTTTCGCAACTCAATTTCATTTTTAATTACATTTTCGACATTTTCACTAATACTTAAAATTAAAAACTGAACATTTTATATTGTTTATATATTTAGATATATATTATACGCGCTTAACACTCACTGTCTAATTGAATTTTTAACTACTAGCAGTGTGTTTCTCTTCCTCTTTTTTTGTGTTTACGAATTTGTGTTTGCTATACCCTGTACCCGACATCTGATGTGAGTGGAGTCAGTAAGGATGAGAGCTTAAGGCTTGAAATGGATTAAGAAACGGATGTTCGTCTAACAATTTGTATACTCATGTAGTCCAAGTTGCGAACTAGCTAAGAATTTGCAATACTTTAATGCAGAAAGATGACAACTGAAATCTATTTAACATCTGAGTACAGGGCATCTGCTAGTCGAGCGCTTGCTTACGTCTTAATTGTGGAGTTTCGTTTGCTTTGGATCTGCTAGATTTGCTTTTGGTTTTTTGTTACGCATTTAATGTTAATAGCTTTATAAATATTTATGTTGTTTAGTTAGTCGCATAACAAAGTAGCTGCAGGCTTATAATTAACAATACCAATTTTTTGTTGTCCGCTTTGTCAAAGAGTTCTGATTTTCATTAAAGGCTTAAAGTGGTTGCTATTGGAACTGGGCTACAAAAGGTGTTTAAGCGGCTTCTACATCCAAATCGAGCAAATTACAAAACACAAACAATTAAAATCTAACGATAGTTTTTTGTACATGGAACCGCAAAATTAATAAAATGTAATTTCCTGTTTATTTATTTACTTTTATTTTTTTAATTGTATTTTGCAAATTTGTTAATGCTATTTGAATGAAATTTACTTTTGGATTAGGTGTTGTTGATGTTGTACAGCTTAAAAGCTAGGCCTTTATATTATTTACACACATACACAATATGAATTCAGTCTTTGGAAGAATAACATTTATATTGGTTTTATACATATACATATATATTTTTTGGGAATATATCATTTTGTAATATTTGGTGAATCGTTTTTATGCATTAAAACTAAAATGGATTTCTCATTTAAATTGTTTTGCCGAACTGTGATTTGGTCCTAGATGGAACTTTTGTATAAATAAAGTATAATTTATTGGGAAAACTGAAACAATCAAATTATTTAGCTAAATGCTCTGAACATGACAACAAAACTTAACGCTTTTCTTTTTTATATACAATAAAACCGATGTTAAAATGAATGAATTAACATATGCAGCTGAACATTCACAGCAGGCAGCTGAAGTAAAGCAAATTCTGTTAGCAATTGCAGCACAGTTGAGTCAACTAACCCGGCAGGCACACAAATACAAACACACAAATACATACACACAAACACACACACATACACACGGACATACACACTCAGTTTGAAACGGCTTTTCGGACTGTGCGCTTAGATGATCTAGGCTTAAAGATCACATTTGAAACGCACCGTCAATTAATGTCACACACGCAGCTCATCCATCAGCGGATGCTGTTGTTGTTGCTGCTGCTGCTGTTGCTGTTGCTGCTGTTGCTGCTGCTGCTGCGACTGTTGCTGCTGTACGTGCTGCTGCGTTGTGGTTGCCACAATTACGGGCACTGTGGGTGGCTGGGGCACGGGTATCAGGCCGCCGGCAGTGGTGAGCACCGTGGTCATGCTTTGATTATGATGATTCTGCATATGCTGCTGATGCGTTACCACGTGTTGCTGCTGTGCGGGTGAGTGCTGCTGCTGTTGCTGCTGCTGCTGCTGCTGCTGCTGCTGCTGTGTGACTTGCGTTTGCTTCATGCAGCTCTTTTTGGTCAGCGTGCCGCACTGATTGCCCAGCACTTGAAGCGCATGGGGCGGCGGCATCATGCCTCCGCCGCCGCCCACCTGGCCAGCATCCTGCAGCGAGGACTTCATGTGCTTCGGAGGCGGCGGCGCACGATGCGGAATGTCAGCGAACTCCGGCGGCGGCAGCTGATGATGCTGCATGGCATGATGATGCGACAATATGGTGGCCGGATCGCTCTTTGCATGGATGGTCAGGGTCTCCAGGTCGCCGCAGATGTTGTTGGGTATTTGACCATTCTCCTGCCGCTTCAGCTTCGTCTGGCTGCGTGGCTCGCTCAGCCGCGTCTTATCACGCTGATAGTAGACGCCCGCGAAGATCAGCACATTGAGTATTAGCAGAGAGCAGCCAATCGCAATGGTCACACTCAGCGCCGTGGAGTAGGCTGCAAAGCCGTCGCTATCCTGCGAAGCACTGGCTGCGCCGCCAGCCGCATGATCCGCATCCAGAATATCGTCCGGATAGATTTTGGCGCCGCCGTAGCGCGTGCCGTTGCGCTGCAGCGAGGACGAAGGCGAACTGAGATTCAGCAGCGAGAACACCTGATTCGTGAATATCGTATAGTTGCCCATGGCCGCGGCATTGGCACCTCTCGACGTGTATGAGGGATTCAGGGGCTTCACCGAGGCATCGCTGGCAATGTTGTTGTCCAGCTCATCGTCGTCGTCGTGCAGCTGGTGATGGGCAGCGGGCACATTGTCGCCGCCCGGCTTGTGCAGATCGGGTATGAGGTTCAGCCAGAAGGAGAGACGATGGGCGCGATAATGATTCTTCAGTTTTGGCTTGGTGTCTGTGGAAGAAATGAAGATCGAGCAGAGTTCGATTCGTCAAACTTGGGACTTGTTAAGCATTATATGTGAGCCTTTATATTTTGATTAAAATTACTAATCTATATTAATATTTAAGTAAGTATTTGGTGAGAAATTTAAGGTTTTATGTCCAAATTTTCTTTGGCAAAAAATAAAAATTATAATAATAAGAAACACAAAAAAAAAAAAAAAAATAATAAATAAATAAAATAGAATAAAAGTAAATATCTCACTTAAAAAAGGCAAAACTAACCTCTGTATTAAAATAAATTTGTAGCATAAGCCTTATATGATTATTAAAAAGAATTCAAGGGAAATAAAGCTCAATAAAATAAAAAATATTTATATTTAATAAAATCATGTTAGCTCTAACATATGTTAGAGATTCAAGAATTTATAGAATTTATAGATGCTTATTCATTTGAATTTAATTTAATATAATTTCACACTGAACACTTATATATTTTAATTATTTCTAAAAAAAATTTATAGAACTTTATATTATTTTATTTTATTTATATATATATTTTTTTTTATATTATTTTTTTTTTTACTTTAATTTAATTTTATTTTATCTTATTTTATTTTGTTTTGTTTTGTCTTATTTTATTTTATTCTTTGAATGTATCAAAATAATTATTAAAGTATAATAAATGAGGAAACCCCATAAAAACTTTAGTTCCGTTTCGTAGATAAGAAACTAAGCCCTTTGAGTAAATTGCAATGGATTGATTACCTACTGAAATCCTATTCTATATATTGCTATTGCCACCTATAACCTGTTTAATGTTATAAATAATATACATGCATAATGAATAAAAATAATCCAGGTAAAGCTCATATCCAACCCGTTTACAAAACATTTGCAAATAGTCCGCACCCACTTGGACATTTAGATGATCTAATAGTGCACAGTCATAGGCCACAAATGCAGCTAGCTCCCAATGGCCCATTATTGCGTTACATTTGGCAACACTCACCGAAATTCAAATACTTTTTGTGCACACTCTCGTAGGCCGTCCATTCGATGGTTTTGTAGCGACTGCGCTCCTGTCGGCTGCCATGTTCAGTTTCCATTTGCTCGTTGGGATTGCTGTGTTGTTTGATGGACGTAAATTGTCGATTGGTTAGCAGGAAAATACACAGACACACCCACACGCACACACAGTTGTGGTCAATGCGACCGCAGACCCAATCAATACTCACCCAGTGCGCACAAAGTTGGACCAGTAAAACATTACGATTTCCGATAGACTGATTTCGGTTTTCGTATAGTTGCGAGTGAAGTGGTTCAAACCACCGACGAGCGGTGCACCAAAGATGTAGGGTAAGTCCTCGCCATGAATGCAGCCCTGGCGCTGTCAAATTGATACACAAAGACAACAACGATTAGTTGAATGCTTGCAGTGGCCGTGTTCGGGCTCAACTTTCCAACTCACCTGTGGATAGTCGCCGAAACGTGTCTGATAGTCGAACACATAGAGGTACGAGTTGCGATGATCTGCCGAGTGCAGGTCCACTGTTTGAGCCGCTGGAGCCACAACTTGAGCATCACTCAAGGCCTCCAAAGTTTCATCGCTGTAAAGAATTGGAGAAATGGAGACATGGGTCAGTGACTGAGTGAGTGCCGGCAACTGCGACTGCGACTGCGACTGCGACTGAGCAAGTGTTAAAATCAAATAGCAATTTTCCGGCTATTTGCTCTCAAGTGTGCAGCTAACAAGCCACTTTGAGCTCCACTCTGGCTGCACTCCACAAACTGTTTACCTGTCCAGGTAAGGCGCTCTGTGCCAGCTCTTCTGGGCTCTCTCAGCCTATTTGGCAAAATATTCTTTTTGCTTCCGATTTGCAGTCATTTTTCGTTCGCAAGTCTTTCGCATTTTCCTTTCGGCTTTCCTTGTGTCGCTTTATGCATTCGAGATGCACTGGCGCAGAATTTGAATAAAACCATTTGCCACATTTGCATACGTATCTCATGCTGCCAAGCAAAAAGTGCTCCACAGTGCTGCACATTATTTTTATGTGGCTGCATAAAACTATATTTAAAGTACAAACATTTTTCTTTGTCAGCGACAGCAATATTTTGTTTGCCATGTTGTTCCGCCTCTTAAGGTGCATCTTGAAGTGCGCCCAACTTTGGCGTGAAGTGGAAAGGAAAGTTACATTTTCTTTGTATTGTTATGAAATTGGAAAATCTGGATATAGTGGTTTTCTTTTCATTTTGTTTTTCTCAAGCAACTAGCCACGTTTTATGGCTCGATGTTTATTTATTGACTGGCTTCCCATATCTTAAATATAGGCATATATAATATATAATTCAAGTGCGGCAGTTCGTTCTATAGATATGTGACTGTGGGAGGTTTATATATTGTGAAGAGGCTATCATGACTCGTGTCTTTGTTCTCTCTATTTTATATTATTTATCTATTTGCTTCTCTTGCTTCTTACATCGGTTTGATCATGTAGATCCATTGCTCGTAGTTTAATAAGCGCAGTTGCTCGAGCATCGGGAGCATCGGCAGATCAACCGCTGCTGCATTCTGAGCATATAGCTCTAATTCTTCAGAATTTAAATCTTATTATATCGATAGCTATCTCACATTTGATAGTTAATCAATTCGGTGGTTTGATGTGCTCGCGCAACTCTCACAAATTTCAATTTTAGTCAATTGCTGGCTTGGATTGGTATGGATAATTTACTTAGCAGAGAGTATTTAGCTTAAATTTGCATTTAAAGCTATACGAAAAATCTCAGTAACTCAACTATATTATTTTTTATAGTTTTTGTTAATCGAACTTAGTTTTGTGATTGGGCCAAAAAGGTAAATTTTTATTCTAAATAAAAAATTCATATTCTAGCTAAATTGAATGCAAAAATGTCAAATTCGAAGTCAGATTTATAAAACAGTTTTCTTTCCTATATAAATTTAATCAATAAGAATATTGAATTGTCAATAAAAGAAATCAAATTAATTTATTTTAATTTGAAATTTAATTATTATAAATTTTCCAGCGACAGAACGTGATTGTTGTTCTTTTTGCAAAATAAAAACTAAATATAGATATGGCATTAAAATTCAATGTCCTAATCTAGACACGCGCAGCGCATATTGAATAGCCTAGGCAGGTCTCTGTATAAATATTTATTTTGATTGTATTTATCGTTGATTTTCTATCAAATCCATTTGAAATATGCGCACGAGTCTCTCTTTGAGAGCAGGCCGGGCGGCCGCCCTCAACAGCCACGCCCACTCGCATCCTGGTAGAGATCAAGCATGAACCGTTTGCTGCTTCATTGCAGGCAACTTAACGCACGTTTGCACAAAAGCTGAGCAGAACTTTGCATAACTGGGGCAAAAAGACTACATATTAAGTATACGACGAGGGCGCCGTAGCGTATACACAATATTTTTCATTTTTATTGAATTTGGCAAAATGGTATGCTGATCAAATTATGCATTCAATAAAGAGACTCGTGATGTTATCAAAAATTCAACAAAAAATAAATAGTAAATGCAAATGCAATACAAATACTGCAAGAAATTGTTGTTGTTGTGGTTGTTGTTGTTGTTGTTGTTGGTCTGATGAAAATCAAAAGCGATTCAATTATGGTTGCAACAACATTTGATATCAAAGAGTACGATTTGGGAGGAGAGGGTCCCATTGAATTGAATCGAATATTGAATATGAAACTTCGGCCATTATTTATGAAACAGAGAGTCGAAAATATTTGCATTTCTCTTGGCAAAAGATACAAATCAAGATTCATTTAAGTCGCTTTAATTGAAAACTCCCTTCCCGAGCTGGTAGAGAAGGCAAGAGACATAGCGGCTCGCATTTAATTAAGAACGAAATATTTGCTTGGGTATGGCGCACAATCACAGCCGCAGCTCGTGCCGCGGGAGCAGCAGTACGAAGACGAACAAGAATTCGGGATTCACGTGGAACAAACGCAATTACTCACCGGATATTAATTGGATGCTGCACCGGTCTCTCCCAGTCGGTGTATTCATTGACAATCGTGGCGAATATCTCGTTCAAATGGAATGTGTACGTGTTCCGTACGTAGGCCTTTAAAATACGGGAACGTCGATCCGCCTCGATGCCATATTGCACGTCGCCGGAATTGAAGCTGAAAAAGGATTCGGCACGTGTCACGCCAGCCATCAGGTCGTATCTGTAAATGAGCAGTAAGTGCGTAAGTACGTGTATCTGCATCTTATGGATACATCATTGCCATCTGCGTGTCTTGCTGCGCACAAACTAAAGCCGGTCCGTGTTTGGGTGTTGTACGCCCTAACGAGATCTTTAAATAATCATCTGACTCTGAGCCCAGATACTTGTTAAGTGTTGTGTAACTGATTTATGTGTGTATCTTGATATTGATTAAGTTTAACAGTCTAACTACCTACTATGGACATAAATAACTAATCTTAATATACCTATATATATAGTTTTATTATATAGATGATATATGTATATATGTTATAGTTTTAATTAAACAATACTGCGTTCATACTAAAGAAGATATTCCAAATATTCTTGCAGGCTCACTCAGATTTAATTAAAATTTATAATGTATGCCTATAATAGTTTACTATATTTAGTTAATTCTATAATTAAAATTTATATAGTATTTTCCTAAACTGCCTCAGTGCTTTGCTAATTTTAATATAAATCTGATTAAGAAATGATGTTAAAAGAGTTTGCCAAACTAATTTATCAGTTAAGAGTTAACTGTCCAACAACTCAAATGTTGCGGCCTTGTTCAACTTTGGCTGTGCTTCAAGCCCAAAACTAAACTGCTAAACATGATAACTCGAGTGCTACTCAGAAATTTGCTAGTTTGCTGGCTGAACAACAAACAGTAGATGAAGAAAAAGTATCTTTGAGTTACTTGCGCTGCACTTCACAGTTGCCGAGCTGCACTTAAAAATTTATCTCTGCTTATTTGCATAGATAAAGTAGTTTTTATGCTATGCCTGCTGCTTGTGGTTGGGTATATATATATATATATATATATATATATATATAATAATGCATATCTATATATATATATATATATATATATATATATATATATATATATATATATATATATATTTTTTTTTTTTTTTTTTTTTTTTTGGAGGCGCTTTTATTTTTCTATTTCGCATTATGTTGAATTTTTCGGTATGGCTTGCATTTTATACTATGCCAAAAATTTCTTTTATTTGTTCTTATTGCATGTGTTTAATGGAATTCCTTTGCAAAATATTGAGCAAGCATTCCGAAGTGTGTATGCGATGCTCAATATGTTTATATCTGTGTGGGTGTCTCTCTGTGGGTCTTTCTCTCAAAGCAAATTGCTTTTAAATGTGCACAAAGCAATATTTATGCTCCTTGCCGAGCTTGTGACTAATAGCCTCTTGGGCACTGACAGTTTACAAAGCACTGAGCCCGGCCGAAAGAATGAAAATGTTATCCACAAAGCGGTCAGCAGTTGCAGTTGCACTTGTGGTAGCAGTAATAATAGCTGCCAGACTCATCAGCTGCAAAACTGCAGCTCTCAGCAATTCCTAAGTGTTGCTTTATCAGTTCAGCTACATATCTATCTATATACGTATCTGGGGTATACATACGAGTATATAAGAGTAATATGCTTTTAACTAGCTGCCTTGCTTCATTCGCAGCATAAGCTCTGCCATCAATTCCCATCAAGTAGCTCGTTTCAAAATGTAAACTGCTTTATCTTCCCATTCATTCCTAGGGGTATATCTTTCATGTTTTCTTAAATTTGCAGGCATTTCATCTTATTCTCCCTGTATTACACATACCTTCTTATATAATAATTGATTAAAATTTGTGAAATTCTAAGTATTATTGCCTATTGCCAATCCCAATGACAATGGCAATGCCAATGCCAATGCCAATGCCAATGCCAATGCCAATGCCAATGCCAATGCCAATGCCAATGCCAATGCCAATGCCAATGCCAATGCCAATGCCAATGCCAATGCCAATGCCAATGCCAATGCCAATGCCAATGCCAATGCCAATGCCAATGACAATGACAATGACACTCATTCTTATATTTATTTATCTCTGAGTTGCCCCGCCCTTATGGTTGTTTTGCATTAGTCTAATTTAACTCGTTCAATTTATTATTTATGCTATTATTTCGTTAGTAATTTTTCTAACCCTTTTGCAATTGTTAATTTTGCATCAAAGTGGCGCAATTTGCACATTAATTATAAAATCGCAGCTAATTAGCTGTTAATAATATATATTAACAATGCCAAATGGCAAAGCACAAAGTGCATAAATCAACTGACGGTGCCAAGAACAATAGGCCACGCCCACAACCCGCAACCCACAGCCCTCAGCCCACACATCAACCCTTGCTAGCCCGTTTTCCCATTCCCTACCACATATTGTAATTGTATTGCAAAATGGAGTCGCGCATTTGCGTGGTTAATGGGCATAAATTAATAAGGAAGTGGCTGTGTGTGTGTGTGTGTGTGTGGGTGGGTATGCATGTTTGCGTGTGTGTGAGTGTTATTGTATGGTCAACATGGCAGCTGTGCGGTGTAAGCGCCAAAAGCTTATCGTTGCCTAAGCTGACGCCATTTTGAGTGTTCGCTGCGGCGAGATAAAATCTTTAAGCAGCACGCAAAAGTCGAAACTTTAAATTAATTACATTGCATACTTTTAAGCTGTGTGCATGTGTGTGTGTGCGTGTGCGTGTGTGTATGTGTATGTGTGGCGGCCATGTGTCTGGGTAGCCAGTGTGCGGGTTAAGGCAAAAATAATTAAGCAGCGGCTGTTCGGGCTGAGCCTCAAAAAACTTACCTTGACAACTTGTTAATGGCTGTTTTTCTCATTAATACTGCATTAATTAAAAACGCCAACACACATGCGAGTGTGTGTGTGTGTGCGTGTGTGTGCGAGTGTGGGTTAATGGCGTCAGCGAACATGGCAGTTCACAAGTGCAAGTCGTCATCGCCGTCGTCGTCAGTTGACATCAGCAGCCGCAGCGAAAAGTTGGGGAAGAAGAAATGGACAGCAATGCATCGCATTAAATATGTTTGTAGAGCTGGTAGAAACACACAGAGTGTCTACCTTCGGCAAGCCGAAGCATAAATGGGCTGATCGACACATAAACGTCGTTTATGTATAATTATAATATACATATATATCTGTGCATATTTATAAGTGTATGTTAGATGGAAGTACGTACATCCGATTTCAAGTTGCCTCTCTTCATCCACTGACACGACTAACGACCCTGCCCGATTGGCCTCAATAGCTATGTCACTCTTACTCAGCAGTGATGACGTTGAGCAGCAGCTATCTTTGTCTCTCTTTGCCTAGAGCTGTGAAGCGTGTAGCCAAGACACAAACCCACTCGCACCAATACTACTGTAACAGTAGGAGACAATTATGAATTGGGACACTTAGAAAAAAGACTCGGCTATCATTTATATATATATATATATATATATATATATATATATATATATATATATATATTATATTATAGGTGTTTGTAATAAACTTTCTGCACTTCTCATAATTTGCCCTTCGTAAAGTTCCAGTTTGTTGTTATACAAATAATTATTCTAGTTGAAACGTTTACGATCTCTGATTTTGGACTCAAATTTTTCTTCAAATACTGGTCCAAACGAAAGCAGAACTCTGATTATTTAACGGACAAGAGTTGCGAAGCAAATATATGTATATCTTAATGACCAAA
This sequence comes from Drosophila mayaguana, assembly GCA_037075325.1. Lineage (NCBI taxonomy): Eukaryota > Metazoa > Arthropoda > Insecta > Diptera > Drosophilidae > Drosophila > Drosophila mayaguana. The sequence continues at coordinate 9,291,313 of JBAMCG010000037.1, read as the reverse complement.
ACTCAATCACAATTTCAATATACCCATTCACTATACTGAATTCTCACTCACCTATATTCTCCAGTTGGCCGGGTGTGCCCCAGCCTCCTGCAGCTGCTATGCCCGCCTCTCCGCCAAGACCGTTACCAGCTGCCGTTGAGGCCTGAGCCTGTGCCTGGGCGGCTGGCGAGCCGGGCGGAGGAGGGACATAGTCGCCGCCATCGATGACGACGCCATCGATGCTAGGGCCAAAGGCAAAACCGAACTCAGGCGGTCGTATGGGCACGCTGAGTAGCTGCTCGAGCGTCTTCTCGCGAAGGCACTTCATCAGATGGGCGTGCGGCAGGTCCGAGGCGCAGTTGACGTGATGCGCCACGATGGCCGCATACTTGGCGGGATTGCTGACCAGAGACCACGGTGCCAGGCCCGAGCCGGACATGAGCATGGCCCGGTTGAAGAGCAGACCTGTAAACGAAAGTGGAAAGTGGAAGGCGGGCGTATATATGGCTATAATGCGATGCTTACCCTCCGGCACCGCCATCGATGATATCAGAAAGTGAACGCAGGCCGCACCAGTGCCATGTCCCGCTAGGGTTATGCTATTCGGATCACCGCCAAATGCCGCAATATTCTCCTTTAGCCAATGCAGGGCCGCAATGATGTCCATCAGGCCGTAATTTGCCGGCAGTTTAGAATAGCGATCCGTGTTGGCATTTAAAAATCCTGCAAAAGTACCGCAGAACTCATCAGAATTCTCTTCCACATCGATTACTCGCTGCAGCAGCAGCAGCAGTAGATGGAAATTTAATGAAGTCTGGCGACTATTTAAAATGTCAGACACATCGGCGCAACACTTGCGAAAACGTGTACAGTCACGCGTGCAAATCATGATGTCAGCACTTCCGTTTCCGCAGCAGCCATACTAGTGGAAAACTGCCCGGGAGGATGGCCACAATTGGGGAGGGGCGAAGTGGCGCAGGCAGTGCTTTCAAATTAGGTCACACTAATTTGCTCAGCATTTGAATTTTTACAGTGGGCAAAAAAAACTACAAAAATTGCTACGAAAGCTTCACTGCCTCCAATATAGTTGTAATTAGATGGTTATAAATTATATATTAAATACATAAAAATATAAGTTAAACATACATTAAAAAAATTAAAAAATATATCATAATATAGAAAAACATTTAGAATTATATTTAAAATTATATAGATATATGAGAAATGAAAATAATTAAAATGAAATAATTAAATAGAGTTACTATTCCCTTAAATTATTTAAAATATTTGAGACTTTAAATATTTAAAATATGTTCATATATAAAACCATTGCTTATTGAAATTAAAAACATTAAAAAAGAGAAGTACATATATACATATATTGCATATGGAAAAATATTTAGAATTATATTTAAATTTATATAGAAATATAAGATATAAATTTACACATTAAAAGCATATAATTAAATAGAATAGTAAATATTTATATAAAAATTATAATTATATAAAAGTATTTCATATTAAAAAATATATTATGAGAAATAATTTATAAATAATAAAATACGTGATTCATATATATTTGTATTCCGACTTTCATATATTTTAAAAATTAAATTCATTTAGCTGAAAATATAAATATGACAAAATATATAAAAATTAAATGCCAAGCCTTTTATTAAAATGAAATACGCATAATATAAACATATAAATATATATATATATATATTTTTAAATAATGTTTTGAAAACCACTGTTTTCATATTTTTTTTTTCACTTAATTTCATCTCAATTCGTAAATCAAAATCAATAAATGCATAAAATCATACAAAGTATATTGAATTTAATTTTTTGCGAGTTTTGTTCCACGGTGCTGTATATAGTTTTTCCACTAGATGCTAACTAAATTAGTTAGATTATGGAATGGGCAGCGAATGCTGCAGTTGCAACAGTTGTTGTTGCTGCTGCCGTTGCTGTTAATGCTGCTGCTGCTGAGCGGAAGTGCAGTTGCTGCTGCAGTAGCTTAAAAGCGATTCGGCCAATGGGCACGTTGCAAGCGTTTGGCTCGTTTCGGTGGACCGATGAAGGCAGCATATCAATTAGCATTAGCATTAGCATTAGCATTGGAGTGCATACACGTGTGTGCGAGTGAGTTTGTGTTCGTGTGCACTTACCGAGCACTCCGAGGCGATAATTTATGGTCACCACCAATATTTGTCCATAGCTGGCCAGCACGGAGCCGTCATAGGGATTGCCGCTGTTCCACTCGTACGATTCGCCGTGGACAAACACCAGTACCGGATACTTGCTTGCACCGCCACTCGACGAGGAAGAAGAAGACGATGATGATGATGATGATGATGAGGAGGAGGAGGAGGAGCTGCCAGAACTTCCGCCAGAAGAGCTGCTGCTCGTTGATTCCCGCGAGCCAACTGCAAAATAATTATAATAAAAATCAAAATAATTGTAGAATGTGTTTTCAATTGCTGAAATTCAGTTCAATTGTTTTTCGGGTTAGTCAAAGACCGAGAGCGGGAAAATGTGTAAAATAAATGGAGCCAGACAGCTCTGTGCGTAATGATGGCTGCATTTTATAGTCTTTATCGACGTTCAGAATGTTCAACTTTGATTTTGGCCAAGTTTTCAAGCTCGATAATTTGCATTTAAATGCTCAATCTGCAAGTATTTGGCATCAATTCAAGCGTTCTGCCCCATGCCTATTAATCAGCATTGACATGAATATCTGGGGAAGACCTGGCCTGTCAAGTGACTGTGGAGCGTAGGTGAACAAGGTCCCAGAATGGATTTCCGCAAGACAAATGAGCGTCTTAGCCCCAAATAGGCAAATTACTGGAAAACAACTCTGTTTGAGTGCCGAACCCAAAAAGTCAACGCAACTCGATCCCCGTGGGCACGTGTCGGAGCTCAGCTGAAAGAAAAAAATCTATGCTGGCAATCCTGTCAAGAGTGTGGAAAGGTTAAGTTGATGTGTGAGCAAGAGCTGGGACTTAACTTGCTCAAACTTCGACAGCTATCTATGCGAAAAGGCTTAAGTGGCCTGGGCCTTATAATAATGTATTGTTTGAAGACTGTTTCCCAAATCTCTACGATGTGAAACAGTTTAAAAATAAAACATATGTTTTAATTGTTTAAGAAACAATTGTAAAAGAAATTTATAAAGCATTTATAAAGTTATTATACAAGCGAACCAAGTGAACTGTGTTAAGTCTGTATATAAAAATAAAAATAATCCTATTATCAAAAATAAAAATGTACGAAACTTTGTTCAGAGAGAATTTAATTAAGAACTGAAAATTACTTATACTTCTGATAAATAATAGTCATATAATTGGTATTGAGTACAATTTTGAATATTATATGCCTTAGGATAAATTTAAGGCAATGCGAATTGCAATGCCCCAATGTATTCGATATACCAAAGAACTGGTTTCAATAGCTCAGCAACAACAATAGCTATGTTACTTTTTATAGAGCCTCAATCCGTTCCACTTACTCGTAAATTTAATGCAACTAAAAATACTAAAACTGCACGGAAAATGTATTCATGCTACACACACACACACACACGCATACATACAGACTGGGATAAGTATCTAGTGCAGTGTTAAGTCTTTGGCAGATATATATCCATATCGCATGTGTCTGGTCCAGTCAGCAGCAACAGCAGCAGCAGAAACAGCAGCTCGAGCCTCGCCCGAACAAAAGCGACAGCAACAAATATAACAAAAGGAACCATGAATTCTTGCTGTATATTCTGCCCATTTTTTCTATACATATATCTAGTATGAACGCTGGAACAAAAGAACTTGCTTATCAAAGCGGAAAAAGAGTTCTCTGTGTGTGCTAGAAGTGGCAAAACGAGCACCATACTCCGCTTAGAGGCTGGCAAAAACAAGTTACTGTGTCACTGACTTTTATAAATAGCGTCAGAGGCATGACACGAGCCAGAGACAATGAATACGACAGGCGAACTTTGCTTAGCTGTCTCTCGCTCTCACTCTCACTCTCACCCTAATTCGTTCTCTCTCTCTCTAGCTCTCTGTCTCTATTCTTTCTTTCATATCTGTTCATTGTCAATATCTATTTAAAGTCTGCTCATCGCACAAAGTCACATCACACCTCGCAACACGCTAATTCGATGAATTTCATTCATGAGCTGCTGCGGCTTCTGCTTCAGCTTTTTCTCTGGTTCCTTGTTGTTGTCGGTTTTGGCCAGGTGTAAAGTTAAAACCAAGTTCAACCAAACACACACACAAACTCATCTCGCTCAAGTCACACTCGTGTTGCCAAAAATATAAACATTAATTGACAGTTGAAAATAAAATTGTATCCAACACGAGTTGGCCTTTAATTTACAAAATAAATAAATAAGTATTTGAAGGCCAAATTAAGAAAAGCTTGCCAATTCCTATGAGAATGGCAATCACTAAAGCATCTTAGAATAATTCAAGATCTACTTGTATAAAAATAAAAAAAGTAAATAAATAAGATTGAATATTTATATTTAATTATTATTGAATATAAGTAATCAAAATTATTTATTTATTATTTTAAAAATATTTTAATACTATATTTTTTACTATATTTTTTTTTTTCAAAATATTTTTTAATTAATAGCCAACAAAAACTCATATACAATAAATAGTTAGAAAGAACTAAAAACTAAAAATTTAACGAATAAGTTATTATTGTCATTCTCTATTGATTTACACTAGCATATAATAAAAATAATATATAATAAATAATTGGCAAATATAATTGGGACGCGAATTTGATGTAAGAAATAATTGAAAATTTCCTGTCTTTTGTTTCTAGTTGTTTTAGCTTGTCACGTAAATAATCTGATGTCTTTCCACAAATGAGGCGAGAAATTCGGCTAATTTGTGGAGCTAACCAGCCGCGCGACATGCAAACAGCATTTAAAACTTGTCTTGTATGCCATTAAAAAGAATAAGAAGAGGAAGAAGAAGCAGTAGTAGTTGTACGAAAGCAGAAGGAAATAAATAAACCTAGTTCGCCAAATACCCGGGCTAGAAACTTTTCTGATGGCCTTTCAACATGGCGGGGCATGGCAGCTATGGCGACGTCTCTTCGTGTTGCACCCGCGGGTGCTGCTTAACCCGGCAAACTTTATGGCACCCACCGAAAAGTCAGCAGACGTACAAAAACTTGCGACCATGCCCCGTATCTGGATCGCAACAACGACGACGACGACGACGACGACAACTGTCTTTTATGTTGCCTAAAAACTTGCAAAATAGTTGAGCCACGCCCCGTTTGCCGCATAATTTTGAGCAAATGTAAATATTTTGCGCAAATAAATAGAAACAAGTTTTATGTACGTGCTGCAAGCTGCATGTAGCAAGAAAAGAGCGAGGACTTGTAGCATAACAAATGCGAAGACAAGCGCTGTAACTGGCAAAAACTAATGCGACTTTCGGGGCTTGTTAATAACTCGAACATGTTTTAATTCACATGCCACGCCCCCAGCCCAAGTAACATGTCGGGGACCCAAGTTGGCCTCCGACAGGCCTCACTTGCCCCCAATCTCAGCTGCGAGTGCCGAAATCTAGGCACGTGGCATGTGGCAAGCGGCAAGCAGGAGGCTGGAGACAAGTTTTTGTTGCCTCTAAGCCTGCATGCTTTTTGCGGTGCGTGCCTCTTGGGGCATGTCGTCTTCTAGCAACAGTCAACAGTTTCCATGTTGCGTCCCACATTCGCATAAATTTAATCATATTTTGAGTCATCAACGCATCTGGCAAAAGGCGCAGCCAAGTAGGCCTAACGGCACTTTTCTGATGGGGTGGAAAAGTGTGTGGATGTGTGGGCAAATAATTCCGGCAAAACTTAAATAAATGTGTGTTAAAATGAAGCACGAAAAGGAAATAAATACGATTTCATCAGGCTTATAAAGCATTTAGTTCATTTTTACGTCAACCTGGTGAAATATTTATATTGATTTAGCGTGAAAGAAAAATTTACATATGTATTTCTTTAAAATTATATTTATAATCAAAAGCGCTATAATGCTAAAAATAAACAAAACGCTCTTAAATAGCATTTGATTTATATTTTTAGTTCTTGTTTTATAATCTTTATTATTACTATTTTTTTTAATATTTATTTATTTTAATCTTTTACTTGCGCATTATTTATATATTGATTTATTTTTTTTTTACTTTTAAATATATTTGACAATTAAAAGATTATCTTATTATATGCTACAGTTACGTCGAGTCTTAAGACGGCTTTAAGGCATTTGCAACAAAACATTTAGAATTTCATTGAAATGAAAATATTTAAAGAATTGCCGAATTTCTCAGAGAAAATAACTTTTATTTTTCTGGTATTTTCATTTCGCTAAAACTTTCAATTGTTTGCTTTACTATTTGCCCATGCTGTGCATTCGCACTCAGATAGACAAGAAAAGAACAAACAAGAGCTGTGTAACTGAGTCAAAGGCTGCCTGGCAGGCATCTGCAATCCGAAACTAGGTGAAATCAATATATTTCACTCATTGTCTTGCCTTGCTCCAACTTGTGCTTTGTCATCGCCGTCTGGACGAGGTCCTTGAATTCCATAGAAAGAACTTAAAACCCATTCAGCGAGATGTTGCCACGGCCTTACTGAAATCTAGCTCATTTCTTTTTATGGTATTTGGCCGAAATCCCATTTTGTTCTGCTGCACAATTACTGTAGCTACAGTAAACTATGGCAGCGAGTGGTCAGCAAGGGCTTCACTGTTGGAAAAATCACAAATGGAATACTAGAAGTTGGAATGAGGATTGAAAATTTGGAGTTCTGCTCATCATATATTATTTATATTTCAATTCCTCATGATTTATTTTACTTCAGCCCTACTGTAGCAGCCATTTGAAGTTGGAGCCATATTTTATATGGGCGCCACAGGTTGACTTTAAGTGCTGTTACAACATATTTGTTGACTGCACAAAAAAATGGAGCTAAAAATATTTTTTACTTTTATCGATTTAATAAATTGCGAGTTTTCAGCGCGCTTCCCTTTTTATGTCTTCGATTTTCGGTTCGACGCTTTTACAGCTGACACAGTCATGCTCAGGGCAATGGTTTTTTCTGTCTTCTTGCATTTAGTATTTTTTTTCTTTTTTTTTTTTTTTTTGCTGCGGGACACGCCAATGCGCATTTGCAGCTCGGTTGTTTATTACCTGCGCTTATGTTTTTGCCATTTTTAATGCATTTCAATTTTTACGATGCGTTTTTCTGAACTTTTATGTTAAAGCTGCAGGGCTTAAACCTTTACAGGAATCAATTCACAAGCTAAAAGGGTGTTGGCTGCTCGGTTCAATAAAATGGTACAACTGTAGAGTAAATATATTGCATACTGCAGAGGATAATTTTTAAAGCTGTTAAGATATTTATGGAATATAGGAGAGATTTCTGGGAGCAGAAGCTCAAACAGGTTTTGTTGACAAAAATGGAATTTGAATGAGCATAAAGTTTAGTAAAATTTTTCTTATAGCATTTATATTTGCGAATAGTTTTTTTCCTGTTCTTCCAAAAAAATATAAAGAAGAAGTGTCTAAGAACGGGAAACGCCTGCTGCTAAGACTTATTCCCGTAAAAAAATGGGCAAAAATAAAATGAAATTTTAGTGAGTGTCAAAAAAGGAGACAGAGAGAGATATAGATGCAAAGAGATCTCTCTGGATATATACATAGATAGAAAGAGATATATCGGGAGATATACATATGTGCAGCTGCGGTGGCTAAGCCCAAAATAATCCAAAACGAAAAATAAATAAAAAATAAAAATAAAAATAATAATAATTATAATAAAAAAAAAAAAGTGTTAAACTCAAAAACCACATATGAATTAATAACAATATATGTTAAATAAATATTAAATAAATGTTCAATAATGTTAAATACTGCAAATTGTTTTCAAAGTAGTGAGTTTATCATAAATTTTCCCAACATTTATTGCTTAGTGCAGCAAAGGCCCTGCGTATTTGTTATCTAAAAAAATTTAACTCTTTTTTCCCTAAAGTCATCTTTAGGAACTTGAATATCAGTCCCAGTACTATTATAATGTAAAGTATAAATTTTAAAGTAAATAAAATGCTCTTAAGTTGGTTAAACTAACTTTGGTCAAAGGCAGAGCAAACAAATTTTCGTTGCCTGGCGTGTAACTTATTTGAACAACTGTGCTTGTGGGTAAGTGTGTGTGTGTGTGTGAGTATGGCTAGGTAAATGGACTGTTGAATGCAAAAAGTCATTGAAAGTTACAGTTAACTTGGAAGTTTTGAACAAATTTAATGGAAAAGTTTGCCTATGTCATATAGAACATGCGTTCATGTTGGCCAAAAGTACCCGCAACGAATTTGCTAAAGTTTGTAATGCCTGAATTGCTTTTACCCGACTTGGATAAGCTGCTAAATTTTGGTTAAATCATTGTGAATGAATTAAATGCTGGTTAAATTTAAAGCTTAATAAAGTTAACAAGCTTACAACTTGGAATATGCGCAAAGAGTGAAGTTCGCTGAAGATAATGGAATAATACTTTTAGTTTGAAAGTTATTTTTAAATACATTTTTATTTAAATAACTCGAATTATGGCACAAGAACTTAAGAACTAAAAATATGTCTTTAAATTATTAATTTATTTATTATTGGCTATTTAGTTATATTCATATAATGCCGAATGAATCAGGTGAATGCTCAAGTTAATGCTAAGCATGTTTTATATTCCAACGATTTTTGTTTCATCTAGCATATACATCTTGAGTTTATTCAACGTTTATTTTATCTTTTTGGCAGGTCTAAAAACGTTAAGCCCTAAATGAACCATCTAATCTGTGTGTAATCGGAATAACAAATGCCAAGTCTGATAATGTTAATAAGCTCAACATGAGAATTTCTTTTCGTCTAATATATTAAACGTACTTATCATATATGTTATGCGGCAGCCGCAGGAAACAAACAAAATGTCAAAATGGCTGCCAGAGTTGAGAGTTGAGTTGAGCTGAGAGTTGAGTCGAGTCGAGTTGAGTGCTGAAAATTATGATTTCGTCATGCAAAATGTGGCTAAACAGTCATAAATAAACACGCAGCCGACACACATACAAGCATAACGAAATAATGAGAGTGTTTCAGGAAGAAAAACAGAATGAAAGAGAGCGTGAGAGAGAGAGAGGGAAAGAGGAAGAGCGAATGAGAGAGGAGATGAAGTTATCACGTGACTTTCTTACGCACATTGCATGCCATAAATTACAAAGTACTTTAGACGCCAAACTCAATTTACATTTATGTACACACACACACACACACCCACACACACACACACAAACATGCAAAACACAATACATACACACCACTTGCGCTCACACTGATAAGTGTATAAGGTATACTCGTGCGAGGGAGACAGTCATATGCATGCCGAAATAAGTGTGAAGAGAGTCAGACCGAAATTGTTGCATTAAATTAGGCGCACAAAAAAATTTACGATGCGCTTGTTGCCCACGCTTTTCGCCACACTTAAATGCCGATAAATCATTAAAAAAAAAAAAGAAAGAATAATATTAATAATAATAATAATAATAATAATAAAGGGCAGCACTGGTGGCACATTAAAAGTGCGCAGCGCAAATGGCAGCTTCTGCAAATGTTAACCGACTTTTGCTCTGCCGCTCCCCTCCCCTTCCCCAGAAACCTTCCGTTCCACTCGATTCTTTTGCACTTTTATAACCCACAAAATAAGATTTTTATTGCGATGCCCCTCAGCGCCGTCTCGCACTTCATAAAAATGTAAAATATTATGATGACTAACAGACACGTACTCAACATATTGCCCCACACACGCACACACACACATGCTCTATGAATTGTGCCTGTGCCTCGAATTGGCAAAAATCATAAAGTCTGTAAATTTGCACCTTTCAAATGTGCCCAGAACCTTTTGTGTGATATATGCATATACATAAATGTATATATCTTATATATGCATGTGTGTGCGTATGTGCGTGGGTGTATGTATTTATTTATGAATATTATTTTGGTATTCTGCACGCTCATTTAACGCTGACTGTGCTGCAAACGATGCGTTGAATGGCAATTGCCTGGCGAATATCTATATCAAGGCACGCTTCTAAAGGCTCCAGAACAGCTCTTAAAGGAAATATTTAAGAATTTACATACATTAAATTTAGCTAAAATATATATATATATATTAATTCAACAACTGAAAATGCTTTGATAAATATATTTTATACTCCATTTAAAATATTTTATTGAGATACTTTCAAATCACTCAAGTATGTTTTTTAATTGCTTGGTCTATTAGTTATTTTTGAAATAAAATTAAATTAGACTACGCATTATTTCACTAAACATTAGACAACATATTTAAAGAAAGGTTCACAGAAAAGGTTGCGAAAGATTGGTCAGCATATTCATTAAGGAATCTAACGTTAACATAATGAAAAAATGAACTCTCATACAAAATTTTATGATTATTCAACTTGGATTATTCTCTATTGTTTCACAGCGAAAACAGTAGTTCATTTAAAAGAAAAAAGTCATTCACTAGGTCAAACATCGTTTTCATGCTAGTTGAACACATTTGCCAACACAATAATCAAGTTTAAGCCTGGTGCGCGACGTTGCGTATGCATAATGCATACATTTTTAGGGGGCAATCCTTGCTAGTGGTATTAGATTGAGAAAGGAGGAGAGAGACAGAAAGAGAGAGAGAGAGAGAGAGAGAGGAGCGAGTGTGTGAAATGCTGATAGTACTGAAGCTGGCACAACTGGGCACAGCTGGGAGGCAGCTGGCACTGAATGCCACTTAATCTTAATACATTTTACAGTTTAACCCATGCATCAGCTTAACTGTGGCTTAACTTACCGCAAGGCAAAGCCACTCGAGCAGCTTTTTGCATACACATAAGACTCACTCACTGCGTGTGTGTGTCTGTGTGTGGCACATTTTAAGTAAACCAATATGCGGCAGACACCTGACTCTAAAAACCGTTAACCGGTATAAAGCAGGCCAAAACGAGAAAGAAGACGATAGAGAGCAGAGTCGGAAGAAAAAACCAATATGAAAGAAATGTCTGGTCCAGAAACGGAAGCCCAGTTACACTCGCAGCCCACCACAGACAGCCTGCAAAGTTGTTGCAAATTGAAATATGCAATTTGTCGTAAGAGATTTTGTGTGGCAGGCAGGCAGTGCTCTCGCCTCCGCTCCTCCTCTCTCCTATCTTGCTCTCTCTCTCTCTCTCTCTCTCTTGTAACTCCCACATCCCATCGACTGCACTTTTCAATTTCAACGTATTATCGGTTAACAACATTATGTCAGCGTTCAGGCGTAAAACTGCTTAAGAAAATTGCAGCCGGAGAAAAAAGAAACCAAGAAAAGGTCGCAATTGGTTGGCAGAGTCAGGATTCTAAAGCACCAAGTACCCGACAGCAATCGAGGACTTTAGCAAGTGCTTTAGCACCTTGGCTCTTAATAGTTTTTCCTAGTTCTTCGCTTCTCGCCATTTTTGTCGCCTTCGCAGCGAAGCCCCCCATTCGGATTCATCCATCATGATGTGGCAGTTTATGTGCGGCAAAATGTGCCACATAATTGCGTTCCAGTTACATTTTGAGCACAATTCCTGCATTCGTTACGATTTCAAGGAGCTGGCGATAAATGCGCTTACAATGTGCTGCAGGCACCAGGGCGTATGCATAATGTTTCCCAATTTAATACCCTGTAATCATTTCAAATGGGCCAGTAGGGACTTAAAATGTTGTGAAAGTGTCTATAAGAGCGGCTCAGCAGATATTTTCTCGCCTTTGTTACACATAAATAAACGTAATGACAGCATTCGCTATCGATATTTATCGATTAAACATAAGGGAAGCGTTTATGGAGGTCGTCTGTGGTAAAGAGGTAAAGGCTACATTCAATATGTCGAAGGTAAAAACATATGAGCCTTCGGTTCATGTCAGTTTCTTAACAACTCAGTTTTATTATATCGATAAATGGCGAGGAGGATACAGTTCTGATGAATGAGGAACATAAATCAGGCTTATGCTTTACGTGTAATGATTGCAATCGATAATAATCGATAACAGAGCTACATAGAACTTGTTATTTCTTTTGTGTGCTGCACTCGAATGACATTCGCTTGGAGTAGAGTGGAGTGGCACTCGACCCACTCACCCAATCCACTGGGCTTTAGTCAGCTTAAGTATTTTTCGTAAACATAATTGATGGCAAGCACATGTCGGACTCATCAATAACAAGCATGACGTATACGTAATATACGCAAATGGGCAAAATCAAATCATATGCCACGTGGCCCCATCATCAATCCACAGAAACAGGAAATTGTCAAATATAAATGGACGTCAAGTTTAGTGTGTATTCTGTTGTTGTTGTTGTTGTTGTTGTTATTGTTGCTGTTGTTGCTGTTGTTGCTGTTATCTATTGCTACAACTATTCGAAAGTTGTTTCTTCTTGCGCTAGTTTGATTGATAAATTTACTACCAACAACTCGCCCTATCTCCATCGGGCTGTCTCCTTTGCCGTCTTCCTTTTGGCTGGTTTTTGTTTGGCTTCGCATTGTGCCGGCTGTTTGGGCATTTTTGTTATGGCTTCGTTAGTAAATTATGGCCACTTCCGTTTTTGCTGCCGCTGTCTAATAAACTTTACGTATGTGTGTGGCTGTGTGTTATGGCTTACTTATGAGATTCCTGTAATTCTTTTTTTCTTGTTCTTGTTCTTGTTCTTGCCACCAACTTCAACCAACTTCTGACGGCGGCCCCAAACAAATTGACGTAAGTCGTGTGTAATTTATAATGAAATATTTTATACGCCGCTTGGCAGTTTGGCAGCCAAGTATACGGAAGGTAATAAATGACACTGTTTGTCCCTTAAGTAGGTATGTGTGTGTGTGTGTTCTACACAAGTCTGGCTAATGGTGTGCAAACGAGTGTGTGGCTGCTCGCTCATATGCGAATAGTTATGGCTCGCGCTTATTGAATACATAAATGGTAGAGTTTACTTTTGAAATCTGTGAGTAATAAAGGAATTCATTTGGGTAAAGCATACATTTAAAAGGTGGACAGTGTTTGGTAATGCAGATAAAAAAAAGAAATAACCCTTTTTACAGAGTAAAGAAAAATACTTTATTCCATTCAAGAGCATGAGACTGGGATTATTATTTTGTAAATAGTTTAAATTAGTCTTAGATTAAACAGTAAGCTTGGCAGGTAATTTAAAACGTAATTGGAAATTAGTTTATTGATTAGGGCTTTACATCTGTTTGTATAAAAGAATTTTTTCCTTAGTTAAGAAATTAAATCTATATTAATACACTCAGCCGAGGGTCCTATCTTTATGAAGATGTGTAACTGAGGTGGTCTTCAGTTTTGTATTACTCTTGATTCTTCTCGATCTTAAATCTAGTGTATCTATTGCAGAGTCTGTAAGACTCAGTGTAGGTATAAGCCAAGTTAAACTAGTCTCAGAAGGAATAAATGTTGCTGTTCAATTTGTATAAACACGACAGTATACATAATTAGTTTTCCTCTGGAGTTATTCAGTTAAAGTTGTTTAATAGTTTATAAATTAACTTGTGTTGGGCCAAATCACTCAAATTTGTATATATATATTCTTAGATTTGGGACCCTCCTAATTACGTGGCTCTCTTGAATTGTAACACTCTACTTTTTCACTCATTCGCCAAACTGTAAGCAAGCTGCGCTTGCCCATCCGCTTCTGCAATTAGTCTATAGCGAGAACTCTGAATAAACGTTTGCACCTAGGTTGTAGAAATGTAGGTGTAGGTGTAGAAATTTATATACGACTCATTTATTCGTGGAATAGCACCCCCATACTCTAGAAACTCATGCTGGACGGGAAAACGCTCCTGATCCTACAACTTGATTTTTATATACATATAAATTCCTCCTTATGTTTTCTTCTATACCTCATGCAATTAAATTTCCCATTTACATATGCATAACAATTATAATATTTTATCTATTTTAATCAATTATAAAGTATATTATTTATGTCTAAATAAAGAATTATATTTTTGATTATATGAGTAGAGTTTTATCTCATTTTACACTCATCAATCAATTTGTATCATAAATTAGCCGATTCTTATAATTAAATGTTTCGTAATTATTAGTTTATGCCTGATTAATTACATATAATGTCACGATCAAAATTTATGAACGCGTAATTTATGCTTGGGGTTTATGGCTTATCACACCGTGCCCCGCAGCCATTTAGTCTGAGATTTGTTTAGGTTTCACACAAGATAAGGCGCCTGGTGAACAAAACTGCGTGTTGCAGCAACTTCAGTTGCGCATAAAAAACGAGCTGGCAACAATCTATGCAATTCCGCTGGGTTTTAGCGAGAAATATAACTTCCTAACTGCTCACTTCTCTATTGCATTTCTTTTTTCTTTTTTCTTTTTTATTTTTTTTTTTTTTTTGATTTCCTCAGGTTTGTGTAAACATGCCTTTGGCTCTGTTCGTGCCACGGGGCGTATGCTTAATGCACACAAGGCATGCAAAATGGCAGTCAGCAACGCCCCGTAATTAGACCGAGACATGCTAAGTGCAAGAGAGCTGGCACCGCTGCTGCTCTATAATGGGCGAAGAAAGTGGTTTACCTGGCGACTGCCTGAAAGGAGTTGGAAATAGTTTTCCAGCCATTTGTTGTGGCATTCTTTTTGCCGTTTTCTATTTCAATTTGCGCACATTTCTATGCCTCGTCTCCTAATTGCGGCTTAGTGAAGGGGTTGGGCTGGCATACATAAGGCTAAAACGACTCCTGGTATATATAAATTCTCAGCTGCCAAATAGAGCTGTGCGGAATGTCAACATTGTGTGCTTTGTGGACCTTTCAGGCACGTCCAATTATGAACTTTGACTTATCAATTTCTTGGAAAAAGGCCACACAGCTGCGTCATCGTTGGATGAAAGGACATGCCTCCTGGTTCGCACTTAATGCGCAATTTAAATTCAATGCCTTCACTATACACACACACACCCTCACACAGCTACACACACTTACATCTGTGTCTGTGCGGGCTACACTTTTCTGGGTCAAGTGACCATTAAAAAGGTGAACTTTTCGACCATTTTGTTGGAGTGTGACAAATTATTGATGCATATTTTATGGCATGCCAATGCATGAGTGTGTATCTAAGACAAATGTGTATGTGTGTGGGGGCTGTGTAAAAAATAATATTAAATGGGCCGCACTCGAAAATATATAAACATCCGCTTCAGAACGCAATTTGCTGTGCAAATATTGAATATGCAAATTTACACAAAAACAAAAAATAAACGATATATTTTTAAAAGCAAAGCATAGCAGCGTCCATCTTTTTATAGATGTGCCATAAATAAGAGTTATGGCGTGGGTTTATACGTAGAATACATTCCTAAGCAAATGCTATGAAGGTAGCCAATTTTTAAAGTTTGT
The DNA here is from genome assembly GCA_037075325.1 of Drosophila mayaguana. NCBI lineage: Eukaryota > Metazoa > Arthropoda > Insecta > Diptera > Drosophilidae > Drosophila > Drosophila mayaguana. The sequence continues at coordinate 9,275,844 of JBAMCG010000037.1, read as the reverse complement.
TTATTGTGGATTTGCCTTTAATTCAAAGCTTAAAATTTTGGTATTTGAGCTCTCATGCATGGAAACCAATTGTATTTAAGCTTGGCTAAAAATCCTGAGTGGTGCAGTCGGGAGTGGGAGACTGGGAGATAACCTGAACTCTCATATCATATCATTCTCGTATCTAAATTATTTTATGTCTTTTATATATGGACATACAACCACACAAGTAAGCTCTTCCTTTCTGTTGTACCTTAGCTTTGTTGTATTGGTGTTTCTCTTTAAGGTCTTGCCATGCGAAAGTTATTTCTGAATAAATTTGGTTCTGGATGTACCTAATTAAAATATCAAAGCATGATAGTCACATGCTGTAGTCTGTAGTGGACGAAGCAAAATATTAAATAGAGTTTTTTAAATATGAAAACCAAGGATATCCTTATGATAGCCTACGCAGTGCATTAAAAATATTCAGTTTTCTGGTATTGAAATTGAATTCTGAATGCAAATGAGAATGTCAATTATGGATTTTATAAAAATGAAAAGAAAAGACTTGGCCCTAATATATATATATATATATTAAAGAAATGCTAGCTTTTGTGCCCTAACGGATTGCTGCATTCATCAGGACGGACACATTGGCCAGCGGACATAGTTTGATCCATTCACCTCGTCGTTTTGATCAGGAATATATATATACTTCCAGATCCTTTTTGTTCTGTTACATTCATACCGTAAATATATAATATTTACTGAATATATATAATAATAATAAATAATAAAGTCAGTGTTTATAGATTAATCATAATGAAAATTCAAGAAAATGTGCGCTGCATTATTCTTTTCTTTCTTGATTTATTTCAAATATGTCTTTTGCGAAAAAATACTTAAAAATCTGCAAATAATACTAAATGGCAGTAATGATAATACATATAAATATATACATACATAGAAGGAGGAAAGGGAATCGGAAATAAAAGTAAATAGCGAGAGGAAAAATAAATCAATCGCATTTACGACTACAAATCGATGGTAGAAAATGTTCGCCATAGTTCGCCAACGAAGGCTTAGCAAATACATATATATATATATATATATATATATATATATATTGTAGATTTATTGATAGCCGACACACATATTTATACCCACACGTACCCACGCACACACACACACACACGCTCAATCAACAATAAACGCTTACAGTTAAGGCCAATATGTATGCAAGTGCTTCGTTTGTTACACAAAGTTGACAAAAGTTTTCCCCAGTATTTTCCTTGCTGTTGTTGCTGTTGTTGTTGTTGTATGTACGTTCAGTATTTATGGGTTTCCATCAGCACTTAACGGTATTTTTTCGGATTGCTACAGTATTCGTTGCTGTTGTTGTCATTGTTGATAGAAATATGCAATCGCAAGCAGCAAACACAATCAGCAACGGGCAAGAGGCCGCCTCGCGCTGAGCGACTTGTTGCCAACTGCGGATATTGTGGCAGAATATGCGAAATTAAGCTGTGGAACAACTCAATGTGTGCTTGATTGTTTTATGCATTGGCTCATGAGTCTCTACTAGGCTTAGATGATGTACATATTTGCGACAAGTCGAAGGATTATCTAAAGACAGAAGTGAGTATGCTAGCAGCTACTCTGTATTCAGCTTTATAAAATAAGTATATATGTATATTTATATGTATGTATATATTTAAGGCGTGCCAGCTTTTAGCTTCGCTTTATTGTGCTGCTTAAACAATTCGCATAGTTGTGGGCATAATTACGATAAGCAGCCAGAGACTGGAGGGGAGCCTAGTAGGGAGAATGTTTTGAGCAAAAGCCGATGCACACTGGGGCTTTTATTCAATTCTCAATGAAAATGCCTTAGCTTTTGAAAATTGATCGAAAATAAATGTTGACCGTTTCGCAATGTCAACAAAAATATGATTTGTATTCACACTCTAAATAAAACTCAGAGAGCAACCGATTGTATCGGTTCTTTAATGAGCTCGTTCGCGATCAGACAGAAGCCTTTTTATTGGTTTGCGCTCTGGCCGACGGTGTGGTTGAGTAGAATGAAGCATTAAGTGCATTTTGTGCATGTATTCGTATGTATGTGAGTGTGTATGTGAACGTGAGACCACGCACTCAGTCTCATCGTGCGAACACCTCTCGATGATCGATCACATTTCTTCCTAATTGATGTTTGTTGAAAGACCATCAGACCAATAGTGAAACTGAAGGCACTCCACTGAAAACCAAATCGATATGAACCAAAGTCACTTGCTCAGAGTGAGAGCGAGAGGGTACGATATTTTGGCGGATAAAGTGTTAGATTAACTGTTATGATTTTTAGCTAAATACAAAATTTAATGACAGGGAATAATGCGTATAGATGGTAATTAATTATTGTAACTACTGTTAATAAATACCCAATAAAATCAGATATGAATACATATATTATTAACAAAAATAAAATAAAATAAAAAAACGAAATAAGGAGAAATTTTCAGATAATTCAATTCATAACAGTTATCTATAAATTCGAGCTTAATTCATTAAAATATATAAATTTGCTCCTATAAGATTTTCTGGAATTCAGAATTTTAGTCGTACGAACGGTCTAAGCAGAGTCGTTATAATCGGACTCTAAGGTATTTATATATTCTACTGTATATATTTATAAATATCAACTTTGTGGGCAACTATTTTTCTTGCTATAATAAAGGAAAATAATTTTAAATAATTTGCACAGTTTTTCTATAATTCTTTACAGACTACATGCAAAACATGGAATACTTATATTTATATAACCTTTTTTTGATGAAAGCTCCAAAATCATTTGGATTCTGGTGAATGCTGCATCACAGTCAGTGTCTCACTTGGCCGTCATAGTTTGAATTTTGACCACATTTTGCGAACAGCGGCCTACTGTGCGACGCGCACATGCCCTAAACGCATTCAGCGGCCACATAGCGTGGCGATTTATTAATTAAGTTGGAAAATTTTCGGACGCGCTTTTCGTTTATTTTGCATTTAAATTGCCTTTTTAATTAGCCAAGAATTAAAAACTTTTCTGTTTATGAATACTGCGAGGCCATGCCAGAATTTTTGCTTAGAAATTTATTAAAAGCCTTGCGCGTCGCGGCTTAAATATTGATTACTTACTTAGTACAACTGGAAATTCCATTGAAAATTTTGCATTAATGAGAATTAAATATTTATAAGCAATTGGCTTGACAGTTATTTTTTGCCATTTAACAAACAGCAATGTTGCACTGCTTAAAGACTGTATTTCCTTCATGCATATTCATGTCGAACTTATTTCTGCTTTAATCTGGCCCAAAAAGTTTGCTTTGCCTGGCAAAAGTTTGGAGGAAAGCGAAAATGTAATAAATGTAATTTTACTACAATGCTCTTATTTTTCTTTGATTTTTTATTTTTTTTTTTATTTTTACTTTTCTCTTCTGCCTGCTTCTTAGCATTTCTTTGCCAATTGTCTGCGCACAGGCAAATGAGCATGAACTCTGAGCGAAGCGAAAGAAAACTCCGCCCAATTGTGAAATCCTGACTAAAATATCTTCTGACTGCAAAGTTTCGTTCGCAAGCAAAGTAAAAAGTTTAGTTCTTATTTGCTTTGCATTTTCTGACTTATTTTATTTCATACTTTTATATAGTTTTTTTTTTTGTCGTATATTTGCTGCGTTTGTTTTTTTTTTTTTTTTTGGAGGTAGTGGATTCTTGACCAGCATTTTCATTTCCGCATGCAACACGCAGACTGCGCATTCATTTCCGCTTCCGGCACTGTCATGGGGTTGTATTGCGTGTTGTCTATCACACATATCAAACTCACACTCACACACACACGCACACATATTCGCACATTCTTTCATATTGTATTCTGTTGCCATTTGATATTTATTGGTTTTTCCATCTAACTTTTTATTGCTCGCCCAGCGGGCTGTTTTAAATGGTTCATAAAATATGTAACACCTTCTTGATTTTCTTCACCTAGGTCATTGCTCAGGGTCTATAGTTTGGCAAACACTCGCGTCCATTGAGACAACATATGGTTTTTTAAGGAATGTAATTTATTTATACATATATTTATTTTATTATTATTTTTTTTTTTTTTTAATTAAGGCTACTAGTTCTGCTCTATAAGCTTGATTTTATTTTTCTTTATAAACTAGTTTTTTGTAGAGTATTATAGTATTTCAAACTTTCAAGGAATGTAACGCTTTACTCTTTAATAATAATAATTGAATAAAGTGTAGCTCTAATTTCTTACAGACAGTTAAATCCAGATTTATCTTGTTCATTTATAGTGCATTTACTTCTGTTCAATTGCTGCAGCTACTAATACCTGTCAAACTTTATTCACATTATTTATTTTTTATATTAATTGAATGCAGACCTTCGAAGTTTTTAGGTTAAGGAATTCAACATAAGTTTCATTGCATTCGCATCTGCAAATATCGGATGATATTGCTCAGCTCATTAAATTTTCTCAGCTTTAATATTTTGCAGCACTTTATATACGTTTTATTTCTTTCATCACTGCGCACAGTGCGTATGATAAATATTTGTTTGCCTCATGTAGGCACGCGCTGAAAGTTTACTGATTGCGAGCACTTGATTGGCTTATTGATTTATATGTTGCGGGGCCGTGGAGCTGAGAATATTGCATTACATTTTTATGTATGTATATATATATGTATATAAGAGAGAGTGAGAGTGAAAGCAAGAGATAGAGAGAGGGGGCGTAGTACTGCAATTGCCGTGAAGACAGGCGCGCGGGTCACGTATGTTAGGCATAGGGTCATAAATCTGGATGGAGGCATCTATTGGGCAATGGCCGCAATGGTTTTTAATATAGCACCATTAAGTGATGCCAACAGATGTTAATCGCATTGAAATGCTGTAGATTAGAAATTATGACATTACATTAATCTCTCGCTCAAATGGCAGCTCATTTATTTCGGCTTGGGTCGGCGCAAAAAGTCAGTTAAGCGCAAAATATGAGCCAAATGAAAGCTGATAAACTTGAAATCTGAACACGGCATAGCGAACAATGCAAACGGAACGGCAAACTGACCAAAATGCAGAGCACCCGAAGGAAGAAACTCGGCGAGGCCAGACCCAGGCTCAGGCCCAGGCCCGGTGGACGTTGAAAAGCGGCAAATCATGCTTAATGTGGCATTTTCTGCTTTTTATTGTTATTATGCTTTATTTATTTATTTTTATTTTGAGCTCAAAGCGCGAACAAGCTCAAGATTTCACAAAAAATAATCAAAAAATAAAGGAGAGAAGAAAAACAGCAAACTGGAGCATAAAAAAGGCGAGCGAATAAAAGGAAAATGAGAAGTGGCAAATGGCAAAAGTCAAATAGAAACCGCAGAAGCGAGAAAGGACTTCACTAAGCAGGCGAAAAGGAAAGATGATATAAATTTTATTGTCATGTCCGAGTAGATTAAACTAGCTGCACATACCAGACCCAAAGGCCCGAGCGCTTAGCCGGGCAAAGTATGCTGCGTAAAAGGCACAAGAGATTTATTAAGAACTTGACGGCTAAGAGTGCTGTGTGTGGGCGTGTGTGTGTGTGTGTGTGTGTGTAAGGGTGTCCTCCTCCTGTACATATGCACATTTTCCTCTTTGCATAGCACATTTGTGAAAATATATGTATGTATATATTCATATTTGTATGTAGCACAGATATACCGTCGTCTGTAAAAAGTTTCATTAATTTTGACATTAAGCGTTGGGATTTTTCTTTTGCCTTTCGTTTCTTTTCGTGTTTCACTTTTTTGCTCTTTTGTAAATTTATCTGGCAATTCATTTTGACATGACAGCCAAATAAATAATGATTTATTTGTGCCCGACTAAAGGTAAGCCCCGACATGGGACGCAGTCACGCCCACCTTAACGACCCCCGACTCGGGCTCATTAAGTGTTTTGGCTTTGTTGCGGCCCACCACCAAAATGGGCTTAAACTGTCAAAATTTTATAAATTGCCTCCAATTATAAGATTTATAATCTGAAGAGCTGATAACAGCGTCTGAAGGATCATCACTTGACCCTTTTGAGCTGCTCAACTTGCTTAGGCGACGCGTAGGGCAAATCTCAGAGTATTTCATTTCGTCTCCTCTAATGGAATCGTCTAGGCAAATATTTAATTTTCCCATTCACTCAAGGGAACACAACGTGCAAGGCTCAATTAGCGATGCTTGGAGCACATGTTATCTAAAAAAAATACGAAAAGAAGAGTAACCAGATGAAAACACAAAATCCAGTTTTAACCCTTCGTCTGCCTCGAGGCTTGACAGTCATTGAACAATTTATCATAATTTCACATAAATTCTCGCAATTCAGCACAAGACAACACTTCTTTGGAAGCAGGGCTCGCTCCTCTTTCAGACATGCATATACATACATATATACATATATACACATATATATATATATATATATATATATATATATATGTACGTACATCTGAAAAAGGGAGCGTCTGGCATCGAAGACAAATTGCAGAGAAATGTAAATTGTTGTCAACGATTCAGCGATTCAAAGATATTTATATATATAGAATTCTCTACATTTTTTATGCTCTCAAATCGTGCGACGACATTTTCTTCAGTTACATCCTTTATGTCAGCCAGCACCTTTTGCTTTCATTGTTAACTTTTGACCCGCCGTGAAAGACGTTTAATTGGACCTTTTGCAAATACTGTTATAATACATACCTATATCTCTTTTTCTATATATATTTTTTGTTTTTTTTTTTTTGGCATCTGTCCTTGGCGCACTAAGTTCGTAATTGGCTACTTCTTTCGTACTCAATAACTAATTCGATTTGAGCAGAGTTAAATTGTTCAGATTGACAGACAAATTTCCAGGAATATCATTTATTTTTATATTCTGTTAATTTCAGCTACATTAGGCGGAGGGGTTATATGCTGTTTAGCATTTTATTTGATGACAACTGACTGTGTACTTTGAGCTCAGGTAATTTGTGCAAAGAAAATACGAGTAATGAAAAGAAATTAACTCAAATGCAGAGGGTAAACAGCACAGGTAATTAATTACCGATGAGTATGAGTGTTTAAGGAAATGTTAGGGAACATAAGATACCCTGTGTGACTTGATCACGGGCAGAACATCTATAACTATAATTCTTTGAATTGTTTTGCATAAGAGGTGGCATTAGAGAGTGATTACAGGTATTACAACAGCAGCAGCAATAGATATTGTGTGGATGAAATGCAAATACCCCTTTTTCATTTCCATTAAGTAGGGTATTAGCTGGGGAAATATAATAAGTATACGCGTGGGTAAATGCACGGCTGTTAATTGATTTCTTGGTCGATTGCAAAAGCGCCGTCAGATTGTGTAAAGCCAGCTTGATTGACTGACTGACTGACTGCCCGGTGGAGTAGACGGCGCGCAATGGCTGACGTCTTGACAGCGCGAGAAGACGAAAAAACATTTGCTTTGCCAGTGGGAGGAGTATTAAATTTTACTCTTAACTCAGCTGCCCGTATGGGGGCGTGGCAGGAGTTTTTGTCAGCCACAACTGCCGCTGATAGCTTCCATTAGAGCCGCCACTCTCAGCTCGCTGTTAGTTTTGCCCTCGTTTTGTGCTTTAATCAAAATGTAATTAACAGCCATGTCGAACGTCGGCCATTGCAGCTCTCAGCCAGATGCACCGAATGATTGACTGACGTCGAGTCTAGGCAACTGGCAGCGAGCCCTTTTATACACTTACCAATTTGGTTAACTGTTGCCCCCAAAGATGTTTCCGTTTTTGGTTTCTATAATCTAATTGCAGGCTGTTCAGCAAATTGGTTTCGTTTATGACTGATTGCTGGCACTTGACATGCCCTCAGCCAGTCAGTCAGTCGGTAAGTCAGTCAGCGAGTCAGATATTCAAATCAATGCTTTTGGTGCTCATTAATTTTGAAGAGCTGAAGCGTGGGCTGAGGTGTTGATTAAATGTTAATGATATAGAAATAATCACTGCACAGTGGTTGAAAGTAGGTGGAAATGCGAGTGATATTAGTTTTGCATAAAATATTGCATATAGGAGAGGGAGGTAAATTAATACAGATAAATTGAAAAGAGCTAAAGTATATTTTTACATACTAAAAAAAATAAATAAATAAATATATTTATATATATATATATATATATATATATATATATATATATATATATATATATATATATATATATATATATATATATATATATATATTTATAAAATAAATTATAAAGTTCAGTTCATCTCCGTAAATGAAATGAGATGAACTGAACTTTATAATTTATTTTATAAATTTTTAAATTAATTATGTTTTACCAAAATAAAAATAATAATAATAATAATAATAATAATAATAATAATAATAATAATAATAATAATAATAATAATAATAATAATAATAATAATAATAATAATAATAATAATAATAATAATAATAATAATAATAATAATAACAATAATAATAATAATAATAATAATAATAATAATAATAATAACAATAATATTAATAACAATAGACAAGAAAATAATAATAATTGAAAATTTATATAAACCCTTTGCTTTTTAAAAGCTTTACGGATATAAATTCTAATAACTATACCGAGAGCCCATTGAAAATGCGAAATCAGGACATACTAATTTTGTTGAAATGTATGTAACAGAAGGAGGCGTGGCAGACCCCGTAAAGTATATTTTTTATCAGGGGGACGAGCTGAGTCGATATAGGCATATATGTCCTAAATCTTTAAAGCTAAAGTCTCCAAATTGTAAATGTATATATATCTATTTTATATAATTTCGGTTTTTGTTTATATAAAAAAGCGATATCATGTATATAAAAAAATAATAATAAAAGAGAGACTACTATATAAATCATTTGTCATCCTCTTATATAAATCATTTGTCCTTCAGCAGCTCTACCTATCGCTATATATATATATATATCATTTATATCTCATCCAGCCTTCAATCCACTATTGTCATAATACAAAAAATTGTATATAATCAGCAGACAGACGCGTAAATGGATGAAATGTTCACAGGGACATGCTTACGGACAGACAGACAATCGGCTCAACATTTTTGCATAAATTTGGCCACTTTGTGCCGGTTCCTTAGCATTTCTCTCTCTCTCTCTCCCTTTCTCTCTCTCCCTCTCTCTCTCGCTCTGCTCGTTCGTTTTGTGCAGCTTAGCAAATTCTTTGGCGTTTGAAAAATGTCGAAACATTTGTCCATTTGCGCGATATGGACGGGAAGGAGCAAACCAAAGAGCCAACAGAAAAATATAAATAACAAAAAAAAAAAAAAAAAAAAACAGAAACAAAAAATGCGAAGAAGAAAAACTGAAAACTTTGGGAAATGCTGACCCTTTTCCGACATGCTCGCCGCTGGCCTTTGGGATTAGTGTTTGATGCGGGGGCGTGTGGGACAAAGCCGAAGAAAAATTGAAACAAGTTACCCAAACCATTTTCGTGCCGCTTACCGCTTGCCAATTTATTCAAATGCCTCGCAAAGTGCTAAATAAACAAGACTGAAAAATGCCTAGGCAACACACGGGGGCAGTGGGACATTCAAAACACCCCGAGCATGTGCGTCATTTTTCTTGGTTTTAGGCGCACCAAAAAAAAAAAAAAAAGAATGATAGCATGTATAGCATACTTGGCCGAACCTGGGCCTCGGCCTCTCGTTCGCACTCGCACTCGCACTCGCACTTACCTTGTATGGGCACATAAATATTTAGATAAAGACAATCCTCTGATTGATTTTGCAGATAGGGCAGCAAGCGCTTTAGATACTCCAGGCGACCCTTGGGCATGCGCTCCATCGCCGCGGTCTCGTTGTGTATGTCCGGCAGCCGCTGCGGACAGACGGGACTGAATCTGCAAGGCATCGAAAATTGGATAAGAAATTTGTGGCTAAAAGGCAAAAGTTTTTTAAACCCATGGAAAATGATGTTAGGGCATCATTATATTTCTATAGGAGGAGAATAGAGGGGAGTCTCAGAGTTTGTATCAACTTCAGTTGAGCAGATCTTCGGATCACTTATATTTAATATATAATCTCTCATTTGTTAATTATAAGTAAGATTTAATGACTTTTTTAATTGGAGACATTACATTTTGGTACACAGTATCTCTTAGTGTAGCACTTTTTTAGTTGCCTGTTAAAAAGGTTTCGAGCGCTGGCCTATTTCTTAGGCGTGGCCTTATAAACAGATTAATTTAGCTAGCATTGTGTGCAATCTCTGCCCTCGCGTCACAAATTTCTGTCCTTGGGTCATAATAACTTTTTGATTTGAGCTGACAAAGTTTTTGGTGCTTTAATTTATTTGGGCAAAAGCTTATTTCGGGCCGTCTCTGAAATTGGTTTTCGATTTTACAGTTAGCTAACTTTGTCATCCTTTCTGTTCCTCTGTCCCTCTCTCTCTCTCTCTCTCTCTCTCTCTCTCTCCCTCTCTCTCTGTATCTATTCCTTATCCCCTTACTCAATTCTCGTCGATTCCATCAGCAACATTTGCTGCATTTCTCTGCCGTTTTTGGCCATGTCATGCAAATGCCATTCTGGCCTTGTGCTCATTTATGACTGGCTTATTGGCCATGCTCTTGCATAGCGACTCACCCCCTTGCTTGCTGTCAGTCGCTGCCTTGAACCCACTTCAAATTTCTAGTATTATTTGTTTTTAATCTGCCGTGTGACAGACATCAAACCATGCTGGCCCCAAGCACTCAGAAACGAACCGAAACTAGCTGTTTGCACTCAATGCGCAGACAAATTGCACATTCCAAAGTGTTTAGCCCGAAATGTGGCCGAGATGTGGGTATTTGCTGCAAATATCGAATGCGTATTGCGAGGCCATCCACACTGCTATCGGCCCAAAAGTAATTTGCTAATATTGGAAATTCGTTTTCCATTGGTTAAATTACTATGAAATGTATCTGAAGCCAAATTATATTAAATTTTAGATAAATAAATTGAGTTCTGATGCCTGAGAGATAATTAATATTCATATGCATTATAGATTAGATGGTACTGAAAATATATCAAATGTAGTTTATAAATATATATTCCATTCTCCAATTCGCTTGCAATTCAATTCATGAAATATTCCCAGTCCAAAGTATTTCATATTAATCATACAGATTCATATTCCCTCGTATCTCCAGAGAAACCTCTCTGGACTTGTGCCTATTTACGTATTGTTCTCAGCTACGGCTCATCAAGTGGCGCATTTTCGGGGCCACATCAAATTGCCATAAAGCGAAAATCAATGCTGGCATTAAAAATTTCCCTTTCGGCCAACTTATCTGTGTGAGCTGGGGGGTCCATTATGGCCAACCCGAACCCATGAAAAGGCATTAACATTAATAGCATTGCGGAATGAGAATTTATATAATTTTATTTTTTTGTTTTGGTCCGGAAATATATTTATTTTTTGTTCTTCTCATTGTGCTTTTATTATATTTGGCGAAATGGCCGCGAAGTGAGTCCGTGACCCCTTGACCCCAACAAGCTTTTAATGGTCGCTTGTGGCGGGCGCGCGATTGCCATAATAATCATTAATTTAATGGTTAAACAATAAGGCAGGTAATAAAAGTTTAATTTTTGACTTCATTTCGCGCGCTGTCCGCTAAATGGCCAACCGAGAAACTGCGCTGCGGCGACAGCGCTGCGTCGCGGATAAAAGACAGAATAACAAAAAAAAAAAAATAATAATAAAAATAAAAATAATATATATATGTACATATATATATATATATATATACATGCATATTAAAAATAATGAAAGTGAAAAGTTTGAATGGCAGCAGTTGGGAACATCGCTTGTTCTTCTTTTTGTTGTTTTTGTCCGCTGCAAAACCCATTTTCGATGGCAGGTGACATGCCCCTGCCACAGCGCCACTCATCAGCACTCACCAGTGTAGAACTCTCGGCAGCAGCTACAGCTCGTAAAAGCCACATTTTGAATTTTTAATGTGTGCTCCCGCAACCCCATCAGCTGCTGCCCCGCAGCTGCGTGCGAATGTGCTCAGCTTTCAAGTGGATGCGATCTTGTTTATGTGACTTTTGTGTGCTTGCCGTCCCCTGTGCGCCATGCCACGCCCATAGCCTTGCGTTCGCTTGGAGCGGCACTGATAAGCCGAGACTCTAGCAAGAGTAATGGGTATTAAGCTTATAAAATGGACGGCCCAATTGGGGTCACGCCAGTGAAAGGGGCGTGGCCAGCACTAGTGCGTATACAGATTTTAACTACAGTCGATAAAGGTTCCGAATGCGAGTTGACAACTCTGTAAAGTTTTTAATACGCTTGCTAGAGCTTTTGTCACATAAACTACTTCCGGCTGCGGCGTTGTCACTGAAGCTGAGATGTAATGAAGCTTATTCGGCAATCATTTGACATATAATAAAGAAACAATGTTTTTATGACTAGAAGGTCAGCAGTTGGATTGGCTAACTGGGGTATGCAGAGGTCTGAAAGAGTTTGAAATTGTTGAAAGTAAAGCTAAACTAGATTAAAATTCTTGAAGGGGAAATAGAAAGCCTTAGACTAAACAAATGACTGATGACAGTCTCATGGAACGAGCGGAAGAACGAGCGGAGGAACGAGAGCAGGAACGAAAGGTGGAACGAGAAGAGGAACGAGCGGAGAAATGAGAGCAGGAACGAAAGGTGGAACGAGCGGAAGAATGAGCTGAGGAAAGATTCGAGAAACGACAGGAGGAACGAGTTGACGAACGAGCGGAGGAACGAGAGGAGGAACGAGCGGAGAAACAAGTACAGGAACGAACACAGAGAAAGCGACTACATGGAGAGCGGTAACCCCGTTTTCTAATCTAAATTCCAATCTTATGCGAAAGGCTCTTTCAAATTAAAATTCAAATTGGTTATATTTCAACATTACTATGTATTATATACAGATGACTTAACCATGGTACTAAGTGGAGCTAGTTCCTATTCAACGAGTGTTTGGAAGCTTTTAAGTTGGAAATTTATTTAGTTATATGTGTTACTCTCGTCTGCCGCTGCACCCGCTTGAGCGAGTTGCAAAGGCTATAACCACAGCATCAGCTTTGACAAGCCGCCAAAGGCAATATACATAAACAACACAAAAGCACACGTATGCAGCCTCCCCCACTTCTCCTCCTTAGTGTACTCACTCCATTTCGCACTTCTCTGTCGAGTCCCCCCGTAGACCTTAAAGCCAAACCGAATGCAGTTGTTGTTTTAAAATAAATTTTGAAAGCACTTGGCACTTTCGACGTTGCAAAGCTTTTGCTTTTAGCGCAAGGATTATGAAATACAAGCGGATTAACAACGACAAGTCCTGCGCTCGGGCTACCTGTTACCTGTGCTGGCCCTGCGCCCCCTCAAATTAGACCAAGGCAGTTTGAGGCTTATGCATGACGCTTGAGCGTTTAAATGGAAAATAACCGTTGTGAAAACGTTGCCAGCTAAAACTTTGGCTAGCGGTTTCTCTAATAGAAACCGCATTAATAAGTGCTCCGTTTGATGGCTGTGAGCGAACACAGTGAGAAAGAGAGAGAGAGAGGGGAGAGAGCGAGAGCGAGTGAGAGCGGAAAGTTATTAAAAATGGTAGAGTGAACCGAAATTTGGTGCCCATCATTAAAAACGCTAATTCCAATTTCAGACTCAAGTGCGGCGCGCAAGTCAAACAGCTGGGTTAAGGGGCGTGGCACTGCCGCCAACACCAGGGCTTTGCTGTTGCTGCATAAATTGCCGTTGCCCAAGGTGTTGTTGCTGTTGTTGTTGTTGTTGTTGTTGCGATGTAAATGAAATTGCGAAAATTCATTTTAAATTGGATTTTATTTAATTTGACTGCGGCGGCAAAGCTTTATGCGTGAGTACCATAGACGAAGCCGGTGGGCGTGGCACGGCGGCTGCGGCTGCCAATCTAATTTGTGAGCCAGCAGCGTTGAGCACGAGGCAGAGGGGCAGAGGGGCAGAGCTGGAGAGCTGGAGAATTGGAGAGGGAAATGGAGAGGGAAAAAGCGACTTCTGGCAGACTTCTGCAACGTTGCCCACAGGTAAAATTAATCTATTTTGCTTGACGTGGTCGCACTGTCGCATATCGTTTTCGGTTACCACCCACCTCGTCTCCGCAAACTACCCTCCCCTGCCCACTCTATATCTATATAAATATCTTAGCTTGTCTGCGCTACGTCCTCTCAGGCGCATGCATTTTTCCGCTTGGCTGAGATTATGCTTCTGTTTGATGTATTTAAGCCCAAAGCGAGGCAACTGCTACGAGTGTCTTGGCCAGACTCCTGCGCTGTCCTTTGACTTTAGCCTCAGCTCGCCGTTTGTGTGTGCCACAGCCACCCGCACGTTGCCACCTTCTGTCCACGGGCCACATGCAGATTATGCGGAGCCACGCCCCACCTGTCGACAGACGAAATGCCAAATTGCATGTGTCTGGTCGTGTCCTGCCGTTCTGCTGTCGCGCTGCTGCCCTGGACTATGTCCTGTGTCCTCTGACCTCTGTTTGCTTCCCGCCGTCTAATTTATATGCGTGGCGTATTTTTGTTGTCTGCGAAAACTACGATTTATTTGTTCTCTCTAAATATTCAAATTTTCGCGCTTGTTTGCTTCCGGAAAATGATAAGCGATAAGCTGCGGTTCTCTGAATGCAAATTGTGAGCTAGCATTGTCATTTATACGCTTTTCCAGTGAAATGATTCAAAACTAACAATGGATTGTATATTAATAAATCGGATACGGAAAAAAGGAGATTTAGACTGAAGCAAGAAATGATATAAAAATATTTATAAACCAGGTTTAATCTAGTTAATTTATCTGTATCTGTATCTGTATCTGTATCTGTATCTGTATCTGTATCTGTATCTGTATCTGTATCTGTATCTGTATCTGTATCTGTATCTGTATCTGTATCTGTATCTGTATCTGTATCTGTATCTGTATCTGTATCTGTATCTGTATCTGTATCTGTATCTGTATCTGTATCTGTATCTGTATCTGTATCTGTATCTGTATCTGTATCTGTATCTGTATCTGTATCTGTATCTGTATCTGTATCTGTATCTGTATCTGTATCTGTATCTGTATCTGTATCTGTATCTGTATCTGTATCTGTATCTGTATCTGTATCTGTATCTGTATCTGTATCTGTATCTGTATCTGTATCTGTATCTGTATCTGTATCTGTATCTGTATCTGTATCTGTATCTGTATCTGTATCTGTATCTGTATCTGTATCTGTATCTGTATCTGTATCTGTATCTGTATCTGTATCTGTATCTGTATCTGTATCTGTATCTGTATCTGTATCTGTATCTGTATCTGTATCTGTATCTGTATCTGTATCTGTTCCAGTTGATAGTAATCTTAAAAACGTTAACTGCTCTAATAAATAAGAAGATACGACATATCTCTGAGTTTTGCATTACTAATCTTACCTTACTTCTGTCTAGCATAAATTCTTAAATATCATTTGAACCAGAAAATAAACTTCGTTTTATATACCGCCCAGGCATTCTCCTATAAATAGATTTTTTTTCTTATTCTAAGCTAATAAGCCTCAAGTACCAGCCACGGCAATTCCTGTGGCTTCGAGGCCATAGGAATGGGCCGCAAGGTATCCAGTTTCGCGTTTTGTAAATGATCTTTTGTACCTTGAGTCTGAGTGTTTGTCTGTCTGGCTGTCCGGCCGTCCGTTGATGGGCCAAACAGCTTTATTACGCTGACGTGCTGAAAAATCAGTGCAACATTACTCAAGGAGTTTATTGGCTAGCTGGGCCCCAGCTGTCAACGAGCCCACGGGCAATGCGCGGCTCACGATGGGGAGCTGACACACAAACAGACAAACAAACAGACACACAGAGATTGTCTGACAATTGCGATGATGTCAGCCGAAAATTTCGAGGCAGCAGCAACAGCAGCAGCCGGTGCCACACACAGACCGCTCGTCATTCATCAGCTTTGACTTGGCAGAAATTTGGAACAATTTTATTTATTTGCGCAGCTCTGATTTAAGGAGCCCTTTTTAAAGGTTTTACTTTTCATAAGCCATAAAAATGGAAATATCAACAATAAATGGTCGGAAAATGTCGAAAGAACTATGCGGACCTTAAATACTCTAAACCATCATTTTTATAAATGAGATTAAGTGAGGATGTAAAGAGTTGGAAACAGCAAATGACAGACAGAAGAAGAAACATACAAGAATTCGACAATGAAATGAAATGAAATGTTAAATAAATATTATGTAAGAAATATTAGAAGTTATGATAATAAATTGCATATGCATAGAAAAGGAGAAAGAACGTGTAAGTAAAATTGAAATGATAGAATATAAAGCTAAGCACTCGAAATGTAAAGAATTACAAAAATTTTAATATTTTAATATATAAAATATAATTCAATTATAAACTAAGTAAAACAATACAAAATTCAGAATAAATTCATTTACACTCGATGTGATCACATTTCCCATATTTCTTTTGTGTAATTCGCAAGCTTCCCGAATGTATATAAATGTATATTTGGAAGCTCTAAGCCCGTTGTTGAAAATCTTATTTAATTTAGTTTCTCTTCAACAAAGTTAGTTAATGAGAAAGATGCTAATGATACTTGGGGGAGAGAAGCTTCAAGCTGCTTTGCATAAAATCAAAAAATATTTTATTAAATAATAATGTATTTATTTATGCACTTTATAAGCTCAGAAGTACTTAAAGTACCCCATGTTAGAGTATATATCAAGAGAGAGAGAGACAGATACAGAAAGAGGGAGAGATAGAGCAAGAGAGCAGAAACTTTATGCCGGCACCCTTTTACAAAGCAAACAATACGGCTGCAGGACAACGTTGTCGTGGGAATCTTTGTGAATAATGATTTGCCACTTGGGAGCGTTTGTAAATTAGATGCCGCGACTTCTTATTGTTGTTGCTGCTGCTATTCGAGTGTCGCAGCTGGCGCTGGGCTGTCAGCAGCGTAAATATTTAATTTGTGTAGCATTTCAAGCAGAAGCCGAAGCCCCACCGAGTCTCCACAACTGACCTTTGGCTTTCTTTCCCTCATCATTTTATTTGGTCGTCGCATACTTTCATCATTATTGCAAGTCTGTTGTACTTTTGTTGTATTTGTGCTTTCGCATTTTGGGGCCGCACTTGAGAATAATGAGCCAAGTTAATTGAGGTGACAATTGCGGGGCAATAGAGGACGGTCGCCGGCAACGGCTGCGCACTCTAGGCCGTCTGGTCACTCTCGACCCTGTGGAGTGGCCTCAAGTGATGGGTTTTGATCATTTTATGTATTTGCTGGCAGGCGCGACAGCGCGTCGCCTCTTCGCGGCCGGCTGCAAGGCTCAAGTAACTGCGAAATGATTTAACGTATTTAAATTGACAGCTCAGACGTGCAAGGGGTTCGAGTTGTTGGCTTCGGGCGGCATTAAATTATTAAGACGAGGGTTATACAGAATCCAGCTAAATTGCGATTGCGCAAGGAATAGCAGCAGCTAAATGACAGATTTTTATTTAGTTTTCGAAAGGGTTCGCAGTCGCATAACCTTTTTACGGAGTTATTCAACCAAAAAGTAAAATAAATTACTGCATTTTGGTTTCAATGGAATTAAAGTGGGGTGATTGGCGAGGAAAGACTCTCGGCAAGGCTAATAATAGCTGTAAGCAGTAATTATTCTACAACATAAAAAGTCGTTACAGATAAATCTCCTTAAACTTGACTACCAAAGAGAGACATCATTAATAATTCATGTTGAGTTTTGTACTTAATTTTTGACTAGTTTTTGTCAGTTACTTGCTCGCGCGTATCGTTTCATTGTTACTTTTATTCATTCAGCTCAATCATAAGTTTTACTTATCAATATTTTTCTATTCACTTCTTTACTATTCATCATACACTTTCATTTTTTCATATTTTTCTTACTTTCTTGATACTTTGACTTTTACTTATTAATGTTGAACTTTCCCTTTTACATTCAATCAAAATTGCATTTATTTACTATTTCTTTAATTTTTTCCATTTATATTTAATTATATATGTTCAGTTTTTCTTCGATTTTTTTTTTTATATTTATTAGTCTCTCAAATTCAGAGCATTCCAAGGGCAGTGTTAAAATCAGCTTTAAAGCCCCCATAGCTCATTTTACTCTAACGAGCAACTATTTAATATTTGATTTAGTCAAATTTATGCCCAATCCCAAAGGGTTTAAGGGCGCGTCGGCCTCTGGCTAACAAGCGCTTAAGTAGTTGCTTGGCGGGTCGTATGATTAACATAAAAGCGCGTCAGCTCTTCAACTTTACACACTCCTTACACACACACGCAGACAGACTGAAACTTGAAATTTATGCGAATAACTTTCCAAAGACGGTCACACACACACACACAGACACACACACACACATC
This sequence comes from Drosophila mayaguana, assembly GCA_037075325.1. Lineage (NCBI taxonomy): Eukaryota > Metazoa > Arthropoda > Insecta > Diptera > Drosophilidae > Drosophila > Drosophila mayaguana. The sequence goes on along the minus strand of JBAMCG010000037.1, from coordinate 9,257,441 downwards.
GCCATTAAAAATGTAGGAATCGGAGCTATTCTGGGCTTGACTTACCTGTCCGCCTTTTTGACGCCCGACCACATGGCCGCCGAGACGGGCGGCATGAAACGTAAATTTCCAACGGGCGGTGAGGCGTAGGGTATGCCGCGATATGCCTCAACCGGATCCAAGTGCCGCCCATCTAATTGGACAATTACGCCCGAGATGGCGCCATTACGTGTGTGGATGATGCGCGATGAGAGCTGTGCGGGTAATTGATCATGATTTATGTTGTTGTTGTTGTTGTTACTGTTGCTGTTGCTTGTTAGTCGACTGCTTCGGTTTGCCGATGATGAACTACTACTGCTGCTACTGCTGCTGCCGCTGCCGCTGCCGCTGCTGCTGCTGCTGCTGCTGCTAGTGATGGTGCTACTGCTGCTAGTCGAGGTGGCATACGATGACGCAGACGAGGATGATGAAGTGAGCGATAATGAGGGCACAGCGCTGGCAGTGGCCGCATTAGCTGTGGATCCGATGCTGCTGCTCGCAACGCTGCTGGAGCCAATCAATACGAGGCCGCCGCTGCTGCCAGCGGACATGCTGCGATTGGCCGAGTTGTTGCTGTTGCTGTTGCTGTTGGTGCTGTAGCTGATGCCAGCGCCGCTGCTGCTGTGACACGCAATGCCCAGCAGCAGCAGCAGCAGGAACAACAACAGCTGAGGCTCAGCTCCTAATGGTTTTCTTCGCGCTCTCGCCACTGTTCTTGTTGTTGTTGTAGAGCTTGCTGCAGTTGTTGCTGCTGCTGGCGCCAGTTGTCGCTTCAAGAGCAGCAACATTTTCATTATTAATATTGGTCAAAATGGCGTTGTTGCAATGTTGCTGCTGTCGTTAAAGTAGTTGCTGCTGTCTGTTGCTGTAATTGACCGCAGCAACAACTGTTTGTGGCGTGGCCTTAATTCTTTGTTTGTTTTAATCCTTCTTTTTTTAAGAAATTTTTTTTCTGCTTTAAATTGTCAGCTGAAACGAACTGTAAAGTGCAGAGAAAAATGTAATTAATATATCGGGCTGAATACATATATATATATATATACTTATTTGTAGAGCAAGGATTTATAAATTAGACATATATTTGCAGGACTGGTCTTTGACTGACTGATTTTCTTACTTTGCATCAATATTTAAAATTTGTTTAAATTAAAATTATTTAAAATCAGTTATTTAATCAAGTTAGTTTATTTATAATTTAATGAATATTATTTACAATTAATAAACTATTTAATAAATTTATTATTTTGCATTTGCAAATATATAAATTTTGATTTAATTTGTTATTACTATTATTAGTTTTTATACCCTGATCCCATTAAAAATGGGAAATCAGGGTATAATGGTTTTGTGAAAAGTATGTAACAGGCAGAAGGAGGCGTGGCAGACCCCATAAAGTATATATATTCTTGATCAGGGCGACAAGCTGAGTCGATATAGCCCTGTCCGTCTGTCCGTCCGTCCGTCCGTCCGTCCGTCCGTCCGTCCGTCCGTATGAACGCCTAGATCTCAGAAGATATAAGAGCTAAAGACTTCAAATTTTGTATGCATACTCATGTATACCATACGCAGTACAAGTTTATCTTTTTTTTTCGATAACTCGTCCGATTACTTTTTTATCGCGAATAATCGATAAATTGATTTTGTTTATTCACCGTAATTTTAATACTTTCAGACCTGGAGACTTCAGATTTGGTGTGTATATACATCTGATCAATACGCAGATTTTGTCATTTAAGGATTTTGGATACCACGCCCCCTTCGCCCCCAATTTGCAAAAACGTATTTTAAGCACTAGAGACTTGTGCTTTGGAATGTACACACATTTGCACATTGTGATCACATTCTGAAAGTTTCATGAAGATAGTTCTACTACAGGAGAAATTATTCAGCAACAAAATTCTCATAGTATTGCCCACACTGCAGCGCAGCCCAAGCGCAGTCGCTGCTTACTGCGCAGTTAGCAGAGCGCGTGCTTATGCGTGCGTGAATAGCAGCGCCTTGTAGGGATCAGGGTATCTCCTAGTCGAGCACTCTCGACTATAGCTTCCTTACTTGTTATACCCTGATCCCATTAAAAATGGGAAATCAGGGTATAATGGTTTTGTGAAAAGTATGTAACAGGCAGAAGAAGGCGTGGCAGACCCCATAAAGTATATATATTCTTGATCAGGGCGACGAGCTGAGTCGATATAGCCCTGTCCGTCTGTCCGTCCGTCCGTCCGTCCGTCCGTCCGTCCGTCCGTATGAACGCCTAGATCTCAGAAGATATAAGAGCTAGAGACTTCAAATTTTGTATGCATACTCATGTATACCATACGCAGTACAAGTTTGTCTTTTTTTTTTCGATAACTTGTCCGATTACTTTTTTATCGCGAATAATCGATAAATTGATTTTGTTTATTCACCGTAATTTCAATACTTTTAATCCTGGAGACTTCAGATTTGGTGTGTATATACATCTGATCAATACGCAGATTTTGTCATTTACAGATTTTGGATACCACGCCCCCTTCGCCCCCAATTTGCAAAAAACCTATTTTAAGTACTAGAGACTTGTGCTTTGGAATGTACACACCTTTGCACATTGTGATCACGTTCTGAAAGTTTCATGAAGATAGTCCTACTACAGGAGAAATTATTCAGCAACAAAATTCTCATAGTATTGCCCACACCGCAGCGCAGCCCAAGCGCAGTCGCTGCTTACTGCGCAGTTAGCAGAGCGCGTGCTTATGCGTGCGTGAATATCAGCTCTTTGTAGGGATCAGGGTATCTTCTAGTCGAGCACTCTCGACTATAGCTTCCTTACTTGTTTATTTAATAATTAGGTTTTTAAGATAATTAAAAATAATTTTAAATATTATAGTTTTGCAATTGATTAAAAATCAGTTGGTCCCTCAACTATTTAATAACTGTCTTGCATAGAAGGAATTCCTGAATATGTTAACAATTGCCTGGCAATATTTAATGTGCTTTCTTTTTATAAGATTTGAGAAATATATTTTCATATTAAGCTTTTTAGATTCAACAGAAAATGTAATATTCTGCTTACAATTGAAGATGTGCAAATTATAGAGCTCATGCAACCCGTTTCGAGTTTACTCTTTAAAATCTATGCAAAGTGAGCCCTGCAGCCTGTTGGGCGAGGTTTGCCCGCCCATCACAAAAAAAAAAAAAAAAAAAAAACGAGAGATAGAAAAAGGAAGAGTTTGCAATGGCATTTGAAAGTCCTCATTGAAGTAGCTCTTTGCACAAGCCCCAATCAGCTTCAACTTGGCTTCTGGCGGCGCTGTCCTTTGCCAGCTCTCCCTCTCTCTCTGTCTCACTCGCTCTTGTCTCTTGACTCTGTCTTGTTGCAGGCGTGATGCGTTTCGCATTCAGCTCTTGCTATCTCTTTCGTATTGTCTTTTTTCTTGTTCTATTTTTGTGTGTGGCCACCTTGCTTGCACTTGCTGTAGTGTCCTTGCCCTTCTTGTTGTTCTCGGCGTCCTCAACAACCACAACAACAACAACAACAACAATACAGTTAGCATTTCACATATGCCAGACATGTCAGGCAGCTCAACGATGCCGATGCAGCTGCTTGTGGGCTGTGGGCGGGCCTTTAAGCATGGCCATGCTCATCTGGAGAAGGTCATTAGGTTAATGGCTCAAATATTTGAGGCCGAAGCTTGGACTTTGCTGCCGACTTTGAGCAGTTTTAATTGTTGGACAATAAATTGATAATTCAGTGCTATAATCTTATTAAACTATAATTTGTATTTGATATTCTACTTTTTATATTTCTTTCCTATTTCCTTTATACATTGTTGCATTGCATATTTCAGTCAACCAACTTTTATGTTCAGCTATTTGCCTATTTTAGAATGTATGCCAAATATATGCAATTGCTGTTGGCAAATTGTGCGCTTCTACGAGAAGAGGTTATGCTTAGAATTTTCTTGTCGTGCAACATTTTCTCATACGCCGTGCCTTAGTCAGTTAGTTTTCAGCATTGTTCGGCTGCGGTGGCTTGATGTCCTTTCATAGCCGAGCTCGACATGCCCTGGCCTGTCTGTTATTTTTGGGTTTGGAAATACTTTTAGGTATAGCTTTCGGCTACTCACTTAGTTATTCCGTGCGTTGCTCTTCTGTCTGCGTTGAGCTGCTGCAGGTGCTAAGCCTCGTGCTCTGCGCACTGCATGTGGCTCAGCGTCCTTGCCACGTCTGTTGTTCTTGCTGTTGCTGTTGCCTCTGTTGGTGCTTATATTCTGCTGCTTGCCCCAAGTTCTTGGCACACACTTCACGTACGCTGCGCTCAACGGCGCTGCTGTCTGCGGCGTTGTCTGAATGCCTCCACGCTACAATTGTCATGCAAGCGGACATTTTTTCAAGGCTCTCACGTGCTCAACGCCTCCGACGCTGGCTTCTCGAGCAGCTGGCGCCTCGCATGGCTGCAAAAGAGATAGACACAAGAGGGAGACTGTGAGGGCTTGCTTATGATACTTGAGCTATGATTAATTAAGTGGCGCGTATAAAGCACGCTCTATTTAAATGCATATTAAGTAGCCGACCCGTGCACAAACAATTTACTCAACTTGTGGACTTGCTGATGATGGCGAGGAATTTGCAAATTTGATTACAAGTATATACTTTTCTAGGGTGCATCGGCACCGAGCGCGGGGAAAACAGGAAGACGGAGAGGTAGAGATGGGGAGGAGGCAAAGAGAGCGATAGGTAAGCAGACGTTTAGTATAAGCAAGCAAAGAACTCAATTTCTATTGCCCTGGATTAAATTTGTAATGCCTATTTATCCAATATATTTTAATTTAATAACATGAAATTCCAATTACAAAAGGAATTTTAATTACTAATAAGTCTTTATGTAAGCTCCATTCAAAAGAACCCTCAGTTGCGAGTCTGTTTAAGTCGTTGCGTAAACTTTTCAATTATAAGGCTGATGGGAGAGTACGCAAATCATTGTGCACATCATTAGCAGCGTCTTTAATAGGCGGAGTCAGAGTTCTAGTTAGTTGAATTAATTGTTTTCGCGAAAATTGAGCTGTTAGCCAAACAGTGGGCGTTGCCAATGCGCGAGTTGCTTTTTAATTTATTTATGCAAACAACGAATGAATACTCGCTGCTGCGCGCCAGAATAGCTCGCCCACGCCCTCTTGCTCCCTCTCGCTCTTCCATTGAATACTTTTTTTTAAGCAGCAACAACAACGGAGGAATCATGAAGTGCGCGGCTCAGTTGGGGGCAGATTACATCACAGCAACAGTCTGTCTCTTTCTCTCTCTTTTCAGCTTACTGCTTACTGCGTGCAAACATTGTAAGTCATACGCACTGTTAGCCCCTTCTAAAGGTGGGGTTAGCTGGCTTATTTGGTTATTGTGAATGAGTTACGACGTCAATTCTGCGGCTGCTTTTAGTTAACTGAACATTGACATTTTTTTACTTTGAAGTTTTCTTTTGAATTTCAACTCAACAAATTTACTTTATATTTATTTTAATATAAATATTTACATATTTTGATTTATGTCTCATTTATCTGATTAATTAATTAAATTGGTCGTTATAAACTGTGTTTACAATGAGGCGACCTGTTTTTGATTTATTTATCTTTATTACTTGTAACAAGTCAACTTTTTCGAAATTACACATTCAAAAGACTTTCTTTGCATTTATTTAATTCTGTTCAGGCAATTTGCTGCTGCTCAGAGGAAACGCAACAAAAATTTGTCAGAAAGTTAAACTTTGAAAACAACTTGGGGAATAAACAAGGTATTTGGGCATTCGTATTCGGCATTCGCATACGGCATTCGCATTCTAATTCGCATTCAGAATGATTTTTATCAATTGGTTAGTCGTTGTGTTTTGACCGTGTAATTTGTGCGCCGGGCTAAGAAGATAATTGGATTTAACATTTGTTTGTGCGCCCAATTTGAGGGCGTACAAAGCAAATTCCATTTCGCAAAATACATTTGGCTTGGGCTTTAATTAAAAATCAAAACGCGATAAGCGCACAGAACGCGACGCGACAAGATGAAAGTTGCAGCAACAACAACAACAACAACGAAAGACGTTTAATTGTGGCTCGCAATTCCTTGGCAATTTCCGGGCTTGGCCGCGAAGCCTTTGCTGCCATAAATTCAGGCGCCAGGATCCCAGACAGGATACGCAGCGCGGCCGCAATTGTGCGACCGTGGGTCATTAATTTGTCTTTAGAGGCCGCCGAATGCCGACGTAGCATTAAACTGCTTAAGTAGCACAACTAAATTAAGAAAAGTGCACGGCAGAAAGCCAAGAAAGGCAATTAGTAGGTGAGGGGGCTTAAGGATGCCGAGCATCGTCTGTTGATAAAGTTCAAAGTGGATTTGTTCTAAGACCAGATAACACTCACACACTCGCAGCACACTGGGATTCGTGGTTACATTATAAAACGGTGTTGCAAAATGCTCAGCAAAAACGAATATAGAGCTATAAACAGATCCGGGATGCTTACAGCAACACACCATAATGAATGCGTTGCATGAGCATAATGCATTTCAGTCGTAGAGGCAGAGGTAAAGGCAGAGACAGAGGCAGCAGCAGTGGTAGAGGCAGCGTCAAACAGGCAGCTATGAATTGTTTGGCATGCAGCTGCAATGTGCCACGCCCAACAGTAACCACAACCAAATAAACGTTGAAAATATGTAGAGCATACGAAAAAAGCAACTTTGCCAGCGGCAACAGCAGATACAACAGCAACAACAACAACATACGAATAAAAACGAACACAATGCGCATTTATCATAGAAGAAATACACACAGAATACACACACACAGACATACAGACACAACATGCATAGATATTAATGTTGGCTGATAAGAGCAAAGCATGATAAACTTAACATGTTGTTGCCTTGGCGCGCATGCTGCGTATACGTAATATTTCATATATTTCTCCTCAATCTCTTGCAGCAAAGGCGAGCACAAAAGCTTGAATTGAATTGCTTTCTATCGATGGATAGGCATCTGGCAAACACACACAAACATAAACACACACACACACGCAGCACACATATAATACATTATTATTTGTCGAAAAATTTAATCAGTTTTCGTGCATGGAATAAATTGTGCAACGTAGAGGCAAAATTGGATGTGGATGCGAATATAAAAATGAGCAAAACTTAAATCAATATGTTGTTTGCGTTGAAGACTGTGGATTGCAGAGTTTATACGAGCAGGGAAAAAATACTTTATATTACTTTTTAATTCTAACATATTTTTTTGAGTACAAAAATTAAAATTAAATTTAGTTGTTTTTGCTTTTTTTACTTCATATTATATATTAATTGATTACTAATTTTATGTGGAATATTTTATTTTATTATATTGGATTTATTATATTGTTCCAATGCTATCTATTGGTCTGTTAAAGAAACGTTGTTTTTTTTTTTAATTTTTTTGCAAATTTTTTTAATAAAATTTATTTAATTTATCTAATTGCTCGGTGCAATTCGTGTTATTTTTATATTCATTAGAATTTTATGATTCTAAAATTTAGTTAATTTATTAATGGCTTTTGACATTTAAAAGGCAAAGCGAAAATACAAATTTAAGCATATTTTTAATTTTTGCCAATCAAAATGAATGAATGAATTTGTATTCATGCGTGGCCAATCTGCTTTTCCATGCAAGTAACTCACTTTGCAAAATGTCTTCATAAAATTTTGTAAATACTCTGGATACATATATAGCCGTAATCTATTTGCTTTGCTATCTTCTCTTTGGATAACATATTTTTCTTGTTGATTTTACATATTTCATAGAATTTCAGCTAAAATTCGTTTTCCTAGAATCCTATTTTATTTACTTATTTATTTAACCACAGAGAGCAAACCACAAAGAATGCATAACTTTGCCAAGTAAATAAAAGTCTTACTCCCTTCTCCTGCTCCCCCGTCTGCAGCTGCAACAAGAACTATATAATTTTCGTTCAGCATTTAAATGCCATAAAACAAATGCCGGAAAATTATTGTTTTGCCACGGAGTCAAGAAATGCTTTGATAACAGCAGAGTATATTTTCTTATTGCATGGCATCCCCGGAGCATGTCATTTTTCATGCAGATTTATGTAAAAATTTCAGAAATTTGTGCGTTAAGAAAAATGCAATGGAAAAGAGCGCCCCAACCGCGAGCGAGCGAGTGGAGGGCAGAGAGATTGAGGGAAAACTTTCGCATCGAGCATTGAATTTGATGGCAAATAATGCGACTTTATAACTAGTTTAAATGCACTTTGCATGTCGCAGACGCTTGATAAAATTATTTAAACATTTTTCGCTCTTTATGGCGTCTGCTGCTTGACTTCAGCCCAAGGGCTCACCCCGCTACCCCCCACAGGCCATATAGCTCTGCTCTCAGCTCTGCTCCACTCCTTCATTCAGTGCCTGCCAACAATGGCTTATAATTATTATGCTTTGCCCTTTTCGCCCGTTTTTTCCGCATGCTTTTCTTAATTTTTGCATTATTTTTTCATATTCTTTATTTTCTTTTGTTTTAAGTCTTCAGCAGCTTACTGCCTTTCAGTTAAACATATACGAGTTTATGTATTATTTATGCGAGCGCAATAAAAGGCTGCGCTCTGCGGCATCTGCATCTGCATCTGCCTGCAGCATGCTTCAAGTTGGCGTCATTTCATTTTTTAAGTAGTCAGCAAAACAAAACAATGGAGCCCCACAATAGCAGTCAAGGCATTAAAATCATCAGCGACACAAACTGAAGCTACCCACCCTTTGGCTGGAGAAGGAAACGCGAGTCTGACAGTCAAGGGCTCTGAGCGATTTTACCAATTATTTAACCATCCTGCTTAACTGTAATACCTGCTAAGAGCATAAACGTTGAAACTACACTAAACCATGTATAAAATATATAGAGCAAGTTTAAGCAAAATTATAGCAAGTTAAAGCAAAAAATATCTTAATTGAAAAGCAAGAGCTAACCTATGTTAAAAATCAATTTAAATGATGATTTGTATATGATTGTTAAACAATGGTCAACAGAAACAAATTACAAAAGTAAATAAAATAATTAAATAATAAAAAGTTTGCAGAGTTTGCTCTATAGAGTTTATTGAGGATAAGATAAGTTATTATATTTATAATAAATATAACGAAAATCAACTAGTTCTCACTTTCATGTTGACGGAAGAGTTAAAATGACAAAAATATAATTTTTAATTTTATTAATAACACTTTGCATAAAATTCAAATAAATTAAATCTAGATTTATTTTGCCTCTGCTTTAATTACTTGGCAAAATAATGCCCAAATTAAAATGATTTAGAGTTTAATCTATAAAACGTACTATGATTTATTTGATTAACCCACAAGCGAAGTCCATCAGTAAATCAGTTGATTAGATTAAGTTAAAGTAAATCAGATTCCTTCTAGCAGAGCGCAATAGAGTAAATTGAACAATTTTCTTGTTAACTGCACTGCGGCAATTTCTTGGCCAACTAAATTTAATTGGCCCTCATTAGTTTTGCTTCAAATTTTACATTTTGCATATAAATTTCGAATATGTCTGTGTGTGTGTGTGTGCTAAATGCAATTCGAATTTAATCAGACGCTTGTATCTGGGAATAATTTATGCAAAACTTCAATGGGATAGGCGCTCACAATTTTATCCTTGGGCCAAACATTAGCTGAGCAATAAATTTCGCGCACAATTGAGCCTGTGATTGTGCGAAAGCGAATGTAACGAAAATTAATTTTCCTGTGATTTTGCATGTGTGTGCATGCGAGAGCATGTGTGTTAGTGTGTGTGTGTGTGGCACACACATATCAGACAGCCCGGCATAAATTGTGCGCTCGCGGCTAACAAATTTTAAAAGCGAATGCTGAAATAAATTATCGCTTAATATTGGCAAATAATTTGCCCAACACCAACAACAGTTTTTATATTGAGTTGCTCCCACGCTGCCTCTGTCTCTGCCTTTTCTTGCAATTTTTGGCAGCGCACAAATTGAATTCATTATGTGGAGCAATCCTATACACACACACACACACACACACACACACAGATATACACACACACGAATGGCAGAGAATCATTTGCCTCCGGCTGTCGCCAGCGAATGCTCAAATAATGATATTAAAGCCTCATTACAACAATACATAAAAGGCCAATGGCTGCCACATAGATAAGAGAAACTCAAATTAGAATGTCGAACGGCATCGAAAAGCGACTAGAGCAAACAGGACACGAGCACACACACAAGGACCAGATACGTTTGAAGCAATCGCACAAAGGAAAAGAAATAGAAGTTGAAATAGAAATAGAAATCAATGATGGAAATCTGAGACGCAGTGAGAATACCCTAGACAATACTTGATGCCATTTACGGCACTGATTTAAGCTGGCGTATGTCAGATTATCGCAAAGATATTCATTTGTATGCTAAACTGTAATATAAGAGAAAATCTTCTACTTCTCTATTAATATCAAACTAATTTGAGTTTTACAGCAATAAAACGTCAAGGAACAAAGATTTACATATATATAGTATATCAATTGTCTTTGTCTTTTTCTATCAATATGAAAAAACTAAAATTTATAACAAAAACTCGTATTCAAGAATATAAAGAGATAACAATTTTAAAATATTTAACGAATGCAGCTTACAGATTATTATATATATATATATATATATCATATTAATACAATTATATTCCATTTATTCTATATTTAATTACAAATATTAAGTTTTCTAATTATGTGCTCTTACCATTATTTTCCGAATGATCAATATATCATGAATATTTTCATTTAGTTAGTTATTCTCATCTCAAATTGAACTACGTTTATTCTGCATTAATAAAAAATCAACATATACTCGCTTAAGAAGTTTACATCTTCAAAAATCGCAATCGCTATTTGTAAGGTTATCTCATCGAGTATTTACAAATTAGATTTGTTTTATTATATACAGAAGTTTCAGCTGTTTACACTTTATGATATTTTGCTACTCAAGAGTTTTGTGCCATAAAAAGAGAACTAAATTGAGCCGAATTTCCTAGAAATCTTGCTAAGCGAATCGCTTCAAGCACACTACAAATCTCACTCTCTGGCACTTTGGCTCATGTCTTCGGGGCATATCTTCATAATGTGAGGAAAAACAAATACTATGACAATTGCAAATGAATATCAATTTCCGAAGTAAACACACATACCCACATCGACACACACGCACACATTCCCACCCACACAAGAGCATTTCTTTAGCTCTCTTAATTAATTTTCCTTTGTGCGGGCTTTGTTTTATTTTAGTTTTTGCTTTTACTGTGGCTTAGACACTCGAGGAGTAGAGGTGCAGGGGGGATTGGGTATTATTATTGCCGAGCATTTTAATGACATTTTCATAAACAGTCGCCGCGGCATGCTGATGTGCTTCTAATTTCATTTTATGCCACGTGGCATTCAACGTCTGCTGCCGCTGCTCCTGCTGCTGTTGCTGCTGCTGCTGCTGCTGCTGCGGGTATATTCTGTCTGGATAGATAAAATAATTTATTGGGTAAAAATTGCTGGCCAAGAGTTAAGCATTTCGATTGCGCGCTCGCCTTCCCATCCGCCATCTCCCTGCCCTTATCTTGGCCGGTTTATCTATTTTGGCCGTCGTTGTTGGCCCTATATAATGTTGGCGCCATGTTGATGTTATCGTAGCGGAAGTGTTGACTCAATGTTTACTCAATGAGGGCGTTGCTGCGATATGCGATGTGTGTCTGTGTCTGTGTGTGTGTGTGTATGCTTAAGTCTATTCCGCCTGTCATTTCAGCGTACGAGTTTCGCTTTTGGCTTTGTTTCTGCTCGCTTGGCTAATACAAATGCTACAACGTTTACTTTTTGTGTGTGTCCTTTGCGAAGGCTTCCATTGTGGCCTTATAAATATGCAAAAGCAAATGAAGACTTACGAAATGCTTGAACAATAGCCAGAAGAGCAATAAAGGGTCAAGGCTTGATAGGGTTATGTAATACTTAAGCCAAGGCCAGCCAGCTAAGTAGTTGGCACACACAACAATAATCATAAAGGCATCGACGGCCCTCTTATTTATGGCTTATTGAAATTATAGGCAAACACTTACGTGGGCCATTGATATTGGAAATGTTGGCAATAAATTTGTGAAAAAAAAAAACAAACCTTTTAGGCATTTTTACATTTCAATTAAAACTAAAAGGTTTGTGTTTAGGAAATTAGGCTTTGGGTGAAATAAATGATATATATTAATAATAATAATAATAATACATAGTATATATAGCCTATATCTATTTATTCTTTTTTTTATATATTTTGAATATTTTAAAAGTCTATTACGCATATTATAATTTTTTATCAAGACAGCCTCAATTAATTTGTAGCAAATTCTAGATTTTATATAATATAATTTTTCATCCATTATTTCGTTGCTTTAATATTCACACAAACATCACCTTTGATAACCTAATTAATGAGCGACACCTGTGCTCCTTCACAAATACACAAAGTGCGATGTTCTGAACAGCTTTGTGAATGCCCCAAGTCATGTCAATTTACAAGTTTTTTTAAGTGCTCAACCACAAAACTAAAGCTGGAATCTAATGGCACATCTCGATCCTATTTGGACTTGGCTTTTCCGTCTCCCACCCACTCTCTTTGCTGTGCGTATATGTGTGTGTGTGTGTTTCCGTAAACTACCATTTCCGACTGTACCACAAGTCTAACAAGCCGGCAACAGTCGAGTACACGACTCGATACGCTCTGTGGCAGCTGGCTCTGCTGTGTTTGCCTTTGCTCTCAATGCACAATAATTGTTATCTTCAACAATTTGCGGATGTTATAAACATATACTAGCTGCTTCATATTGTCTGCATGTAAATACCAGCAACGGCAGCTGGGACTGGGACTGGGACAGAGACTGGCTCGGATGCGGAGTCGAGGCTGGGATTGAATTTGGGGAGTTGAGTTTTCGCATTGGGGGCCTGGCAGTGCTGCTTGTTGTTGGCTGTAGCATTTGCACTTGTCGTTGCTTTTTATGGGCAAACAGCCACTGCACCTGCCCTGGTTCAGGACAGCCCACACACACACACACACACGCACACCCACACAAGCAGACACATTCGCATGTCAAGTACTTCCTCCCAGCGGAGGTGAGCCGGAGAATTGGAGAACTGGCACGGAAGACATTTAGCTAAGCGCTTCGCTTGGTAAACAATTTTCGATTTCAGTTTTTGAAGCTCATGTGCAAAAACTTTTGCACCCCAGTGAAAGTTGAGCAGAGCGAAAAAACGCACACACACACGTACATATTTATATATATATATAAATTAATGGGAGGCCAAACTGATTGCCAGCAAATTTGTCGCATGCTCGCGCATTGTTTCAGCCAACATTTGAAGTCGGATGCGGATGCGGATGCGGATGCGGCCTGCTTCTTACGTTTGCTCGAGTTTCATTTCTGTGTCAATTACGCATACGTTGTTGGGATAGTCAGCGCAGCGCAATTGGGGCAGGCAATTTGTGCGTTACTCATACGCCTACGTGGCTCATTAAGGTGCGTGTGCTCGAGCCGGTAATAGAAAACTTGGCCATAACATTTTGGCAGCGTTGCGCTCGCCCCCAAAACTTAATTAACGGGCTCCAAACAAAGGTAATGGACGGGCGGCCGCCTTTTGTTTGGGCCATTTCACTGGAAAATGTTCTGGACATTAACGGGGGCAGAAGTGAGGGCAGATCGGACGGGCGGCTGGGTTTGGACATCCCCTCGCATCACGCACCCCCATTAAACTGGTCATTAGGCGTCAAGTGGCATGCTGCTTTGACAGGCAGCGGGCGATGAGGGCGATGCGGGCGAGCGCATAGACTGGAGTTGGCTCAAATGTTTTGGCTTAATTTGAGCAGCCTCTCCAAACAATTCCTGCCTGCCATCCTGCCGCTCTCCCACCGCTCTGCGCCTGCCCAACTCGTCGAGTAGTATTAGTCTCTTTGTAGCTGTTGGCTTGACTTTAATTACTGGCTGGCCAATAACCAGCGGCGCGGCAGCTCAATTGCCACATTCAATTAAATTATTGGTAGTTGGCAGCTGCGTTTAAAATTTAATTACTTCCCCTTTCCGGCTGCTCATATACAAAAGACTTAACTGAAATGGGTGCGTGTTGTGTGTATTTGCGTGCGTGACACGACAGCTCAAACTAAACAGATTAAGCCAGCGTTTATACTAAACAGCTGTGGGCAACACGAACTACGAGCGTTTTCTCCCAGCAATAATAATGCATTATTATAAGAGTTTAATTGTACGAAGATTAAGAGAGAACGTGCTATGATCGTCTGTATATATCCACAACTTAATATACATCAAGCAACCGGCGTAGCTTAGAAACTATTAATAGTAGTTAAGTTTTAAAATTATTGTTAATATACACATTAAAAACAAAAATTATGGGTGTGTTGGTGTTGTTAAGTTCTACATATGTAATTGGTAGACCAAGGAGTCCCATACCAAAGTGCATGCCCTATAAAGGATATATATTCTTGTCTGTCTATCTGCAATTGGATCAATCATAATGGCTTTGTTGAAATGTACGTAACAATCAGAAGGAGGCGTGGCAGACCCCACACAGTATTTATAATCTGTCTGTCGATCTAAGAGCCAGAGACTTGAAATTTTATGTATGTATAGCGTGCATATTGAGTTTATCTCCAAAAATCGATAACTCATCCCGTTATTTTGTTATCGATTAAGAACCTTATCGAAAATCAGCTATTAAATTATCTCTCCTACACCTTTATAGCTAGAGTCTCCAAATTTGAAATATAGATTTATATGTATTTTGTAGAATTTTTATTATAATTCTCCCCCGCCCCTATATCCACTCCATCACCCCTAAAATGCGCATTTCAAATACTAGAGACTTGTGCTTTGCAAATGCATGCATTTCAATGTTATAACCACGATCTGAAAGTTTCATGAAGTTAGTCCATCGACAACAAAAGTTATTAAGCAATTATATTTCCATAGTAAACCCACACTACATCCCATGCGTGCTCATGTGTTCATGCGTCTGTGTGTGACTGTCTGTTTATGTTTCTAGTGTAAGTAGAAAGACGCGAAGAATTGTGCAAATATTAGTTCCTCGAAGGGTTCAGGGGATTTTGACTGGGGACTAGAGCAGTCTCGACTAGTGCTTTCTTACGTGTTTATTATTTATTTATTTTATTTTTAATTTGTTATTTGTTTACATGAGAAACATTGCTCCCGTCTGATAATGTTTGTCATGTAAAGTTGGCAGACACTAGAATTTGCTAACGTGGTGTATATTAAGAGTTTACATAATTTTTAATATTTTATATTATATAATCTATTTTTTTACATAATAAAAGTTCCTGCGAATTTAAATGTTTATATATTTTACTTTAGCTTTAAAATAATTTTATGTTCTATCAACAAAGCTGAAATTCGTTGCCATTGGCAGTGAAATTAAATTTTTCTTTTCCTATCTCATTGTAAATACAAAGGCAAAAAATGCGAAATATTTGTTTTAATTGTTTGCCGTGCCGAACATTATATTTGGGCATTACATTGCTAGACAAATTAAAAACATACATTTATATAAATATATATACAAATATATGTATATATATTTTTATAGAGCTTTTACTATAATATTGCTGCCTAGGTAAAAGTTGATCAACATTTTTTTGTTGGCCTGCGCCGTGCTTTTTGCTAAACACAGCGAAGCCGAAAGTTGAGCGTTGTTTTTGCCAAAGTTTTTAACTAATTTTCTTGTTTGCCTTCGTGCCAGCTAGGAAGAGGGCAAAACAAAGGCACTCAGAGTCAGAGAGGGGGAGAGCCGAGGTAGAGACAAAGGGCAGAGATCATAGCGCGAGTAGCAGTAAAAGCCAAAAACTTGTGCAACAAATTGGCGCTCAACTTTTTGCTGTGCCGTGCAGAACAATTAAAAAGATTTGTTTTTTAGTTCTTAAAGAAATTTATGCGAACTTTATGCGGGATGTTTTACATAAGGATAAAGCGGAAAAGTCTCTGTCCACGCGAGCCAGATAAAATTTCACGAAAATGTATTCTTAAATAATAAAGCACGAAAAGAATATAAAGACGAATATTGCTTAGCAAAATACATTTTTCTATTTATTCCATATAAAATCCTGAATTTCCCTTGGTTGTGTTGACCTAAATTTCAAATATTTACTTTTTGGCTTGCGTTGTGGCTACGAATTATTAATTTTTACCGAAGGTCGCAAAAATTCACTCTAGCTTGGGCCAGTATTAAAAAGAAAACAGACTGAAAGAGTAACACATAAACAAATTATATCTTAGCCAAAACACAGCTGTTTAAATTTTGGGCAAAATTTGGTATACAAGTATGTTTGGCTGGGTAAACGCATAAATAAAGAGTTTTACTTAACAAAGAACGCGAAGCAAGGCACAGCGCAAAAACCTACTAGGTGGAAAATTGCAAAAAACTGCACGAACTGCGCTTACCTGGCCCGCAAACAAACAGCAGAGCACAACACATAGAGAAAGAGAGCGAGAGAGAGAGAGAGAGAGAGAGAGAGAGAGAGAGAGCGAGCGAGAGAGAGAGAGAGAGGCAGAGCTATGTGTGCACCCGCATGTGTTGCTTTTAAGTATTTTGGCAAGTTGCGCATATTTTAATTAGTTTCATAGCCAACAAACATTTTAGCCGAAACAAGCTGAGGGGAAACACGGCGTATACGCAACGTACAACTAACTTTTCAGCGGCTGGCACACTTTGCTAAGAATTTACGTATGTTAAATGTTGAATATGTTAATTTAAACATTATTATTATTCTAGTAAATTTACTTCGATTTAAAAGACCAAAACTTAGGAGAAAAATTAAAATATTTTGAATAATTAAATTTAAATCTTACCATATTTTGCTGAAATTTATTTTCGCTATTGTGCAAATTCATAAATTTAATTGTATTTAAAGATTTTGTTGATCTTGTAGCGCAGCTGTAGTCAAAGCACAGCCCAAATATGCGACTGCTATCGATGCTTCCATTGCTGTTGGCTTAACTATGTCAGGAATTCAGCATTTAGCTCTTATTGTCTTTAAGCACTACGTGCCATATCGAGGGTCGACTCAAATCCAAGCATTTCAATATAGCTGAGCACATGAAAACCTGAGGGCAAACGAGTAACAAAGCCAAACAAAGCCACAATAGAGTGAGGGAGCGAGAGCGAGTGAGTGGGCGAGCGGGAACGGGGCATTGAACAGGTCTTTAGGCAGAGTGAGAAAGGAAATACAGCGGAGCTTTAACCTGAGACAGGCAAAGCCAGAGCCGAAGCCGAAGCTATGCAAATGTTTTACTGGGAATGAGCAGGGGCTGGGTGCGTACATACGCTACATATGTGTGCAAGTGTGTGTGTGTCTGTGTGTGGGTGTGTGTTCCTTTCAAACATGCCGCACGAACTGCCAGCCGTTGACTTTTTGCCTGTTTTTGACTTTATCTTGATACAAGTGCTGCAATTTGTAGCTCAGTTTTCACCTCCTCTCCTCTTACGGCAACTTGACGCTGGTTCACTTTTAGATTCACATTCGTATTCACATTCTGGCCTCTGAGCGACTGAGAGTTGGAGGCTCGAGTGTCTAAGATTGGCACATTCACAGGCGAAATCACAAAACTTGGCAACATTTCAGCAGTGCCTTTGTTTGTGCTGTTTCTGCTTCTGTTGCTGGCGCGCATTTAATAGTTGCAAATTGGTTCTCACGCCAACCAATTGGCTGAGATTCGGTTCGTATGTATGCGTGTATGTATATATGTATGTGCCATATGACTAAGTGATGGCAATTGCATACAGTCAGTCGGTGAGCTTGCGGCTGCAGTCCATCCTTTTGACAGGAGTCGAATTGTGGCAGTTCTTTGAAGTTTATGCCAAACACATGAATATATACATATACGATTCAATTTCAGTTAATTCCATTCGCCTCATTTTCCTTTCTGCTCTGGCAATATTTCAGACCATTTAACCAGCCAATTCTAGTATTGTTATCAGTTTTTCAGTTTTTAGTGTTGCCTTTTATTAGGTTTATGTACAGGCACAGACATTGGGCACGACCACTTATCGCCCGCAAAACAAACAAAATCGAAAAAGTGCCCAAAAGCCACATTACAAAAAACACACAGCAACAACTACAACCAATGCGAGATTCAAACAACTCGAAAGCCAAACAAAAGCAAATTATGGTCGGCTATAGCACCCACAGATGGGTTTCCCTTTTAATGTCAGCCACAGCCAGCAAATAGAAGAACTCATTAAAATGTGTTGTAAACTGCAAGAGTGGCATCACATCACCCCACATCACCAACCCCACCCAACCACCAAGCCAGTCAATCGTCAACCCACGCTCAGTAAAAGGTGGTTTTAATGTGCGGTTCGCTCTCAGATTGATGTATGTGTGCATACGTGCGTATTTGTCAATGTATTTTGGACAATATATAAGCCGGCTGAGCACGTTGTTTATGGGGTTTATCGCAATGCCAAACCGAAACCAAAGCCATCGAAACCCATTTGACTGCGACATTTGCGTACAGCATTCGAGCAAAAGTAATCACAGCCTTGGGTTTGGCTTAATCATTCGGCTTAAATGTATGCATGTGTGTGGGTGCGGCTGTATGTGCATGTGTGTGATCCTGTCTCCATGTTCATATTAATGGTAGTAGTAGGATTAAAAATTTGCTAATTTACCATTGATTTTACTTATATAGCTCGTTAATGAACATGGCGTATGCGTAATAAATAAGAATATAGATTGTTGGTATAAAGAAGGACGATTGCGTAATGAAATACGATTGAAATAGAGAACACCTTTTCTTCTAGGGTTTTTATAACTCGTAAAAGCACTAGAAGAGTGACGACTCAAGAGAGAAGAGGATTATTCTTCATATAAAAAGAGAGGAGGACACAAAAAATTCTGAATAGAGCCTGAAATGTGTAATGCGGCTGTGTGCGGATCAGCTGCTACCCAACACATATATGCTTTCTGAGTTAAAATATGTTTGATATTTGCATGGGAGAAGATTTATTTAGTAATTTTATATAGTTTAAATATTAATAATATTTTTGTAAATTTAAAATGAATAAATTAAATTTACCAACCCATAGTTGTGTCATAATAAACTGATTGAAATTATAATCAAACTTTTTTTTTTCATAAAAAAAAAAAAAAAACAAAAATTATGTCTCTTTATTGGAGTACACTTTGTCATGACTTTGGCATTCAGATGGGAGCGTACTCAAAAAATACAAATAATACTTTTCATACAAATAAATTAGCAGTGTATAAATACAAATGTTTATGATTAAGTAGAAAAGCATTAAAGTGATATGCATGTGCTGCCAAATGAAAAGTGTAAAACACTTTTGTATACCCAATTTGATTAAAATTAAAGTGTCTTATATAAGCTTAAATTCATAATTTTTATACGAAATATATTTAAGATATAAAATTCTAAGGAAGCAAAGGAACCCAATTGTCTCCCATATCAAATAATTAAGTTGGGGCATTCTTGGTAAAATGAATGCTTGAATTCTGTTATTGACTACACAAGCAATTTATTCGTTAGTGAAATAATTTGACAAATCTATTAAACGAGCTGAGGTTTTTCGACAACTGCTTACAATGTAGAGCACTCGCAGAGTACAAGAGGCGTACATAAAAGCTTAAGCAACAGAGTTCTGGATTCCCTGGCCTTAACCTGGTCTCTTTGTGTGCCTTGCTCCACGGACAGCAGAAGAAAAAGAACTCATTTCGCATGGGAAAGTTAATAAATTACACTTCAATTGTGCACTCAACGTCATGTTGTGTATAAAACATGCTCTGGCAGTTGTTGTTTGTGCTTAAATCTGGGCAAGGCCATGCCCACACCGGGAGTGAGTGGCTGCCTGCTGGCTGCCTGCCTCCCTCTGGCAACGCCTGTCAAATCAAATAATTGAACTTTCATTCCATTGTGAAAAATGAAACACATCCGCGTTGCAAACGCAAATGCCGCACATTATTTGCGATTAAAAAAAAAAGGGAGCTCAAGAGCTGTGAGTGCTGATCGACTTGAGGATACCCTTTTATTCCAATTGATTTTTGTATTACACAGTAAAACTATAAACTAGTTAAATATTGCTGAATTTTTATATAAAAATGATATTAATAATTTATAGAAAATGAATTCAGTATAAACTCTGTTCTGCCACAAATTCCTTGTACCCCGCACAAGACATTAGCCTTTCAAGAGCATCAAATGCCTGTCGATCTGAAACTGATGGCAAAGTAAAAACACACATTTCTTCTTAATCCACTCTGATGCTCGCCCGCTGATGGATTACTCTCGTTCAGATGTCGAATCTTGTTAGTGCAGTTGCCAGCATCGACTCGACGGCCACAAAACGTGGCTCAATTGTGGCCTGGCATTGCCTAGAGGTTTATCAAGCACTGGCAGCAGCTGTTGCCGCTGCCGTTTTGCCGGCTAACAAGCCAAAGGAGCACAATCGTGGGTGATTTTTCACGCTCTGGATACAGTTTAGGTATGACTCGGTATAAACTTTGACACTCTACTACCAAGTTGTGAACGACTTACATTTATGATTAAAAAGTTTTACTTTAGCTCTGGCTATGACGAATGAGTTTATGCTAAAAACGAATATTAAATGACTTATAATTTGAGATTATGCAATATGCTAAAAAAACATATTACAAATGTGAAAAATGTGATTGATTATTAAATATATATAATATAATATATAAATATAAACACAGTAGAATCGGGTAATATGGACTCTGCTTATGCCATTCGCAAGATTATGGCAACGATATTTCGCGTCCCCAGAAAAAGTTATATGAGCAAACTTATACGGCTATGGCGTCTTCCGGTTATATTGACGATAATCGGATTATGCTGTATATAAAATATATACAATAAAAGTTATATAATTTGCAGTCATTAGTTTTTTGCTGGAGAGGATTCTCTTTTATCATATTAACATATAATAATTTATTTGAAACAATCTCAACTTTGTGTTATTTTTAGGGAACTCACAGGAGGCCTTGCTCTCAAATCTAACAAGTCCGTTTTTGTTGTTAGGTGTTTTATACATATGTATACGCCTGCCTGCCTGTACAGCCGGAAGTTTGTATAAATTTTAAAGTGAAATTGCCAGGCAGCTGCCACGGCCAACTGCTCCAAATGTTCGGTATATTGTCTGCTGCTTGGCCGATAATTAGACGCAGCCTGGCTGGTAGAGCTCCCTTTATTCCCTGGGGGCAACAGGCGGCGCAGGCTGCTGCTAGATGTAGGCAATGGGCAACAGTTTCTTCTCTCTACTTTTTACTGTATTCACCTAATTTTTTTGCTTTTTCCGGCTGCTTTGCATTTTATTAGTGTTGAGAGTCGTCCTCTGCTCTTTATGTCGCAATTTTTGTTGCTTTTGCTTAATTTTCGCAGTGCCATTGACGGGGATTACATAACCAAGTGCTCTCAACGGACTCAGACTCCAATGACTATTGTTGTTACTTTGTTTCTTGCTTATTTTTGTATTTCATAAACAGCATTTTTCGGAGTTCGCATTGTGATTCAGAAAACAGCAGTAATAACAAAGAAAAATTGTTGAAAAAATATGGTATGTGGTTAACAACATATGAGGAGCAATTGTTCTTCTTTTTTAATTCGAATTGAAATGTTACGCTCTACTGTGAATTTGTGTCTGTTTTGTTTTGTTGTTAAAGCACACCATATAGGAAGTGCATATAAAAATGTGCATATTTTGCATGTGAAATGAATAGCTGTGTTTTTGCGGTGCAACGCTTGAATAATTTCACATAATATAAAATGCACTTTTTTGTATATCGTGGCAGTCATATTTAATAATTCCTTTTGCTTTAATTATTGTCAATATATTTATCTTACATATATATATAGTGGATGGGTATATAATATTCTGCTGGGAGTTAATAATGTTGAGCTACACAAGAAATTTTTTTAAATGGGAATGTCATTTAAGCTGGGGCTTAGTTCCGTCGATCTGTTAGACATTAATCCGTTAAAAGATTCAGTTTGACTGTCGATTGGTAGTTCATTCAATCAGTCATTTGTGTTAGTGCCAAGAAGTAAATTATTTATTTAATCACTCAGTTGCCTCTTCAGTATCTTAGTACCCGGATAAGTCATCCAGTGCGTAAGATAAGTCGATCAATCAGCCAGCAGTCATCAGCTATTCAGTCATAAATAATTGACTTATTAGTTAGTGAATTACTCAAACAAACACTACCTTCAGTCAGTTGAGTTAATGATTCAATCAGTCAATCAGTTAGACAGAACTTTTCACAGATCTGAGTGAACGCTTCAGTCAACATCGCAGTCAACGCCTGCTCAGTCAATCTGTATGTCATCTAGCCCATCAATCAGTCAATCTTTGAAAGTTTTGATTTAAACAGCCAAATCGTAAATAAATCAGTTTATGTTATACAGTCAGTCAGTTTTTTAATAAGTTCCTTACTCAGCCAGTCATTCAGTCAATCAGCAGGCAAGCCTTCAGTCCCCGCTATCCAGTCGTATTCAGTAAGTCAATCAATTTGCTTAGTCGTCCGGTTACTGATTTCATCAATCTCTTCACAATCAAAGCAATCGACCAGCTGTTTAGTGAACCTATTAGATTCTCAGTCCGAATTGATTGAAATGTTTGGGTATTAGTTTCCTAGTAAGTCTCTCAATCAAACTGTCAGTAAGTTTACTCTCAATAAAGCCTCTCAGCTACTTAGTCAGCATTTGAGTCACTCTGTAAGTCAGTCAAACAGTCAATCATATTGATGGCTTTGCACTCATATAGACAGTTAGTCAATCTGACATAAAGTCAGTCAGCCAAACAATCTCAGAATCAATAATCTTTACAACAGTTAGTTCTTCGCTTGTTCAGTCCATCATCCACTCAGTCAGTCAATCAGTCATTCTGCCAGCGCACAAACACACCCTATGATCAGTTGAATAAACTTCTTAAAACTCATTTTAACTCCGCACGAGTCATAATATAAATTTTTCTTATCATAAAAGAGCTCTTGTATTTACTATGCTCATATATTTATTTTCTAGTCAGCAAGCATATAATTTTTTATATTTTAAATTGGTGTGGTCTGTCCGAGCTGGATAATGCGGCCATTAAACTGATTTCCAGCAAATGTGCGCGCACTCACAATAAATGGTCAAGCATGATGGAGAAGAAGAAGATGAACCAAACCGCATAAAAAGCGACTTGCCGCAAAAATTCGAGCCAAACGGCAGCACCTGCACTGCGTCAACTGAGCCCATAATTTGCTCAGCTAGCCAATGTGTGTGTGTGTGCCTGTGCATGTGTGTGTGTGGTGATTTCTGTGATGTGGTCAGCGTTTAAGCAGCATATCCACGCCCCTAGCCACACTGCCGCACACATACACACACACACATGCAAAATAATTGTGAAGCTTAATAGCGAGAGCGACGCATTTTCATGACGTCCCATCCGCTGAGCTGTCATAAAAACGCTTTGTTATGAGCTCGCGTGTGTTTGTGTATGTGTGTGTGCTAGAGTAAGTGCGTGTGTGTGTGTGCATGCTCAGACAATAAAGCGGTTTATGTTCTAATTCTATTAGCTCGAAAACCGTGTAGCAATTACGCCAGACAACAGCAGCAGCAGCAGCAGCAACAACAACAACAACAGCAACAACAAGTGACAGTTACAAACACTCACGCATCCATGTGGATTTAATTCATGTGACATGGCTCATATATATATATATACATAAATAGCGTTATTCTTAAACATAAACCCGGTCAATGCGGCTCAACGTTTTATGACCAAGTCCAGCGTTATTAAGTTCAATAAAATTTGTGCGCTTCCACAAGCAAATTGATAAAAACTGAACAGCAACTGGAAATTTGAGCTTAAGTTGACTTGAACTAAGTTCCCCAGGGATAAAGACCAATTTATAAAAGCGGAATTGCTACTTAGGGGCTAAGCTAACGCAAATTGCATTGCTTTAATCTAGCTGCTCTTATGAAGAACTGAGAGAGTTTAATTTTTCCCCTAAGCAAATTTTGCAGAAATGATAATTTTTTTGCTAGAATTTATTTATTTGCAATGTTATATAAGAATTAATTTTTTCTTCTTCTTCGACTCTTTTTTATTCTTGCTTTAGATTCACTTGCATAATAGCTTGGCTCAGTTTTAATAGAAAAAAGAGTATAGTATGTTTTTGTTTTTTGTTTAAAGTTGCTAGTTCCTTAGCTTTAAAAAAAATGACAACTTTCTTTCATATTTTCATGTGCTTTTCTTAGTTTCCATTATATTTTTGTTGTATTTTTTTTTTTTTACTATTCCATTAACCCAGAAAGATTCTGTTTCTTTGTTTTCCTGCTATGGCATACTCAAGTGCTTGCTAACAAAGTTAGCACAAGATTACTAATACGCACCATTGTACGTGACTTTTTGCTGTCAGCTAAATCAAGTTTCATAATGTGCCAAACAGCAGGGGTTGCTGCTAGGAGTGAGATAGATAAAAGCACGCAAACTTAGACAGAGTGAGAAGGAGAGAGAGAGAGTGTGTATGATAGAGGGAGAGAGAGAGAGACAGAGAGAGAGAGAGAGATGGAAGGTAGTGTGTGTATTGAGGAGCTGCTTGCTGCTGCTTAGTTGTGCATGAAATACCTGCAGCAAGTTTTGCTAATTGTGCGGCATACGTTGATAACAGATATTGCCACAGAATGGACTCAGGCCGCAGGCAGGACTGGAAACAAGCAAAAAGCACTGAGTATGCCTCATCGTCGCAAGTTTGCAGCATAATTAAGACTCGAAACGCCCCCAAGCTGGATGCCTAATAGCATTTGCATGTGTGGCACGCATGGCAACAGCAGCCACAGCAACAGCAACATTTGCTCTTGCAAAGGATATTACCTGACCAACGAGCGAGTCGACAATGTGTAGCAGGTGGTGCTGGTGGTGCTGGTGGTGCAGCCCCCACTTAGTCATTTAATCAACCAACCAAAGCTGTTGTCGCTGCGCATTTCAATCAGCAGCCCAAATTTAAATATTAGCCTCAGCTGCCGCATATTTAGGTGCATGCGTAATAAGTATATAAATATTTAATTGCCTGCGAGATTTGCATAAGCTTAGCAGCTGTTTTGCTTATATAAGTGACATATATGAGAATCAAAGCAGGAATGTAAATTCGCCAGAGTCAGCATTATTTATTTCTCAGGGCAGCAGCTATGCCTGACGGAGCTATATTATTTAAAATATTCTTTTTGATGCGGAATTCTAGTAGCATTTGTATTAGGTATATCAGGATATGGACGAGCTACCCACAGGTCATCATTCATTTCTGGTTTACATAATCATAAATGTCGTTGAGATGAGGCTTTCAATGCAGGGCTTTTATATATTTAGCTGATAATAAATTTGAACATGGAGTTGCTAAATTTTTATTATAAAATCAGATGCTGACTTTGATGGCTTTTTGATTAACGCTGTGCTAGGATTTTTATTTGTAGTCCATTTACCTCATTAGCAGAACTGAAACTGTTGCAGCTTTTTCTTAAAGGTAAATATATTTTTAAGCCACGATTATATGTATAGGTCACATATAATGGTCATAAATCATTATGGAAAGTACATCAAAGGACTACTAGTTCCACAGGAGCTGCAATTTCAGCGCTGTCCAAGAGTAATTGCTATAACAATTAATTTAAAAATTCTTAGCTCAACTGAGTTTCGTATCTCAAATACTTAATTCCCCTATCAATCAGCTCTAATAGTGCATTAATATTTCATACACACATATCTACATGTATACTATAGTTTTTCTTTGCCACAACTTGAGGAGCAGTAAAAGTTTGTAAGCTGCTTATCGATCTCTCGTGACATATTGCTGGCAGGCAAGTGGAGATTGGCGCAAAAGTTGCTTAATACTCAGTCAGTTAAATAGATCAAATGGCAGAAAATGTTTGCCCAGATATTGCCAGCTTATGAGCTGTGCGGATTAGCATAAAATGTGGTTCATTAATTGGTATCCAAATGCAATCAAAATAAATAATCGCAGCTGAGTACATCAAATGGTGATAACAAAGGATGGCGCAAGCCAAACACATTTACATGTGACTTAAATATTCAATTATGTGAGACAATATGTACATATGTGTTTGTGTGTGTTCATAAATACTTCAGGAGATGTGTATGCACGTGGATGAATTATTACAATGGCTATATACAAGGACTTGAAGTCATCTGTGGGATGTTGGTTAGTGGCGAAAAAGCTGCAATGTAATGGAAATGAATCTTCTACAAAGGTAACATGGTCAGAGGCTGCATAAGCAATACCCAAGCGCTCATACTACGTACAGTGCTTTGGAACAAAGGTGCTCTTCTGGGCGTGGCCGGGCGAGCCACAGGCGGGCGGCCTCATTAGCCGCAACTGAAATAGCAGGCGAAGCAACCACAATGCATTATAAATTTAGCTGCTTCAGCACACACACACACACACAGAGAGAGAGAGAGAGAGAGAGAGAGAGAGAGAGATGTGGGCTTAGGTATGTGTGTGTGTGTGTGCAGAAGCCGTTGTTTCGCTTATTCAATTATTCAATAATAATAAATGATATAACGTATCTATATAATGGAATAACCAAGTGTCTATGCGGTCCCAAGTGCAAAAAGCTTTCTTTCTGCTCACCCAATAAGCAAAGCAAATATTGACTCAGTTCTATTAACATGCGAAATATATAATTCTATGCATATGCATATATATTTATACATTTGCGCATTAAAGTGTGTGTAGATTTAGCACTCACTGTGTGAATGTGGGTAAAGCATAATGAACAATGAAGTCTATCAGGAAATGTAAATACACTTTAATTGAGAACATTTCAATTCGATAACATATAAATCACTTTAAATTGAGCTGCAAATATTTTAATTTAAAAAAATGTAATTTAAACTTTAATTTAAAAATTTTAATTGTAATTAATGACTGTTCTCCTCTTTTATTATTTTTTAATTTTAAAATATAAAATGTATTTATAAATAATTATGAAAGTATTATCTTCTGAATAAATATTAAAATTAAAAACGTATAGCATATCTCCTTCTATCTCTAGAATAGAAAAAGTATCTCTTTCTTTTTCCATTTTAAAAGCATTAAAGAATATTTTAGAAATTTAACCATTGATTAAATTAGATTGAAATTATTTGACACTGTACAAAATAAAATAAATTAATAATTATTATCTAATATTGTCCAACAAAATCTTTCTTAAAAAGGGAATTTAATTTGAACTTTTTATTTATTTAATCAATATAGAATATTAAAAATATTATTTAAATAATATTTGACCATATTAAATGTTGCCTCTTAAAATAAACTGATTCAATTTTAATTTAATTTATTACTGAGCCAATAATTAAATTAATACTTTGCTGCATTGTCTAATTTAGATGTTGAAAATAAGAATATTTGGCTTTCATTGAATTTCGTTTCGTTTCTTAGCCAATAAACTTTCAAGTGAAATCTTAAGCTTTATCGTTGAAAATTCCTTAAGTGTAAGTGAAATACTAAAGTGTTTTAAGCACTCACCTTCGGCTTGTTATGAGTAATTGGAAAGAAGCGAGCAGCTTCCAATAAATGTAACGAATTTCTACAGCAATAAGCATGCCAAGGCGCCTAGAGTATAAATAAGTGTGTACACACTTAATAAGCACCAAGTGCTTAGCATTCCCAGAGCCAAACAAAAGGCGCTAGCAAACCACAGAAAGCTGGCAGCAGCAGCAAGAGTCGTAGTAGTAGCAAAAGCAGTATTTGTGGTTTTGGAATTTTGCATTATCTAATGCGAATATCCTTGGCAAAGTCCTTTTGTGAATTTGCTTTCGAATGGTTAGTGGAGCGGGCATCAAATGCCATGCATGCATGAAATGTGGCTGCTGCTGGATGCATTTTATGTTGACCGACTAATTTGCATTTGGCTACTGCAGCTGCTGGCAGCAGTATCTATGCAGCTGATAAGCTCTTGTGGCTAGCAGTGCCGACACAGTTGTTTTCTTCTTCCGGCACTGCTGTGTCTCTTCGAATTAATTAAATGCATTTGCCGAAATCAAAAGTACCTTCAATATACCTGCCGCTATTCATCAAACGTACCTGCAAGTAGAAGAAATGATAAATTAGATTTCGAGTTTAATACGTATAGGAACTTTACACACAATCTCTGTCTGTACGGGGCATGGGTAACCACAAATCTGTAGTCAAGGGTGGCCACATAACGGCAACGCTAAGTATGACAAACTTTTGTACATTTTGCAGCACTAATAGCGCGGTCAACGAGTCGTATAATTAATGTCTGCCAGCCAGACACAAAGGCAAAAACTGAAACCAAAGTCAAAATGGCGCTTGTCACTTGTTTTAACTGCACAGCTAGCGCGTTACGCACTCACACACACTTGCTCCTTCTTTTTCTCTCTCTCTCTCTCTCTCTAAATAGTTGCAGTTTTGTGGGCGTGGCAGTCAGTCTATCTGGCTCGGTCGCACTCTGTTGGTTGAGTCATTAAGCGAATGGGAGCCCGAAAAAGCGCCGCCAGAATTCATCGCAGCACATAAAACGCACCACAGCTAAAGTATCCAAGTGTGTGTGTGTGTGTGTGTAAGTGTGTATGGCAGTCTGTTTCTTAAATTGGCTAATAAACCTGACAGCTGCTGGGTTGCTAGGCTACTGGGCTGCTTAGCAGGCGGGCGGCCAGTCGTGGGCGTGAAATGTTGAAATGCCTGCGGCTTCATTAAGCGCGCATAACATAAACACATGAAACGCTTCCCGTACTCGGAGCCAGGCCCATCGTTTAGATCGGACCGTTAAATCTTTACAGCTTTTGGCGACGGTTACCATGTGAAAATTATGAAAAAAAAAATATATATATATACAGACTTTTACCGAAGAGCAATTAAGTTATCTGGCAAACATAATTATATGAAAGTCAGCCAATGAACGATTTGAAGAGAGTGTGAAAAAAAATGGAATGAAATTTATTAAAGAGCAACACAGCCAAGTCAGCAATAGAGTTAGGAATAATCGAATACCATTTAAGACGTCTCTATGAATGTTTATGTAAATAACTATTTCCATAAGGAAGAATACTTAGCAATAACATTCATATTGAATACAATATGAATGTTCTGAATTCGATTGAGCTATATTCGATAGACCTATTAAACACCTAAATCAACAGCGCTAGGCGTCTAAGTACTGCAGATACTCAAAGATCTGACAGCCCTCGCATTAGGAGAAGAATCGTAGTTTAAATCTATCAATTTTCAGCTTTCACGGTTATACTGCGGGCTTACCATCGAGTTCTCTCTTTAAAAAACATATATATTTATATTTTGTGCCACAAAAAACTATTGATTTCATAATGGGTATAGGCTATAAAAAGACACAAAATATTTGTTCAACATTATTGAAAAAAATAAAATAAAAATTCATTAGAATACAAAGAAGTAAATAAATAAATATAAAATAAGATATATTTCAGTAAATAAATAAATAATTAAATTTATAAATTAATAATATATATTAATGTTACAGAAGAAATAAAAATATACGCATTGTAAATAAATAAATAAGTAAAGAAATACAAAAATAAATACATACATACATATTGAATAAATCAATTTCATATAAATTTGATGGCTTGAGCTTATTATATCTCTCTCTATTATATCTCACATTTGATGTATTTCCCCAGTATACAAGTACTGAAATCTTAAATTCACAATCACAATTATCTAGAAGAAGATTTTTCTCTCTTTTATGAATTCACGAAGAGCAATTTGTGCTCATACATTTTTAAAATCAACTCTATGAATTTGTATAAATTTTGCTCGTTGTTATTTTTGGCTCCCCAGTCAAGTTATGCGAAAAGTGCATTTAATGAAAAATGTTTGATTTTAATTAAAACAAAACTTGCGCCGCGCTCACAAAATCAATGGAGCTTTATTAAAAATAGTTTCAGCTGCTTTGCATGCGAATTGAGCATGAAACAAGAAAGGCAAATGTATTTAATATAACGTACTTTGTTTATCAATTAAAAGGCGCTCAACAGCCACTGATAGGAGCCTATTTATGAGCCAGCTAAGCGCGTTCTTAATTAAAATGTGCGTCGGGCGTTTTATATGAAATGAAATTAGTGAAAAGTGAGCGCATAAAAACAAATTCGCAGTGCTGATTAAGGCATTGGGTCTTGAGCGGCACGAAGGACATAACTTTGTTGCGGCTTAGTGCTGCTGCTAGATGGCGAATGGATTGTATCATAAAATGGGACCCACTCTTGTTTGGGCCCTGTTTACGTTGTTCTATACAAGGACTTCTTCTCCTTTTTTTGTTGGAGCCGGCTAAAGGGCTTATTGCGAAAGTTTCCGGTTCTGCAGCAAGTAGTGCGTAAAATTTCATTGCGATATGCACAAGTTGTGCAATAAATTTCCAAAATTATTGTTCACATTGAAGCGCAAATATTTTATGTCGATATCGATGGCCAAGAGTGTGCGTGTGTGTGCGTGTGTGCCATGGCCATGGCCCGCTTAGCTGCACGCATGTCGCAATTTTAGGCGTGTTGCCCAATGTACCATATACATATCCTTTGGTATATCCTTTGTTGTTAGTTATTGTTGTTTTTATGACTTTATGCTGGTTGAGACTAAGCTCGCATTGAGCCATATTTGTTTTGGCAGCAGTTCTGACAGCTGCTCTTCAATGTTTTATTACGGGTAGTCGGGCTGCAGCACGACGTACGACGTATAAACGGAAACTAGAAAGTATACACATACATATATATTTTTTATTATTTCATAGATTTATGACTGCTGCTGAAGCGACATAGGGGAAGAGGGCTAATAATGAGCTTTATATGAGTTACAGTCTAATTATGCCATTTCTTTAGCTGTAACTACTTCTGTATGTAAATTTCCTTTAATCTTTATACTTTCCCCATTTCATAATAATCATAAATTTCTCGGCATGTTACTGTAATTGTTTTGCCAATCAAGTTATATATAAACTGAGGAGTCATAACTAAGTTTCCCAGCAATGTGGAAATCGAATTAAAATTTAAATTGTATATGGTAAGCATACTTTTAAAAGAAGCATAGCTCATATTCATAAATAATAAATTTATGTGCATCTAATATACATTACTAATTTGAACTGAAATAGAGCTGAATGTCAGAGCGAAATACTCTCCTAGTTGAGAGAAAATTTTCCCAATTAAAATCAAAGTTGATTTCTGAAATGAAATTCTCTCAAGGCAAAGACACGCATTCGTCTTACAGCTCGCTTTAATTAGCTTTAACATTTAAACCAGGCAAATTCATATGTAGTTTGATAACTAAAATCAGCAACGATTCGCAGACGAAACTAATTAGTTTCGCTTAACTCATTAACTGTGCAAAAACTTGACGCAATGCTCCGGCAACTTTACCCTACGACTGTGTCAGCTCAGTAGCAACTGAGAAATAAACAGAGAGTGAGAGAGAGAGTGAGAGTGAGGTGAGAGAGGGAGAGAGAGACACACACAGACGTACAGTGGGACACAACATTTGCTAATTTGCAATTAATTAGACATCATTTGCATTACCACTTGACAGCCATAAACTTGGTCTCAGGCAGGCCAACGCGCAGCTGACAAGTTGTCAGCCAACTTTGACATAACGGAATTGCAACTTCCACGCGCCACACTCATAACTCCACAAGTGTGAGTGTGTGTGTTTGTTGATTGTGCCATCGGATACAAAGTGCGGGTCAACTGGTTGCCGCTGCAGCCCGCAGTTGCAAGTGGAAGTGCTTCAAACGCATCATTGCGTTTCTTAATTGATGTTAATTGTTTGTCTGGGGCAGCGGGCACGAGGCAGGTGTACGGTGGGCACAGGTGTGCATGCGTGTGTGTGGAATCTCTGCGTGCCCGTGCCGAGCTGATTGCTCAGATTTACGACTGACCGAAATTAAATAAACCTAATTGGTTGCTCGCCAAAGCAGCGCTCCGAATTATGCTGCACAAAATGAGACCGCTCCTGGGTGTGACTGTTGGTTTTGTTGGGCGCTCTTATCGGATTTACGTTGCTGCTATTCACATTTTTTATTTCATTTTCCACGAAAACATTTAACACGCACACAGAGCGCACAAAATGCTCTGCTCGGGCTTTACTGACTGCCCAATACTCTGGGTTGTATAAGTTGGAAACGTGGCTTTTGAGTCGCGTCTCTTGACTTTTTCATTGGAAATTCGACTTTACTTAAAGTTAAATGTTTTCAGTTTGTGGCTTTTTAAGCCTGTTGACTTAATGCTGTATTGAATATAGCTCTTTTAGTTAGGTGAGAAATTTAAATATTACAAGGAATTTCGGCAGACCATTGAAATGGGAAATCATTATCAATTAATTTATATTTAAAATACAATCTTATTGGGGTCAAAGAAATGATTTGTGTCAAAAACAAGATTTGAACTTGAGTTTATCAAAAACCTATCTTATTTTGCCTAGGCTATATGTATTCAGTGTTCGTTATTTCTTTTGCCTTAACAAATAATTTTAGTATCTGCATTTTAGACTAAGTTGTCTAAAAGCCAGCAGAAAACTAATCAGTGAATATTTCATCAAATAATAAACAACAAATAGACAACAATATTAGGTTGTGCTTTTGAAATTATAGATAAGACATCAAGACAATGTCACATAAGAGTGTTTATGACTTGACTTGACAAGCTATTTTTTTAGTTTAAAAAGAAAATTGATTAATTAATATCAGTCAGCAAGGTAGCTAGCTATTCCAAAAATTCTGATACAAATATATGTGTATTATACATATATATATATTATACATATATATATATATATATATATATATATATATATATATATATATATATATATATATATATATATATATATATATATATATATATATATATTATACACATATATATATATATACTCATATATATATATATATATATCTTCATTTATTATATTCATTTATTATAGTACGTGGCTTATAAACTCGTGCTACACATTGGCTTGAACCAATATATGCCTTCTTTCATCTGGGAATAGAGTAGAACCAATGCAAAGCCTGACATCCACCCACATACACAAACAAACAAACAAACACCCACACAGACACACATACAGTGAAAGCACATGGGGCTACAAATTTTTGCGCATTTGTATTTCATTTTATTTAATTTTCTGATATTTGAGTAAAACCCTTTGGTATGAGCTGCCAAATCCAGAGAAATTGTTTTTTTTATGTGTATGTATATGTGTGTGTTTTTTATTTTGTTTATTGTATGTGTGTGAGTGTGTATGTGTGTGTATGCGTGTGCGTGGCTCTGTGTTCATGCTGTATTCAAATAAGTAACGACGAGCACACGTCGAGCAGCAAATTTATGTTGTTTCAATAACAATTTGAGCTGAATAACAACTGAAACAACAACGGAGAGCAACAACATCAGCATCATGAACAACAACAGTTGCACACAGATACAAGCACAATAAAACGGCATGTTGAGTATATTAAATTGCCATTTATTTGATTTTTGTTGCTCGCTTTTTGTTTCTTTTCTCGACTTTTTGCTTTTCATTTTTGCAGCATATTTTTGGGCGCATTTAAATAATGTTTGCTCGGATTTTTATGGCTGCCTTTGGCAGTATGTGTTACTGTGCGTGTGCGTGTGTCTGTGTGCGAATTGGGTTTAGTTTTGGGTTGAAGTGTCGCCGGGATTTCTAATTGTGTGGCCTGGGCAATGCTTTGCGAGGGATTTTGGAAGCGTGCCAAGGACGGGCAAAAGCTTTCAGCATACTTATCGCCACAACGAATGTCGAAAATAGGCTAGAAAAGCCCTGAAGCGTTGAGCTGGCAGCATCACGAACAAGAAGGGAATAGAAGGAAAAATACAAAATATATATATAGCCTCGCGATTGGGAGATTATGTAAAAGATATGCGTATATATAGACATACAAGAGATGCGTATATTTAAATATATAAAGTAAGCAGGATTCGTTGGGGAAAAACATGTCTCGCTTGGTAGATTTCGGGCTTAGAATGGCAAAGTTGTTTATGAAGACATATCTGTTTATAATATAGAGTTAACCTGCTAGTTGCTTGAACAGTCTCCCACATTATCTTCTTGAACTTAAATCACACGCCTTTTATAGACTTCCCAGTCTCCTGGCTGCCTTCAATCTTTATTAAAAATTCATTTTTAAAGCCGTTGCCACAGTCAAAAGTGATTGGAAATGTGCGCTGTAAAAGCAGAAATGCCTTGGACATGATTTTTTAATGGGCTGGCGAGAAATAATTTGTGCTCGTATTGCTTCCACCTTTTGGGTCAACCGGAATAGAAGCGGCATTGACTTTTATGCTGGCCATAAAAAGGATTTTAATGCGTTTTATGCGCAGCGCCAAAGTCAACAAGCCCACCGCCCGCTTGACCACAAGTCTCCATGCCCCCAAGCGAATCGAAACATAAGTCCACACCAAACGCCAAAAGTAGCGCTCGGCCAAAACGGAAATATGCGTGAGAGGCCAGCAAATGTGCGCAGGAAGTGCGTGGGCTGGCTAAGTGAAAGGCAGCTGACTGCGAACATCTTTCCATTTCCATCTTCCATCTACCATATTTTCATTGCATGTCGATATCTCGCTGTCAAGGGCACAGTCAAATGGGCTGGCATTTATCATGGCGACTAACAAGCCGACGCGTCCTGCTCATTTGCCGAACTCCAGGCAGCCAGAGCTCAACTACGTGCGTGTCCTTTCTGTCTGCGGTTATCCACGACGAATCTTTCGGCTCCGGCTGCTGCTGTTTACCTTTTTAGCCAGCGCAGATCCTGCAGAGCAATCAATTTGTTTTTATTGAAATTTTCTGCTTGTAAACGAACAACACTCAGTCGCACCGACATATTGTCACTTTGAACAGGGGACGTTCGTTTCGAGTACAGACATGGCATGCCGCACAGCAGGTGCCACACGGCGTATGAGTGACGCATGGCAAAACATTTGTTATGGCTTACGATCTATCGCTCTATGTCTCAACTGCTTTTCTTTTGGCTTTTATTACCTGCTTCCTGTTGTTGGCCCAAAGCAATTGCCATGTCTGACGGCCTGTCAAAATTTATGCTGTAAAATGTTGGAGCTCGTGCAAAACTAACATCAAGTATTCGGCCCGTGCGCCACAAAGTGTGGGCGCACGTAGGTGAGTGGGTGTGTAGGTGTGTTGTGTTTGGCTACCGCCCATTGTTTGCTTTGTACGCTTTGCTCGCTTCTATTTTTTCAGCTGATTTCTATCGTACTTGGGGCTCCTTTTCAAAGTTTTTGGCATTTTACATGTGCTAACCAAAGAACGCCCGTAGTGCTGCTGCTGCTGCTGCTGCGGTCGGTGCGTCCCTGCTCTATCCTGCTGTTGTCTCTAGGGCATTCGCAACACCACCCACATCCACATCCACATCCACTTACTCGCACACCTACACATATCCAGGCATGTTTTGGCTGGTGCTTGCTATCAGCAGATGCCTGCACGCACTGACCGCAAACACATCCAGAATTAATGAAACCTGAACTAAGGCAGGGGGCCAGAGCTCTGCGTTTAATACACATTGATATCCTAAAGGACTTATGGGATATTTATCTTATTTCTAGTTCATTATGCAAAGACTTTAAAGCCAAATGGAATTTCAATCTATATTGAAGATTAATAGACAACAAGACTAACGATGTGAGCAAAGTCAAAATTTGAAATTAATTATTTCTGCATATTTCTATATATTTGTATTTAGTTATTTTTATTTATTTATATATTTTTTTTAATATTGTAGAGAATTAATATTTAATAAAAATCAATTCTTTTTTTTAAATTTAAAAACATAAGTATTTATTTATTTAAAATAAATATATAATTAATAAATATATTCATCATAACTATTTTTATCAGTTAATATTTGATATTTGAAATATATATAAAGCAATTTAAAGAGCTTTTTTTTAAACATTTTATTTAATTTTAGCTATTTATATATTCATATAAATATTTATAAATATATGTATTCTTTATAAATATGTTAATATATTTTGTATATTATTTTATTTTGAATAATATGTTTCTTACATTTTCCTGTTATAAATATTCATAAATACTTTTAAGGAATTCTTAACACAAAAAATGTTATTTTACTAAAGTTACATTTTTAATGCTCATACTTGACCCAGCTGCAAAGGCTCTGAACACGTGTTGAGTGGAAGCAAATGGCGAAAGTCTTGCCTCCATTCAATTTACCACTTACATAATTACTATGTGGCATAAGCACGCCCCTCTGGGGCACGCCCACGTTTATCAAGTTGCCACCCGCTGCGCTCAAAGATACAAAAGGCAAAAA
Source organism: Drosophila mayaguana (assembly GCA_037075325.1). Taxonomy (NCBI): domain Eukaryota; kingdom Metazoa; phylum Arthropoda; class Insecta; order Diptera; family Drosophilidae; genus Drosophila; species Drosophila mayaguana. The sequence goes on along the minus strand of JBAMCG010000037.1, from coordinate 9,220,973 downwards.
GTTGTGTTGGCCTTAAATATTGTTGTTAAGGGTCGCATTTATATTATATGTATATTTGTATGTATGTGTGTATATGTGTTTATGTGTGTGTGTGTACTTGTATATATAAATATGTATATCGCTTTTTTTCGGTGGTTTCGCTTGCAATTATTATAAAATGGCGCTGAGGAAGGACACGCAGCTGGCAAGGACTCGTGACGCCATTCGCGCTCCTTGGAGACTCATTTTCAAGTGCTGGGCCGCTCGGAACAATTTCTCAAGTGGGTCAGCGCAGGCCCACAGAGTGGCAGCAGTGGCACAGCAAAGGTTCAAGGATTCTATTGTTGCACAAAATGTAATTGAATGCAATGAAATTACGACGAAGGCGGAACGCACCAACAACAGAAGCTAAAGCAGGAGAACGACTACGTTTCTGTGCCGCATTTAATTGCGTTTATTGTTTGTACAGATGTGTGTTTGTGTGTGTATGTGCCTGGAATTGGAATTGCTGTTGGCCTGCAAAGGTATTCGAGGCAGACTCTTGCTTATCTCTGTGTGACACTGCTTGAATGAAACTATTCGAAGCTCATAAAACTATTTATTTATGGCGTTGTTTTCAAAACGTTTTCAAATCATTTTTTAAATGGAACAAATACTTATTTATATTTGCTGTAGTCTGTTTAAGATCTTAAGATAAACGTATGGCAAGTGTTTGCTTTGAGTATTTAATACTCTTTCTCTGTTTCATTTTCGTATCTTGAATTGTGATATGAAACTCCAAATTTTGGTTACTGTACTCCAAGTAAATTGTGAAAGATTGCATAAGCAGCAGCAGAGTCTGGCCTCTTGTCGCTGTGCCCCCATAGGCGTTGGCTGCACACTTAATTTTACAGCATTTGCCAGTCAACAAGCCTGGGTTGTGCTTGTTTTTCTATTTTAGCAAAATGCTCCACACATTTGCGTATTTTATTTCCTTTTTCTTTGCACCACAAATGAAAACGACTTGGGGCAAACACATGCTACACACTCATACACACACACACACACATACACGTGCACACCGTGTATGCTTCGGCTTGTTTACAGTTTTTACTTGTATTTTCTTCTTTCCACAGTTTTGCGCCCTGCCAACAACTTAATTCCCCTCGTCTGAAGTGGACAGGCAGAACTCAATCAACAGCTCGGGCTGACCCACATTTAACGATAAATTTGCCGACATCAAATAGTGCACAGCATCAGCCTATAAAGCAGAAACAGACACCGAGCCAACAAGAGAAAGGCAGAGAAGGAGAGAGAGCGAGAGAAAGAGAGAGAGACTGTGTGTGTGTGTGTGTGTGTGAGCGAGAGGCTTATATATAATTCAAGCTTATCACGACGGTTCCAGACCATTGCGTATTAAAAACATTTTTGTTACGCCAATAAAAACTCACAACGCAAATTTTGCATAATGTGTGCTATACGAAAATGAAAGAGCCAACACGACTGTGAAATACCCTCTACTACAAATTGAAATTTCTCATATGCGAAATTAATATTCGCACAATTTTAAATACTCAAAATTCGATATATTTTTACCTCAGTTATGTATAAATATTATTTTCTAAATAAAAATAAAATTTATTCGAGGACAGCTAAAATTATTTTTAAAAGTCTCATCAGTTTTATGTAATTTATATATATACATATAAATATCTCTCAATACGCTTCAATAATATCCCCCCATTTACATTGCTTGAATGGGCTCGAAACATAAAATAAAAAGAACTGAAAGCAAGACCCGATGGCAGCTCCTACTCTTGCTCCTCCTTTCTTCTGGTGCTTCTTCATGTAGCTGTTGACATTTCCGTTTCGGGTAGGCAAACTAGGCAATGGGGTTACGAGCAGCAGCAGAGCGCCTAACTGGCTCGGACTCGCACTCGGACGTATTTTGTTTATAATGTTTTCCCATTTATGTAGCTGCTGTTGCTAGAGTTGCCGTTGCCGTTGTCGTTGCTAGAGTTGCCGCCGACTGTGCAGCACTTGGCTTCATTTTTTTTATTGCGCACCATTAAATGGGCAGAGGATGTGGAGTGACGGGGTTGCTGTTGCTGCTGCTGCTGCGGCCGTGCCCCACGGCGCGGCCATTTTGTGAGACAAAATGGCAGATGAAACAGTGGCAGCTGCAAAAACTATGCATATTGTTTGTCATTAACAAGGTCGGGCAAAAAAAGAGGGAAAAATACCAACAAAAAATACTAAACTCGCTTTGATGAAAGAAAGCTGTTACACGCTGCCTGTCAAGTGGCAGGAGTGAATGGGCTGGCAGGAGTAGGGCAGTGGGCTGCGGGTCGCCAGCTGACATTAATTTTGTTTTCATAGCGCGCGCCTGACAATTTTTGTTCTGCAACCTCTTTCACATGTGTCTGTCTCTTTGTCTTCCCTCTTTCGCTTGCTCTGTCTATGTCTCCCCCTCTCTCTTTCTCTTTCTTTCTCTGTGTGTGTGTGTGTGTGTGCCAAATGAAGACATTCAGCTGCACAGTTTTTTGCTGCCTTTCCTATTTACTTGTTTTTTGATGGTTTTTGCGAGTGTTTCTTTTTGGGCGTAGCGTTAGCTTGATTGACATGCCGTCTGCTTTCTGTGGCTCCTGCAGGCTCGCATGTCCTTTGCTGTTTGCTTCTGCTGACCGTGACACACACAAGCACAAAGGACAACAAGTGCAAAAACAAATTAGCCCCTCTCTCTCTCTCCATCTCTGACCCTTTTCCTTTCTCTCTCGCTCTCTCTCTCTCCCTCTCTGGGACGCTTTAATCCTTTGGCTGTTGATGCGTTTTTGACAATGAACATCAGCTGGCTGTCAGTTGGCTGCCTCTGATGCGCAGCAGCTCGCTCATGACTCTCACAATAAACAAGCGTAATTTAAGAAACGTGCTCAGTTATTTCAAATTTGCTGTTATCATTGATTTTTTTTTTTAGTTTATACATATTTAAAATATATTAAAAATATATGCATGCAAACTATAAATTATTTCGAGTTTAGTATTTAACAGCTAACAGCTCAAAGTCAAGCAAAACGTCTTTTTTGTGTGTGTACTGCGTATGTGTTTGTGTATGTATGCGAAAGTGGTGATCGCTGAATACATCAACAGCCTACGTGACGTGGGAATATGTGCATGTGTATGTGGCGAGCTATGCTTATATTGACAAACATGCTAAATTTAGATTAAGGTTTCAGTTTATACTTAAATATTTTGTATTATATATATATTTACATATAACAGAAATTTTTAATCAAAATTAAAATTATATAAAAATTAAAACATTTTTTTTTTTTAATATAAGCTTTGTTTGCGTAAATTATTATTATGAAAAATAAACAAAAAATGAGAATAAAACGCACTTTGAATTTCCATTTTCTTTTGATTAAATGTTTAGCAAATATTCCATGAAATATTTATTTCAATATTTTTTATATTTATCTGCAGATTAACGTGAGACTTATAGCATACATAAATGTATAAATATATTTCTTTTAGTTTACTTGTATATATAATAAATATCAAATATCAAAAACAGCTGCATTTTTAGCAAATTAGTTATAAATTAATAGCACTAAATGGAAGACCATTGCTAAAAGCCTTGCGAAAAGTTCTACTATAATTCACACATTTGATACACTCTCTGGAAAGATGGGAATTCACGCCTTTCGCCCAGCTCTTGTCGTCCTTTTGCCTCCCTTGCTATACATATAACATTTAATTTATTTAAAGCTCGCATTTTCACACTCTGATGCCGTCGACAATAATACGAAAGCCCGCACAAAAAAATGTAAAAATAAGAAAAATCACGGGCACAAAAAAAAAAAGCACATCGGAATACGGATATGGTTTGGTTTTGTTTGGTGAGCCGTTCTCCGTGTGTTTGTGGACGTATTGTTTGCGTATTTGCATAAAAATTCCACATACGCCGCGTCGACGGCTTTAAATTTGTGCCCCTCGAGTTCCTATTCAAGGTTCAACTTATATTTGAGAGTCTGTTGAACAATTTTCTTTGTTTGCCTTTCTTTTCAGTCCATTTTTCCGTTTTTTTTTTTTAGTAATTATGGAAATTCGTATTGCAACAATGCAACAATGCAGGCGAAACCATTCAAACTGAAAATCATTGCCACACACATGAGTTCTCTGCCTTCTCTGTCTCTGCTGCTTGCTGATGCCTCCTGCTGCATGCGACAGCAAAGTTTTATTTCCTGTGTGCAGTCGCATTGTGTGGCATTACACAAATGGATATTAATAGTTGGCAACAGTTTTTGTTACATTTTTCAGTGAATGATCACGATGATGACGACGAGTTATTTGCTTATTGTTGCCGACTGAGTATATTTTCAATTAATCACAGTCAAGGCGATGCTCGTTTCAAGGTTGTCGCACAGTTCTCGAATATGCAAAGCGCATGAATGGCTGAATGAATGCGTGACTGAATGAATGCACAACTGAATGTCCGATAAAGACTCAGTAGCTTAAACAGCTGAAGCATACTTTGGACTTGGTTTTAATTGCCACAGCACGGCCATATATTCTTTGCTGTCAACGCCATTGTCTTATAATACAGCCCAACTCGAGCAGGGGCCCGTAATATTGACAGGCCAGCATAATAAACATAAATCAAGTGTTTCCATTGTGCTGCCCATTTATGCCAGGGCTATTGAGCAGAGCTCCCCTCGCACTATCCGCCATCCTTTGGCTATTTATCTTGAGCAATCGCCTGGCTGCATATCATCAGTCGTCATCGCCTTTATTGTTGCTGTTGCTGTTGCTGCTGGCAGCAGAAAGCGAAAATGCGGCACATTCTAGGAGACTTGACTTGGCCCATAAATAAGCCAAATGTGTAGCCAAGAGAAAGCTCTTCCTGTTCGACTTGACGCGCCACTTGATGGGCGCCATGGGCGTGGCCCCACATCAAGCGTGTTTCCTATTTTAGTCACAGTCACTGAGCTTTGCATGAGTAGGGCCAGCAAATTTTGGGCCTTACTCGAGCAAAAACATGGCAGAAGTCATTTAATTCCTTTTGCAAGCTTCTATTGACAAAATATGGGCCTTCCTTTCACTTAGGCTAGATATTTTATATATATTTTGTTTCTATCTATTGTCTATAGATTTCACTCTCCCATTCAAATTGAATTTTTATAATCTGCAGCAAAGTTCGACTTAATTAACTAATTTGTTTGCAAGAAAAGCAGTTCATCAGCCAGAGTTTGCATAATCTGAGCAACTCTCGAAGTTGTCTTTTACTCCGGCGGCCGTGAAGCGATGCGACGCCCTTCGATGGTGCGAAGGGGCTTACAATACTTGAAAACATTTCTAAAATTAAAATTCTTAAACAGGCCTACGAGTGCAGAGCTGAAGGGGTAAAGGACTCAGAATTTCTGCGGAGTGGCAAAAGAAAAATACTTGGCGGGCACACAAGCGTGTTATACTGGTTGTTCCTTTGGCATGGCGACAAGTGTCGCACGGTTAAAGGCTTTATGAGTGTCAAAGGACGCGACAACCTACTAGAATATGTGTGGGTGTGCGTGTGGGTATGTGTGGGTAAGTGTGGGCGGCTGTGAGTGGGTGTGTATCAAATCAGCTAAGAGCTTGTAAAACCAAATGTTACGTTTTAAGAAATTGTGACACTCAAGCAGAGCAAATATATTTGAAAGCAGAGCTCTGCAAGCAAAGGAAATAAAGCTGAAGAACAAATGAAGGATTCGTCCACATCTGATTACAATTGAAAAAGGCAAAGGTAAGTACTTTCGAAAGCAGAACACTGGAGCTTTTGTATTTATATATTACGTATTAAAGTACGTCACAGAATTGACATTGATAGACGATAAAAGTTGTGGGTGGAATGCAAAGTGATTTGATTGTATTATATATAGCCATCACTAAGGAAATCTTCGTCTCAATTTGCTTAACCAATTTAATTGAGTTTCTATCAATTTGAGCTCAAACTCTCTACTCATTCATTATTTTTGAAAATTTCGCCCGTTAATTTCAATTCAAGGGCTTCAAAGCTTTTACTGTTTGGGGAGTTGTCGACCTTATTATTTACAGTTGTCAAGAATATTTAACATGCTATATGGTGTTACGCCATGAATTGAAGCTGACAAAGCTCTGGCATTGATATTTTATGATTCCTTGGTGACTTAGCCTGGCTGTCGTATGCTTGGTGGCTTTTTGTCGTTAAGCGTCGTTTGTCAAATAGCAAAGCAAAACGGAGATGTTAAATTTTGACAAGGGCAACCGCGACGTATGCGTAATTTTGGCTTTGAAGCGGCACATGCGGCACATGCGGCGTATGCGTGACACATATGCATTAAATTTGCTGCTGCATTTAAATCAATATTCATCCGTCACTTTACCATTTATATTGTAATTGAAAAAAAGCAAAGAAAAGGATGATAATTGCCACACCCAACTCGCATTCGCAGTAATATTTACAATTTACAATCGAACATTTATCATGTGTTTGCGCGGTTTTTTAATTTAATCAAACGAGCAGCAGAAGAAGAAGCACTGCTCATTTAATGGCAGCCGCAATGAAATTTATGACCACATGTCCTGGCCGGCTCTGCTGCTCTGGCCAAAGGCTCCATTACAAGCCATTCAATGCGTCCTTAATGCAGTGCTGTAAAATTTGCTTCACTGATTTCAGCTGCCAAATTCAAACCATTAATCAGCGGGGAAATACTCGCAAAAGAAGAAGTGAAAATAAATTAAACGGATTAAAGCTTAATTACAAATAAAAAGTACAAAAAAATACAATACAATAAAATGACTTAAAGTTGCCAATATAAATTGGCTTTAATTAAATTGACGAGGGCATAAATAATATAAAATCACAGATAGAAATGTTTTATCAAATACACAAAGAAAAAATAATATATAATTAAATTGAAACGAAAAAATAAATAAATATTTATATTTATATTTATGTGAACTTGAAACAGTTAATTTATATGTAAATGATAAAATATATTCAGAGCCAAGACAAATACATATTTTGTATTTTGCACAAACTGAATAGTATATGTAAGTATCTATCTATATAAATTGAATGCAGTTCGTTAAAGCGGGTTCTCAATGAAGTTGGCCGCATATTTATTAAATTTATCTGCCACATTTATATTTATTTATGGCTGTATATGTTTGTGCACAGCAGCAAATGGGACCTCAATTAATTTCCAATATTGTAAAATGGTAATATAAAGAATATTCGAGCTCATGCCATAAACTTGACAATCTCAGCTCGCGGCTCGGTGGCAATAATTTTTGCCTTAACTGCAAAACGCTTTTGGACATACAAAAAAACAATTAATTGGGTGCGTGGGCTGTGTTGGTGGGCGTGCCAGCTGCAGCATCAGCATTCATTTCCATTATAAATGTCAACAGCGCGAAAAAAGGAATTTGAAGTAGTTAAATGGATTGGTGGTAGGCGAGGGGGAAGGGTGTGGGGGCGCCAGAGGGGCCATGGTTAGCATCTCCCATGTGCGCGACATATGAACGAATTTAATTATTGTTCATGTGCTGAAATATGAGCAAATTTATTTATGGCTCTCGCTCCGTGCCTCACTGTGGCACGAGCAGTTGTCATTGTTGTTGTTGTTGCTGTTGCATATTTTTTAAGCGTTTGCTGTTGCATACATAAATGCAGCACCCACACCCACATACACACGCACTCACACACACATACAGACAAAGCTGCACCAGTATTGAGCAGCAATTCCCCTTTTTTATGGCATTGAACGAGTCTCGTTACCTGCCGGGGCCAACGTGTCGTATGAGTTATGGTCGTCACTGGCGTATGATTAATATTCAATTACATGGCACAAGCAGCATGCATTTTACACACCCGTCCATGCACACACACACACACGCAGAGTTGGGCTGGCAACACTTTTTATGCTTTTCATGCAGCCAGCCAGAAAACTTTGCTAATTGCCCCATAAACAAAAACAGAAATACAAGCAGAAGAAGAAGAACAAAAATGAAGGAAACAATCGAATTAATGCACAGCCTGCAGTAGCGAGCCACAAATATGCATTTTTCTTTTCATTTAATTATGCACAACTGTTGGCTTTGTTGGCTGTGGATGGGGCCAACTGAGAGGGAGGAGGGGAGAGTGGCTTAATGGGGTACGTGCTTCGATTTGATTTTATTCAACTGCAAGAGTTGCATCGAAGTGTTGCACGAATGTGTGTGAGCATTCAGTTAACTATTTGATCAGCTTATGTGGAACTTGAAATTGTTCTGGATGTGAGCAAAAAGTTGGTCCAGAATATGCTAGGTTTGAATTCTAATTTTGTTTTCATTTCTATTTCTAAATCAAATTTGGCTAATGAGAAAAAGTTTATATTGTATATGAATTCGGCTACAGAGCATTTCAAAATGTATTTACTCATGGAAAATATGGCAGTCCAAGCTCAACCTCAAAAAATTTAAATCACAATTTTCCCACAAATAAAATGATATTTTATCTTCATTTCAACTTATTTAATTCAATGACAATTTATTTTTCTGCTAGGAAAAACTCTTTGACATTCGTCCCTCAAAACTATTCTGTTTTGTAGACATAGATATGTATGTAACTTGTTTCACTCTGCTCTCTGAGTTTCCCTTTGTGTAAAGATATCTGGGTTTAGTGTAAAAGTATATAAATTTTTTTTTAAAGCAGATTAATGCTCGTGTATGTAAATATTTGATAGAGATTATTGGTTCAACTCATGGGAATACCAACCATAAGTACATATTGTTTTATGTAATATAAATATATACTATCAAATTACAAAAACCATGTCTGTTTTATCTGTTACATAAAAAATAGTTTCTGCTATATATAAATATTCTTTTTTAGCGAATATGTATTTCATTCTAGGTATATTTTTTTCTTGACAATTCCTTCAAGGACTTCATGATGTGGCCCACAACAAGTAGAAAATATGGTTCCCAATTTTTTTCTTCCGTTTTTTTTAAGGTAATATGAAGCTTCTCGGGCTGAACGACAAGTGCTGCGTGTGGCTTTAGCATTAGCTATTATATTCGGCTTTTGACAAGGCCAATTGCCGTGATTTATGATTGCCATTATTTAGAGCTTAGAAGCACGTGCTTTGCTGCCTTAATCTATCATGGAGGCGGCGCACACAAAACTTCAACTTAACCATAGCTGAAATAATAATTATTTGAACAAAATAAAAATAAAAGCGAAAAATGAAAAAAGAAAAAAGAAAATAGCAGCTGCAAATGTTGTTTTAATTTGTTTGCAAGTTGACCAAATAGCGGAAAGGTTGATTTGGTGTTTGCATTCGCCTCAAATTTATTTTTTATGTGAGATGACAGTTTGAATTTATTTTTGGAATAAAACGTTAAAAAATATATTCGTTTCGTTTATTTATTTTGTAATTTGCCAACGGCCAATGGCAAATAAATACAATAAATGTAAACTATAGATATTTAAATGAAAAGCAAACATATATAATATATATGTATAAAAACTAAAACGGAATATAAGCCAATATACAGTTCGAATTGATGCAACATAATTTAACAATGTATATGTTCATATAAATTCCTAGAATTTTCAGTCTCAAACTGTCGAAATTGAATTAAATGCAGTTGCTTTCATTAAATTTATGCTGATGCGCTTGGATAAATAGTAATTAAATGTGTTATTCAATTTATAGCGTTGATCGAATGATCGATGCTTATTGTATTAACAGTTTTTTTGTTATTTAACGCTTCCGTGGCGTATACGTATGCGTGCCAAGCGCACGTAGAGCAGCACACCGCTGTGTGCGTGTACTCATTTATGCATTGAAGGCACGCTTGATTACATACACTCACACTCACACACACTCTCACACACGCACACACGTACATACACTGGCCAACAAAGCTACGCCCCTAAATTGCATATTAATTGCTCATTAATTGTTGATTAGCCCTCAAGCGGAGGATGGCGGCTTGGAAAAGGCACGCTGAGTGCCAATCTCAGCGCTCAGCGCACTAGCCTTACCAACGCCCCCGCCCCGCCAGCCCTGTCACCCCTTACGCCATCAATCGTTAAGCGCCACTAATCTTTAGTGTTAACTTATGTATACGCAAAACTTATCAAGAGGCTTAGTGGAAGACTCTTGTTGCGTTCGGCATTAGTGCGACAAAATGTTGTAATCAATCAAACGTACAGCGCACAGCTCCAGGCATCAGGCGCTCGGCAACCAGTATCCGGCGTCCGGTGCAGCCCGTACGGTGAAGCCCCTGTGTGAATTTCGCTGGCCCGTTTCTTGGACTACGACGCAAATACTTGTAATTAAGCATTATTAATCACAGCGACTAAACAGTCAGCAGTCGCTCGCTCCCACGAGCTGAACACTTCCGTCCTGGCAAATAATTACAAAAGTCATCGCCCGAGGGTTCCACATCCTCTGTCTGCCCTCGATGCCGGGGCAGGTGCCCAGCGACTGCTAATGTCCCCACATAAAAATAAATATTTAATTAAAAGCCGAGTGCGTCACGTCGACTGATTGGACAAGTCTACAAGAAAATTAAGAGCACTCAATTGATGCTCCCGCTTGATATGCGTGTAAGAGGCTGGCCCAAAAATTAATTGGAAACATCAAATAGTAAACAATTCACAATTTTGACATGTCAACAAATGCAGAGCAGCTAACAATGTTGCATAGTTGATGAGCTTTATTGTTGTATTTCTATGTGAACTGATATATAACTAAATATAAATATAAATATCAATATAACGTATATAAGCGGACGATGTTGAGCTCAAGACTTGGCTGAATTGTGTAGGCTAAAGGAGTTAGTTATGATGTTGGCAGAAACGCTGCAATTGCTACTCCTGCCAGCCTGCTGACTAGATGACAAAATGTGAGCAAAAATGCGAACAATCGGAAATACATTTAGCAACGACTTTTTCTTTGGCTAAGCTGGCAACACTGACTACTAGACAGTGTAGATCAGTTGAGAAATAAAGCGAAATGTGCTGTCATTTGTTTCCTATATATATATATATATATATATATATATATATATATATATATATATATATATATATATATATATATTAATAATATATATTAATGATTTTTTAGATATTTAAATATCCCGAAGTGTTGATGTTTTCACATGCAGCTTTCCCCCTTAACATCATATTTCTTGCAATATGATTGCAGTCGTATTATGTCTATGCATATGTATTATGTCTAAGGAGACCAGATCCGAAACCTGATCTCCTAAAATACATTTAAAATGTTTGGAAATTTATTCAAAATTAATTAATTCATAAAAATATAAGTATAAATAAATATGTAAATATGTATAAATATGTAAAATACTAATTAGAGATTGTATGTTAAACAAACGAAACAATTGATATCAATACTATTTTCCTAAAACAATATATAATTGCAATATTATATAAAAAAAAATTTATATAAATATATTTTTTTCTTTCTTTATTAGCCAAATGACCCAATTCAATTTAAACTACTGTTTTCTATAATTTTATATTTGTTATATTATTATTTTTCTTATTTATATAACAAAGCAAACTCAACTGCGAAAGAACATATATGAAAGCATATTTATTTATATATATTTATTAGATTTGCACTTTGGTACATAAAAGTGTTGAGCTAACTGTAAGTAAGCTCATTTCTGAAAACTAGTTATCATATTTCTTTCAAAGCCAAGATCTGTCATCCTTGTGCTTGTTAGTTTTACATTGGAATGCTAATAATTCCAACTTGACTTAAAAAATTGTTTGACACCCTTCGAGTTTTCTAATTGTAAGATATATTCATCTTTGACTATTCCCAAATAAATTGTTGACAGAAAAAATCAAAAGTATACCAAAATTGCTCTTCGACTTCAGTCGACAGTGCAGAGAGCCAAGCTTATCTTGATTTACAAAGACTGCTCAGTAATTTCGGCATCATGACAGCAATTAGCTTTTCGACTTCCTGGAAAGTTTCGTTTTTATCATAGACAGAATTTTCAGGCATTTATGCAAAACATGAGTTACTCAGTCTCGAGTGGCGAGCGAGGTCAGAGTTATTTTTTTTTTACTTTCATACAGCTGTATTTACTTGTATTTCTATGTATTTTTCTGGTTGAATTCATGGACATTCTGAGAAAAATGCTGCCTTTCAAAACAGATGCCAATTTTGTTGCTGGAAATAACCCAAATACAGCTCGGAAAATGTTTATCATGTCAAGCCGCATCATGGAGGCCAGGAAACAATGCAGCTCACAAAAAGCACGCACACAAAACACTTGAGGCCCCACAGATTGGCAGAGCCCGCAGTCAGATTGGGTCAAAAAGCGACTTGTGGGCTAATTGTGCTGTCGCCGCTGTCAACAATGTGGCAAATGGCCCAAAACATGGCAGCCAGCTAGCTAGAAATTGCCAATTTGGCCGATGTGTCAAAGGGTTGCGCGCCGCAGCAGGTGTCAATCAGTTGGCCATAATTTCTATCGAGAATTTAAGCTAAGAATCCAATTGTTAGCCTCGGCCAAATCGTTCTCAGAAATTGAAGTGTTTCCCAATTGAATTATATGTGATTTTTGACTCAATTACCGTTTCGGAGAAGAATCCCGGCGTTTTAGCTAGTTCTGTATTTCGCTTGCACAACACATGGAATTTAGCGCACTTGAAACTTGAAAACTTTCGGCTGGCTTTTTGTATTTGCTCAAATTTCTTTTTATATTTTTGTGCCTTTAATTTTATTTTTATTTATTTATTGGCGGCTGCCTGGCCGTAGGCAGCGTCTCTTAGCAAGTTGCGACTTGATGGCGCCCGTGACGTATGCTACACAAAAAAACACACGCGACACACACGCACATACTCACACTCACTCACACACACACACAAATCGCAATCTTGGCAAACACTTAAACTTGGCTGCGGCTGCCGTTGACTTCCGTTCGCTGTTGTTGTTGTTGTTGTTGTTGTCGCTTTTGCTGTGGTCAAATTTGAATTGTTGCTGCTGTTTATGTTTAGTGCAACAACTGGAAGTGCCTACGCCTCATCTACATGTGCACACTCACACGCTCACACACTGGCACACTCACACACGCGCGGAGCCATTGTTGCGGATGTTTCATTAATGGAGAAAGCGCGACGCGTCGCTCGTTCCGTTCCGTTGCGCTGCTTCGATTCGGTTTTGTTTTCGTGCGCCCCGTTAGCCGCGACCAAACAACACAAATATCGAACGTGAACTGACACGAAAATTCGCCTAAAACGGGCGCTGCCAGAATTGAGCGCTTCGCTGTGGCCCGTTTCGTGCATATACTGTTAGCTACGAATTGTACACGAAGATGTCATCTTCGAAACAGGCATACAGCAGCGCCAAACGGCCGTTTCGCGAACTACAGCAGTGCGCTGCCCGAGAGCGCATTGTCCGCTGTGAAGAGCAGCTGTTGAGAGAGAGCGAGAGCGAGGAATAGAGGGAAATTCCTTGTATGTGTTGTTGCAGGGGAAGCACATGTGGGCAAGGAACTTTTGTAGGGGATATTTGTGACTTTGATTTCCCCAGCTAAATAATTTTCGAAATTCTTTTGTGACGATGGGAAAATTATGAAAAGTAGTGAATAAAATATAATAAGAATAATAAGAATAATAATAATAATAATAATAATAATAATAATAGTAATAATAATAATAATAATAATAATAATAATAATAATAATAATAATAATAATAATAATAATAATAATAATAATAATAATAATAATAATAACAATAATAATATTAATATTTAAGTTAATTTTTATGAAATGAATTATATTTTTCAGTTATGTCATTTACTTTAAAAACTGTTGACATGGATAGTTTAGAGATGTACTTTAGTAAGGTGTTACAGTAAGACTGCATAATACTTGCCAAATCTGTAGGAAAATTCTGCATAAAGTTGGTCGTTTAATTTTTAAGGTTTCTAGCAGGATAGCTGCGAAACAAATTCCACATCTTTTTTTTCAGACTAGCGAATCCATAACGACTCTTTAGTAGCGACACAATGTACGGAGTGAAGTAAATACTGAGGGACATTAAGAATAGTCCACAAATATATTCTTTCACTTTGTGAACCAGTACAAAAATGGTTTGAGTATTTGCTAACTTGCAAATTTGCCCGTCTAATTGTTTTCACATTCAGCTTATGTCAAAGCTTCTAAGTAATAATTTAAGGATAGCTCGTCAGAATCCGTGACACAAACCATGAAAACTTGCATAGCTCTTTAGCTTAATAGAATCTCAAGTTGCATAAAAGTTGCTAGTAAACGTTGCGAATAAAGTTGCGTGATAAAGTTATAATGAAAGTCCTTTCAAAGCTAGCTAAGGTTTATGAACTGACTTTTGGGAACTGGCTATAACTAAAAGCTGATTAAGGCAATATTTAAATATTTATAAATAACATACCATGACTAAAAAATCCCTTTGGTTTTGTTCTAAGGAAAGAGCTTTGAATAGCCTGTAGTTCCATTATTGAGCAACAGATGGCAACAATGAATTTAAATTGAATGAAAAAACTGTAAATATTCTACTCATTATAGTTTTTTTGTTTTCTGAATTCGATTGTCACCTAAAAAGTTTACATTTTTAGTTTTTTTTTTTTTCCATTTATCCACAACGTAAATTTGAAAAACACGTTAGCAGCACTTTTCCTTTGCCGCAAAGTTATTTGCGTTTGGTATTTATGGCGGTGCCAGCTGCAAATGGGTAACTAGTTAGTTTTTGCTTAGTTTTCACTATTCGAATCTGCAGTAGAACTATCTTCACCTGTGGCTAAAAGCATAACGTAATTCAATTCAATTTTAGTTTTATGCCAGTAATTTTTCTTGAGCCATTCAGGCGAACAGGAAGAGCAGCAGCACTAACCTATGACTCACTGCTGAAACGAGGTCAGTGGCCAGAAACAATAAAGGGAATTGGCCCATAGGCAGAGATATGGAGTGGGAGAGTGTGCGACAGAGATGGGAATAGACAAACTGAGACTGATACGCTGTATGTGTGTGTGTGTGTGGGAGAGAGAGAGTGCGCGTGCCTGTGTATGTGTTAGCTGTAAGTGCAACTGGCTGCTGAACTTATAAATCATAATTTCCAGCAAATAAATCCTTCACGGACAATTAAACCTAGGCTGTGGCGAAGTCAAAACTGCAACAGTCGCAACTCGAATCCGGCTGCAGCTCTAATTCGGATTCTGTTTCTGATTTTGGCTGCTTTACAATAAGCCTGGCCTCCATTTTTATTGTTCGCTGTCTGCCAAGGACGCAGTGTCACAAAAAAGGATAATGGCATGGCACTTGGCAGTGTGAGTGCGTGTGTGTGTGTGTGAGCCAGCTGATTGTCTGCACTGGCCAAGCAGTCGAAATTATATTAATTTTATGCCAATCACTGCTCGAGGTATGAATATTCCACACTTTTTTGGGCGCATTCAAAGGATATTTTGATTAATGCACGAGCATTGAGGGACTGCAATATCTCTTGGCCCAAAAGTGAGTGAAGTGCATTAGCCGGGCTGGCAGTGAACCTGATTTCCATTTGTCTGCTATGGATGAAGTGTTGGCCACTCGACGGCAAGTTTTGATGATGATGAAATGGATATTAATTTGATCCCAATCAATGCTTGAGCATACATGCACATGCCACACCTCTTGTGATTTTGATTGATGCTTTCGCCTTTTTGGGGGCAGCTCATTGCAATTTCCCTCAGCCCAAAAAGAAATGAAATGCAGCTGCCGACCTCCTGGCCAGGCTGAGGCTCGCTTCTATTTGCTTGAATTGAGTTGAGTTGAGTTGAGTTGAGGTTGAGGTTGAGTGGGTGATCAGGCATTCTGTGCAGCAGCTGCTTAGCCCAACAAAAATTTCATTTGCGGCTGAATCTTCCATCATTGTGACAATCCGGAAAGCAGATATCGATGCCATCCACACTAGAGCTGGCAGCCTGGTAGTGGTAGTAATCGATAGTTCGGGTTGAAAGTGCGAGTGATTTATTGGGACAATATATAAAGCTGCATTGGGCTTGGGTTGGAAACTGAATTGTGTGCGAAACTGTTATGAGTTTCGCCTTTAAAGAGCCATCAAATTGTATCTTTAGTTGCAGTATTTGACCTATTGAGTGCTATAAGAAATATATCTACAAATTAGTTGAGTTGAAGAGGCATAAGTAGAAATGTAGAAAGTATATTATATGGCACTATAATTCAACTCAGCTAGAACTCAGTCTAATTTTATTATACTCACTTAACTTGATGGATAAATAAATCTTTACTATAAATTTGTATATATATATATATCTACAATTGCCAAAAGTAGCCTAAAATAATTTCGTATAAAATATTTTTGGTTTATAATAATCAGAAATGCATATTTAGTTTGTGATTTTATATATACAAATTCAATTTAGTTAGACATATTTAACGCGAGTCGTTTTATTCTTAAAATAAGTTAAAATTTCATTTCTGACAATATGAGTTGAGATTATGAGGCAAACGCTGCTTACCTATCACATAAATTCTAAAAAACCAATCCTAGTTCTCATTTAAATTAGTTAAAAATTAAATTTTAATTTTTAAACTTATTCACGTTTGTTCAAATCATTTTAATTAAGCAAATATTATCATCATTATTAGTGATTTTGTTGTTTGGCCCAAGATTTGCGTCTCTCCAGAAATGTGCACACAGTGTAATATTCATAGAAATATGAGATTTATTGGGTAAACAGCTGCAGCTAGTTACTCAAGCTCGGCAGTTGCTTAAATCGA
Source organism: Drosophila mayaguana (assembly GCA_037075325.1). Taxonomy (NCBI): domain Eukaryota; kingdom Metazoa; phylum Arthropoda; class Insecta; order Diptera; family Drosophilidae; genus Drosophila; species Drosophila mayaguana. The sequence goes on along the minus strand of JBAMCG010000037.1, from coordinate 9,204,206 downwards.
GGCGAGTGTTTGCTTAATTTTGAACTTGTCATTTTGGGCAGTTGTGTTTGATTTGTGGTGCGGTCCGTGTGGCTCGTGCGGTCATTCGATTTGCATGCGTATCTGCAATTTGGGATTATCAACATTTGGTTTAGCATCTCGACAATTTCAAATGGCGCAATCTAAACATTGCCACAACAACAACAACAACAACAACAACAGATTTTCTGGCCGGACAACTTAAGTAAACACACTCGCTCGCTCTCTCTATATACAGCGTGTGTGTGTGTGTGTGTGTGTGTGTGTGCGGTTGGCACATTACTTGTCCACGAACTGCATTTGACATCAGCATGCAACAGCGTCTAAGCAAAATCCCCTCACCCCCACGGCCTGCTCCCAGCAGCTAATTAAAGCGCGCACGCGTGTGATATGCCGCGCCAGATGTTAGCTGTACATATAGATATATATATATGCCAGTGTGTGTGTGTGTGCGCGTCGCTAGGGGCCCACTGCTCGGTCGCAACTGCGAACATGTCGCACTGCCAGGCGCAACACGCGCCGCATCTTTATTCTAATCTCAGCCGCAACATGCTTTAAATTTAGCATAACACCAGGCAATGAGCCAGCCTCGGGGGCGTGGCAGGCAGGCTGACTGGCAGCTCCATGCTATAAGGTCATAACAAGAACTTGGGCTGCTGCTCTGGCCCGAGGTGTTTGCACTAGGCGAACAGCTCGTGTTTTGATTTCATTTTGTCGCCGCGAATGCCGCTAAAAGGTAAACAACATTTTTTTTATCCTCTCCCTTTATTTCATATATTTTCCCTCACAATTTCTTTTGCCTTTTCTCTTTTTTTTTGCCTGTGGCATCAGCACTTAGGCATGCAGCTTGCCTTCCCTCTCTCTTTCTCTCTGCACTCCCCCTCTCTCTCCGCTCTACTTTTCTATTAACATAATCTCATGCACAGAGTAAAGTCTTCACTCTGCTCATAGTTTATTAACATTTTGCCGTTTGGTTAGGGTGTAGCTAATTCGCCTACATTTTAATTTGTGGATTTTCACCCCTTTTGGCTTTAGCTTTGTTATTTTTAGCGCGCAGTTTATTTTTAATGAATTCCCAATGATTTTTAATAATTGCGAAATTCGCGAAAATTGCGCGTCGAATACAAATTTTCAGCTGTAATAACGAATCGAACGATGGAAATTAGCATTATTTCCGAACATATGAAATGTTTGCAATTTTTCATTGCAATTTTATGGTACAAACCAGAAGCAAATAGAATCGTAGGAAATTGGAAAAATATTTATTTGATTGTTAGTTTTGGAAAACAGCTGGCAGCATAGCTATAAAATATTTGAATGACTGATTTAGAAAGTGAGAGCTCGATTTATAGTTCAGTTGACGGACTGCATATAGATCTACTATTTATGACTGATAATTAGCTAAAATTAAGTCTAACTAAGAACTACGGGCTAGACTTAGTGAAGCTGTCTTTTAGCTCAGTCCGTCAATCATTTTACAGTCATTTTTTGTTGTTATAGATGACAGACAAGCTGACTGATTGACTGTCAGACTAAACGCGCTATGGGGCTTAATTATTGATTGACGAATTCAATAATTGTCTCACCGTTCGGCTAGCGGAAAACATATGAAGACTTTGTCTGACGGACTAACCATTCTTGATACACTGAATGATTGCTAGATTGATTGCAGCATGATAACCAGAGACAAAAGGCAGTAGAGCTAGTCGACTGATTTGTGGGACAGACAGATTGAGTGAGGATCCAAGTTTTGGACCAATTAGGGAATTATTTACTGAACGATCGACGTCAGAATCAACAACAAAATGCTAAACGGACCTAAACTGATCGACTGACCAGGTAATTGACTGATTGATGGACTGACTTGGGCACTAAAAGTTAACCATTTTGCTTGGAAATGAGAATACAAATATTTTTCAGTACTAGAAAGAAATCTACAAATTAAAAACAAACTTACAAAATTATCTAAACTTAAATTATCATATTTAAAGTTGTGCAGTAAATAATCTTATTTATATAGTAATAGCTTCTACATTTGAAGCGGATAATCATATTTAAATAGTATTAGCTCACATATATTGAAGCAGTTGTAATAACATATTTAAAACAAGTAAAATACTAAATAAATAAAAAATATTAATTCAATAGAAATACTTTCCAGTAAATCTTTTTTTATTGACATAGATTATAATCGATGCAAAATTCAATGTAAATATTTTATGGCTATTTGTAGGCTAGCTGCAGCATAATGCTAAAAGCCTAGCACAGCAAAGTAATATGTAAAGCAATTTAAAAACATACATGCATATGAATACAATATGTTTGATATTCAAAGACCTTGGACAAAGAGCATCTGTCAGCCAGGCTAAGCCGCTGGGCAAACAGTTTTGGCTGACCCGTCGTCGTTATTGTTAACAAAATGTTTGGTATGCATGTTAAAGCTTAACAAAATCTAGCTGCAAAATGAAAGCAAATATAAGGAAAACGGTAGCCGAAACAAACTGGAAAAATTGCATGAAAAATAAATTTGGCAACAAAAACAAAACGTGCGGAATAAAGAATAAATTGCTGGCAATGGGTGCAGAAAGCAGTCAAAACAGCCGCCAGGGGCGGGGCGTGGGCGGGAGCGGGGGCGGGGGCGGGGCGTAAAACGTGCTGAATCTCTGTATGAAAGCTTTATGTGAGTTTCCATTTCGCCTTTTAGTTGTTGCATTTATTTCAAAATGTTTTGTTTTAATCCAATTCAGTGTTTTTCAATTTTTTGCTGAGTTTTATGCTTGAGTTGCAGTGGAAAAAGTTAAGTGATTGATTTAGAACTGCATCAAGGCCACGCCCCCGTGCGGGCGAACGGGCAACTCAAATTGATTTCGGCAAAAGCTACATGAGTTGAGCCAACAATCGAAGCGCTTCTCCCCCAAAAAGAATGCCCCACGAATGCGGTGCGAAAATTTATTAACAACTCAATTTGTTAGCCAAAATGCAGCAATGGCCATAAATTCAAAGTCGAGCCTTGCCTCCACTGAGCCGCGAGCGATTCAATTTGATTTCTGTTTATTGTTCTGCCAGAGCATTCATCCCAAATGCATATGTAAACGTTCAGGGGTATTGGGCTCGCGGTGGCGTTGTCGGAGCAAATGCCACACAGGATGCGCTGCGTTTCCCATGTTTGAGCAATCAACATACAAAACCACCAAACAGGAGTCACGCTTAGCAGCAGGGAGTAGCTGACGAGTCGATATCCCATATTTGATGTCGCTGTTTGAGCGTTATCCATCTGTTATTTGTAATTTGTGTGTTTGATATGGAGAGACCCAACATGAAATTGCATAGCTCCTAGATTATTAAGTAATTAAGGCTTGCTTCAATTATATGAAATGGTTTATGATACCCAACTATTCAGTAGAGGTATATAAGAAGTTTTACTTCATCTGCGTTTAAAGTTTGAGTTGTGAATATTAATAAACGAATATCTATCGAAAATAACTTAAATTATGTAACAGGAAATTATTTAATATAATTGTTAATAAATTATTTAATATAAAACAAATTACGTTAAAGGGAATATATTAATATAATTATTTTGTACCAAAGCACTTAAAATTTGCAGTTTGAAATGGAATTAAATAATTATTATTACAATTATTTTATACAAATTTAAATTATGAATAATTCGAAATGATTTAGTATATATATAATATAAATTTTCATTAATTTCTTTCATGTTATATATAGAATTTTTTTTATTTTACTAATTATTTTTTATTAAATTTATTATTATTAAATTATTACTTTTGTATTTTCTGATTTTACTTAAGTTTAAATTACTAATTATTTTATTATTAAATATATTATTACTATTTTATTAATATAATATATTTAATCCATTCCAGGTCTGCCTCTCTTACGGTTTCTATTCATTCAGGTCAACTGCTGTATGGCATAGAGAAGAGCTATGCTAAGATACCAACTTTACTTTTTGTTTCGAGGGCATGCACAGCTTGCTATATTTATGCTGATTGCTGTTGCAAATCAAAACTTGTCAACTGGCGTGAATTATTCAGAAGGGAAGCGGAGTTGCATCGATGTCACACGCTCGAGCTAGTTGTTAGAAGCATATTTGTGCTATTTAAAGCAAAGTGTCAGCAGATAAAAACATAAATTGAATTGGAGGTAAAGAGTATTTGAAGCTTACAGCAGCCTGCCAGGCCAGCCGCAGTGACATCTTTAAATATTGACCAGCGTTTACTGTCGTGACTGCATAAAATATTTCCAAGGCAAATTTGCAGCAGCTCCCTAAATACCTCGGGCCTGTCTGGCTGGGGCGCCCCTCTGCAGCCGCAAAGCAGCCATTAGGCAACGACGACTGATGCGATGGCAACGCCAATGGCTGTCACTCGACAAAATGGCGCGCACACTGCCACAGGAGCCGACACACAGACACACACACATACATGCTATGTGCATGTCAGCATAACAGTAAAAAGGCTGAGCGCCTTGTGTAACTAACTGTAGTCAAACTGCGCTGTGCATCAGTGACTGCCGTTGCCGCTTGAGTTATGCGACGCGTCTTGAGTAGTGCGGAGCGACGCCTGTGCCACAAAGTAGGCAATAGATTTGTCTGCCTGCCACTCACTCATTATTTACATATGCATATTAATTTGCCAGCTGCTCTGCAGTGACAATTATGCGAGCATTTCGGCGCCGCTCTGCGCTGGGCTGGGCTCACTGCATCGCCTCGGCTGTCAACTAAATAACATTTTTAATCACACGCAAATTGCGCTAAATCATTTTCTAATTGCCACCTCAGCACGCGCTGCGAGACATCCTTTGCTCTTAAATGAGTTCGCACATTTGCGCCGTACATGTTTACGGCTGCCTGAGGACGTGTCGCCGAATCTCTATGCCGGCCGGAACTCGTCTGCACAGCAGACACATCCGCGTGTGTGTGTGCACATCAATATGCCAAGACAGATGCGGGGTACATTTCATGACCTATCAGAGAGAGAGAGAGAGAGAGAGAGAGAGAGAGAGAGAGAGAGAGAGAGAAAAAGAGAGAGAGAGGGTAACGTTGTCCTAGCATACGGTTTGGCATACGGCTATGAAATCTGGGGTATTTTATTTGTAGAAAATCGGAAAACTTTATTATGCGACATTAAGGATGACAAAAAAAAAAATATATATATATATAAATAAAATAAATAAATAAACATAAAAATAAATAAATTAAATTAAATATATTAATAATAATACATAAATAAAATAATAAGTAAATAAATACAATTAAAAAAAAAGAAAAACATATATATATATATATATATATATATATATATATATATATATATATATATTTAAAATAATAAATAAATACAAGTAACCTAATATATATAATATTACACAATAATAATCTACGATATTATATAAAAAAATAATATATGTATGTTTTTTTTTTTTTTATATTTTTAATAATACTTAATAATTCAAACTGAGCTTTTGTATTATATTGAAAAATTTTACAGCTTTTTACTAAAGCCCCTATGCTATCTGAAGAAGTTCTTAGTCACCAAAAAATCAAATAATATGTTTTAAATAATACTATTTTGATTCTCCGCATTGGGCTGAGGTTAAAACATAGCCATTATACCCAGATTTCCCATTTTCAATGGGTTCAGGCTATAATGAGTGCCATACAGCTTTTAGATAGTGCCTTAGAGCCATCCCTTATTAGATTCTTCCCAAATAACTTAGAGCCGCACAGCTTTTAGTTCCACCCTTTGTAGACTGTTACAGCTTTTAGACTATTAGAAGAGAATCTGTAATTAACAGAAATTCAATTTAAATACTTTAAACTTCGTAATTGAGAACATTCGACTAATTTTATATATTTAAAGATTATATTGTGAATTCTGCTAAGTTTTCTTTATATAAACTCCAACGTCTCCTAAATAAATAAATAAATAATTAATTTGAATATGTATCATCTGCCTAGCAAGAAGAATTATAACTTTTTATTTTATTTTTATTTATTTTTATTTTATAAGAGCTTTCCAACACAGGGTATTCGAAAGTCTTTCAATTCAAGTTTGTTTTCTTTTCAGCTTAAGCTTTGACTTGTTTGCACTTAGGCGCCTACAGCTCGGCTGCTAATTACGCCAAAATATGTATGTGTGTGCGTGTGTGTGTTAAATCCATATTTGGCCAAAATTTGGCAAGGCAAATGACCGCCTCTTGGGCGCCCTGCCAACAGTTTCATTGCGCTCGCTGCTGCTGCTGCTGCTCTACCACACATAATATGGGCTGCTGTAAGTATGCAAATGTGTGTCTGTATATAAATATATTTGTTGGCCTATATATGTATATGTATCTATTTGTATATATGTGCATAATTCGGGTAGTTCGGCTGTTGGCGACAGCTTCTATTGGTCATTAGCCTCCAATTAGTTATTGTTAATTTGTCGTTTGCGATACGTAACGGAATGCGTCTGTTTGGTATTGTGGTGCTGAGTATCCTGGACAGGCCAAGAGGAAATACAATTAATACCACATTTCATGCGAAATCGTTTCGACTGTTGAATTAATTGATTTCCATGTAGTGTTGGCTAGCGTGGTTTCCTAACACAAGCAATGAATATAGTGAAATTACGCCAAACTCTGCTACCAAATATGGGCAAATGTGTGAGCTCGTCAGCTAATTGACAGCGTGTTAGAGTAGTCTAATAGAAATGAATTTGTAAATTGCCTGAAGCCATTATGGTAGCACACACGCATCTTTTCAGGCACCAAGTTACCTGTTATAATATATTCAATTCCATGTTGGCAAAAATGGCTTTGCAATCTATGCTCGCCCCTTTATGGCCATTAGCTCGATACAGTGCTGGTTAAGACATACAGTCTCTGTGAATACTTGAAATTTATATGGAAGAGGGAGCTCAGGGCTGCCATTTAGTTTGTATTTTCGTTGCGTTATGGCCGCAGACTCACCTACCAATATATTTATCATCATCATTACGCAAGTTCCCCTTCTGGCAAAATTGTTTCACTTGCGGTTGGGTTTCGCTGCTCCGGCTGCGACCCCCAATCTTGGCTCATCTGCGCGTATGCTTGAGTATATTGTTTATATTTTGGTGGCACGCGTGGCAAGTGCAGCTACAGCGCGCAAATGTGGCATGCCGCTTAGTCAGGCACGTAGCCGCCTGCGGGCTGAGGGCGGCAGATACAAGATGCGAGTGCTTCGTGTGGCAAAGTCAGCGCCGAGGCCAAAGGGTTGTGCACTTGTTGTCATCATCATCATCATCGTCAGCTCGATCAACATCGTCAGCATCATCATCATCATCATAGTCTTGTGAGTATAAATATCTTCTGTTTTGGTGCGTCTTCGTGAGGGCTGTCGCACATGCAGCAACAGCGACAACTTTGTTGCCGTTCGCTGCTTGTTGCTTGTTGCTTGGGGCTTGACGATGACGATGATGACGTTGATTAGGTTCCAGTGAAACAACAAATTCCCCCTTAACGGCACACAGCAACTGCTTGAAGTTTGTCGAAGTTGGAAGCCCTGATTGACTGAGTGCTGCAACCCAATCCAACATGATTGATGTGCTCCTGTGGCTGCATTTCCTGCATTGATACCACAGTCAATAGCTGCCAAATGATGCCTGCTTATGCAAACTGTTTTGGCAATTTATTAATGCCAAGACTCTGGGTCTACGCTTCATATTTTATTCAACAGCTCAATGTATTTTAGTGCCGAAATAGAGAAAGAGAAAGAGAGAGATGAAGGCAGAGTTTCCATCTTACGCCTGCGAAGCCTGCTGCTGCTGCTGACGCCTGTTGAAAAATTGCGTTTTAATTAAAAACCCTCAAGTGCACTTAAGTGTGCGTTTGCCAGCCACGTCAACAATCAGAGGCAGCAAGTGCGCACCTACAACAAGCACACAAACAAAAGACCTTAACAGCCACAACAACAACAACTGCAAGAGGAGCAGCAACAACAATTAAGACAACAATGCTCTGATGTACAAAAAGAGGTACAAGAGGCAGCAGCAACAGCGACATGAGCAATGGACTGCAAAATAAATTATTGAAATTCCAAAAGTCGACAGAAGTATACGCTACATTCAAATTGAAATGCAAATACCTTGCCGAAATATTAATAAATATTATAGTTAAACAAAAGAATTTATAGTATACAAATAAAATATCTAATTATAGAAATAACATTTATATTGCATTGATACGTTCTGAAGTGCAGTCCTGTGAAATAAATTATTAATTTAATAAAATATGTAGCAAAGAAGAAACGTTTCTTCATTCCAATGAAAGTTTCTTTAATGTAACATAAAACTCAGCGCTCTTTTTGAGAAATAGCTAATAGAATATTGCAAAAATATGAAAATAAAACTAAACTATTTTTTTTTTTATATAACATATTTTGAAAATAATATTTATTTGGCAAACCCAGAAATTTTTGTTAATTTGTATGTAATTAAATATACATTATTTTATTATTTTTAATTTACAAGAAATTTGATTTTATATTAAATTTATTTTCAAATATATTTATGTACTTATATGATATTATAGATGAGTCGTAAAGCTTTGCTGTATTTTATGTAATTTGTATACGAAATATTGCTTATTATTTTAGTCTCCGGTTGCTTTATGCACTATTTTAATCAAGTTATATTAGATCTTCATATATATTTAAAAATAAACGTGTCTAAAGCTGCACAGTTCAAGAGCCAGCTTGAGTATATATGCAAGTCCTTGAAGTTCTTCCTTTAAATATATTAATTTTCATTTAGTATACAATTTCCTAGCGAATTTGCAGCAATTTTGTAATTTCACGTAATGTGAAGTGCCCAATTTGAGGATTAGGGCATTACGCGTGCTCACATTGTCGCTTCATTAAAGTGCCAAGTCGTGCAGTCGTGTAGTCTGTGCCGTGGCAAGGCGGAGGAGGAAACACCCTTTGCTGCATTGCTGCTGTCTTACTGCAGCTCGAAATCCCAAGCTGCAGCAGCACTGAAATGAACAGGGGCATAAATAAAGGGGTCGGGGGAAGCTGCAGTCGCTTCCTCAGTGAGGCAGTGAAGCCTGTCGCTGATAAGCTCCAAGTCTCTCTCTCTCTCTCCGTTTGAGTGTGTGTCTGAGTCTGTGTGCGCAGGAAACAGGATATGACATATTTAATGTGGAACAGATGCGTGTATCTCGACTTTTCCATTTTCTTTCAGCTCGGCAACTGTCTGCCTCAGCTGCAGAGTGCATAATTATGAATTTCATGGAGCTGATAACGCAAGAAATTAACATTCTAGTGAAATGAAAATAAGAAAAGGCAAATTGATCGAAGGGTACGAATAACAAAATGGCTAATTATATGCAAATGCAAAGTGCCAAACTATAAGAGATTATTCATCAATGCAGATTTTTGGCTTGAGGGAAAGCAAACGAAACGAAATGAGGAAAAAGATTTTTCGCCATGAGACTGAAAAGATTATTCATCAATGCAGAGCAGATGGAGTATTTATTACAACTGCAATCCTCGGAGAATATTATTGCAATGCAATGAATAATGAGTAAAAATGAGGGAAAAAATAGCAAGCTGAAAAGAAAAAATATTTGTGCTGCTGCTCATCTGCAAATATTTTATGTATGTATATTAACATATGTATGAACATGTGCCATCTACACTTAAGTAAATACATACTAAGTGAATATTACTATAATTAATAATTATAATATATCAATAATGAAGGCTACTCTAATGTATGACTTGGAGATGCATTTAGCATATTTGCCTAGACACTATGTCCTACACTGCAATTTAAAATCAGCAGTTCGCTAAATGATTTGTAAGAGCTTGTAAGTTTTCTGACCAACTCAGTAACTTGGCCAAGCCATTGCTCATTGCCCATTGGGAACAAATTTACTATCGTTTGATTAGTGCAGTTGCTCGAGCGTAGGCAGCTCTGCTCGCTATCTAAATCTGTTCCATACATGCACATATATATCTGCGAACAGTACAATAGTATGCTTCCCTTGCTCCGCTTAGCAGAAACATTATAGAAGTACAATTTATTAAGAGTTGAATACTGCAGCTGCGATAGCTCTAAGAGGCTAAATTGACAATAGTACATCTATATATTGGAATACAGCAGGAAAGTTAAAGCTTACATATGTACATAAATGTATTAGTTGTCTTAAATTTATTGGAAATAGATTAATCTCGGATCTAGACATCTAAAAATAACAGCTGAGCACTTGATTCCTAACGATCTGTTCGTGACATCAACCGAGACCTTCATATTCAGAGAGCATTCGGTTCATTTCGCTTTTCTTTTTTGCTCAGCGCCTTGAGTTGAACTATTCGTATAACAGCGCTTGAAGTTCGCAATATGAAACTGAGAGAGTGAGCTCAAAAAGTCAATGCCAACTGCCTTCACATACATACACATATTAATGTGCTTAGGGAACACAACACATACATACACAATTGACTTTTGCTTCATTTAACTGTCTGATCGAGAACGAATTCGATTCCTCTCTGATATTTGCCCCAGAGAACAGTTAAAAGTTATTTGCGAGTTATGGATGCGAGAGATTAAAAATCACAAAATATCAGAGTTTGTGTGTTAGGACAGGAGGATTCATAGTAAATTTGAGGATACAGGTGTAATGATTCTTAAGCAGGGGGTTATTCCAAATTATAAATAAATAAAATGATAATAATATAATAAACTAACATATTTTTAATTTAAGCTCTCTCGCTGCTGTAGTTAAAGAGATAGCAGAGCTCAAACTGAAGGACAGGCCGACAAACGGACTTGGCTAGGTCTACTCTCTGTCCCACTGTGCCTGTTACACAATATCAACCTCTGCATGCCTAATGTGTTCATGTATGTAAACGAAGCCCAATTTACATAAAATATTGATATTACAGAGAAGGAGGATAAAGTGACTTGCAGGAATATAGTTTATTTTTGCATTCTTGAGTTAGGATAATTTAAAATAAACTTCGAAATTCTATATGCTACAGAACTTATAGAGCAACTCGTTATTTATCTTTGAGCTATCTGATATATAAATATGTAAGCCATAAATCAGAGTATATTATCCAGCATCTGGATATGTGAAACTTTTTCAAGCTCTCTCTCGGCTGCTTTAATGGCAGCTGACCTAATGGCTGACCAACGTTTTATTTTTGTTTCTTTTTGTTTTCTGCTCTACTATCTAGCTGTAAGGCTGGGCTCCTGGCATGAAGGATAACACAGGAGCAGCCCAGCGAGGCGTAGGCAAGTTTTTTTGTGTCTGTGCCTTGCTTTATTTTGAGTTTTATTTTTTATGACTGGGCGTAAATGCATAAAAATGAAAGCAAGCGAAACTCGAGTGGTGCTGCCGGCCGGTGGCTGGTGGTTGGTGGCTGGTGGTTCAGTGGGCGGATTGTGCCACCGTGGGACCAGTGGCTAGCCACGTGCACTGCGAAATTCTGAAAAGTTGTTTCATTTGGGCTGCGTGGCAGAAAAAAAAAAAAAAAAAACTTTCAAACTAAACCGCAACGGCATTAACAACACTTAAAATGCCTGCAGCGTTTTCCTTTAATACAAGTGGACAGTCCTCTGTGTTTTTGCTCCTTTGGCCGTGTTGTTCTTTTTGCCTTTGTATTTGATATGCACACACACATATATATATATATATATATATATATTTTTTTTTTTTATTTTTTATTCGCCAGAGCCAAGGCAACTTTTTTGCAGAGCACACTTGAAGCGGCTCTGTGCCAAAAACTTTGCCAAGGGTTTTCGCTTCGCACTCAAAACTCATTTTGATTTAGTCGTCGTTTAGTTTCCTTTCACTGCGAATTTAGTTTATCTAACAACTGAATACATTGTGTGTGTATGCATATATATGTGTATATATATTTATAATTTTTTGTTAAGCGACAAGTGTAAATGGGCGTAATTAATTTAGCGCTTTGCATTCGCTTTCAGCTGTGGGGCAAGACTCAGGTGTGAAAGTCCTGGAAATTGCCGTCTTTAAGTCCCCAGGCAGCGCATTTTAATGCCGACACATTGAAGGCGTGGCACCTTAACTACAGCAGCAGCGGTCAGCCACAGTGGCCTGTGATGGATGACATTTTAATGAAAATGGAAATTTAAATAACCTTTGGACAAGTTGATCACAAGTATTTTATTTTATACTCGAGAGCTCGTGGGATGGTTGGTAACAGTATTATATTTAAAATTAAGTTAATCAAATGCTATTATCATTCGTTATAAATTCTATTATATTCGGCTTCATTTGAGCCAAACGAAAATGTTGGGTCAACGTATAGATAAAATATTTTCAAATTATTTACAAAACATTCGTCGCTTTAAATATTCCTTAAAGAGACTAATTCAAGTAATAAATACAATTAAATTTATTTAGTTAACAAAGCTGATTCATCTACAAATTGTTGGCCGAGTTCGAGCAAATAAAAACGACTTCAAGCATTTTTTCTTCGAAATTACTGCGTATAATTTATTTGCACTTCACATTGCGGCTTCTCGCAAACACTTGAGGAGCCAACGCGAAGACTAAAACCGATTGTCGGATTTTGCCAAAAAAAAAAATGCCGGAAAATGTAAAAAGAAAATTGTAATCCACATTTTATTAGACAGCTTAAGAGCGAATAAAGCGCATTCATAAAAACAAGCTCAAGTTCTGGCATAATTGCCAGCAAATTAGTTTGCTTTTGCGTGCTGCACTTGAGCGAAATAATTCGCATGCATTTTCTTGGTGAATTGTCTGTGGCGCAGCAGGAGGCTGGAGGTTGGCTTTTTGATTTAAATTTGCTCATTCAGTTTTTTCCGGTTGCTGCTGCATCTTTAGTAATTTTTGCACATTTTTTGTGTGCTCTGTGAAAAGTTGATCAGCTGGCTGGCTTAATTAGAGTTCGCAGTGAGAATCCGCCAGGGACTGTCCTTGCGGCTTCCCTTCTCTATATCTTGTAATGCCATATGTCCAGTTGGCAGTCGAGCTGACTTAAACACAATTACACATTCCGTTTTGCTCCTCCCTCTGTTACTCATTTTGCTTTGCTATGTAATTTCGCTCTATTCTCTGCAACTTTCACTTTTCAGCAGTGCGTTGGCTATCTGGCTTGCTCGCTCTTCAAGCGAACGGAGCATATTGGGTGCCAATTGGCAGGTCCGACTAAATGGTTTACTAATGAGGAATTTGTAATCCATAAGCCGCTGACCCCAAATTTGGATTTGCAACAGAATCTTTTTTAAAATCTATTCTAGCTGTTGCTCAAGAAGCGAGCATCCCGCAGTTGTTGATGCTCAAGTGCAACGTGCTTGTAGAGCTTATCTTCCTGGTAGGCGTGGCATTTAAAAGTAATGCTAGCAAAATGCAATTATGTAAATGCCTGCAGCGCAGAAATCGAAGTTAATTAGGTCGTAACTGTGGTGCAAATTGTAACTCCCCCGGCAGCAGGAGCCGTTCGCCGGGCACGGGCAAAACGCTCGGATAGGAATTAGTGAAGCACAAAATTGAAAGGGTCATAAAAATGTCAGCTTTCTTGCTCGGCATTAAATGCGAGCATGAAATGTTGAACATGAACATGCCAAGCGGCCTGCGGGCAAAAGGGTTTATAAAATACCTAAGTGGATTTATTGATGTGACTTTCGGTTCTGTGTGCTTGGCTAGGCATCTCAAACGATTGGCAATTTAAAGCACTAACATAATCTAAAATAAATTCAGTTTTAGCTACAAAACAGTTCAAACGAATTGCCATTTTCGGCTCATGGATTTGTTTGATACTAAATAACAACGAATTTTGTCAATTGACATTTGCTGGTGAAATGTCAACGAAATTGTGTTAAATATGTTTACGATTTATTTTAAATTGTGTACATAGCATTTGGCACCTATTGCGTCATAAATCAGAAATGACATCAGTCGGAAAGAGATAGAGAGAGTGAATGAGAGGTAGAGAGAAGCGTAAACAGTCAGTGGGGCAACGGGAGGGCAATAAAAACATATATGACATGCTCATAAATGAATTGAGCTCTGATTTAGAACCATAACCAACTGTTTTACATATGTACAAATATTTTTAATAATTGCAAACATGTCCTTCGCAAAACAAGTAAAAGGACTTTCATGAGAATTGCCAGACTGGGAACTGCTCTGTACTAAAACAGGAAAGCAAAAAGAACTCTATATTAGAGCAGAACAGCAAATGGAACTCTATGTTATAAGAGAATATTTACATTTTATAAGAAGTAGTTAATGTATCATTTTCATTTTTAATATGTACTATAAATCTTGCAGGAGCTAAACATCCATCAAGTTTTATATTTACAAGCATATGACTCGAGATGCCTAACATATTGCAAGCTATGCAAGAAATCAATATGTTATTTACTTTTTATATATCTATTGATTTCTCTATATTTTGAATATTAGAACTATGGATATCATCTATGATTTCAATATATAACTTGATTACAGATACCTTTAAGTCCATACATCTTAAACTCTTGTCAATGGTCTTGTAAAGATTGATGAATTGAAAAACTGTTATGAAAATGAGAAGAAACATGTATAAAGACAGACGGATAATAATAGAGTTGTATAGCTTATCTATATTTAAGTAATAGAATGGGTTGCCCATCTGATGCATTAACTGTCTTAAATGCATACAACAGACTATCAGATCCTTCTCAGTAAGCAATTCGATAAGCAGGGTATTTCGAAAGAAGTATAAATATTCATATATGTATGGGCGCTTGTCATTGGCAAATAAATTAAATATTTTGCATGAAATAGTTTCCTCCAATGTAAATAGTACATGTATAAGGGATTTGCATATTTTTAGATGCCTTTAATTCTCAATTCCCTTAACTGATAATTTCTGGCGAGCGGAATTTAAAATGCGTTGTTTTAACAGATTTTTTATTGTAATAAATATTTTGCTTATGCATTTGCGGATTTCGAATTTTTACATTTTGCTTCATACGTGAGCAAATAAATGCAATTATGGGCATACTATTATAATATTTGCTAATGGTTAAATGCATTTAATTAAGCGCCTGCATTTGCCAAATTTACAAGTTTAATTGCGCATTTGTGTTCACATGGCTCGAAGGTATAGATAGCATATAGGTAGTACATATATGTATATATATATCTGAAAACCAAATAAAAATTTAATTCAGCTGGTTTGGCCCATTGATTATTTTTAGCCCAGACTCTGCTGGTTGGGGTCTTCAATTTTAATTAACTTGCAATTAAAGCGTAATTTATTGGCGCACTTTGATGGTCGTAAATTAGCTACTCGAACGACTTTCCAAAATGTCAGAGCGTGAGCAAATCAATTTATAAAAGCCCGTGCAAGCAAAAGTGAAACCAGAAAAATACAAAAAATAAAACACACGAAAAATTGAGAGCTTGTAGCAAGTCAGCTACGAAAGGTCCAAGGCCAAGTGAGGTGAGATTTTTTTTTGTTCGGTGTGCTGCTGCGAAGCGCTTTATGGGGCGTATGAGCAACCCACCATAGTGTGACTGACGTGTGACCCACACAGAGAGAAGGGTAGCGAACAAGAGAGTTGTGAAAAGAGTGTGAAACAGAAAAAGGTTACACGGTTTGTTTGAGAACTGGCCATCACCTTTAAACGTTTTTGCCCCACACGATGAAGAAGTCAAACAAGTCACTTAGCTGCTTCTCCAAACAGAGATGCAAAATTGACTGGCCCGAAAAAAATAGAAGTGAAAAGTGAAAAAGGAGAAGCGGAAAAACTTCTGGGTTGGCCAGAAGCCAAACTGATTTAAGACTTTAAGTCAGATTGCGCACAGATATTGTTGAGGTGCACTTAGACTAAGTGAGAGAGAAAGAGATTTGTGGCAGGAAGTGTCCGATAAGCAGCATCAAGCTGACTCTGCCCCATAGGGATTTCACGGATAAATAGCTGAGGGACTCGTGCGACTGATCAAACTGCATAGGTAATTAATAAACACAAGCAAACGGAGCTCAGTCGAGTTGAAAGCAGGAGCTGATGCTGATTTTGCGGTGGGTGGTCGGACGTAGATGGACACGAAATAGATGAAGATAAGTGGCTTGGCGTAATGTCTATGGGAATGGGTATATATATTGTATTAGCTTTAAGTTGTACGCAAATTGTCAAGCAGGCAGAGTGCAGTATTTGTAGTCTTTGAGAGCACCTATATACATTATATATAAAGCATAAAAAAAAAAAACATTTAATTTATTAACTACAAGCAGATTATTCCTTTATTGTTATTAATGTAATAAAATAAATGCCTTAAGGGAGTATTAAAATATATTGATGTAAATAAATGAGTACTTGAATATATTTAAGTGTAAATGAATCAATAAAAATATATAGATATTCTGATGCAAAAAATGTACAATAAAATCTTGAGTTGAAAAGAACGATAAAAGTAACACATATGTATATATAGCTATATATATAGAAATAAAAGCAAGCAATGCTAATTTATGAACTAGCTTGATATACATATATTTATCTCGTTAAACGATTTCTAGAACTTGCTCTTCGCTTGATTCAGGCTAAAGGAATTACATGCATAAATCTATCTTTGAGTACATCCATCTACGGCAGAGAGCTGCTAAGAGAACCAAAGAGAATGATCTGAATTTTACGACAAATGCGAGGCTAGCTGAAAAATATTCAGAACAGTTGTCGCTTGAACGTCGATCGTGCCGCTTGTGTTGCAGCAGCTGAACGTGTGGGAAATGCTGTTCGTTGGCATCTGAGAGATACATCTTTTGCACGGTCTAAAAATAAACGACGAAACTGAAAAAGGGGGACAACAACAAACGCGCGCGCCAATTGCAAAACATAGGGTCGGACCCCTAAAAAACCAAAAAGTACAAATTTTATAAATATCGAGTTGAAAATGTGAATATAAATGGGAAATGGGAAAATGCCTATGTGAAAGTGCAAAAGTGGAAACTTATTTATGCAATCGATTTGTGTATCCAAAAATGTTGTATTTATTTATCTGTGCGACAGCGAAATAAAGATATAGTATATATATTCGGTTGATCAAAAGTGTCCACGATTCAGATCAAAGTGGCCCGCAAACATAATAAGCAAATCATCCGGAAAGCCCATTCCGCCAATTGGTAAATGCAAATTACCAGAAATTGATAATGCGTATAATATTTTGCGAAAATTAAATCAGAAAAAAAGTGAAAAAATGAAAAATTGAAAAATTGAAAAATTGAAAAACAAACAAAAATAATGTGAGAAATCTGTGAGCATTGCAAATATTTACAGTTCGCACCGCAACCTGCAGGACTTTTATTGCAATTTACATTAATTAATGCGAAATTGAAATGTAAAAAAAAAAGAGGAAACACAGAAAAAAATTCATTTTGCAAATGCAAATCTGTTAAAATCGTATAATTTTTGCTTAAATGTGCTGCTCGCCTTTTCCCACTTGACGCACATCAACAGAATGTTTTCACTTAATTTTTATGATATTGTGTTGCAGATAAATATTTCATACGTTCCGATGCTTATACAGAGAGCATATAAATAAACAAAGCAGTGAATATTGCAGCGATAAACTGACGTCAAGCGCTCGAGCAAACCGAAGCGTGAATATAATGTGTTCTCGAAACACAATGAAAAAAAAAAAAAAAAAAGAAATCGGAATAAACAATATAAAATTCTATAACGTTTGACGGTTGCAAAATTCATGCAGGAGGGCTCTGAAATGAAAAGAGTCTCCTTTTCTTGGGAATTTTCATGTTTTGCTAGAAGTTTCCATGAATTTCCTGCTCATTGGGCTTCTGACTCCATTGTATTTACAGTCCTTTTAAATAAATTTCAAGCCTTCATGTTTGCTCTAAGCTTTTGTTGTATAAAGAAACTCCAAAGTAATTTGATACTGCTTAAATTCTGGACAGCTTGTTTTCCGACTGCAAAATATATTCAATTGACAGCTCTCTATCTGTTGAATATATGGAAATGCCAAGCAGATATGTTCAGGTCGAAATTGTTGAATTTGTTGCAGATGTGTTTAAAAAAAAAAGAAGTAATATGATTTTCATAAAGAAATCACTTTTCACTTTGAGAGGCGCAACGTTCGAGTTTCACTATTAATTCGAATAGATCTGAACTTTTCTCTGCCTTTCAAAACTGAATAAAACTTCTCATATTTTGTTGTTATTTTACAAATTTCATCTGGAAATATGTAATTACCCGGCTGTCAAGTAAAACAAATCAAATTAAAGTTCAATGTGTCAAATGCTTGACAACTATCTGGAAAAGTTCTTATCGAATTAATCAAAAGTTGCCAAAGTAAAAAACTTTTCGAGATGCAAATCAATATTTAAAATATGTCTGCTTTCTGTTTAATACATATTTAAATATTTAACAGTATACGTTTATAATTTCCTATGGAAGCTGTCAGCTAACTTGAAAGTTCGCAACGAATAAGTCGAATAAGTCAAATGTCAAATTTGCTAGAGTATATATTTCACTGAAGTGCAACTCAATCTGCTTTAATATGAATTTATATAAACACAAAAACATATATATATACATATAGATATATCTATATATCTTTTGGAAGCTGTCAGCTTTTCAACTTTTCAGCAAATATTTGCTAGTTCTTTGTTTAATTTGCAGCAAATGCATTAAATGCCAAGCCAATATTACACTACAATCAATTGTGCTGGCAAATCCCCCTTAAATCTCTGACAATACACTCTGCCACACACACATGCATATCTTTTGTCATAGTGTAAACAATTTGGCATTAAAATAGTTGTCCGAGTCGAGCCGGGGCATTTAAAAATGTTCTACATACACTCGTAAATGTATCTTTATATATATACTATATTTGCTTCACTTAATTTGCATGATAATGGGCCAGATTTATGCATTTGTTACGCCTACTTTTATACATATTCGTATGGGATATGGGAGGCGTTGGCGTTGGCGTTGGCATGCAGCTTTTTGGCCCGAAAATAAATCGCATAATTCGAAATAATTTTTGTGGCGCATAGTTTTTTTGTTTTTGTTTTTTTTTTTTTTCATTTTTCACTCGCTTTTTTTGGGGTTTGTTGAACTTAATTCGCGTGGATTTTGTTTCGTTTCGCTGCGTTTTCTATTTTGAATTTCTAATTTCTAAAATATGTTTCCCCTGCAACACCCACCCACCCACCGTAACCTCCGCGAAGCCAACCAATTTTCGAGCGGGGCAGCTAAAATTAGTTGCAAATAATTTGCTTTGGTTGGGTTTCTTTTTCTGTTTTTAGGTTTCATATTTTCAACTCTCAGCCACGCCCGGTTACCACGTGTCAGATGTGACAGCTTTCAATGCGTTGTCAGCTCCCGATGCTAATTATGCAAATTTTGTTGGCCCCAACCAGGGTCTAGGCGCCCCTTTGACATCATTTGCATCACAAATGCCAGCGCGATTTCTCCACCCGTCGCTGCTCTCATGAGCAGCATATGATTTATGACATTCCGACGTAATGCACATTCACATGCAGCCAGAGAATCTGCTTCTTTTTTCCTATATGTAGTCCATATCCAATATTTTGAAGAAAAATATTTATTTTTCATTTTGAGGAATAATGAGTGCAGAGTGTGTCAAACTTTGATTTCGCGCTCGTTGCTCGTATATATAAATAAATTATTATTTTCTCTGTTCCTTCTGTTTGTATTTGTTTACGACTGCAGCTGTATGTGGACTCTGCATGTGTGTGTGTGTGTGTGTGTGCAACATATTGTGGCAATCAGAAACATATTTGCCTCGCTTTTTATTTCTGATGGCACTTTGTCCACATGTTTATTCATGAAGCTAGTTGACATTTTATTGCAGTGTATATTAAAAAAATAAAAGAATTAAATTCCCTTAAAGTTAAATAAATGTTTAAGTAAATGAATATTACATGAGTAGTTAGACACATGCATAGATAAATAGTATAAATGGCTGATGGACAAACAGATATGTGTACATATATATATATATATATAAATAGAAGAATGTATATAAATATATTTTTAAAGCGATAAAGAAATATAGCTATAAGCATTTATATATATAAAAATTCGTTGAAATATAATATAATAATAAATAGATTTATAAAGAAAAAATTCTTTGTATTTAATGATTATATGTCTATATATACGAAGAAATCAACTTAAAGTTTTTACCAAAGTATTCTGGCCAAAGTATTCTTCCCAAAATAAATAGGTTTATCTCATTTAAAGTCAACTTAGAGTATTAAAAAACTCTCACTATAAACTCCGTCCCATTCACATAAAGTCATCTATCAGCAGGCTGCAGCGAGTACAAAGCATTTTCCAAATTGTTTTTGGGTCTGCTCGGACCGTGTGAAGTGGCCCGCGGACAGAGCAGAGGAGCAGAGATGCAGCGGGGCAGCGGGGGACCGGTGCAACGGCGACAAAGTAATCCAAATCAAATCAGTTTACTTAACTCGCATTCCAATTGGAATGCGAAGAGTTCTTTGTCTTCGCCTTTTGCCAGCTGCCAGCGCTTGACAGTTGCTGCCAGTTTAGCTCGTGACTGCATTTTCAGTTCTGCACCTCTTTTTTTTTAGTTTTCTTTTCGATTTGGCTCTTTTCATTTTGTCATTTCCTTTTTGTTAGCACCAACGAAATTCCGAGGACCTTTCTGTTGTGTTTCGATTTCGAGTTCTTATTTTACGCACTTGCAGTTTATTTTTAATGTTGCGCATTTTATTTAAATGCGGTGTCGAGCTGTCGTCTATTTATTGTTTACTTACTGGCTATTTTTAGCGAGCGCATTTTCGTTTTCACTTAGTGAAACTGAATTAAGTGCTCAAATCCGTAAACACTCTACGCTCAACAGCTGATATCACGATTTCCGAAATAGCGATGATTTTCCATTCAATAAAGCACTCTATAAATACAGCCCGAACAAACATCAGCTAGCGCCGACTCAATTAGCCCCTACATACGCACATAAATATAATAGATTTATGGCTCTCCTTCTGTAAGGGAAAGCCACTTTCTCAGCCGCCCAAGTGCTGGAAAAACTTCGGCAACAAATTGAAATTTGACCTAAAAGTTAAAGTTAATGCTTGCAGCTAATGTACCTTGACATTTGTGCGCATTGACGCTAAAAATAATAATGAATTTCGTAAGATAAATAAAAGACATTTTTGAGCATTTCTTATGTTTTCTTATTGTTATTTTTAAAACAAGAAGAGGGTATATTGGTCATATCACGAAACAACTAACATACCGACAATGAAACACAGAGAAATGAAATCGAGTTGTCCTCAATGATTTACAATTCTGAATATAATAGATCATCCGATGGCTGTGATCCTTAGGAACGTTCTGGCCATAACAATGAATATACGTTTAAACTAAATCAATTGAAATTACTATAAATTATAATGAAAATTAAAGCAAATCCAATTTAAATTTATAAATACATCATTTGGCTTGTACAATTACTATCAAGGGCATCTTAAGATCGGCATCCATTTTATTTGTTGGCTTTTGGGGACAATTTTTTATTTTTAAACGCCCGCAGAGTGCAAAAAAAATGTTAAGTGCAGCCGAAAATGTTGTTAATAAATATAATATAAATAGAGTCTATCTATATATCTCATATATATATTTGGCAGCAATTGAATTTGGATTTATTTTAAAAAATTAGCTATAAAATTAGTTTTTAGCTTGATTGCCGTTGATTTTCGGTCAATTCCCAATGCCCCACATTCTGTTGTTGTTGTTTCAGTTAGGTTTGTTGTTGAAATAAAAAATGCTTTTAGAGCGTCAAAGCGTTCTGTTTATTTTGATATATAGTCAAATACACTTATGCCGACACACACACATATTTATAAATATATATCTACCTATATCTAGCTATGCGGCACATGTTGCGCGTATGTTTCTATATGCTGAGTTTGTTTGCTCGTAAAAAAAAAAAAAAAAACATTTAAACGTAATTTTTTTGCGTTTCGTTTTCATTTAGGTATTCGCATTGATTTTGCCTCTCATGTACTTGTTTTTGTATTTGTATATGTAGTATTAGTGTCAACACACACGATCGCATACAAAGGAGCCCTAAGAAGCTAATTGAATTTTTATTAGCATTTTTATGATTAATCGTCATGGGAAATATTGCTATTTTTATCATTTGTTTATGCAACAGAGCAACAAATTGTGAATTTGAGACCAAAGTTTTGAATGGCATTCAGATTTCATTTGCTATGTGTCGGCATTTGAATAATGGACGTTTGTTCTGATCTCTATGTGTGTATATAGCCATATATATTCGTACATATGTGTAGATTCGTTTCTTTCAATTTATATGGAAAATCGTTTTAATGCCAGCTCTCATATCATTCAGTGGAACTGCTTTGAGCTTCAAAGTCTACAGAGCCTATCATTAAAGTTCAATTGATTTGATAATCCTTCGAGTGTGTGCTTCCAAGTAATTGAATTTGTGAGAGCTGCCACAAAACAGAACCGAATTGCAACATAATTGGCTGTTGTCGAACAGCAAAAATAAATGCTCAAATTGGAAAAATGAACAGCACTTTGATGGAAAACCTCGTCAATGTGAAGTGAAAAAACGAAAACGAAAATGAATTGAGTGATGGGTGAAAATGATTTTGAGGAATTTTAATTCTATTCGTTTGAAAATATTTAAAAGTCCAAAATATTCTAAAAAAAACTTAACTAAGCGAAACACAAAATATGTTTAAAAAATATTTAATAAACTAGAAATAGTTTCATTTAATTTGTTTCACTTGCAGTGAGAAGAAAAATCATTTCAATATTGACTTACATGTTGATCCGGATAAAAAAAATAATCAGCAAAAATAAACATCCTTTGATGCAAAATAACTGACTATTTTCTCTATGCTAAAATAATAGACTTGAGCACATGTTTAGCAGCATATTAAGCATGACACTGCTGGTCATTTGAATAAACCACAGCCGCAGCACAAATATTTGACTGCAATTCTCAGAGCAGATCTGAGCTGTGCTTCATCTCTAATGCCTTTCACAAACAAAAGCGACAGAACGTAAATATTTGCTGCGAAAGAATCACAAAAGAAAAGAGCAGCAGCTGCCAAGAAAAAAAGTGAAAAAATGAAATAAAAAATAAATAAAAAAATGAAAACAACATTTAAATTGTTTATTGCTTTGAGTTTTCCCCAATTCGAATTTTCTCAAATTTTTTTCCATCTCTTTTTTTGTGTTTTACTTTCGCACAAAAGAAAACTAAATAAAAGTATTTCATGCAGCAGTAATGCAGGAGCCCAAGTACAGTAAACACTCAACGGGAAACATGTTAAATATGTACAAGTAAATAAAGGGAGAAAACTATTCGGGGCATCTGGCAAATATAAGAAGATTGTGAGAATAGAAAAAATGTGGCGATTTGGGCAGAGCATAAAACGCAATTAACGCAACAAAGAAAGAGACAAATCAACAGACAAACACAAAGGACAAACGTAATGTGAAAACTTGAGCTTGGCTAAAATTGAAATTAAAATTGAAAATAGGAAATTGAAAATAAAAAACCAGCAGCAGCGGCACAAAAAGGAACACAGAAAGAGAGAGCGAGCGAGCGAGCGAGTGAGTGAGAGAGAGAGAGAGAGAGAGAGAGAGAGAGCGAGAAGGCGCCATGAAGTTTCACTTGGCCGCTTTTTGGTTATTTCTGTTGACAGTTGGCGGCAAGCGGCAGCAGCAATTAAGCGCTGATTGTTGCCACGGGGCAGCCACTTGGGGCATGCCAGCTGCAGCTGCCACTGCAGCAGTTGCACCAAAGCTAAATTCAATCGATGGCCGCATAGGAAATGAGTCGCAGAACGCAACAAAATTTCGTGTGGCCGCAATTCCAACGCCAGTCGAACCTCCGCCGGTTATTGGGGACATCACAACAACGACTAAAGCAACAACAACATGGCCTTCAGCTCTAACGGATGCCACCACGCTGACGGTCAAAACAATCGCTCAGCAAGCATTCAAGTCGGCCAAGGCGAACACTTTAGAGCTGAGCTTAAAGCAGCGCATGGCTCAGCTATTTGCCAGCGAGGAGCAGCCAGAGTCCAGTCTAACGACAACAACAACAACTGCCTCGCCTGACAGCGATAGCAGCACTCACCACCCGGAAAGGCGGCACGTGGTGCCGGACAAGCTGCTGTACACACCGGAGCTGCAAATCAAGCAGGGTCGCCTCATGGGCATCACACGTCGCTTCCAGGTAACAAGCGGCCTGCGCGAGGTGGATCAATATTTGGGGCTGCCCTATGCGGAGGCGCCCACTGGCAGCAGGCGCTTCATGCCGCCAGGTGAGTAGCGTAGTTGCAGTGATGCCAGATGAGCTTATTTAAAGTAGTATTTTATATTAGTATTTTATATTGTAGTATATTTACACATTTTTCATAGATTAATTTCATACGATTTATTTTATATATTTAACTATTTTTAAATTAGGTATATATAATAATATAAAAAGTATATATTTATAAATATATAATTTAAGTCTATTCAATAATTTGATTTAACTTATGAGTTTATTCATTAATTCGTAACTAAGTAAACGATTTATTTATTTTTTATTAAATGAACATAAATATTAACTTAGTTAATTTCATTTAATAGAGGTTAGTTTTACATTTTTTAAATATTATTTATATTTTTGGAATATTTTTACAGCGTCGCATTTAATGTTATATATAATATTATACAAAATTTATAATGTGCGCTAAAATTGGTTTTAGTTTTGAAGTGTTGTATGATTTTGTTTCATTATACAAAAATCATAAGCCTAATGTAGTTGCATATACGTCTTTCTAGTATACAAAAATTGAGTTATATTCCCATTTCCTAAACTTACACCTGTCATCACTGTTGCGATGGCGCATAAGCATGGGATCTATTGGTACTTAATAGCAGGAGCCGCAACGTAACGAAAATCAAAACCCAAATTGCGAAACACATGCCGGAAAAACATTCTGACCATGTCTCAAAAACATGCTGCAGGCCAATTCAGAATTCAGGCTGCAATTTAAGCAATTATCTTTCCAGGTGAGGATGCGAGTGCAGGTGTGGGTGGAGGTGCGGGTGCGGATACACCTGGCTGAGGCTGCTGGCAAGACTTGACACGTATTGCGAGCCTGACATTTTTCAGACATTTTTGCAGTTAAATTGGATACAATTGGAAGTTATTGTTGCAATGAAAATGTTTGTCGACTCGAGTATTTCTCGATGTATACGCATGCCAAATATGTTTATGGAATATGTGTGCAGCTCTGCGTATCATAGTTTTGTTTGTTTTATAATTGGGTTTCTCAGTGCCGGCGAGTGCCAAATATGTATGCTAATTACGCACATACAAATTGCAAATATTTGCCAATTATGCGCTTGTTGAATGTCGAATGCCAAATGAGAATTGTAGTAAATGCTGAGACTGGGCCAAGTTATTTCCGGCTATTGAGTGGCTGGCTAAGCCAGTCGGAGGGCCAGGACATTGCAATGCTAAAACCACAATCTACCAACTGTATTTACGAGTGCACAGACAGGACAAAGCTCAGGCCGGGGCCAGGGCCACAATAAATTCTGTGGCAACAAAATGTTGCACTACCCAATGCCACAGGCCATAACAAAAGTGTCTGTCACCATTTCCACTTGTGTGTGTGGGTCTGTGTGTGTGGTGCAAAGTGCTTGCCACCGCGTCGCCTTTATTGAGCACTTGAGTGGCGCACACTCAATCCATGCAGCAAGTGCAACAATAACGGAAGACGGCGGACGGCGGATGGCGGAGGCCGTTGCTGCTATTCAGCTCAACACTGACGACATATTTGTCAGCGGAAACTGTTCCTCTTCTTCTCCTAGTTCTTGTTATTGTTGTTGTTGTTACAGTTGCAAATATGACGACGCGTTGTTGCAACAATACGACGCAGAGTTTGCCAGGCAAATTCAAAGCCAATGCAAATACGAGATTCCTTTGTGCGTATGTGTTGTATGTAGAGTTGAAACACACACTCGAACACAAACACCCACACGCCGCAACACACACACACTCACACACACAGACACATGCACACAGAGCACACGCACACTTTCGAGCAAATAGAAAAAGTTGTCGAAAACACGTCGCAAATTGGTTCGCCAGCATTTGTCTTTTCTCTCTGGCTGCTCTAGGGAATCGCGCGGGGCTTTATTTATGTACTAACAGCGCGTCCTATTGCCTGTTGCGAAAATTATTAATAACAAAATGCAAATAACGCCACCGACTGACGCGCAGCGCCCCCTCGCCCCACCCGCCTCCTGCTCCTCATTTGCTGTTTATTGTTGCGGCCCACACACACACACACACACACAAAGCTGTGCGACCATGTGCACCAAGATTTCGCTCGCTCTTTGTTTTATGGGCGTCATAACATAACGCGCCGCGTTCGACAGGCGAAATGAAATTTCTTCGACTCGTATATGTCAAAGTGTAAATGCTGTATATCTGGAATGTTTTGAGATGCCTGAAATTGCCTCGGAATGTGATGGGCGAACGTACATGGACATGGGCAAAGAAAGACAATGGAAGAGAATGAGAAAGACAAAGACAGAGAGAAAGAGAGAGATTGAGAATAGTAGTGAAAATAGTGTTCGCAATATTAGTTTTCTTTAAGTTTATGTTTAATGTAATGAAACTTGCCTAAGGGAGTTATATGTAGAAATGTTTTACTTATAGAATATTTATGCTCTATTCAGAATATTTCACAATGTTAGAAACTCTGACGCCAACCCACAAAATTTAACATTCTTTAGAAATGTTCCAATTATTTAGTTTATTTAGAATTTTGTGCAATCTTTAATATAAATGCATTGACCATGGCGTTAATTTATAAACAATTAATTAATTTAAAATGTTAATGTTAAACATTTTAAACGAAATGCTCTTTGATGACAATTTTGGAGCAGGCAGATAAAGGCAAGTAAAGGAAGTTAAAAGTAGAAAGCGGAGAAAAATATTATATATGCTTGGTCGTCAGGCTTACTTATACAGGGATCTCCATATTCGAGTGACCCATCTGGCAACCCTACAAGGTTGCCCATACCCAACAGAATATTTAAATCAAAGAAAAATACAATTTTGTGGATGTTGTCCATAATAATCATATTATTTGGTTCAAGTAGACTTGTTGACATCACTATTTGAATATAATATCTCTGAAATGGCCGCCTTGAGCTTCTACGGCGTCTCTGTCAAAAGGTATAGATTTTATGTTCTATTAAAGGCAACTATATTTTTGCAGAAAGAACTGAAAAAAAAAACAATGACTAACATCGTATATATGTATATAGGACCTTGTTATATTCTATTTTGCTTTGTCTAGGCTCTCGTTTTCAATTTGTAGCATACATTGCAAATGCACAGTTAGTTTTGTAGCTACAATAAGTAATTTTCGTGCACATTCCTCATTTTTTTGTGCTGTTTTCCGCGAAATTCAATAAAAATCACTCTTCGTCTTGTGTTTTGGAAAGAGGTCTGTGAAGGGTTTGAGTTCTTATTTCGGTGTTTGTCAATTTACATTGGCATGGGAAGAGGAGAGACGCCGACAAGTGAAGAAATCGCTAAAGTGCCGGCGGAAAAGGATGTGGGTTGGTCTAACTGAAAAATTGCACGCAAATTGAATCGGCAACTAGCAAACGGCTAAAATGGATGAAAATGAAGTCAAAGCCGACTTTATCTGACCGCCACAAAGCGGCTCGGCTAGATTTTGCGAAGCAAAACATGTTCTAGTCGGAAAACTGGAAAAAAGTGGTTTTCTCAGATGAGAAAATATTCAATTTAGATGGCCCGGATGGTTTTAATTATCAATAGCATGACATTCGGCAGCCTGAGCTATACTCTTCAAAGCGAAAATTTGGTGGCGGATCATAAATGCTTTAACCACCACAATCGAACCCCAATATGCAAAGTATCCGGGCTAAAAAACTATGCATAATTCTAAAAAAAAAAAAGAATTAAAAAAACTGAGTGCCCTTAATTAATTAGATATGGGTACACTAGGAGTAACTGATGAAAAATCTTTGAGGAGACGTTTAACCTTGGGAGGGATTATTATACTAGTGATTTTTAGCTGTAGCGCCGATCAACCAAACTAATTGATTGTGGGCTCATATGATTTAGGAAATGAGATGAGTATATTGGGCTTATCTGTTTGTTTACTGTCTGCCTGCCTAGAGGCTAGACATTTGAAACATATGAATTAAGGTATACACAATAACTTCACTAAAGGCAATGCAAATCTGTATATATTAAATCCATATTTCCATAAGCATTTAAACATAATTATTTAATATTTATTTTCGTGGACTACTCAAAATACAAAATATGGAGGCAATGCGAAATTGCTTAAACCTTATCTTTTATAGTTTTATAATTTAAAAAACAAAATCTAATACTTAAATTACTATCGCAGGCTCTGTTGCTTTTTCAAAATTTATATAAATATAATTACCGACATTTGCCATATTTAAACCTCTGACAGTTTAATATTATTATTTAATATTATCTGACTTCAATCCAATTCTCAATTAAGTATACAATATATTAGTTTTTGAGCCCCATCTATTTAATATTATTTTTATGGTGGAATTTCGATACGAATAAATTAATGTCATACGATATTAACCTCTTTTCTATAATGAAGTTATATAAAATACTTAGATTAACTAAACAAGAATTTAAGGTCAGAATATCTTATATTTAATACAGCTTTAATCCATATACCCAATGCCCTGCTACGAAGCCTCGTTAATGAACATATTATCTCAAATATTGTCTAACTCGATGTCTAGCTGCAGTTGGCAAATTTGCATATTAACTCGTTGGCAAAACTGAATTAAAATTCCATTTTGCGCTTGATAACCCGATCGGAATTTGCATAGTGGTGCGAAATGAAAGCATTTGAATCTCTGGCCAAATATTGTCAGCGACTAACCGCTGCACGAACCAAGCCAAACTAAGCCAAGCCAAACTGCTGCTGCTGCGATTGGCTGTCCGCTGATGTGGCATGAAGTGTGTCATGGGGCATGCTTAGGGTCTATGTGTGCTTCAGCCAGTTGCTGCAGCAACAATGCACCGGAATCGAAACTAAGTTGACCAAATCGTGGTCACAATTGCCCCACATAAGCTCCACTCAAATGCAATGCAAAGCAATGCGACTCGATTCGATTCGAGGCTAGGTGATGCGAGGCGAAATGCCAAAAACCCAACCGCAGTCAACTTGGCCACAGCGTCCCGAGTGTCCGCTGCAGGAAGTGCCCTGCTCATGTTGCCCTTCAATGTGCATGGGTGTGAATGCCGGCGTGGCGCTGGCTGTGAGCTCGAATGCGGCTGTCTGCTTGTTTACGGCACTTCCAAGTGTCCGTTGACCGTGCTACATAAATACGAAATTGACTTTCTGCTCCCCAAATGCCACGCCAAACCAATCGAATTCTTGTTTTTCCGCGGCAACCGGAATAGAGACAAAGAGAGGGACAGACAGACAGGGGAGAGACAGAGAGGGAGGGAAAAGAGAAAATAACCAAGCGTGGCATCGTTGGTTATAACTGGCACAGTGGCCCATTAACAGTTATATGGGATGTTATATATAAATTTGATTAATGTTAATCAGTTTTAAGAACTGCTATTGACTAATACATTAAATGGTTTAGATTAGTAAATAGTTGAAGTCGAGTGCTTGGCCCAAAGAACGACTCTTGATTCTATTTTTAAAGCAGTTAAAAGGGGATAGGAACTAATCTGACAGCTGGGGAGCTAGGAACTCACCTATCATATAATAATATTGTGTAGGAAGTACAGTTTTTTAAAAAGAGAGACTAAGAGAGGAAGGATTTCCACATCTTTATTAATAAGGCTTAAAGTTTTGGTTTGTGTTATCGATAGGAGGAGCTCATTGGTAATTTAAATATTCCATTTTTATTGTAGCGTTAAAAGATAAAAAGTCTTATTATTTTATGGTACATCTCGTATAGGCATAGGGCCGATTTTCCTTTATCTAGGCTTGCCATCCCGAGTATATTCCCAAGGTGACAATATCAGTTTGCTTCTATAGATGGAAATGTGCAATTAAAAGGGTTTAGTATGCATTAATATTAAGAGCGAATAGTGACCCCATCAAATATTTCAAGCTATTTTTATAAAAATATTAGTATTCAATATATTATATAATATAATATAATAAGATTATAGATAAATATATATAAGAAAAATAAAATTAGAGTTATCGCTATATTTAACTATAAATTTGTTGTATATTTTGAAATTCATCCAGTAATTGTAAGTTGTCGACACACTGTACTGTTGACTGCTGCTAGTTTAGCTCGAGCGCTGGCGAAACAGTGCTTTATGAAAGTTTGTTTTCGCTTATCTAATGGCGTTGCTCCTCTCCGCTTGCCTCTCCCTTGCAGGTGCACCCTTGCCATGGCAGGGCCTGAAAATCGCGCGTCATTTGCCGCCGGTTTGTCCACAAAAACTGCCGGATGTGTCCGGGCCGAGCAGTGTAAACATGTCACAGGGCCGTTACAGGCACTTGATGCGACTGATGCCCTATCTGAAAACCGAGAGCGAGGACTGCTTGTATCTGAACGTGTACGTGCCGCACACAGGTAACTTAATGATGCACATAGCAAATCCAGAAACTAAAGGCATGCCATCTTCCCTTCCCCTTGCAGACCCCACGACAGGGCCCAAGCAGCACGCCGTGCTTGTTTATCTGCATGGCGAGTCCTTTGAGTGGAACAGCGGCAATGCCTACGATGGCTCCGTTCTGGCCAGTTATGGGGAGGTCATTGTGGTCACTGTCAACTACCGACTCGGCGTGCTAGGTAGGTAGTCTAGGTGTGGCGCCGCCCCTGTCGGGCCTAATGGACAGTGTGCTAATTGCCTGTCACGATATGCTTTAGGGTTCATGCGTCCCGGCATCGATGCTCATAATATAGCCAACTATGCGCTGCTCGATCAGATAGCGGCGCTGCACTGGATCAAGGAGAACATTGTGTCCTTTGGTGGGGATAACACGCGCGTCACGCTCATGGGCCACAGCACTGGCGCTGCCTGCGTCAATTACCTAATGGTCTCGCCAGTGGCATCAGGTAAGTGCCACGCCCGAAAATCAAACCCAGCAGATGTCCATCGATTATAATGGCATTTAAATATAGGTCTATTTCATCGCGCCATTCTCATGTCCGGCTCGGCCATGTCCGACTGGGCCGCCAGCAATCATTCCCTGCAATTGACCATGCAAATAGCCCAGTCCCTCGACTGTCCGCTGGCTGGCCACGAGGAGGACGATGC
Organism: Drosophila mayaguana; assembly: GCA_037075325.1. Classification (NCBI taxonomy): domain Eukaryota; kingdom Metazoa; phylum Arthropoda; class Insecta; order Diptera; family Drosophilidae; genus Drosophila; species Drosophila mayaguana. The sequence goes on along the minus strand of JBAMCG010000037.1, from coordinate 9,172,826 downwards.
TCTGCTCGATTGCCTGCGCCAACGTCGGTGAGTCAATCAATTTATTGAATTATTGAGTGGGGTGCGAGTGTGGTGCTCCAGTCCATTTTAATCGCACCACAATGCGCGCTAATGCCTTTTACTGCTGCTGTTACTCCCGCTGCTGCTCCTGCTGCTGCTCCGGCTACTGTCCATTATCTTGTTTCGATGTTGGTCCTAATTTAATTTACGCTGGCATCTTCCAATAGCCAGCCGGCCTGGGCTTTGATTCATTTGTGCTTAATGATTCGATAAATTTACGAGAGAGTGTCGCGCCGCGTTCCCAATGAGCCGTACACGGCCACGCCCGTTACGCCCACCACCCACCGTTGTTGCTGACCATAACTAATCATGCGTGGGCATAAGCCTGGAGCTTAGTTGTAATCCTTTGTATCCATTCTATCCGAAACACGCGCCTAACAAGCGCCACGTTTAGCTGAGTGGTGCGCTGCGGTTGCCACTGGGCGGCAGGCGGTAGGCGATGGGCGTTGTTGGTGGTCGGTGGACGTGGCAGTTAATTGCTTTTCAATTAATCACGTTTTTCGATAGCTTCTTCAGCAGCGACACAGATCCAGCTCGGGGTCGGGGTCGGGGCTCATCCACTTAGCGGCCCATTAGGTGACGGGCTCCATAAATTATGCTTATTTTTTATTTTTGCGAAACTCTGATTTTTTAGTCTTTTAGCAAGGACGTAAGGGCAGTGTTTGGCATGCAGTTAATTGGTTATGAATTTACTTAAGAAAATTAATTTGTTTTTTTAAGCTGAGGAATTATTATAAATCATATATATTTGCATTATTTAATTCAATTTATTATAAACACAAAAATATGTATTTCGACTCACTTATTTAATAGAATTTCTCAAAAATAGAGCAGTTTAATTCGAACCATTTCAACAATTATTTTTCATAAATTTCAATTATAAAATTAACTCAATTTATGCAGTAAAATATGAATTATGAATACTTTTTGGAATTCCGGTGTATTTAATTAGTGGATATGCTCGCATATGCATATGCATTAATATTTTATTTGAACATTTGTTGAAATCAAAGTTTCCCTTGCAAAAATTTAAAATAAAAAGTAAATAAAAACAATTGTTAGTCGCGACTTCGGCTCAGTTGAATAAATTACTATCATAATATCATACATTATGCTTCGTTCCCATTTTAATTGCGCATTAGAGCTGTACAACAACAAGAGTCCAATCCCTCTGTATGCGGCCACATAATGAAAGTGTGCGAAGAGCGAGCGCAAAAGGAAAATGGAAAAACTAAAAACAATTTGCATACAGAGCGAAATAAAAGCACACGATGTAAAATAATATATGTAAAACAAAATCAACAACGGGACAATAATAGTAATTATGTTAATTATGCCAAGCACAAGCACTCACTCACACTTGCGCTCGCACTTAGACTCACACACACTCATACTTGCACACACACACTCATACCTACACACACACACGCAGTCTCATACTTACACACATGCGCTGTCACTAGACAAACATTGCAACAGTCGCTACTTTGCCTGCTTTGTGTGTGTGTGTGTTTGCGTGCGTGTGTGTTTGCCTGTGTGTGTGTGTGTGTCTAGTTGCTTTCTTTTGCCAGTTGCAAGTTGACACTGCGAGTTGGAAAACTGTTGGGTCTGCTCTGCCCACACCCTCAGCTGGGCGCAGTTGAGCCGCAATGAGCTGGAGGCAAAGATAAAGTTTATGCAGACTAATTATCCGCTCTCAAAATACCCTACGGCAGATAGAGATGGAGAGTTAGGGAGTGTGAAAAGTGAAAGAGAAGGGGGAGAGTTTAATAAAATGATGAAATAAGTTAAAGAATTTGATTTATAGTAGCGAAGAAATAAGCTGATCTATTGCCTCTTCTCTTCATCTGAATCCATTTCATCTTCTTCTCTTACCTTCTGGTCATCTCCAATCAGATTCATAGTGAGAGCGAGAAGACTAAAGGGACTGTTAGAAAATTCTAGAATAGAAACATAAAAAAACACCATAGATAAAAAACAGCTGCTGATTTTGCTATGTATGAATTTGCCATGTAATCAATTAGATATCTAGACTTTTACTTTAGAAATGAAAATTAATAAGGTTAAATAAAAACCACCTAAATAAATTAAGGACTCTTCTAATTGTATTTCTGCTTTCTTAAAAAATAAAATTGACATGTATATATATTACCTTTCACATGCAGTTTTGCTGCCTGGCTGAATCAAGCCAGCCTCAAGAGTGAAAGGCAAGGCAATGTGTTAATGAGCGAAAAGCTTTGAAGTACATTTACTTCTGGGTGTGACTGTATGAAGAAGTAAAGCAGTGACTGGGCGCAGTGCATGTGCGAGTGTTAAATGAATGCAATGAATTATGTATGAACTACTGTGCACGCACAGACACTCCAACTCAAACAGGTAACACAGCAGAGCAGGTATTTTGGCCACATTCCTATTTACACTGCACACCCACACACACACAATCAGACAGCTGAAAGTAATATGTTTTGCGTGTGTGGTTGAGGCTCCTGTTGTTGTCGTTGTTGTTGTGGTGCGTGTTATTCCTTTGTGTCTAGTTGCTGCACATATTTAATATTTAATTATAGCCGAGTCTGGGACGGAATTCTTTGAGTCATTTTGCTCATTTCCAAACGTTCAATTTATTTATTTGGACCAACTACACAGAGTTTGTGATCTGTATTTACATTCAGGCTTCGAAGCTTGGAAGCAAATCCATGATTTAATTATTGAACATTGCAATGAATGCAGTGAGAGTTGCGTCTGCCAGTGATTTGTGCGCATTTCATTTTCGTTGTAACAAATTATTAATTTACAAATGCATTTGCATTGCAGTTAACGCTGTGCTAATATTTCGCTTAGCTGATTGCAAAATGCAAATGAATAATTTATGCAAATTGCACTACTCGACACCCACACACATACACACACTACACATATGCACGCAATTCAAATGAATGTGGCGGCTGTTAAATAAGAAATGAGAATAACTAATTGATATCAAGGAACTTTCTAGTTCTACAACAATTTGATTTGAATGAAGGCATAAAATATGAAGCAATTTATTTGAGTTTCCCCTCATTTCATACGTCTCAGATTCGGAGAGAGAAGTACAGCTGGTGCGCACTTAATCGCCTTAAAATTGGCGCTCTTAAGTGAGAGAACGAGAAATGCAAACAAATTCGAGAGAGCATGCATATCAAGTATACGCCCGGCAGCACACAAAAAATTAACTTGTGCGTGTAAAGCAATGTTTGCATTGTTCTCGTTTGAGCTCTTTTAATTGAAAACAAGGAAGCAACCAAAAAGAAAGCATATTAAAAATTCATTAGACAGAAACCATCAACTACAACAAAATAGGGTCGATTTTAGTCTAAATAAATGTTGGCCTTGCAGCAACTAACATACGAGTGCGAGCTGCTTAAGTAGCTGCATGTTGCACACAAGCAGTGTCATCAATCTTCGTAGATGCCACACACATACACATACACACGCACACTTGCGCACAGAGACAAGCACTTGTATATATATCTACGCATATAAGTATATTGAGAGTGTACGCCAGACAAATTTGTGCATTGTATTCGAGTTGGCTGCACAAAACTCTGACAAATATATTTACTTAAATAGCACAATAGCTTTATACATAAAGTCACTTGAATAGGTACACGATTTGTGCAGCAACAATATTTGTTTAGGCAAATTCAGAAATGCTACACAGAGGTGGGCAATGTAATTTAGACTGTAAATGTACAGCTCTTAACAATAAAAACAAACAAAGATTTAAAATATCAGATTAAATATATAATACAATACGGAAAAATGCTTGTTTAATAATACAAATTAAATTTAAAATGATAACAAAATTGATTAATAAATAAAAAAGTTTGAAAAGATTTTTAAATTTTCTTATGTAAGATTAAATTAGGATTATAAATAAAACCCATAAGTAAATAAAACAATGTGAAAACCCGATTATTTTAATAATACAATTTAAAAAAAGTATTTATTAATTTTAGAATTATACATTGCAATATAATTATACTATTTATAGAATATAATATATAGAATAGAATTATAATTAATTTATTTAATCAAATATTCTTTAATAAATATATCATTTAAATAGTTTGAATATTTAATTAAATACGAGAATTTTAAATTAAAGTTTTTTTTAACTATTTTAATATAATAATAGAAACGATTTTCAAATAAATTTAATTAATAGTTAAATAAATTTAAATAATTTGTTTATATTAGTTTTGCGAAATGGATTTATTGGATTTTAAATATTTATTTTATTTGATAGGACATATTTTGTAATTGTTGTCAAATCGTTTATTTCATAATGATTTATTCTTAATTATTTATTAAAATTAGCTTACAATTTGTATTATAATATATATTTGTATTATATTATATATGTTTTTAGGCATTTATATATTAAATGTTAAGTTGTTTCTATGCTACTGCCCAGCACTGTGCGCCCGCATATATGTGTATCTATGCCAACTACTGCTAACAAGTTAATCGCAGTTGCAGTTCAACTTGCGACAGTTTTGCGACAGAGCGTAGCTAATAAGAGCAGCAGCAGTAACAATACAGGAACAATGTTGGATAGAAAGAGCGCCGGCTCCTGTGCCACATATGAAAATCATAAATCACATATACGACACGCTTCAAAAACTTTGCGCTCTGCAGATGAAACTCAATTGAAACGCTGCCACAGCAAGCGGAACATTGGCTTGAGGAGTCCTTGCAGCCATCCGCAATTTGTTGAGCACACTTTCTGTGGGCTAAACAGAAACAAAGGCGATAAACTTGGTCATGTGTCGATGGCCACGCCCCGAAAGACAATTGGCGTTGACCGCAGCAGATCCGATGCCTGCATCGGACCCGGAACATGTCTCGACCATTGACCATGCCAACAGCAGTCGTCCAAACTACTGCGGTTGATTAAGTCTTCAAGTGTTTGCGGTGCTGTGCTGTGGGTGGCACGTTGGGTGGTGAGGTTGCCATGGAATGCAGCTTAAATGCTTTAAGATAATATAGCCTCAGGGGAGCTTTAAGTGCGCTTTTGTGAAATCGAGTGAGCCAATCAATTCAATTACCACTAAATGGCGGTTTCACTTTACATTTACTTAAACCAATGCACACGTAACCCACATGTGCTTAAAAAGGTACACTCTGTGCTCATTAAGGATAGTCCCTTTATTCCGTTTCAGCGTCCGATTGACATTTGGCAAATGTGAAGCGGCAAAATTTTCAAATAAAATTCGATTTTCGTTTCTGACTGCACCAGGCTACGGAATATATAATGTTAGGGCTACCCTGTTGAAGTTCGAAAAGTAAGAGAGGGTATATAGAATGGAGAAAAAGCAGAATATATTATAGAATAAAAAAAAATTTAATATTAAATATCTATATGTAATTGATAAATAGATACAAATAATTTACAATTCATAAGTTGGCCAACATTTATAGGATATCTTCCAGTCGCGCTGTATTTGCTTGCTTGTGCGGACTGTCTGCATTTGTGAGATAAAATTGTGCTGCCTGCAATTGCATATTTGCTTCGGTATTTTTTCTTAATTCTTAGCAACATCAATGCACTCTGCCTGAGTGCAACTCTGGCAGCTGAATTTGTATGCAAACTACGACAGAAATTGGACCCAGTCGAACTATTCGACAACCAAATGTTGCAGCAATAGCAACAACAACAACAACAGCAACAGCCACAGCAACAATGAAATTTACATTGGGGCAAAAAGTGCATGTGCTTATGGGATTTTTTCGTCGATGATGTCTATATATGTTTATGGCATTCCAAATATGATATTCTGTTTGGCCCAGAGTTTATTGTCTTGCTGAAAGAGAAGTTGAATGCAAATGCGTTTATTTGACGTATCTGTATATTGACTTCGGCATATATTCGTTTCTAATTTGATACAGCTCGCCAGGTCGCCTCACTCCATTTGAGGCTTAAAGTAAATTTAAGCAACAGCTGTGGTGAGGCAATTTAATAGCAGAAATACCCTTTCAAGCCATATGTGTATCTGTTGGGATGTATCTTTATGTGGCGCACGTGTGTGTGCGTGGGGTCCAGCAACAAATCACACATAAAATTTATTAGAAATTTCAAATCAAAGTGAAAAGTAGCCGCTGTCATTTACACGCATACACACGCACACACGTGCACACTCACTCACGCACTCATACACTCACACGCGCACTCAGTGACTCATTCATCCAGTTATATGACCTTTTTACGCCATTTGTCTGATGCTTTCTTTTTGGTCTTTGCAGCTACCAGGATATCTTGCACATACCAACATCGTTTCAACAATTTTCAACATCATTGGGTCCAATTGTCGATGGACACGTAATACCAAATCAACCATACAAGGTCATGGGGCATTATACGGAGCATTTCAGCCGGTTTGTTAAGCAATTGCTGTCGCAGTTCACTCAATCTTTCTCTCTTTTCCTCCTCTATATATACTTTTTGGCTTTAGCTTTTGATATTTGCTTCAGACCTGCCAAATAGCCCAAGGACTATTTATTTATTGTTGCTTTACTTGATTAGATGTTTGGCATTTGGCATGTGGCATGTGGCATGTGGTATGTGGCATGTTCCGACCCTCAGGTAAAATTAAATCGCTCGTGAAATCCAAGTATGCATTTTGAACGAATTGAGCAGCTATTGGGATCGCCCAAAATGCCACTTGTTGGACCCTCGGGCTGGGTTAACACTCCACTTAATGGCATGTTCTAATGCGCCTCTGCTCCAAGCAGGCTCCAGACTCAGAGGCGCCAACGAATATTCATGAATGTCAAACAAATTGCAAGCGCTGCACAGAAATGGGTAATTGCTGGCTCAGACAAGCTAATCGTTGGTTGCCTTTGCAAATACTTCGAATATGTTATTAGCATTTTCGCAGAATATTCGCGAAAGTTAACCGTAACCCAACGTCCTTGAAGCTTAACAATGCAAAAGCATAAAAAGTATTGTGTTAATATTGAGAAATTCAATACGAGCATTTCATAAAAATCAGCCAGAGACTTGAAGTAAGAACAGGTAAAAATGTAAATAAAGCCAAAAACATTTTTATAAGCAAATATTTAGTTGTTTTATAAATCAACTTGATTATCAACTAAAGTGTTTTCCGACATGTCACATTGAATAAATATTATTAAAATTGTTAGCCTATTATAACGTCCAATTATAGCTAATATATTAATTATTTAGCAATAATTTATAAATATTTTATGTTTCAATATCTCTTTAAAATTGAAGCCCATAGCTCATAGTTATTTTTAAATTATTAACCTATAACGTCCAATTATAACTAATATATATTAATTATCAATAATATATACAGCAATAATTTGTCAATATTTTATAGCTCGTAGTTTAATTATTGCATATTTCAATATCTCTGTAAGCCTTTGAAAACATTATTCATTATTCAATTATTGCACATTTTAATATCTTTGTTAGTTAGTTAGTTTAATTATGGCACATTTCAATATCTCTGTTAAGCTTTAAAAAACTTGGCTCATTCCCTAGCCAACTTCCAAGCAAAGTTTATTTAGGTGAAAGCATTCGAAGCTTTAAGAATTTCATTTTCTTTTCATTTGTGGATTTAAGATACCCGCGTAGCCTAATATTTTAAGCTCGCCAAGCATTTGCGATAATATCGAGCTGTGCTTGTGTTGTATCCACATCAATCAATCAGGCAACAAGTAATAACTCAGGCCTTAACAAAGGGTTCAGCATTTCAGCATTTTCCTTGGTCCTATCAGCTTCTTTTGTTATCTGAGCTGCTGCTTCACTCTTTCTTTATCTCTCTCACTCTCAGTCTGTCTCTCTCTCTTTCTCTTCCTCTCTCTCTCTCTCTCTCTCACCACTTCCTGCTCAATCTCATTTCCTGCGACTCTGATGCGTACGTTGAGGAACGTGTCCATTTGCTTCTGGGATGCTACGCATAATCGAATAAAATGCGTGATTAATTGGATTTTAATTGTTATCCTTTTGCAAGTCGAACGTGTTTTAGCCGTCTACAAGAAACTGCGTGCAAAAAAAGAAGTAGAATAATAGCCGAACGGAAGTGGCATTAATTACGGTCTGCCGGTAGAAGGGCGCAAGGATGCTGCAGAGCTTTTGGCTAAAGCTAACTGCAAACTTGGTACAAACTAAATGGAAACACGTTTGCCATGCTTACAGGTCTGAGTTTTGCCGATTCAGTTCGTTTCGCATTTCACTTTTAAGCACTTTAATGAAATGCCCATAGATCAAAGCGGTAAACAGGGAAAGCGTTAAGCAAGGACAACAATTATCGAGGGTCAGCTTCATCCACCAGTCGCACCACCTCTGTTTCTCTCCCTCCCCAGCCCCCTCCCCATCCCCTCCCACTCTCTCTCTCTCTCTCTCTCTCTCTCTCTCTCACTGTCTCTCTGTCCCTCTGAATTTTGCATTTACTTCTATCGACTGGTGGCAAAAACCTGACCAGACACTAATAACTTCGTCTTTGCCGTTTGTTGGGCGGCAGGATATCAGGCGCGCAACAGGACACAAACTATGTAGTTGAGTACCGCCCATTGGGCGAGCTGGCCATTCTAGCATTTACCATTTATCAGACAGCGTAACAAGTGACGCCGCAGGAGCTCGTTTTATTCCAGCGCTTTTAAATGCCGTTTACGGCATCAACTTGTCTACAATATGCGAGGGCTGCACTGCACGCAATTTATGGGCTATACATTAATAATAATTAAGTGTTGCAAAGTATTCAAATAATGAGACAGTTTAGATAACACAGAAACCTATAATATTAATAATAAAAATAATAATAATAAATGTAATAATAATAATAATAATAATAATAATAATAATAATAATAATAATAATAATAATAATAATAATAATAATAATAAAACAATAATAATAATAATAATAATAACAATAATAATAATAATAATAATAACAATAATATTAATAATAATAATAATAATAATAATTTACAATAATGATAATATTAATAATAATAATAATAATCACATTCTTACACAGAATAATATTTATTTATTTACGAATGACTATTTATTATATTTATTTATTAAATTCTAACATAATATTTGTTATATAAATTTATTATATTATCTAATATCTATATACAATTAGAAGAGAGTATATATATGAGTCTTATTTTCTGTCTACAGTTGATTTCTTGCAGTGTGCAAAATTACTTCCTCTACGTATATAAATGTAAGGCAAGCCTAACTACTCACACACTTACTCTAAGCCATAGCTCTATAGACTGCTTCCCAGCTCATGCGCTTGCTCTCCCTGACTCTGTCTGACCCACCTATTACCATCTATCTATTGCTCTATCTCCTTCGCTCTCTCTCGCTCTCTCTTTCTCTCTCTCTCTCTTATACTCCCATTTGCTGTCTCTTGCAGTTATGATTTATTATTCGGCATCACGGAGTCAGAGTCCTATCATACATTGGCCGCATTAGCACTCGAGGAAGGATTACGTGAAAATGAACGCGATAATTTATTGCGCTTCTATATGCAGAGTCGCTTTGATGTTCGCCCCGATTTGGCATTGGCTGCCACGCTAAAAAAGTAAGTGAAATTTATGCGCTATTTTATGATGGGCGTGAAATACAAACCGAAACCGCGCTCGGGGGCTGGATAAACTTACAACTTGCCTGCAGTTAACACTTTGAGCGCACTGTACACATACATGCACACACATAAACACACACACATACATAGAGACGCCCATACACAAACATCGATATCGTTTATCTCAATTAGAATTGTTTATGTGGCAATTTGTTTGCCTTAAGTGGCCAGGATTAGAGTCGCCTCGCCAGCGCCTACAAAATGCCTGGGCTAATGTCACAAAATGCTGCACATTAGCTTTGCTTCAAATTAAAATTGATGCGCAGTGTAGTCTGGCTTAAAATTGAAAAATATAAGAGAAAAATACACACAGTCAATCGATTGGATATTTTTCTGGTGTTATACAGTTGCGTTCAACTAGGTAGTTGAGGCAATAAATCGCATTAGAAATATTCCCACATGTCTGCAAATAAGCGAAAGCTTTTTCCAAGTTCAATAAAACTTCAATTTATTGCATTCATTTCGGGAATTTTTATCTTCCATTAAAATGCAAAATCCGGGTGTAACTGCTTTGTGAAAGTATATGCAACAGCCAGGCGTGGCAGACAGCACAAGGTGTACTTGTTGTTGTTGGTCAGGGCTGACGACAAGCCAAGTCTTAAGAAACTGATGAGTAGAGATTTAAAATGAATACTCCTTATATCATTTATCACATTCATCTTATCCCATTACTTTATCGATAAGCTAATTTGCATTTTTAGATGTAGTTTCACACTTCATATCTGCTGTGTAAATTCCTTTTATAAATTCAAAGTTTTTTAGTATTTTCGGTTATGAGAACCTCTCTGCTGGTCAAATAAGAAAATAAAGTAAGCAATAAATAATATGGAATAGTCCTAATAGAGTATATCAAATATGTATATATTCGGCTTTCCGCTCTAATGACATTGGTGGTGTTTATTAATCTAAGGATCAGCTTGGATTCCTTTCCTCATCCTTCTAAGTTTAAAAGAAAAAGGCATTTCAAACACATCTCAGGTCCGGCCCTTGTTTAGGGAAGTCCATCTTGACAATTAGTTTATTTACGCAAACGAAAACAGTTGCATGTATATACATACATATATATCGTCCTGTATGAAAATTGAACAAACTTTTAAAATTATTAAATTATATAGCTAAAATCAATTAATATTTTAAATAATTTTAATTCTTAATTACGAATATTTATGTCATGCATACATACATACATATATAGTACTGCACAATAATTTCGCAGAAAAGTATGCTATAAAATTATAAAATCGTTAGCAATTTTTCAAATATGTGGAAATGCATATATGTATATATATATAAAAATAATTCTCGTATTTTAAATAATTTCTCTGCAAATCTAATATTTAATTTCATTTTCTGTAGTAGCTGAAAATTTTTGATTTTTGATTTGAGTCTAATTAATGTGTTATTAAATTCACTGACATTAAAATATTTCTATTATGCCTGGTCCGCCTTGTTAGCCAATATTTTGTTATTATTTTATTATTTAGTACCATAATAATGTATGTCTCATTAGCGTCAAAACTGACACGAGCAGCAGCATTGTAGGGGAGTGAATAGAAAAATGCCCTTTGGCTTCCATAAATAATAATGAAAAAGGCTCTCTGCTGGCGAGAGGCCAGGCAATTATGCCGAGAGTTAGTTAGTTATTACAGCGACTCTGTCCGATTCCCGCTTGGCTCCTGTGCACGCAAACATACACACACACACACACACACACACACACACACACACACACACACACACAGACAACGGAACATTCATTATTCCCTTCATTTCATGTTGGACCAAAAAACAATGCCAGCTACTATCTCATTTCTAGCAGCCAGCAGGACTCGACTCTATCTGTCTGTGTGTGAGTGTTTGTTTGGGTGTGTATGTGCGTCCTCTGCTTGTGCCGTGCAATAAATAAATAGCACAATGCACAAAATTTGAACTCGACGACGCAGCCCCCGCAATGTCCAAGTTTCAGCTGCAATTTCTTGAGCGTGTGTATGCGTTTCCCTGAATTGGATTCCTTGGAGATGCGTTTGAGTTTGGCCAGAACGACAGTGTATACTGAATATATTTATATATATACATATATAAATATATATATATATATATATATATATATATATATATATATATATATAGATAACTATTTGCACAAAACAGCGCAATTGTTTCTAAAGACGCTCGACAAAGACTCTTAGTCGAATGGCAGGAGCTAACAGAAATAAAAACTATTCGAAACACTTTAGCAGACTAAAGAGTATGCTTTCCTTGCGAGCGTCTAGAATGAAACTGAAACGGAAAATTAAATATTTCTTAAGGCTTTAAAGCTCGTTCCCAAAACTAACAAAAATCTGAATGGAATTACATCATTGAACTACAAATTTAAAATGCGCATTGCGCATTATATAATTACAAAAGTTTGCAAAGTGCTGGTAGCAAAAAAGCAGCTGCCCTTTTCAAGAGTGTCGCAAAAGGTAGTGTAACAAAAAGGAATGCATGAAGGCTGCAGGCCAGTCGCCGCTGGCGGATAGCAGCAATAACACCCACAACAATAGTAACAAAAAACAGCAACAACAACAACAACAACAACAAACAACAACAAACAAGAAGAAACAACGACAAACAAACGATTGAAAGGAAGTTCACACAATCAACAACAGATGCGCTTTTTCACATGCGAATAACTGAACATGGAAACTCTCCAGGGAAATTGTTTTGTATGCCACTGCCTGCCACACACTCAAACTAACACACACGCACACAGACACAGTACAGCTGCTGCTGCGCATCCCAGTGGCAATGCTTTGTTGTTCGTCATTGAATTAAATGACAGTCGAAACAGCAGCTGCTGCAGCACTTGCAGCTGATGCTGCAACAGCAGCGGACAGTGCTTCGGCACTTTTTGCTTTGTAGCTCAACATGACGCACCGACAGCTGGACAGTTGGACAGTTGGACAATTTAGACAACTCGCTAGCTGGACAGTGTATGCAGCAGAGCATCAGCAAATCGAGTTGCCCGCATCCTGCCAAGCCGGGGGCTTCGGTTGTTTTTAACAATATCTCGAAATACCCCGTAGCCTAAAAACTCTCATTCTTGTCTCTGCCACATGACACGTCTCAAATGCATCATTCTGTGGGCACAGTGGGCATGGCGGAGGTGGAGGTGGCTGGGATCTGTTTGATAAAAATACTTGAAATTGTCATTCGATGCATCAATTGAGTTATTGTTTGCGGTCTGACTCTAAGTGCAGCTGAGAGAGCTCTTAAGACGCTCAGCAGGAGGTCGGTAGATGTAAAAGCTACACAGGGAAAAGGGTCGAGAAAGTGAGAAAGCTTTTTGCTCTTATTGATTTACCTTCGAGGCAATCAGTCGTATAAGGAATCTACAAACATTAAAGAGCACGTGAATATATATGCATTGGATATTTAAAGTCTTATGTGATAGAAGCTAAATGTTAGTTAGGATTATATCAAAATTAAAGAACTTAATCAGTGTTTGTTGCAGTACTGAAAAGTTGATTATATCTATTATAGCTCATACCTCCCCATTGTTAATTGTGCGGCTAATACATACTTAAGCTTCTGGTGTGACAGCTCGATAGAGGCAATCCATTTGATGCGATTGAAAAAAGCATCGATGGCTTAAGTAGCTTGATGAAAATTTCACTTAGCTAAAGCTCCTTACATATTTCTCTCGTACACACACACACACACACACACACACACACACGTGTAAGTGCAGCAACGTCTTATGGCTACTCAAGACAGGCTCTTATTCATTGGGCAGACGAAAGGAGACCGGATGCGAGCCACTAAATAAATGCCGCTTAGCTATTGGCTCGCCTCTCGACTCCCCCGCACGGAATGGGCTATTAATCTGGGCTGGCAGACTGAATGTGTGTCGGATTTACGTTTGAGACCTGGACATAACTAGCTGAAGCACCAGCAGCAGCACCAGCAACAGCAACAGCAACAGAAACAGCAACAGCAACAGCACTAACCGAAGAAGCACACAAAATTCCCTGTAATGCCCAAATGGACAATTTCATGGCTAGTGTAAATCAAACACGCCTGCAATTAGGCCACACACATACAGTGAGAGAGATAGATAGAGGTGTAGTAGAGGCACACACACGACCCCACTCACCTGAGTCGACCAGCAGGAGCAGCCCAATTGGAGGCCCGAAACAATTTAAGGCAATTGCTTTCAAACTCATTAGCATGCGCCCTGCCACGATTGCTGTTGTTGTTCACTTTCTGATGTAGCTCGCATTGTAGAGCAGCTTATATTAGCCACCTGCTGCAGTGTTGCACAACACCGAACATGGCTCGCCCGCACCAGGGCCCGGTATCTGGTGGCGGTAACTGTATCTGGCAAGCCATTAAATGCAGCACGAAAACATGTCCAAAGCTCGGCTAAAAGGGTCAAACACGGCTCCTCCTCCCAGACAGCAGCAGCAGCAGCAGCAGCAGCAGCAGCAGCAGCAGCAGCAGCAGCAGCAGCAGCAGCAGCAGCACAGGGCCAAAAAATCCCATAAAGCAAAGTGTTGAAAGTGGCGCAAAGCCTAAAAGCTACAATTTTGCGGCTGCGTAAAACTTGCGACATCCTCGCTGATAAAAAGGCATAAGATGCGCTGCATGAAGCATGCTCAAAGGATGCTGTGGCCCTCTTCACGCCAAGCAGCTGCTCAAACGAAATAAAACTGAGCCAAGGTGAGCACAATAGAAGTGCACTAGCCCCAAACTCTTCCAAGTCGCCCAGCCAACAGGTCCAGCCCCCTGCTCAAGGGCCGCCTCAGAGTCGAATTATTAGAAATTATGCAAAAAGTTGCAGCGGACTTGAGGCCAAAGTGGCAAAAGTAGCTCACTTGGCAGTCAACATTTATTAAATATGTATATAGTATATTGAAGTAGCCTGATCCAGAGAGGCAAACAATTTCAATTTGCGTCTCCCTAGGAGCAGCTCTTCAAAGACATAATAATAGATTTCTTTTTAAACTCGAGGTAATTCCGTGAAAGTTTTTTGGGGCAACTGAATTAAGTTTTAGCATGTGCCACAAATAACTTTCTTATGCTGCAACTAAAAGAAAGTTTTAGTTTTAGATTTTTGGGGTAAATGCATACGACTTTTGCTACAAAAAATTTATTTGTCAATTTAGGACTACGAAGAATAGAGAGCTATTAAGAAAGGGTGTTAAACTTAATTTAATGTTTCACAATAATGAAGGAAAAATACATAAAAAGAATTTCGATTGAAAAAAAACAAACAAAAAATCTAATAAAACGCAAAGTATAATAATAATTCAAATTAAGATAAGCAAAACTGTTAATAATAAATTAAAATTTATTTTTATTCCCATACTATTAAAAATGTTCTGGCTTTAAATTAAACAATAATTTCTGTTGTTTATAGTAAATGCATTTGGCAGCAAATGTTTTGCCATTATTAACCAAGAACTGTTGCTTGTATCGTGGAAAACGTAAACAGAATTCGAGCCTTATCTTAAATCCAACGGACAGGCCACGGCCTGAATAACCGCCAGCGGCGAATGGAGCCAGAAACCCGACTCAAAGTGTCGCTGACAGCTCTATTGTCATTTTAATTTTGCCAATTTATAAACCGCAACGGCAACGTCGAGCTCTTTAATTACCAGTGTTGCCAAACACGCGCCGCCAGACACGTAGATAAGGCGAAGGCTCTTTCGGGCAGCTGTGGTCCGGGCAGGGGCTGAAGGGTCGCCGGGTCGCCGGGTCGCCCGGTCAGAGGGTCGATGGCGACAAATGCCGCAGGCGTTGCTGGCCAACAGACTTATTTATTTTAATATTATTATTATTTATAAAAAATATGCAGAGCAACCCACGGGCAGCTGTTGGCTGTTGTCTGTTCTCTGCTGTCTGTTGTCTGCTGTCCGCTGTCTGCTGTCTGCGTGGCTGTTGTGCGAGAGTCGTGGGATTATGATGACAGCGGACGAGCTGAAGCACAGTATGCTGCTTAATTTATAGTCCTCGGGCTGGTAGCGGAAGTTGCATACATTATGTGCACAGCGTCTGGCCTGCAGCATATCGGATAAAAGGATGCCCAATACTAAAGGGCCGTCAACTTTTTAGCGCCGCTGCTCCGTCTGCCTTGCTGGCTTTAATGCGTTGGCTAAATATGCACATTGTTGGCCAAACAACTGACGCCCACGCTCTTAGTGCCCAGCCCCTCAACTTTCTGCCCAACTAATTCTCTTGCTCTTATGTTATCTCTCTGCCTTGCTCTGCTATATTTCCCGAGGTCTGTTTAAGCAGTTTGAAGATAGTTCATGGCAGAGTGAAAATAACATTCTAGTACATATTTAGCATATGCAAAGTATATGTTTAGCATTTCAGATATGCGGCTATATATATGAATGTATATATATAACAGCTGGTGAATACCTTTGCTTTATTTTTGTTTCTTAAATATGATTTATATTTATTGACAAAACATTGACAGAGAAATATACGAATTCTATGAAAAGCTAAATAAGTGTGCTGATCAAAGCTGAAGAATTAAATTATTAAGCAACAATTTCTGAGCTCGCTGTCAAACTTGCTTAACTTTCCCGAGCATGCTCTTGTTTAATAAATTATTCAGCCGAATGATATTGCGGCATAATAGACTGCTTGCAGTTTTCATAAGCTTGGGCATCTTGGAATGTTTTCCCATTCAAATATTTCTGCTAAATAATTGTAATATGGAGTTGTCTAAAAGTTTTCCAACATTCTGTCCATAAGAATGCTCGAACATGCGATCCCATGTGCATATGTGCCACTCGCCGTTGCTGATGCGCTCTCCGGCATACTACGTACATATATAGAGAGTATGTTGTGCGTTTCATAAAGTTTTTCGGCAGCTCTGTTGCTGCTCTGCTGCTGTTGCTGGGAAACGTGTTGTTTGCTCGCTGAAACATCATAAATTACATGCGTGCTTTTTGCCACACGCCTCTTGTGTGTACGCGCTCAAACTCAATCTGCAGCGGACCCTAACCCAATGACAAACCCAGGCCGAACCCCACTCACTCATGTTCTGCATATGCGCTCAACTTTTCGCTTTCTCTTTTTTTTACTCTCTGTGCGTTCTTTATTTTTATTGTTGGTGGCGTAAAAGTGCAGGATGCAAGTACGAAGGCGTTGGCGAGTATTATATTAATGTTTGTTGGCTCTATAAATCTGTGAATGGCAACAATTTTAATGTCGAAATTTTATTCATGAAGTGCGAACGCAATGCGCGGCCTTCTGTCGGCGGGTTAAGCCGCCTTGGCTACAGATACATATATATATATATATATATGTATGTACATTTCAGGGGAAATTGCCTGTAGTTTAACTGCGTATTAAATATATTACACACGAGAGCCGGGTAGAGCACGAATAAATGCTATGGACATGTAGAGTTTGATACTAAAGCCATATGCAAATTAAGCTCAAGTATATTATAGAGTTCATTTTGCGGGAGAACTGAGTTGAAAAACAATTAAAGGATGCGAAGAGCTGAGGCTTAGATGAGCTCGAATGGAATAAGCAGGTTGCCAAGTAAGTTTCTCTCCAAGCCGATTAATTACTTTTACAGAATTTCATTTAAATATCAAACGTCTGAAAAGACTCCTTCTAGTTTCATTAAATTTATTAAAATTTTAATTTGCAGTTTACAATTTTGCTTGACATTTTCTTTTATTTATTTATTATTTTTGACGCTTTTGTTCGCTTTGATTTGGCCAATTGCAATCTCAAGCTTGTAGCGCAGTGTAAGTGCTAAAGCGTAATATAAAGCTGCTTTTGGTATTCGAGGCGTCATAAATGTGCAAGCAATCTTCCACATGCCAGACCAGACGCAGACAACCACCCGACACGGACAGACAGTATACCAGCTCAACCTCAAGCCCATTGCGGCCAGCAGAACAGCAGTTATTCATAATCGTTTGTCCATATTTTGTGGCCTATGTACACACACACACACACACACACATGGAACAATAGCCACATTTAGCAACAGAAACAAATGTGGCACACAAAGCGACCGCAGGCTGCGGTGGGGCAATTGCGGCGAACGCTCGCGGTGCACGCTGACGTATGAGCAATATAATATGTATTTGCTTACACGCTAAAGCGAAACAGCTGTTACTATAAATAATGTAGTGTGCTTATAACAAATGGCAGCACCTTACACAACGGCTGGCGCCTACGAGAGCCTAGTGAAAACAATTAAAAAACTAAATTTATTTGATTGTATGTCATTAAGGGTCGTATGAGTATTATGTGTAGTGTGTCAAACAAGCAGTACACATTTGCAAGGGAGCTCTTTTCGTTTCGCATTCATTTGCAAGCAATCCCAACGGCTTGTGTTCACTATTTAGCTAAACTGTGCCTTCGAGTGCTGCCAAGCAGAGCGCGGCCCGGCTTAATGGGGCCAACAGTTCCGGAAATGGGAGCCGTGTTAAGTGGGGTCTACGAACCTCGCAGCGGCAGCAGCAGGAGAAGCGGAGGCAGCACTGGCAGCAGCTGCCATCCCATTTTAACCCTAGCCACACACAAGCATTAACGCCCTTCCAGAGATACAACTCGCTCTTGGGTTAGCTAGTTATTTAAGCAAATGTTTGAACTGCTGCCATATCAGCTGCTATCAGTATGTGTGCGTGTGTGTGTGTGGTCTTTGGACGATTAAATGGATTTGATTTTGGGGCTAGCAAAGGCTCTGATTCCAGTTTGTTTATGTATGCTAATATAGGCTGCATATTTGTGGCTGAGCTTGTTTTAGGATTATGAAATTCGAATTGGAAATTGCGCCTGGAGTCGACTAGAGCCGCCTCGCTGCTGGCTAATCGAGCATAAGTTAAGTCAAAGATATAATATGTTTGCTTGAGCATATGGTAAGCTGATTTCAGACAAATAATTGTTAGTCAAACAGGTTCAAGTAGACGAAGAATACAATTAATTAAAGATGATATTTAAAGCAATTGTTATAGAACGAAATTTCTAATTTTTATTTGTTACTCAGATGTGTGCAGGGCAAGGGGTATCATTGAGGGTATCACTCGGTATATTTGTTTAGGTTTTTCTATTTTTAAAACTCTTTAAGTAAATAAAAAGTAGATAATATGGCTGAGGCACTCTGATATCAATAGCTCGATCTGAACAAGTCCAGAAGAGCTTGGAATTGTAATTAAAGATAGTTTTATGAAGATGCATCAAGCATATGTATATATATATTTATAATGCAATTTGCTAATCTGCCAGACACATATCTTATAAGCTGAGATACTAACAAAACCGTTTGGCTTTACTTAAGCTTTTCAACGATTTCATGTTCGCTCTAAGCTCTTACAACACTTTCACTCATGTGGGATCATTGCACTTGTAATGCGGCGCCAGTCTGAACACCTTCGTCTGCTAAAGCAAGCACATTTCCAGAGCATCCTCCTCCTCCGGCACATTCCCATTTAATGCAATTTAAAATGGAATTGCATTTTATTTGCAGAACTTCATTAGCAAAAACTGTTCAGCAAATTCATTACGACTCTGCCAATGACTATCAAAATGTAGGGCACTACAAATGGCTGCAGTCAACCAAAAGTTGACTGTCACACACACTCCTACACTCCGACAGATACACACACACACACACACACACACACACACCTACGAGCACTCGAAATGTCTTCTCGAGTGCGGAAATATTTAAAGTGTCACACACGCTGTTCGGAAATTAAATTGCTTATGCTCAGCCAGTAAAAGTGGCCCCGGGTACGAGAGCTGGCTGAACGGGAAACGGAAAACAGACGCCCCATTACACTGTGCAACAGCATAATTAAATATATGCATATAATATATATATACGATGGTGTAAACGTTTTTTTGTATTAAGCAAAAATCTGCAGATGTTATATGTATATTATTTATATATATTCACTTATCATTGTAGGGCATGCTTTGTAGGACACGGTAAATATTTGCAGGTGAAGTGTTTTCATCTGCTCACGAAATTATTTTTAATAATACTTACATAATCTAATGACTTATTCTCTTAAAGATAAAGGAAAGGTACATAGACTGAACATGGGCTTAGTTGAATGGGTTGGCCTGGAAAGTTTATTGGGCTTGCATAGACAATTAATTTTACTACTAAATAAAGTTGACTTAAGATCACTTATTATTGAAGGAATTTTATTTTTCGAAACAAATTTTATGATATGATGTGTCTTAAGCCTCACGATAAACCTGAGCTTTGCTGCATGGAAGTTAATAAAAAAAAAACATTGATGGAAAGTAGCTCTGGATAATACAATGAATGCGAAAGCAGTTCAAAATCCAACTCTTTTCATGATTATCATTGATCTGCGACATACCAAAAAGATCTTTCCTGCTGTAACTATAATGGTGATCTATTTTAAGAGAAGGTACTTTGGTAGCAATACAATTATTAATATCTTACTTGACTTAGTCAGTGATACATGGCTCAATAATAAAATCGTTAATTCATTTACAGTTTTATGTGTTAACAATATTATTTAGATAATCCTGAAAATATCTCAATCGCACATCAAACAGAACTGTAAAAGGAAGAGGTGCGGAACAGAGCTGGAAAATGTGCTTAGTGCTGAAGCAATGCGCAGATCAATTCATGGAATTTCGCTTTTCACTAACTATCACTGCCTCTTAAGCTATTAAGGTTTTGTGTCATCTCATTTAAGATGAGCTACTGTCTGGCCACTTGCTCTTGGAAATAATTTCATCTGTATGCAATACTGTCTAGACGAACCGCCACATATCTCTATCTCAATAGCTCTCACCTTAGAAGTGCTTAGCCAAATGACCAAGCACATCTACGACTCTTATATTCATATTCATTTACATTCTGCTCTTATTTTAATTAACCGTTGGTCAACGACTGCACAAGAAAGAAGGAAGGAAAGGAGAGGGGAGGGGCCGTTGAGGTGACTAATACATTAATCAGCAATTTTGTGGCTTAGTGCTCCATCCACAGTTTATATACTAGACTGTCGTGTGAATGGCCAGAGCTAGAGGCAGAGGCAGAGGCAGGGCAAGAGCCCGGCCAGAGCCAGTACAGTGCTTGCTAGCAGTCAAGGTGTCTGGCTCCTTGTCAAGCTTCGTCCCGTCTCTCGCTGTGGACGTGGCACAATAACAAAATGACATTGTTCGCTTTTGTTGTGGCATCTTCCACTGTTCTCCTGCCCCTCCCATAAGCATCCTTCCATTTTCATTGCATACTTTTCGGAGTGTTTGCTGTGCATATTTCTGTTGGTTGTCCGCCGGAGGCATTTAAAGTTCAGTGCGCTGTTTTATGGGCTTTGATTTTTAAGTGCTTTGCGGTTAGTTTTTTGAGCGGCGACTTTTCTTTGCCTTGCGTTACGTTGCGATGCATTGCTTTACGTGGTGTTGCATTACGTTTGTTTTGGCCTCTGCCTCTGCAGCATTGTTTGCGGTGCGTATACGTAACATTGTTGCACACACACACACACTCACAGTATGTGGTTATATTTATTAAATTCAACTGTCGTGCGGTGGTTCAACTTTTCGCACAGTTTCAGCTGCTTCTGTAAGCCACCAAAAATGCTCATATATGTTTTCGGTTGGGATTCACGTAGTAACAAAATAACTTTTATCCGGTTTCGCATAATATTTGCGTTAGTCTCTTTTTGCTGAAGCATTTTCGGTCAAAAATTAGTTGGATTTCATTACGGCTTAAATGTAAAAGTTTTTAATGAACGACTAAGGTTGAATTTGTGAATTTTGCTGCAATGAAAACCGGCTAATGTTAATTGATGGTTAGCCATTTAAATATAATTCGAAAGAATAGAAATTCTACTTCGTTCCATTTCTCTAAGCTATTTGTAGCTGCTGCTCCTTCCGCTTGGCAGCTGCTGATTGCAATATTCCCTGCTGCTGCGGCTGCTGCTGAATAATTTAAAGAAATATTGCACAGAGTGTGCCCAGTGCGCTGCTTGAGCTCATTTTAAGTAAACATAGACTTGACATTTTCACTTTATTTATTGCTCACACACATTGGAATAGACGTTCACGTCCTGCTGGCAACAACAAATGGAGAGCTCGCTCTAAGCGTTTGCTCAAGTGTGTGAGATTACATAATAGAAACCGCAAATAAATATATCGCGTACCATAGCCACATGACATACGCAGCAATAACAACAAGCAGCTATGTACGAACATGTGTCTCCGGAGACAGCAAGTGCTGTTCGCTTCCTTCTGCCAGAGGACTTGCAGCTCTGCAAGAAAATCAGCAGCCAGCAGCAGCAAGCAGCAGCAGCAGCAGCTAGCACCAGTAGCAGCAGCTAACGGGTAAAAATAAGTGGAAAAGAAGACCACTGAGAGACTCGTACTCGTACTTGGTCCATACATTCATGATGAGTGCTCCTCCTGCCCCCTTTCAGCCTCAGGCTGGCACTGCAGGAGGCGGGGCTTGGAGGTGCCGAGACTTGCCTCTTGGCTGTTGTCTGTATCGAGGTCAAAGCGCATAACTTAAGTAGCCGACAATAAAATGCATAACATGGCGCTCGGGCCAAAAGGCAAAAAGCAAACCTGAGCGAAAATGTACAAAATATGGCTCTATTTATTTGTACATTAGGCTAACAAGAAGAAGAAGAAGAAGAAGAAGAAGAAGACGAAGAAGAAGAAGATGCGGCAGCAGCACCAGCAGCAGATGTTGAAATACGCGCCTGACAAGTATTTTCTCTCTATGTGTGTGCTCTTATACCCTCACTATAGCAACGCCCCGCCGTCCCTCGGCTTCCACCTGGCTGTAGCAGCTGCTAGCAAAAGGCCAAGTGTGGTGCTTGACATGTGCCGAGAACCCATTGAGCACAGCCCTGACTATGCACTGTTGTTGCTATATTTGTGTGTGTGTGTGTGTGTCCTGCTGGGGCCATAATAATTTCACGCTGCGCTGCAAAGGCTGCTGAGATCGAGGCATAAACCATATTTGAGTCCTTTGGCGCATACATCAAATAATCAAAGCAAATGAAGTTTTGACACTATACGAAACTGGATTAGGAATGTTTTTTATTAAAGTGAAGTGGAAATTTGTCAGGAGTTCAGAATTGAAAAATAAGAGAAAATGTAATATATAAGTCGAGAAGGAAAACTGGGACTTAGAGAGTGAAGGAGCAGAAGAAAATGTGATAAGCAGTGAAATGCTGAATATTTACTGACAAATTTAGTATCTTTATTTTTATTTCTGCTTTGATTTGATTTGTTTACTCAATAGTTTACACCTAAAGAACTTTTCCCATTGCCTGCATTTGCTGCTCTCTAAAGCCTTTTATGGCCACGAATTGCGTATTTGGCGTATTTCGTGCGCTCGCAGAACTTTCGGACAATGCAAACCGCATAATTAAGCGCTGAAGTGTGCGACCGACAACGGCGTCAGCTATTTGAAAATTGTTAACAATGCGCATTACGTATACGCCATGTGGTGATTGTAGTGTTTTTTTCCTCTGCCCTCTCACAGATACCAGGACATGTACAACAATCCGATGAAAGCCACTAATTTGGAGCATCGCGACGTTGTGCTGGACATACTCTCCGATGCCCGGGTCGTGGGCCCGCTGCTGCAGACGGGCATGTTCCATGCGGATGTGAATCGACGCAATTATATGTACGTTTTCGGACACAACAGTGCAGCGGGTCCGTATGCAAATGTAAGTAAGAGAACATTTGAATTACTGTATTTGTATATGTGTATGTATAGATGGTATTTGTGTGGGCAAATGGATTTTCTATATTGTGTGCGCCGTCAAGCTGGCATTCTAATTAAACGGCGCATTTCATTTAACTGTTGTGGTCAATTCTCCGAAACATAAACGGCATAAGAACTCGCTCCCCACTGCGTCTCTTTGGTTAGCTGCTCTCGGCTGGGTCATTCCATCATTGGCTGCCATTTTAGCTTTTCAGCAAAACAATTCACAACTTTGCAGCTGTACGGGCCGCGACGCGTAACGGTCGTAATAAAGGCAATGAACTGCCCTCCTCTTGCAGGAGCCAAGAGCAACAACAACAGCAGCAACACGCGCAACAAAACCAGATTTAAGTTGAGGCCAAGTCGCTAAGTAGACAACGAGCCACTTCAGTGTGGGCGAGGGGAATGCGTTACGGCTTTTGTTTTTGGCTCTATGGCCCGCGGGCGGCTCACTGGTTGAGTGGCTGAGTGGTTGAGTGGTTGAATGGCTGGCTGACTGGCTGGTTGCCCGTTTGCCTCGACCAACTTGTCTGGTTATTTGTGTCTCTGCCGACAGAGTCTGTCCTGGCCGTCGATCCATGCGGCGCTGCTGTTTTTATGGCCTTGCCATGCTTATGGATTTGTTAGTGATTGCCATTGGAAGATAGCCCGTGCTACTCCAGCTATCGCTACTCTGTACATTCAGTTTGTTATGATTAAATGTGTCTATCGATTTGTAATTAGGAGGCGAGCACAGCCATTTGATAGGGGATAATACAACAAATTTGATAGCTTGACTGCCTCATGAACCACTTTGATTCGCATTCATGAAAATTGAATAAGCATTTCGAATTTGGCATAGATTGGAGCTGATATATTGCCAAAAAGCAATTTCAAATTGTCCAATAGCCAACAAAATATAGGATTAAATGGAGAGCCAAGCAGGCAGAGCATAAGAGACAAAGAGAGAATTTAAATATTTTAGCTTATACAAAATGTATAAAAATATTTATTGTTTATTTGGAAATTGAAGAGAATTTTGATAAATTAAGCTTAATTGAAATACTATATAATATTATTACTTAAATATTATTGATTTTCGTTTGTTTAATCATTATGAAAATATTTATATAAAACAAGAAATATATTAATATATGTATTTTTTTTTATTATATTATTATTTTTTATTCTTCTTTTTTATTTTATTTTTAAACAAACTACAGTAAAATTCAATTAAATTTCACTTAAACTACCAAAATATTTATTATTGGTATACAAATATTTAAAATTGAATTTAATAATATCCAAATAAATCATCTAGCATGTAAAAAAGTTTTTATAGCGAGCGTAAACCATTTGACAGTATACAAAATAATTCCTGATCCATTCATAATACTTTAAATACCCGTCAGAATACATCCGACAGCAGAGCTTGACAAACAGCCGAATGGGAAAGAATGAGACAGAGAGAAAGAACAACAACATCCCCCAAATCCGCAAATAAGGAGCACTAAAACAGAAATAATGAATGGGGAGAACACATATAAAAATCTAAATAAAAAGAACGAAAGCAACAAAAAATACAAATAAAACAAATAAGAGAAAACAGCTAGAAGTTATTATTTCGCATTATATTTTTGGAAAGTTTAGCTTTGGCTCTGGCCAGGGGCGGAGGGTACGAAAGTCGGACTGAAACCATGACCAAGTCAACTAAGACCCAACTAAATGAAAATAGAAGTCGATGGGGCTCTCGATGCACTCGACTGGCTCTTTCAAATGCGACAACAATTTGTGGCCAAGTGGAAAGTGCAACAACTTTTTAATAGCCGGCAATTAAAGCATCAGAATATACTCTGTGCAGAGAGTAAAAATAAATATTACTAATAAATAATGAGCAAACGAGCTGCAGTGCTTAAACTGTGTATACAAACTTTTGTTTATTCTGTGTGTTTGTGTGTGTAGTTGTTGCTAAAAGTGGCTTAATAATAGATGAGAGCATGTGCGATAGCTTAAGCGACATTTATGTTTATGCGCTCGAGATGAGAAAAAATGCGAGGACGATCAGCGTAAAGCGCCAAAGCGCATTAGTTGCAAATAAATTATGAAATGAAATGAAATTCACTTAAATAATTCATGCCAAAGGCGAAGCCAAAATGCTGCCACGACGAGCATGAGCTGGATTCTTGGTTACGAACTGGCTGGCTGCCGTTTGCCTACAAATTATCGCAGCGACAACCCAAGTCCTGGGGCCCATGTGCCAGACAAATAAACAAGCCCAAGACCACCCACACAGCCACCCACCCACACACACACACACACACACACACACTTACGCCAGCCCACACTTAGAAGCAGACACATTTATACAGTTTGTGCAAGGCGAGCTTTAACAATGCCGCAACATTTTTCTCCGGCATTTTATTTTTATTTATTTGGCCATTTGCTTTGTTGCCTGTCAGAGGCCAAAGCCAAAAACTCAACTAAAACGCGCACATTTCTGCATAAGCTGCGCTGCTGCCGCTGCACTTGTGGCCAAGTACTCGGATACCCTTTAAAGAGCACTGAAGTAAAACGAGTTGCCTACAACTAGGACCAGGCATGGGGATTTTCAATCCAAGTTTCTCTATTCTTGAATACTTGAATACATATTTAAAAACTGAGTTTACTTGAATTTCTGCTCAATTCAATTCAATCAACGCTGCAAAGGGTATATCGAGGCACACTCACGCCTTTGTCCATGCATAGCTATTTCTATGCTAGGCTACTTAAGCATCCCGCTAGCGACCACGCCCACTCCACTCCACTTGAAACCGACAAACTGACTGACTGACTGACTGACTGACTGACTGGCTGACTGACTGGCCGAGTGTCTGGCCCCGCTCCCCTCCGCCAAGCTCTTGTCTATCTCTGAGTTAAGCTGCGGGCATATTGTAAAACTTTTTGGCACATGTCTTGCATGTTTGCAGCTGAGAAGCTGCCGTCCAAGGACCCCAGAAGAGACACTCAGTACTGTCTGAATGCGGCTCAAGGCGATTGCTTAACTGGCGAAAATGATGCGTGCAAAAGCCGTTCTTAAACGCAGCCAAATTCAATTGCATTACATTAAGCCCAGGAAATAAAAGATATTTATATCTAACTTGTAGAAATATAAGAGCTAATGGAGTTATATATATATATATACATTTTTATATTCAAGTATTTTTCACATGAATAGCAGCTAATAGAGCTAAATTTATTTTCGAAATATTCCGAAAATTCTAAAATATTTCTATTATTAATAATAATAATATTTAATATGTTTTGGCATAATAAAGTCTGCATTTTTGATAGGCACCCACAGCATCACACCGAGCATTCCAACCATGTCTGCTCGGAGCCCTTTTTTCGGCTCTCCTCTGCCTGGTGAAAGTTTCGAGCTGCCTTTTTGATAAGAATGCGAAATAAATTGTGGAAGGAAGGAAACAGAATTCATAAAAATAAATATAATAAAAACGAAACTAAAATTTTTATTTGCGTCGCGAGGGCCAAAAACTTTTCTTCATTCACAATTTTTTGTCTTCCTTTCGTCCTTTTTTGCTGCTGTTAACCGCATTCATAAAAGAAATGCGTCTCAAGACTTGGGTAAATAATAAAAAACTTTTGCAACGTGGCGCGAAATGTGTGGGAATACTTTTGGGTTCCATTCCCAGAAAAAAAAGATGACTCCGACGCAACTTAAGCAACTGCTCCGAAATTTCTAATTACGAAATAGAAAATTACAAATTAAAGACGCCCCCAGCTCGGCGTGGGCGTGTCAGCTGAAGCTTATAAAAGCCCATTAAGATGAGTTACTAATTACGACCTGCCCTCCTCTGGCCACGGGAGGTCGAAGTTCAAGCCACGCCTGCTGTCGTTTACATTAGGGCCAATTTGGCAAACACTTTTGCCAATTCCCGAGGTTGACGCTTAGGCAAATTGTTGCTTCCGCTGGCTTTGGGCTAAATCGGAAGTCAAAGCGAACGAGCGAGATGGAGAAAGAGAAAGAGAGAGCGAGCTAGACAGATAGCTCGATGGGGCAAAACAAACAAAAGCATAAATTATAACAAAATTAACGCATGTTTTTTAAATTGAGTTTCCGAGTTTTATTTGCACGTTTATATTCAATTTTAATGGCGAGAATTCTGTTGGAAGTCCGTGGAAAATAATTTAATAACAGTTTATGATTTTAAATATTCATATCGAAAGCATTTGTGTTGAACTTAATTAAAAGGTCACCATAAATAGGAATTTACATTGTTTGTTTTATTTAATAGTTATTTATGGCCGAGTATTTTGACAACCAAAAGGCAAATTGTGTAAATTTTATTTACTTTAAGCTCGAGCACTATGTCACCTCCATCCCTTGGCATGCCAGCAATATCCTGTCTAATCCAATTGTTGTCTGTTGAACTTTCTATTATTATTCTTCAATGGCATTCAAATAAACATGTGCTGGTTGTTTGGCAACAATTCGGGCCATAAACAAGTATTTATAGTCCATACAATTCGGTTTGTCTCAGATAAAAAGTTGACTGAACCTCGCAAAAGGGCAACAGAACTTGTCTCTGGTCCATGCTGGCTGACTGCCTCTTCCTTCGTTCATCGTCTTCTTCCTTACTTTCGATATTTGCACATTTCATAGAATAGAATAGAAAATCAAAATCAAAAACGGCATTTATCATTCATAAACGCCAACAAAAGCTGGCGACAGCCATGAAAATGAGCCAAAAGAAGCTTACGCAAACGCCACAATGGACGACACCAATTTTTATGAGCGCCAAAGCGAAATGCTTTGTGACTTTGTTACATTTTTCATGGCAACAGTAAAAAGTTGGCTTTATTACCCACCTACTTACGGCTGCAGTTGTTGGCCCCCTCTCCGCTGGCCCACAAACTGGCCGACAGACTGGCCAAATATTTATGCAGCCAAAGCCAAGAAGATTGATGCTGACTGGCCAAAAGCTGCTGAATGGCATTTTCCACTGATCCGGTGTCTGATGTCTGTTACAATTTTCACCACGTTTTCAATGCATATCATAAATCTCGGTGAGGGTATATTGATTTTCTATAGCAGGCCGACAAAAATCTAAACCCAATTCTCCAGATTACAAATGAATAAAACCTAAATTGAAAATGAATAAATTTAGGCTATTTTAAATAAGATTGGTAAAGCTTTAATTCACATTTAAAAAGAGTTTTTTTTTTTTTTAAATATGTATTTATCACTGATAAGAAACAAAATAAGTATAAAACAAAAATATATATATAAACTGATAATATTATTAAATTTAAAAATAAATAAATATGTCATTAAATGAGTATATATTTATTTTAATTGGTTAAATGTTGTATTTAATTTATAATATATATTTTTACATTTATTAAAAATATTTAAATTTATTATTTTATTTCATTATATATTTATTATAAATTTAAAAATAACTATAAAACAATATATTTGATTTTTTTTAAAATAAATTATTAAAATATATAAATAAATATATGTTTATTTAATATAAATTATACATTTAATATATTAATTTAATTAATATTTTTTTTATATCTAATTTTATACATTTTATATATTTAATAATACAGAGAACAGTCAACTTGAATATTCACTTAAATGAAATTGTAATATAAATAGAATGGCTAAATTGAATATTACCTTTATTTCTTCACACTAAATAAGAGTATTTGAAATATTTCTCATTTTGCAATGTGCCCGCTCATCTGTTTCAATTGCAGCTACCGCATAGCATAATGGGCGAGGAGCTGGCGTTCGTTTTTGGTGCGCCGCTGGCGCCGGCCGGACCATTTCCCAGCCACAACTATTCCGTGCAGGAAAAGCTGCTTTCCGAGGCGGTAATGGCATATTGGACGAACTTCGTGAAGACCGGGTGAGTAGTGTTTGAGCCGAGGGCGAATTGAAGAGTGCATTTGCAGAGAGTTTGCGATTGGAAACGCTGCAGGGAGGAGCAGCAGAGAGGGGGCCGCGGAACGACTAGTCGCAGCTCTGCATGCAAATGCGACAGAGACTGCGGATGCGATTGCGAATGCGATATCCAGGGAGCCGGGCTGCGGCACGTTTTGCAATCTGCAACGCTCGGACAGCGAAATGAATAGAATTTTTACTGCCGTTTTTATGATTATTTCGATGCAAAAACAACTCCGAAAACGGGCCATAAGCAGGACATGCAAATATTATTAGTGGCAATGCGTTGCGCCCCTCCAGCCAAATGGCAATCAAAGCCAAAATCAGAGATCGTTAGCAGACATTTCGGATTATATTTTTGCCTTCCTCGTTTCTCGTTCTCCTCCTCTTTAGCCCTCTCTAATATCTGTGAGGTCATTAGCAGTGTGGGCATGAGATTGAAAAGCAAAAGAGTGCAGGAAATATTACAGCAAATGCGGCTTAAGGCGAGACCAACATAAATATTGGAGTCAGGGGAAAATAGGAATACTATGAGATGCCCTGCTAATTTGATACGCTCTCGCCTATTGCTGAGCTAAGATTTCCTTTGTCGTATAATCGTTTCTTTTATAACTTCCATTTCATTTATTATTTATTATTTTTATTTATTATTCATTTTATGATAATCAATGCGGGCATTTAGCAATCCGAAAGCACCTTGGAAGGGCACATTTTTGAACTCTCATGTGCTGGAGTGGGATCGCTATGACTTGGACTGGCCAGAGTTCAACAAGCGTGCCCAGGCCTATCTCAATATTGGTGAGTACAGCACGCTCAGTTTCCATGCCTCTCCAAGTACTCTACCATCTAATCACACTCCCGCGCGCTTTTGATTTGGACAGGCATTCCGCCGACAGTGGGCTACAAATACCGTCAGATCTACATGAACTTCTGGAACAAAGAGCTGCCGGACGAGCTGAATCAAATTGCGGCCATACAGCAGCAGCAGCTGGCCGGAAACGAGGTGATTACGGGTCACATGAGTAAGTACGGGCCGCGTGACAATGGCGCCGAGGATCCGGTGCGTACGCTCAAATTGCTGCTTCAGGAGCCGGTGGCGACGGGCAGTGAGCAGCTCGAAACAGCTGCGGAAAACATGTACAATGCCCCGCCCACATTCGGCCACGTGCACAGGCTGCAGCAGCAGCACCAGCAGGGCAGCGAAGGCGTGGCCTCCACTTCCGTGGAGGAGGCGACACCCAGCAGCGATTATGGGGAGTACGGGGCATCGGCCTCCCCGGCGGCTCCTGGCGAGCCCATTGCCAAATCGGAGACCACGCTGCAGCTGCTCATCGCGCTCATTGCCATCTTCCTGGTGCTGAATGTGGTTATTTACACCACGTTCCTGGTGCGGCAGCGCCGCAAGCGCAGCACCACGATGCAACGCAAGCTGGGCGGCAACATCCTCAGCTACGACGGCGCAAACGACGACGAGCTGAAGCGCTGCAGCAAGTCGCGCGACGGCGACGAGAGCTACATCCTGGACATTGTGCGCAAATCGAACACGTACGAAGCCATCAAGACGGGCCAGCGCTCGCCCATCAACGGCTATGCCATACAGCGACAGCTCAGCAGCTCCACGGTGGACACGCACACCAAGGTCTGTGAGTGGATGTCCGCCACGCAGCATCAGCAGTCGCTGCCCAGCAAGGCGGGCAGCTTCAATACGACGCCACCGCCGGCGGCGGCGGTGCAGTGCGATGGGCGCATCATCATTTGCCAGGACATCGAGGTGGCCGACGCTGCGCTGCTGACGCCGCAGCACATGCACGAGGGGCAGGAGGGCGTGCACTATGAGCTGCTGCTGCAGCGCCAGCACTCGGCGCTCACCGAGCCGTGCGAGGCCGTGCTGCAGCCACAGCACTTCCACTCGCACTCGGATCCCGTGGACATGATCCTGGCCGCCGACGAGCAGGTCACCAGCTTTGTGCACGCCGACGATGTAGACATCAATGTGACCAGCCGCGACGAGGCGGCCATGGTGCTCCAGCCCCTCAGCGCCGCACAGCAGCTGGAGCTGCTGCGCCAACGCAACTACCCGAAGGTGTTGCCAACGGCGCAGGATTTGCGTGCGAGCCACAGCCACAAACGCAACTCGCTGCCGCCGCAGAACTATGCCACGGCGCCGCTGCCACCGCCGCGCACCATCAGCAGCACACTGGGCCGGCGGCGGCGAGACAGCAGCAACATAACCACATCCCCGCTAATGGTGGCCAAGGATTGCGGCGAGGAGGAGCCACGCGAGCCGCCCATCACGCAGAACACGCTGATTGTGGGTCCCATTGTGCCAAAATCGCCGGCAGCCTCGCTTAAGCGGATTAAGCCGGCTCCAGCCGGGCCAGCCGGGCCAGACGCGCCATTGAGCACGCTGAGCGCGTTGAGCGGCTCATTCCAGTCGTTCGAGTCAGTGCCACCGGCGCACGAAGCTACGCCGCCACAAGGACAGCGCACCGAGTGCGTCTATGCCATAGCGGCAAGCGCCAGCGTCAGCTCCATGCCGGGCAGCAGCTGGTCAGCACCCAACGGCGATGTCTATGCGCAGCCCGTGAAGTCAGCCTCGAGGACGTCGCTAATACCGCGCCCGCTGCAGACGGCAGCAGCGACGCCAGCAGAGACGCCAGCTGTCACCCAGCAGGTGTCAGCGCCAGCGGCCACAGCGTGCGCCCAGAGCTCAGCGCCTCCGCCCCCGGCCACGCCCAGTCGCATACCACAACTGCAGCGGCAGGCATCCAGCAAGGAGCCCTCGCCGGCTGACAGCCAGCCGACAGCGGATGCCACAACAGCATCAAATTCACGCATAGACTCCACCATCTCGAGTGGCTCATCGGCCTCGACCTCCTCGGCCTCCTGGTGCAACTCGACGACATCCTCGTCCTCCTCGTCGACGGGCACGGTGCGCACGGAACTGCAGCCGAGTCGTAGCATTGCAACCCATATATAGAGCTGCAGTTGACGCCCCGCTGCGGTCCGCTAAATCTTGCCAAATCCGTTGACGGCTCGGCTTGTGGCGACTGCAACTGCGACTGCGACTGCGAGTGCTCGGCATTTGTTGGTGTTTGCGCGAAATTTAATAATACATTCTGGCCAAAAGTTTATCTTTGACTTGACGGTCGGAGGAGCCGTGCAGCTGCTCGAGCATGGCAGGACCTGCGGCAGCTCGTGGTCGCCTTTGTTGGCAAAAGTTTTGCTAACTGCAAGTTGCGCCAAGGCTTTGATTCAAATTAGAGAGAACGAATATCGAAATAACTAATGGAAATTCAATTCGAGTCAAGACGAGTTTGCCCAACAAATTGTGGTCAAAGCAAGGGAAAAAGAAACGATAAGCTGCAACTCTCCATGAACATAAAAAAGTCTTAATTAGTTAATTGAATTAGAAATGGAAGAAAAGTCAAATAGAACGTAAGAAAAACGAAGAACACGAGAAGAAATTTAAGAGAATCAAAAATGTAATGCACTCGATAGGAATATTAATCTGCATGGTGATTGAAGAAATTTCCAATAGTTGCAGAAATTTAACATTATGCACGAAATGAAACAGCTTTTCAATTAAACTATACAAATTATTGAATCAAAGCAAATGGCACTACATTATTTTGATATTCATTAGAATATCCCCAACAAGTATTATGAGAGGAAAATGTGGGAGCTACTGATTACTTCATATATGTAGCATGTATTTAGAAACATAAGTAGATTGTACGAACTAATTAAACAACAAGTAACGTAATTGGGGCACAATTTAAGGACATTATGGTAGAAGTAAGTTGCGTTTATTTATATAGGTTAATTGCAAATGTCAGAGGAAAAAAGTTTGCCCTCTGTGCTCTACCTGCAAAATGAGCACGAACAATGCGGAATTTGATTGGGCCAAACGATTGGCAAACAGGAGCCCTTTCATAAGTAGTTGCTGCCAGCAGGAGGAGTGGCAGCAGCAGCAGCAGCAGCAGCAGCAACGGCAAACTGTTGGCTATGTCAACATTTCAATAGTTGCAAATATTTCAAATATTTTGAGATACTTAGCCGCTGGGAGTTCCGTCAAACTTGTCACCGCAAAATAGTTGCCAAGCAGTTGCCTAAACTCCATCCTGGCTGCAGGAAGTTCAGCACTTTTATCCTGGGCTTTACTTTTGTTCTCGCTGCGAATTGAGTTATTGTGTCGACTTTGTCGCTTTTCGCTTGGCATTTTATGCAAATTGCTGTCAGGCAACAACTTTGCCCAAAAATGTTACGAAATTCGCTCTGCTGTTCTCTCTCTCTCCCAGTTCTTTCTTCATCTTGAAGAAAAGTTAAAATCCCTGACATAAACAGGGCGTAGAACCAAAGTTCTAATTAAATATTGCGCCCAATTGGATTGTTTGGCTGGCGCCCAGGTACAAAAGGCATTCTCATATTTTCGCTTTTGCCTAAGTAGTATGTTTATATTTGTCTTGCGCTAATTT
Source organism: Drosophila mayaguana (assembly GCA_037075325.1). NCBI lineage: Eukaryota > Metazoa > Arthropoda > Insecta > Diptera > Drosophilidae > Drosophila > Drosophila mayaguana. Next base: position 9,138,963 of record JBAMCG010000037.1, on the reverse strand, counting down.
CGTTAAGTACTTCTGTACTTCGTTAGCAGAGACCCACAGGCAGCCAATTAGTTCAGATAGACTCCATATATATATACATTAATATACATTCAGCTAGTATTTATAGACAAAACTAACAAAAATTTCGCTATATATATCTACAAAGTTTCCTCCGCATTGACACATATTTGCACTTCAAAGAGCGACAAAGCAACGATAAAGCATCCTGCGGCATCTCGTATGACTGACTCGGCTCCTGCTCTTTATCGGCTCGGTGTGTTAATTTAAAGCAATTGCCAAAATTCTTCTTCAGCATTCTCTAGACTCAATTTGCATCACATTTTTCCTTTGTTTTGCTTTTCCCATTTCCGCTCTAACTTTTCCCACATGTGGGCTGTCTAACAGTTTGAATATTTGTGTATTTCTGAGTCTTCTGCATGATGAAGTGAGTGACGTTTGAAGAATTTAGTTAATTAAACCGAGCTAGGTGCATAACACTCTTAGAACTTTTACCAAACCTGTAGATAACAGGTTTTAAGTTTTTTTAAAGAACAAGAGATACAGTTCCATTTCTAAAGCAGTTGAAGCCAACATTATTTAAGCCAGATAAATAGTAAATCTACTCTCTGACTGTATCGAATTCCAGCAGCATGACACTCTATGTTCACTAAAGCAGTTTGATGGGCTGATTTATGCTTTCTATTCATTAAATTTGAAACTCAACAGCTATTCATTACACACATTATAATCGCGCTATTACTATTTTCGATTCCTATAAATTATTCAATGACAATGAATAAATTTATTCATTAATATTCTCCTTTATTGTTTGTTTATTTATTTTATTCAACATGTTTTCCAAAAATTTAAAGTTACTTTACTTATTTTCAATTATTAAATAAATCCATTATTATATTACATTCGTTCATTGTTCGTTTCTAATTGAATTGTAAACGAAACCAAAAAGTTTCTCTCTAAGCTCTACGTTTTTTCGCATTGTTTGAAACTTTTTAGCTGATGCTAAAATCACAGAAACTACTTCAACATTTGACCGTCGACCAGAAAGTAGCTCAAAGTTGGCAGCCGAAAAAATAGAAATAGAAAATTACCAAAAAAATAAAGAAAAAAAAAAATTATTTGCCAAAATTGCTGACAACCGCAAATTAGAGTTGGGTCGAGAATTGATTTAAAATAAACTCTCCAGGATTATTTACAGTTTAAGAAAAGGAGTAAAATAACTTCAAAATAAATAAACAAATGGCATTCAGAGCCGAAACGAGTAGAGAGCCGTTCGCAGTCAGAAATGAAACTTCCTTCAAGCATAAATTCAGTTGAATAACAATATTTTTGCCAAGCCTTTTGATTTATGGCAGACATTTTTTTGTGGCTCGCACAGGGCATATAAAAAATAGTAAGTAAATATTTATTACAGTTTAATATTAAATAGCGTTAAATCAAAAATGTCAGCGAACGAAAAAAAAAGAAACAACAGCAAAATTAACTTAAGTAAAAATTATGTGAAATAAATTTGCATTAATTAAATGAGACAGGGAAGGTAAATAATGATAATTGCTTATGCACACATTGATAAAGCGGCTTAAATGCATCCGGACTAATTAATGCACTTTATAATTAGTATTATAAGATTAATATAACATATCTATATGAATGTATGCCAACACACACAACAATAAACTGGCCAAACATTCCACAACATGACAGGCCCCAAATCCTTAAAAAAAAAAAAAAAAAAAAAAAAAAAAGCAAAAAAGAGCAATCACAAACAACAACAAAAATTAAGACTTGGATGCAAAAAAAAAATTGTAAACAAAAGCAAATATGCAAATTATATTGTTTTTCTGTACAATAATTGCTTTTGGTTTATTCATTTATCGTTTTTTTTTATCCTTCAGTTATGATGTGTTGCAACATTGTTTGACTTTTTAATGCAAATTTTCATAATTCAATAGGACAAATCAACAAAGGACATATCTTTAAATAAACATGTGTAAATTATTTAAAAGCCAAACAATTATTTTTAGCGCTATTTGTTAACGCAAACGTAAAAAAAGAGTAAAGTAATTTAAGCTTGATTAACAAATAAATAAAAAATACACATTCTACATTTAACAAAGACATATTTTTAATTTCGTTTTCGATTGCAGCTGATTATTGTCGCAATTTGTTCAACAATGCGGCTAATGAATGATTATAGCATATTGGAGTTGAATGAGTTAATTTAAAATAAAGCCCAAGTTGAGCAATTTAAAAAAAAACAACAACAACAATTTATGGACGTGCCAAAATAAATTTGTGAAATTTAATATAAAAAGAAAATAGTTGAATTTTGTTTATTTTTATTTATTTGTTAAACGTATATATAGATTTGTTTTTATATTAATTACTGTAAAGTCAAATCTGTTTTGCCACTCCCACAGTGGGCGCAGATAAATTATTTGTTTATCGACCTATGATCCATTATAAGTTTTAACACTTTGATTGCCAACGCGAATATATATTTCCAACTTCAACTACCTAGCACTTGCACTACCCTGGAAAACGCATTTTCCGGTTTGCCGCGCCCCTAGTGAGCGGGTCAGAAAAACATTAGTAAGGAACACACCAGAATATGCTCCAAATTTCAAATCTCCAGCTTTAATAGCAACAAAATGCTTCATTCATAGTCGTCCGCACAGACGAACGGACAGTAAACCAATATACTCATTTCACTCGGGCGAATGAGTATAAAAAGTATTGATTAACATGAAATTGAAGTGAGTATTTACGTACTATATGATGCCCAGTTAAAGCGCCTATTCAGCCCACAGTGCAGCAAATTAATGCATAGCTCTGAGATATAATCAAACTGTTATTTCACATATAACTGAATTTTGCGGTTGATTTTATGTTGTTTGCGGCCGCATAATTATGCCAAAAGAAACACATTGAATTGAATTGCACTAAAATAATAAATTAAATATTTAATTAAATATAATTAGCGCGCCACGCTGTTTATGCTGTTTGCCCACTGAATGATTTTCCAACTCATTTTAGTTTTCACCCAACTGCATAATCGTTTATTTGTTTGCGGTTGTTTGTTGCAGCTGCACTTCAATGGGCTGCAAAATTACAGAATTCACTGTAGGTATTATTATGGCGCTGCAAACAAAACGCGTTTCAAAATGCCAATCGATTCGTAATTAAAGCTCAGGTGTGGCATTTGTGAGTTTTATTGATTTCGACGTTACCAAGCGACTCCATATGTGCTAGGCCCGAAGCTATAATTACAATAAGCAATGAAATACAATAAAAATAATATATATCATATCTTCAAGTTGGCTCCAGGCATATCACAATTTCTTTATAAATATGAATGCGTGTGTTTACATCCAATTTTTTATCTTTGTTTTATGACTTTTGTTACTTGCGGATTTTGCTCATTTCATGCACTTATTTATTTATTTATTTCGCTGCTGCATAAAAACTAAAGGAACAAGAAAATAAAAAATTCGCAGAGTAGCGCAGGAAACTTTATAAAACGTGACTTGGAAGTAGAGAAGTGGGCTACGAGGCGCCTGCCGCCTGCAACATGGCTCCGTGGAATGCGGCATGTGGCATGTGGCAGCGTGGCAACATGGCTTCGTCTGCCGCCTGACTGCCTCCGGCATGACTGCACGCGTCTAACTGCCTTCGAGTAGCAATTAACGCCATGATATTGCGGTTCGGTGGCACGTGGCAAGCGGTACTAGTGCGTGAGTGTGTATGTGTGTGTGTGTGTGTGCGTGTGTGAAACAGAGCGCTGCGTTAATATGCTAAATGAGATGCATTGACAGTCACACTAGCTGGCATTTTATATCTAGCCATTTTTGTAGCTTACTTTCGCAGTTTTTCGTTCCATTTGCTTGCTGTGAACGTAAACTTGGGCCAGACGCTGGCGCAACTGTCGCCAACATCGCGCCCCACTTCCAGCCAAGTTAGTTGCAATTTGCAATTTGGGTCGTTGCAGTCAGACCCTCTCCCTCTGTTCTACTCTGCCCTTGCCACTGTCGCTGCTGCGCTAATTTGGTGCGCCGCCCCCTGGCAGCTCCTCGTTCGGTTCCCTTTTCTTTCTTTTCCCTATAATTGCTTGGCAGCAATTGTTTTAAATGCCCGATGAGCGTACACAAATTGCTCGACTATCACCACGGAGGATGTTGAGCTGCTGGATGGAGACTTTTAACCCAGCTGAGGGCCGTTACACCATGCAACAAATTTACATTTGCAAATAAGAGAACGAAAACCGTGAAGAACTTTATTTTATTAATTAATAATTAGAAAAAATTTAATATTAAATAATAATTGTAGAGTACTTCAATCATTGCTAGATATTCAAAACAAAATTTGCAATAGAACTCGTTTAAGTTTGTAAAATTAAAAAAAAATAATAATAATTTTATTATAATTAATTAATTATATATTTAATACATATTTATAATATACGTAAGCTAAAATTTTTAAATATGAAAAAAAAAAATAAAAACGTGGCCCATATTTTAGTATTGTATTATAATATATATATTTGATTTCAAATCTCTTTACATTTATTTATATTATATTATTTATTTTATATTAATTGAATTAGATATATATATATATATATATATATATATATATATATATATATATATATATATATATATATATATATTAAACCAAATATGTAGAGTATTGTAATACTTAATTTTTTTATTTTTAATATATATTTATTACATAAAATATTAGATATCAAATTTATGTACATTTATTTAAACCACATATGACATTTTTTTATATTAGTTTAAAAATAGTATACCATATTTAAAAAAATTATTTACATGTGTTTTTACACATATATATATATATATATATATATATATATATATATATATATATATATATATATATATTTATTTTTTTTTTATTTTTTTTTTTATTATTAAACATTGAATCGATTAGAAATCTGTGTATATATTGTTTTCTATTTAAATTATTAATATAATTCTAATTCACACATATTTATAAATTAAAGTATATGTATGTAGACCCATTTAAAATTGTATAGCAGTTAAATATCTACACTAACTGTCATACAATTTTAAACCCCCCATAAGAACAGACATAATTCCATTGGATCTGTCGCTGGAGCATTATCAATAATTCGATAGAATTCAGCTTGGTTTCATTCAGTTTTAAATAAAATAGCAGAAGTATATATTAAATAATATGGTAATATATATGCTAGATATATATGTATAAATAAATGTAATAATTAATATTACATATATATAAATATAATTTTAAACTTGACTTACATTTATTATTATTATTATTTATATTATTATTACAATTCATATTTATTTTTGTTGTCTAGTGTTATGTCAATGGTTTCGTGTAGCAATACGAATTTGCGAATGTTTTTATTATAAACAAAGACTATGTTCGTGTGTGTGTGTGTGCATGTGTTTGTGTGTGTGAGTGTGAACCCATGCATGTGTGTTGGCTTGAACTTTTCGCCGTTTCAAGTCGAAATCGATGCGCATCAATATTCAATATGTAGCTTTTACTGGCATCAGACGCTGCTCTAGCTGTTGGCTGTTTTCCATCCATGCACCGCAGGATACCCCGCCTAGCCACGAAAACAGCAGCAGCAGTAGCAATAACAAGAGCAGGAGCCGGAGCAGGAGCAGGAGCACAATCTCAATGCGAATCCTCGACGATTCCATACGCCAAACGCCAGCTGATGTTTGCTTTACGTAATGGAATTGTGCGGTGAATCGCGCGCGGTGGCGCATTTTCTCCTTGGCCTGGCTCACAACGGGTTCTACTGACTTTTCGCTGTGTATGTGGGCGTGTGCGTGTGAGTGTGTGTTTTCTTTGGCTTGGCGGTTCAGAGGCTTTCAATTGGCTTGCGGCAAGCGGCAAGCGGATGGCGAATGGTGTACGGCGGATGGCGTTTGGCGTTTGGCGGCAGGCAGCGATTCGAGGTATGCGTCAATGTTTCAACGTTTGCCAAGCACATTTTCGATGCCGCTTCATTCAATTTATTTTGGACAGAAATTAAATAAAAATACGCATACATTAAACTGCGACACAGCGGCACATTGACATAAGCTGATTATTTTGCCATGTTCAACATAGTTGGCCATCAATGCAATGCAATCGGCAGCTGTTCAGCGGCCTCGACTCGACTGCGGGTGGAACTGGTGGGAGTAGTGGTTCGTTCATGCGGGGGCTTTCAGGCGCACCAGTGTTGTGTAACAGAGCAAACACGTGCTCGTATTAGCAAGCAACTAAGTGTTGTTATTCCACAGTTTTACACCACAATTACCAGCTCCCCAGCCCCGCCGTGACACCTCCCCCGCCCACACTTCCATTGACTACGTGCCGCACAGCAACTACGTGTCGAATTCCCAAATATCCCCGCGCTACACATAAATGTAAGACAATCTGTGTGTGTGCGTGTGTGTGTGTGCGTATATTTTGCTAAGTGCGAGTGTGTGTGTGTGTGTCGTATGCATGTTTTGGCATCCTTCTATAGCTACTAGCATAGCTCAAAGCCTCCGCCCCTTTAAAGTGTGTGTGTGTGTGCGGTTTTTCCCAAAAACTTGTGCTTCTTCTTCTTTTTCTTGCAACGTAATCATATCAGCACCGCATTTTGTCAGCCATCATGCTTTACCTACACGCACACGCACACACATATTCGTGGGATTTGCTACATGCTTTACATGCTGTCCTTGTATTTGTTTGCGTCCCACTTTTTTTTTTTGCTTTTTTCTCTTTGGTTATTGTGCTCTGTCAGTCGCAACATGCGAAGGCTTACGCTAGCCTGAAGGGCCCCTGCGAGTGCACTCTATATGGATGGGCATAGGGATTATAAATAGTTGACGAACACGTTGCCAAATTGTTGAAGCACATTGTTGTGCGAGCAAATAGCAGGAGCAGCTAATGGAAAATCAGGAGCAGATACAGTTGCAGGATTATAATCAGAGGAGGGAAATTTCTATATCTTTGCAACTTGTCGGATGCCATTGCTGTTTATATATATGAAAGATATCTTGGGGACAATAGAATCGAATATATGCCACATTCGCTTTAGATCTTGTTTATAGAAGCATTCATTAATAAGTAGGAGTTATTAATTAGGAGCTACTCGGAGCACTGCTATTGCACACATACATAGGATTATATACACACACATTCACGCTCCCACACACACACACACGTAAGCACGTGCTCTGCTTACTGGGCAGTTTTTGCGATTTATTATACCAACTAAATTGTTGAATAACTTTTCTTCTAGATGGATTTTCTTAATGACATCTTTATCTTTTAGATAATGACATCCAAATGAGAGTTTTTGCCACAGGGGAAGTTTCTAGTATTTGCAATACGTGTGTTGCGAATGTTTGTGGAACGGGAAGAAGCAGCAAAAGCGATCTGATCATTAGGGAAACTCTCACACTAAATTCGAAGTCTCCAGCTTTAGTCGTGCCCAAACTAGGCATAAATAATTATGAATATGTATTTCAAATAAAATAGTTATAAATATATGAATAATAATTTAATAAATGATAATTGATAATTAATGATATTTAATAAATATATAAATAATCAATTACATTTATATTTACCTATAATAATAAATCTATAATAAGTAATATGATTGGAGTTCACAATAAACAAACTTAACTCTGTCTTTAATTGTTTCATTTTTATTAGAGTGCTCTACTGCTGGATTCATATGGGCTGACAGATGGGTAAATAGACAGGGCTAGATGAGGTATCCAATTGATCATGAATATTAATAATAGTTTAAAGGGCCTGACTCGCCAGCCTCCTATTTTCAATATATAAATAATATAAGCCACGCCGCCAAGAGAAGCACAAGATTTATATAATAAAATATATATGTGTATGTGTATTTACATATATAAATATATTTTAATGTACCTAAATAAAAATAGGTACCAAATATTGTCAGTTGCTAAAGAGAATCCCGAATATTAAAGTAACGCTAAATTTTTTGATTTTTTTTTTTTAAATTATTATTTATATTTCTGTTAAATATAATAATTTAAAATATACCTTTTTAAAAATATAATCTTTTATTCTATAACTTACCATTTACACTTTTTTGAGCCCAATTAATATTCAATGTTTGCATTTGTAAGTGAAAAACCTTTTTACTCCCTGGATTCAAAGAACAAGAATATATATTTTAATAAAATTTGTTTTATGCCAAATATCCTAGTATAAGTATTGCCTTATATATGTCATTCCAGACTCCTACATCAGATGCCCATATTAATTCGTATTCTACTCTTGCTCTATTTGCCACTTCAACTGCTGTGCACCTGCGCTAAATCGATAGAGCACACCTGTGCTGCGCTGCTCTCCCCTTTCACTGCAAGCTAGCCGTCCTATTTGCACTTTTGCATTCGTGTTAATAAACTAACGATCCGCAGTGCTCAAAGCTCCAGTTCTCCATTCCAGCGCCAGTGGCGCAGAAAACCGTACACATCATTTTGATGTCAATTATTTTGCCGTCAAGAGTTGACATGGCTTTTGTTCGCAGTCCCCCGCTTGCCACTCGCCGCTCGCCGCTCGCCGCGCCCAGCCCACGCTCTAAGCGCACAGGCCAACAGAAGCACAGATATTCCGCCTTTGCTCTATATGCATACATAGTCGTTGTTGATGTTATTATTGTTGTTGTTCTTGCCGTTGCTGGAAATTCTTTGTCGGATAACTGTGAGGTGGGTTCAGGTTGCCATCGAACGCATCGAGCGCTAGAGCTCGCTCATAGAGACGGCGCTCTTTATGCCTCTGTATGGCTCTGTGCGGCGCTTAAGCTCAGCCAAATTGGAATAGCGAATTGCAACTGGGTAATTGGCAAAAATGGATTTTGTCACATTGTTGTAGCTGATGAAGACGAGGCACAATTAAGGCGCTTAAGGCGGAATGCAACAAGTGAACAGTTTCACATATCGAAGCAGCTCAGCTGACGCCTGACATTTCAACATTTTATCGACGGGGCATACATGTATTTCGTATAAAATTTTTGTTTGGGCTGATGTATTTGACGACACGCTGCAATATACAGGATAACGGTGCACTCAATATATGTTAAATTATTCAGCTTAGTCCAGTTCAGATAGCAGTTCAGATATTGATTGAAATTTAATTGATGGATACCTTCAGTATGTTGTGCATCTGCTGGCAATAGTCGCCGTAGGCGCAGGTGCTGTGCTGCCATCTGGTTGCGATATACGCTGCATGGCGCAGCCACCTAGTGTGCACACGTCTGGCAACGCTTTCACGCTGCTAGCTTTGCTTCCTCTCGAATTTGTACACAAAAAGTTGTAATACAAATCGACATTCGGCTCCACTGTCAAACAGCAACAGCAACAGTCAAAACAGCAGGAGAAAGGTAAAGCCGACGTCGTGGGCGACGCCGTCGCAATGTCGAAGCAAGAAGACGCTGATGTGATTAAAAAATTGCTCCAGCCCGATATAGGCACCGACAGAAAGCAGAGCAGCAGCAGCAGCAAGACCAAGCCCGATGCCGACATTAGCGGCGGGCAGCGGGAGAAGCCTCGATCCAAGAAGCTGCTCAAGGACCCGCGCTTCCAAATACGCCCGCTGCAGCAGGTGGCATCGGCCTGCACAGGTGCGATGATCACCGCCTGCTTTATGACGCCCCTGGACGTGATCAAGACCCGCATGCAGTCGCAGCAATCGCAGCAGTCGCGGCCGACCAAGTGCTTTCTCTATTGCAACGGACTGATGGATCATCTCTTCAGCTGCGGCACTACGTCCACCGGCGCGGGTGGCAACACGCTGAAGCCACATTTTCGGGGCACCCTCGATGCGCTGTTCAAGATCAGTCGCCGTGAAGGCCTGGCCGCCCTTTGGTCTGGGCTGGGGCCCACGCTGGTCTCGGCGCTGCCCTCCACCGTGGTTTACTTCGTGGCCTACGAGCAGTTCAAGGCCAAGTACATCGACATCTACCAGCGACACTTTGCGCCGCCTCAGCTGAAGGGAACGACCCCAGAGCAGAAGCTGCCGCTGCTGGTGCCCATGCTGTCGGGTGTGACGGCTCGCATCTGCGCCGTCACCTTTGTCAGTCCCATCGAGCTGGTGCGCACGAAGATGCAGTCGCAGCGCCTCAGCTACGCCCAGGTGCTGCAGTTCGTGCGCAACATCATAGCCATCCAGGGCGTGGCTGGTCTGTGGCGCGGCCTGCCACCCACCATCCTGCGGGACGTGCCCTTCTCGGGCATCTACTGGCCCGCCTACGAGTACCTCAAGATCTGCTTCAGCGCGTGCGACGAGGAGCCCTCGTTTGGGTTCAGCTTTGTGGCCGGCGTGATGGCCGGCTCAGTGGCCGCCCTGGTCACCTGTCCTTTTGACGTGATCAAGACCCACGAGCAGATCGAGTTCGGCGAGCGCGTCATCTTCACAGACTCGCCCTCCAAGGAGCTGAGCAAGCAGTCCACCTACAGCCGCCTGGCCGGCATCTATCGCCTCTTCGGGCTGCGCGGGCTGTTCGCCGGGTACGTGCCAAGGCTGTGCAAGGTGGCGCCCGCCTGCGCCATCATGATATCCACCTTTGAGTATAGCAAGCTTTACTTCTTCCACTACAATGTGCATCAGCACAACAAGCAGCTGCTGCTGCACAATCCCAATGCCAAGCTGGTCAAGGAGGATGACATCGAGTAGTGGATGTCAATAGTACGATTCCCATTATATTCTCCAACTCTTTTAAACGAAAAGCAACAACTCTCCATGTACATATATATTTTATGTTAAATTATTAAAACCCGGTTCAATTAGCCGAATGAAAATCAATCTGTGACATGCGTCTGCATATGCATATATGCCATGTGTGTACACATGTATGTATATATGCCCTCGGCATATGCTTAAGGCCATGCGAAAACTTGCGTTGACTTCTGCTTGAGTTCTGTTGATTTAATTTAACATTTACACAAGTCGACACTTGAAAGGATGTGAAGGAAATGAAATTGATGGGAAATGAATTAAATATGCGCTGGCAACACTTCCCCTTCCGCACAGCAAGCGTAATATCCGTGGTGATACTTGAGGTTTTCAATACCCCGCAAAGAGCTGAATAAGACGGGAGCTGAGATGATTGAGTTGCCCGTATATTTTTTTACAGCTTGTCTGTCTAAAAAGCTGTTCTGCATAGAAATTGTGTTGACTGTGTTAGCTTTTAGAATAATTTTTAATAATTTCCATTAATACATTAATATTATATTTATTTTACATTTTTATTAAATTCAAGTTGATCTTACGGGATTATGTATCAAGAAAAATGAATCAAGTTCGTTTTACATCAATATTAAATCAACTTCGATTTATTACAGGGAATTTACCAGTCGCATCCCGTCCATTTCGACCGTCTGCCGGCAGAAATGTGTCTCATAAGGATATGACAGCCTGGCAGAGTTGACATATAAGAGGCAGCGACTTTACACTCAATATACATTTTATTTAAAGAGGAAAATAAATTGAGAAATGAAAAATGGATAGCTGATAGATAAAAATATATTATATATATATAATATAATTTACTTTAATGTACGTTTTATTTAACGGAATTAAATATTTTCGTCTTCATTCACACTTCAGTCTGAGCTGCTAAGGACTAGTTTAATTTCGGATTTTTCCTCTTATTGCTTGCATTTTCTTCGACTGCTGGGAAATGCTGTCAATGTTCTCTCGATAGCTTTGCCCATTTCAATTCCTGTTACTTGAACAATAATCGAATTGCTTGGCTGCACTCCATAACAGTTCCCTGGTCACGTTCACAATTCAAAAAGAAAGAAAAACATACATAAAAAATGAAAATGAAAATGAAAATGAGAAAATCGTTGAAAAAGCCCAGAGCGGCTGCTTCTATCGAATTGTGCCAAATCCAAACAATGCGCACAGCACTCCAATGAAGCAGGTCAAAATGCATCGCCAAATTACTTTCCCGAATGCATTTCATATAAATCACAAAAATGTTGCTAAAACTATGCAATTAAGGAGCCTGCTCGTGGCTTGGCGAAGCGGCGCGGGGGAAACTTAATTGGATTTTCACAAGCGGGGGAAAATACTTAAAAAAAAATAATATATATACTGTCAGCACAAGCATACAATGATAAAACATAGTTTTAACCCATACGAATATTTGTTAAGCGTTTATTTTGCAAGCAAAATTAACAAAGCCTGCCCCAGAGGTGGCCTGGCTGGTCTGGGTATGTGTACAAAGAGCATATTTTTGTTTGTGTTGACCGCAATTTGCCAAAGTAGCCAAAAAAGCAAAAATGAAAAAGTAAAAAAGAAAATGAAAGCAGAAAATCCTTGTCAGATAGCGATGGACGCAAAGTTGTGATTCCCACAGACAGTGACAGTGACAGTGATGGTAAAAAATGTGATTTTATGCATGGCATGCAGAGGCGAGAAAATAGATGGGTAAGAGTTGTAAATGGTATTTCAAAATTTATATAATTAATTTAATATTAACAAAAAATTGTTAAATACTTTTTTTAATAGTAGAAAAATTATAAATAAAATTTTTAAATATTACTAAAAAACATTTTTAACAGTAAAAAAAATTAAAATTTTCTATAAACTATTTCAAATATTTTTATATAATATTTTAAAGATTTTTATAAAATATGTTAAATATTTTTATAATATATTTTAAATATTTTTATAAATTATACAAGACTTAGATCTGAATTTGAAAATATCTACTCCTTAATGTCTGCTGATAATTGTTGGTTAAAATTTGTTTATACCTATCAAAAAAACAAAATTTTGTTTCAATAAATAATAAGTAATTTATAAATGTTGAACTTTCATTTAAATTCAATTAGATCCAAGCTTTTTGCAAGTACATCAAGTACATCAAATATTTGTAAACATGTAAAAATAATAAACAAACATATAAATGTTTTGTATGAATAAATTAAAACTATAAATGTTTATAATTGATAAATTTATTTGGCTTGCAATAAATATTTAATGTGTCGGTTATAATATTTGTTGTTTATGTGGTTCGTTCTATATACTTTTTTGCTTTTCATGATTTAGAATATATATGAATGTTTAAAATATTTGAGTTAGTTAAATATAAGAACTTTACGTTACTTCATACACACAGCTTCATATTGCCCATCTCCAGCCCAAGCAAAAAGACATATATATATATAACACACACACATACATATAAACCTACATACATATAAGTTTTGTGTGAGGGGCAACTGGTAAAATGGCATTTAACGTTCAAGTTTTCTTTGTTAAACGAAAATTGGCAATAAAGCGCATTAAAAATATGCTTTCACTTAAATAATTGAAATTATATTAAAGTGAATTTCGTGCCCTGCGTAAGCCAATTTGTTACTTCAGCCCATGCAGCGCCTCCTCCTGACCACACGCATCATGGGCAACCCCACCGCTTATACAACCTTTTATATATATAAATATCTCTCTCTCTCTCTCTCTCTCTCTCTCTCTCTCTCTCTCATTTCTTTTGCTTATTGCTGGTCTTGGGGCGTGGCCGTAGTCCATATATTCAGACGGGCTATTGCTTGTTTTTTTGCCGCTCAAAAATATTTGCGCTAGCATCGGGGAAAAAGCGTTGTTGATGGCCTGCCCAATCGGGGAATTGTTGTGCTTGTTCTGCTGCTGCTCAACTGCCGCGGCGGGCTTCGTTCAACATTTGCCAGGATATTGGCTGGTTGGGCGGAAGTGAAGGGGCGAGCTCTCATAGAGTTTTATTTTTGCTTATTGTGTTTTTCGGTATTTGCATTTAATTGTTGTATTTAAAATATTCCAGCACGCACGGCCACATCCACATCCACATCCACATCAACTTTATTTATGGCCCCTAGCTTGTCTGTCTACCCTGCAAAAACAGTGACAGCGTGTGGGCGTGGCAGGCAGTTTGGCTACCCAATGCCTGCTCGGGAATCAATTTCGGACTTGAGCCATAAAAATGATTTAAGCTGATTGAATGGCCATCGAGCGGGCGATTGCTTCAGCTTCAGCTTCAGCTTCATCTCTTTGTTGCCAGCTAATGCGCTCCTTGAATAAATTAACGATTTTGCACAAAATTCTCTTCCGCTTTTAATTGGCTGCTCAAAGTGCAAACTGTATCGAAAACTATTTGCTTAATTGCTTAATTTTATACACGCAGCATTTGCTCAAGCCTGAGCAGCAAAAGCCTTGAAAAGTATTTCGCTCGAGTTAAAAAAAAAAAGTGAAATTTTCTTCTGTTGATTTTTCTCTTAGCCAGCGCCCAAAGGACGCATGACCTTGTCAAGAAGCGAGCGTTTAATTAATTTCTAGAGCTTAGGTATATAAATGGCAGCCACTGCTCAAACAAAAACTCAAACTAAAAGGTGAGAGATTAACCGCAGGATACCCTGTAAATATGATGCTTGACTTTTAATTTAATCTTAAATATTCATATCGATTCATATATCATTCATATCATTCACTTCCCTCTTAAGGCTCGCATATATTATTGATAAATGAGTAATTCATTAATTCAATTTATTTGCATTTTTTTATCCAAATTAATATACTCCACTCTTCAATTAGTTTAAGGCCCGACCTGCCCATAAATAGAGTAATTAACGGATGACGATGTGCCCATTGTCCTACCTTGAGCTATTTTTATATTGTAAGGAAATCAACAACAATATAATTCCCTATTGTGTCCACACTTTATGGCTCCAGGGTAGAAAATAAAAAACAATGGAAAATAAAGCAGAGCCGTGCAAGTGCCTTAAGTCTATTTAAAAATGCTATTAATTTTTCACGGCCTAGAAAAACGGCTGATGTCTTTAAACGGCGGCCAACGCAAATTTTTAATTAGGCAGCCTTTTCGCAATCGCAATTTTTGCGCTGTCCGTACCCAGACGTTCGTTATCCTTTTTGTGCTGTTTGCTCTCAGGTGCTGGGGCTCGGCTCTTTTTTTAATTAAAAAGGAAAGAAAACCATAGTAATATTTCCAGGAAAAAATATTCCGGTTCCAAGGCTACTCAATGTCCTGTGCGTGTATCCTTTGGCTGCGCTGCTCTGATTATGCGAGGTGTTTGTAAATGCGTTAAGCGGATCTTTGGCAGTTATGAATTTCAGTTTATTTTGATTTAAATCGTATTGCGGGTCATCTGCAGCTCTATCAAGTGCAGCCATTCGCTCGCATTTTCAGCGCAATTTGCCTGCAATTTTCCTTACCATTTTCATTTTAATTTTAATTTTCCAGTTTCCTGTTTCCAGCTCTCCTTTTTCACATTTATTTGTGGGCGCGCTGCTCTGCCATGTGGCATTTGGGTCGGTTTGTTTTGCTCTTTGCCAACTAAATTATTAAAGCGATAATGGCCCGTAAAACTCATAAATTGCGAGGCCGCGAATCGCGAAATGCAGGCAGCTGAAAGGTGGCCTGCCATTAAGCGCTTGGCTATTTATAAAGACTAATTGATCTCGAATATCATTCCTGGCTGTGGAATGTCTTGTAAATAAGCTTTTTCGTGTTTCATCCAACACGAATGCCTGGCAATCATCTGAGTAATTTGCTGTACGCCTTTTCGCCTTTGTTTTGCATTGTATGCTAATCGCTTTTCATAAACTTTTCATTATTTAATCTGTTTATTATTTCCATCCTTGGCATGAGCGAAGGCTGAGCTGAATGTGTCTCTTAACCCACAGCACGAACAATGTTTAGCAATCTCTGAAAGATTTTGCTGAGCTGTGCCCCATTTGCTGTCTATACGCAGCTCATGAATAATTCATGGGTCAACTTTAAAGCGACATAGAGAGCAGAGATGAAGTGAATAGCAAATGAAGTCATATACATATTTATTTGCTGCTGAGGTATTCTCTATATGTGCAAATCTTAAATAATAATAATAAATTTCTAGATTGAAATACGTGAAAAGAAAGAAATGTGTACAGAAATTTGACTAGAAACACAGTTGACTCACTTAAGTTATATTTTCATGCAATTTTAAAAGAAAAGTATTGTTATTGGCATCAACTTTACAGGGTATTTTCCAGCGCTCTCAAAAAGTTACCTGACTGAACTATGGTAAGTGCAAGGCCTTGGCAAACTCAAATACATTTTATTATGCAGAGTAAAATGGAAATAAAATTAAGCTTTAAATAATGTTAGAAAAATAATTACCTTTGTGAAAATAAATAAGTAAAGAGCATGAAGTGTGTTGCCAAAAGTTGTGGCCATAAAATATTTAAAAATTGCTAAATTGCTTTTACTAGAGCAAAATGTGTGGCAATTGCTTAAATTCAATTTGCATACTCAACAAGAATGAAAAAAAAACCTACACAAAACAAAAAATATTGAAAAGTTTGAGGGCGAAAAAAATGAGAAGAGAAAAGAAACAAATATTTCACGGCCTGTTCTAACTGATTTGCATGGAAAGTTTGGCCAGGTCGAGTCCTGCTTTTTCTGGCCCGTACACAGAAATGCTTTCTCTTTGTTGATAACACGTCATATGCAAATATTTACACTTACACACACACACAATTCCTCGTATGACCCTAGGTAAAAGGGTCGAAGCTGTGGCAAACTTCGCGCACTTCCGCCGGAACAGAAATGCGGTACAAGTTGCTTCATTATGACAGCCATTGTTGGTTTGGGAAAAAGGCAGAAAGGGACATAATTTAATTAAGGTGGGCCCGAGTTTACTTAGGAGTTAGAAACAATGAACAATGACGCTTCAGAGAGCAAATAATTCTGCACAACAGATGCAATTAATTAATAAGAGCGAGAGGAGACAAACTATATGAAAAATCAAGAAAGAGTTTTACTGCGGCCAACGTCTACACAATAATAGTAGAATAGAGAATCTTATGTAGGAATATTCAAGGGTTAATTATAAGTTATATTTATTATATATGCAACTTTGAGATTGGAAAACTGTGGAAGTCAAATCCAATTAATAGATGAATCAGTAGAAAACATAGCTCGCAAATTCCCAATTACCAGAGAGCTCAGCCTGGCTAAATTCATTCACTACGATCGATCGCAAGAAAGCTGTCATATTCCAGACCCATTAGAAGGCTAAGACGATGCCAGTTTAAAAACATTGCCCTAAGCAATAATTAAATGAATTCTAATACAAGTTCAAATTAGTAGACAATCTATGCTTAAAGAAGAAAGAATTTAGAGCGAAAACAAGTTCTGCTGCTTCATAATAAATACAAACGAAAAAAAAAATCAGTTTATGCTCTGTTTGCGAGATCAACCGAGGAATCATATTCAATCGCTCTCGTTTTGGTTTTCTGTTGAGAGCCTCGAGTTGAGCTATTCGTATGATGCTCTTTCAACGAACATCGTTCAGGGAGCGCTACGATTGACGTTCGTCTAATGAGACTGAGAAAGTGAGCACATGAGCGATCTTCACATTCACATTCACATTCACTTACACAAAGGCAGTCTCACTTCCAGTGTGCCATTGATATGATGAGCGAGCATAGCACGCGCATGCATACCCCTACATACTCTGTGCTTCATTTAAGTCAAGCAAAATCGTTCAAGCACCGACACAATCGGCTGCTCTCTGAGTTTTTCTCAGAGTTTCAGAAAGACATCGACAAACGGTCAAGAGTTGATGCCAGTTCTAATCTTCTATGC
This sequence comes from Drosophila mayaguana, assembly GCA_037075325.1. Lineage (NCBI taxonomy): Eukaryota > Metazoa > Arthropoda > Insecta > Diptera > Drosophilidae > Drosophila > Drosophila mayaguana. The sequence goes on along the minus strand of JBAMCG010000037.1, from coordinate 9,121,292 downwards.
AGTCCTAATATTCACTAATTAATAGCGTGTCGATTTCCATTTCTCTTCCTCCATCAATCCCATATTTCTTATTTTATATTAATTTTCTTGCAATTATTTTAAATAAACCTTGCATTTTCATTAAAGTCTTTCTGTTTCCGCTGTTAATAGGCTTAAAATTGTAATTCCATGACAATAGTATTCATTAAATTTGCTGCCTAATCATATTTCTTTGTGCGTCAATGTCCGTTTTCGTGATGGAAGGCACGAGATATAATGTAAGCTGACAAATATTAATATGAAGCGCGCATTTTTTAATTTTAATATTTTCGCGTACATGGCTCAGTTTCGTCAGCAGCAGCAGCAGAAAAAAGTCTACCTTGACAACACAGAAGTCCTGCGAAGTCTCGCCAGGGGGTGGACCACGCGACACTGATGCGCAATGGCAGGCGACAATGATGCCCGGGATGCGGATACTGGCGCTGGCAGCCGTCTCCAGCTGCTGACAGGAGGTTTTCATCAGGTCACTCACACACACATACGTGTTCTGCTAGCGAGACATCCATCAGTCAGTGCACAAAATATTTTTTCGTCACTGTTGGCTTATGAAATATGTTGCCACAGCTGCCGTACGAGCACGGGAATTGCCTGGACACTGTCATCCAAAAGTTGATGGTTCGAGGGTGTTTCCATGCGGCATACTCATCGTGCTGTCTTCAAATTAATATAAATTACATGTTTCGTATTAAAATGATGCATTGTTTCACTTGTAAATTCAAATACGAAACTAGACTCAAATCAAGTTGTTCATTTGCTTCTATATTGAATCTCTCGACTCACGAATGGCTTTGATTTTATTTCACAAAACATTTGCATTTATACAAATTGTAAAGTAGCGCAGAGTTCCATGGGTTTCACTCTAATTTCATGTGTCGGTAAATAATGCTTTTTTGCAGGCGCTGTAATTTAGTTGCGACGACGGCCAGGACAGCGACTAATGACTCGGCATTTCTTGCCCGCCAGCCAAATGAGTCTATGTGTGTGTGTGTGTGTGTGTGTAGAAGTGTGTTTATGTGGAACAGATGTTGTCACCGCTGCTTGCCATTAACGCCCAGTGGAACCGACAAAAGAAACGAGATGAGAGCAAACTGCAACTTAAGTGCGAGAGCAGCATAAAAATCATTAAGCTGCAGCTGGCATAGCTGAACATTTCACACCGCACAGCACAGCTGCCACAGCCGCCACAGTGGAACACCCACCCAGAGTCAGTGGCCCACCCACTGGCAGAGGCAAAGACAGGAAAATGCATCTCTTTGCCTGCCGACAGACATGACGTATGAGCTATGTATATAAATTTCACGGCACATCACTCATACGACCCGGCAGCTTTAATTACATTTGCAGCAGGAGCAGCACACAAGCCGAACAGCATTGCATTTTCAATTGGATTTGCATATTGGCATCAAATGAATGGCATTAGGTGAAGCAGAGCTAGGGAATTATGTTAGGCAAAAGGCGGGGCAATTACAAATAAATCAATTAACAACAATTGAAATATTTCCCAGTCTTAAACAGCAAATGCTCTTATCAAGTCTGCTCTCGTTAGCTGCCTTAATTGATGTATTTATTTGAAGGCACATGCAATTTTCATTAACTGAAGGGCATTGAATGACTCTCGATATTGTTTTATATGATTGAATGAAGTGCACAAAGCTTGAAACTCAGTACACTTAAAATGGATTGGAATAATCAACCAAATGAAACTGTTTGCATTGAATTCGCTATATTTGCATTTAGATTCACATATTTCTTAAATTTATATTTTTGTTCACACCATATCGATGGCCGTCGGGAAGTGCAACCGCAAAACCACACTGAAAAATGTCTATAGTGTTTAAAAATTGTTTCACACAATGCGCTTAATGAAACAATTTCAACAACAGTGAATGGCAGCAATTACTGTGCCACGCCCAAACAACAAAACAGAGAATAGACAAAGGGGGGTGCACTTTGGAGAGCAACAATGACTAAAAAGCAATATACGCGTTAATATATTATTTATTGTGATCATATTATTATTACACCTGCACAAAAGGCAGCGCCTAAAAGCACGCAGCAAAAAACTGAAACAGAATCAGTTATAGAGAGGGCGGAGAGAGAGAGAGCGAGAGGAGCGAAAAAATACGTCATTTAAGGGCAATGGCTACTATTGTTGTTATTGTTTCTGTCATTGTCAGGCGGGCAGACAGACAGACACTCACACAGTGAAAGCGGCATTTATGCTGACTGATAAATAACGACACAATTGACTCGCAATCGCGCACACGTTAACGCTCGCTGTGTGAAAGAGATAGAGCCGAGGCTAGAATGAGAGCAGTTGCTTTATAGTAAGCTGGAGAGCAGTATACATTGATGGAACGAGCCCCACACACATACACTCTAGAGCTGTAACAGACGCAGAGTTGCGCACACGTCGCACGACACGAAAAGCTGATGAGAAATTTACTATTCAAACTAATTAGATAATACCTAATCATATAAATTTAATGAAAGAAAAAAAAAAAAAAACAAATAATCTTTAAAACTAGAATAAAAAAGAAAAAGAATATGGTTAACTTTATTCCATAGTAATTTTATTTATATTAATTATTATTTTTAACAAGTCAAGATTTCAAATTTAATACTAGCAAAGTATAATCCCTAAAGCCATAATGCAGTATTATTATTACTATTATTTTTTGTATTTTTTTATTCACATATAAATTTATATAATTTATTTTTTTTTATTTTAAACATTCACATCTCCCGGTTTTGTTTATCTATTTACTGTTTATCTATTTACTAAATAGTTATTTGCTTTGCAAATTGATATTTGTTTATATGATTTTCAGATCATGCGAATTATTTTTGTTCCAACAGATTTCTGCATTTGCAGCACTCTGCACGATTCAGGCACGCTGCCAGCTCTAGGCTTTAACGTTTGTACAGCTTTTATGGTTGCCTTTTCACGCATTTTCCTTTTCCTTTTCTTTTTTTTTCATTTTTGCTTTTCATATTTATTTTCATATTTGTATGGCATGCTCTTTTTTGTAGCCAACTGTAAAGCGTATTCATTTTTTGTTGTTTATCAATATTTGCCTGCTGTATTGCTTGATGCACATATCGATAAAAAAAAAAATATATATATAGATGTATATGCATGTACATTTATATTTATAAAAAATATACCTTTATTAATGACCAATATGTGCAGATTTCCCTTTGACAGCCCTTTACTTTTAGCTCTAAGCCCCTCGCTTCCCTCTATGCCTGGCATACAATTTTTATTTAATTCTCACCATTTTGTTTCTGTTTAAATAACGTGCAAAATAATCATTTTTATTCGACACCGCGAAAATATTGCCAAACGCTCTTAGCTGGGGTCGCAGACTCGCACAAATAAAAAAGAGAGAAAAGAACGATATATATTTATCTCTTGACTGTTTGGCATTATGCATCGTTCAATTCAAAACTCTGGCATCCCGAATATTGATCATGATTAATGGGCCTGGCATATATTTGTAGGCGCAGAGATTTAATTCAATTGCAGCATAACAAAATACGCAAATTTCCAAATAAAAACAGAAATCGATTTGGCCTAATGGTTTCATCTACAGCGCTGAATGTTCAATTTCAATTTAAGCACACTAAAGGAAAATTAAAGGTAGTCGGTATAAGTTTTTTATTTAAGAAAGGAAATGAATATGACGTAAGGCAAAATATTTCCATTACTTGGGATGGGAATGAATAAATTGTGTATTCTATATGTTTTCTATATGTATGTATGAGGGAAAAATTATATAATTATAAATTGAATTATAAAAAAAAATTATTACTTAAAAATAAACATGGATCTATATTTATGATTTGAAGATGTGTGAGATTTAATTATATATGGTTGATTTTCGATAAAGTGTTTTATCGATAATAAGTCGGACGGACAGGACTAAATCGATTCAGCTTTTGCCGTGATCAAGAAAACATACACCTTATACGCCTCCTTCCACCTTTCACAGGGAATAAAAATATTGTATATTATTATGCGAGTGAATAATTTTTAATTTTCAATTTAAAAACTTAATAAACACTTACCTTTGCAATATATATTATTAAATAAGTAATAAACACTAATAAGAATAAATAGTAAATAATAAACAAATATTATTAATAATTAGGTCAGCTCCAGATTTAATTTGCATATTCTGTTATACATTTGGATGCGAAATAAAATCCTAATTATTTTTGAATGGACCTTAAGATATTTTAGTTGCAAATAAAATAAAAATAGCTGGTAATTTGTGAATACATTTTTTTTCTTTCAGACATTCAATGAACTGGAATCTGAGCACTGAAATCTGGTTACAAGAGTCCACTCGTCAAAGCCCCACGTCTGGCACGTGGCAAACCAGTTAATTATCACGCACGTTTTAAACTTAATTAAGCTGGCCTCATTGCAATTACCGGAATATGAACAGCCGCAGCCCCTCGATTAACAGCCTGTCAAACTTCATTCCGACAGGCCATTGACAGCACACAGCATGCTGCAAATTGTTGAGATTGCTGTAAAGAACTGAATACCCATTAGCTGAGACTAGGGCACAACTGCTTCTGGCATTCCTGTGTGGATCGATGTAAGTTATACTAACTAATGATTATTACAATTGAGGTCTGGCAATATATGTAGGAATATATGTATATATAAATGTCTCGATTGACACTTAAACAAATATCACATTTTCATCATTGGGCGTTCAATTATGCAAATGAATTTTGTGCGCAGTGTTAAGTTTGGTGTGGTGCTTGGGTGGTTGGGTGGTTGCCACGCTGTTGGCAATTAACTGCAAAGCCGTTGTCATTGTCATTGTCACTTGCACACAATGTTGCTGCAACTACTTTGTTGCTGTTGTTAGTATAGTTGCTGCTCGTGCTACTCCTGCTACTGCTGCTGCTGAAAAATGCATGAGTTTGCCGGAAGGCGGCCACCACGAGCTGCTTTGGCTTCGTTGATCCCCTTTTGGCTGCCAACAGCGAACGCACATACATACATATATATACATATATATTTGTATATACCGACAGCTAGTGTCTGCTCTCTAGCATAATTTCCGCATACATCAGTCCTGCACACTTCACTAGGTTTTTTTGTGCTCATCCGCTTTCACACATTTGAATCACTTGCAACATGTGCTGCCAACAATAATAAAAACGCAACAGCAAAAAGAAAGTGCAGAAAAATACAAAATATAATAATTAATTTTCATGGTTTTTCTTTTGTTTTTCCTTCTGTTCTCAGCTGTCTGCTGTTTGCTGTCTGCTGTCGGCGGATATGCTTACACTTGTCCTTTTCAGTTGTTGCAACAGCATTTTATATGCTCTTTACTCGGCTGGCAGCATCTTGCAACATCTTGTTGCTGCTGCTGCAGGTGTTAACCAAAGAAATTTCCCAATTGTGCCTGATGATGTTGCAGTTATTCTTGTACTCAAACATTGCTTTAAGCGGTTCAGTTTCTCCTCCTTCGATTACGGTTATGTAATTTATGGTAATATTATTTGTCGCTCCTTGAACTGCTTTTGGGCAAATTTAAGTATCCAGATAAGTAGAATATATTTCAGCAAAATAATCAGTAATCAATTCAAATAGCAGCAACAATAATATTCCAATTAACATTCAAATTGCAATGCATTGAGTCAAGTTTACATTTGATTTAGATTAATAAACAATTTTAATTACCTTTACCAAGATATTGTTTTTAGCCCGTGCAATTATCTGAAGTGCTCACAAGCCTCCTTTACTATAGCCGGACTGTGCGAGTCTAGAGTAAATACGTAAAGCATAAATAATAATAGTCCGCGCTGAAGTTAACATCTGCAAGCAACTTGTAAAGTGCGGCTAGGACCAGTCGAGTGCGTTGCGTAGTCAAGCGGATTTATGGCCAAGTCCTTCACACCGACTCATTCGCCACTTTGACGCCCCTTCCATCTGGCCGCATTACTGGGCTCACTATGCTCCCACCCAAGCTGCGGCAAACAGGTAAGAGCGGTTGCAGCAGCAACAGCTGTTGGCTGAGCAAAACCGCAGACTTAACAGCCACAGCAAGCGGAGTATCAGCAGCAGGAGTATCAGTAGCAGGAGTAGCAGCAGCAGCAGCAGGAGTAGCAGTAGCAGCAGCAGCAGCAGCAGCAGCAGTAGCAGGAGTAGCAGCAGTAGCAGCAGGAGTAGCAGCAGCAGGAGCAGTAGCAGTAGCCGCAGTAGCAGCAGGAGTAGCAGCAGCAAGAGTAGCAGCAGCAGCAGCAGCAGCAGCAGCAGCAGCAGCAGTAGCAGCAGGAGTAGCAGCAGCAGCAGCAGCAGCAGCAGCAGCTCCTTTGAGTTGTTTGAGTCTGCTGCTCATAACGGTTAAGTAGTAATAATAATCGTAAAGGCAGCTGAAAAGAGTCAAACCAACTTGAGTCGGGTATGATCAACTGGTATATAGACTGCATATATAATTTGATTTCTTCTGGTTTATGTTCTGTTAGCTCCAGCTGTTACATCTGTTCCTCAAGACCGGCAGCCCTTGCCCTCGACGTTGTTGTTCAAATTTAAATATTTGATTCCAGAATTCGTGTACTGAATTTAATAATCGTCTTTGTGTTGCTGCTCGCGTTGGCGCCAGCTGAACTGCTGTATTCCAGTTCCCTGCCCTGCATAAGGTTCCGCTCGATGGCCGTATTTTAAGCTGGTATTAATTATATTGTAGTGCTCGAGCATCTTATCTGCCGGCTACATATGCCATTTAATTTTCTGCTCCAATTGTCCTGCAGCTCCTTATTGATGACGACAGCCCAATGTTAATTAACTGCAGTTTTAATGGACCTCTCAACTGGAGGTGAGCTCCACTACGGTTCACTGCGCGCAATATGCAGACGAGCATATTTAATTTCATTTCATTGAAGTAGCACTCGACATTCATTTGATACGTTTTAATCAATAATATATGAAGCTGAGTATTTGAATAGAATAAATTTCATATTGGCGTAGGTTCGTCCTTTAATTGTAAATGGCATTTAAGTGTTTCTTATCCTAAAATTTTCCTTTTAATCTTATCCTTCTTGAACTGCATTGCTCATTATTTCTCACGAATTTCCCTCAGCCTTGTCATAAACTTGAGCCTTTGTTTTCCTCTTCAGTTTCGTGCCTTTTACTGCTGCTGCTGCTATTGCTGCTGCATATCAAATCCCACTTGCATAATATTTTATTATCCTAAGCGCCCTCTTCTTCTTTTTTTTGTTGCTTTTATGCCTTTGTTCTAGGAGAGCCATCCTTAGTAGTAGTATTCCATTCATAGCAAGTGCTGCGGCTATCTCGCCCCACTGTGCGTGAGCCACTGTTATAATCTGGGCAAACACTTTGCCTGGCGCCTGTTAACAAGTGCAAGTGCGGCTTGAATTTAATATTGGCGTCGTCTTTTGTTGTTGCCGGTTTTGAATTTCTGTATTTCATTTTATGCGGCCCGCCCCCTCGCCATTTTTATATCAACATGTATACGTAAATTCTTGGCAGCAGCTCCTCCCACACACAGCCGCACACCCGCACACTCAGAGCAGTTGGTTAAATCCTTTACACAAGCTGTTTGCCGCGCATAACAAAATAAAATAAATAATCCTGTTAAATGGCAGAAATCCAAGGCAAACCCCGAGCAACAACAGGGACACAGAAAAAAGAAGGAAAAATGAAAACGAAAACAGCATCGCATTTCGTATCCAATTTTCTTCTGGACGGGCAACGTTTTCTGCAGCTCCTGCTGTATCCTTTGTACCGGTGTGTGTGTGTGCGTGGGTGTGTCCTATGCACACGTACGCGGCTTAAGATTTTCTCATTCATAACGTGATTTAAGGCATTTCCCAGGCATTGCAGCAGCATCTCAACATCGACTGCCATCGGGGCTCCTGCGACTCCTTTCTACCTTTCTACCTAGCCGCCTATCTGATTGATGCCAGTTGCAGGTGTGCATTCAGCGTATAAATTGATGCACTTCTTCTCTCGATTTCCACATATATATATATATACTTTTACTGTGGCAGGCGCAATGAAAGATGCAAATGCAGGATGCTGATGTCCTTTGGCGATGATTATTTGGCATCCTCGTCAGCAGCTTGTGTGTCCTGCATGGGCTGCCAAGCTCTGGATATGCCCTTAACGAGCACTTAAACGCCTTCTCACTTCGCTCTTGGCCGGCAGTCGCGGAAATTTCTTGTACAATTTAGTATCAGCTCATAATCGACTTGGGGCCAGCTGGCAGCGGCGCTTTTATGGCCACTTAATCTGTTTAATTAAAAGTCTGGCATTTGATAGCAAGTGCTTTAATATGCGAGCCTGGCTCGTTGTTAAGAGTGTCGGCAATTAAAACCAAGCAACATCCACCATTCGGCCAAGTGCCGCAATACCTTTCGAATCTGATGAGCAGACGCACAAAATCAATAAGGATTTCCCATTGCTATGCCATGTTCACTCGCACTTTGCCTACATCTGCTCGCATTTAAGCGGATTATTCTGTTCTAAGGCTCAATGTAAAGTGTGCATTTATGAGTCGCTCTCGGTTATTTTTCTATATTCAGATATCGCTTTCCGACGGACTAACTCTAATGTAATTCGATGCTCTTTCGGAATGCGCCAAAAGCCTAAGCTTTGATTTGATATTTATATCGTCGCACTGGACCATGTACTTCCGGCATTGATCTATACTTGTGTATGACTCTCTCGACTATCAAACTCTATTGCAGCTGCCAGTAATTTAAAATTCGGCAGCTGTGCACACTTTTGAAAGGGTTCAAATAGACGCAGGAGCAGCTGCTTGAGACCTCGATAATTTTGGCTTTCAGGTCATCATCATCTTCGAGAAATCAATCACAGCGCTCCAACGTGGGCATTGCCCTAAATTGATGATCTGGTAACTTTTCCACACTGTGTTGCAATTTGCCAAGCTTTGCTTTTTACTCTCTGCTGCTTGTTTGCATTTAATACAATTTAATTTTTTTTATATGTACATATATACAGTATATACAGTGCTGAGCAAAAATGAGTGTATGTTTCACAACATTGACTTTCAGCATGCATAAAAATTAAACCATAAAAGCAAATCATATACAAAACCAAAAAAATCCACTTAAACTCAATTATACATATTTGTTATTAATATAGTTGATTAATCTTAATACACTTAAGATTCTTTAATAATTATTGGAAGCTTCCATTAGCACTATCTATTATGACAATATATGTGAATTGTTTTACTTTTATTTATTGATTTCTTTAAATAAAATAAAAATGAATTCATTGTGTTGTAGTCAGATTTATTTAATCAGCTTAGACTACAAATGAAATACATATCCGAAATCTGTGTCAAATGGAACACTTAAAGCAATCTATATCCCATATTCATGCCAGCAATAATGCAGAAAGCAACTCATAATAATAAGAGAGATAATGGGCCAATAAAAAACTTTCTTTGCTTTTATCTCAGGCATATCGCTCTATTTAAAAAACACCCAAGCCTTTGTTTGTCAACTTTGTTTGTCAGCTTAATAATGATATTAATTTGACAGTGCGCTCGTTCTGACACTAGTGCAAGCCATTCTATCGGCCATACAGAGACCGTTGTCTGCTATCTGGCTTTGCAATCATTCAATTTCGTTGACCCAACTCATGTTTTGCCTTTGAAGCTGCCTCCGAGTCCCAGTTGTTCGATTGTGGCCTCAACCTCTTTGTCACTTCCCTAAACATTTTTATTGGCAACATGTCGTATGCGTAATGCAATCGACGCCATAGATATTTATCGCCTGGCTTTCTGTCTGTCTGTCTGTCGGGCTTTCCATTCTTGCCAGAGTAGCGCAATGTAAACCTTGGCTATTCAATGCCTTTTCAATTTGAATAAAACGAATGTCGCCTAAATATTTGATTTATTTATTTTGACCTTTGTCAAAAGATGCCAAACACGACCAAGCCATAAGCATTTGCCTACTTTTATAGCAGCTAAAAATGCCAGTCAAATTCAATCTGCCCCAACACTATGTTTATAATTTTCACAGCGACACACGCCCACCGCCCCCAGCGCCATTTCCTCTTAGAAAAATGCGTATGACAAGGAATTTTCGCTTTATAACTTCATTGCGAGCCAAGGTCAACTCCGAGTCGAGGCGAGTCGAGTATGTATGTCTTTGTTGTGCAAGAAACCAATTCAAAATAATCTCAGCAATCTCAGTAAATGCTATAGCAAGGTCAACTCAGTTATTTCACTAACGAACAAATGATTATTACTGCATTACAGCCCCTGAGACACAAATACACAAGCACACAGAGAGACCAACACACCCACACACCCGCACACCCATGTGAGCCGCATGCAGATAAGCAAATGTAATAGAAACAGCTTATAGTCCTGCCCAGTCCTGCGCCCGCCTCCTGCTTCGCGCCACCCTCCACATCGTTATCGTAAAAGTCAAAGCTTAGCTCAATGTTGGGTTCTTGTAGATGGCTAATTTTAAGGCGACAGTTCGGGACACGCATCTGGGAATAGAAAGCTGAGAGCTAAACAGCGAACCTGATTGGCACAGCTCGGAGAATTCTCTGTGCCCTGTGCGTGTTGAGTGAGCAAAAATCACAGAGTACTTTGAGCTAAGCTGTCATTTGACACGTAGCCTGTGAAGGCATTTTCAATGACAATGTAAATAATTCTATATTATGCAGAGCTCCCATTACATACAGCTATTTTTAAATTTATTATATATGTATGTCAAGAATATTTCCAGAGACAATGTATTTTTAAACATTATGATTACAAATGAATATAAATACTTTCAGTGCGTCCAGGACAAACCATATTTGCTATGATTTTTAAACATAAATGCAATAAAACAAATTACATTTTAAATTTGCATTGCTTATGCCATAAATGTTTTAAATAAGAGATTATTCACTTACGAGCTTCATTGTTTTTTACCATAAATATACAATTTGTTAAGTCATTTGAATGTCAAAAAGTAACAAGTCATCAAAAATAATAAGGCGAATATATGGAGAGGTTTCGCATGAGTGGGTTGTAAGTTCTCCCTGTGAAGTATAAAAGCATTCTGAAATTAGTCGGAAATTATTGTGATATTTTTATTAAATTTCTATATTAAGGCCATTTAAGTATTTCAGTTATTGAAATACTTACACCAAGCACAATAAATGAAATACAAAAATAATTGCCTCTTATTAAAATAGACTAGCATTCCTTAAGGCTTTCTGTATGTCTATATACAGATATCGATTCATCCCAGCATCCATCACACCCCACAGCGTATCATCCTTGTGATCATTTTACCTTGAAAGAGATCAGCTTTTCGCTTGGTCCTTGACAACACGAGGACAAGTAGCCCGTTGTCGTTATGTTGATTCCCATTTAGCTGTCCTTTTTATCCAACTTCATGTTGGCTGTTTTGTATTTTGCCTTGTTTTTGTTCTCATTCCTTTTTATAGTTGGCCAAGTCAATTGAGTGTAAAACAATTTCATTAAACGCGCAGCCAGGGCGAGGGCCAATAGTCTAAAGCGCTGCATGTGTCTGATAATATCAATATAAGTATATATATATATATATATATATATATATATATATATATATATATATATATATTGAGAGAGAGTTTGTATATATGTTTATATTGAATAGTTTGGTGCTTATGCTTTTGCTCCCAGCTCTCATCATTGTCCTCTTCAGTGCTTCACTTTGTGCTATTTTTATTATCATTTTATTGTCTCAATGCGCTGCCTGCAAGGCAGCCAGGGGCGTGCAGGTGGGGTCTGAGGGGCAGACTTGCTGAACGCCAATGCAATTTATCGCAAACGCTTTGACAACATGTTTGCAGGCATTTTTATCATTTCCGCATTTATGTGGTTTCCGCTTGAACTGCAAGCAAACTAAGAACACTCGCTTGCTGTTTTATTGCCACAGACACCCGGTGGGGGTGGGGCTGGTCTGGTTTCTCCCCGGAATATGCGACGATGTTGCCAGGCAGCACACACGCCTTTCCATTTCGACCAAATGAATTGTTTAGGTTTAATTTATTGAACCGAACTTTGGGCGTAAGTTGGGCAGGCGATCGACTCGCTTCGCCTCCTCCCCGCCCTGCCACACCCAGCATCCCGCAGGCTAGAGAGGAAAGGACCGCATTTTTGTTTCTGTGGCAGCAGCAGCAGTGCGAACAGTTTGGGTCAAGTGTGTTACTGTTGAGAAACGACTTGGCTGATATGAATTAAGGCAAGGACACAAAAATTCTGAAGATAAATTGCGAATGGTTTTGGCCAATGAAATATAAAGCTGCGAATGTAAATTCGAATAATCTGGGAAAAAAAAACTGAATATCGAATGCATAATAAATAATAATTGAAATATTTGAAAAAGTATGAAAGTGAGAAAACGTGAATATGAAATGCATAATAAATAATAATAGAAATAATTACAAAAAATAGAAAATAAAAAATCCGTAAATTCACTAAAGAAGTCATAATACATTTTAAGCAATCGAAATAAATATTACAAATAAATAAAGAATCCATAATAAATACAAAAAAAAAAAAAAAAACGAAGTAAATATTAAAAATAAAAATAATATATCAGAAAATTCAAAAATACAAAAAAGAATTCTAAAAAAATTAGGAAAAAAGAAACAAATATTAAAAATAAAAATAATATATCAGAAATGAAATCTAAATACAAATAATTGAGAACACTTAACATTTTCATAATATATTTAAATTTAAATTTATGAAAATATCATCTAATTAATTTCAAGAACTTGCCAAAAATTCAATTTGCAAATTAAAGCTAATGTGAACTGATTTTTTAGCTAAAATAAAATGCAAAAACTGTGTTGCAACAGTCTCACTCAGCGCTATGGAAAACAATTGCCCTTCATGCAACGCGCTGAAGGCTCCACTGCAGAAATAAAGGACCCCAAAGCTCATATTGTCTGCTGCATAGCTCAGTTTGGGTAAGCGAAAAAAAGGGAGACAAGAAGAGAAAAGAGAAACAATGGAATAACAGAACGCATGGCCGCATGGCTACTTGGCTGCTCCGCCTGGAGTCCTGCTAAGGGTCAGTAATAAATCTCAGCAGCTTGCGCTGTAACTTAAATTAAATGCTGAAAATCGCTTGGACATTCCTCGCTCATGCAGCGCCGCCCTCTGGCTGACGCGCAGCCGAGCAAAAAACCAGCTGAAAAATGCGACGCGCTGGCAAATGAAAGGATCCAGCTGAAGTGCAACAAAACGTGTGCCACAAAGCCGAAAGCGAGAGAGATGAAAGGGGCACCAAAATTAAATAGAGTTTTCAAAACAAGCGGCTAAATATGCTGCAATTGCTGCTGCCCAGGAGTCGCAGTCGGCGCACGGACTCCGCTCCATATCCAGCACTCTCGCTGTGTCTACCTTTCCCACTCCCACCTCTCTCTATCTCTCTCTCTCTCTCTCTCTCCGTGTATTCCTGTGTGTTTGCTGGCTTCTTCCATATGCAGAACGGAAAAGTCACGGAGCCAAAAAATGGAAAAACTGCACGTGGCAGTCTGGAAAAAAAAAATGGAAAAATGTTGTCTACTTTTTGGAGCAAAGCGTTGAATTTATGACTTCAGAAATTCTGCGTGTTTGCAAAGTCTGAATAGCACAAAAAGCATATATATATATTATTTTTACATATATAATTCATGCTTCAGATTTCACACACGTGCACTCTGCAAGAAAAACATGCAATAAATTTAACTATTAAAAAGCCGCAAACATAATTCAGCCAAAGTTAAATGTTGCTAAGAGGTCAGCATGTTTCACCCGTATTTTATTTCTAATTTTATTTTGATGCCCGGACCAAAGACTATTTGCATAAATAATTGAATAAATCAATTGCATTTTGTAGGCAAAGCTGCTTACGTGCCCTGTCGAACCTATTTATTAGAATTCAATAATATTTGGCCGTTCTCCTGCCAAGTGTAATTTCGTATGATAAGTTGGCATCAATTTACCGGGAAAACCAAGTCGAAAGCGAAAATAAACCTGAAATGTCTTCAGAAGAGACTGAGTAAGCAAATGTTTGCTCCTTGCATGTAATCTGTGAAATTTCACTACAAGGCCCACATGATAGAATGTCATAGAATCCAATTAGGCGGCTCCACATGTGAGTTTTCGCGAATTTCGAGAGTCATCTTCTAGAGAATGGTAAATAAAAGAGTTTTAATGAATTTACTTTGGGCTGGGCTGGCATGCGTGGCGTATGCGTAATTTACACATTTTACTGCCATAGCCTCAATTTGCCGCTAAATGTGATATTAGTAAAAATGAACTGAAATCCCTTCGACTTATTCGCTTAGCAGGAGCCATAAAATTGAAATTATGGCAACTGCCAACTAATGAACAGCAATAAAAATAAATACATGCAGCTTCTTCGTTTCGCGTGCCACCTGCTTGCAGCTGAGTGCAGCTGCAGTTGGCAGACAAAGTTTCGCTTTTTGTAGCACACCTGAACGACTTTGACGTGGAACTTTGGGCGTGCCCCAACTTTGAGCCGGGCCATTGACGTTGCCCCGCAGCAGGAGCAAAAAACTATGCCCACAACTATGTCAATGCGTTTATATATGGTCGGACTTTGTGCCTGGCCAGCCCTTTGGCATCAACTACTATCAATTTTACGCTTCGCAGCCAGCCTCGAAGCCAATAGCCAAATGAAAGCTTCAGTTTTGCATTCAGTTTATGTTGCGACACGTCAAAAATGCGCCGTAAAAAGAAGTGGAAGAAAGTTCGTAGCATACCGCTACGTGCCGCTGTTGAGCGCTCGTCACGAAGCGACGAACGAGACTGAGCTCGGCCGACGCGCACTTCGGCTGTGAAGGCCGAAGCGGCAGAGCTTTCGCTCTCTTAAGTTTTGCTCTTTTGTGCAGACCAGCTCTTCGCTGTGCGAGCAGTGCGGCGAGCTATTGCTTGCGCGGCCAGAACGAGCGAGGCATAGCTTGCCCCACTGCTCGCACCACGGAAACGACCTGAAGTGCCACTTGTGACGCTTTGGCACACCAAATGTTAATAAAGCATGCGACAGAGCCTGCGACTGGCCTGCATGCGACATTTGGCAGGCTTTGTTGATATTGTTGTTGCTATGATTGTTGTTGTTAGTCGGCCAGTGTTGACTAGTGTTGACTGGTGTCCTAGTAAGCATTTGCTCTTTGGGGATTTGGCGCTGGCAAATGAAAAGGTTGTGCGACAGTGAAATGCATTTCAAGTCTACACAAGTGGCCAGCGCAGTGTTGTTGTAACACACACTCACACAGACACATGGCCGACAGCTGAGTGCCATGCATGTGGAGGCATTAAAGTGTGCATAAATGTGGGTTAATGGGTTTTTAGTTGTTCTTTTCTTTACATGTCTGTAAAACTGCCCTCTATATTTGTTTTACTTGTTGTTTTTACCATTATTGTTCCTGCTCCTATTGCTGCTGCTCGTGCGTGGCACTAAATGCTAATCGAATCGTCCGGCGGACATATTTACATGGATGCGTAGAGCTGTCCAATATGTGCTGCGGAAATTAGCATACGACATTAAGTGCAGTACGCTCTGACTGAGTGAGAGCAAAATTGTGTTAATCGCCTAATTGTGTTAAATACCTATCGCTATTTTTTAATTGTATTATAATTTACAGATTATTTATTTAGAATTTTAATATTTAGTATTGTAAATCTATAAACAATGATTTATCTCTCATTATTATCTTTTTCTATATTGCTAAAAATTATTTTTTTTTTTAGTTTCTAAAAATTAATATATCGAATTTTTTCAGTGTTGGAAAAATCTCATTTACGATCAATTCTTTATAATCTATATCTCAATAGTAAATAAGAATTGAATAATTATTTAGGTTAATAATAGTTCTAGTAAGCCTAAACTCAAAACTAGTTTAATTTTATGTGACAACTAAAAACAGTGCTCCACAGCACAATATATTGAAAGCTTTGTACAAAAATTTCCGCTTCCTGGCCATCACCTAATACCAGTTTGATTGTGTGCTAAAAGTTAATTACTTTCGCAGAATAAACCACGGTAACCAACATTTTAACATAAAGTGGTGCGAAATTCCGCTGCACCTAGGTGCACATTTTATTTTAGCGTCACCCCTCTCGCCTACTCACCCACCACCTCTCACTC
This sequence comes from Drosophila mayaguana, assembly GCA_037075325.1. Classification (NCBI taxonomy): domain Eukaryota; kingdom Metazoa; phylum Arthropoda; class Insecta; order Diptera; family Drosophilidae; genus Drosophila; species Drosophila mayaguana. Next base: position 9,105,077 of record JBAMCG010000037.1, on the reverse strand, counting down.
TATACTACATGACAATGGCAAACGGAGCCTCGTATGACTCGCTGCACAGCTAATTGAAACTTAATTTTAAATAGTTGTGCGCTGCAAATTCGGCGAGGGCAGTTGGGGTAGTTGACGTTGTGCAGCACTTGAAAGTATGATTATGCTTTGGCGTTACGCAACACTAATTAAACTGCATGTGGCGGGCTTGAGAGTTATGCATTTCACAAATTACACATACGCACCGTTGCCCGTAAAAATGTCCGACCAAACGCGCATTTACCTAATTGAACATGTGTTTGCTGGAGCTGGCTTCGGTGGCTCTGGGTGTGGTTGCGGCGGTTCCAGTGGCTGGCTGTTGGCTTTTGTTGCATTCTTTTTAGTTCATTAATTCGCTTGGCATTAGCCGCTCTTGGTCAAATTCAAATTAAAAGGTCACTAGATAAACATGCTCATGCGAGTGTGTGTGTGTGGGGTGTGGCCTGTTGTATTTGGATGTCCTTTGGGTTAATTTGAATATTTTTGTTTGTTGTTCCTTGCATGGCGCCTGTTGTTGTTTGGCGCTCAATTTATGTGCGACAGCGGAAAAACTGCAGTTTAAAAGGACAAACAAAACAAGCAAAAGCACAAAAATAACAAGCCATGCAAATTGAGTTATAAATTCGAACCCGTTTTGCTTTTAATTTAAACATTGCAGCAACCAATTCTGTATGGCTGTATGGCAGGTGGGCTAGCTGAATATATGTTAACTAATTAAAACTTTGACTTTTTCATAATTGAAGTCGCCTCCAATGGCTGACAGCTGCGCAGCGTGATTTACTATTATCAGGCCAGCTCTCTGACATCAGATTGACGCATGTAATTATCAGTCGAAAGACTTGACAGACAGCACCGAAATTATTATCTTTGACTTTTCCATTCTCAAGGACACATTGCTGCCACAGGCAACGTTGGAGAGGCACCGACACCGAATCTCAATTAAATTAATGAGCTTTGCGGCATTAAATCATTTAACAGTTTCTTAATGGGCTTATTTGTGAATTTTCCTTGATTATTTATTTCAATTTTCAATTGTAATTTTTAATATCTCAGTAATTTTTAAAACTTAGTGTTCTATTATTTTTTTGTAGTTTTCATAGTTCACATTATCTTAAAATTGAAAGAAAAAGTATTTGCCACTTAGCTATATTTTGTATCATATAGCCAGACTTTTAGCTACATTATGGCTAAGATCAAATGATGTCAGAAGGACGTTAAAACTTTCCTTAAATTTTGCTGCAAAAGCTGCTGACGGGGGAGTCGTCGATACTCTACATCAGCTCTAAGAGCAGCCCTAATTTCATCATTATGTTGATAAAAGTTGTCCGTGTTGCATGCGGCATGCAGCACACAGCATGCAGAATGAGGCATGCAGCATTCTATAGCCGGAGGCATATTTTTACTAAATCCGTAGTAGGCTGCTGCAACGGTCAACAAGTTTTAGCATTGCTGAGCCGCATCCGGGGCGCAGATACTGAAATCCCTGCAGCAAGCAGGAAAATTATCAAACAATGCAACGGCAGCACAACAGTCAACAAGGGGCAACAGGCATTTACGGGGCGGGGCCAACAACTGACAACAGTGCTGAAAGGCAGTGAATACAGCCATGAAATGGCAAGCGCCGCCCGAACTAAGCCAACACGCAAAACAAAAAGAATACCGAAAGTCAACAACAACAAGAACAACAACGACGACGACAACAACTACAACAAATTGGCATACAGCTGGACAATAGACGCGTCAGTCGCTGGCCTCAAGCGGTGAAAACATGGCAAAAATGTCATGGAAGCAAGCGACAGGACAACAAAGTATCAGCCGCTGAGCAGTCGGTGCCAGCCCGTACCTAGCTAGTTGAAAAATGCGCCCAGCCTAGGTTCAAGTAGTCGGCTAAGCTGTGGAGTCACGTGTTTGCTTTTACGGCTTTGCCAGTGCAAGCCGGACATCAAACTATGAATGCCCGGCCGGGCAGGCAGCACACCATGCATGGGGTGAGTCAATTGATGAGCTACGGCATACCCTGCAGGCAGTTCATTAGCAATATGATATCAAAATGAGTGAGGTGTAATGCTATCGATTTTTATCGACTTGATTTGTCGATCATATGAACAATAAACGAAACAAAGCAAAACCAATTAGTTAAGATGGCAGGCTAGATTGGTTAATAGAGATATTTAAAAGCAGCTATTATCAACAGATTCATAGCACATTACAAATACATCGCATTCATTATTTCATATTTTTTATATTTTTAATAATAAATTTATTTTTTTAAATAATTGCTTTATACAATATTTTTTTAAAGATAAATTCATAACTACTAATTTATCTTAGCAGAAAATACGACGAATTCAAAGCTCTATAATTATAAAAATATATTCAGCAAGACTTATCAAGTTTGGAATATCTTTAGACCGTGCCAAAAATAGATGGCTTTCATTTCAACTAAACTTAATCCTTTAAACTAATCCTTACTTAATAGGTTCCTCATCTTATTAACTTCAACAATCTATCGGATATATGCATACATTTATACACATGACTTATTTTCGCAACGACAATCCACCCGATCCACTGTCACTGTCCCACTGCTATGTAACCCTAGAATCCAAACATAGAATCTCGACAATTTTTCCTGGACAAAGGGCAGGCCGATTGCTTAAATAATGAAGAGTATTCCGAGCGGGCCCAGGTGCAACAGGACTAAGGCTAGCAACTGATCCGACGCGCTTTGCTTCGGTTCGATGGCAACAGGCGAAATGCAAAAGCTGCAGAAAACTGTATTTTGTTCTTTCTTTTATCAAAGTTTCGCCTTTGCTCCTGCTTCGCTCTGTACTATAATTTACATGCTAAAAGTTGAGCGGGAAAATTACAAGGCTCAGTGGCAATATAAGCTGGAAATAGTCAAGATTGTCGTGCAGTTAATATGTAAAATGTCATTGGATATTTGCCGTTGGGCTAGTTGAGAATACTGCAAAAGGTCTAGAAATTCCAGTTACCCACAGTAACCCCCACAGATCAATAATTATTTGTTCGAGCACGTGTATATTTATAGCTTAAGAGTCAATACATATTTATGTTTCGCATTTGTATATGACGGCTGTTGATCTCCTCTGATAACTCAGCGTTTGTTGACTTATTGGAGTGCACATTCCCGATTCGAATATGCAAAATAGAAAAGTATCAATGACCTATCGCTTAGCTATATTATATCTGTATTCATGATGTTATTCAGGCGCCACTTTTCCTTTTCGGTTAGCTGAAAGAAGTATTTGGACGTACGCTTCACCTCGGTCATATTGTGCAATGGTGGCCAAAATGTCGTATAAGCCACACAACTACATGGAAATATATATATACATACATACAATACATACATACATATATGATAAAGGAAATTTAAAAGTCGTTCGTAATTACCGCATGAAGTAACAAGCATCGGATGCAGTCCTTTGGAAGTCAATATTTTGTTTGATCTCGTGCTCCAGCTGCGCTTCGTAGGCCCTAATCGAGTCCTTATACCGTTTGGCGCATATCATTTGACTATATGCGGATCATGTACAGATATTATTGGCGATGCTTTTAAGATGCCTACTTACACTTACTAGGGTATCTTGAATTTCCGGAAGCTGGGCTCCCGATCATACATATCCGGAGCATCGTTCGGCTTGTACTTTTCATCATGTAATATCATATCGAGAACGACTTTAGGCCTGGGTGGCTCGTCCGGATTGCGGCGCTTGAAGCGATGCAGTGACTTGTTCACGTCCACATTCGGCACCTGCATAGTAGTTGTGCGACGCAAGGCGAGCGGACTACTTCCCGTATATAACTTGGACATGGACTTAGCGCGCGCGGAGGCTGTTTCCAATCGCAACATGGAATTCATTTCAGATACAGCTCGACTCTTCTCATCGGTTGTTTCTCTACGATTTTCATCGGTTCCATCTTTAGATTTTTCATCCAATGTGTCTTTGGATTTGTCTTCAGATACCTCCTTCGATTTGTCCTCAGAGTCCATTTTAACTTATCTTTGTATATATGTTGTGCCAGTTTACAAAAATCCTGTATATAATAAGTATATTTTTTTGTTTTGTTTATTATGTTATGTGTATTGTGTTGTGTTTGTGAAGTATTAGCGCAAAGTCTGCTGAGCTCCTATTTGGTTTTTAGTCTTGTCAAGTTGAGTTTTATATAGTCAGTAATTTGAATGTAGCATATGCTTACATATTGATCCTTGACTGAAAATAGAATAAAACCGTCTTCAGAATAAACTCGTCAACGCGAATTACCCCTACCAATGCCGTTATATGAGGTTTGTACAAAAAATAGAAAAACAAATATACCCAATGCTGCCTGAAAGTAAACTTAAGAGCACCGCTACTCCAACACCGCTCAAATGTCCAGTCGCACATCAACTCAAACACTATTCTATCCCATTTAAGATTGTTAAGAAACAGAAACGTATGCCTTGAATTCTATGTATTCACACCTATGGGAAAAATTTGTCCGCCTTCCTCTACGCAAATTTTTTTGCCAATTGCCCGAACGTTTCTGTCTTCTTCTTCCTTTACTTCTGTCTCACTTAAAGACCTAAATGTAATTTTCGCCGTGTATTCTATATATTCTTTTGAATTTAATACATTTTCACTTATAGTCTATATTTGCAAATAAATTTTAATTTAATACAATTTTGAGTTTTGAAAATAAATAAATATTCAAATATTATGAAATATATATAAAACTATGTATAAGACTATGAGACTGTAGATTCAAAACCTAATTTAATTTCGATAAAAATTTTTAACCGGTATCATCATTTGTCAAGTTATCAAATTTCATAATTCAAGTCTAGATAACACAACTCCTGACTCTGATCAAAAGTATATAAGCTATATGTTAGAATACATTTAAACAAAACCACACAATGATTTGACATGTGCAATACGCACCGCGTGTACAACTGAAATGAAAAGTTGTGAACTATTTATTTATTAATGCTGATCGAGTTGCTTATTCGCTAACCAATTGAGTGCACTTACGCGCTCTCTCTCTCTCCCACTCTGTCTCTCTTTCCCCTTATACTTTTCTCCTTGGCCTGTGCACATTCGACTGATAGCTCGATAGCTGTTTCCCTCATACACTTTGGCATATCACTTCCATTGCATTTCGGACCTTTTATTATACAAATTTCATTGCCGTTTGGCTCGCTTGCAATACAGATGCTGCTCGTCACGTTCCACTTCCATTCCTGTTCACGCTCTCCATTTATACTCTCGGCTTGCCAGCACTCTATCAGCATTTTAGTTTGTGCTCTCTCATAGCCTCGCTCTCGCTCACACACGCGCAATCGACGCTCACGGATCGAACGAAGAGCGGCTTCAAAGCTCTCCCAGCGTTACTCAGCGGGTATTTAAGAACTGTCACAGCTGTTGCTCAGATCAGTTCGCCGCGATTAGTGACCGCGTCAAGGCTGCGTTGTACACGCGTTACGCTGAACGGGAATTTTAGATTTTTTGGTCATAGCCATTCTCCCACGAAGTTTTTGCATTTGAGTGTTATTTCCCCCAATTATAACAATGTTTCGATTTCTGGGATTCTTCATCACCGCGGCGCTGCTGCACAGCACAGCTAACGCACAAAGTTAGTAAAGCAAAAATAAAGATAAAAAACGCGCAATTTACGGGTTTTCAGTGAATCATCCGCTGTTGTGAACTTGACTCTAAGACTCTCGACCAGTGCCGCCCTCCCAGACCCCATCTCCGGCTATCAGATTACCATTAATCACATGTAATTATTGGCGTGCGTTCTTTACACGCTGTGGCGCCCCGTTTTTATGAAAGCGAATGACGTCGAGCCATTCACTTTCGTGTCGTTAAAATTCTGATTGATTCACTTTATGGCTCTCGAGATCAACTAAAAACATTGAACTCCCATGTGTTTAAGATTACGTATTCTGTTTCTATATATGAATATGTATAAATATAACAAACTTGCATGGGCGCTGTTTATTGCCAATTCGCAAATTGTATTTGCACAATCATAGCATATTTATTAATATGTATATAAAATACAGCAAATAATTTTTTGACGTATAGCAAAATATTTAAGTGATAACAATTGCATTAAAATACATTTATAATTGTATCACATTTATTATAAATATTTAAATTGATGTTTTAACTGAATTATGCATTTCATTAATTAATTAGCTTACGCAAATATAGATCTAGTTACTCTCGGCTATTTATATTTCCAATAATCAGCATAAATGAATATAACTGAGAGCAATTATTTATTTCACTGCGAAGTTCTGACTAACTAATTGGGAAGAAAAATATTTATATATATGACTGGAATATAGAAATAAATTTTAAATATAAAACATAGTTAAGAGTTAACAACGCAGAATTGAACAGAAATGTGTATATGTTTACATGGATAAAATATGAATATTAGTTTCAGATAAAACTCCATCGTATCCTATTAGTATATTACCCTTACGTTTTCTCAGAAAACCAATTTTAATTATTTGTCTTCTTTGCACATTTAACTACGAAATCTCATAAGTTCATCACAGCTGAATAAAACTGCTTTCATTTAACTGCAACTGAATTTGCATCACTTTAATTATCTTGCATGGCAGTGAATTGTCGGAATCCAAATCAAAATGTGGGCTATTGCATATCGCTCTATGACTGTCCGCCTCTCCTGAATGTGCTGCAAAAGCTGCAGCTGAGCGACGACGAACGCAGTTTTCTGCGGCAATCACAATGTGAAAATGGATTCGGTCGCTTGCCTCATGTCTGCTGCACTCGAGATACAAATTTTCAGACTGCAACAACTACAACAACGACAACAACAATCAGTCCAAGGGAGATAATAACAACAACAACACGAAGAACAATCCCGATCACAAATCCGAGCCCCGGACAGGGTGGAAATCTGCTGCCGCGTGCTCCAGCATGTGGACCGAACTCCTTCCGCAATCGGATCTACAATGGCAACGATACGGCCTTAGATGACTTTGTATGGATGACACTGCTGGAGTACAGAAGTCGTGAGTGGCACATAGTTCCGTCTCTTAAAATCTTTGCTGATATGCTTTTTCTCCTGCAACAGGCAGTGGCGAAAGACTTCTGAACTGCGGCGGCAGTTTAATAAACAATCGCTATGTCCTGACCGCTGCGCACTGCGTGACGGGCGACATCGAAACAAAGGTGGGACAACTGTAAGTGCAGAACTTTACTCAAGACAGTATCTTGGGACTAATACTCTTTCGGATACCCCTCAGCACTCGCGTGCGACTGGGTGAATACGATCTGAGCACAGATGTCGACTGTGTGGACGGTGACTGCAATCCGCCCATACTGGAGCTGGACGTCGAGGAGGCCATTCCTCATCCGCAATATGATGCCAGCAGTCGTCATCGTCATCATGACATCGCCCTAATACGTCTCAGCTCACCTGTCCAGCTAAACGAGTACATCCAGCCCATCTGTCTACCCGTGCCCACCGTCCGATCAGCTATCAACAACAACGAAGTGCTCGTTGTCAGCGGCTGGGGGCGCACATTGCAAAGTAGGTATTCCAGGTGCAGATACAGATACAGATACAGATACAGATACAGATACAGATACAGATACAGATACAGATACAGATACAGATACAGATACAGATACAGATACAGATACAGATACAGATACAGATACAGATACAGATACAGATACAGATACAGATACAGATACAGATACAGATACAGATACAGATACAGATACAGATACAGATACAGATACAGATACAGATACAGATACAGATACAGATACAGATACAGATACAGATACAGATACAGATACAGATACAGATACAGATACAGATACAGATACAGATACAGATACAGATACAGATACAGATACAGATACAGATACAGATACAGAGACAGATACAGATACAGATACAGTCTCTTTCCAACTGTAACTAGCCCTGCCTTCTCTTTGCTATTCAGGTCGGCAGAGCAATATCAAGCAGCGACTGGATGTGCCTGTGACAAGCGCCACTTACTGCATGGAGAAATTCGCAACACGGCAAATCAACGTGATCAGCTCGCAGCTGTGTGCCGGCGGCGAGTTCTCGCGAGACAGCTGTGACGGCGACTCGGGCGGGCCGCTGATGCGTTTCAAGAAGGCGTGGTACCTGGAGGGCGTCGTCTCGTTTGGCAACCGCTGCGGCCTGGAGGGGTGGCCCGGGGTCTATACGCGCGTCTCGGACTACATCGAGTGGATCGAGGATACGATTCGTGCGTGAAAAGGCCAGTGCGAGGCGAAGTGCACCTATTGTAAAATTAAGTTTTAATTAAATAGTAAAAGACGAAGAGAGTGTGCGAGCGCAGTGCGCGCATTTTAATTAACTTGCGTTAAATGCGATTTTATCGGCAGCTGGAACGCGGCGTATACGTAATGCGCTTACTGCCGCCGTTTGCGGTAATTAAAACGCTGCCTCAGAAAGTTACTTTGGGTGCCAAGCTGGCTGCCCGCGGCGCCGAGTCCTTGCAGGTCCTCACAACGATTTTCTGTGCAATTTGGCAATGAATTTCTATTATTTGCACTTGGCGTCCAGAGAGCAGCGCCCGCTGTCCCGATTAAATTGTTTGTTAGCGTTGCGTAATGGGTGGGCGTGGCAGTGGCCCAACAAAGTAGACAATGGATGGGCTGTGCGCGAAAGGTTAATGAGGCCTGCAGGAAATGCAGCCAAATGAGGTAAGCTAAGCAAAATGAAAAGAAATCCTTGAGAGCGCAAAGCAGAAGTAGACTAAGAAGGCGAAGTAGAGCAGCTCTTAGCCTTACGATTTGGCATTGATTGGCAAAGCTATACTCGAGACTCCTGCCTGGCAACTAATTATGAAACTTAGAACATTAAGTAAGAACTACCATTAGCGGCTCTCAGCTCAGTGAGGAAAGTGAGATTGAAGAACAGCCAATGCAAAGGCAATTTAGAAAAGCATACTCAAGGACTGTTTGAGATACTTCAGGATATATCTAATACTTATTAATAGTGCTAGCTACTAAGTATTGGGAATAAGTGAGATACTAAGATTGAAATTCATTCATTACCATAATAACAAAAGCCTTCAAGCAGGCAGCAAATCCAGACACTCCTTGCCCCACCCAATCTTCATAGTGATTTAATTTAAATAATGTTTTTTCTACACGTTCAAAATGCTATTTAATAAATTTTCGAAAACAGTTGAAAAACGGCTGCTTTGGAGGTTTTAGCTATCAGTTTGGCAACAACTTGGCCCAACTGTTGCCAAAAACCCGACTCACTGCTGCGTGCTGAAAAGTTTGTACTTTTGGGTTTCAGGCTCGGGCCATGTGTGGCCAAATCGTCCAGCAAAAACAAAAAAAGAAAAACAAACGAAAAAGCTCACATACACACACACACACACACATACGAACACATAGACAGACACTTTGCCTAAATGCTGGCAAAAACTTGTAATTCAATTTTGGGCAACTTTACACAAATGCAAGCCAAATGTAATTAACACGCACACACACGCACGTACACATGCACACACACACACACACACAAAATGTGAGTTACACCTGGTCAGACAGGCTGCCGTCAATTGGCCCGAAGAGCGAGCCCTGTGAAATTTTGTGTGATGGCAGCTACTGAATTGGCTGGATATTGCCTGCGCAGCAGAGCAGGAGAATAGCTAGGAGGAGCACGGGAGGTCTGCCAGTATCCAGGCTGTAATTGAATTGTGTTTGCAACATTTTAAATAGCCGCCGGCCGTTAACGAGCCTGCTTCGTAATCCACTTGGCACACTGTGGAGCTCTTAGCACTCAAAGTTTGGCAAATACGTTTAGATAAGTGCCGCCGCAGCAGGGAGTTCGCTTCAGATCCACATGGCAAAGCTAGCCGAGCTCTTACTGCGAGCTATCGGTCGATGACTGAAGGTCTATAATTGAAATATATATTGTAGAAATAAATAATCTGACAGTTGAGTAATTACAGTAATTTAAAATAAATATTTTTATATATATAATAATGAAGAATAATTATAATAAGTGATTCAAATAAATAGACACTCTGCTTGCCCCTCTCATATTTTTCGCAACGCTTGAAGAGTTGCTAAAGTCAAATTTTATGCATCTGCTTCACAAAGTTTATGTTTTAATGCAAATTCCTTTTGGCTTTATTCCTGAATCGTTGTCTACAAACTTTGCTAAGTTGCGTTTGCCTTGACTTCAACTTGCACTTAAATAGACTTTATTCTTGCCTTACGCTCTTGTGCTGGATTGTTGATTTTGAAGTCTTTTCGTCTGCTGACTCAATTTTTGTGCAGTCAATAATTCTTTTATTTCGTTCAAGAATATCCTTCGACTATACTAGCTTAAATGAATTCAAGTGTTGCTCAGAAATTGGCTATATTCATATGTTCAATAGGTTGCTCAAATGCTACTTCTGTCAAATATGAAAGCCTCTGTCCACTGTGTCAACTGCCTCACAACTGTCTCTCTAGCGCAAACATTCTCGTAAATCTAAGTCAATTTGTTTGTTGTGCTGTCCAGGAAAAGAATATATCACAACATAAAATGAGCCTCAGGCAGTATGCCGCGCTGATTGATGGATTGAGCGAACGTTACGCATACGCCATGTGCGACAGTTAGAAGACAACAAAAAAAAAAAAAAAAAAACAGAAAGAAAACAAGCTGCAATAATTTCATTTAACATGCATAGCCGAACTCTAGCATTGGCGCAGCGCAGCCGAACAAATCCCGATTTTGCTACAATTTATGACTTTGGCCTGAATATACTCGTCGCTTGGCCCGATTTTCGGATTCAAATACCCGTCAAAATGCCAAAGTGGATTTTGGCAGCCATTTTCGTTTTTACGCCACTAAAAATAACAAAAGGCGTGTATGGAATTTTCAGTTTTCATTGCGGCAAATTGTGAATTGGCCGAATATATAAAAATTGCAATTTATATCATGCTGGAGGGGAAAAACCTATTAATTATATTTCTGATATTATTTGCAGAGTTTGCTAATGAGGAAAAACTATCAGCTCGAAAATGTTGAGTTTTTTAAATAACTGAAAAATTTAATGTAATTAAAATGGAAATAAATAATATTTTTTTAAATATATATATATATATATATATATATATATATATATATATATATATATATATATATATATATATATATATATATATATATATATATATATATATATATATATATATATTATAAAATGTGTACGTAAGAATATGCTAATAATCAAATATTGAAAAAATATATAATGAAAGTTTATCATAGCTTAAATATTGATAATATAATAATATTTAATATCATAGATTAATATTTATGCCAATTTAAATTATATATTTAAATACAGTTTTCTTTATGCCTAATATTTTTATTTAGTTTTTTAAGACAGGCTAAAATGTATGTATTGATATATGTAAACGCATCGAAAACTTTTCTAAATCTAAATAAATTATTTGATTTAGTTGCTAAAATATATATTTATTTTTTTATATTATATGCAATCGCTTATAAATATTTAAATTGTTATTTTTTTATTACTGATAGTCTTGGCTTATTCATATATTTCACATACAAAATTCATGGCGCTTTTATATTATTTTGATGAGGAAGGAAATACATTTTCCCTTTTGGCTTTTGGTGTTTGCTTTCTCTCCACACCTTTAATGCTTTGCCTGCGATTCGTATCCTGGGAACACATTATGACAAATATACAGATGTGTGTAGGTGTGAGTGTGTGGGCGTGTGTGTTCGTGTGTGTTCGTGTGTGTGTGTGTGTTTGAATAGGGGCATGCTGCACATTTGATTACCGCTTCTGGGCACTTGACTGGCCTTTAATGCGATTTGGGCCCGACCTCGTTTGTCAATGGCATTTGCTGATTGTTGCCATTGCAACATGCAGCATGCAACATGCAGCGGCTCCAACAGTGGCCGGCCACATCGTTTGCCGATTCTCATTTCGCAGAGCAATGCAATTTCATGATTATTTACTTTTCATTTGTATTCGGCAATTGGCTGTGCCCCAATCGAAATGAAAGTTGCTGATTATGCATTTTATTTGTATTTTTGCTGCATGAATATTTTTGGAAATAATTAAATTAAATGCACGACGCCCTCAAATTAGCCCAACATAATTTAAAAAAAACACCAAGTTCTGATTACGCTAGACTCAGCTGTTATTTCATCAAATTGCGTACCAAATGAAACTTTAAACTTTAAGCTTATAAAACCCAAGTCTAGTCAAAATTGACATAAATCATTGCCAAATTGAGCATCTCGAACTCATGGACAACTGAATTGTCATGAATCCCCAGTAAAAAGCAAAGGGCTCCGACAAAATAACCCATGAGAAAATGCCATAGGGCATGCAAAATGTTCCGCTCTGCTTAGTTTTATTTGCTCTTTGCGCTCTGATTTGCCATGCAGCAAAATGAAGTTTAATACTCGAGATTCTCAACTGCGGCGAAAGAATACTTTTCTTCAAGTTGATCATTAAGACAAAAAGTCCATTGAACTCAATAAAAGCATTACGCAAAAACAATTATTGCGCTCTCTCAAGTTATCAGAGCTAAACTGAGAAATAAATTTAATATGTTAATATAAATTTAATATGGCTTGTTTAATTATTTATAAATCCCTAAAAAAAAAACTGGTTAACTATATAAACTGCAGAAAATTACTATTCCCTAAGAGAAAACTTTCAGCTCACCCGGAAATAAAAAAAAAATATTCGAAATACTCTTTGCGTCAGCATTCGATCTGGCAAATCTTTCCACTTTTCCTTCTCAATTTTTCAAAAGCTGACCTAAGTGCCATCAATTACCAAAACCCTCAAAAATCAAACAAAAATTGTCAGTCATCGACGCACAACAAAAGTCTAAGGTAAATATTCATACAACGTGATGTTACAGGTTTTCATGTCAGGCCCATATTTTTCACATAAAAAAATGGAAATTATATTAAATATTAATATTTTGCACTCAGCGAATAAATATAAACGTGAGCTGCTGAAATGATGAAGTATTTGTTGGCCAGGTTAATAAATTGGTAGCAGACTCCATGAATTGAACTTATTTACTCTCATTTCCCCCTCTTTCTCTCTTACTCATACTATTCTTTTTTTGCAACATCATAATGAACTGGGCGGAGCACTGCCAAGGGCGCCTGGGACATCGTAATTTAAATTTATTTAACTACCAACTTGTTAAAATCGTAAAAACTGAAAAAAAAAATGAACTGCAACAGCGGAGCTTGAACAACAACATTAACTAGCTCATTAAATTTCTTTAAAAAAAACACAACAGCAACACACATACACACACACACACACTCACACACATAAGAAGCAGAGCGAGTGACTTTTGGGTTTTTTATTTTATAAGTAGGAAATATTATAGCAAAACGGCGCTAAAAGAAGCGACAGCCAAAAAGAAACGGTCGAGCTGTAAAACCACTCGGCAAGTGTATTTTTATTGCGTATGAAATGCATTTCGCAGTGCCACAAAACTGGAGTGTTGTGTGCCCTGAGCGCAAGTTACGACCAAAGGAGCACCATGGCAGCACACAAACACAAGCACAAAGGCAGACACAAGCGCACACTCACACACATACACACATATATACACACACTCCAACAGGCAGACAGCCAGAAGAGTTGTAGTTGAGAAAATTGAGCATAAAAAAGCCGAAGGTCGGCAACGCATGACTTCAATTTACCCTGTGGAGCACAGCGCTGGAAAAAATAAAGATATATACGAAATGTACTTCTCGATTGCGTCTGATAGTTGAAGTTAAAAAAAAATCGAAAGTTGCACGGATATAAGTTCGAAATGTAATTGAAAAAGAAATATCTATTAAAACATCAACTGCTTTAAAGAAAAGGAAGAGAGATTCGATTAAGATGAAAATGTTTATGGAACTTTAGAATATTTACTTCAATTATGTATGTATATAAATTAAATAAATATAATATAATATAATAATAATAAATATAATAATAATAAATATAATATAAAATAATATTAAATAAGTTACATACACACTTACATACACATAGCTCTTATCTGGTATCTTCCAGAAACCTATTTTTCTTGATATATAAATGGAGCACATACAACTCTAGTTGTAGGGAAATACTAAATCATTTGATAGCTCGATATGTTGGTTTGAAAATGTAAATGTGAATATGAAACTCTTCTTTGTATTTATTCTGTAAAGATTCAATAATTATTTTAATGCTACAAGTTGATATATATTATACATATACAATATTATTTGGTGTTACATTAATTTATTTTTTGTGCTTATCAGTCAATTAATTTTAGTGTATGTTTATAATAGTTATTATTATTATTATTTAATTATATAAGATATTTTATTTTATACAGATTGCTTTTACTTAAATTATATATATATATATATATATATATATATTATTTGAAGTCTTTACACTCACAAACCAAGCTACCCTCTCACACAGCTTTATGGCTAGAGCGCATGATAAGAGCAGATGATAAAAATTATGCTATAAAACGGGAGGAGCAAAGGCAATCCTCACAAACCCTGGCTGGCAATGATTGTACATGAATACTGTTTGTTAAATATGTAACACATACTTACTAGCCGCATTCATTTCATCTGTAGCACATTTATGGCCAGCACGCGATGGTGTAACTCGATAGCGAATGCTGGAGCAATATGCTGGACGGCTGAAAGGAACATTGTGAGCGAAATAAACAAATAAATCGAAATGTGATCATAGCCATTGTAACTTCAATGTGCATGTAAATAGCATAAATATGCAGGGAAATGATTTTAAATTGCATTTTATGGAAATTGAAATAAACATTTTTGTACGTGCGAGAGATTTTATTATGAGGTTGCTTAATTAGAATATTATTTATTATTGAACTGTTGGCAAAATGTTTTATCAATTATTATTTTTAAATTTGTATAGAGATTTAGAAATTTGGCAGTCCCCCAGGTATTTATTTACGTTAAAATTGGTAATTATATTAGATGATAGAAACAACATATTTACAGTCATTTGACTAAATAAGTGAAATTAAAAAGAAAATTTAAGAATTCAAACTGTAATTTGCTTTTACTTATGTATAAATTACCAGTCGATAATATTATAATAATACTATTCTATATTTTAACTAGTCTATAAATGTTTAGACGTGTTTACAGTGCGTATGTGTATTATTTAAGTATCGAATCACAAGAATCTAACATGATTTTAAACCTAGCTTTTCTATCTGTATTTACTAGCCTTGAAATACCCCCAGCATATGCATCAACTTCAGGGTTAACAGTGCGTATGCGTGATGTTTGCCACTTATCTAATTGCTTCTGCTTTCTTTGACAGGCGCAGCTGCCACCATAGCTACATAGCTACAGCTTTTACAGCTGCTGTTGCTAGCGATTAGCAAACGGTTTAAGTGCAAATACATAGACGCAACAATGTGGTAGAAGCTGCTGCGGCAATTAATAACGATTTGTCGGCTGTGCTGCTGGCAACATATACACTCAAACAAAATGAATATATATATATATATATATATATATATATATATATATATATTTGCGCATCACTAGGCATACATTTTAAATATTTTTAAGTCTCGATTCATGCCTGCCCACTCACGCCGGAAATTGGCGCACACCTCGCAGCCATGCAGCCGTTTTTTTTTTCGCTGCGCCCCAACTTTTTATAAGCTTCATGGCAACGGGAAATGACCAGGCGAGCCAATGGCCAGCAGCTGAATCCCTGGCTATACAGGTGTAGGTCGCAACGCACAGCAAAAAAAATTATCGTATACAGGTAGTACAAATATATATATATATATTCACATACATATATAGCGGCCCAGCATGCGGAAATTATAATTTATTGCATAAAGTTGCGGATGCCAGCCTGCACCGCTTTTTCCACGCCCACAGCAGCTCTTCAAATTTAGCTGTACTTAACATTAAAGTTTAATAAAAGGCACTTGGGGCTAGCGAGCGCGTGAAAACCGCAAATATTTTGCATATTTGCAACTGGCCGCGGAGAGTATTTAGCTGCCTAAGAAAACACATTATTTGGCTTAAATATTCATGGGCCGATGTGAAAATGAGCTCGGGCATGCAAAGTGTTTTCAATAATTGTGGCCGCCCTCCTATATTTTATGATGCCCAGCGGATAGGGGCGGACTCGCAAAGATTTCAAAGAATTCTGTGGAAATTACTCAGCTGGGGGTTTTGTATCTTTGCATATTTGGGAAGCTTTGAGTTCAATTGCTAAAAAAGGTTCTTATGATTTACTTTTTATTCATTTAACTTGTTTATAAATATTTTGTTAAGTGTTTATATAAAGGCTTTGAGCTATAAAAGTTCAGATTAGATAATTGAGTATCAGCTAGAAAATGTTTGATATGAACATTTTATTTAATAGCCCGGATTAAATCTGAATCTTCTTCTTGTTGATGCAGGTGATAAATAATAAAATTATATATATATTTTATTTGATTAATAAAAAAATTGATCGGAATTAACAAATAACATTCAACATGTTTAATAATATACTTACATAATTTTTTAGCAAATAATAAAATAAATAAGGATTTTAATAAAGTCTATTACTAAACATTTATATTTATAAACATGTTATATACTATATTTATGATACGTATAACATTTTCTACAGTTAGCTAACTTAAACACCTGCATCCATAGCTTCCCTTTCGAGCTCATTTCTGGGCTAATACAAATACAAAATTCTGCTGAATTGTATGCATTTTCTGAGCAATTTAATTGAAATCAACAATAATTGGCAAGCATGAAAACAATGCAAGCAAACGAAATTTCAAACAGAACATATATTTATTTGCAGGTCAATAAAAGCTCGCATATTTCATATATTGTTCGAGTGGCAGAAGCATAATAACAATTTGAGATATATATAAACACATATACGCACACATAAATGTATGTCACATTTATTCACTTTTGCACGCTTTTTTCAATGAAAAAACACAGAAATAAAAGTCAGTTATAAAATATTATTTGACAAATGGCAGATTTCCCCTAACCAGCAGGACACAATCGTCTGTTAAATGTGAGAAGCACAACAAGTTTGAAGTCGTTTTAATGTATTCCTGATCGACTGTACAATCGATATCAATTGAAAAAAGCCTAGATATACACATAGCAATTTATGCATGAAACATTTTATTTAACCATAATGTTCAATTAAATTCCCATTGAATTTATTGCACACTTGAATTAAAAAACAGTTGAGGCATAATAGAGCATATAAATAAAGTATATAAATAAAGGACAAACAATTAAGTGATTTTAAAACAAAAATGGAAGGCAACAAAACAAAACAAAAATTCGAAATTTTAGATATACAAAACGAAAATATTTAAAGAGATAGATAGGTAGATAAATAAATATTTAATTTTCAAATAAAATTCAAATAATAAAAATATTTGTGCAAAATTAAAGTAACATATTTAGATCTGCATTTAAACCTCTGCTTCTAAAATTCCTTGGCTATTATACTATATCGGCTGTCATTAAATAATTTAAATTAATAAAAAATAACATAAAAAAAATTATCAAATATATATAAACGAAAATATTTAAGTACATAGATAGGTAGATAAATAAATATTTAATTTTCTAATAAAGCTCAAATGAAATTCAACTAAAAAACCACAGTAAACAGAGGTTTACTTGCAAATATACTTATGTTAAAAATCATTTTGCAATATTAAAATAATATATTTAGATAGATAGATAAATAAATATTAATTTTTCTAATAAAATTCAAATGAAATTCAAATAATAAACTTCAGTAAACAGAGGTTTACTTGCAAACATACTTATGTTAAAAATATTTGTGCAAAATTCAAGTAACATATTTAGATCTGCATTTAAACCTCTGCTTCTAATAATCCTTGGCAATTATACTATATCGGTGGTCATTAAATAATTTAGGCGACTTTTTTGTTTCGGCGGCAGCTGAAACATAAGAAATAACATAACAAAAATTATAAAATATATATTAACGATAATATTTAAGTAGATAGTTAGGTAGATAATTAAATATTTAATTTTCTAATAAAGCTCAAATGAAATTCAACTAAAAAACCACAGTAAACAGAGGTTTACTTGAAAATATACTTATGTTAAAAATACTTTTGCAATATTAAAATAATATATTTAGATAAATAGATAAATAAATATTTAATTTTCTAATAAAATTCAAATGAAATTCAAATAATAAACTTCAGTAAACAGAGGTTTACTTGCAAACATACTTATCTTAAAAATATTTGTGCAAAATTCAAGTAACATATTTAGATCTGCATTTAAACCTCTGCTTCTAATAATC
Organism: Drosophila mayaguana; assembly: GCA_037075325.1. Lineage (NCBI taxonomy): Eukaryota > Metazoa > Arthropoda > Insecta > Diptera > Drosophilidae > Drosophila > Drosophila mayaguana. The sequence continues at coordinate 9,086,620 of JBAMCG010000037.1, read as the reverse complement.
CTTGGCTATTATACTATATCGGTTGTCATTAAATAATTTAAGCGACTTTTTTGTTTCGGCGGCAGCTGAAAAAAGTTGGCTATAAAATAATTCAGCTCTTCCTTCGTATGGAGGGGTGGCCACAGCGTTGAGTAGGCAAAAAGCCTTGAATGAATTAAGACAACACATAAGACATAAAGCCCATTCGAGCGAGGGACAGAAGACATCCATTACCTTCTGGAGAAGAACTGATCGGACATGCTGCGCCGCTGCTCAATAAAGTTTTCCATTTCGCGACGCAGATGCGCATTGTATTTCTTTTTCGCCTGCATGTAAACGAACTCGCACTCCAGAGCACTGCGATGGAATCTGATTGAGATTACACAATTCGCACAGAAATTGAAATTAGTATTTGGCTTTACTAATCCACATTCTTGATCGAATAGCTGGGATGGCGGCTAAGGAACAAGTCATCAGAATACATCTTTTTCTTCGGTCTCCACTCAGCACTGTCCGATCGAGGATCCATTTCAAATGCTGAACATCTGCCACTCGCTATGTCATTAATAGGGACTTTAACTTCTTGCTTCTTGGATTTGTGCACTCTGAGCTTGGCAGCTGTGCGCTGCAGCGGACTCCTCCTGCCCTGAAAGTTATTTTGTTCTGTTAACGAATTCTTAATTAGCAATCGCAACGGCTGCATCGATTCGCTGCAATCGTTTTGATCGCAGCCAAAGGGATCATAGTCATAGCACGGCGCTTGCGGGTTAAAAAGAGTATTCAAATCTGCGGAATTATTGCTTGAAGACATATTTCAACGAAATTTCAGATATTTCGAATTTTGTTTTTGAATATAATTGCTAATTTATTTCATTATGATCAAATTTTCAACTTCATTCTGTGTTTGCTTTTAGTTTCAACTAGTCTTTCAAAGAAAATGTAATTATTGGCCATTTTGGGCTCAGCTCCAGCTGCCAACATCATTACTATCAAAATCATTATTAATATTTGTGCTAATTTGTATGGTCGATAGTCTAGCTAAGATATGAGCATAGATCCCTGAGGAAGTTGGTTGTACAAATCGATATAAAGTAACTGAGGAGCTATGGATCAGCAGCAAACGTTATGCGTATCAGCAGAAGCCAACCTTCTACATCCCTCCAGATAGCTATATAATGCTGATGGTAGAGAATGATCTTAGGCTCAGTCCTGGACAACATAAATCTGTAGCTGAAAATCTAAAGAGGGGTTATATCACTTAAATCATAATACAAATGCACACAAGGACTCCAAAGTTACAATATTCCCAGTTCGACCGAGATAGAGCTACGAGTGGACATTGATATGATGATTACCAAGAATCAATGAAATGATGGACGGATACCGAAATTAAGCCCTGATCTAGAGCAGACGCTGAGCTAAAAGCTCGGATGGAGGTTTATTTATTTATCGCAAATCTCTCAATTCATTTACCTTGCTTTGCTTTAGATAGTACTTAGCATGAAAAAGCTGGCGAGAGCAGCAGCTGTTAAAATTCCACTGATGTTATAGATAACAATTTCTTTTACTATAGAAAGTGCAAACAATGTTCTGGCACATCTAGCAACAGGGACGAAATATGCAAAGGCAAAAATATTTGAAGAGGAATCTATAAAATTATTAACACATGCCATACATAGAACAACTTACATCACCTTACAGATTAATGCGGACTAACTAACGAATCCAACGTATAGTCCAGCATAGCCTTCAAACTGATGAAATAACTGACTTTATACACCAATCTGACCTAATTCAGCCACAAAACAAATAAACAAATAAACAAATAATCAAAAATATTTCCTTAATTTAATTAGTTTTTTCTTTTTATTATTATTATTGTTTTTCATTACTGTTGCTATAACGTTTATTATTATCATTATTAAAAGTCCAATCAAGTACATAATTAACAGCATCACACACGCCGGTTAAAAATAATAAAAATAATAATAAGAAACAACAACTGCAATTAAGGCAAATTATGCGATTGCACTAAAAGCGAAACCGAATCAAAAGCCAATGCACACATCATGAATTAAATATGTGGGTAATCCACATTAACAGTTGTTGCTTTTGCTCCATCTTAATAAATGCTTCTTTTCGTTTTCATTAGATTTTCGGCAAAATTCAGTATGTAACACAATTATGAGCCATCAGCAAGCAGCACGCACAAAAGCAGCCAAGGGAGTCTCCTGCCAACGGACTGTGAGTGTGTGTGTGTGTGTGTGTGCTGTAAAAACATTGCCACAAATGTTGTACCTATTAAGGACGCATTTAACAACGCCCACGCAGTACGTGGACCAGTGAAAGCAAACGACCACATTATTATTATAATTTTCGCATAGAGCAGATCGAGGAATGCCGGAGCAGAGTGTGGGGTATGGAGTGTGGAGCAATAATGAAGTGCTACATGTCTGCTCAATGGCAGTGCCAACATTGCCAGCATTGGCTCCTTGCTCCGTCGCCAACGGACCTTGAACCTTTCAATTGAACTCTAATTGCAGCTAATGAATTACACGCATTAGGTCAACGAGCCGGCCGAGTAGAACTTGTATAATTGGGTGTGGAGAGTGCGCCTAAGTGCGAGCTATGCTAATAGCATCAGAATGAAATATTAATGACCGTGGCGTCCATTTTCAACACACACACACATCACACTGCTACACTTGGCTGTTAGACACTAACCTGCCAGCTAGGTGAAACAAAAGTTTTGCTTTTAACAAACTTTAAATCCGCTCAAAACCCATACGAGAGCCAGCTTCAATGAAAATTTAATCAGGTTAAGAAACTACCCGTCAGATGTGAGCAGTCAGAGCAGACCTAACTCGATTATGTCGCATTTAATAAGAGAAGGGGGCAGAGAGAGGGGGAAGGGGAGAGAAGCAGCTAATGGATAGCTCTTTATAGTTTGTCTGTGATTTTTATTATTTATTTAAGAATTGAACTACATAAAGGACTTGAATCAACAAAGCATTAACAAATTAAATAATATTTTTTAATTAACTATGAGAAATCAAAATTGACTGGATAACTTGAAATTTATTCATTAGTCTTAATGAAATATAAAATCATGATTTTAGTGTTATAAATGAAAACACAACCAAATTAAACACTGTGAGTCAAAGGCTGTTCGAGCATGAGCAAGGTATTGCCAGTGGACTGCGGGACATCATTGAAGAATTTACGACCATCGCCAGCCTCAATACGATCTGGCATAGGTCCAAATTATGGACGATTATGGGCGATATAAGTATAGATAGATATATACAGCTGCGGCAATAAAAATAGTAGTGCGAATGTGGACAAAAGGTGGGAATATAGACATTAAGTAACTAAGTAAAAGTATGGACAAATAAATTAATATAAACATAAATTAATTTTAATATTCATTAAAGTTTTGTATTCAAAAAAATATGATTTAATAATACATTTCCATACAATTTATAAGCATTTTCGCCTTTTCTAAACAAAAATCATTCTATTTTTTTTATTCACACTCGCATTAGAAACTGTAACAACAAACTGACCGCAACTCTGGTAGGCAAATCCCAAATGTCAGTTTATTGTGATGAAAGCCGCGGCCGAAATGTTTGACATTAGCAACAAATCCATTTTATTACACGACTTGTCCCCGCATTAATTATAGATTCCAGCACGTAGCGCGTATTAAGTGCATGCGGCTCGCAAATGCCATCAAATGTGGTTAATTTGCCAAGCCAAAACAACAAACAGCCAGATAAATGGGAAAACATTTGCGTTAGAACTTGGATTCTGCCTTCGATTTGGCAGCCCAAAAGTCTACAGAGCCCAACGATTTAATGACAGTATTGGGGATTGTCTTTGGAATACCTTCGATGAGTCTGGCGTCGTTGCTCGAATCGATATATTGATTTGCTTGAATTTAAATTGTCAACTTACATTTTAATTTTCCCTTCTTCTTTATACTTCTCGATTTATAATGCTAAAATATGCACCCCACATTCATAATGGTATATTTTCACATATGCTTAAAAAACTCATTTAAAAACCGAAAAAAAAACATTATAAATAATAAAAATTACAGATTAAAAATGAAGATTTAATATGTAAATGATATGTTAATGGTAAATTAACAACCAGATGTTGGGTATTATGCTGATAAAGAGGCAGATTTTCATTTACAGCGAAGCGCGAGGTTTAACAGGGATTAATTATTTTTATATTCGCTCATGACGTTAAATGAATATAAAGGTGAATATGTGAATATTTGGCTCTGTCGTTTGGCTTGTGAAGGCGCAATGCATTTGGCCACTATTGAAGCTAGAAACTTTGAATCGGAATTAGTACCTAAAGGCGTGGTCAATCAGGATATACTTTAAATTAAAGTACATCAGCTAAGGTGCGGAGATGTTGGAGCTTCAGAACTATTTTATAATTTTTCCCTACTTTGACAACTGACTTACTGCAGCCTCCTTCCTCAGATTGACTAAAAATGAGCTTTTCAGGCATTAACACTGTATGTCAAATCGCATCATCCCATTGCTTTATACATACCCGACAAACTATACTCATTTATTCAAACTTTACGGTCAAAACTATCTGATATTACCTCACCAATTTTCGCAACTGGACCGAAAAGCCGAATGGATTCTGTGACAGCATTTTGTCATGGTCAGCATTTAATTTATTTGCGAACTACTAGCTAACAGCAGGTCACCTTGGAGCTGGTCTCCTGGCATTGAGTCTCTATTGCTTTACAAGCAATTAATTTCAACTATTGCAGCTATTACTCAAGTCCGAGTCAACATATTTTATTAAAATGAAGTCCCACAATCTCATCTCAAGCATATGTGATGCCTAGCAAAACTTCTTCACAAAGTTTGCCGGCTGAAGAGCCAGAAATGCAAATGACGAGCTCAACAACAGCAAAACTTCAGCATCAAATGTTAGCTGGCTTGTCAAATGTTAGGATGTTTCAGAAAATGCATATATATGTACAAGAGAGCAAACGAATTTTTCCTTTAAAAAGCAGTCTACAAAATGAATAATATATGGAGAAGATTGTTCACAATTTATGAATTTTTTAACTTGCAAATCCTTTTATACTTGCATAGAAATTTTTTTATTAATTTTACAATATGTTATAAAATGTTTAAAATATAATTTACTATACATACAAATTTTATTATTACTTTAACAAAATTTTATAAAATCTTTAAAGTATAATAGACTAGACATAGAAATTTTATTATTAATTTTACAAAATTTTATAAAATGTTTAAAGTATAATTGACTATATTAAATGGTAAATAAAATAAACTTGTTAATATACGGCAAAATGCTAAGGAAATACATTATTCTTAGGAATCTTTCATATAAGATCAATACAAAAATATATATATTTTTAAAATTATTTTTTTTAATTCAAGATGAATATTTCCTATATTTGAAATGCATTTCAAATTTCAAACGAACTTTAAAAACAACTTACATTGTACATAAAATGAGATAATAAATGAAAAGTTTATGTAAAATTGATTATATATTAGTCTATACCCATGTTTCATGGTTTTGTTGACTCAAAAATACATTTCCAAACAACATTCAATAATAAGAGTTTCCATATATAAGAACACCCCCCTTAAAGTTTTCATCAGGTTAATTCAATTTCGAATCATAAGCAAATTTTGCGCAAATTAAATGCGTAAAGTTTTGCAATTGCAATAAATTCTCACAAATGTCGTTGTGTAAGCGTCTTTGATTGTCATTGTAATGTTTATGCAGCGAATGGTAGATAGAGCTGCCATCTTATGTTCGTGTCCTGTCGCTCTTGTTCTCATTCTCATTCTCATTCTCGTTCTCGTTCTCGTTCCTCGCTCTCGGCGGGCTGCACTCCGTCATCAGGCAAGCGTAACATAAAGCCGATTTTTTCGGCTGGAAAATGCCGAGCGAGATAATAAATCTTGAGCTGGCGAAACAAATCACAGCAATTCCATTATGTACATTTAATGATGTTGAGCGACGGCAAAGCCCAACAAAAGCCCGTGTCCAAAATCCAAAATCCAAATCCATATCCAAAGCAACGAAGCAGTGACAATTACTTGCAGGCCGCGAGCAATTTGTATGGCTGCTGCAACACGGGGGCCGAACTTGTTAGCAGTAATCACAAGAAATGGCCGCACTGCACAAATACTTCTATATATCGTTATATACATAGATATATATATACATATATATATGTTTGTACAATTTACTTTATAAATCTGCAAAGAGAATTTACGCTTTGCCCAGCAGTTAAAGAAGTTGAATCCGTGCAATAGTTGCCGGAGTTCTTACTGTTGCACTTTTTATACACTGTTCGCTCGATGGCAGAGAGCATATTGGTTTTGCCTGTTTAAGTGGCTTAAGTCTGGAATAACAACATATTTATATAGTCAAGAGTTACATAGAGATCAAAGTTGACATGTTCATATATCTTTATATAAAATGAATCAACTAAATAATATTCAGGACAATTTATATATAAATTATATTTAATTATATATTAAATTATTTATATAACTGACTATGATTTTTGGTTTAAGAAGATGCACTCTGACCTATGCAAATATATAAGATATATGATTAGAGATCAAAGCTAACATGTTTTTATATCAGTATATAAAACAAATCAAAAAAATAATAATCAGGAAAATGTATATATAAATGTTTTTAAATTTGAAATTTAATTAATTTATTAATTTAAAAAATTTTTTTATTATTTTAATATATTAGTTTGTGCTAAAAATAAAATTTTGACATTCAAATATTTAATGAGCTTGAAGGAAACTCTTATTTAGATTCAATCTCGTTCACGCTTTGACGTGATTTTGCATCCATACGACTAACATTCAGAAAGTAATTGGAAATTTAAATTACAAGTTCAAATAGTTTCTGATATTGTTTTATATTTACCAAAGTCTTCTGATTGACTTACAACGTAGTCTGGTATAGTAGTAGCTTACAGTGTATTGATGCAGTTAGGTAAACTCTAATACGATATTCTTACTTTGCGTCTTTTTTTAATTAGGAAAATTTTCTTTGTGCTGTTGTCTGTGTGGCAAAGTCTTCCATTAATTAGAGCGACAGCTTCGCAAATTGCTCCCCAGCTCGTATATTTATATATGTATATATAAATATATATAAATATATAAGTTTTTGTTTTCTGTAAAAACATTTCTCCTTTGGCAATCCCAGCTCTCGCATGGGGCCATATGGCTAAAGTCGTATGGGCAATAAACTTTCGCCACCTGCCCGATATCATCAGCATGTCTGCGGCTTATATATATGTATGTATTTATATATATAGAGAGATGACTGTTTTTTTATATTTTCTCTTTTTAGCATAAATCTGCCATGAAATATAATACACACACGAGTTGGTGTGAGAGGCGACGCAGCATAGTTCTAGCCCGTGGCACAAAATACTCAAAGAAACTGCATATTAGCTTTGTCGGCCTGTGTGTGTGTGGGTGTGTGTGTGAGGCACTCTATAAAGATAATTGCACTGGTGTTTGTGTGTTTGTGCTGCATTGCAAATTTTGTGACCTTATAAAAGAAATAGTTTGTATGCTCTCTTTTAATTTCATTGCCGCCAGCTTTTTAATTTATTAGTTTCTCCGCACTTTTTGTTTTATTTCAGGTGTTGACCTCAGTTTTGAGATCCTCTTCAGCTTTATCAGCAACAATTTTATGGCTATACAACAAGAAATAGTTTTGTACATACAACAGCTTTAAGCAAAAAAATGTTCAATTTAATTACACAACTTAAACAAATATTTGTTTTTCTATAATTAATTAATATTGAACTTTTGTTTACCTCTAATTGCTAATGTGTTCATAATTAAATTAATTTATTACGGCTCATAAAAAAATTTAAAACTCATTCAATTTGTGTAATTATTAAAACGCATTTTCCCACATACTGAAAATATTTTCATAATTTGATGTATTTTTAAATTCGTGAAAAGGTAAAATATTTAATACATAAATCGCAAAATGTTCACTGAGAGTTCTCTAAGGGAATTTTTATGATTGTTTAATATAATTCATTGCAAGTATATTTTTAGAAAATAGAAAATGCATTAGATGTGTATGAGATTATTGAATTGATTTTATTTTGCTGCAAGTTTAATATTTTTATACAATTTTTTAAAATGTATTTCTATTATATCAAAGGAAATTAAAACGCTAAAATAACACGAAGTAAAATATTAAATTTTGTGTACAAAAACAGTTATTAGGCACACATACACACATACACATGCGCGCACCAAACATTTTTGCTGGCTTCCGAGTATACCTTAAGAAAGGATATTTATCGTGTAGCAGAGTGAATGTCTGCCCCGGCAACGGTGCTCTGTTATCCATTTACAAAATCAATGCACTGTAAGCAACATATTCTATGGAATATATACATATATGTATGTATGTGTGTGTGTGTGTATTTTAGGACTTGAGGGCAACAAAAGCTCCAGCCAGCGAGCGCATCAAATAGCTGAAATATCATAAAACTTTTTAACTTTTTCATGTTGGCCAACATGCTATGTCTATATTGAGAGCCCGGCATGTATGTTTGTGTGCAGAAGTATGCGTGTGTGTGTGTGGAGTCTGAGTGTGTAATATCAAAAATGGTTTGCTCACGTTGCGTTGTTGACCGCGTCACGCTTCACAGCATAAAGCAATTACTGTGGCGTGAGCAGAAGTTGAATCTCGGTGCTACGCGACCAATTCCCATAGCCCGTGGCCCCCTTCAGCTGCGCTCGTCTGCCGCACGGCTGATGCTTGAGTCGTTGCACTACTTTGATTTATGAAATTTTGCTCGCTGACACTGTGCAGCATCCATACCAGAAGCAGGGGGCGTGCCACTGTGAATGCATTGATTCTGTGTCTGGCATAAACTTTGACCTCGACTTCAATTTCGACTGTGAGTGAAATTTTGCAGCTGGCCAGGTGCTACCTGAACTTGATTGAATGTAGCCACGTTAAGCCACGCCCCTACTTTCCTTATCTGTTGCCCAACTGTCTGGCTGCTTTTGGTCTGGCTTGCATTGACTTTTGGCTCTTATCCAGCCTGCATTTGCAGCTCACCAAAGTAGCTTTAAACTTACACATGAAAAGCGCAGCGCTTGCTGTTGGCGCACAACTTTTCTTTTCGGGCCACTTAGCTTAGCCCCTGCGTGTTGACAATTTTCATTTTTTTACTACATTTTGTTGTTAGTTTCAATACCCTCTTTGTGTTGAAAAGGCTAAAAAGAGCATATCATAATTGTGATGTAGTTTGTTTGTCTAACTGATAAAGTTGAACTCACTAAAATTAATTCTTATGCTATATAAATATATATATTTCTATACAATTTTAATTAAGTAAATACACACCTTTCTTCAATTACGCTGGGCTTTTTTTAAAATAAAGGGTACCTTCTAGCCTACGTTGCTATTATTTGTGTACACATTGAACCAATTGAAAATGGGATGGAAATGTGTGTAGTAGTAAAAGTAGTAGTAGTAGAAGTAGCCGTAGTAGCTGTAATAGTAGTAGAATTACGAATAGTAGTAGAATTAGTAGTAGCAATAGTAGTAGTAGTAGAAAAATTACTAATAGTAGTAGAATTAGTAGTAGTAGTAGTAGTAGTAGAATTACTAATAGTAGTAGAATTAGTAGTAGTAGTAGTACTAGTAGTAGTAGTAGTAGTAGTGGTAGTAGTAGAATTACTAATAGTAGTAGTACTAGTAGTAGTAGTAGTAGTAGTGGTAGTAGTAGTAGTAGTAGTAGTAGTAGTAGTAGTAGTAGTAGTAGTAGTAGTAGTAGAATTACTAATAGTAGTAGAATTAGTAGTAGTAGTAGTAGTAGTAGTAGTAGTAGTAGTAGTAGTAGTAGTAGTAGTAGTAGTAGTAGAATTGTAAGTAAGAGTAAGAGTAATATTGGTACAGACACAAATAAAAATATATTCTTGCTCATGAAGTCCATCTGAATCAATATAGTCGTCTGCCCCTGAACTAGAGACTAGAAATTTGTAATTTTTATTCTTGTATACCAGACACAGTACGAGTCTATAATATTTTCGATTACTCATCCTATTTCCATATGCGATACAAATGTATAATTTGATTTCCTTTTTATGCGTAGCTGGTATGCCACAAAAGTTGTACGCATCAAATTTCCTGTGCAGAATCCTGTAACGGATACAAAGAATTTGTATGTATATTTCTGCTCTCCTTCCCAAAATAAAACTTTTATCAAATACGTCAGACCTTTGCATACCATTATCTGACTCAAATTTCATTTTTAATGTGTATCTAGGAGAAAAATTAATCCAACATTAATGTAAATCACAGCCCAGTGTGTATATATAAAAGAAGAGAATAATTATACGAATATGAGAATAAGGTTAGCTCTCAGTCGTGCACTCAATCTCCCACATAGAACCGTCTTACGTACTTATAATTTGTTTATTTGAGGTGCCTCAAATAATCATTAATATATATTTCTATTTATGTTATCTTTTATTTCTATTAATATATGTGATAGCAGAGTATTAGCTAGTCAAGCTTTCGCAATGAATACACTCCAAAGTAGTTTATTTGTGAGTCTAGTCGAGTACTGGCAATTGAAAATTCTACCTATAAATATCATACTACAAGTCATCGTATAGTCTGATATAGATCTGCTGTTTGCTTCAAAGTCTGTTGAAGGGTATCCAATAGTCCAGTATCAACGTTTATCTACTTGTCATTTTCGCCTCGTTTTTGTGATGTGACAATGAAGTTTGGAATTACGCGCGCGTGACAACTTTTTGCCATTAGAAGAGACGAAAAGAAAAAGAAAACTCCTTTTAGTTTTTATAGAAACTGCTTTCAGCGGATGCCACCAACAGTATTCATAATGAGATTAAGTGTGCTTTGCTCGGGCATCATTGCAAATTAGGGAGACTGCAGAGACTGACGTTGACTTAGTGTTCGAGTTGAATACCCAGTGGGTCATTCAATTGGGCTACGATTTGATTAGCAAATGGAACAATGGCTGCGGAATTCTTATCGATAATTGCTTTGGCTTGTAGACACGTCAAAGTCCCCGTCAAAACAGCTGCACTAACAACAAGTGCCCACTCATCTTTATTGCTAGACATGCAAACACACACACTCGCACTCGCGCGTACATTCACACAGACACATAGACACGTACGCGTACGCCGCCTCACTTGTGATTGTTGCCACACGCGTTCCAACCTCAAACACAATGCGCAAATAACAGCAACAAGGACTCAGGCAGGACTCAGCCAGCACAATCGTGAAAGCCGCAACACTCACACAAACACACACACACAGACACAGCCGCACACCCTCGAACACACGTGCGAATTTCTGGCCAAAAAATGAAAGAAAAAAGTGTAGCGCGCTTTGCGGCGCAAAGGTGCAAAGTAGATGGATAAGCGAGGACAAAGCTGCGTTTCAGTAACAAATCGAATATGTAAAACACTTTCCCGCTGTTGTTGCTGTAGTTTCCAATTGTTGTTGCTGCATGTCAACCTGAACATGTTTATCAGGGCACATATGAGCTGACTTTTACCAATATGTGTGCATGTGCGTGCGTGTGTGTGGGTGGTAAAAAGTAAAAGCAATTTAAGTATGCTAATCAATTGCCAGCACTTGAGTGCGAAATAAATAAATCTGAGAACCGAATCGCATAAATCTAAATTGAATTATATATAAATCTATTGCAGTGATTAGGCCCTGGGCTAAAGCATATTTACAGAGCTCTCATTGCCCGAAGCCACCAAATACAGTCGACAATTTATAAATAGCAATGTCAAACAATCGAAGCATAGGCAAAGTGTATAAATAAAGTATGATAAGACCTTGGCAGATAGCTGCTGCCCGAAAGGGAAACGTGTGAAGAAAGTTGAGTAAAAGTAGGTATTAGATTAAATGGTGTTTAACTTTAATTTTAACATATATTTATTAATATATAATATATAATAATAATATATTTTAATATATTATTATTAATATCAATCATTTTAGTTTTATGCAGTTTATTTTTTTATTTGATATTATTTAAAGTATATAGACATTCAGAGAGTCAACTAGCCTACAAAAAGTACAGAGAATTATTCAAATCACCAACCCGATGGGAGTATTTTATTTGCCAGTTCGGCCAGCTATGCCAATGCTTTAGTCAATGCGATTTAATTTAAATAACTAAATACAAATTAAGCTATAGCCATGGAAGTTGCATGTTGTATTTAAGTTAGATGTTATATTATATTAAATTTAATTCTATATGTATTTATTATAAATGTATTATTATTATTTATTTATTATTATCATTGATGCTGCCTTTTTCTCAATATTATTTGTATTAAATACCTAAAAAAAATTAAAGCAGTGAGTTGCCTTAAAATAACATTTTTGAAGAAATTTAAATTTTTGTATTTTATTATATGAACTTAAATTGGATGTATATAAAATTCCACAAGTATAGCGCTCATTTTGTATTCTTTTTATTTTATTTTTATTATTTATTTGGAACTATTATTACATAATTTACATCTGCGAGTCTATTAAAATCATTCAGGCAAATATGCGAATGCTCTATATTTCTTTCTTATATATAGCACTGTTTGCTAGATCAATGTGTGACAAAATTGTATCAATAAAATAAGAAAATGTCTTAATTATCTTTTCTACAATTTATATCTCTTTATACTCCACTTTCTATTTGCTTTAATTATTTGCTCAATTTTCTTTTAATCTGTATTTTATATTTTCTCTGTTTTACATAATTAAACTTCAATTAGCCCTCTCTACCTTTCAGAGTTCAATAAAAGCACTGACCTTACTTAACTGTGAATTGGGGCATAGCTGGCCGGACTGGCTTATAGAGTAGCTTCAACGCGCTAGTGGTATTATTGAAGCTGACTAGAGCTTGTCAATATGTATTATTAATAAATAAATAAAAGTAAAGCCATGGCAGGTAGCTGAATAAAAGAAAATATGATTATGGTTTGTTTTTATTAATTTTTTCCTTTTAGATTTTATTTAATATACATATTTCAATTAAATTTAATATTTTTAGAATTATTTGTATTTATTATTTGTTCTATATTTATTTAAAATATTCAATTAAATTTAATATTTATTAAATTCTTATTATTTATCATTTATATTATATATTAAATTCAATTTAATGTTCATTTAATTTTACATGTGTAGTCCTCGACTTGTCATAAGAGGTAATGTAATAATACCACCTTGAACGCTCGCTAAGTCATTCAGTTGTACGAGAGGACGAGTAATCTCTTGTACACAGGACTTGAATACATATAATTCTTGTAATTATGTATATATAGTTAATAATCTATATATATATATATTTATATAGTTCATTCAGCCGGAGTGCGAAACCTTATAGCCAATTAGTAGATATAAGTATTTTATATATATATATATATATATATATATATATATATATATATATATATATATATATATATATATATATATATATATATATATATATATAAAATACTTATATCTACTAATTGGCTATAGGGTTTCGCACTCCGGCTAAGTCGCTGAATGAACTATATAAATATTAAGAACTTCAAACCATCCGCTCACATTAACCGTCGACATGCCAGCCATCAGCTCAAACTGCAGCTTGCTACTAGCCGCACAACTGTTAAGCTTGTTGCAAGTGCAGCAAGCCGCAAGGCAAAACCCAACAACATTTTGCTTATCCAGCTTTGGAAGTCGATACGCCAATTCGAAACGCCAATTACCGCCAAATTCCCGTCATGTTAGCTATTTACACGCACTTTGCTGCAGAATTTCGTGTCAGAGGCAAACTCGACGCTTACAGCTTGGAATCCGAGCTGAAAACCTTCGCGTGTATACATCGGTGTTAGTGAATGTATTCATGTGTGTGTGTGTGTGCGTTGCTGTGCATAGTTGGAAATTGCGTAGGCCCTGAGAGCACATTCCCATTACGGCTGCATATTTGGCTAACTGGATTTGGCGTTAACTAAATGCTGTAACGATGTTGGTAACGTGACTAAAGGCGTTTAACTTTAGCAACTCTCTCTAATGCTCCAGAGTTGCCACGCACTTCCAGCTCGAGTTAAATGCTGTTAAGATTGCCTTAAATGAAATTGAATGGCCAATGGCTGTGCCCGGACAATAAATAAATTTGAGTGTACGAGCTCGCTTAATAAAAACGAGTAACTAAGTTATTTAAGCTATGCACGACAGAGATATCCTGACTTCTCACAAAATATATGTATTTTGAAAAGATATCTATTGACTTAAAATTGTTAAGTCTGCATGTGAATACCCAGTACTTTATAATGAAGAAAATTAATGTAAGTATATTGCAAAGACTTAAAATAAAATGAATTAATAAATCTAAAATTTGATTCACTTCTGAAGTGAGTTTAAAATTATAAAATAATTGCTTTAAATATTTTTTAAAAATCGAAAAATGAGCAGCGGAGTATATTAAATTGAGTCATTACCAAAACTTATTTTGAAAAAAAAAAAAAAAAAAAAAAACATTTATATATATATCATTCAAATTATGTTTCAGAAAAAAGTAAGCCTTGAGCCTACCAATAATTTTGTTTCTAAAATATTTCAAGTGCTGTACATATTTTCCACCAATTTCAATTGCAAATTAGAATTTACAATATATTTTCCAAGAACTCAGTTTATTTTTACAGGGTATACCGACGCTGCAGACTCAAATCTGCTTGGCACTTGTCAATGCTAATAGCAGCATAAACAACAAACTGTCATATAAACGCTTGCACTTCTAATCTCAACAAGCTGATTATAACTTTTTCCAAAAAACAGAAACAAAAAACGCACAGCTCTTGCAACATTTTTGGATTTGCATTTTAGCTTTTGGTATCAGAAATGCTGCTGCCGCTGACCGCAACGTATAGAAAACACTACGCAACACACAAACCCAAATAGAATAAAAGGAGGAAAAAAAAGAGGGTGGAAACCTTCCCACAAACAAATTTGAGGACCAAAGAGAGACAATTAAACCGCGTCCCAACTGAATATAAATCCTCGCCGTAGTTGAGGTGACAATAAAAACTAAACATGTTGTGAGCTGGCATTTAGTTTATGTGGGGCGAAGGACTGGGCTAAGGGCTGTAATGTAGGCAAGGGTGGAGCAGGAGCTGTAGTTGGAGCCGGAGCAGCCAACCCGCACAACAGTTAGTACGTGGCTGGGGTTTAGTCGGAACTTTTATGCTAACCCATGTTGATAATATCAAAGTAGTCTGGGCAGATTAAAACCAAAGCCACAAGCGACGTGCTCGTTGTCGTGTGTAAGCCAATAGATAATACGCCCTCGCCCACTGCCATTTAAAGGGAATGCATTAAGGAAATTTACCGCTCAAATGAATATTAATTAAAGCAAACTCTACTAGGCTTTTTTACAAATTTAATAAATTTAAAAGCCTGCTCATAACATTGTTGAAATATTTAAGAAAATCAAACAAAGCAGTGTAACCCATGTGGAATCCATTTCATAGACTTTACATTACATTTTGGGACAAGCAGTTGACCTTCCAGTTTATAAACCTTCACATAGCTAAATATCTCCTTTTACTGTCTTATACGAAATCCCGTAGACTATCCATAAACTTTTATACAAGCAAGGCGGATCTAAACTGGCACGCTTTTTATAGAATACGCCAGACTATTATACAAAATTCCATTATACATATATGTCCACACTATTATACCTGGGTTTCCCTCTTCTGTTATATTTATAAGCATTTGTTATACAGCCACAAGTGAAACCCTTGCTGGACAATTCTACCTGGGCTTTCCTACTATTATACTTTTATACATACTTTTGTTATACAGCAAAATATGACAGACCTTATTAAACTATTCTACAAACATAATATAACATCTGGAAAACAGGTCCAAAAATTAGCTTAGCACAGTTTAAACTGCTATTAAAACTGTTATATATCTTTATAACATATATATCTTTATAACACTATTCGAATAGTGGGAACAGCGAGCTGAAACAAAAAGCGTTATATTCTATCTGTATAACTTAAATAAGTCAGTATATTCACAAACCCTCACGCCAAATTGTACTACAGCTGAAAGCTGTTATACACAGTTGTTATAGCACAGTTGACACCATTTCAACCCCTGCTAGCACTGCCAGCGAATTTCATATCGTTCTTCATTTGAAACGCAACAAAAGTTCAACAATTCCTATTTTATATTTAAAAAGAAAATCAAAATCTCGAGCTTCGTCAGAAACATCGCCAAGCGCTTTCAAGTTTCCTTCTGAAAACTTTTGTTAATGTAACCGTTGAGCGGAACAGCTGCGGGAGGACTTGGAATGTCATAGACAGGATACAAGGGCGCAAATTCGTTGACTCCGAAGGCATGCAGCTCCTCCTCGTTGATGTTGCCGCGCAATATGTGCTTCGACTCCACAAACTTGGGCAGAGCTTTGGAGTGGAAATCAGATATTAAACAAGGATAGATTGGTAAGCACGCTTGAGAAGCTTACCTATATCTGGCGAATTGAGCTGATTCTCAAGAGCCGTAATCATGGGCAGTTCGTCTTGTTGTGATTCGTACCGCGCGCTGCGCCTGGGCGGCTGCTGCAGCACAACATCCTTCCCCGAGGAGGTCTTCGAAGACAGCGGCCAGGTGCCAATCGTAATGGGCATGCTGATCAGCTGCTGCTCCCGCAGGCTCTTAATCAACGCCTCCACCTCCAGCTGATAGGCAATCTGTATCAGGTTGCACACGTTGAGGCAGGTGGGCGGCGTGCTGGGCACCTCCATATCGATGGTCAGCGACACCGTGCTTCGCTTCAGCACAGAGTCCCCCTGGATCTTGCCAATGACAATGCGATCCACACGCGAGTGCTCCGGCGTAATACTAAAATAACGGATAAGCATCACCAGCGAGAGACGCAGCTCCGAGACGGACACGCCACTGTTGTTAATCACGACCACCGTGACAGGTATTCGCTGGCCAGGCACATAGCCCGACTGGGGCAGGTGCAACTCCATTTTGACGGGCGCTGTCTTGAAAGGTCCGCAGCAAAAGGTTCTGTAGTTCTCGCTGTGCGCCGCTAACTGCATCAAGGAAACAAACAAAGCAACTAAACCAAACTGAGAGGCGGCAAGGGCTGCTACTCACCCTCAGTTGCGGCGTTTCTATGTTAAGATCCATCATTTTCAGCACTGTTATGCCATGTGTGTAGGCCTGATCGAATTTCCAGGGTCGGAGCAGCAGCACCTTGACTATGTAGCGTATGCAGCCGTAGCGACCCTCAAAGGATGTGGGGCACTGATAAGGCAACTGGCAGGCGAAATTGTAGCTGTGCACACCCGCCGGAATAGAATGTCTGTCATTGCCTAAACGGGGTGGATTGTTTATTATATATTAATAAATTTGTAAGTAATAATTATACAATAAAATGTGGTTAAAGTAGTAGTAGCTAAAAATCAATGCAAATGTGGATGTTAGATTTACTTAAAGTGGATCGTATCATGGTCTGAAGGGACTGATTGAATAATGAATGAGCAATGAATAAAATGCTTTTAAATACTTATTTATGCAATTGCAGCCTATTAGTATTTATTTATTTACTTATTTATTTATTTATTTATTTATTTATTTATTTATTTATTTATTTATTTATTTATTTATTTATTTATTTATTTATTTATTTATTTATTTATTTATTTATTTATTTATTTATTTATTTAGTTTAAAAATTAACACTACCATGTAAAATAATGCACTGGCTACAGAGGCACTCGACTCGGCGTTATTATAAATATATCATTTGTGTAAGTAGAACAAGAGAACAAGTAAAAATCAAGACCAATCTATGATTTTTAATCCTAATCCCAACTAAAGTATGAGTAAAAAAAGCTGACAATACAAAAACTATCGCAATTAATGTTCTTAGAATAGGAAAAAGTGCAATCAGGTGAATATACTATTAAGTACACATGGGAAACGATTCTTGTACTTTTGGCAATTGCCTTATTCAAAATTGTCTGTGTTGCTTTCTGATTGTAAATAAATCAGTTTTAGAATATGATCTACATACTCTATTGAATATATCTAAATATTGTCTTTATTTCCAACAGAAATTCAATTTCAAGAATTTTTTTATACTGAGACATGTATCTAAAACATTATAAAATAAATTTAAAAAACTAAACAGTATGTAACACTGTCAAATCATTACTCCACAGATATTTAATAATTTGTATAATTTAACTATTTGAAAGAAATATATTCTGCTTAGTGAGACAACTAAAATCAATTACTTATTACTAGCTTATATAGGTTCAAAGATCGACAGGCTCATATACTCGTATATAAAAAGACAATAGATGAACACAGCTAGAACGACTCTGCCAGTTCTCATGATCAAAAATATATACTCTAATATCTATTGCACTTTACTTAAACAAAACAGTTCTACCCGAAATTCTTTTTGTTAAATAAAAATAAAAGAAAGGTCTGAATCATTTTATTGTTTTCTTTGTCCCAAGCTAAGTGATTATTTTTATCGTTTCTTGTTCAGCTTCTGGAATTGATTTACAATTCGTCTACTTACTTTGCTCAGAGCCAACCAGATATGTCTGCGATGCTAGATAATCCTCTCGGCCCGAGAATAGTTTTGTTGATGCCAGACGTCTTTCGCTCCACTTTGTTATGGAGTAGCCAACGACTTTGACTATCGCAGCTGTCGTGAAGATTAATATGATAAATGATGATAAACTAATATGATATTATCGTATGCGCCCTATACAGACAAGTGATAAGCTCGCTGTAAAGCCCAACAGATAATGATTTTTTTACCGTGTTGCGATAATATATTGACCCATTTAAAGGATCACTAATTGCCTAATAGCTTTAATGATTTAATCGTTCTGATAAGAAATTGAGTTTAGTTGGCATTTATAGCCATTGGGGAACAGCTCGTTAAGGTTAGCAATATTTTAATACATACATCGCACGGTATTTGTACTTGGGGAAATTAGTTGGGGACTTTTCGTTCAAAGAGCTCATGTTTATTTATATACAATTGTTATCGTTCTGCTTTTCGCATTCCACACACAAAAATCCGAATCAATGTCGTCATAAAAATACAAGTATATATTAGCTGGGGCTATCAGCTATTGTTATCGCTCCAGACTTTGATGGACATTCAAATTTCCGATGCGTAAAAAGCGCAAGACATTGTATATAATATATATATTCAATTATTGGAATACCTTGCACCTCCTTGACTTTATCGGACCTAAGGGTCACACAACCGCTGACCAGCTGACCGGCGTAGAAGGTGCCGTGCTTATTATTATCGAAGCTAATCTCGCACGTAACAACCATTTCGACGGCCGTAAATCCCGTGCTATATAAGAAATTCTAAAGTTTGCGAGCCAACAGCTTTCCGTAATCAACGCATTTGGGCCGGGCAACGAATAGCGACTAAATTAAGTTGAGGCTCTGCTGTTGGTGGACTCTATTGTTGGACCCAGTTGAGTTAGATAAGCGATAAGGCCGGAAAGCAGTGAACGTTAGTAACTGGGAACAATTAAATATCGTAAGAGCGCGACGAAATGGAATTGGAACCGGAATTTATAAAATTATAAGAGCCGAGCTCCAGACATCACTATCAGAACTGGCCAGACCTTGACAGTGGTCTCTCATGCTTATGCTGTAGGTTTGATAAAGGCAAATGGCAGAAGCATTGCGGGTGAATGCTTTAAAGAGTGCAAACTTTACATAAAATGTGGTAGATTATAAAAATGTTGTGTATAATAATATATAAATATTTCGTCATTCACTATCACTCTGATATAACTCAAAAGCTACAGCGATATATTAACTTGAAACTATTTCTATAAGTTTCAGCCTATCTAAAACTGAACTGTTTGACTCTGAAAATGTCTGATAAGAGCTTCATACTAGATAAGACTTGGTAAAGAAACCCTTACATTTAAATAATTAAATATACTTTATATGTATATTCGATTCTGAATAATCAATGAAATTATGATAAATTCATTAAAATTCAATAAGGGCTTAAAATTTTTTCAATATAAATCATTTTCTAAATTATATTTAAATCAGCTGGGTATCACTGACAATCTAATAAATAAATTCATGCATTTCTTTATATTTTTAGTATATAATATACTTTTTTCAATAAATCTTATTTTGCATATTTCTATTATATATATATATTATTTTATTTATTTATTTTTTTTTTTTTTAATATATCCACTAATATTTTTTATTTATTTTTTAGAGATAATATAATATTAAAACTAACTTATAGAGTAAAGCACTGGCTGCAGAGACCTTCGGCTATTCACAAACAAGTTATTGCAGATTAGATATTTAAGCTTTGGCTTTGACGTGCAGTCATTGCTTTCACTTTACCATTATAAATAGAGCATTTTCTTATCTCATGTCAAGCGATTCTTCCAGCCCAAATTCCACTTTGCGATTTTTATAAATATTTAAATGCTTTTAAATGTGCTGTTAATTCTAAGTTATAATATTATTTTATTGGCTTCGTGCGTGTTATCCTTGACTACAGACTAGATTAAGCAGAAATTACAGATATTTCATATAATAATAATAATAGTCTGTATAGCTTGTCTTTTATACCCTGCTTTGCTCACAGCCAAGTGCCTTTGTTGGCATTCACGTCAGTAGTGGGAGGTCCTTTCGGATCCGCACTGCCCGAGGGAGCTGTGGGACTTGGTATGTCAAATATTGGGTAGAGTGGTGCGAACCCGTGCTCATCCAGGCTCAAGGTGTTCGGTGGTGCAGTAGCCTGCATATTGTTGGCGCCATTCGACTGAGTGCGCATATGAACAGCTTCCTCGTAGTTGGGCGGTGCTAAGGATTCAAATATAGCTAAAGAGAGGTGCTAAAGTAGAAGATATAATAACTTACGAATGCTGCCATCAACAGCCCACGGCGCATTGAATTCTGATGAAGGTGGTGCACTGGCCTGTGGCACCGCAGCTGAGTGGTCCAAAGCTTTGGCATCCAGTTCCTGTGGTGGCTGTGCAACCATATCGCGTGGCTGTGGTTGCATGGGCGGATGCTCTAGCAGCGGCACACTGCCCAGAGTGATGGGTATGCTGATGACCTGGTTGCTATGGCAGCCCTTGACGCGCGCCTCCACCTCCAACAAGTAGGCGATCTGAATGATCTTGCACAGATTGAAGCAAGTGGGCGCCGTGGCGGGCACACGCAGGTAATAAGTGAACTGTTTCTTGCAGTGATGCGGCACGGGATCGCCCATCAGCTTGGTCACGAGTAAGCGCTCGTTGCGGGAGTGCGTTCGGGACATATGCGTCGCGTAGTAGGTGACCATCATAGCGAGGTTGACCTGCAGTGCCTCCACGGCTTTGTGGCTGTCGTTGGTCACCAGCATGCCCACAGGTATGATCTGGCCAGAGACGTAGCCCGTCTGCGGCACAGTCATCTGCAGCTGCATCGGTGCCGAAGAGCAGGGCCAGCAGCAATACACCTTCTGCGTTTCCATTTGGGTGGGCATCTAAAGAGGATATGTGATCAAATGAAATATTCACTTGGAGAGTGAATCTAGCAACTCACTCGTAGCAGCGGACTGTCATAGTTGAGGTCCATGATTTTGAGCACAGTAAAGCAACGCGTGTAGGACTGATCGAATTTCCAGGGCCTGACCATTGCCACGTTAATCAAGTAGCGCACTCGACCGTAGAAGCCCTCGATGGAGGAGGGGCATGTGGGCGGAATTTGGCAGCTGAAGTTATAGACGTGCACTCCAGGCTCAATCGAGATTTGTGCTGTTGATGCAATGCAAGAAGTTAGACTGAATGAATACGCTTATGCATTAGCCAATTTACTGACTGCTTTGACTGGAGCCCGCCAGATAGGTTTGGGAAGCTATGTAGTCCTCACGGCCGCGATATATATCGGTGGTTTCGTCCTTGCCAGTGCCAGACGATTCTCTCCATTCTGTTTCAGCAAACCCGCTTATGGTTAATGTCAGGGCTGAAAATTCAAAATTGGTAATGTTTGCATTCAACGAATTTGTATAATAAAATATGCATTTATTATACAAATATATTTATTAGAATAATATATTTTACAATACTATTTAGTAACGAATTTGGATCATTATTAAGAAATTAAAGCAGCTGCCGAATTTCACTACAGCCGACCGGCGTTATGAATCTGTTATAAGTTTATTGAATTTATTTATATTTAATTGGCAGCAATTGCCTTCCCCTCCTCCTTCTCCTTCTCTCTATATTGTATATTTACTTTTCGCACTGCATTGCACATGACGTCAGAGCAACAAGTTAACAATTTGCGAGCATTGCCTAGCTGAATATATACTTAATAATTGCTTTAGTATTACTATTTATAATCATTTTGCCATGTACACAGATTCCGTATATATTCTTGTGTAAATAATAGTTTATATACATATATATCACAACAATGATTCCCAAAATGCGAGACGAACAAGTCTTGAGCACGCAAATTGTTTTGGTTTGCGCAATTGTAAAGTCGAATTTGTTTATAAATTCGTTTACAAATGTTGATGAACTGTTTGCCAAGGAATGTAATAGAAGAACAATGTAAAAATACACAAAAAATAAAAACTTAAAAATAAATATATATGCAAAACTGCAATGTAATAGAAGTATGGGAAAATCAATTGAAATCTTTTATATATAATGTATGTGCAAAAACTTATTGATAATTTCGCAATAACTTAACTCTTATATACCCTATGTGGCAAGCCCTAAAGTAACGCAGACTGATAACTAATATAGTCTTTGTTTATATTTAAAAGGGCATTTGTATTTCTTAATAATGATAATTGCTCGATAGCTGATTGATGCCATCAGCTACCTGATTTAGCGCGTGCCATGCGAGAGAAAGAATTCGCATGAATCATATTCTATTGCCTTTCAGACATGTAGCTGCCGATAAGATAAGAATGAGTCATGGGGAAGAACACTCTGATGGCAGATTTAAAAGAAACCAAAGAAGAAATAAACCCAACAATTTTGCACGAAATTATATTTAGCCGGAATTTCTATATTTACCTTTAACCAGTTTTATTTTGTCTAACTTGAGGGTAATCTGCCCCGACACCACTTGGCCCGCAAAGTAGGTGCCATGCGGATTGTTATCGAAGTTGATAATACAGGTAACTCCCATTATATATGTATAGTCCAGATGTTATGCGGCCGATAGTTGTAAATCTAACTGTAAGTATTCCTGCGCCACCGACTCGCTGCCTTTCGCACTTGTTGCTATCGGAGTCCAAAACACGACTGATTGGATTGTAATTAAAGCCCAAGCGGCTCGCTATTTATTTCTCCCATAACGCCAGCAAGTTTGGCAAATGCCAAACATTCCTTGCGCCGCGTTTGAAACGAACTGAGAGTGGAACAAACTTTTGCTATTTTTTTAAACACATTTTTTATTATTTTGCCTTCGCAATCTTTATCTTATCGCTGTGTCAATTGTAAGTTAAATATTCTGCCCAAGTGCACTGCACACCACACTAAAAAAAGTGTTTGATTTCGGCGTACATAGAAGAGCATAATACGATATTATTATGTATATATGTATAATAAACAAAATTAAAACAGAAAAAAAAAACAAACATTTTTATTAATAGATAAATAAAGAAAAAATAAACAAAGTATAGCTAAAAAATTTTATATTTATATATCTATATATTTATATATCTATATATTTATATATATATATATATATATATATATATATATATATATAAATATATAGATATATAAATATATAAATATGAGCAAAAATGACGGCATCTAAAACAGGGGAACACGTTATTTGTATCAGAATAATCTACAAATCAAATCGAATGGCACTATCTTTTAAAACGCGCGAGGTATGAGCAGATAACTAAAATTTTGATATAATACTGGAATATACATTCCACATGGTCATAGTTTATATGTATATGCTCAAGAGTTTAAGCCTCCTTTAGAATATAGAGTATTGACTAGAAACTTACATTTTTTCTAGTATTCGCGTAAGCAGAGTATATTGGTTTTGTAGAATATTCGTTTTACTGTCTCTATTTCGTCGTTATTAAGGTAGGAACTTGAAATTTGGAATATATATATGTACATATATATGTATATACCCAAGATTTCACTCTGGACTGTGAATAAGTATTATGTAGTCGGCAACGCCCAAGTGCAACTTTCTTATGCTTATATTACTTGGGCTAAAAAATGTATACTTCAATATTTCTCTATGGGACGATTGGAAATTTTAAACTATTAAGTGTTCAAATAAAGGATCAATAAAAAAATTCGTAGTCTTAGGCTAACTACCCTTCCCTATTATCTTCTAAAATTGCAATTTTATATTTATTTCTCTACATTTTAATTTCTATTTACTAATCCTATAAAAAAAAAAACTATAAAATTTATACAAATTTGTTTGCAACAATAAGTTAGTAATCCCAGACCTAAATTATGATATTCAATATGGCATGAATAGGTATATATAGGTAATGTGATATGTGAATAATAAATAAACATTGCAAGCTCGCGCGTGGAACTGTAAATAACCCTAGTCGCGGCTTGTTTTGCTGTGATAATTATACCAAAACAAACCCAAACCAAAGTGTTTGATAAATAAAAATGTATTTTCCTTAAAAATAGAATTTAAACCAAGGCCTCGCCCACAATTTCTCTCATACTATTTTATTTTTATATACCATTCAGTTAGTTTTCGACTAAACAATTCTCTAACATACTCAGATCCAGGTGCTACGATCGATGTCTTGCAGTTTGGCATTCTCGTTGTTTATGTTGAATACAGCATAGAGCGGGGTGAAGGGACAGTTCTCTTTGGTCTGCGTTGTCGAGGGACTGAACTCTTGGCTCTTTCTCGATCGATTGGCTGGCGGCTTAACATTGGACTTAATGGGTCCGGCTCGTATGTGCACTGCCTCTGCGTAGCTGGGTGGATCTGTGAAACGAGCAAGACATTTAAGATGCATACTTTATATGCGGAGATCTCTGAGATGACGTAGAGGATATATTTTACTTTTCTATTCACGCACTTATTGTAGCATCTGCTGCCCAGGGATTGACAGGGGGCGGCATTGCAGCAGCTGCCGCATCATCCACCAGCACCAGCGCCTTCTCGTCCAGCTGCTGGGCGACAACTTCGACTTCCACTGGGATGGAGCGAGGCTGTTGGGTCAGTTGCTTGTTCAATGGCACATTGCCTATAGTCACGGGCAGGTGCACGCGCTCGTTGATGTGCCAGCCCTTGACCTTTGTCTCGACTGCCACCTGATAGGCAATCTGTATGATGCGGCACAAGTCGAAGCAGGTGGGCGGCGTTGCGGGCACGGGCAGCTCAAAGACGTACTGCTTCTTACTGTTCCTGGTGACGCCCTCGCCCTGCTTCTTGCTGACCACGAATCGCTCGCTGATCGTCTCCACACTGTGCTGGCTGTAGTAGAGCACCATCATCACCAAACTGGCCTCGATCTGCTCCACGCCTATGTGACTGTCGTTCGTGATCAGCACGGCCACAGGGATCGTCTGGCCAGGCACAAAGCCGCGCTGCGGCAGCGACAACTGCAGCCGCAACGGCTCCGAGCGACAGGGCCAGCAGTTGTAGGTCTTCTGATCCTCCGACTGGGCAGGTGTCTAAGCAAAATATGAAATGTAGCCCATTAGCTAAGCAGACACGAGTGAAAATAAAAAAGTATCTTTGAGAAAGAATAAAAATACAGTCAAATCCTTTCAGTCTTTCTCCTTCTTTATATTTTCCGACTCAAGTTAGTTTGTAATTCGGATTAAAATTATTGAATATTATTGCTTACTGACTTCTCATTATCCCTATATCTGATTTGTTCATAAATACTTAATATTACGTATTCAACTTACATTCAGGAAAAGACCTTCCCTGTTGAGATCCATAACTTTCAGCACGGTAAACGGGCGCGAGTAGGTCAGATCAAACTTCCAGGGCCTAATGACCTTGACCGTAACTGTATAGCGTACACGACCGTGAGTGCCCTCGAAGGACGAGGGACATACGGCGGGTATTTGACAGACAAAATTATAGACATGGCTGCCGGGCTTAAGAGCGACATCTATAATCGAAATATTTATATATATATCAGTATTTATACTGATCTAAAAACAGAGAGACTTACCAGTTCCCTCAGCTACCAACAGATCCACCTTGGAATGAATATAGTCCTCGTGTCCACTATAACTCTCTTCTGTGGTCTTATTGTCCACATCGGTCTCATCTTCTGTCCAATACGTCATGGCGAAGCCTCTTATCTTTAGAACTATAGCTAAAAGTGTTAAAATAAATCAATAAAATTTGATTTCTAAATATAAGTTTATTTATGACAATATTTCTATATCTAGTTAATTGATTTTAAATTTATAAAATATATAAATTACTTCAGTATATTTACATATAAAAAAATAATTATAAAACTGGAATTTAGATATATAGCCAAAAACATGAACATGAATCATTTTTGTACTTCATCGCGAAAATGAAATGAGCATATTGGTTTTGTGCCCGCTTGCTGTCTGTCCGTAGGCACTCTCTCAAGTTTATTTTGTATCACGTTTTCTTTTATAATTTATTTTTATTTTATATTTGTAAATTTATTGTACATTTTACATTTTTATACACTTACACTTGACTAGCTTTTCTTTATCGGCATTCAATGATACACTGCCCGAAATCACTTGACCCGCATAGTAAATGCCAAACGAATTGTCTTTGAAGTCAATTTCACAGCTAAGGACCATTTTCGAAGCGACAGCTCTTAATCGACCAGATTAACCCTAAATATTTATAATATGTCTTTGATTTTGTCTGCGTTTCGCTTAGATGGCAAATATCGCACTGAATTTCAAACATTTTTTTGTTTTTTTGATTTAGACACCTAAGCAAAATTGTCAACATTTATCTTATCTATAGGAAAATATGGGAATTATGTGCTTATTTTTGAAAAAGAACAACAAAAAAACGAACAAAATTTAGTTACATTTGACATGTGTAAGCGAAACTCAAGAAATATTTTTAGATAAGTCAAGCTGTTGAGATAAACAATTTTTATAATATATATATATATTATAAATATTATTGTTTTTAAACTTGATTTATGAAAGACTGTAATATTATTTAAGAGTAATTATGACATTAAACTTTATAGATTTACATTTACACAAATCATCAAAGTCAAAGTCAGACTCTCTCTCTCTCTGTCCCTCTCTCTCCATAGACTCTCACACAGACTGAGACATCCATGTTTGGGATTATATATATATATATCATTGAGTTTTTTTTTTTTTTTTTGTTAGATAAGATAGCACTTGGCTGTTATTATATCATGTTAGTCCCCCCAAAAAAAATAGCTTAATCAGTTAACATTTAGCAGTGAGCGGGTTCGGAGCGCTCTTGGCCCTCAAAGTACTCAAACCACAGCAATGTCTAATGATTGCCAAATAACCTTCGATCAGAATGAGCATGGAACATATTTTACCGGCCAGGTGGTTACCGGAAAGGTGATCGTCAATTTGAATAAGACCAAGAAACTGCGAGGTATGTCTAACAATTTGGGAGTCCACCACATTTCAAGCCCAAAATCTATTTAAATATTTTACTAACCAAATTGCTTAGTATATAGACTACACTACGCTCTCTTATCTAATCTGTGTTTGTATTTATTTTTCATGTTTCTTTTGTTCCCCGCTTTCGTTTTGTCTTTTTGCCCCATTATATTTGTAATTTACTGATAAACCGCAGAGAGCTAATCGATTTGCAAAACAAAGCGAAAAAAAGTTGTTGTATTACTCAATAAATGCTCTGGGGGATCTACCTGGTGATAAGGCGTAGGTGTGCATCAGGAAATGCCAAAACTTATTAGTCATTTCAATAGGTCTTCAAAGATTTTAATTTAATTAAAAAGTTAATTTAATTAAAATTTCAATGAATAATATAGACAAAATTATAAAAAAAAAAATAAACATAAAATAAATATATTATACATAGTTTGGGTAAATATATTTAATTGTTCGCTGTTCATTTTTTTGTTTTCCAAGCTTTAAATTAAATTAAATTGATTATTGAATCTTATTATTATTTCAGTTTTAATTAATTAATTAATATTATATTTTTAATTATATATTTTTGAAATAGACAATGAATTATATCACCTATTCATTTGGAAGAATATTTTAAAGCATTTTGTTGATTGAAAATAACAAATTACAAATATATTAATAAATTTAGTTTGCTACAAAAATAATCTACAAACCCTTAAAAATAATATTTTACCTCTTAAAAAATCTACTTTCATTACGCTTTGTTTTTTTTTTTTTTTGTTTGTTAATCAAACAGAAAAACTTTTCTTGCTGCTCAACGAATTATTAATTTTTATAATATTTTACTACTTATTTTTATTTTATTTTCTTAGTGAATAATGAACTCGTCGTCTAGAAATTAATTACATATTTGACCTGGATTCTTCTAGGGATTAAACTACAGATCAGCGGCTATGCACAGGCTCAGTGGCGTCGTAAGCATGGGCGTGCCGTGCCCACAAACCAGCACCGTCCGGGGCGCAAGCGTTATTTTATGGGTCGAGAGGATTACATAGCCTCGACCACATATCTGATGGGCTCGGAGCAGGCGCCGACGACCACCATTGAAGCTGGCACCTATACGTACACCTTTGCCTGCCCCATACCCAGCCATTGCCCGTCCTCGTTTGAGGGCATCTACGGACACATACGGTACTTGGCCAAGGTGATGTTCATACGGCCCGGCGCCTCCAATCGCACCACCAATGTGGGCTTCACCGTGCTCAAGCTGCTCGATCTGAACCAGGAGAATAAAATGCTGCGCGAACCGGCTAGCAGTGAGGGCATGGAATACTTTTGCTTCATGCAAACCAAGCCGGTCCACATGAAGGTCACGCTGCAGCAGCAGGGATACGTGCCCGGCCAGTTTATGCTGGTCCATGCGGATGTACGCAACGATTCCAGCAGCGACTGCAGGAAACTCATGATCATGCTCTATCTGCACGCCACATATACGTCCGACATGCCCACCATGCAAATCGTCTCCGAGAAGATTCTGCTGGCCAAGCGCGAGAGTGGAGGCGTGCTCCACAATTGCCAGAAGTCGTATACTGAAACGCTGCGGATACCGGCCACAGCGCCCACCTGCGAGCACCTCAGCAAGGTGGTTCGCGTCTCGTACGAGGTGCGCATCGTGGCCGTGATGAACTGGCTGATGGCCAATCCGAAAGTCACCATACCCATCACCATTGGCAATGTGCCGCTGGCGACGGCTGGGCCGTCCACTACATTTGGCATTGCGGCCGTGCCACGGGACTTGCCCTGTACCTCGGCCAGGGCCATGGAACTGGCGGCGGGTGTCAACAATGCCAGCTACGAGCCTACAGAGGAGCTAGAAGACTATGAGCTGCCCGAGGACGGGGACGATGAGTTCGAGATCGGAGATGACCTAGCACCCGAACTACGTATGTCAAATAAGGCGTTGTCGTTTTTCTTAAAATCTTCATTTCCCTAATCTCAATATCTGCCCGTAATATTTCTACAGCTCCACCCACCTACGAGCAAGCCATGTTCATGACCGCCGACATTGCCGATACGGATGCCAATACGGTCAGTGAGGCGGCTCGGTTTACGCCTCGCTATCCCGTCTTCGATGTGGATACATTCCAGAGTCCTCCCCCTAATCCGCCGCAGAAGAGACGCCGTCGCCGACGCCATAGAGGCGAACAACGTACGGATAAAAAGCAACTGGCGCCAGACCAGTCGAGCGTTGAGGAAAAACAATTCGTGGAATCGCCCGTGGAGATTTGAGAGTTTATCAAATGCAATATCTAATCGCGACAGTGTTTATATTCTAATCAGCGTAATATTCTTTTATAGCCCAGCCCAGATTGTTTACACTGCTTGATAAATAAACAAAAACAATATGAAAGAAGTCCAAAAAGTTCGAGTCATGCAAAGCGAAAGGTCTTATCTACTATCAAATATCTATTCTTAATTATGCATATTAATTTAATATTAATAGAAATATTTAAAAATAAAAAGCTTTGAATATTAAATAAATTATGTTAGTTTACTTTAATGAGCCTAGTGCAATATGATAGTTACCACTAAACTTAGTGTATATGTATATACATACATTAACACACATTTATCTCTCTTTAGCTATCACACAGCTGTTATCCAAATATTACATCGCCTGTTTATGTTTACATCAACCTGTTCGTCAAAGTTAAATGAAGGCAACAACAAAACTCATAGAAAAACTGTGCAAGCGACGCGAGCAGCACCAAAGCTTTCAAGTAATCGCTCTCTCTTTCTCTTTCTGCCGTTCTCTCACTCTCACTCAATCACACAGCTGTTATCCAAATGTTACTTCATCGGTGTTTGTTTACATCAGCCTGTTCGTCAAAGTTAAATGAAGGCAATAACAAAATACCCAGAAAAGCTGTGCAAGCGACGCGAGCAGCACCAAAGCTTTTTAGTAAACGCTCTCTCTCTCTCTCTCTCTCTTTCTGCCGTTCTCTCACTGTTGCAATTCCATTGACTTTGAGAGACTCTGTCAATAGCTGTTGTTTTCGTTTTTGTTTTGGTTCGCTCACTCGTTGATGATGTCACACTGGCTCAGCTCTCTGCGGCTCTCAAATATTTTATTTTCATCGCATTTCGTACTGAGGTATTTTATTTGTGTTTTGACTGTTCGTTGCTGTGGTCCATTTTTCAGCATTTTCGTGTCGCGTGCTTTGGTCCATTTATAAATGATATTCCAGTGACTTTGAATATGTTTCGTAAACCATATAATTTATCTAATTAATTCTACATTTAAGACAGTACAATACTATTAAAACTGGATTCGCTATGCCCTCAAATTGTGTTTTCGAATTCGATCGACCCAATCCGGTTTACTACAGCGGCGAGACAATCAATGGGCGTATCAATTTTACAACGACGAGCAACAAGTCTGTTAATGGTAAAGTATTCAGAACGGCTCTTATGCTTCCTGCTTTTTGTAAATGGTATCTTGAATTTCTTGTTAGCTAACTGACAACTGAACTACTAAGACTTTCAACTTAACTTACAAAAACTTTAGGACAATGAATAAATAGAAATTAATGACAACGGTATTTCCGTACTTGATAAGACTTCCCTTACTTACATTGACTCATATTACACTTATGTATACTATTCTGAATGCTCTGACTTCCATAACAATTAATTGCATTTTCGATCATATGTGAGAAAAATAAACTAATTTTATTGAGTTTCATTCGAAATTCATTAGCATCATTGGCGTGTGCTTCGTTGTTTAATTATATGGAGAGCTCTATAGATTATTATATATTAATTTCGCAGTCACATATTCCATTTCGTTCAATAAGAACAAGAGTAATACAATTCCATATAATTGATTAGAAACGAGTACCAAATGATACTGACCCTGGACTGCCTTTTACAGTGTGCTTTAATTTCACAAACAAAATAGAAAGCTTTATACAATTTTAGTGTAATTTATGTATATTATATATCACAATTAGCTATATATTTTAGAAAATAATTAGTACCAAAGAAATATTAATATATAATAAAATAACATTTATGTATATGCATATGTAAAGCTCAAGTATTCAAATCTCTAACGTCGCTATACCACTGTGCGAGTCACGCAGCGAACTCGACCGGCAGAATGACAGCACAAAGCGTAAATCGAAAAATACCGAAGCTTAGCAATTTCACAACTCGCTCATGTTTAACTCTTGTTATTTCTGCTTTTACCTGTGCAGCTGTTTACATCTTGTTTGAGGGAGCGGCGAAGGTGCGCTGGGAGGAGCATGCCACGCGAACTGTTAACGGTAAGTCACAGTCATATACGGAATATTTCCGTGGCGATGAACAATATTTGCACACTCGGACCGATGTGTTTGGCGAGGGCGAATTGCCAGCTGGCACGCACACCTACACCTTCTGCATACCCCTTCCACTGGAGTGTCCGACGTCGTGCGTGGAGAAGTATGGCAAGATCGCGTACGAAGTATCACTCGTGATCGATCGCTCCTGGCGTTTCAACAACGAGTTCAAGCAGCCTCTGACCGTGCTGCAGACCTACAATCTCAACATGTATCCCGAGATGCTAGTGAGTACCTCAAGTCTTAAGCTGATCCCTTATCTAATTCATTTAAATATAACCATTTTAGGTGCCACTCAAGAGCGAAGACATCAAGTACTTTTGCTGCTGGCCCTGTTCCTCGGGCCCCGTCATCTCAACTCTCACTATACCCTTTGGCGGCTATGCGCCAGGTCAGCGTATACACTATGTCCTACATATAGATAATCAGTCACACGGCTACGATTTGGAAGGCATCGAAGTATCCTTGATTCAAATCTACGAGTTCAGAGCTAGCACGCCCACTTATAAATCTAGAACACATAAAAACACTCTCTGCTCGGAGTATCAGCTGGAGCGTGTGCGGCGCTTATCCAAGCGCTTGATTAATGCCAGCCTCGTAATACCGCCTGTTCCGCCTTCTTCCCGGAATCAGCGTATCATCGACGTGTCATACAAGATCAAAATGGCCATTAAGACTGGAGACTGTCACACAGACTCGGAAATCGAGACGCCCATTATAATTGGCACTATCCCCCTGGCTCAGAGTGCCGAAAATCCCAGTAATGTCGCATCTTGGATACCCCAGACGCCAGATACGCCCGCCGGTGCTGCCGCCGATCTGCCTCCAAGCTACGACACTTGCAGTAAGTATTTGGTCCATTGACTAGCTCGGACTTCTAATAGATCTATTCCCTATTCCTTTGCAGAGCCTCCCTCATTCGAGCAGGCCACGAACATAGCAGACAAATTTGTGGATACGGATGTGAATGAGCACAATCGCACCGATGACTTTATACCCCGCTATCCCATGTACACCGACTTCGCAATGCCCTCGGCTCCGCCTGCGATTGCATTGGAAGTACCCACTGCACCTGCCAGAGAGTAAATAAACAAGGGTTTATTCGACTCGGATATAGTAATTACAAAATACTCCTTAAGGCTATTTTGATGCCTGGATGATATATTATACGTCTTGTACTTCATAGCGCTTAATGCATGTACTCAAAGCCTCAGATTTATTGCGAATGTCAGTTATATGTATATACGCACATATATACAGCTATATATAATTTATACCAAAGAATGATTATTAATTGTATAAAAAATATAGCTAACATCTTACTTATCACAATGAGGCTGTTAGCCTAATTCTCGTTGCTTAAAGGAACCGTTTAGCGTATTTCAGGCTAGATCTAGCCTATTTGAATGTGGGTTAGCCTTCCGATGATAAATCTATTGAAATAGAGTATGGGATGAAATTGCTAGAAATTGAGACCTTAAGAGAACTACAAAACAGAAATGCTGTCTATATATATATATATATATATATATATATATATATATATATATATATAACTATGTGTGTTTGTGTTCATATATATCTGTGCGTGTGTCTGTTCGTCTCTCTGTCTACCTCACAGTCTGACCTCTGTCTGTCTGCCTAACAAACGCAAGGGACGAAGAAGAACTACAGAAGATTGAAGGAAATACTTGGAGGAAATACTTGAAGGAAATACTAGGAGGAAATACTTGGAGGAAATACTTGGAGGAAATACTTGCGGGAAATACTTGCGGGAAATACTTGCGGGAAATCCTTGGAGCAAATACTTGGAGGATATACTTGGAGGAAATACTTGGAGGAAATACTTGGAGGAAATACTTGGAGCAAATACTTGGAGGAAATACTTGGAGGAAATACTTGGAGCAAATACTTGGAGGAAATACTTTGAGGAAATACTTTGAGGAAATACTTGCGGGATATACTTGGAGGAAATACTTGGAGCAAATACTTGGAGGAAATACTTGGAGCAAATACTTGGAGGAAATACTTGGAGCAAATACTTGGAGGAAATACTTGGAGCAAATACTTGGAGGAAATACTTTGAGGAAATACTTGCGGGAAATACTTGGAGGAAATACTTGGGGCAAATACTTGGAGGAAATACTTGGAGGAAATACTTGGAGCAAATACTTGGAGGAAATACTTGGAGGAAATACTTGGAGCATATATTTACTTAGGCGCAATACTCAGACGAAATACTAGCCTACATGATTATATAAAATCAAGTTAAAAAAGGTCAATAAACGAATCCATTGCATATATTTGACTCTTGATTTTATTATGAGCATATCAACACCCTGTATTATTTTTATTAAGTTTAATTGACAAGACTCTCATTCATTCGTGTCTTTATTGGAATAATGATATATTTTAAGTAATCAAATAACTGTAAATTAACAATAATTAAAGTAAAAATGCAAATATAAATATATAATTAATAATTTGTTTATTTATTTTTATTTTTTTATTGAAATAATGAATATTTAGTGATATAATTTAAATAATTTTAAAAAAGTAATAATAATAAGTTAATAAATAAAGATTAGATTTAATATTCAAATATTATATAGCTATATATAATATAGATCTAGAGAACTTTTTCCGCCTCAATATGGTCCATTTCGCAGTAGAGATAACGGGGCCTGAAATCCAGCTGCTCCCCGGACATGGCGTGCTTATCCTTGTTCAGATTGGTGCCTATCATGAACTCGGCCTCACGAAAATCAGAAGCTGTATAATAAGAGATTAATACTTATACTATATATTTGTATACATATATGTAAATCGGAACTTACGCAACGCGCTCAGGGAGGCGCTCAGCTGAGGAGCAGCCGCGGCAAAGCTGTTTGCTTCCGGTATTCGACTGGGCGCACTGGCGATGCCCACTGGCTGCGAAAAGGCCAACTCCTGCTTTGCGCTGGGCGCGTGGTATATGACGATGGGCATGCGAGCTGAGATATAACGTTGGGGGTGCTTGGTCTGCACGAGAACCTCCACCTCGTAGCCGAGCTGCAGGCAGGAGCAAACGCTCGCCCCCAGTGTGGGCGGCGTCTGTGGCACTTGCAGCGTGTGTAGGTGCTGGAAGTTGAGCAGCTCGTTGCGCGGACACGTGACTAGCTGATGACTGCTGCTGATCAGCGGCCGACGATCCACCTGCTGGACCGTGCGCTTGGGCCTATCCTGCTGGCTACCCAGATAGGTGGTCACCTGGTTCAGCTTGTAGGTGATCTGCTGCAGGGGCAGTTGCTGGCCATTGTACAGCTGCACGTGCACCGAGACGCCCATGCCGGGCTCGTAGCTCGACCGGGGTGCATCGAGGTGCAGCTGCAGCGGACGGTGCCAGAACTTCAAAGCCGACCGCAGCTCAACGGCGCTCGCCTCGCAGGGCTGCTCGCCCAGCTGCTGCGCCTCTTGACTCGACTCACGCCCAATCACCTGCAGCTGTCGTAGGTATGCCGGTTCCGTTAGCTGCTCCCCGCTTCGCTGTACGTGCAGCTGCAGCGTGTAGCGTATGTGACCATGCGCCCCCTCGAAGCTGCTGGGGCAACCCACTGGCAGCTGCACGCTGAAGTCGTAGCGATAGGCGCCAGCCGCCATCAGCTGCGGCAGCGCCTCCTCCGAGCCCACAAAGTAGTCCACCTTGGCAAAGTAGTCGACACGCTGGCCAAAGTGAAGCTGCGGCCCGACTTCTGGCTCACTGCCGGGCTTAGTCTTCCTTGATTTCTTTGGCGTATCCCACGCGGTTGATGCATAGCCATTCGACTCCAGCAAAATGGCTGCAAGTAGTTGGGAAAATATTTAGTATTTTTTATGAATTTAGCCATTAGGCATTAAGGTTTTCATACTCAAAAGCTTCTTGATCTAAAACTATAAAAAGACGAGCTAAAAACATAAAAATGTTTGTATTGATTTGTTATTTAGCCAGCAAAGAAGCTTGAACACTTTATCGGTTTAAAAATGTGAAACAATTCCTTTTAACAATTCATAAACATTTAATATTGTGGAATCAAAAGGAATAATCAATAATTTAAATTTCAAACGTGAAGCAAAAGCAGACTCTTGAAACTATTAAGGTTAAGACTTGCCAGGATTGTGAGCACCAGCTGAGAACTCACGCTGAAACATGAAATGTCTCGGAAAGATGGCAATTTACCAAGCCAATATACTCTTCAGCCAATATACTTTTTGTTTGGCCATACAAAAATATTTCATCTTATCATTCCTTAGCACGTTATCAGCTGCTGCTTTAATTGATTATATATATTTACATTTTGAACTTTACGCCACAGGTTAGCATATGCCTAAAAGCTAGAGAATAGTAAATATATATATAAATATAAATATAAATATATATATATATATATATATATATATATATATATATATATATATATATATATATATATATATATATATATATATATATTTATATATTTATTTATTCATAGTTTGTCATCTCCATCAACTTCACTTCCCCATAACAATGTGCATTTTCTTATCTTTTGATTACTTGTGATTATTTCGATTAGATCGAGGCATGAATCATGCCCTATCGCTGGCTTTGGCCGTGACTCACCTTTGATTAGGGCACGCTCCGTCAGAGTTAGGTAGATGTGGCCATTCACCGTCTCGCCGGCATAGTAGACCCCACTGGGCCTCTCCAATTGGATGTCACAGATTTGGCTCATTTTGGGAACTCTTCTCCGTTCGACTAACGCGCGCTGTCTGCAGTTTTGTTGACAATAGCTCGGCCTATTAAACGGGCCTTATCGGTGTTGGCCATGTCGACAGGTCCGTTATTTAATGTATTTATCTAATCGCAACTCATCGTGGCCCTGCTGCGGGTGCAAGCGCCGAGCATTTACTTGTCGTAAACAATTAGCGAATTTAATTAAATAACTGGCTCAGGTGCAAAGCGTTGCATACGAGCAGGCGAACTAAAATGGGCTCATAAATAAGCTGTATATGTGAATAGATGTATGCTTGTGTGCATATGAGAAAATCCATTAGAACGTCCATCGACAGAAATCGAAGACACCTTTCAGAAATTAAATATAATTTTGCAAAATTTGTAATAAAATATGATCAAAATTTCAACACGAATATATATAAATAAAAATAATAATAAGAATAATAATAATAATAATAATAATAGTAATAATAATAATAATAATAATAGTAATAATAATAATAATAATAATAGTAATAATAATAATAATAATAATAATAATAGTAATAATAATAATAATAATAATAATAATAATAATAATAGTAATAATAATAATAATAATAATAGTAATAATAATAATAATAATAATAGTAATAATAATAATAATAATAATAGTAATAATAATAATAATAATAATAGTAATAATAATAATAATAATAATATATAAATTATAACCACACAAAAAATAAAAATTCCATCAAGTTCTTACAAAGTTATTGTAATTTTAGTAAATTCCCAAATAGATGTAGAGTCATTATATTAATCAAACTTGTTAAAACTCTTTAACTGTTTCCCTAGAATGTAATATATTGTGTGTGATATATTTATTTTATAATTTACGCTCTAAGGATATCCGTGAAAAGTTTGAGTCAATGAAGACCCAGAGAAAATTAAATAAATGCTCATCGAATTGCTTCAGAACAGAATATTCTCTAGACCTGTCCCAGCATCTTTTCCTGTTGCCAGCCCTCAAGAGAATGCTGCCTGAGCAGAAATTCAGACCCATGAATATGAAGAGAAAAAACCGGGGCCTATTTTGGGGCTCCACAGAAATCATGCTATTAAAATGTCAACAATATTGTGTGTCAATGGGGAGAATAATAATAACAAAAATTCAATTTAATTTTATATAAAAAAAAAAATATGTTTTGCTCTATGTTAACCTGTGAGCTGTTTGGCCAAACTTTTACCTATATATGTATATACATATATATTATATATATGTACATAAGTAACACCCATCTCGAGTCTTTTAAATAGTTGCATTGATCTGCAGCATTATTAATTGCTTCAATCATTATCAATAAATTGTTGTTGATAATTTATACAACATTATTATTGTTGTCATTGTTATTATTATCAATATTGTTATTAATATAATTATTACTTGTATTTTAATTCATAAATTAAAATAAATTCGTACAACAGCTAAGAGTAAAGAACTTGTGTTTGTATACGTATTTATTGTCCAATTATGAACGCACAAGTCTTATTTAAAAAATATTAGATATAGCTACATTTAGATCTAGATACATGCACACATATACATATGTGTCTTTTTATATATTCCTATATTCTATTTGAATCAAAAGTATGCGTGTAAAAAGCAATAGAATAATATTTGGCACTCAATAAGTTCGCTTCAATGAAATTTCAATTTTGGATGGCAGTAAAGTATAGTTAATATATATATATATATATGTATATATAATAAATATATATAGATACACATGAGCTATGAGAGCTTCCAATAAGACGGATTGTGATACACTCGAAAATATAATTAGTTTACTTAGCTCTGATCCCTTATGTTTAGTACAATCTTACGTATTATATCCCGAATGGGCTTTAAGACACTTGCATTTAAAGTTGATGCTCGGCCTGATGCACCTGGGCCGTGGCATCCAGTCGTTGCTCCTGCTCCTGTTGCTGCAGCTCCGCTGCGCTCTGCTCGGACAGGGGACCGCACAGCGAGCCGAAGGTGTCTAGGCTGCGGCCCGTGTGATCCGTGTCCAGCGAGCCATAGGAGCGATAGTAATGCATGTCCAGACCGGAGTCCTCTAGGATCTGATCATGCGCCGGCGCTGTGCCCAGCAGCGTGCTAAAGCCCGGAAATTTGGGCAGATGTATGCGCGGTTGGCTCTCCAACGTCTGCTGGCTGCCAGCCAGAGTCGCGAAGCTAAAAGACGGCGGCACTGAAAGAGAGAGATAAGGTGTGAGTGAGAGAGAAAGAGAGCGACGAGAGTAAATGACTCAATGAGCAAAATGCAAGACTCTTCACTTACGACAACTGTCATATGAGGGTGGCTCATCGTCTTCCAGCGCCTGATGTATCTCCTCGGCTGCCGCCTCCTGCGGCGTCTCCTCCTCGACCGTTGCGGGGCGCGGCTGTACCCGCTCGATCAGGCGCTGTCGCTCCGGCGTGGGCGTGCGGCGAGCCGGCTGCCGGATGCAGGCGCTGCCGTGCAGATGCTGCAGTGGTGTCGTGCCCACCACAATGGGCACGGAGAGATCCGTGTCGTAGTGAAAGTAGCCGGTCTTCAGCTTCACCTGCAGCGTGTAGTGCAGGAACACGATGTAGTTGGGGTTCAGCGTGGAGCGGGGCGTGTCCATGGGCACAATAATGCTCGACTCGTACATGCGCTTGGACAGGCGCAGGGTGCGATCCGTAACGATCTCCTTGCACAGGGTCTTCGTGTAGAAATTGCGCTTGACGGGCTTGCGCGAGAGGAAGACGAAGTGCTGCTTTATGGACACCTCCAAGGCGATGATATCGTAGTGCGGCGATTGGTTGTCGATCTCCACGGTGAAGGGCACCTCCTGCAGCGGGGTAAAGCCGGAGGCGGGCAGCGCCAAGCTGGAGCTTATGGGTCCCGAGACACAAGGCCAATGGCAGAGGTATTTGATGTTCTCGTCCTTGACTGGCAGCTGCAGAGGGAAACCAATTGAGATTAGGGAACACTTAAAGGGAATGCGGAAAATTTACATTATATTATATTGAAGGAGGAAGTTGAGTAGCATGGACGGAGGACGGACAAAGGTAACATTAGCAGATATCAGGAGAGAAGCAAAGTTTATGTGACGTCTATGAGTTTGGAATGATTAAGTTGGTTAACCAAAGGTGCTTTATTAATCTATATAGTGTCTTCAAATGCCATACACAATAGAGGCTTGAGCGTTGGCCTCAAATGTGATTCGTATATGATGTGCTTCATGTTGAAGTCTTTAACTATGTATTAATTCCTGGAACAGAGCTACCATAGCATGATTCATCTAAAGCTATGCATTTCTTAGATTGGATTTACTTAAAAGCAGGAAAGTGCTTAGTGAGACTTTTAAATTTAGAGTAAGTCTAGCCAGAGCGGTAAAAATTATTTATATACTTTTTTTAGAGTCCGTTTAAACAAACAAAAAGCGAGCAGTTGTATTTCGATTAGTGATTCAGCGACTCAGCGAATGTGCAGCTCTTTCTCTTATTTATTTATTCTATTTGTATTTATTTATTTATTGTAATTGTATTTATTCTTTAGAAAGTAACGTATGAGCTGTCCCCATTTGTAGTTATCTCTTTTTCTATAAGGACAAAAGGGATCTAGTAAGCGTGGACTAGCTACAGCTAAGCTAATCTATGCTGCACTCAGATGACTAAGCTGAACTTATCATGGCCTGGGATTTAAATCGGTAAAATTCTTAAAGCTTTAATAACTTTTGTTTTAATTCCTACCATGGTCTCGCACAGCATGCATTATAGCATGGAAGGACTCCCTGCTCATGCTTAAACATGGCTCTTATCGTGTGGGCATCAATATTTGTATGCATTTAGTATAATAAAATATATTAAATATGCATGAATTGCATACTAATTTACAAATTCATTTTTCACAGACGATCAAATGACTTAACAATAACAAAAAGAAATATCAAATCACTCTACATCTAAGAGTGAAGAAAACTAAGAGAGAATGAAATATCATAGAGATAGTTAGCAGGATAACAGGGTGAGATCAAGCTAGCTCCACAGATTTGCAAATCAAGCAATGCCAAGTAGCAGAGCTAGCTTAAGTTGAAGTTGAAGTTTTTAAGTTTCCTTAGAATTGAATACAATAAAAGCAGCTCAAATTGTTTATTAAATTAAATAATATACAGCTAAATAAATAATATACAACTAACTAAATAATATACAACAATAACTACATACTGAAATTAAGTACTAAATTAACTAGCTATTTTTTTAGGCCTATCTAAAGCTATGGATTATCTAATTTTACTCTTACATTTGAATCAAATACAAAAAAAAAAAAAAAAAAAACAGTTTAAATTCTATGTTTAAGAATTAAAAATGAACTTATATTATTTAAGAATTTCCTATATCATAAATATCAGCAGTATCCACGACCATTTATGACAAAATAAAATGCAGTTGATAGAGAATAATATGCCTCTATCACTAATCGGCATATTGCTGCGACTCTACAGAATATTCTCGCACTGCATACAATTTATATATATATATACAATTTATATACATATATTTCATCCCGAATAAATTAGCACAGTGAACGCCTACGCACAATTTTGGGACACATTCGAGCACAAATTAAGCTCATACATTTTTCTCGGGCCACGTCACTTGGCCACAGACTAAAAGCAGAATAAATATTTAAAAAATAAACAAAAACGTACCGCAAACTCGGAGTTATAGTTGAGATCCAATGTCTGGACAACCATGATGGGCTTGCGGAAGACCTCATCGAAGCCCCACGGCTTGTCGATGGTCAGCGATATATTGTAGGCTATGTAGCCATACGGGCCCTTGCAGCTGCTCGGGCAATCGGGGGGTATACGCAATGTCAGCACGTAGACGTGCACTCCGGCCCGGAACAGCGAGTTGTCGAAGACATTGGTGCGTGTGTGCAGGTACTGCTGGTGGCCCGAATAGTTGGATGTCTCACTCTTGCCGCTCATAGACCATTGCACCTTGGCCTCGCCCTCCAGGGTAACGTAGACAGCTGCAAGGAGCGAAATTGAGAGTTTGTCTCGGGGATTGGCGACGGGACGCACCATTCACGCGCTTCACCTTGTCCGTGCGCAGCAGAATGCGTCCGCTGATGTATTCGCCGCTGTTGTAGACGGGATTCAGGCGATCCAGCTGAAAAACACAGGTGGTGGGCATGGCTAACAAAGGCCCCAATGCACAGCACACATTACACGGAACAAGGAACACAACACGACCAGGATAATGAAAACTCAACCGAACTTTGGCACAGCCAGACGCGCACTGAGCCCGGCGCCTTTGTTGTCTTGCCTCCTGTGTTGCCCTCTCGCTCGCTCGCAGCATCCGTGCGCCTTGCGCCCTGCGCCCTGCGCCTTGTGCCAAAGGGAAAGTTGGAATAGGGGCGCGAATCAATAAATTGGCGCCATGCGTCTGTGTAACCGTCTACTGTCTGCTTCTGGCCAAATCATTCAAAGCAGAAAAAAGCGTTACCAAACGCAGCAGCGCTTTGTTGCTTGCGACCCTTTGAGTTGCTTTGTTTGTGCGGCGCCAAAAAAAGACAAAAACAAAAACGGAAAAACAAAAAACAAAAAGCAAAAACAGAAAACCAAAAATAAGGCGACATCAACTGCGCCTCAATGGCGAGGTCAGCGTCTCTCTGTTTCTCGTATTGCTCGATTCTCAGCTCTCTCCTCAATTCTACTGCACGCATTTTGGCGGCAATATGCGAAGGCCCGATTCAAATGAGCTTCGCACCATTTGGCTAGCCCACATTGCTGCCACAAAATGTGGCAACAAGAGCTTACAGCCTCATCAAGCACTGGCGCAGCTCCTCTCCGATGCTTTACTCAATTTACTGTGGATAATTGTGGCAATGGGCTCGCCTTGACCCGTTCCAGCAATATGGCTTCGCGTATTTGATTAGGGCCCAGCGACAAGGGCTGCGAATGGAAGTGGAATGGGCCTGGGGCATATTTATGGACTCGTAAAAATCAATGGAAAATCTATTAAAGCTAAAAACGCATTCCTTAAATATTATTTTTATTTGAATTATTTCTATTTTCCATATTATACTTGCCTGATCCAAATTATAGTCATTTATTAATATAATATTTCTCATTATTATTATTACACTCTTTATTTGTGCCTCCCTTCATTCTCATTATCGCTGTCATTGAATATTATTGTTCTTGTTACTACTACAATCATTCTCATTATTGCCTGCCATTATTATTAGCATTATCTAATGATAATTGGTGGAATGGCTGATGTTGCCCATCCGTTGACTTCCAGCAGCAATCCTTGTCTCTAATCCTTCTCCCTGCCCAACTGAATAACGACTAGCAACCCCAGCCAAGTATTTAGTGATCTTATAGAAGCATAGTAGTATATCATTCTTTACAATGAGATCTTAGAACTGCCATGGACTAGGATACAAATGGAATGACCTTACAGCATTGTAGGATCTCGACACACAGCAAAATTTGTCTTAAGGCTAAGCTGCAATTTCCTCATATCTTTTCTTTTTGGCTTTAAGGGCTTAAATTGATATTCGCCCTTATACATATGTATAGGTATAGGATCTTGGCTTTGCAAGCTGACTCCCTTCAGGAATCGTCCCCTCAACCCTCAGATGGCCCTCAGCTGTACCTATGAAGACCATGAAGATTGCTAAAAGCAAGGTAATGGACTTTTCTTTGTAAGCGCGTTTTCCTGAATTATCGATAGGCGTGACCCACTCATCGATAGGCGTTGTGGCGGATAAGAGCTGCAGTAACGAAGCAGAAGAAGTCCAGCCCGAATGTCGTAGATTGACAGACATAGAAGAGCTGCTGGATCGACATGGATAGCGCAATAGGAGGATGCAGGAAATGAGCGGACAGGAGTAGAAATATCTGCTTGGCTCACAAACGAATTTAATATCGTTAAGTGAACCGATATGGTTT
Organism: Drosophila mayaguana; assembly: GCA_037075325.1. Lineage (NCBI taxonomy): Eukaryota > Metazoa > Arthropoda > Insecta > Diptera > Drosophilidae > Drosophila > Drosophila mayaguana. The sequence goes on along the minus strand of JBAMCG010000037.1, from coordinate 9,042,809 downwards.
GACTGGCCTGGGACAGCATTTCCTTGGGCATGACCAGGAGTTACTTATGGGATCGTCCGCATCCGGATGCTATATGCAACACGAAGAGCTGCACAGTTGTCAATCTTAGGAATGGACAGTACTCTCGTAGTCCGCAGCTCCGCTCAAAAAGTTATTCCTACGAATCTGCAGATCGTTGGGGTACTGAGCGCAATGCGCAGTCAGAAGACATAGCTGGAAGGCAGCCCAAGTGAGAAGGTTATTAATTGGCAAACAGCAAATGCAGAGCGGCATACCGGTCAGAGTGAAAATCTAAAATTGTATTTACCTACTTCAGCTGTAAACAAAAAAATTATAATAAATTACTATCACTCGAAAAATATGATCAATATTGCATTCTGCGGTATACTTATTTTTATTATTTTTATTAGCATTCATTTGTAACAATTATGATTATTAATATCTAAGTCATTCTAAATAAATTCAAAGCAAATCTTTCAAATCGGTAAATAAAAAGTGTTTTAATGATTTTCTCACGTCTTAGTCAGAATTGTTTTTATAGCAGAGATTCTTTGGGCTGCTTTATATTTACGAACTGGACTGTGAATGAAATTTAATCAATGAAATTTGATTTGCTGACGCAGGCGTTGATAAATCCAGCTTTGATACATTCTGTGCAAATATGCGGCTGTTCTATACATTTACCCAATATATATTATATATATTTACCCTATATATTTATTATATATTCAACTAAATTCCCATCCCGGCTAGATAGTATATGGTTATTGGCAAAACTAGAAATAATATTCTCAATGTTTTGTTTTCATTTCATTTCACCCAGATTTATTTAAAAGCCTGCACGTACCTATTTCGATGGATTTAATACTTCGAGCTCACAGCCCCGCTGCTAATTAGGGGTAAACAGATTCTCATAGAAGTAGCGCCAAGCCAAACGCATGTACGACTGCTTCTTCCGGCGCCTTCGCGATCTTAACTGGTCCCCGTGCCCGGTCCCTCTTGGGGCTCGGAACTCGATGCTGAAATTGTTGCGGGGCAGCTCGCTGATCGCTGAACCAAGTGAATCGTTTGCGCACAAGGCTGGAAAAAAGATTGAAAATAATGATAATGATAAATAGCTGTATAGAATTATAATTAAATGAGTAATGATAATTGGGTAATGTATAACAATGAAAAATAGTTACATCAAAATAAATGTAAAAATTTCAATTCTAGTTAAAAGATTGAATTAAAGAAATGAATAAGAGTTACATATTGTATTTAAATTGAGTGATTCAAGTGAATAATAGCTACATTTAATAAGGGTAAAATAACAATATGCTTAAATTGGATGATTCAAATAAATGAATAATAGTTACATTCATTACTAAGTACAGTTGCTATATGTATATAGCGAGTTTCGGTACTTCCCTTAACAAATTATTCTACGGCTTTAAGAATTACAACCAGAGTGCGTAAATACCGATATGATTGATTCTGTGTAATCTAATTAAGTAAATACATTTATCAAGTAAAGAAGAGGGAGAAGACGAATTGATGATGAATAGATGAATAGATGAATAGAAAACGCCTCCTCTGAGCTATTCACTTTAAGTTCAAATAAGTGGAAATGTGCTAGTCGGTGTTGCCCGACTAGGAAATACCCTAAGCCATGCAATGGCCTGATATGGATATCGATATATTTATGTATATAATACAAGCAGCATGCTCACACACACATATGCACAACAACAACACAAACAGCAGGTTCACACATACACATGCATGGGTTGTGCATATGTGAAATTAATTGTTGATAAACTTCTGCTCAATATGCACTTTTTTAATTCAATTTTCTGGAAATATTGATGAATAATGAGGATATCCAGATGTGTGTACTTTCCAAAGAACAATGCTTTAGTTATTAAATTATCTATATATTTAAAATGCGACTATAAAATATATTATATCTAAATTTAAGAGGAAACGGAAGAGAATTAAAAAATCCCAATACACAGACTCACACAGAAAGTTAAAAGTTTATAGTTCTCACTGTGGTCAAGTTATGCCTAAAAACCAAACCAAATTATCGATTTTTATCGATTATAAATAAATAAGATCAATTTTGGAAAACCATATTCTAAAATCATGTTGCGTAGGGCATACACGAATATGCATTTAAAATTACAGACATTTGGTTTTAAGGTTTATGGGATATATGCACAGACGGCCGGACGAGCAGACGGACAGGGCTGGCTGTAATCAGTGCATCGTGCTAAGCAAGAATATACATAATGGTGGGGTAATAATGATGGGGTCTGCCTCCTGCTATATACACTTTAACACGGCTATTATACCCTCAATGGTTTCAGGGTATCAAAACTGTGTAAACATCGTTGGGCCCTGCGTCTGCTTTTGGCAAACACTTACCCAAATTGTCGTGTCCGAGCGCCGGACTGCCCGTTCCAGCGTCCGTTATGGCGCCAACAGGTGGCGCCACAGTGCCCACCCACAGAGGCAGACGTAATGGCCGGCTGCTGAGGTTGGTGCCGGCCTCCACAAAGTAGGAGATCTCAATGGGCTCGCCGACCAGCTGGGTCATGACGGGCGCTGAGAGCGGCAGATGGAGGACGCCAGCCCAATCGGAGCTCTCAGCAAGTACGCGCTGCACGCGCTTCTCTTTGACTGCGGGCCTTTGGCTACGATAGGTAATCGCTTGGCAGAGGCAGGTGCGGCATGTGGCCGGCTCTGTGGCATGCAGCTGGAAGGCAACGCGCTGGCCGGGCACGTAGACGCTGCGCGACAAGTGCAGACTCAAGCTGACACTTGAGTTGGTGGCAGGCCTCAAGTCGCGCAGCTCAATGCGTTGCTTCACGCACAGAGTCTTCTCGAAGATCTTGTCATGCTTGCCGCGGCGTTGCAAGCGCACTTGCAGCGTATAGCTGGTGTGGCCTTGGGGCACGCGGCAGGTGCTGGGCAGCGCGCTGGGCAGCTGGAAGTCGAAGCTGCAGCGCCTCGTGCCACACGGCGGCAGGTCGATGGCCTGCAGCAGCAGTTGCGTCTGCTCCAGGTACAACTTGTTGCATGTGTAGTCAATGTAATTTGGCTCCCTGATCGCCTCGCTGTCATTGTGCACGATCTGTGGCCAGTTGGGGTCCACCTCCTGCCAGCCAACTGTGCTGCGGCACCGTAGGCTGATACTGAGCGCTGTTCAGGTGGAGAATCGGCTCGTTATCATCGCATCTTATCAGTTGGACGTAAACAAGACAAAGGCATTTGCCAATTGAACTCACCTTCCACATGCAGCGGCTTTCTGCTGGCGATCAGATTTATCCCGCCCGTAACGTGTTCGCCAGTGTAGTAGACCGCCGACACGCGCGACAAATAAATTTCACAATTTATGGGCATTCTATAAAGTACAGGGTATTCAGGCCAGAAAATAACTTTACCCATTTGCGCGGCACGCGATTAAATTCAAGTGCGAGCTGCTCAGCAGACGAAGCGCGAGTGGCAACGGCAACGGCAACGGCAACGGCAACGGCAACGGCAAACGGCAAACGGCAAACGACACACGACAACGGCAACAACTTTGGCAAACGTTTTTCTTGTTGTTGTTTTTTCAATTGTTTATGAAATTATAAAGAGCTAAAGATAAATTTGAGTTTACGATAGCGCCAAGTCCCTGCACGTTATTATTTATAAGAATATTATTCTATTTTATTATTTTATATTTCCATGCAGATTAGCCGCACAGTTGCTGCCTCTGATTTTTCCCAACCTGTTGAGCTGCCAACTTGAATGCGTTTGAACAAACTGGTTCGAATGGTGTGTGTGCACTTGTTTTTCACGAAACTCGTACGATGCAGTAAAAAGAAAAAGTCTGGAGAGTTCTCTGCAAATGTCTAAAGGTTTTAGTGTTTTAAAATTATCTGAACTGTACAAAAATCAAAACGGAAATGAGCTCTTTTCTACTCCGACGAGCTGGTATCAACGTCAGAGACGTATTTTGCAAAGCATAGCAGACATTTTCATAAATTTTCTGTTGAGCCTCTCCTACATCTAGATAAGGAGATATTTAAGAGACAATAATGTGAAAAACTTGCTTGAAAATTTATATTATTATTATTATTATTATAATAATATATACATATATATAATTATTTAAATTGTTATAACTAATTTAATAATTTAATTCATTTTGGTTTTCTAATATGCTGAATTTATATTTGAAAACAAATGTAATTAAATTATTAAGTTAATTATAATCATTTTATGAAAATATATAGTTTACTTAAATATAAATAATAACAATAATAATAATAATATCAATAACAATAAATAATAATATCAAATATATTATTCGCACAATATACAGAACAATAAATATCTTTTTTTAATTCATTATTGTTATTATTATTATTGTTTTTTTTTTTTTAATTATTAATTATAATTTAATTATAAATAATTTAATTATAGTCAACTTAATAATAATAACAAATGTTTAAAATAATACATGTTAATAGACAAATGTTAATAATAATAGGAAAAATAATATTAAAACAAAATAAATATATTTATAAAAACAGTACTCAATAATATATATTTTTTTAATTTCATTCATTTGACTCTTCAAAAAAGTAAATACAAATTAAAAAAAAAAATAATTAATCATATATATTTATACATAAATAATAATGTACTTTTGTTTTAATCAGAATATTAAAAAATAATAATATTAAATTCTAATAATTTCAGTAAGAATATTAAAGTAAATAATTAAATATTAATTATATTTATAGTAAGCATTAAATTCACCCATACTTTGTTTGACTCAATTCAGAACTTTATAAAATTTCCTTCTGCGTTTTCTTTGCAAATGACACTCACATATCAAATTTTTAGTTTCTCCATTCAGTTTCCCATACTTCTGAGTTCCGTAATGTTCACATGCAAAGATATTGTTTACGTGTATTTCAATGTACAGGTATTCAATTTTAGAACTTCTGTTTCTCTGATTTCCGAGTTCCGATAAGCCCCAATTCAAGGGCAGCACTTGCACATGTTTAAGTGCACGCAGATATCCAATTACTTACTCCGATATATACAGTGATGTTATATTAAAGCTACTGTTGAAGCAAATTAAAAATAAACTAATATCTGTAAATAGTATAGAGCTGGTCGCACAGCGCTGTACTTATTGCATTGCACTTATCATGTGATACACTCGAGACTACCTTGTGCTTTAAATAAATGAATTTACTATATGGTATATATATATATATATATATATATATAGAACTCAAATTAACACTTCCATAAAAAATAATCTTAAATTATTGGGATATTTACCTAAAAACAAGCTCTAACTTATATATATAGATATAATGTATAATACATACAGATTTGTTGTTAAAATTAAATTAAAATACCCATTCATCAAATTTTATGGCAGCCTAAATAAGCCCCTTAGTATTTTTATGTAGATTAAGATAAGTAGATATGTATTTGCTTATACTTGAAAGCAAGTACCTCACTTACCCAACGATGTATTCCAGAATCGCGTCTAGTTCATTGAGCTCAATTGAAATAAATTGAAACACATAAATTTGGATATACATATAATATTATATATATTTATATATATTGCTCCATTTTGGTTGAAATTTGAGTTAATTGAAGACAGAGTATTCTCTTAAGATTAGTTACTGGTTAGACTGGTTACAAATCAGGGGAAGTACAGTTCATAAAGTACAGTTCAAGTACGAGTTCATAAACATAGAATAGTTTTAATTTTACTTTTTCATCAAATTTGTCGTAGATCTAAATAAATTTAGACACTTTATATGTATTTACGATGATGATGTGCTAGATAGATAGGTAAATAACAGACAATTATATTGAAAAGTACATTTAAGTTAATTAGGACTTGGACTTGGACATAAAATCAATTCAAAATTCAATTATATAGTCTAATTCTTGGCTAATTTTAAGTGTAAATTTCATTAATAGACATTATAAATATTGAAAATGTTAAGTTTGTTGTTGTTCTTGTTGCTGTTGCTGTTGTTGTTGTTGTTTTTGGTAAAATTGTGCAATTGGTTATATATTTCGCTTAAGCCTAAGAGTTTTGACTAAGTATGGATTAACTACGTTAATTACTTTATATGGTATCATCGTATGCTAATAGCGCTAGATCAATCAATTATGATTCCTTTGGAAAATTATATATAAAGAATTGTTTTTCTTCCACTAGAAATTTAATCAAAGTATTAAAATAAATATGAAAAAGAAAAAAAGACTTCGTTTATTGCTCAATAGAATGTTGAATAGATTTTGATTAATTTATGCGCTCTACATTGTATATGTTTTATATATCCAGTTGGCAAAACAGTTATCTATTGTTAATCCAGATCAGACTTAGAATCTAGTAAATATGCGCCATGAAATTTTTGCAATTTCTTTTAATTCGATTAATTCGACTTTGAGATTTTGATTAAATATGTTTTTGCTTATTTTGCTTTTGTTTTTTATTCTGCTTCACTTTTTCTCGCAATTCAATAGATCCGCTGTTCCATGTTCGTTCGTTCCATTCTCATCCGTTTCCTGTGGCACGGCGTAGCGAATCTGCGTGTTCGAGCTTTCACTGTAGAGCGTCTCTGTTGTTGTTGTTGTTGTTGTTGTTCAAATGAAGCATGTATAGGGGTCACGGAATTTGGGAGGGAAGCGGTAACAAAAGAATAAATTTACAAATTGAGTATATTTGTGAAACCCTTGGGCGTGGCTTAAGGCTAGAAGTAATTTGTTTCCAGAATAAAAATGCAAAACTAATTAATTAAAGTGAATAAACGCTTATTGCACATTAAAAAAATATCATTTAAATCGTATACTATCAACTTAGTTGCTAAGCACAAATTTAATAATTTCTCAATATTCTTAGAATTTATATATCGTATATATATATATATATATATGTATAGAGTTGGTTTATCAATTCAAAAAGTTTTTAATGAATAAAATCAAACAACAGAGCAAACATACATACTTATTATTGATATATGAATGAAAATTGTTATGGAATATTAATCAGAAATTTAAATATATATTTATATATAAATATGGCGTGCAGTTCAAACATTTAATTAAAGGAATAAAATGTCATATGCAAGGCGCTGGGGCTCAAGTTCAGGACAGATGTGACAATCGGATCGAATCGGAAACCTCTACAAAGCACTTAAGAAGTAATTGGATAGATATGAGTCTTAATACATATTTGACTAAATGATGTGTATAAAATCTTCAAAAAGTAAATTCTTATTCTCGAAGCAGACAATTGGAGTTATTCGACTTCGTATTATGTACAACTTTACAAATTAAGATCTATGAACTATCGGACATTGTTAAGGTCATCTTTACTTTTACCCAACGCCTTGCAGTTCTTAAGTCTAGAGAGAAAATTTGTCTAACTACTGTGAAAATGAAATGGAATAAAATAAAGAGATTTGAATAAAATGCCACTCAGCCATTCAATTTGTTTAGCTTTGCTTTCGATTTTCGTTTTAACAGATTTTTTTTTTTAGTTTTTTAGCTATTCTTTTTTTTTTTTTTTTTTTTTTTTGATAACAATTTAGGTTTATGTGTCGGATTCAGTGGAATCATCACTACCGGGCGGTATGGTCGGTGTCTCGTAATCGTAATAGACCGGGTAACGCGGTTTAAAGGGCTCACGCTCACTTGTTACATCGCCCTGAGCGGACAAAATGCTGTTCATGCTAACATTTGTCAGGAATTCGATATCATCGCTAAACTTTTCGCTCAGAGCCATGGCATCTTCGTACGAGGGCGGCACTGGAAAATGGTAGAAAAGATAAGAGTTAGAAATGCCTTTGTAAAATAATGGAAAATTATGGTAATATATAATATAGTAGTATATAGTAATATATAATATATAATATATAATATATAATATATAATATATAATATATAATATATAATATATAATATATAATATATAATATATAATATATAATATATAATATATAATATATAATATATAATATATAATATATAATATATAATATATAATATATAATATATAATATAATATTTCATGTAGACTGTGTTAATTTGAATAGGTTTATATACATTATTTCCTTATTTATGTATGAGATCAGATAGAAAGCACTCTAATCAATTATATGATTTGAGGGCTTTCTTTCTATTCTTCTTAGATATAGCTTATTAGAGATGGCTCCTTTTCCTCTTCTATGTTTTCTGAGCTGCAATGGCAGATCGTTCAAGCAATCTTTGGATTGATCGCTACAGTTTTAAGATCTAGAGCATATAAACATTGACTACATTCATTGCTTAATTTCTGACTATGCAAATTAATATTGGATATAAAATATTATATATGGAACTTCGTATACATAATCATTTCAGCTTATTTATAAATCTTTCAAATATATAAAATATTATAATGCGAATTCTCTTGGACGTCAGCCAAATGGAGATCCTTTTAAAGAGTATATACTGTAGAGAAATGAGCTATACGCTGTTTACTGATATGGCTATGCATCCAGCTAATATCTAAATCAATACAAAATAGAATTTTTGCCACTCTATGTTACAATTTGTTAAATAGTAATATAAATAAATAGCTAGCCATATGTATTCTTACTCATGGGTATGTAATCTGGGGGACTATCGCTATCGCTGGTCACTAATATCGCTGGCATGGTGGCCATTGGCCTCAGCTCGGCAGTCGTTGGCATTGATGAGGGACTCGATTGGGCCGGCAGTATGGCGCCCGATCGTTGCATGGCCAGTGTTGCCTGATTGTTGTTGTTATTGTTGCTGTTGCTGTTGCTGTTGCTGTTGCTGTTGCTGTTGCTGTTGCTGTTGCTACTATTGTTGCTGCTGTTCAGTTGGCTGCCACGCTGCGCTGGTCGCTGCGGCCTTTGGTTCTGCTGCGTTGACATTTGAAAATGTTGACTAACTACTTGATGCTGTTGCTGCTGACGATTGAAACGGAGCAGCGCGTCGGGTCCATCCATGATGGGTATGCTGCCGATGGTCAGCGGAATTTTTAGTTTCAGCTTCCAATGAAACTCGGTCGGATTCACAATGATCTTAATCGAATAGTTAACGCTAATGGGGCAGGTCGGCTTCACCGATGTCGGCGGTATCGAGGGCAAATCCAAATATCCCCTATACACCTTCCGCGACCAGCGCAACACGTTGCCGAACTGCTTTAAGGCTATCAGGTGTTTGTCGTAGCGGTACTCATGCTGCGGATCGTGCGACTCGTAGCTAACCTCCTGCTTCAGCTTCACCTCGCACTCGGTTATATCGATCGACGACTCGTTGTTGATGTACAGAACAAAATGAATCTTCTGGCCGGGCGCATAGCCGCAGTAGGGCGTCGAAAACTTCACGGTGAGCGGGCCGGTTGGACAGCAAAAGCTCCAGAAGCGCTTCCGATCGAGTATCTCTAGAGGTACCTGAAAGCACACATTAGACAAATATCTGCATATCTGATGTATATATGGAACTCGCACTTTGTAGATGGCATCGGCGTTCAGGTCCAATGGTTGTATCACGGTAAATGGCAGCTTGAACACTTTCGGATAGCGACCCGATCGCTCGATCGTCGTTATGATCTCATAGTGTATTTGACCATACTTGCCGTCAAAGGATGTGGGCAGATTATCGGGCAGTATGACGTGAAACGTGTACGAATATTCACCGGCCAGCCAATCGATGCACGAGTTGCCCGCACAGGAGCCAAGGACATACGATCGCGATGACAGGTAAGATCGATAGGCACGACACATGGCACGTTCACTGTCCCGCGGATATCCCTTTTTTATCCAGCGTATCTTGGCATAACCGCTGACGGTGACATGAATGCCTAAAAGAGAAGTATAGATTGAGCGAGATTGTGAGAGAGAGAGAGAGAGAGATAGGGGAATGAGTCAGCTGATGAGCAAATGAATATGATAATGATGAATTGATGTTCATAGTTAATTATGGTGCATTTACCTCAACTATTGGAATGAAAAATATAAAAATAAAATAAATAATACTAATATAATATATTTACATGCGATTGGGGAGTAATAAATAATAAAGAACTTGCATATCTGGATGGAGCTAATATCTACATAATTTAAAAGGAAGTCCTACTGAACCTTTTTACTTGTGTACAACTCGTTTCGCACTTAACATATTTTATATTCGCGTAAATTAAGTTTTCTATTTCCTGTCCATTTCCCTCTTTGCGGCATTCCCTGTCTCTCTCCCCCTCTCTCGCTTTCTTTTCCACTTTTCAGTAAACTAATCAAGTGAAATGTCAGACGAAAAAAACTTATTACCACAAAATTAAAATGCACACGGACAACTTTATCGTCATCATCTACAACGACAACAACAAACATGACGATGACAACAGCAGCAACAACAGCAACAACGACAACAGCAAATGAATTGCACTTACCACGCCTTTAACGAGTTCATGGATAAATAAAAAATGGCGGCATGCCAAAACAGACGCCAAACACAAACCGACGGCAGCAACAATAACATGAAAATAAGAACGAAGGAGCAAGACAGACAGACAGAGTGAGTGAGAGTGAGAGGAGCAGGTACAGAGAGAGATAGAGAGAGAGAGAGAGAGAGAAAGTGCAAGGCAAACAACCAACTGTGCAGCGGGCAAATAACGGTAACGAGCTGCTGGTCAACTCAGCGGGGACAGCGACAACAAAAAAACAACAACAACAACAACTATTAATTGCACAGCACATTCAAAATGGCGACATTTATTTACGAGATCAGGTTTGATGTTTAATAAGGACAACAGCGCGTGTCCTTCGGTAATTGAAATGTGTGTGTTTCGCTGCAAATTTAATGTGTGAGTAATAAACATATTACTCATACGCTATATGACTCATGTGTGTGTGTGTGTGTGTGTGTGTGTGTCCACGACTATTAGGTTAGGTTAGGGTATTCGCGAGCTTATTTACCTTTAATGCGCTTGGTCGCATCGACGCTGAGATCAACAACGCCAGATAGTTCCTGTCCGGCATAGTAGACACCTTGTGGATTATTATCAAATGATATAAGGCACTCAATGGGCATATATTGCTATATAGTTTGCGTGTGTGTTGGTGTGTGTCTGTACGTGTCTATGTTACTGTGTGTGTCTTGTGTTAGTTTGTACTGTGCTAAAAGCAGGCCACAGTTGTAAAATATCACGTTCGTTTTGGGTTATGTTATAATTGAATTGAAAAATTGTTAAATATTTAGTTGCCTATCAAGCCATTTGCTTTGCTTCGTTTTTGTTTTTGCTGCTGCACTGCATTTTTTCACTTCTGCCCCGCCGCATACACACATGCAACCGATGTCTGCAACGCTTTTTTCACTACTGACAACAACAGCAACAACAACACAACAATAGCCAAGAAAATATGTAGAATGCTTTTACGAGCGACCTCAAAAGAAATATTTTCTCGCAAAGCTTTCGTCTTAACCCACTTTGTTGTTGCAGAAATACGCAGAGCGTTTTTACGCACAATCACTTCAAGCGCGTTACTATAAATAACTGTTATTTCAGCTTTTTCGTATTCAACTTATTTTTGTATTATTAATCTCTAATCGTGTGTACGTGCGTGTGCGTGTGTATGTGTATCTGTCTGTGCGTCTACGTGTGTGTGTGTATGTGTTTGCCCCGCTTTAGCCTTTCTCTATATTTTCTCGCTTGCACTCCGCACTCTATGCGCTTTGCTTTCGCACACGTCCAGCAGCCGTTCGTGTTGAATTTGTTCTGTGGGCTCGTTCTGCTCACATTCGCTAGTCAAGCAGCTGCCAGGATAGAAACAGTAAACGGTGTAAGTCACGAAAGCTAAAAAAAAAACAACAACAAAACGTACTAGCTCTCAATGGCTCTCGCTCTCTATATCGTAAGCTCTCACACACACATGCGCTCTCTGTGTTGTTCTTTCTTCACAATCTGGCGGCTTATTCACTTAATTTTTAAGTTTCTATATCAGTCAAATTGCATGAATAAATATATTTATATTTAATATTTTAATTTAAAATATATTAAAGGCCTACTTTTGGGCTCTTTCAGCGCAGCATTGCATTCACACAACAGTTGCTTTCAGTATTTTTATGGCATATTTTAGGCAATAGAAATATCGACGTGCTGGCAACGCTGCGCATGTAAACAGATGTTCCACTTATCTCTCGATTGCGGCGAATCATAAATGTACAATTTATAATTTGACCTTTGACAAGTACGTTGATGTTACCGTAGCTAAGACTAACGCCACTTAAATATTACCCAATTCCCTCCCAACTGCAGTGAGACTTTTGCAAATTGTGCGTAAGATGAGCCAAACAGCTTCTGTGGAACAGCTTTCAGGTGAGATTTACATTATCTCAACTACAATATTTAACATTTATTTGTTAACATTTTAGCGCTGCGCTTGAAATACCATGAGCGCAAGGATGCATTTCTGGAGGAGAACATTAAGATAAAAGATCCATTCTGCATATTTCGCGACTGGCTAAACGACGCTCTCAATACAAAGGAGATTCTCGAGCCAAATGCCGCTGCCTTGGCCACGGTAAATGCTGAGGGCAAACCCTCCAATCGCTTTGTACTGGTTAAGGAGGCCACCACCGAGGGCTTCACCTTCTTTACCAACTATGGCAGTCGCAAGGCAGAGGAGATTGCCTGTAATGCCAATGTTGCCATTGCCATCTACTGGCTGCCCCTGCGTCGCAGCGTTCGCATCGAAGGCGTCGCGGAGAAAATCTCCAAGGATGCATCCCTAAAATACTTCCACGAGCGTCCACGCGCAAGTCAAATCGGAGCTGCTGCCAGTCCGCAAAGCCAACGCATACCTTCGCGCAGCTATCTAGACCAGGTGGAAGCGGAGATCAAGGCCAAGCTAGGTGAGAGTGACCAAGTACCGCTGCCCAATTGGGGTGGCTACCTGGTGCGGCCATCGCTCATCGAGTTCTGGCAGGGACAAACGGATCGCCTGCACGATCGCATACGCTTCCGACGTGGCGATGGAGTCCTCGACGAAGTGGACGGGGAGCTGATTCATAAAGGCGAGAATGCCTGGGTGTATGAGCGATTGGCACCATAAAGAGAGACAAAGAGAGAGAGAGAGAGAGAGAGGACAGCTAAAAGTTAAATGCTGCGCATTTGTTTGTCTTCCAAAAAGCTTGATGATTTGTTAAAGAGAAAACTTCTTAAAATATCAGAGATTTTAAGATGAAACCCTATTCAAGATCAGATGTTTTGTGTAGATGATTAGAAAAATAATTTAAATTGATAGTAAATAGAAAAGGTTAAGCATATGGATTGTAAAGTTACAAATTATAAAAAAAAAAACTAAAAAAGAAAATATTGTTATCAAATTATTAAATTATCTTCTTCTGGATCTTCATATCTGAAGGCAAATGTTGTAAAAATATTTAATGGACATAATAAAATAGATAAAATTAAAATATTATTATAAAACTAGAGGCAGAAAGTGCGAATAAATATTATAACAAATTAGAAATAAATCTTCAGATCTGATATATCTTTAAACTTATGTGAATATTTAATATTGTAGCGCTAATATGGATTTTGAATGGCCGGATTCACTTAGATATCCGCAGAGGTACACTTACACGAGTAATATATAACTTCTTCATATTATGGAGATATTCCCGATACCTAATGGAGTTCAAATAACAACGCTTCCTAGTATGGACATAATGTCGAAACCCAAGGTTCTAAAAAATCGATTCTTCCCATTGTAAAGATGGCTATATATCAATTGATAGGAAGTGCTTCATTTAGCTTCAGGTCAGCTTTCAAAATTTGATTTGAAAAAAAAAAAAATAAATAAATATATATATATATAATAAGGTAAAACCCATTGGGCACGTTATACTCGTGAGTATTTCGGATGCGGCTGGGAGCGGCTTTGAGGCAGAGGCTCCGGGGTGCCGCAGTTGCGCGGCATTTGCTGTCACCCCGCGGCCGTAGGGAGTGTGTGATGCGGAATGTAGCCAGAGCGGAACTTGCACCACAGCCGGGGCGTTGGCACAACAGGATTGCCATACGGGAGCCGTATCTGATATTGCATCACTGGCTGTCGATCGCCATGGACATGGAGCCGCAGAGCAAGGCGCGTGCGGCCTGTTTGGCCACGGTGGACGAGGCGGGGCAGCCGGTCACGCGAATGACCAGCGTCGAGCAGATTAACGCGTCTGGGCTGACGTTCTATACGTCGCTGGGCAGTCGCCTGGCGGGCGAGATCCATGCCAATCCACATGTCTCCTTGCAGATGTATTGGCCCCACCTGGAGCGCAGTGTGCACATTGCCGGGACTGTGAGTCCGGTGTCCGCCTTGCAGGCGCAGCTGCAGTTCGCCCGCTATCCGCGGGAAGTGCAGCTCAGCATGCACGGCATACATATTAGGAAACGCAGTCTGGTCGACAAGATCAAGAAGTGCCTCTCGCTGATCCTCAGCGGGCAGCGGCTGCCTAAACTGCCTGTGCCCCCCAACTGGGGCGGCTTCCTCTTAAGTCCCACTCTCTACGAGTTCTATCACTCCTGCACCAAGACGCCGGGCAGGCGGTGCATGCGCTTTCGTCGCTGTCTCACGCTGCCACGCGTAAGTCGATGGAGACCTGGCTGGTACAGTACTCTCTCTAACTAATTGATTTGCATTGATTTAGGGCATGCGACATGAAACGCTCAAAGCGGATCGTTATGACTGGGTGTATGATAGCTGCGTTCAGGATTCCTGAGAACTACGATAAGAAATTCTATGTGCGGAAATTAAAAACGTAATATTAATAGTTATTTCATTTGAGATCAGACTTTGCAAATGGCGGCCTCAACAAATGAAAAGCAAACAAGGCTAATTTAAAATTTCATAAGCGCACAACACACATGCGACACACACCCACACCCGCATACATACTTGCAAATGTACACATACGCACTCGCATAGAGGTTTTCTCATGTAACTGCAGCCAAGCGCAAAGAGTAATGCCCCGCGGGATATGCATGTCTCAAAACACACCAACAACAACCAGAACAATGTCAACACTGAGCATAGGCAAGCACGAAAGCCCATGCGAAGCGCAACACCGGAAAAAAAGAACAACAAGAGCAGAAAGCTTAACCCATAACTGTCTGCCTAGCGGCTTGTGACTTTTTGTGTAGGCAAACCGCACCGCCGCTGCTTGTTCACTCGGTACCTGCCTCCTGCATGTGCGCCCTACTGTTTACTTTGTTGTCATTTACGTTTTGCATATTCTTCGGCTTGCGTCGTTTTGTTTTGCTCGCTTCATTTGCATGACTAGAAGCTTTGCTTTCGGCGGCCGCCTTCTAAAGCTTTTGACACACACTCACTCTGCGTTAGTAAGAGAGCAGGCACGTGAGAGCGGATATTCAACTGGGGCTGGGGCCTGTGCTACTGTGCGAAAGTTGCGGCAAAAGCAGAGAGCACAAAAACTTGTTGGTTGAAGGCTATTGTGCTCTCACTGTGTAGGGTTGCCAGTTAATCTAAAAATGTAGATAACATATTGTTTTGAAAATATAGCATACTATTTCTGGCATTTAATAAATATAAAAATATACATTTATGGGATATTACAAGTTTATTCAGTTTTTAAGATTAGGCTTGCTTCAGACTGTTTAAATACTGCCTGTCTTGATGTCCTATCGGCAATGGATATTGTTAAATAAATATAATCTTTTGGAGCTCGACAACCCTCTAAGGATAACGGCATCCGGTGCCCGTACTAGCAAGCTTAGGTCTATGCGGCGTTCGTCGCCCGCCAGCAGTGAGGGTTGCGGTCTCGTTCAGTACGCCGCGCGGCTCAGGCTCAGCACGCAATTCGCAGCTCGTCGTCAGGTCAGCCAGCGGAATATAACCCAGCTCCAAAACGATAATTCTAGTGTAGCACAAAATTCAATAATAATTTCCAGCGGCGGCATAACCAACATCGGTTTTTTGTACAATTATTCAATAAAGAAAGTAAAAAGTATTAAATTTGTATAACATTAAACATAGCTATGAACTATTTTTTGTGTACGAACGTTTTTGCTAGTGTTTTTTCTAAGTGTAGCGTAATGAATGTGTGTTAGATTAATGGCTTTTCCAATTAAAATAAAAATAGTTAGTGTTGCTTAATTAAATATATATAATATACAATATATACTATATATACCACATATACGTACATACAATTTGATGTGCAAATATTTTTGCTAATTTCATCGTAAATGTATACACTTTAGACTATAATTAATAAAGCTTATAATTGAAATTAACGCATTTTCAAAGCAGAGCAGCCGCACAATAACTGTCAAAAAGTAACGGAAGGCGTGCCTGTGTGCACATGTATATGTTGAGTGTGTTATTGTATGGGTGTGCGTGTGTGTGTGTGTGTGTGTGAGTTGCTCTAACAAACTGTGTATATGTGTGTGAGTGGACTTTTACATAAGCAGCGCAGCATGGCAAGCGGCGGCAGCGTCTGCAGCAGCGACGGCGGCGACAGCAACAGCTCAAACGGCCACCTGCGGCTACTTGACGGATGCCCCACAAAGGGTTCTACTTTTATATAACTGTAAAGAGCTCCGCAACGTGACAGCTAAAACGTTGGACGTAAAACGTGGAAACGTGCAACGTGAAACTTGCCTCGCAGCAGCAACAGCAGCAATAATAACAACAACAATCTAAACAACAGCAACAGCAACAGCAACTACAAAGCAAAAGTTAAACGACAACCCTGAACAATGGCTAACTTAAAACCCAATACGCTGCACGTGGACAACTTGAGTCCGCGACAGCGCAGCTTGAGCAGCGGACTGAGCAGCGCCTGCAGCTCGGGCAGCGTATCCCCCGTGCCCATCATACCGATCATATCGATAAGTCGCGATGGCGAGGAGTCGGAGACGGAATCTGAAATTGAGACGGAGCCGGCGCGCATATTTCATAGACGCATGTCCACCCATAGCAAGCGCAACAACAATCTGGTGGGTATTCCATTAAGCTCTTCTTCTTCTTCTTCCACTTTGCTCCTCCTGCTACTTCTCGTTGTTGATTATCCTTTGCGCTGCAGTCAAAGCAGCACGTCAGCGCTCAAGTTTCTGGAGCGGAAGTTACATGCCCTGCCATGCAGACGCACTCCGACGTACATGTATATGAACTAGATGAGAAGTGTCAGAGCTCTGTGAGTGGGAGGGGACAGAAGGGGCGAGTCGGCCAGCGCTACATTGGAGTGTTTGTGCTTGTGTTTGTGCTCTAGCTAAAGGTCAGCTGTTGAGTTCAAGTGTTTAGTAAATATTTTAATGGTCGCAAAAGCAAACGTGCCTTGCCAGTTAGGGTGTACACGCGGCACCAATTGCATTTCCAGCGTGAATTATACGAACTTAGGTCAAGGGTCACAAAAACCATAAAAAAAAAAAAAAAAAACAATAGTCATTTTAGCTGCATACAAAGCTAAAGCGAAATTGAGCTCAGCTAATGACAAATTAAAGCAAAGCTCTCTATGTGAGTCCATTACTAATTATTAACATGGATTAAAGGGTGTATATTAAATTATATAATTATATTATCAAAAATATTCTGTTGTTTAATATATTATTCATTATTTAATCATCGCTGGTCTGGCATGATAATTATTTTAAAATTAGTAAATAATAGAAAAAAAATAAAATAAAATAATAATATTAAAATAATAAAAAAAATATTAATCTATAAATTTAAGATTTTCTTTTGTAATTCCATTTAATTTTTTACCTACTCAAATTTTTAGTTTTACTTTATTTTTCTTTTTTTTTATAATTATTTCTTTCAAATTAAAATTATATAAATTTATTTTTAAAAATAGTATGTACTTGTAAAATGATTATTTAAATTTTGGTTGTCCATTTCTTATTTACATTTTCCTTTTGTTTTTACTAAATAAAATTTATCCATATTTTTGTTCTATTCTTTCTTTCTTAATATAATATTTATTTTTTAAAGAGCAGTCATTACATCGATATGAATTGTTCAAGTCTAAATACCCTCAGAATGCCGCAATTAAATTATAAAATTAATTATACGTTAATTACACTTTTTCTATTTATTTTTCATGAATTTGATTTGCCTCAAATTACACTTTTTCACATGGTTTCGGCGTTAAGCCTCGTAAAAAAGAAAATCGGGGAAATTAATTTGGTGCGTCCAGAAAGCGGACTTTTAAATCTGGCCTTTACATATTTTAATTAAAAGTTGGCATAGTTGCAAAGTAAAAGACCGTAAAGTAAAAGACGCAAAAATGCGAAAACCTCAAAATGCAACAGGGCGGCATTCAAAACCAAACGAGCGTCTTAATTAAGTTGTGCCTGTTGCCCATACAATATATACATATATACATATACACACACCTATATATATTTAGTATATATTCGATTTTCAGTCCTTTATTCATTGCCCTTCGCGATGGGGGCTCAAGCTCCGGCTCCCGCTCCGGCTCCGGCTCCTGCTCAGGCCAGCGCGTTGTATGAATAATATGACCATTTTGTGTTAATCATACGCATCGTTGCACCCGCCGGAGCGGACTAAGGGTTGCTTCTATTCACCCAGTTGCTATGGAAAATATTTATAGCTCGACTTGAACTGAACCGCAGAGTAATAGATATACATCTATAATTATTAATTGGTCTATATGCTCCAATTATCGCTGCATAATGAAAACTGTCCTACTAACTCCAACAATCATACATTTTTCTTGTTATTGCAACGCAATTTATATCGAGATCGGGCGCATTTATCGTGCGCCTGCAAAACATTGTTTGTTATTTATTTGTTTGCATTTTCATTTTTTATTCTCTCAAGTTTTCTTTTTTCTTTCGTTTTCTTTTTCCTTTTTTGTAGCCACAAAACACATTAGTCTGATTGTGACAAGCTGCAGTCAAGTGCTTCGCCATAAGCGGGAGAAACGCTGGCTGACGGATGGCATGGGGTCGCCTGGCATATGAGGGCTTTACATATGTCAAATCAGAAAACAATAGGTAACGCTCAACAAAAGCTCCTTAATGCCAGTTGGTCGCGAAGTCGACGGCACAAAACAAAACTCGTGGCGCGGCATCTATGACATACACACACACGCATACATACATGCCGTGTCAATATATAAATATGAAGCAAGAATGTCTGGCGTTATCGACGGCAGGATACTCATTCACGACCTTAGTGCTGCAGGATATATTTTCCGATTAGGGCTGGACAGCAAGACGTTATACTCGTTTCATTTTCATGAATGAGTATAAATATACGTATGTATGTATGCGTGTGTGTAGCTGTGTGTATGTGTATAGCAATGACAGTAGATATTAATTGTGTTCCTAGTTTCCTAGGTGGCAGGAATTAACTTCACAAAGGTTTCATTCACTTGCTCTATAACAACATGCACAATTAGCTTTATTATTTTCAAGTTGTCTTTTGTTTGTTTTTAGAAATGCATGAATAAGAAGTGAATTGAGAGAAACGCAAATGAATATACATAATTTAAGTTTTCTTATATATATTAAAACTAATTACTGAAAACGTGTTGTAGAAAATGCTAGAGTTTTGCCTCAAGTTGCCCTAAAAATCGAGATCTGTCCATAGCATATAGGGCTGAGAGATAATATATTCAAAAAGTGATGATTATTATCTCAAATATAAAATATATATGGGCAAACCCGGTTTGTCAAATTATTATTAATTATTAATTATATATTAATTTCTAATTATGGATGATAATATATATATAAATATATCATATATAAAATATAAATAAAATATATAAAAACTTTTTTTAATTTTAAAAATAAATCAACTTATATTTCTTCGCTTGAAAACATGAAAGCAAATTCACATATGAATTAAAATCTTTAGAAAAATGTTTCTTCATTATTGCTTTCATCTATTCAGTATTCATGATTTGTGTGATTATTTAATACATATGCAGATAAGTATATAAAGATAAGTAAATTCAGCAGCCACGAGACGCTGAATGTACTAGCTATTATAAAGATATTTCCCGTCAAATTATATTCGAGCAGCCTACGAATCATTCTTAAATTGTCAGTTGGTGATAAAAGGAAGGAAAAATGAATTGCTTCTAAATTATTATTATTTTACTATTATTTCCATGCGCTCTTTACTCTTAAATTAATAAAAATCACTTTGAAATTAAATTAAAAATCCCAAATAAAATTTAATTTTAATTTAAGGAGTGTATATATTTGAATTATATATATTTTATATATATTTTTGTATAAATTTATTGTTATACATTTTAAAATATTTATCAAGCAGAAAAAAAAACGAATTAGATGTACGAAATCCCTGCATCACAAGCCCCAAGGCAAAATACTTCGCCTAAACTGCTTTGGTATTTAGCCACAATTTTCCTTTTGTGCGTTTGCATTTTTGATGCCGCATAGCTAATAGAAACATCATTTATAAGTATCATCATATTTTGGGCTAGCTTGAATAATGGATAAATTGTTTTCTAAAAGTTTTCATTGATACTTCATGAATTACCACCATCTAGGTAGACAAAGGCCTGCGCTGAATTTTAACTCAAAAGCGGCGAGCTCGTTCTGCTCTTAGCCCTCTTTTGGGCCAGCATTTAGACAGCCCATAAAGTAAAAAACAACAACAAAAGGCAGCAGCAGCTCGTTCAGCTGTTTTGTTAGTGTTTGTGTGGCACAGAGTCTCTGCCACTTGTGGACTTGCCGCAGTATCTTGAAAACAAGGCACACAAGACTCTCAGACACACTGCCAAGATATATGCTATATGTGTGTGTGTGTGTGTGTGTGTGTTGCATGGGAAACTTTGGCGCCGTCTAAAATATTTACGACTATTTACACAGTCAATTGGCTGCTGTTGAGCCTCACGTGACTGCAAAAAGCAATTTCATATATATATTTATATATATATATATATATATATATATATATATATATATATATATATATATATATATCTACAAATTCGCCTCAGATGTAATTTAATGTTGCGCTTTGTGCTCGACGTTCGTAAATAAAGCAAAAGTCCCAGGAAAGTCGAATACAATAAATAACGCAGCAAAGCGTGAGTTGAAATAATCAAAGCGAGCCGCAAAGTCGACTGAAAAGCTTACGTTATGTTTACGTTATCTGTGTGTGTGTGAGCGTATCTGTGTGTGTGTGTGTGTGTGTGTGTGTAGAAAAAAAAATAAACACCAGTTCATAGCGGCCGTATCTATAGCTGCGTATCTGTATCTATCTCTGTGTGTCGATGGCCTGGCCTGGACCGGCGTTGTTTTCTTTCTTTTTTAACTTAAAATCAATAACCGGCTAACGAAAATTTCAAATACGTTTATCATCATAAGGCTCGTTGCCCCGATGATGGCAGTTGTTGTTGTTGCTGTTGCTCTCTCAGCTGGCAACTTGGCGTATACGTGATATGCTGCCTGATTTGCCACATGATAGGCATTGTGTGTGTGTGTGAGTGTGTGTGTGTGGCCAATGAAAATAATGATTGATTGATGTGATCTGATCTGAAATGAAAGCCGGAAAACTTTGACTTTTAGTTAAACTAAACAAGGGCAAAGATAAGCAACGGCAGAACGAATTCTCGGACAGCACAAAGCCAGAAGGTTTACATTAATATCAAGTTTTCAATTCTGGCCACTGAAGGCCGCAAGCCCCGAAGTTCATTCAACCCTGCAATGAGCGAGCTCTGTTGACATCCGGCAATCAGATAGAATAGCATCATAATTGAAATTCATATTTTTATTATTAAGCAGAGCAATATATCAACAAAATTGGATTCAGATCCCTAATAAATATTAAATTCCATCAGGCTTAAAGCAATATGCTATTGAGATAACATTTGAACGGCTTTGGATTGTCTGTCATAAATTGTTTATGTATAATAATTTTACAAAATAAGAATTTTATGTGCCGTCAATTTTATAGATTGCAAAATATAAAACAAGGATTCCAAGCATCAAACAAAGTTGGTCTATGTTAAAGAGAATAAAGATAAAGAAACTTTGAACCTGCAATCATTGTCAGCTACAGCGAAAAAAACTTTTCTAATTCAATTAATCTATTATTTTATTTAATTCATGGAATCTATTAAACTTTTTTATATGATCCCGAGCTTATCCATAGAGTACTTAACAAAGTGATTGTAATTTATATTCTACCAATATCGAGGGGGTCTTAAATTAAATCTGTTTGTATATGATTTCAGAGTAAAATAGCTAAAATCACTTCAAATAACTAGTAAAAACAATTTAATTCACTTCAAACTAAAATTTAAAATTTATGGAATGTGTGTTGTGCAATGTGCGTATGCTTAATATTTGTTTTATTTCTAGAGTTTGTACTTTGTTTCATAATATAATAATAATACAAATAAATAAAAACGAAATAAAAATAAAATACAAAATATATGTTAATAATAATAATACAAATAAATAAAAATGAAATAAAATTAAAATAAAATATATCTTAATAATAATACAAATAATAAAAAATAAATTTTATTAAAATGTTAATAATAGTAATACAAATAATAAAAAAAGAAATAAAAAAAATGTTTATAATAGTAATACAAATAAAAAAATGTTAATAATAGTATTACAAATAATAAGAAATAAATAAAAATAAAATAATTAAAACCATTAAACAAAAATCAACAAATAAAAATTTAAATAAATTCAGGCTTTTAGGCGTAAGAGCATAAACTGATTTTCATTTATTTTGAATTAAAGCCTTTGTATTTGTAATCAAGTGATCAAAAATAGAAACAGAATTTACTTTAGCTCGATATGAACTCCTTTTGTGTGACTATGACCTTTGCACAGTCAAGCAACAACACACAAGCTGCACGAATTTAACGCGCTGTTTTTATTTATTTTTAGTAGTTAACTATAATTAAAATTATGAGCTAACTTAACAGCTAAAGCGCTGGCTGCCAAGGCCTTCGGCTTGAAAACAGTTACCCATTTACGAACAACAGACCCTGAGCCCATTGAAAATCGGGCTATAAAATGAATGTGCCAGGTAGGAAGAGGCATGACAGTCCCCATAGAGTATATATAGTCCTGATCAGCAAAGCGAGCTGAGTCGATATAGCCCTGTCTGCCTGCCTGGCTGACTATCTGCACGTCCGTTCGCTTTGATGAATGCAGCGATGGCAGAAATTAGTAGAGCTACAGACTTGTTTACTTAAGAGCTTACAGTCTAAAATAACCCGTAGAGAATGAGTTGTCTAATTTAGTAATATATATTATTGATATTTACAATAGTAAAGTGTGAGGAAATATAAATTCAGGTTTGTTGCAATTACGAAAATCTATTTGGTCTATATTTGATAGCTCGTATAGCAGAGCATTGCAGAAATGACTCCTGCTCTAAAAATACACTCATATATTTAAAGTCTGTTTATATAGTCTTATTATAGTCTTGTTTATACTAATAGTTTATTAGATTTGATTTTTTGGCATCCCATTCTATTGATCGTCTCATTAACTCAAATATGTCTGCTGCTCTCTCTCTCTCTGCTATGCATACTCAGCAGGAGCAGGAGCAGGGCATAAACAAGAAACATTTTCAAAATATAGTTTGAAATTGCTTTGGATAATACGGCCAAGAAACATAAAGTTTTTTCTCATGGTCAAAGCACTTGGTGAAGCCACAAAGGGAAGCTGGGGAATAAGTTGGCAAGTCAAGGCCAGGCCAATAAATCAAATGCAGCTAAGCAAACATTTCCGTTTCCGCCTGGAACGTCGCAAAGAAAAAGAAGCAAAGGAATAGGGGGAAGGAAGCCGGGAAGGCGGATAAGGCGAAAAATTGTGTTGAAACTGCAATTGCACAAGTTTCCGCTTAGCCAGGCCAAATTGCATTGCCTTCTTGGCCGGGCTGTGCGTTGACGTTGTCCATATTTCAATTGCGTTTTGATTGCACAGCTAAAATTCTAATCAATTGATTTATTTGTCAATATAATTGAATGCGCTTATTGCGAAACTGTGCGCGCTGTTTGTTCAGCGCTTATTCGCACTTTCACATTCTGCGCTCAAATACAAATTCTGAATAAAAGTCCACTCCACGAGGTGTGCGTGTGAGTGTGTCCTCTGTGTCCTTTGTTTGCACAATTGATTGCCGGCCGCAGCCAGCTGCTTTTGTTATCCTGCAGTCAATGAATATTGACACAGCGCTGGCAATTGGATGCCACGTTCCGTGACTCGTTACATGTCACTGCACTCGTTATCCTGCAATGGCCAATGACTTCCAGCTGCATTCTAATTGCTTGGCCAAGTTAATAGACTATTTTGATTGCCTGCCACACTCACTTTGATTATCGTTTTCTTTATGGCTCTTCCTCCGCGCACTGCAGTCGGCCGTCATCAGAGAGGGCTATCTGATGAAGCACACTTGGTCCTTTCAACGCTGGCGCCGTCGCTACTTTCGTCTGAAGCGCAGTCAATTATATTATGCCAAGGACGCCAAGGTAAGACAATCATATATCTATCCTATATCATACGCATTCGATTTACAATGAATTTTCTATTCAATAACATTGTGAGCTCAACAATTTTTAAATTTAAATTTAAATACGATTACCAACTCTTTAATGTATTTATAGATATAATTTGTAATTATAATATGATTAATAATAACTAATAGTAATTTGTATTAATTATATCTATATTAATTACATATATATTATATCTATATTAATTTATACAAATTATCATAATACATAATTTAATACTAAAACTAATTTCTAGCTAGGTCGATTTGATCTCATTTACGAATTGTCATGCTAAAATGCTGTGTAGTATTTTTAGAAGGCAATGTTTAGAAAATGTTTTAAAATGTGTATTAAACGCAGTTCTCAAATAAATGTTAGCCAGTTTATTCTTAACAAGAATCTTCAGTTATATTCGGTTTGTCATCTGACGCTCTTTGTTTTACGAACATCATTTAGGAAGCGATAGCATTGACGTTCGCAAAATGAGACTCAGTAAGTGAGCACGTGAAGGGTCTTCAAATACTTATACACATACAGACACTCAATACACTTACGCTATTGATGTATTTAGCTAACATAAACCTCGCAAGCATACCAATACACACACACAAAAGAGCTTTGCTTTAAGTCAAGACAAGAGAGAGAAAAAACAATAAAAGTTTCTCTCTGATCGCATCGAACTCGCTGAAGAGTTTTCTTAGTCAAAGACCTTTCTTTGCGTACAACCAGAAAGGGTCAAAAGTTATTTGCGAGCTATTTTATAATTCCAACTCTACTTTAATAATTCTCATTACTTTTTGTCAAACCTGCAGACTGAAACTTTCAAGCAATGTGATCAAATTAGACATAATTATACAATTCTCATTGCTATACTATAATTTTCTAGCATTAGCAGCTGAAGCAATAGACTTGACTTTGATGTTGCTTAGTTTTGTAGCGATCTTTAGTCTGTTGAGTTCAGACTTTTTATACCCAGACTCATGCAATTAAATCTAGTGCGTCTTATTTGTGAGACTACGCGTTGCTCAATTGATTATTCTTCTTCTATCGCTCAGTTCATAAGGCTTTCGTTACATATTCGTGTCCCTGTGGTTGTAAGGGTTAGCGTTCTTCTGCCTATTTATACCGTAGCAGGAGTGTAAGCAATATTTTTATATTTTTTTATATTAATGCCCTTTCGTCAGATTTAATCAGCTCACGTTATAGGCTGACATCTGGCAGAAATTTGATATCAACAAGCCAGTATAATGCTCCCTTTACATACACATTAAATGATAATACTAAATTTTAAAATGTACATATATTCTACTTCAAGTCATATTACAATTCATTTGAAATCAGAGGCCAAGTCCATGTGCCTCGCCTTGCAGCGCGTTGCGTTGGCAACAAAATAGGTCAAAACACAACAATCGCTGCAACCTGCCTGGCAAATGTCCTTCGAAATATAAAACAGCAGTGCTGCTTGCTGGCTGCATGGAACAATAATCAAATTGCAGCATAGCACTCACATTAATTCCGCCTAATTGCCAATTGAACAGCTGTGCTGTGATACGCTGCGTATACGTAACGCCGCAACCGGATGCTGCCGGGGAAATGGGCCAGAGGTCGGGGTACTTAAAATTCGTTATTTGTGGTACATTGCAATTTCCTGCCAATTAGGAAACGCTGCAACAACAACAACAAGCAGCAGCTGGCACCGATTGGTGCTGCAAAGGCAGTGAGAGAGAGAGAGAGAGAGAGAGAGAGAGAGAGAGAGAGAGAGAGCTGACCTTCTGCATTTGGCAGCTGCGTTTTTCTTGCACGCCTAAAATTGGCCCGCGTCTACAATTACGAAATGAAATTACCGCTACTTGAAGGCAAACAATGACAAACTGCCATAGAGCGAGCCAGAAATTAGATTAGGGCTGGGTCGGCTGGCCTACGAATCGGCCATGACAGGTGACAGATGCTCTGGCAGGCAGCCAAATAGTCCCATAGCGTGCACTCCGTGTGTATCGATAAGATAATTCAATCAACAGGCCCCGAGTTGCGGCCCCATTCAAAAATATATCCACACACAAAACACATTTACATGGCATTAGGTTACCCCGAAACGACGCCTAATTATTAATTTGTTTGCCCAGGACATTAATCAACATAACGAAGCTAATTAGCAGACAAATCTACTTTTGTAATGACACCCGGTTGCCAGTTACCAATTGCCATTTGCCAGTTGGCAGTTGAGCGCAGTTAGGTACAAGTGTTCCACAAATGGGGTCATCAACGCAGTGCTCGGGGTCTGGCGGTTTGGGTTGAGCAGGACATGAACAGCTAATTGCGCAAGGATAACGTAGAGCAACAAATTTTGGCAGTAGAACAGAAAACTAATTTAATGGGCTTTTATTAGAATCAAATTTAGATGAGTTGTCAGAACTAGAAATTATTTTCTATTATAAAGTAATATTTGTTATAGCTTTGCGAGGCTCTAAATTTATATTTTAAGACTTAAATTAATATCAATATTAATATTCTTAATAATTTTTTTTACTTGCATTAAATTAAATTAAATATAAGCAAATACCTTTATTTATAAAATAAATAGGTATATTATAAATATATATATTTATTATTTATTTATATTTATTATTATATATTATTTAATTTAAAATATATTTACGTATGTTTTTTTTAAATATATATATATATCATATATATATATATATATATATATATATATATATATATATATATTTTATATATTTATTTATTTATTTATTTACGTATATAAAATATATATATATTTATAAAAAAACATCTATTTATAAAATCATCTATTTGAATTTCACTTTATAATTTAATAATAACTTCAACTAATATGCCAATACATCATTATCTTCACTATCCCTATCTTGATTATTATATCTAAAATATTTTAGATATATTTGCTTAAACAAAAAAAACCTTTTAACAAAAAATACTCTTAACGAAATTTTTTTATATATCAAGAACCAAAACAAAATTAAATATATTTCCGATGTACGAATATGTGTTTTTGAATGTATTTCGTTTAGTGTATTAAATATTAAATACATGTCCCAACCGGCAGCTGACAACAGAGCTCTCAACCTTCAAGCATATCTATTCAAGTGACGTTTCACCTTTCATGTGAATTGCGTGTGACTAGTTTTAATTTGATTGCTAACGATAACAATGGCTGAGTTATTCTTGAAACTGCATTGGGCCGAAAATAGATGCGAGTGCTTATGTCAAACATTTGTGCGTCATCTGCTGAAGCGCAGTTAGTTCGACTGCGTGATGAAATTGCAGCAAAAATATTGCGCATACGTCATGTGAGCAGAGCAGCAGCAACAGCAGCAACAGCAGCTGACGTTGGCCGAGCTAAATACGGGTTACTGCTTCTGGCACTCAAATGCCATATAAAGCATTTTCAAATTTAAAAATAAATATGTGATTCAAGACAGCAATAAAAGTCAAATTAAATCTTTTTAGGTGAAGGAGATTAACGGATAAGTTCTGAATGCGATTAACTTGAATTTAATTATGTCCCAAGCAACTAAAGTTATTTGCTTTAACTAAGCTGATTAACAGAGAGCCTCCTGCGAGTGTTTGGCTTTTTCTTTCGCCACTTGTCATTTGCGTGAAGGCCAACAGATAGAATTACTTTCACGCTTGACAAATAGATCTGGGGCTATATTAAAAGGTTAATATCGTGAAGCAAATAGCAATTTGTAAAGCAGCGGCAGCAACAGTTGAAGGCGACGACGGTGGCTAGCCACTTAGAAACTCATTAAACGTTGGCACGAAATTTTCAATTATAATTACGCATATGCCTCGTTGTGCCGAGTGGCTTAACTGCTCGGTAATTTGTTGCGTAGCGAACCCAAAACACAAACAAAGCCAAAATACGGGCAATAGTCGAGCCTTCGCCTTCGCCTTCGCCTTCGCCTTCGCCTCTTTGCCTAAGCCTAAGCACCTCGACCCACATAAAGGCTAAGAAACAGAGCACGAAGATAACGCTAACAACTCACAAGCGATGACAATGATGAGGTATGCCAGATCCCGTTGAAATGACGCCGATGTTAATGATGGCGTTTACCATCGTAAAAGCGCAAATTTTTGTTTGCATTCTTTTCGTCGTTCCTTTTTTGCACGTTGTTGTGCCTAAAGCTGCTGCTGGTGGTGCTGCTGCTTCGCTTTTTCTTCTCCTTTTTCTCATGCTTTTCTTACTACTTGCTTCTGTTCTTCGCAAGCGACACGCGGCCGGAGCAGGAACAGCAACAGCAACAGCAATATTAATATATCCTTATTCACCACAGTTGTAAATCGTAGCGATACCCACCTAAGCGGCATTGACATGTGCTCGCTTCTATGCGTGTGTGTGTACACGTGTGTGTACGTTTTTGTTTTGACACGCAAAAGCTCCGCTTGGATGAGAGAGAGCGACAGGAATGTGAGCTTTCCAGCGGCGTTGCCAGACTGCGCAGTGCACGCGACGAATTGAAAATAGCTAAAAATAATTGAGAGCATATTCATTTAAAATAAAAAGAAATTAAATACTTCTCATATAATATTAATTTATTTATTTCTAATAAATAATAGATAAGTGATACAATTAATTAGTTAAGAATACAAATAATAATAATAATATATAAACACATATTTTCAATGATAATTACAAAAATTTAAATATTTTTATAAATCGATTTCATTGAAGCTATTTTGTGTTTTATCCCATTCTATTTTTTTTCTCTCTCTCTCTCTCTCTCTATCTATCTATCTTTCTCGCACTCTCTCTCTCAGCTGGTAATAGTTTATTGAATAGAGTTTTTTATCAGTGTAGGACACTTTAGTGGTGCAAGCTTTTTCGGCTACTTTGGAGCCACCCCGCTGCGCGTACCTGTAAATATTTGTGCCCTGCCAACACCCTTAGCCTACATTTCGGGGGGGGGGGGGGGGGGGGGGGGGGGGCAGCTGAGCCGCTACTCAGCCAGTCTGTCTGTGGTGAGTTTCGTTTGGCGGCCAATAAAAGCAACCGCCATGCCGAAGACGAGCTCAGTGCAAACTCAACGAAGCAACGTGGAACAACAGAAATCAACTGGCAGCCAAACCAGGACTCAAAACAACAAAGAACAAAACATAAAAACAATACAATCAAATAATAAAAAAAATATATATATAAACTACATATAAACACATCCTAACCACAACTATATATCCCGTATCCAGTAGCCAGTACTTATACAAAAAGCTTTCAAACCTTCAGTGAAACCTTCGGAAACCCTTGTCAAACGACTTTAACTTCATGTGTGTGCCAAAATAAAAGTTGAATTGACTTTAAAGTTGACCGTTTATCCTGTGCAGGACACAAGCCCTAAGCCCTAAAAACTAACCAAAAATACAAAATGTTTTATGCATCGTAAAGTGAAGCAACAGCATAAATCGCCGGCTTAAAGTTATAGCCAGCCACAAATCCGATTTTTGTCTTTTTTTTGGGTAAGTTCCAAAGCCGTTACTCTTTTTATGCCAATTTAAGTTACTTGATTATGAAATGCTTAGCATTCCTACAACTGTTTTGGGTTGTATTTGGGTCCAATGTCCTTAGACCCAAATTGCAGCCAAGGCTGACGAAATCAACTATGAAAGCAACCCAAATTTTTTGGGAACTTTTAATTGATTTATGGAGAAACTTGTTCGACCTCCTACCAAAAATGTCGCACTTAATCAATGTCCAGCTTGTGCTCTTAATATAAAATGCTTGTAACGAATAATTTGCTTAAATCGAAATCTTGTCAGCAATTGATTGCATTAAATGGGTGTAAAAATGTTAAGGGCCTAAAATCAAATTTTATCGAAGGAAAAAGCCTTACAGCATTGCCAATCTTTTATATTTGTTTTACGAAAACTTTGCCGTCGGAATTTATCAATTTTATTCACATACAAAGGAATTCAAGTAAAATGAGTAGATGAATAATATTAGGAAAATATTTATAAAAATAATTAAAATGTCGCAAAGAATTTAATAATAGAAATATTTTACGTATATGTTTGAAAATAATATAATATAAGCTGGCATTCGAATAGTTTACTTATATATTTTTAAATATAATTTAAAAAATTTTTTAAATTGAAAATTGAATTTCAAACTAATTATTGTATTCATACAATAATTCGTGGTAACATAATAAATACAATATTAGAGAAAGTAGTTCAAAATTATAGAGAATAAAATTCATTATCAATTTTTGTTTAAATAAAGGGTTTTTTATGCTATTAAAAAGAAGACTTTTTTGAAGAAAGACTCAATCAATCAAATGTTGAGAGACAACATATTTTTTGCAAAAAAAACTAACTATCTAAAAAAGTAGTTCTATATCCCTCCAAACTTGTCTATAGTTAAAAACATAGAAAACAATATTGTGCATCCATAAAAACTAATTCTCTCAAATATCAGTTTATATATGGGGAATTTTTCCAGAATGGTCCTGCTTTTGTAGGGTTCGATGCCCTTGGGGTTCAGTAAGGGTATCAACTAAAATGTCCTGTACAAATGCGCATTTCCATTTCTAAGTGAACAACATATATATATATATATATATATATATATATATATATATATATATATATATATATATATATATATATATATATATATATATATATATAGTATGTTCCACGCAACTAATAGATAGTAAAAAACTTTCAGGAGAATTTCTGTTTCAATGAATGTGAACTTTTGAATGGTTCGCTAAATAGGGGGAAAAAGTAAAGTAATTAAGTCAAGTAAGGTAATTAACTTTCAGGTACATCTATAGTCTAGCCTTCAGATAGTGCAATCAATTTACACAAAAAAACGAGAGAAATTATTTGAATGATTTGCACATACTCAGGCATTATCCTAATATATTGTGTCTGGTCTGTCAAAAGACGTATATCTAATGGCTGCAGGAGTAGTCTGCGGTTAATTACAACAACTAAGAGTGGAAAAACGATGGAAGGACAATTGCAGAAGGAGAGGGACAGAGCGAGAGAGAGAGAGAGCGCGGCGAGTCTCGCCAGTGTAGGCAAAATACGTTCGTCTGGCTGGGCGGAGCTGCCAAACAATCAGCCAAAGTGACATTTATACGGAGATAATTACCCGAAATAGTAGCCGCACAGCGACACACACACACACGCGCACTCAGAGAGCTGAACAAAAGCCTAGCTAAATCTACGAAGAGGAATGCGAATAGCAAAGATGAGCAAATGCTGCAGGGCAAAAAAGAAACCTAGAGGAGAAAAAAAAAACACATGTGTTCGAGCAGCAGGTGCGACAGTCTAACAGACGGCAACAATAAGCCATGTAATTGCAGCGAGTCCTGCATGTCCTCGCTGCCTAGTGTGCCCTGGGTGTCTGCTGGTAATGGACTACAGTGCCAACACCTAAATGTCCTTTGCATATATGCGTTGTTATATGTGCAATTGTTGCGTGTGCTGAATGGGCAACGGCGCGGCTTGTTGTCCTGCCTTTGTCCTGCAATATACATGTTGTTATCCTGCGCATGTTTATTGTGTTTACACTGTGCCTGCACACAAGCACACAAGCACACAAACACACAAACACACTCACCCACAACACATTCAGGTCCATTAACATATCCGTGTTAAGGTATTTTGTTTGTTTGTTTTTTTGTATCCTTTGTCCTCTTTTTGAAAAAGCGATTAAACGCTCATTTTATGGCCGCTCCCTCTGCTGTGCGAGTGTGAGTGTTTGTGTGCTTATATAGGTAACTTTGCTCGTATCTGAAAAATTAACAAAACTCGCTTCGCTCTGCCCCCTCTGCATGCTCGTTCACGATGCAAGAGAGTATATTCGTTTGCTGACAAATCTTTGGGAGATATAGTGCAAATAAAGTAGAGCTCCATTCAGCTAGAGCCCCGACTAACTAGAGTTCCAATATGAACTAGACTTCCAATACAAGCTGTAGCTGCACTCTTAACCTTAAGATTTTCCAATACGTGAACCGTGAATGAGTATCATGCAGTCGTTACCGCCCGATTGCAACAATCTCGCCTGTTTTATTGTTCTGTTGCGCGTGGCACGTTGCCTTAGCCCAAGCCGAGCTCAAAATCATTGGGCACACGTAATCTGCCAGCAAAAAGACATTAAACAATTGCAGATTAAAGCAGGAATGAAAACCCAGAAAGCCCTAAAGCCAAATTAGTAAAATAGCTGCGGCCCTTACAGATTAAGCGAGCACATATAAAAGTTATTTTATTGTGAAATTTAACATAAATGTTAGCGCTGTCAATATAAATAAAAAAAATGCATATTCAGATTCGCACATACGATTTGTAAACTCCAATTATTTACGTTGTATAAATATTTCACTTGCAATCAAATTGGTTTTAATTACACACAAAATGCCACTGAGTTTATTGAGCATTTTCCCTTACCTTTTTTTCCACTTCACCTTCAACCAGTTTCGTTTGGAATGCCACATATCATTATCAATAATTCCGCAAATTACAAATGCACTTAACATGGCCTGAAAGGTTGGCGAAATACACGATTCTCCTAATTGGCATTCAATATGCAAACGCATTGTACTGATTTCGCTCAGAATGTCAGCTCTGACGTCACAGTTTGTAGTTGCGTATGTGTGGGTGAGTGTGTGAGTGGGTGAGTGTGTTAGTGAGTGTGTGTGAATTATTAAGTAGCCAATTAGATGTGAGGTATTAAATGTCATCGGACCATAGAAAGGGCATATCATGCAGAGCATATTTATATGTATACAAATATGTTGTAATATTTCCAGTAATTGTCTCGTCACAACAAATTTTCTTCTATTAAAAAAATATATATTATATATATATAAATATATATTTTTTAAAATAAATAAATATAATATTAATTTTTTCTATAAACTTTCTCAACTTTTAACCTCACTTTAATTTGATCGCGCTTAAAAATCCCAAAAATCCAGCATTCCTTTGGCAACTGATATACCCATTTGGATTAAAAATAAGCAATATAAGAGCATGCTGACACATAAACCAGCGAGGCATTAAAATTGCATTTAGACAACCGAAAATTGGTTTGACTTTCTCTGGCTTAATGTGCTTTAAAGGTCAAATTAGACTGCATAAGTTGGCATGAAATGCAGGCCAACAGTAAGCGCAAATACAGAGATAAAAATAAATAAATAAAATACTTAATTGAATTAATAAAAGGGCAGACAAAACTAGTTGAGACTGTGGACTGTTGGATAAGCAGAGATGAATCAAGCAAGCAGAGAATAAATTCTATTAAAGGCAGACTGAGATTTGAAAGGAGAGGGCATTGATGGAAAGCTGCTTCTCAATTGAATTTGATTTTTAATATTTATAATTTTTTTATATACTATTTATATATCTATATTTCTTATTGATATATTAAAAATCAAATGCAAACGAAAATCAGCCAAGTAAAAGTTACTATGCAATAAAATAGACACAAACAAAAATCAAAGATACGGAAAAATATTGAAGGATATCCACGTATCAGGATTGTCCATTCTGCATGTGATCAATCAATGTGGAATATTTTCCACTATATTATTAAGGCTAATGTCCGAAAATTGCTGTTCAATATTTTCTATATTATTAGGCCACAGTTTTATTCTTCACAAAATAAATTAAAGCTGGAAAATTAACTTCTTTAATATTTTCAAAATAAAACTACTCAAAACTATTGCCAAAAATGCGCCATCCGCATGGCGATCTCAAATGAGATTATGAACATTTATTTAATTAAATTGGACTACCATAACCACCAGATTTTGTATGCAAATATTAAAGATAAATTTAAAAAAATTAAAATGTAAGTAAAATATATAAAAACATAAATAGCAAGCAAAATGGGAACATGTTTTTTTAGTTTCGAATTTATGTATATCGAATTTATATATATTTATATATATATCTAGATTGCAGTGCTATTAATGCATTTTTTGAGTTTTTGCCGACATTTTAACGTCGCCACTGTAAATGATTTTCAATTATTAATTTAATTATTTGCAGCTTACATTTCATACTTGATTACGTCTATTATTTATTATTACGACTCGAGCCGTGGAGGACTTTGGGCAAAAGATGTTCAATTATTTACCTTATACATTAATCAAGCTCAGCAAAATGTGAGTACAGTTGAGTATCTCTAGTCTCTAGTCAATTGGGCTGATTGCAGCAACTTAAATGCCTTATTGCGAGGCTGTTTTTATTGCATAAGCCGACTCGTAATTGCGTTACATAAAGAGCCAGCCCGAGCACACGTATGAGCAGACAAACAAACACTAACACACAGCACACAGTGCGTATGAGCAACGTGCCCTAATGCTTAACTAGCAGCCGGCGCACTCAACTGTGAGTGCAGCAGCAGGAGTCTGCAGGGTCTGAAGGGTCTGAAACAGAGCGAATACTTACATAAAACTTGGTCAAACTGTTGACTTCTTGCTGATACTGCATTTTGTCACTGTGTGTGCGTGTGTGTGTGTGTGGGTGAAAATATTTACAAACGAATTTTAAATATTTTGCCAAGCAAATTGCAAATTTGTGAATTACTGAAACCGCCTTAGCTATGAGCACACAGAACTCTATATGTATCTATAGGAATATATATATATATATATATATATATATATATATATATATATATATATAGGAATATAATATATACATATATACACATTCCGAGACAAGTCACAGCTGTGTAATTTTTTTTTTTTTTTCTTTTTGGCTACTTTCACTTTTGTGTGCTGGGGCTTTTCCGTTCTAATTTATGGCCAGCAATGCCACATGAGGTCGCTGCCACGACAGTCACGTGCCACAGAAAGGGCTCAACATTGCTGATTTCCGTTCTTCCTATTCGGAGCCTTTTTCGGCAGTGGGTAAAATCGATGACGCAGCCTTGACGTGGGTGCCAGGTCACTTGGCAGCAGATGCATTGATTTAAAACAAAAGAGCATAACAAAACACACACACACACACATACTCACACTCACACCGACACTTACACATATGTTTCTGCATACATTTGCTACGATTATTTGGGCCAATCGTTGATTTTTATTCCAGTTACGTGTCTATTTATAGAGCCTGAACAATTGCAAATTGTTGCAATCCATACAAATGCGTAACAAAGTTCATTGAACTTGCCTTAAATAGAATTTTATTGTAGACATCAGAATATTGACACAATTTATATGTGTAAGAGAGTCAATCGATTAGCTTGACTAGGGGAATTTAGACAGATATTATATAGTATTTATATGGCAAGACAACATGGCAAAGATTAGTCAATGAGACTTTGATTAAACTAAGAGTGGAGCAATATTAAACTTAAAACAAGTTATTAAAGAGGTAATTGATATATTTTTGAAGCACAAAATTGATTATAAATAAATAATCTTATATCAAATATTGCCTAATTAATATGTTCTGATTTATCAAAGAATCATATTTTAAATGAAGTTTTCTTAAAAACTTAAATCGATAGCGCTATTTTATGTGCCTCGAAAATCAAAACTTGCTTTGTCTCTTAACAAAATACAGGCAGTATTTCAGTAATTAGAAAATAATAACCTCTTACTCTAATCAGATAACATGGCATGCTATAGCACATAATATAAACAATGAGGTGCAACCGACTGCGTAATACTCTGTTTCCATCGAGTGTTTTAGAAATAGACTTACGTAAAAATCTATCATTAGACAACTACTATGCGATTTTATTTCTCTCTGCAAATATTAAATTCTAGAAATAAAACACACACAAAAATAAATAAAATAATTTTATTTACCTAGGTTATACGAGAAACTATATTAATATTATAATTAGTGGATGATTTCTTTTTGAACATTTGAAAATTCAATCAAATTATATTTCTTCATAGATATGATTAAATTTAAATGATTTTAAAAATGCCTCCTGCCCTTGTAGCAATTCCAATGCACAGGCATTAGAATATTGCACATGGGCGCTACAAACTTCTTTGTAACTGTGCCACGCCCACAGTGTGTAGAGCGTAGACAAATAGTTTTTGGTCAGTTTCTGAAAGGGGCTTAGGAGGGAGTGTTACACGCCCCTCAATGAGGAGTAGTTCTTAAAAGAAGCTCAAACATAACTGCAACATTACGCCCGAAGCTGTGAAAATCACAAGGAATTTTTCGATATGCCACGCCCGCATGAGCCTTAAAAATTACAGTAGTGTCATCGATAGAGGAAGCTACACAATTACGAAGTTTCCAGCTCTTTTTGGAGGTTTTTTCCCTTTTGGGAACTAGCCATAAAAACTGTTTGTGTCGTAGCACATAAACTGAGTCATTAGCCCAACTGCTGGCCAGCTGATGCGACGCCTGTTTAGCTGCTGAAGGATGTAAGTGGTTCAATGTTTAGGGAATATTACGCATAAATATATATGTGAGTAAGCATAGACTATTATATATTTAGATTAATACAAACGCATGCCACAAAGTTTGTTTCGTGGTGTCAAACTTTTTTTGCGGCTCTGCCTGCCGACAGATGGCGCTAGTTTAATCAGCATAAACATTGACAACACATGTTGTCTGGTGGCCTGCTTTGCATACGCCTTGTGCTTGTTGTCTCTTTATTAAGTTTTAGTGGCAAGCATGGGCATGATTCGGGCCTAAATTGTACGGCCCTTGACTCGCCTAATGAACTTGTTTATTTGCAGCACGTGTGCTGAATGAAAAGCCTTGAGAGAGTGCGTTTCACACAGAAAGAGAGAGAGGGAGAGAGGGAGGGAGAGGGAGAGAGGGAGGGAGAGAAGCGAGTGTATAACTAGTGGATATGTCATGTCTGCGTGACAGTTTCAACTTATATTTCTATATAGCTGCAGCTATTGAATACGTCGTGACGGGTCTCAAACAGGCCTAGAAAACCCACCCACCCATCCACCCATCCACCCATCCACCCACTCACACACACGCACACAAATGCTAGAGCTGATGATGTTGCTCAAGAGAGATGCGCACGTAGCTGACATTGAAAACAATTTTTGCATTTTATTTTACCCATTTGACTGCTTACTTTGTTTTTGTTCTTGTTTTTGCTTTTGTCTACATTTTCATATCTCCTGCTTGAATAGGAGACAAACTATTATGTGGCTTTGAGGGCAGCACGAAACAGTTGAAATTAATGCTGTCATGCCTGCCACGAGGTGTTTCGGCTAAGCTAGCGCACCTTGGGGCTGGATATAAATTGGAGACACAGCAGAATTTTGAATTAATATAATTTATCATGCTTATTTATATGCTGATCTATTATTAATTTTAATACCTCAAGATGGATGCGATGGAAGAGAGAGAAATGTGTATATTCCATTTAGTTTGGCTGCAGGCATGTTGACAGCAAGATGTATCCCGGTGTCCTCGTCATTGTCATAAGTATCACACGCACACATCCGGGTGGGGGAGGTGGAGGGGAGACACGTTGGCAGGCAGCTAGCTTGTTCCGCTTTATGCTTCCGCCTGTCTAGGCAAAAATAAGCGGAGCTACGTCTCCTGCTGCCCTCCTCTGATCGAACTGTTTTGCGTGCTGCATACAAACGACAGATTAGTTGAGGGCCTCGGGCGTTAACAAGGGGTGGGGGGGAGGGTCTTGTGGTTCGAGATGCGGCTAAGACCTTCTAGATATTATCAAGGGCGCAGGTTAAGCAGGGGCGTGGTCAGGCCAGGCCACGACAATTGACCAGCTCTGCCTGTGCGTGCGTATGTGCGCGCATGTGTGTGTGTGTGTGTGTGTGTGTGTGTGTGCCCCATTGTAATGTATAACAATAAGTATGCTTATTCGGTTATTGGCAGTTGACAACGCGTGGTATGCGTAATATTTCGCTTGAGCCATTAAATTGCTGTCAGAGCGCTGTGGCCAGAAGTTTGCCTTGTTTGCGTGTTTTCCACAATGGCCTGTTACGTTTATTGTGCACAATTATTTATCTGATGCCAATCACATTTGAGCATTTGACAACTCTGAGCCTGCCATGCGCAGGCACAGTCGTGTCTCTAACTTTTATGAGCATTGCCCTTCACTGCTGTCATTTGAGCCGAAATAAGAGCGTGTCCTGATCTCATGCTGGTCTCTGGAACGAAACCTGCATCCTTACAAATGGCGTACTCCTGCCTAAGCCGTTGTGACACTTAATTACTTCTTACGATTTCCTTAATGCGAAGACATCAGACGTTCTTGGCATGCCCAGGCACGCGGCTGTCATGCACACTTGCTTAGCCACTATTTCCCGCATTATGCAGCATCCGAATTTGCATTTTGATTGCAATACTTATTGAACAAGTGAGGCCGGCCTTCAGCTCTGGCTGCAGCTCTACTTAGATAGCATACACTGCGCATCTTCTATATCGCTTCAAGTGTATTCCGCCCATGACTTTCTCACTTGAGTGTAAACAAATATGCAAATGCAATGCACTGACAATCAACTAAGTAAACTAACGCTCAGCGCTGATGTAGATGAATTTCATAAATTATATATATGCGGCATGAGCAGCAGATCAGCCGCAGCTCGGCTGCACCGGCAGCTGCCGACGATGTGAATCGTATAAGTATTTGCTTATATAAGTGCTGTAGGCATTTATATATATATATAGAATGGAATGGCGAAAAGCCATTTCACATGCATACATGGCCTCAAGGGTACATTTGGCTAACAAGCGTACTAAATGTACTACAAAAGCGTTGACGGTTAACAGTTGACGGTTGACGTTGACAGTTGAAGTGCTCAACAACACAAGTGGAGAGCCATATGTGTGTGTGTGTGTGTGTGTGTGTGTGACACAGCTTGTGCGACATTCAGATGGCGTAGCATACAAAACAAGTAAGGAAGCTCTAGTCGAGACTGCTCGACTAGGAGATACCCTGATCCCTACAAAGAGCTGATATTCACGCACGCATAAGCACGCGCTCTGCTAACTGCGCAGTAAGCAGCGACTGCGCTTGGGCTGCGCTGCAGTGTGGGCAATACTATGAGAATTTTGTTGCTGAATAATTTCTCCTGTAGTAGGACTATCTTCATGAAACTTTCAGAACGTGATCACAATGTGCAAAGGTGTGTACATTCCAAAGCACAAGTCTCTAGTACTTAAAATACGTTTTTTGCAAATTGGAGGCGAAGGGGGCGTGGTATCCAAAATCTGTAAATGACGAAATCTGCGTATTGTTCAGATGTATATACACACCAAATCTCCAGGTCTAAAAGTATTGAAATTACGGTGAATAAACAAAATCAATTTATCGATTATTCGCGATAAAAAAAGTAATCGGATGAGTTATCGAAAAAAAAAAGATAAACTTGTACTGCGTATGGTATACATGAGTATGCATACAAAATTTGAAGTCTCTAGCTCTTATATCTTCTGAGATCTAGGCGTTCATACGGACGGACGGACGGACGGACGGACGGACGGACAGACGGACAGGGCTATATCGACTCAGCTCGTCGCCCTGATCAAGAATATATATACTTTATGGGGTCTGCCACGCCTCCTTCTGCCTGTTACATACTTTTCACAAAACCATTATACCCTGATTTCCCATTTTGAATGGGATCAGGGTATAAAAAGATGTCAACATTTGACATTCCAAAAACTATTTCCACCTGACTTTCAACTCTAAGAAAATTATGGAAAAGGAGCGAAATTGCAAAGCAATTGATGTGATCATGATTGATCATGATGATTCTATTTCAGCTCTTCAATTCCATAGGCACTTTAAACAGACCTCTAGAAATTTCTGCATTTTGGAACTATCACTGCACTGAGTCAAGATGGCCCAGCCTCGTTTAGCTGCCTGCCCACCTTCCGGTCCAATGGGCAGTTGCTTTTGAAGGCGAATGTTGTTGGTGCATTGGGCGGCCGCATTCAGGAAATGAAAATGCGGCGCCGTAATTGAGGCATGTGGCAGCATCCCACAGCGCCCAAGGCGCACATCCAAGGCCATTCTTGTAGCATACATTTGCGGGCAGGCCAACAGCGCCAACAACGTGGCGCAGCCACATAACGACAATCTAATTGTGAGTTATGGCCCACCA
Organism: Drosophila mayaguana; assembly: GCA_037075325.1. Classification (NCBI taxonomy): domain Eukaryota; kingdom Metazoa; phylum Arthropoda; class Insecta; order Diptera; family Drosophilidae; genus Drosophila; species Drosophila mayaguana. The sequence continues at coordinate 9,002,169 of JBAMCG010000037.1, read as the reverse complement.
AACCTGACATTTCACCTTGATGAATGGTCGACTGGGACATGAGCTGGCCGACGGTAAAACAAATACCCAGATCGACTCATGCTCAATCATGTAGGCAATCGTCCTCTTCTTCTTCGTCTGAACTAGTCAAATGTCATATGCTATTCTAAATATGCTCACCTTGAATAAATATTTCTGCGAGCTGCACTTGCCAGTTTAATCAACTTTAGAGCACAAGAGCCGTCCAAGCTCGCAAAAGCATTCTCAAAATAACAACAATAATAATCTCAACAATAGCTGAAGAGCTGGCTTTCATTTTCTGCTGGAATTCAGCCAGGTGGAGGCCAAAACCTTTTGATGCCTGAAGCCTGCAGTCTAATCAAAACTATTTCATTTAGTTAATTATATTTTGTCAGCCATTGTAGTTTATCGTTGATTACAGTTTGTAGAGGCCAGGTAACTACTATGAAATGTATATATATACATATATATAAATTCCCTTCTTTAAACACACATTTTAGTCAACTCAACACGTTTATTCTGTTGTATTTATGCACACTTTAACTTATTGAAAAACTTTTCGAGTTCACTCAAGCCCTAAGACATTCAGGGCACAAAATGAAAATTTAAATAATACACAATAAGCTCCCGAAAAGGCAAAGAAGTAGAAATTTCTTTTGACGCCCCGGCCGAAGCAGCAGCAGAGGGGGTAAAAAAGGTTGAAATAACTTTGAAGCCTTAATTTGTTTTACCTGCGCCAAATGAATCGCTCGTGCGACGAGAGAATATTTAGGCCCCGAACGAAAGGCGAATGCAGCCCCATTGAATTTGGCTAAGGGAAAACGTTGCTTTATTTTCGCATTATTACGTTCGATGTCCGTAATAAGGAAAATGGGGAAATGACAAAAACATTTTGCGAGCAGGCGAATCATTGACAGCCCAAAATGGGCGTCGAGTGACGCAGTCGGAGTGGGAGTGGGAGAGGGAGTCGGAGTGGGAGTGGGAGTGGGAGTGGGAGGCGTAGTCGGTGTCGCATGGTCAGCTTTCAATTATACGGCTATTTAGTAGAAGTCTGCCTCCTGACAGGCTCGTTGACAAGACAAACATCCCTCCGACTGGGACTGGTGCGAAATTGATTTATTTACTAAAGTATATTCTCCTCTTACGAGTGACATTTTTTATAAAGCGGTGTAAATCAATCAAAAGTGTTTTGGGCTACAAATTTGATCAGCTCTATATTTTCATTATTATTTTTCTCGTTGAACTTTTTATGTGCTTAATCATATTTCAAGTGGCCGAAATCCATTTCTGTCAACAGCATTAGATGCTCAAATTAAATTTAGTAAAGTGCCTCGCTGGCTCATAACGTCCACAGTTTATTAGAGAATCAAATTACATAAAACTCATTTGGCCAGCGCTTAAAATTGGAAAATAGGAAAAGTTGCCATGGCACAAAGTAAACACAAAATAGAAACAACTATTAAATGAACCCTGCTAACTTTTGCATTTGCAAGCGAAGCAAGAACTGAACAGCATTTATTAGAAAGCCTCGAAAAGTTGAACGGAGCCCCGGCAGAGGGCTGACCATGGAAACTAAAAATAACACTGGCGTTGCAACTTTATTAAATAGTTCTAGCACTCCGCTATGGGAACTAGCTAACTATAGAACAGCGTCTTGCTGGATATACAGCAGGAGATGAGAGGAATGTGGACATTGAAATAGCTCATGTAATAATAATACAATATGAAATACTTTGTGCTCGGCTATTATTATCCAGGTATACAAATGATAATGATAATGTCAATAATGATCATTTAATACTCTATGCACTCGCTCTGAGCCATTCATTAAAATTGATTAATGTAATATTAAATCGCCTCAGACTTTTATTTTTAATAATTTGAATTTAATATTTTAGGTTAATATTTGAAGTATTAATTGAAATTAATAATTGTAATATATTTTATAAGTGTCTTATTCTCTCTAATAATTTATATAGTGCGAGGCATTTTGTAGCCCTCACCGTGTTGACTGAAAGTTATTTCATTTCTATGCGGAATAATAAACATGGTCGAGGCGCATAGCAAACTTTGCGAACCGCCCATACACAGACAAAAATAAGGTGGATATAAAACGATAGATATCGAGAGAGAGGGAGAGAGAGGGAAAGAGGCAGAGAGGCAGAGAAGGAACAGGCGGCTGTTTGGGCAAAAACCTTGCCTAGGCATAGCAGACGCGTAATCATTAACAGCTCGTTGATCCAGCTTAGGACCCGAAAAACTTAAATGCTTTTCCAACTGTTTGCCCAGTCCGCACGATTCTGCCGAACTCAAACCTGGGTTCTGCAGCAACGCTGCCTCCTGCCTCCCACCCCCTGCCCCACCTTGCCAACAAGGTGTTGGCAGACAGGCTCTGGCTAAAGGCGACTAAGACTCGCATTGACGTGTTACGTTAAAGTTAACGTCTCTTACGTCGTTGTGGCCTGTTACGTGGCCTTAAAATTTATGCACGGCTTTATGATAAACATAAATCTTTCAGACGCCTTAAGATGTTACAGCTTTTGCAGCCATTAGTCGAGGGCCTTAAAGGATTTGTATATAATTTGGTTTATGTAGTTTTGATAAGGCGACTTTTATGAATATTAATTTTGTGGTGAACGTAAACCGAAATCTGATAAACAATTTATGGCCAGCCCAAAAACGTTGGCTACAAATAAATTCGAGCGAAGTCAGCTACTGAAAGGCCACGCACGGCAGATCTAATTATATGTGACCTATATATTGGGATTAGGATCTTGTCAAACTCAGCTCTAATTTGCCGTTTAATGACTGCGGCCCACAATATTAGCCATATACATGGGATATTAAATGTAATTAGATTGAATATAGGTAATAAGCTGGCCTGAATATGTAGATAGTCAGCATTGGATTTGGTAGACTGATTTATATAGGCCATTCGTCAATAATCGTTAAGGTAACTTGAATTTTATTTAATATACTGAGACATCAAATATATGTTTAAAGTCAATATAAAATAAAAATAATAACACAACTAACTAAAATTAAAAACTTTCAACTGTTGCCACATCGGAGCCATTCGAGGTTTTTTCATTTACAAAAAGTCGAAAACTTGTTATAAATATTGGAAAATATCTGGAATCATGCTCAAGACATATCTGCTAAATTTTGCATGAGGCGCGAAAGGGAAAGGGAACCCTTAATCTGAGATGGAAGGCCTGTAAGGCAGCGAAAGTTTTACCCTTTATGCAAAATTAATGCGTATGTTTCGGGCATTTGGGAGCGCCTGCCAGGCACTCCAAAAATATATGACGACTACTGCCAGGAGGAGGCAGTGTGTGAATTGGACACAAACACACATGGCCAAGTTTTGCGGGCTGTCAACTGCCAGGGCGGCTGCCTGATCGCTCCTCATCGGATTTCCGGCAACGTTTTCTGCCTTTTATCGGACTGCGCAGAGGCAGTTGAGGGCTGTGAAGGTCCGCCACGGGATGGGGATGGAACGGGGCGGGTGAGGGGCAGAGCCGCGGGCTAGATGGATGTACGGAAGCTAAAACATCATTTTATCAAACGCAAAAAGAGGTCATGTGTATTCTGTGTCGCTGCTCGGGAAATGTTATTTGAAAAATTGTTATGCTACGAGTAGGGAAACTCGCTTTCACTTCGTTCGTTCGCTGCTGCCACAAAATGAGACTCATAAATTATGTTGCATAAATCACGGTGCTGCCGTCTCTATGTGGCAATATGTGTGTATTTGTGTATGTGTGAATTTTGTTTGGTATAGAAATAACTGCGAGATTAAGTAATTAAGCCCAGACGTTTAGATGGGCTAAATTTATGCAATTAATTGCGCTTAATAACAGATCAAAAAAGCAAGAAATGTATATATATATAGCTATAGATTGTATATACATGTATGTGAGTTCATAAGGATTATTTGATTGAAGTAGCTAGGAATTATAATAAGCAAAAACAGAACTAAATACATGAAGAAAGAGCAAGCGAAAATTTGTAAGATGTTATAAAGACATCATTTGTCTTAGATGTGACGTATAAATAGAAGATCTGGACTACATTTCTTGAATGAAAAATTATACTAGAGAGAAAATTATAGAAAAACTTTATTTCTGAATCAACTAAACTTAATCAAATATATAATTCGAGCTGTTTTAAATCCGTTTTTAGCAATGCTTTATAATCTATTGAGCACTCAACTTTATTTCAATGCAAACAAAAAAGTTATTTAGCTTCACAAAGCTGTTCAACGAATTTAGTGCACTAGATTGCCTTAAGGTATTTAGTGAGTGAAAAGGACACTTTGAGTGCTTACAGAATTTAAAATGAAAAATCTCAAATGCCATTCAAATGGCGACGAAATAAAAACTTCAAAGCAGCTCTCCAGGAGCTGGAAACCGGCTAGGGGCAGGAGGCGTGGGCCACTTCCATTTCACAGAACAAAACACAGAAAGCCAAAAATCATCGGCCACACTTTGCCCAATCAAAGTTGGCTTAAAAGCGTTTGCTACGCCCCAAAGCCGCTGCTGCTGCTGCTGCTGCTGCTGCTGCTGCTGCTGTTGTTGCTGTTGTTGAGCCCGAGGGCTGAAAACATGCGAGTAGACGAGCCGAGAGCATATTTCTTTGTTAGCTGCCACTACTTAAGTGTTATTTATGGATTTTTATTCGCCGACTAATACACACGCAACACACACACACACACACACACACATACACACGTGCAGCTGCCTACAAAGGGTAAAGTTGAATGTACGCCTGCTTGATGCGAAAGGTCCTTTAGACAAGAGCGTACGCACACTCGACCCGCATAATACCCAAAGCAGAGGCGACGGCAAATGTAGCTAAAATCTGAAGCGCAGGTCTATATATCACTTCTCGGCAGCATCGCAAAATTACTTATACAATACAACTGTATAAGCTATAGATATTTAAATTTGAAATGGACAGCAGCACCTTGGAGCGCTGCCTCGGGCTTGTTATCCTGCTTTCAGTTCAATATCTGGTATGTGGCTCCACGAGTCGTATACTTAATAATGAATTTGTCGCTGGCGCGACATACTTGCAACATTGTAGCACCACAGTCGACAGCAATTTATCACAATTATTGTCAGCGAATCGGCCTGAATGTCCCCATGGACAGACGTGACCCCAAAACTGGCTCCAGACGGAGCAGCACTCACGACAGGACACACAAGGCTCCTGCCTCCCCACTGCGAGCTGCTAATTGGCGTTGGCTTTTCTTTTTGTCATTTCTGTCGCTTTGAGTTTTTTCTTTTTATTATTTATTTTATTTTTTGCAAACACATGAGCTGTCTATCACTGTATAGATTGGCATATTAATAATTTATTTACAAATCTCATTCAATTATTTTGTAACAACTGTATTTATGTTATTAATATTTATGGCATTATATATTTATTATTTACGTAGGTATTTGATATATAAATGTAAACACATTCATTATATGCACTCAGTTGTTAAGTTATTCAAGCTCTCGTTGCGTTTGTCCCATTTCCATAGCAAAAAACAAACTTTTTATATCACGAAACCACCAGAAACTTCCACCGATTTAAATGTCATTCAGTTCTATATTTGTCTTACTTGTAACCAGAATTATATTCTTTATTTCACAAATATATTTATATGCTTTGTCTGCGCTGAGCAACTCTTTCAAAGAGCCTAAATTGGCATTAAACGCTTTTCTAGGCGCTCTTCGGTTTGTTAAATTCAGCTTAATATAGAAATTTTAATTTGAAATGGTTTCAAAAGGTGCACAATCATTAGAGTTTTGAATGCGTATTTAAATTGAACGCGCAGACAGGCAGGAGCGAGCACAGGGTGTTCATGGTGAACAGGGCGCGGCAGGCAAATATAAATATTATGGCACATTAATAACTTGCTCGAGGGCCTCATTTAAGTGCTGGCCATTAGAATGTAATGCCATTAAAATGCCAGCAATGGAGCCACGCGATTTTCGACACGCCGAATGAAATGTGACACGCCCAGCGGGTTGCGCCTCCTGCTATCTGGCTGCTGCTGCTGCGGCTGCTGCAAATTAAACCCGAAAACTTATCGAATCCATGAGGTGTGCTGGCGGCTGCCTCCACTGGCTGACATTTTAAATTGTTCCTTTGGTAAGCGGCTTAAAGGCGCAAATGCACAACTTTTGTGGCACTTCTCAGGGAACATGCTGCTCTGCTAGTTGTCGCCAAAGTTTCTGCTGCTGCCAGCGAAAAAAAAGAAGAAAATAGAAAATAGAAATTGTGCAAATGGCAAAGGTCATTACAGAGAATGTTTTTAAACGTTTTCTTATTTTTATTTATTTTCTTCTCGAATTCTTTATGCGAGCTTTGACATACATTTCAAACAAATAGAAACGAAAACTATAAGCTAAATATTTTATAAAGTTTGAGAGCAAAAACTTTTTATTTGAGTACTTTTTGGCGGTCAAGTCGCAGCTGGAACAGTAGGCAAATGTGTTTACTTTGACTCGGGTTTAAATGGAGGATGCATTGAGCTGTGGATAAGAATTTATAGTGAATACTTGGCTTGAATTATTATTGAGACATCTAACCCTCATTTTGACTTTTGAATATTTTGGCACGGCAATTAGATTGAATGCGCCGTGGCTTAAGCCCAAGAGAAGGTATTTAATAGGCTGCTCGACTTCTTATATTGTGCCTCATTTTGAATATATTATGCTCAATTAGTTTGCTCGCACCGCTGAACTGGCGGGTCAGCACTTTCTTTCTTTTGGCCAGCTTTTTCTCATTTCTTGTCCACCTTTCCACGCGTAATTCCCGCTGAAATGTGTGCGCCATTAAGTGATTTCGCAAAAAAAAAAGGGAAGCTGAAGAAGAGAAAAAATTAAGGGGAAAAAAGTCTGGCCGAAAAGTAATGCAAAGAAATTGATATGAATGAGCAAAAGTTTTCTGCAAGCTGTGGCAAAGTCGAAGCCAGCAAAAAGGGACGAAAATAAGTGGAAAATGTTGCTTCATCTTCTTCGTCTGCGTATTCTTCTTCTTACAAATCTACATCTGGTCTGGCGGACTGGACGTCGAAAGTGCGCAAATTAATGATTATGCCACACAGTTTAGCCCTCGTCTGAGGTGTGCGTGTGTGTGTGTGTGTGTGTGAGGAAATCTCGGCATAATGCAATCAAAGTTTTTCACCTCGAGGGCTTATTGCCTTGTCCAAAAAAAAAGAAGTAATGTACCAATTTGCTTAATGTGTTTGTGATTGACCTGCGAGAAAATCCCAAACAATTCCGAAGAAATTTCCAACACTGAGTTCATGTCCCATTCCCAAAGGTCAAAAGGGATCCGCCAATCGAAGCTCAGCACAAAAATAACTAAAATGAACAAAGTTTAACTAGTTCATACCCTAGGGAGCGATGAAACGCACATCAATAGAATCTTGTTCAATAATATATTTTACAATGACCTTTCCCCAATTCGAAAAATGGCTTAAAGCGGATGTGTAGAAGCATACCTGAACGAAAGCTAAGTTAGGATGAGGTATTAAAGAATCTAAAAAGAAAAGCGAATGTAAATCTCCAAATGTTGCTTTAGCCAAATTAAGTGTATTATGTTTGGAAGTATTGCCTCTCTGATATATATAAATATACATTACATATTCAGCACAAATATACACATAGTCAGAGAATCTAAAATATGCTTGATGGCATCTGAAGCACAGTGGGCATACCCCTCATTATATTTCCCAGACTGCAGGGTATACAAGTAATTCGTGCATATATTTATGTCTATATTTATTAGACTCAATAGGTTACACCTAACATGCTACAATTCTATTAACATAATCTCTTCATTTACGAAAATACATTAATAAATTATATTTACGTCGCAGTCAAAATTCAATTAAATAAATGAGTGCAGGGTGAAGAAATCAATATAATACAATAAAATAAAATTCTTTAATAAATAGTAAACATATATTTATATCTAATATATTTATATATATCACAAATTGAGTATCTTAAATTTCTAATATCTCATTATTTCCTATCGCTATTTGCTGGGTATTAAAAGGTGGTTTCTTGTATTTGAATTGGCATTTTATGCCTGAGCTTGGGACGCTTAAACAGTTCGTTTACTTTTTAATTACGCGTATTTATTTATTGATTTCTTTTGCATTTCACACACAGACACACACACACACCCAACAAAGGCAAACAAACACACCGAAGCATATTTGTTGTCGGTCTCATAATGATGCCAGCGAAGGGGAACTCCAATAGAGCCTAGCAAAGATTTATGTAAACCGTTCGAGTGGAAAATGTCTGAGCTGAAGGCAGCGAGCAGGGGGCAACGAGCAGCGGGCAACGAGCAGCGGGCAGCAGGCAGCGGGCAGCGAGCAGGAGCAACGCGCAAACGGCTATCAAAAGTTTGTTGAGTACAAAATGGTTTCAGAAATTAAAGCTACAATACGATGTCAATGGCAAAATGAAGAGGAAAAGCAGAAAACTCTCTCCACTTGGCGCAGTGCATGTGAAAAGCTCTTGAAATCCTTGCTGATTTTTAACGATTTTTCCGTCATCAGGCGAAGAAGCGTTTAACGATTCACTCAGCCAACTCCTTGCTGACTGCTTGACTGACACTGACAGTTTGCTGCTTCGCACTTTTTCCTGCAATTTTCCAAATTGCTGTCCATTATACACACACACACATACACACATGCACGCACATACGTATTCGTATAATTATTATAATGCTCACTCTGTTGGATTAAGCTCCTTCTGCTCCTTCTGCTGCTGCTGCTTCTGCTTTTGCCTCTGCTCCTTCTGCTTTTACGCCCTCAGGGAATCAAGACATCCACGGTTTGAGCGATTGCTGAGTTTTCAATCAATTATGTTCATTAGTATATCCGTTTACATTGCCATTTATTGATGCAGCCCATTTAATGCCCAGCTTATAGCAGAGACAAAGAAACCAATAATCCAACGTGTGGGAGTTCTTTGCAATTATATTGTATATTAATAATTCGTGTATTTATTTACTGGCTTTAAAAGTCTGTCCATCGAGAGACAGAATAATAATCAGCAGCAGCATAAACTTAATTTGTAATTGTATGCTTACACAATTTACAATTTGATTAAATGAAAAAAGAGCTGGAGCTCGATAATAAGAAAGACAAGGGAGTAAGAAAGACAGAATCGACTTGGGAAAAAGAATGCCAACGTAATTTAACTTACTCTCACTACTAAGAACTGCAGTTGGATTCTAGCTAAGGAATAGCTAGAATTCAACAGCTCGGAATAGGGCGCCCCTTGAAGATATGAAAATATGCAAACACTGAAAGCCTCAAAGTCACAAATTCTTTGAAATTTCTGTGAAATGTCCATTAAAAATACCAATAGAAATAAATTATGCAAAGCCTGCGAGCTGTTACCAAAAAGAAAAAACCGAAACAAGACAAATATGGGGCAGAAGTGAATAAAACAAACAAAAGTGCTCTAGTCGAGACTGCGCGACTAGGGAATCCCCTGAACCGAGCAAAGGACTGATACTGCGTACGGTAAAGGCTTACGATATCAACTCTGCTCATTGCCCTGCTCAGGAATATATATATATATATCTGCCTGCAGACAGTTTCGCAACCATTATACCCTGATTTTCAATTTTCAATGGGTATAATAAAGCGAGTATGCATACATAAGAGGCCACATGGCGTATGCGCAATATTCCATTCAACCAGCCGCAAAAAGTTGACAAGGCAAATACTCTAAGCAAATAAAAGGAACAATACAAAGGAAAACTATAATTTGGACAACAAGTTAAAAAGCAAACAAGTCTCAAGTATTAATCAAAATGGAATAAATTGAAGAAGAAAAAGAAGAGTGTGTGCTGAGGCATAAGTTTGCATGCTTCAGAGTTCTCGTTGAAAAGGTGTGGAAAACTTTTGAAGAAAACCAATTTCCAATGGAAGAACTGTTTTGTGTGTGTAATCCTTGGCATAAGTTGTTCGATTCAGTTTTCCATTGTCACACTTCCTCTATTATATAGCACATGAAAAAAGAGTTGCTGTTGGCTTTTGTTGTCACGTAAATACGCGCGTATGATTGTTTGTGTGTGTGTGTGTGAAACATTTCAATTTCCGTAAGGACTGCCAAGTATGCGTATCCTTCATCTACATACACATATACATACATATACAAATGCATATATTTATATGTATTTATTCAACAAGGCCAGCACGAAAGAGAAAAATAACAAACAATTTGCCGCTGGGTTCTCTTTTGTGTATTTCATTAAGCAACAAAGCAAGGTCCAGAAAGCAAAGGAAAACCAAAGAACAGGACAGACAACAGAAGCTGAAAAAATAACAACAATCTAGAAAGGAAAATGGAAAAGAGCCGACTTGGGCACGTTGCCAAGCAACACTTAAGCGTCCATTTCCACAGCAGACTTCATGCCTCAACAAAACGCACACAAAATGTTAAAGTCTAAAGAATATTTAAGATTTTATTTACATTTCGTTGTATAAGTAACATATTCATATTCCTAATAAGACCAATTCATTTACGAAAAGATCTCATTTAATTAACTTAGGCTAATATATTTTCATAAATTTAATCAAAATATAACTTAACGAACTTTTGCCTTCTTTGTGCTATTTGCAGTGCGATGTATTCGATGAGATTGATCTGTCGGAACTGTGTTACTTCGAGTGCAGCATCAAGAACGTAAATCACAGCTTTCAGGTAAGTTTCATATCAACTACAAACGAAACGGCTGTGTATATATGTATTCGAATCGAATAGCCTTAAAAAGGGAGCAAGGGAGTGAGAGCGTAGCATAGTAGTTTGTCTAGATAAAATACGTATATTCTTCCACCAATATTGAAATTGATTCATTGTTATCCATAAAAAAAAAAATATAGTATATAAATTAAACGTCATTTTTATTGGCAACTTTTATAAACGGCAATGTAAGCCGATGTGTTCAGGCTATAAATACAAGTTCTCATGCTCTCTCCCATTTCCCATCTCCCATCTCCCATTTCAACCAGCAATTTTTCTATTTCATTCATTGCCAAATTGATGGCAGCTATAAATTGCTTTATTCCCGTACTTATTACAAATTCTTGGCTGTGCAGCTAAACAACACCTGCCTTTGATACTCACCTGTCCAGCTCAAATTATCGTCTTAGTAGTAAAAATTTAATTTGCTAACTTTTGACACTTGCGTCACATATATATTTTAGGAGCAGCTCCTGGCCGCAATTAAATGTTCGACTTGCTTTTATGAAGCCAGCAGTTGTAGCTATTGCTCAAATTGAATGATTCAAGAGCCAGTTGCGAGATTCGCACGATATGCTCAACTTGTGCCCATTGCCATGAAGTGTGAAGAGATGAAAGGCAGCATAAATAAATCTGCACACCTTAGAGTCAGTCTATAGGCTGTCTCGTCAAAGAAGGCACAACCGAGCTCATTTCCTGTTTGCCATTGTCTGGCCTCACGCAAATATTTTTGGCTGCTTTCTCTGCCTCGCTTTGCTGAGATGGAAAAGCATCCCCTAACGCCATCTTATCCCCTTATACACCCAATTACAGACGGAGCAGCTGCGAATAGAACCCTTAGTCCTACACTGATACCAGTAGAACACCAAATGCAAATACCATCGATATTAGTTGTCAGAAACAAAGCAAAATGTTTACATTTGACGCGCTCTGCATGCCAAATTAGCATAAGCAGCACAATGCCCCATGGACAGCTACTTACTTCTGCTTAAACACATAAGCCAGCCAGACAGATCTAACCTCTATAAAACCTATGCTCAAGCAGCATATCGAGCCGAAATATTTAAATTTATATTACTTTATACACGAATGCGCAGCTTTTGATGCGCAAAATTAGCGCATTTATTTGCTGGGCTTTCGCCAAATGCCATTCACGTTTGGCTGCAGAGTTCTGATACCCTGTAAAGCAGGAAATCATGGTGGAAGTCGTTGACAGCGTCTGCAGCAACAAATATATTTTGGAGATTTGAATAAATATCTGGCTATAAATTGTTAAATTTTACATTCGAAAATAATAATAAAAAATATTTAATTTTTAGTATGTATTAATTTATTATTATAATATTATAATAAATCATCTATATGAGAAAGTAACATATATTAATATATCAGGTTTTTTATTCTTCAACTGTCTGCCTACAGGGTATTTGCAAGTCAGGCTTGCTCAATTCGATTTCCTTCACTTGTTGTCGCTCCTGTTGCGTGCACGAATGCCTTGATAAGAGTATGTATAAGCACCTACTAATATAGATTTTGAAAATTAATCATAAATTCTCTAACCTGGGCTCAGGATATATTGTATAACCGCAAGCCTTTGCGCCAACAAATGGCATTAGCCGCAATTTATTATTTTCTTTTATTGGCTTTATGGCAGAGTAGCTGATGCGCGGCAAATTCCAGTGCTGCTCCTCCCTAGGTATGAGAGCTTCTAGGAATGGGTTGAAGGCTCTGAAGATTTCCCGCATTTGGCCAAAACAGAAAAGTTAAGTGCTTATGCATGGCTAAATCGAACATTTTGCTGGGGTCAAAATAAATATCTGTCAAATAAAAAAACATTAATAAATATTGTAAGAGGGAAACAAATGTATTGTACAATGTAATATATTTCAACTACATATATACTTGACTTTTTATAAAAAAAAATAAACACATATTCGAGTATAAGTGCTTCTGCATGCAGTGAATTAATACATAACTTTATTCATTGCTGGCTTTTTTTAAATATCTCAAAATGCCATTTACACACACATTTGTGCAATAAATACCAATATATTGGATACAACATGTCTGGCTATCAATAAATACAAATCATTTTTGGAAAAGCAAAAAGCAAAACTGAATATTCAATTAAAATGCTTTTCATGTCAGCCACCTGTCGACATGTGTGCATAAAAACAGTTCAAATGAAAGAAAATTATCGATATTTGCAGCACTATAAAATAAAAAAATATGAGTATGGCTTCAGGCTTTTTGTCCGCGCTATTTACTGAAAGCATATTTTAATATTACAAATTGCTACATATTAATTAGTCTTAGCTATACTTAATACAATTTTTATTGAATAATGCATAATCAATGTTACTATTTATGTTGCTATTAAATTATCGAATAATGCATTTCGACTCAAATAAAATTAGTTTGAAATTACTCAAATAGATTATTGGCATACAAAATGCTCAAAGTGCTTTACAAATTTGTAAGAGCTCAGCAGGCACGTGCTTGCTGCTTCGACTTCAAACTTCAAGTTTTCAGAGCTCACATATTTAAAGTGTGCGTCTGTGTTGTTGTTGTTGTTGCCGTTGTTGCACTAAGTGCTCTGTTAACAAGCTCTTTGCGGTCTGCGATGCCACCTAAGACCCAGCTAAAGGTTGTATTTGCTGAATGTTGCATCATCTATTTGTCTGCACTCGTGTGTGACTGCATGTGTGATTGCACGTGTGACTGCAGCTGCTTATTGTGCGAGTTTATGCTTACAATTTCTTCCTTTTTCTCAGCATTAACGAGCAGGAGGAAAATAGTCTTGTTAAGGTTTATCTGTATATATGATTGGTGTTCGCCGCCAACTCTGAGTGCTCTCAAACAACTATTCTTCATGGAAGCAGTTTTAAAAAGAGCTGGACATGTTTGATACGATCATGCTTGAATGTTACTACTATAACTCAGCGATAGAATAAGAATCTAATAGACCAACTTAGCAATAGACGGACTAGTCTTAAAGGTTGAAAATATGCATGAGTCTGGGTATAAATACCCGGGCTCAGAAGAATAACGATCAATGCGAACTAAACAACATCATAGTTCAAGAAGCTTTTATCAGATGCAAATTTATTTATTTATAATTATATAAAACTTTAGCTTTAATTTTTTATTTTAAAAGTTATTTAACTTTATATAATTTTTAATATATTTATATATTTGTTATTATATATTATTATTATTTATTAAGTTAATCTTTCATTTCTATATATTTATTTACTTTGTGTATTATATTATATTATTTATTTCTTATAACCCTGACTGAATCAGAATTTATGCAGCAAAATATTCTTGTGTAGATATATATTCGTGTGCTTCACTTTCGTGATTATCATATAATCTATATAAACCATATTAACTATATGGCTTTAAGCAAATAAACTGATTTGATTTTCATTAAATTTTTCTATATATTTTGTTTAGCTTATCTAAAATTCTGATGTCTAAAACAACATGTGAAATATCACAACAAAATTCAACAAAATAATCTCTGCTTAGCTTAGCATTTCAACAACTGTCAACTGAAAAATATGGAATTTATCATAAGAAATTCATAACAAAATAAATCCAATCAGTATAATTGGATTCCAACCAACGGCTGTCTGCGAAACTTGGCATGCAACAACTATTCGAAGCCCAGCTAAAGCCAAAGCCAAAGCCAGAGCCAAAGCGAAAGCCAATTTAAAAATCTTTATCAAAGTTCAGACAAATATTTCTCTTACTCAAGTGATCCGTAATTAACAAAGGCCCAATTTTGACAGAGCTCAGGCAAAACTTTGAAGTGGGAGGGTCCTCCTGTTGTCAATGTTGTTGTTGTTGATTTGAACTTTTTGGCAGGCATCTTGTTGGCGCTGACGCTCAATTAGAAGTTTAACAAATATTGCGCATTACGCATACGCCATGTTGTGCGGCGGCGCAATTAACAGACGCCGCTCTTATTTTATTGTTACCCAGCCAGCAGCTGCCACCGCCCTGCATAATTGATGTAGGCGCCCAGGGCGCAGACATTCGCAGCACTCACACACGCTGCCATTTTGTATGCAAACGCAATCAATCAGCTTGATTGACTGACAATTTCGCATACTCCAGTGCCTCGCACACACATATATGTGTGTATGCACTTTTACTTGAAAAGCGAACGTTAAGCGCCGGTTGTAAATTATATTTTAATCAAGGGCCTCAGCTGTAGCTGCCTACAGCTGATTGACAGCCAAATTCAAATAGTTCAAATACACAAATGCTTGGAAATCCAATTCAACATAATTAAAGTCATCAAATATTGCCGGCTGCATATTAGCTGGATTACATTATGCCATAATGTAGTTGACAGGCCATAATTATAATGCCCTTCAAATACTTTAATAGAACAAAGCAAACAATCAAGGAGCCCAGCGAAAGTCACTTTCCAGCAGCTGAGCACAGTTTTGGGTCCATTCGCCTTTTCTAGATGAATGTGGAAAAGTGAAAAACTTGTGCACAATAAGAGATTTGTTAGCTTGATAAAAGCAGATTTGTTAGCTCGAAGAGCAGAGTGAGCGGGGCTGCCAAAAAAGGTTTCGAGTTTTGATTCATGAATGGAAGGATTCAAACTTTCTAAAAGCTTTTATTCTAATGAATAATTTTATTCCACACAAAATGAAAACGAATTTTTAATAAATTAATGTGATGAAAACAAAAGTTGTTCCAACACTAAGTTTATTCTGTTTATATTTATTACTTCAGTTTTAATTTGTTTAAATTTTGCATTATATGTAGATATATTCTTGCATAAAATTGCTAATATTATATTCTACAAATATTTTTCGGCAGCTTCCCCTATAGCGTATTAAAAGTTGTCGAAGGGGACTACAAAATTGATTCATGAATGCAAAGGTTAAAGTTCATAAAAGCTTTGACTCTAATGAATAATTTCAATCATCACAAATTTGCATAAAACTAATTAAATAAAAAAGAAAGTTCTGCTCAAACTTATTTTATAAAGTTTACTGACTACAAAACAATTAATTAATTACATTATTTGTTCCAAGTGTTAAAAAAAAAATCAAATTATATTCTTTAATATTTCACTTTTATATTTGTTGTATGCCAACTTTATTCATTCCATTTATTTCCCAGACGCCCCCTGAAATCTCTTCCACTCGCACTGAACTTTATGATTTTCAATTTATTGTGCCATAAATTTCAATTTCGATGTGCTCCAGTTCGTGCATCTATATATCGCCCCCACTTATATTTATATGGGCATGTTCACGTGCTGATTTCCATGAAATTTGCTGAGAACAAAGCGCTGGAATGATTAGTTCCTTAAATGCTTGGCTAGGGGCAATCGCCGTCCTGCGGCGCCGACAGCAGCTGGCGTATATGAAATTTGAAACAATAATAACAAGCGAGAGGCATAGGCACGCCTTCTTTATGAGTTTAGCACGGTGCCAGGTAACACACACATACCCACATACCGTGTCCTTGAACTTTGAAATTTAGCTGAAATTCATAAAAAGAAAATGTATATAGAATGTTGTCATGCGCTTGAAAACGTTGTGCATACTGCGGCACAAGGACTTATAGGACGTTTTGTTCTCTCTCATTCCTGTTTGATACTTGGTCTGGGCTTTGATATTTAGCTCAAGTTGAGCTTTTCAAATTCTTTCTTTACTTTTAAATCTTAAACTGGCAAATGCAAATCGAGCTTGCAGCCTAAAACCTGTAAATATTTATGCTTGTAACTCATACGCCACGTGTTACACTCACTTACTTTGACAGCCTCTTTCGTTGCGTCATAAAAAGTTTTTATACATCAGATATATATATATATATTTATATATATATATATATATATATATATATATATATATATATATATATATATATGTATCTGTAGCTGTACGTGTGTCTGTCTGTCGGAGTGTGTGTGTTTTGGCGGAATAGCCGACGGCCATTAAAATTTCAAAAGTAATTTCAACATTGCGCTGGGCGGCTCAGCGCGATAATGAAAAAAAAAAATGTATATATATATAATTATATATATATGTATGTGTACATGTAAGAATCGTGTGCGTGCACTTGGGGATACAGCGAACAGCTACAGTGAGAGAGAAAGAGAGAGAGAGAGAGAAACAGAGAGATGTGTTCATCAATGTTCAGATGTGGCCTAAGTATTCCAATATGATTTCGTTTGGCCTGCCCAGCCAGAGCCCAGCACCGCCGCCTCTCAGGCGCTGTTCGGGGACAACTCGACGTATGCGTAATGTGTCTGTTGCTGCTGCTGCTGTTGCTGCTGCTGCTACTTCTTCAGCTGAGAGTGCTCCAACTCATGAATATTTTGGGGCAAAATGATGCGTGGCAGCCACGACCAATGCCAATGTACTCCGCGTCTTCGGCGTAATGAATTCTGACAGCAGCTCCAGCTCAGGCATGTTTTTGTTTGTTTTTTTGATTGGAGTGCACAGCGAGTGAAGCGTACCAAGGCTTGTGTCTGTAGCCGGAAGCTAAATACAGTTATACTAACATTTACTGCCGCAGATGGGACAAGCATACATATACATACATACACACACACACACACACACTCATACACATACACACTCGATTGTAATGCCACGACATCTGAGCTGAGTGCTGGTCCAAAGAGCAAAGCGGATTTTGCCCGAATTGAAATTCTTTAAAATCACAAATTAGTTTCAGTTCAGCTATGAGCAAGAACAATATTTAGATATACGCCTTAAAACTGTTGATTTATCGTGCAGATATACTTAATTCCTGATTTGAATTGCAATGCATAAATGCTAAGCTAAATACTTTGTTCGACTGGTCTTCCCTGAGGGCTGCAAACTCTCATAAATATTCCAGGCGAAACTCATTAAAAACAAACATTTTCCCTAACTTTTGTACATAAATTATTGCCTTGTCTTTGTAAATCATAAAAGTGGGTTCATTGTTCTCATTTTAAAAATCCCTATAAAAATACAACTCGGAAGTTTTATTTGCCGCGTTGACCTAATTCTAAACTCATTTGAATTGTTTCCTTATTTTATATATATATTTTTTACATTATTTAACATTTTTATATAGTTTTCTTATATATTTTTTGTTCAGACTTTTTACTGCATATTTTGGGTTTCATTTGAACAAGATACTTTATATATATACATATTTTTGTATGCTAAATACATGATGTCCTTTGCCCATGAAATCGATGTCCTTTCAATGCCATTTTCAAGTGCTCTAACCACATTACACTTGCCGCAAGCATTTTACGCCACCTGCAAAATACAAATATGTTTATAGAAGCTACTCTGCCAGCCAGCTCTGTGGCACTTTGCGGTCTGCCTAAACTAATTATGTCTTGTTAATGTACACTCTAAAAGTTTTCAACGATTTCATATTGATACCCTTGCCATTAAAATGAATACAAACACTTTAAAAATGTTAATTTAAAATAATCATCTTGGCTGAACAACCATTTGTCATTCAAATTTGTTATTATAACATTTGATTTCAGCATGTCAACTGTAGCTTGAATTTAGCAAAGTGTTAAGCAAACACCCAACAGAAAAGATATCTGTGCCAACAGTTGCCAACACCATATTATTTGCTTTAAATAATTCAGTTTTGTTTGGTATAATTCAACAAAGTGGTTTAATTATTCACCAATGCTATCTAAACCGAAATTTGCTCACAGCTAAATAACTACTAAATCCTGAGTCTTTAGCGATTTCAATTTGCGAGATAACAATAATCTGAAGCAAATAAAAAGTACAAATTGAAACACCAATTGCATTGAAAATTACTTAAAATGGAAGCAACTTTTCGTTATTTGATAGGGCAATATAGGGTAATATTGTTAGGCATTTTAAAGTAAATATTCCACTTGATTTCACTCAACAAATAAGCATTTTTTTCGTACCCAAATCAGAAAAGTTGCTGCCTTATTATTGGTACACATTAATAATGTGATGAAAACATAGCCCTCAAATAACTCTTAGCCATTTGTCCTTATCGATCTGTGCGCGAAATCAACCGAAAAAGTCATATTCTTGCGCTGAGCATGAGCTTTCGCTTCTTAAACTATACTCGTGACGCTCTATTACCGAGCACAATTTAGGAATACGATTAATGTTCGCAAAATGAGACTCAGTAAGTGAGCAGTTGAACGGTCTTCACAGTCACTAGACCCAAATAAATACTGTAAAAATCAAAACGGAAACATTGAAGAACCAACGCAATCAGTTGCCCACTGAGAATTGTATCAGAGTGTGAGTGAAAATCACTTAAGTGCAGGCATCGAAAGACGATTACAAATTATTTGCGAGCTATAGATGCAAATGATAGCAGATTTATCGTATCACTAGTTCTCTTCTCTTTTCCGTTATTGATTCATTAATATATCTAAGTTGGTCTAACTGATGAACGAATATCAAAATCTATTTCGATTTATGCTGCATAAGAGTAAAGCCACTAGGTTTGAAATGCTTATAACTTTCGATTATCTTAATATTCCCATGCTCCAATCTATATATATGTTCATTTATAATTCTTCATCATATAAACCAAACTTGATCTCCATTTACTATTACTGGCATCAATATACATCCAGTACAACTACATCATATATATAAATTACCTGCTATATATCTCATCTCAAAACTTTAGTGCCAACATCAATATGGGTAGTGAAATGGGCTCTTCCACATTTAATTAACTGTGTTAAACTTCTCACAATAGTTGAAATTGGGCTTCGCTTCCGGAATTGAAAGTTAAATTGAAAATGATCGGGGAGTGAAATTGAATAGTGCTCCAGAGACGATGGGTGAAAGTTGAAAGGTAATTGAATACCGTGCAATAATGCACTGCTGCCGACTTATGGCCACTGGCCAAAAAGCAAATAATTTCCGCCCCAGTAAAAGGCGAGCTGGGCGTGGCAAAAAAAAAAAAAGGGTGGGGAGGGGGGCTGCAGGCAGTCAGCAAAGCGGCCACCAGGCTAGCAGTGCCACCACCCACCGTACGGACAAAGAGAATGTGAGTGAGTGACAGGTAAACCGCAGGCACCAGCCAGCCATGAAAGCATATTCATGTTGCAAGTGCCACAGACAGGTGGCAGGCTCCCAGGCACGTGCAGTGCGGCATTAATTGAATAGTAGAATAGCCCACAGGCAGAGCCGGGGCGAGGGCGAGTGCGAGGGCGAGTGCGAGGGCGAGTGAGGAGCTCAAAAGCATACTGAGAATAGCGATTTGGTTGATGCAAATATCGGTTGATGCGGTTAGATTGTGGCATTGGTTGCACTAATTGCAACATTGCAACCTTTCAAGTAAACCTCAAACAGCCAAAGCTGTTTTCCATTGCAAAAGTCAGCTGACGAATTAAGTCCAATTAATGCCTCAGAATGTAATTAGAGATGAGGCTGGCCTGTGGCTGCCGCTTGAAAGCCAGCCAAGCATCGAAATTGCATTCTAATGCTTTTATCGCATCACACCAGACCCCAACACTGACAGACGCTAAGGGTAGCTATATATATATATATACATATATATCTATGTTGGCTATCATTCCAAGCTAAGCTAGTGCTAAATTGTGCTAGATCTGACTAAGTTCTGTTTAGTCTGGCCAATTCGTGTCGGGCTATGACACGCGCTCTGCCCTTTAAATAGCTCATCTTTGATTTTCGTTTCGCAAACTTGCAGCTGGGCACTTCTAGCTGAATGAGCTTTTGAGGTGCACCACAATGCTTGCAGTCGAGCTTGGGATTAGCCTCTGGCCCTGCTCCTGCTGCTGCCTCTTTAGACATCCGTTTTGCGGACTCAGGACGTTAACTTGCAGCGGCTTATTTCATTTTTGCTTTCTGTTCGACGGCAGACGGACTCCGGGCTGGCCCTTGCAAGTAGATTATAATGTTGACGTGGTCATAACCTTTTCCACATATCCATTATGCGCTGCATGCCGTGCTGGAAACAGTCAATGTGTGTCAGCCAGCTATGACATTGGCATGCGGCAAGTGGCGTGTGGCATGTGGCATGTACCATGTGGCATGTCAACTGCCGTTAAATGGGTCAACTGTACCTATCGAACTGTGGGCTTTAAAGGGCGTATTATGGCAACGAATCTATTGTATACTCGAGCTTGAGCTCCTTCTATATGCTAGAGTTAAAGAATGCTTGATTCGATTTCGTTGGGGCTCGCTTAGCTAATAAAAATTGCAGACATGGCCAAGGCTTGTCCAAGGTCCACGGCTAGACGCCATGTTAACTCATTAATTTAATCATACAACAAAAACTTTGCAACATCAATTACCCAAATGAACTTGGCACTAAACCAGCAGCAGCAGCAGCAGCAGCAGCAGCGTCTGCCAAGGATATGTACGGTGAAGGGCATGCGGGCCATAAATTAGGCAATATGACAAGCAAATCATAATCAGGTAGCTGACGTGCTTTAGTTGGCCTCATTATTATCTTTGCTGTTGCGTCTGCCAGTGTAGATCCCGCATTAATTGTGACTGTAAGGAAATGGAGGCAGGGGAGCTTGGCGGGCCAGGAGGCGGTGTAGCCGAGGCGTATAATAATACGCCCCACACAGCTTTTGTTGAACTTTGAGGGCTTGGCGCATTGTTTAGCACATTCCACTCTATTGAAAAGGCGTGGCGGGCGCTCCTGTCTGCATATTAACATAAATATGAGAGTTATTTGCATGTTAATGAGGCCATAGAAACTAATAGACCCATCTTTGATTACACAACTAATAAGCGCGTCTCGCATGTGGTTAATATGTTTGTGTGTGTGTGTGTGTGTGTGTGTGTGTCTGTGCAAATGTGCACACAGCTCTACATGTGCAACTGTTCGCTAATACATATATATATATATTCAACAGAAATGATTATTCACAATTAAAAACAAAATGAGGAAAATGCTAATCCCACATTATAAGAGAAATCGCTAGTCAAACAGTTAACTTGAGGCATACACGAAGTCATAGTTAATTTTGTAAACTAATAACAAGTGAACACACCTCGACTATTCAGTCCTTTGATATATATGCTGTTATGAAAATAAAAACGAACAGCAAGAGAATTTCTGAGAAAAGTACTAATACAGCCAATTCATGTTTATTAAAAAAAAAAAAAACAAAAGCAAAAATCGAAAATTCAATAAGTCCAACGGCCACCTGGCGCTCAGGATCAACAATGGCCTCTACCAACACTGCCGATTCGAGCACCATCTAGAAAATCTAAACTTGAACAATAGCCGACAAATCAAACATTCAATTGCATTTGCGACTCATGGAATATGCCAGAACTCACGCATTTTAATGAATGTATGAATGTGTGCGGATGTATAGGAAAATGCGAGGCACGTTCTGCCGGCAATTGGCCAAACGTTTTGTTTAATAACTTCTACGTTTTTTGACGAATATGAATTCAATTGGATCTGAATATTCCACAGAATATTTGGCCATTTTAGGGAAAAATGCAAACTTTTAAACTCAAACTCAGCGTTCATATACTGGCTATATTTAAAAAAGATTCCTTGAATTTAAGGAATATGGTCAAATTTGATATGCATGAAAAGAAAAAAAAATAAAAATAAAATAGAAAACAAAATTATATTATATTAAATTATATAAAATACATATGTATCCAAATATCGATCCAGAAACGTTCAAGATGTACAATAATTTATACAACAATTTCAAAAAATCTATAACTACTTCCGTTATTCTGTTATCGATTAAAAACCTTCTCGCAAATCAGTTATTAAATCATATCTTCTACATCTTTAAAGCTAGAGTCTTCGAATTTTAAATATGGATTCACAATTTTTAGATCATTTTTATAGAATTTCGATTTTTGTTATATACGCATTTTTTTATATATACGCATTTCAATATTATAATGACTCAGTTGAGCAGGGTTTAGCTATTCCTGATCAGGAGTATATATATATATATATATGTATATATATAATGTCACACACACCATTGTAACGAAACCCTAATACCTAATATCAAGAAATTCACATCTCTCTTTCAGATAATAACACCTACCCGCTCTCTGGTGCTGTGCGCCGACTCCAGACGCGAAATGGAGGACTGGCTGGGATCTCTGAAGACAGCAACGGCGCCGCAGCGTCCGCGTGGCGATAGCTTCCTGATCGATCAGCACGACATACTCTCGAATCATCATCACTGGTATGCGACCTCCCATGCGCGACCCACCTACTGCAATGTGTGCCGCGATGCGCTCTCGGGCGTCACGTCGCACGGACTCAGCTGCGAGGTGTGCAAGTGCAAGGTGCACAAGCGATGTGCGGCCAAGGCGATTGCCAACTGCAAGTGGACGACGTTGGCAACAGTCGGCAAGGATATCATTGAGCAGCCCGACGGCAGCCTCATTATGCCGCACCAATGGATGGAGGGCAATTTGCCCGTATCGGCCGTGTGTGCAGTTTGCAAGAAGACCTGCGGCTCGGTGCTGCGGCTGCAGGATTGGCGCTGCCTCTGGTGCAGGGATACGGTGCACGTGGCGTGTCGACCGCAAATGCCGATTGTGTGTCCAATTGGCCCCGCCAAGCTGTCCGTAGTACCGCCCACCAGCGTGCATTCAATTAGTACGGACGATGCCTGGGACGTGGTCAGTCCGAAGGGCAACTTTTCGCCGCTGCTCGTATTTGTCAACTCCAAGTCCGGCGATAATCAGGGCGTCAAGTTTCTGCGACGATTCAAGCAGCTGCTCAATCCAGCGCAAGTATTCGATCTGATCTCAACGGGTCCCAGCCTGGGTCTGCGACTGTTTCGCCACTTCGAAATGTTTCGCATTCTGGTGTGCTCGGGCGATGGCTCCGTCGGCTGGGTACTCAGCGAAATCGATCGTTTCAATATGCACGTAAGTTTTAACTCTCATATCCTAATGGACGCTCTTTATCACTGCTCATCTAATTCCCTCACAGAAACAATGCCAAGTGGCTGTCATGCCGCTGGGCACGGGCAACGATCTGGCCCGGGTCTTGGGCTGGGGCTCTAGCTGCGATGATGACACACACCTGCCCCAGATATTGGAGCGCTATGAGTCGGCCAGCACCAAAATGCTGGATCGCTGGAGCATTATGGTGTTCGAGAAAGCCATCACGGTGCCCAAGATACCAAAGATGTCGATTACCACAGAACAGGAGGCACTGCTCACGGGCATGGTCACGTCGGCCAATCACCATTTGCGCTTCATAGTCGAGACGAACGATACGCAAACGTTGATAAGCTCGACGCGCTCCCTGTGCGACACCGTTGATGAGCTGGTCTCACGCATCTGTGAGCATCACAAGGACGACGAGCAGCTGGCTATGAAATGTGACATCCTAAGACAGAAGTTGACAATGCTGCTGGATGCTCTGCAGGAGGAGGAGCTGGGTACGCACAGTGGCGACGATTTGGTAGCCACCATAAGGAGCTTAATATCGCGTAGTGGACCCTTAACAACGACACGCCCATCCTTTCTGTAAGTATACAATACATATTCCAATATATTTGAGATGTGCAAAAAAATTAACATAATTTTTATTTTATTATATTTCTATTTAAATTTGTTTTTCATAAATTTTTAATTTATTGGTTTAGCTATATAAAAATTAGGAGAAAACTTTTCTGTGCAGCTTAAAAGTATGCTACACTTTTATTTCAACGATTTGCACTGCTTATCGCGCATATGCACTGCTTAGCATGCAAGCAGTTGTAAACGGCTTTACTGATTGGCGCGGGCGACATTTCGAACTTTAAATAACTGAATTTAATTATTTTTCTAACTTTTGCATATAAATGACACACAAAATACATAAATAAAAATAAAAAAAATATATAACATAAACAAATTAATTTATTTGGTAATTTGCAAATATTGCTAATCATATTCAATTATATATTCCAGCGATCCGAATATATCTATTGAAAAAACTGAAAAAGATAATATCAATACAAAGGAGCGTCGCAATAGCCGCTCACTGCGCTCCAGCGAAAAGGAGGCCTTGCAGTGCCGAGCGAACAGTGTGAAGCGCGCCATCTACAATGTGGTGGAGCATTCGGAACCGGGTCGCCCTAAGCGCTACCAGCGGAAACTCTCAATTACACCCTTTGAGGCTCTCAAGATACCAATAACGAATTCGGGCGACTCGACGCCCTGCGGCTCGCCGCTGCCAATTATACCACCCATCAATATTATCTCGCCGACAATGGAGACATCGCGGCTGACCTGCATATCGCCGCTGCCGGACACGCGTCGCGATTCAGTGGATGAGAATTTCTTCAACAGCATCAATTTACCGGCACCGCGCCAATTCGCGGACAGTCGTCGCAGCTCGGGTGTGCCGGAGGTCATCCAGGAAATGGAGGAGGGCGCCAACGGGGAGACAGTCTATCGCGTTGGCCGCTTATCGCTCAGCGGTGGCGCCAACATCGATGATGCGGGCAATCATCTGTCGCCAAGCAGCGAGGCAGGCGAGAATACGCCCACCGAGCGCAAGGTGGACTTCCTGCGAGTGCCGATCATGACAAGCGAGCCGATTGTCGATCCCTTGTCCAACTATCGGCCGATCGAGGTATTCGAGCGCACCTACTACATGGCACGCGAAATGGACAAGGATAAGGAGCGCACTGCGAGTCAGGTCGAGTGCGAGAAGGAGGAGGCCGATGTCAATGAGAAAAGCGAACCGCAGGAGCCTCATCGTGCTCTGGTACACACTTGTAATCTTCAGGTACCCGGCATTGTCGTAACCCCCCAATCCCAAAATGTCTACACGAGCGAAAGCCTCACAATCATTGACACCGATGCCCAGGCCAACACTGTATGGCATTACCTAACCACCGATCGAGATCGAAACTCAGTTTTCCCTTCTTTTGCTTTTGCAGGAACAGTCGTCGTCGGAGGATCTGGGCGGAGAGGCGAGCGATGTGCTGTCCGCCATCAGCAATGAGGAATGCAGTGTGGCGTCCGAGATCTTCGATAAGCCCGAGCCGGGTCACACCCTGGGCGACATCATACAGGTGAGTGGGAAGCCTCTCCGATTGAAGCTAATCTGTGATTAAATTCACAATGCTTGAGTAGAATCTGGATGCGAACAACTTTACGCACATCGATTCGCCGGAGACTAGCGATGAGACGGAGCCCATGCCAGGCGAGAGCCTGATGGATGACATCAGCTCGGTGCTGGGCCATGACATCACCAATGCGCTGCAGGACAACACCATCACGGATGACACCACCACCCTCTGCTCGGAACACGCGGGGCCGCCGAAGCCACCGCGCAAGAAATCGCTGAGCGCCTTGGCCCAGAGCAAAACGCATCCGCGGCGACGCAACTCCTCCCCGCCGCGCAAAGCCGGGCTCGCACGCATGGACAGCGACGACAATCCGCAGCAGTTCGGCTTTGAGAATATTGTATTCGAGATCGACAATCGTTGCGATGATCAGAAGATACGGGAGCCGCCGCGCTACTGCAGCCTCGCGCAGTTCGTGGAAGGTAACGATATAGCGCGTCAGAGTTTCAAGGTATGTGTTAACCGCCGATCCGGGCAAAAGTAGGTAAATTGTATATATATATACCTATTTATGTATATATATACATCTAGATATATGCATTTATATATAGAGCTATAGCTATGTTATGTTTATCGAAAGTGCTCCGACATGGCCACTTATGGTAAAAAATCTTTGTTGCTCTCCGTTTGCTTCTTTCTTCAAACTTTTCTTTTCGTGTAAATTTAACAAACCGAATACGTTCACTTGCTTGCCTCAAATCCAAATCCAAATCTCCAAACCGAACTCTAAATAATACAAACTAAATATATAAAACGAAATCGAACCAAAATGAAAACCAAAATATATATCAAATATGTATAACTCCTGCTCCTGTCGACTCTCTATCTCTCTAATGTGAAGCGTCCCAAAAAGCGCATCTCACTCAAGAAATTGAATGCAAATACAACAACAACAATCGTATCTCAACAGCAGCTAATGCTTGATCGCAATAGCGGGGACAACAGCAATGACAGTGGCAAAAACGAAGAGGCGGACACGCCCACAAACACAGCCCCAACCAGAACGTATCGAAATCTAACAACGACTACGACTAGCGACGAACTGGAAACTGCAATTAAAATAGAAATAAACAATGCAACGACAACCATAGCAACATCAACATCAACAACAACAACAACAACAACATCAACATCAACAACAACGTCAACAACGAGTACAGTAAAGCCTCTTGAATCGGCAATGGCCTCGTCGACATCGCCCACTAAGAAGTCGGGCCATGGACAAGAAGTAAAGCGCATTACCTTTGATGAGTCGTGTAAGAAAGAATCCTTTGATGATGTAAATCCCAACTATCCACAGATAAGTGTTGTTGTAAGGCCACCAACACCATTACGTGGTGATTCCGTTAAGCCAACTGCATCATCAACATCGTCAGCATCCTTATTGGCGACCTCGTCGTCGCTGCTCGGTGTACGAACGTTGAACTCCTCGGAGATACGACGTCACTCGAGCCACGCGCCCAGCCTGGCTGTGCGCGATTATGACAAGGATAAAGATCGACGACATTCCGGTTTCAATCCAAATTTCCTAACATTGGACCCGGAACATGCGCGCTTCCTCAGCAGTTCACCAGCGGCTAGTCGTAGAATTAGCTGTGGCAGTCTCTTCAAGGTAAGTCCTGACCCGAAACAGTTCACTCCCCCACATATACCATATATATATACATAATATATATAACATATATATATATTCATATATATATATATATGATTTACGTTGGCACTACTGCATCAGCAAGTGAAAGTATATGTATGTCAGCCGAGCAATGGCAGTGCAGAGATCCAATCAAACATACTCGTACACACAAATGCGATTTTGGGTAATAGATTTCTATTTGATATTTAAGAAAAAAAAACAAATTTTCTACGGAATACAGAGGGGTATTCTCGCTGCAAATTTACATCTAGTCATACACTAAATTTATTTAATTTATTTTGTAGTTCACATTAAAAGGGAAAAATATCCATGTAGTTAAAGTAACTTTATTATTATGTTTATTCCAATTAAATTAAGGGGGACTTGTTATAGACTTATGCTGTTCGATACTTAAAAAAGGTTAAACTAAGCTGAATATTCTAAAGAAATTAGAACCGTGTCAATAAAACAAAACATACCATATACGTTTTTACTATTATTTGCCACATTAACTATAATTTAGCTAGTTGCGCTTGTGTTATGAAAACCTGATTTTATTTCAATAAAAAATACCACAAAATCAATCAATACAATTACAATTAACGCAATATATATAGAACCATATATATGCAAACAAACTTAAATATAACAAAAGAAAAATATAATATATGTTTAACAAAGCACAAATCAATTGGTACGTATTTCAAAATTATGTCAACTACTTGTATGAATTTCTCTTTTAGTTCCACAACACTGAAAAGCTTTAAACACACATTCACACTCACAAACAAACACACAAACACACACGCATACATTCTATGTACACATACATATATATTTATATATTTAATCACACATGGACATAATATTTTTTTCGCGAATACGAAATGCATTTTCTTAGAAGAGAAACCAAAAACTGAACGTTAAACGCACCTACGGACTGTTCAGTGTGCGTTTCTTTGTGGTCGCCGAACCAGACATTCGCCTGGCAACCCTGGCGCTAATTAGGCCGCTAATACCGCTGGTAAGCCCGTTAACCAGAGGTCGGGGTCTCTCCTTTCTACTGCGCTCCTGAGTTCGTTCGTTCCATCGTTCGTTCCTTTGATCGTGCGATCGATCGTTCGTTGTATATCCGTAACCCCAGCAAATGAAATAACTACATATATATATATATATATATATAGATTTATGCAATACATTCTAGTAATATCCCCTGTACAAAGTGCCAGTTAAAGTCTCAGCTTTCATTTCAGTTTGTGGTTAAAGCACACGCGTCAAGTTCATTTGATTTTCTTGAGTTACACACGTGTTGTCGTCTTGAAAAGTAGTGTTGCCTCATACCCAATATTAAAAGCTATCGTTAACCAATACTAAAATCTTAACAATTTCCATAACAAAAGCTAATATCAAATACGCTCTGCTTTCTATAAGTTCTCTATTTTTATTTCCAAGTAGTGACCTCTCTCTCTATCGCCCTCTTTCTTTGTCTCCCTCCCCGCTCTCTATCTCTCTCTCTCTCTCTATCTCTCTCTCTTTCGTTCTCTGAAAACCCCACTTGTGAAACCTGCGTCCTCCATTACACAACACTGGCACACGCACATAACCTCACACTCCAAGCGCTCACACACACACACTCTCTATCTCTCTCTCTCACTCAGCCACATCCACATGTTTCTTTGTATCGTAGTTAGTGCTGACTTTCCAGTTGCTCTTTAACACCATGGCCCATTGCTTCCCAGCTCCATCTAATCGCTGACTCTTTCTTGCAGCCGAACGAAGCTCTGCCCAATCTGCAGACACTCAAGGGCTCCAAGTCGAGTCTATTCATGGGCTCCACTCTCTTTGGCTTCGAGCACTTTAGCGCCGGCGACAAGGACGAAAAGCCCGCCAAGGATAAGGAGCGCACACCCACAGAGGAGACCAATCGCAAGCTACCCATTATCAATCCCATCGTTCGCTTGCCCAACTGGCCCAGTAAGTAGAGTTCCTTTGATGAAACTGAAGGGAACTAGAGTTCGATTTCTGTTAAACTCGTTTATTTTAATATTATATCTTTTTTAATTAATTTAATTATTATTACTTTACATATTATTTATTTATTTACTCACGGTAAAGCATTTCCCTTGGCTTTTACAGATCTAACGAATGGCACGGGCTTTATATCCAAGTGCCTGATGGCCAATGCGGACACGCTGTGCGCCGCCGTCAGCCCGCTGATGGATCCGGATGAGACTCTGCTGGCCGGATATCATGAGAAGTGTGTGATGAACAATTACTTTGGCATTGGCATCGATGCAAAGATCTCGCTCGACTTTCACAACAAACGCGAGGAGCATCCAGAGAAATGTCGCTCCCGGGCACGCAACTATATGTGGTACGGCGTGCTCGGCTCCAAGCAGCTGCTGCAGAAGACCTGCAAAAATCTGGAGCAACGCGTGCAGCTGGAGTGCGATGGACAGCGCATACCTTTGCCAGAGCTGCAGGGCATTGTCATACTGAACATACCCAGCTTCATGGGCGGCACCAACTTCTGGGGCAACAGCAGCAAAAAGGAGGACATCTTTCTGCCGCCCAGCTTCGATGATCGCGTGCTGGAGGTGGTCGCCGTCTTTGGGTCGGTCCAGATGGCTGCGTCGCGTTTGATCAATCTGCAGCATCATCGCATTGCCCAGTGCCAAAGCGTGCAGATCAATATACTGGGCGACGAGGAGATACCGATCCAGGTGGATGGCGAGGCCTGGCTGCAGCCGCCGGGCATGATACGCATTCTGCACAAGAATCGCGTCCAGATGCTGTGCCGTAACCGCAGCCTGGAGGTCTCGCTCAAGAGCTGGCAGGAGAAGCAGCGTCAGCATAGCATATCCATTCAGCGTGACACCTCCTCCACCGCCTCCGAGCATGCCGTGTCCACGGATGATGTCATATCGGAGCGCGAGTGCTATGTGCTGCTGAACTTCATCGAGGCAGTTAGCTCGCTGGTCAAGTGGGTGAAGTTCTTGATCATCTCACATCCGGCACTGCAGCATGATCTATATGAGGTGGCCTGCCGTGCCAGCGAGGCCCTGGAGTCCATACACCCGCAGGGCAAGCTGTTGGAGGGCCCTTCACTGCGCACCAAGTTGGTGGAGGTCATTGACTCCTCGCGACAGCTCTACGATGATGCCTGCACGCTACTGCGTGATCGTGGTCATAGTCTGATCCTGCGCGAGGATCTGGAGACAAAGCTGAGTGCGGCGCTGGCCAACATGGAGATGGAGCTGAAAAAGTGCTCCGTGCAGAAGTGCATCGATGGCAAGCTGCGTGCCTACTTCAACGTGCTGGCGCCCAACGAAGAGGTAAGAGCTACTGAACCTTGATGAAAAGGAATTGTTTTACTCAACTGTTTCCTAATCCTCAGCCCGATGGACGTCGCAAATCACGCCCGTTCTGGGTGCGTTTGCGCTCTGGCTCGACCGCCGGCCAGCAGCAGTTCAAGCCTCCGATCACAAACACCCGCGAGGCAGCCAACAACTGGAGCGTCAACGAGGTGGTCACCTGGCTGGAGACGATGCAACTGTCGGAGTATGTGGACAGCTTTCTCAAGAACGACATACGCGGCAAGGAGCTGCTTACGCTGGGTAGGCGCGATCTCAAGGATCTGGGCGTGGTCAAGGTGGGCCACGTCAAGCGCATCCTGCAGGCCATTAAGGATCTCAGTGAGAACTAAGTGAAATTTGTTGTGTTTAAATGTAGTGGAGGATATCGTTGAAAGTAGGCGTGGCTGTTTAGTGTGTTAGGCAAGCGAGATAGTTTTATATGAGACAAATGCATACAACAATCACTACTTATAGACTAGCTTAGCTAAAAATGAATAAAACTCTCGAGTACGTTTATTTTTCCCGTATTCTGGGGGCTGCGAGAGGCGTAAGAAACCTTTCTCTGTATTTAATTGAATATCAAAAACAGAAAGAGAACCTTAATATTAATACTCAACATATATATATATATATATATATATATATATATATATATATATATATATATATATATATATATATATATATCGAAACAGCTAATTTATTTTTCCAGCAAAACATATATATAAAGAAATAAATAAATATAAATATAATTAATGATATTACTATGGTTTGATAAGACTTATCATTTTCTGTTCTAGTTAATTAAGCGAACTGAATTTCATTTTTGAATATGTACCTAAATATATATACATATAAATTACATATTTATATATACGTATGTCAAAATTCAAAATTATTTAATTATGGCAGATAAACGAATTTAAACGTAGTGGCACATGCTAAAACTAAAACTAAAGAAAAACTAAAATTTAAAAAATTGCATTTAGTTGTAAGTACAGTTTAAAATTCAATTTACGCTTAGCAAGAGTTGTAAACCTACATTAAACACAAAGCAAGAAGAAATCCCCTTAAACAAAGATTATTCTAAATTTATAAGCAATTTTCGATTTTACAATTGTTAGAGAAGAAAACTATCTATTTATGAAAAGACAAAATCAACCTTGACATATTCATAATTCTAATTAAATACAACTAAATTTAAATGTTTGCCCACTCTAAGAACTAACCATGCAAATATTTTAAGAAACAAAGAAAAGTCTGTTAAATGTGTCATTTTTTTGAGTATAACCAAAAAAACAAAACGAACTTTTAATATGTTTATTTAAATGAATTCAAGAGTTAGCGCTTAAGTTTAAGATTAAGTATATCGGATTTGTTCTGGTGCGGGGCGCCAGCGCCCGAAATTTATTTAAATACAAAATCAAAAACAAAAAAAAAAAAAAAACGGAAAACAACAGAAAAGGAAAACTAATTTAGCTAGCATTGAAGCTCACATTATTGTGTTTCAGTACTTTTTTGGTATACCTTTTGATTGTTTACTCGGTCCTAACTGTGTAATGTTTAAGAAATTGTGCTAAATTTTGATAGTTACCTATTTTCAATATAGCATATGTCCGAATACTACATATAACTTATATATAACCATATAACTTTGTATATATACATATACATATACATATTTATATATATATATATATTTATATATATATATAGCTGCATATATGTTAATGTGTTTTTTGTGTGTTTTCAATCATCAGTCAATCATTTCCATCAACTATATACATCTACCCTCGTTGCTCTCGGAATCTTTGCTCAAGTTGTCTCCAATTTGAGTGAGATTTATCTAAAGAGAGCAAGGTATATAGAACATCCTACTCTGTAAAATCTCTATGCAAATATGTAAACATAACAAATCTCTTGAGCGACGTCTATATATTATATTTTTTGATATTGAAGTATAAATGAGCCCAGACCAACTCGATTGATTTGTTGTAGCGCTGTACCCATTAATTTCCAGTGTTTTCCTGTAGTATTCCACATAGTTTAACACATATTTGTGAACTAAACCTTGAATAACTTATTAAGCAAAGCGCATAAAAACAAACTAAAACAATCCTTAAAAAAAAAAAAAAGAAAAAACAAGCAACATAACTAATAACAATCAAAACTAACTCAAACACAATTTAAATATTTTTTCGACACATGTATTTTCGAAGAACCTTTAATAATAAACAAATTACATTTTTAAAAATTATCATTAAATTTTTTAGTTTATAAACTTCAACTATTTCATATAAATTTTCATTGTTGTGTACATTCGAACATACCAAAATTAACCTAATGCATTTTAATTTTATTTCAACAATACTGTGATAACAGCTTTCTAAAAAAAACCCTTAAAACTAAATTAAACATAAACACAAAATCTAATTTAAATAGTTTTGTAAAATGCATAACATTATAAAAACAAAAACATTAATACTAAAGTAATATAAAAATATAACAATCTCTGTAATCTATGGAATTTCCCAATGCTGTATCTAAAATTCTAATTTTAAATACTTTAAAACACAATCTACAAGTTACCCAAGTAAAAAATATTATTGACTAATCCAAAGCGCAGATCTTTTACCCAAATATAATACGCATATTATAATAGACAGAAATTTTCTTAATGAAAAATGTAATAATAGCAAAAATAATAATAAAAGCAAAACACAAAAAAAAAATAACTGATATTTTTCTTGTACACATTAGATTGAAGGTTTCTGTAACTATTGTACAGACAGAAAGAGGAGGGATCAAGGGGAGCTAAGTCGATTCAGCACTGTCTGTCTGTCTCTCGCACGTCGATCTCAGAACTTATAAGAGCTGGAGACTTGAGATTTATTTTGTGGGTCCTTGTATAAAATGCACAGATCGTCTTTGCTTCAAAATAGCGATAACCATTTGCATTTTAGTGTTAACAATTAAAAACCCAGCTATAAAATTATAGGTCGAGCATCCTTGGAGCTAGCATCTTCCTTTTTCGCCTAAAGATTCATGAGAGTTTTATACTTTGCATTTCTGTAATATTTTCGAGTCCAGCCGCTTTTTTCTTAACCCTTCATTCCCTTAAATTGAAATACATTGTTTAAAACGTTTATATGCACTTTCCATTTATTTGATTCATAGTATTATTATTTTTCTTTTTTTTAACCATCACTTGATTTGTTTTTATTTTCGTATTTTTAGAAGTTTCTGTTACACTTTCTGTAGGTATTTTAAAGTTGGTACATAGGGTTTATGACCTTTTATAAATTTTTCTGGTTTTAAATCTTTGCAAGGCTATTTGGTGTGCCTTAGGTTTTTCTTTTATGTGTGACATTTGGGCAAAATTATTAGATATTTTTCATTAGATAGATTCATTGCATTTAATCAATTTTCTCATTTTTAAAATGCATTTATTTTGCATTCTGCCGTGAAAGTAAATTTTTGAAATGTATTTTTCGGCATTAAAATAAACATGCAAATTAATTTAGATTTTTTTTTTTTTTTTTTGTGGAAAATTCATGCTTGAACCCCATATTCATATATATATAGCACACCAATCGGATCATACTGTACGTATTTATTTATTTCGTTTTGTGTTGTATACATTTTATTTTGTAAACAAGCTTGAATATATATCGAGTTTGTTCTTAAGTAGATTCATATTAAAGTTGCCTAAAATTTGTAAGTACGATAGTTAAAACTAAATGAATTCCAAATCTTTATTTTTGAAATTTTAATTTAATTCATATTTTTTACCATTCTGTTATAAATATAATGTGTTTGTGTGAGTGTGTGTGAGAGAGAGAGTTTCATCAAGGCTATATATTTTAGTAAAGTTCTTGCTTATAATCGTGTCTAACTAATGCAGTTTAGAGTATGGTAATTGGTTTTCTTTGAAATCTCATAGATTGCGCGTAATAAACAAATGTTTCTTGAATTTGTTCATGGATAACATGGATTCCGTTCTTAACTGGGGGTTTACTTTTAACTATAAGACGTATGTAGACTTCAACTCAACAGTTTCAACTAACAGACAAGCTTTTCAATGAAAAACATATAAAAATACATACTTTAACTGTTTGTTTATAAATACCACTGAAACTTTCTTTTGTTTGTTGTATACTTATTTTTTAAATTTTATATTTTTGTTTTACTCTTTAATAAAAATATGTGTAGGCAAGCAACAATTAAGCTCAATACTGAAGTTAATCACAAGTCAAATTTTAACTTCAGTTATATATCTTTTATAAATACTAAACATTAAGCTTTAAATTCTTATTCGTGAAATTATAAAATTAATTCTTTAACTTAAGATTCGCTTGAAAAAACTAATGCAAATTTATTTTAAGTATGCTTTGTTTGTGTTTATTTTCTTTTTTTTTATTTTCTTTTAGTTTTTGTACTCAGAAATACATGAAGCAAATTACTTTTCTGTGTTTGTTTTTTCTTTATTTTATTTGGTGTATTTCTATTGGGGAAGCATTTTAGTGAGGTCAACAAACACTGCGAATATTTTTGTTTGCTTGTCGCTTGTGTCTTTGTTTATTTACTAACACATTTTTCGCTTCATTTACTTGGTATATTCATTACATAATTCCATACATATGCAATTATTTCAAATGTATGTCGCAAAATTAGTTTCACAGTTTCTCGTAATACAGAAAACGCTTTTCTTTTTATTTTATTTTTTGTGTCGTACAGTACGTTTGTGTGTGTGTGTTATAACCATCATTGCCAAAAGTGTGTACTTAAAATATTATTAATATCATTTATTTTCTTTCGTAGTATTTGTAGCTCATGTGCAAAATCTATTTTTGTTCAAATTTGTGTTCTATTTGCCGGATCTGTTTAGTTCACCCTATATGCATTACCCAATATACTCAGCATAATTATTTTACCAGTGGATTTACCTGTGTCGTTTTCGTCTTAATGAAAGTTACAAAAAATTTGAGGTTTTCGTTTTTAGCTAACACACTTTAGCTCATTATGTTTGTTGTTCATCATTTTTCTTTTTATTGGACGGGTCTCTGCGGTGATGTTGTCCTTGCTTTAATGCTATTACAATTCGATTTCTATTTGTTCGAGAATTACTTTTTTTATGTTTCCAGCTTGTGTTTAGGGTGCTCGCGAAAATTCCTGTTATTTCTTTTGGGGGATCATAGGCAGTGAAAGTAAGTTTTTATATATTCTTTTAGGGGCGTAATGCACATGGAGCGTTCTAAATTATATTCTCGACTGACTTATTTGACTACTATTAATAGGTAATTTAAATTCAGTTGAAATCCTAGTATGCCTCTAATGAGAACTTAATTCATCGAATAGGTTGCAGTTTCGTAGATTTCCAAGTAAACAGGTATTTAAGGCCGAAATAGTTTAGGCTGCTGCAAAACTATCAATAATTCACCGTTCTTTAGGCTCTCTTTATCGATAATTATCGACCGCACTGCTAGAGATACAGCTTTTTTCTTAAGTAAAAGAAGCTGTAATCGAGGAAAATGAAACATTTCAAATATATATAATAAAAGTATTATATAGAAGAAACTCAACATAACAAACTATCTATCGACTTTCACGACTATCGATTTGAGGCACTATCGATAGCTTTTGCAGCGCAGAAATTGCAGGAGATTAGAGTATGTGGCTTTTGCATGCTTGAGGCGGACATTAGGTGTCAAAAACTTTAATTCAATTTATCAAATTGTTTGTTCGCTTAATGCCAAATACATTTTGCACTTGAAGCACTTACGACCCACAATTTTGGATCCTTAGACACTCTCCTCCTTGTTGGCGCTGCTGGTGCTGCTGCTGCCGCCCCAGAAGCGATCGAAACGGTCACGTGCCTTCTCCAAGACATCGACGGCAGCTGAACGGGCCGTCGAGGCAGTCGCTGTCGATGACGACGATGAGAGGGCCGGCTCCGGCTTGCTGCTGACATCGCAGCGTACCGCCCCGCCCGGCTGGGTGGTGGGCGTCAGCGTTTTGCCGTAGACAGCGCCAGAGGAGCTGCTCGCTGTGGGGCTGCCGATCGACTTCCAGGCTGTGTGTGTGTGGATGTGAAGGCATTGGAGGGGGGGAAATAGTTGTGGAAATAGTGTTTTGTAATGTTACGCAAAGGAACTACGCATTTGATACGCTATGTGGAAATACGCATTTTGGCTTAACGATTGTATTCTTATTATTTTTGTATATATATAAATTGTTTTTGATTTGCGATATCTTGGCTTAATACTGAGAGAGATAGAGAGAGGGGAAAGTTGTTGCATTATATTTACGCTTGGTTTTTGAGTTTGGCTTTGGCTGATGTTGCGATTAGTTTGTATTTTGAAGATTGCTTAACGATGATTGGATTTTGGATGATGGTTGTGAGTAGCGATACATACATATACATATACAGATACATATATTTAAATACGAGTTAATATATAAATATTTGTAAAAGCGATTTCTTATTTTGTTCTTGTTTCTTTTGTTTTGTTTCTTGTGTTTACTTATGTCGACTTCATATTGGTTTTTGGTTGGATTTTTTATGGAAGTTGCGTTTATTGAAGCGTGCTTTAAGGCTTACCGTCCATTTTAGCCTGTTCGGTTAGTTGTGGCGGTGCCGATTGTGGTGGCGGTGGTGGCTTTTCCACCGGTGTTGACGCTTTTATCTCGCTCTGAGGTCGACTATAGTTCTCGCCTGAAAGTGTGCCAAAAATGCAAATTAACAAAACACCTCGCCTGGAATTTCAATGTAATTTGTTACCCTCTTTGACATTTTGTGTGACCGTAAATGTCTTGCCAGTGTCCAAGGGCACCGTCCAGTTGACTGGATCGGGAGAGCGCATTATAATCTGCTCTGGCGACTTGACCCTTGTGGGCTCAGGCGGCGATTTGACCAATGGCTCATCGGGCACCTCGGGCACTGGCTGTGGACTGCAGCTAGAAATTGAAATAGCAGTCTCTCGACCGTCTTCGGCATCGTCTGTTGGCGTTAAAAATATTTATGCAAAGTTAAAAAGGATATGTATTTGGTTAACATTGTTTACATGTACTTTATTTGTGGCGCTTTATTGGTTGGTTTTAATTTTAGGCTGCTGCAGCTGTCGATTTTTTTTCTTTTTCTCTCATTAAGCAAACTTTGTGATCGAGTTATATAGTAGGTTAGTAGTTGTAACTTAAAATGTAAATATTCATTTGTAAAAGAAATGTTTTTGTTTTCTTAAACATAACGTAAGAACTTAGTTTTAAATTATACTTAATTCAACTTATTAAAAAAAAAAACACGAATTAAGCATAAAGCTTAAAAGGCAACCAAATTTGTTAGTAAAAATTGAATTGAACTTAAGAATTTTTTGCTTTTGATATATATATAGATAACTTTTTTTACGTTATACAAAGCGCACAAGAGGGCAAAGGTAGAGGCATTCCACATCCAATAGACATTTAACACAGAAATTCAGCAAATATTAAAGTTAAATCAATTATAAAAAAAACTACTTAGAGCACGCAATAAAAAAAGGAGCAAATGAGTTTTGAGCTGGTAAGAAAAATTGTTTTTTTATGTTCAGTTTCGGTTTTGGGTTTGGTTTGACAGAAGCGTGTGGATGTGTAACAGGCAACGACGACAGCGCACAAAGATATCGATAATCGATATATCGATACATCAATAGTCAAATAACTCCTTTCATGTAAATAGCTTTAAGTCTGTATCTCAGAATATTATGTTATTAATATTATATGTATCAAAATATTACTGTTAACTCTGGCTAACATTAATTTATATTGATTGAAAAACTTATTTTATGTTACTTACAAAAACGGATATCAAAAGTTACGTTATCCAAATATTTTATCTGAAAGCCCCTCTAAATTAGTGTTAATATAATGATAAAACCGAAGAGTTTGGTTTTGAATTGGATTCTTTCCCCTTTTTTCTTTTACCGTGAACTCACCTTAAATTGAACTCAATTTTAAATTCTTATACAACCTATGCACTGCGAATATGTTGTAGTGTTTATGTTAAGTGTTCTATTGTACAATATATATATATTATAAAAACACAAAAAGAAATCACATCTCAAAATACTAGACAGGCTCTCTACTTATACGATTAGACACATAACACTGAGTAGTACATGAAAAAATGAAATGAAACTAGTGTTTTGTAAAAGTAAAGCTAGATTTAAAATACTACAAATTATAGGAGGAATAGATGGAAACGATAGTTGGGCTGACTTAGACACACGGCTGCAAAGACAACAAGTACAAACATTGATTACAACAGCAACTAACACGTACATAACACGTAACGCTTGTTGGTTTTTAGGCAACTTTGCAACAAATACAAGAATTTCACATAATTTCTCAATACAGCCCTGTGGAATAACGGGACACAAACAGAATATCTGTCATAACTTTAGCCAATTTCTAAATAAAATACCAATTCACTAACACAGACACAGACTGTGGAATTCCACATGGCTGATCGAACAGATACAAATAACATAGAGGTAAATGTCGCCCAATTTCAATATGCCAATTCGTAAATAATAATGCTAATTTCATTACTCAACACTAATTTGTTGTACAACACAGTTTTCGACAAGGTGTGAAATGCGCAATTATTTGTAATTAAATTTAGTATTTTTTTGCTTTTTTGTCTTTTTTTTGTCTTTTTTTTTTTTTTTGTCTTTTTGTTTTGTTTTTGTTAACAAAAGTTGCAACACAAACATTTCGCGCTTCAGATGTCATTTTACAGCATTTCCATTTTAGATATGATTTTGATTTTTTAATGGGTGTATCAAATTTATATTGCAGAGAATTTTGTTTTTATTTTTGATTTTCAAGTTTTGCGGACAAACTTTACTCACTTTCAGCCAATTTTCTATCCTGACCTGGTACCGTTAGCCGTTTGATGTTGATGGTGACAGGTCGGGCGGGTGCCATTGCAGTTGCTGCTGCTGTTGTGGTTGTTGCTGCTGCAGTGGTTGCTGCTGTTGTTGTTGTTGTTGCACCAGCTTGTACTGGCTGCTGTTGATGTTGTAACTGTTGTTGTAGCTGTTGCTGTCTCTGCTTGTTTTGCTGATGCTTCGCACTATTTGTACTAATCTCGCTACCAGCACCAACTTGACTAATGCAACTAATATTCGATCTATCTTTGTCTTTCTTACGCATTTGCAGTTGTTGCTGTTGCTGCTGTTGCAGTTGCTGTTGCTGCTTGGCTGCCGGCTTCTTGTTGTTGCTTTTGTTGTAGCTCTTGCATTGCGATATATGTGATTGATTAGCATGATAAGCATGGGCTGAGGCTGCTGCACGGGCGGTTGATGTTGATGTTGCTGTAGCGGCGGCTGCGGCTGCTGCGGTTGCTGCTGTTGACGCTGCGGCTACTTTACCGTTAGGCGGTGGCAGGGAACTACTTTTAATGCGGGATTGGGATGTTGTGGATAGGGTGGCTATAAAAACATTTTTTTGCGTTTGTTTTTTCGATTTTGTTTTTACGATTTTGATTTTGGCGCCGGGTTCGGTTTTAAGTTGTCATTTTTTAGTTTTTTGTTTTCAGACCAAAACAAAAGGCACATGAAAAAACAAATTTGAATATGAATTTCTGTTTAAAATGTATATTTTAATTTTTTTTTTTTCCTTATCTGCGAATTGAAAATGCAACTCAAATAAAGGCAAATAATTGTTGAAGTATTAAAAAATTAAATAGAAAATAAATAAAAGACGCGTTCTTATAATCTTCTTTTGTTAGTTTACGTTGAGAGGTACAGAACGGGTTAGTCTACTTAAGAGAAAGCTACCATTCATCACTTTTTGTTAGTTGACAGGAACATAAAGATCAAAAATTGCATTAACCTAAGATAACTTAGTTATTAAGTAAACAAAATTTGTCTGAAACTCTCCAAATGATAATAGTTAAGTTTGTTAACACAAAGATAACCTCTTTAGCCATTTGCCAACATAAAATATCGGCAGAATTGCTTTAACTTTTTTAATTACCCAAGTTAAGTTTAATATAAATTTCATTGGGAGGTGAAATTGTAAACACCCTTGCAGAAGTTGATCTCTTTCATCTGAATGTAAGCAAAATATTGCACTCTACGCTTGGAGCTCCAAACAATCGTTAAGGAAACTTGGGCGGACTTCACGGAAAAGTTTTCTGTGGGTAATACATTCTAAAGAATAATTCTATAGAAAGTATGAATAAAATATGATTTAATCTGTATATATTTATGTGATAAACATGTATTTTCTATTTATCATATATGTATATAGCATCTGTTCACAAAAACAGTTTATTATAATCATATCTGAGTACTTGGATCATAGCTTATATCTGCAAAGGTATTTAGACTTTGGCAGGCCAAAGAAAATGTTTTTTTTTTTCGTTATATGCATAAATAACATAATATAATTAATATATCGTACACAAATGTTATTTTCACAAACATCAAAGCCAACAACATCTTGTTATTAGCGCCCACACTTATTGCGAAATTGATAAACAAATGATTTATACATATTGATATATATATATACATATGTATATATAATTGCAAAATCAACTGGGTTAGATTCACAACACGCACAAATTATGAATTTTTAGCCGTTGCTCAACACTGAATATGTTACTATTTACGGTATTAGTATGTAGTATTATTAAAAGTTTAGTTTTGTATTTATTTATATTATTGTTAGTTTTGTTAGTATTTTGTTCACTCAACATGCTAAACTATAGAATGTTTATTCGAAAGACCAATCAAACGCTTCATTACAGAACAATAAATAATACTCGGAGTAAAAATCAAAGATAATAAAGTTCTTAAAATTAAAATACGAGTAAATGAGCCGCAAGACCAGAGACTAAGCTAACAGTGAATTATGAACGTACCTTATACGTATTGTTTTTTCTTTTTCTATTTTTTATTTTTGTAATATTTTTTTTAGTTTTTATTTAGACACTTAACTATGTAAATATCCAGTTGAAGTATGTTTCGAAATGAACGTACAAACTTGCGGTGTGTGATTAAGTACTAAAACTATAGTTAAATTAATTGCAAATGAAACTAATCAACAAAATCTAAACAATTCTAATCTTAACCAATGGTATATATACATATATATGTATGCATATATATAGTATATGCAACTTAGGAATAAATTAATTTCAAAACAAAATTCAACTCAAGATTAAACACAAGGCAATGAACGAACGCACTCAACACGCAACAGGACTGTGCGTGCGTAATATATTCTTTTGTTTTTTATTTTGTAATCATAATTTTCAGTTGGGGATGGATCTGCGCTCCGTTTGGCTACTTACATGGGCGTGGCTTACGTTCAGTTCCAGCCGATGCAGTCGGTACCTTTTTACGGCTCGTCGGCGCCTGACTCGCCGAGCGTATCTGGCGCTTGGGTGACTCATTCTCAGCGTGGACCGCGCCAGGACCCACAGATTGGGAGCGTGCTGAACCACGCAGAACGAAGATGAAGAGATGTGGTTTTTGGTATTGATACGTTTGTTTTTGTTGTTGTGGTTTTGTTTTTTTTTTTTTTTCAATTTGTTTCGATGACAAAAGTATGAGTTGTTTAATTTGGCATTGAAACAGTTTGCTTAAGTAATGAAGGTGAGTGTAAAGTATATACTACATATTTGGTGAAGAGTTCAGTAATGGCACTACAAATTATGTCTACTAATTAATCCTAGCTATACATTATCACACAGATATATATATGGATATATCCCCGCATATTTAAAGTCCAATTCAAATTTTATTTCAGGTAATATACATATATACACAATAGAGATGAATATAATAGCATAGTATTGGGAATACATTTATCTTATTAAAGCTCACGTTCTAGCTTTTTCTTGACTTGGGTATATGTATATCCTAAATAAATCAAAAATTGTTGATTTCTCACTAAAGTTTTGTAGTTCCCTTATCGCATTTACTCTGTATTTACTTTATATTTTCAATTACCGTAAATCTCAATAGTTTCTCGTATTCTTAAAATTTAATTATTCTTCAAAAAAATGACCTCAATCAAATGTATATGTATTTAAATAATATTTACAATCATTCTATACAAAAAACATATATTCTTATCAAAATAAACATTGCAATAAACAAATGAAAACTTGCTTTTAAAGCAAGCTACTTTCAAATCAAATATTGTGCACAAATCCCATCAATCAAAACGTTTGTTTAGTGCACTTCAAGAGTAGATGGAAAATTCGTTGGCAAACAAAAATATCCAACGGGAAATCCTTTGAGGTAAAAGCAAATCAAACACTTTAAGCATTAAAGCAAACTATTTGTTTAACGAAAAAGTAAAATAAATGAAAGAAGTTTTTAACTGGCGTATGCATATTATTTTTGGGCGTGTACAATTGAGACCTGTATAATATCGGTGGATACCTAGACGTGCTGTGTGTTAACTATGTATCAGATTTGTTTGCTTAGAAGTAAATTTGCTATTAAAGTGTTGTTGTTTTTGTTGATGTTGTTGTGTAGACCTCTTGCTACAGTCAGTCAGAGTTATATCTAGTGTACGTAATAAATAAATTGGCAACTACTTACTTTTGAGGACCTTCTTGGGGCTGCCCTTTTGGGGGCTGCCCTTCTGCGGCGAGCCGTGACGCGAGAGAGCCGTCTTCTTGGGACTGCCACGTTGAGACTCTGACTCACGTTTGGTCATAGCTGGCA
The DNA here is from genome assembly GCA_037075325.1 of Drosophila mayaguana. NCBI lineage: Eukaryota > Metazoa > Arthropoda > Insecta > Diptera > Drosophilidae > Drosophila > Drosophila mayaguana. Next base: position 8,958,571 of record JBAMCG010000037.1, on the reverse strand, counting down.
TCAGTTTCTCCCGCGTGGGTGAAGGCAGCAAGGCTCCCTCTTCAACATCTGCTAAAATGAATGGGAAATGGAATAAGAGAGGCGCGACGATGGACAAAGAGTCGAGTCGAGTAAAGAGCCCTCCAAAGTACACAACTCGTACTCTCTACTCCTCGAATTCGAGTAGAGCGTCTTCGTATGCTTACCCGGACCCGTGGTGCGCTCCAAGTGATGGCGTATATTGCTAAATCGTGCTGGCAGTGCTGAAATTTCATCCTTATTATCAATCAAATAGGCTTGGCCAGGAACTCGTGGCTTTAGTGGCTGTGTCGGTTTTTGCAATGGCGTTGATTTTTTATTATTCTCCTGCTCCTTCTCCTCCTTGGTGATGGGTCTGCAAACTCAATTAGTTACAAACTAGTTTATATCAATGTGAGTTCAACTCACCTGTGCACAGTGGATGCTAAGGACAGTGCTGATAGTGAGCTGCGCTTGGAAACCTGATCCCAGAGATCCCGTTGCTTCTTGTACAACTCAGGATCGATCTCTATGCCCCAGCCGCGACACTGTAGAGTCACAGATGTCTTAGAGGTAACTTCAAGTAGAGATCTATATGTGGCACTCACCTTATATTCGCCGGCCTTCTTGCGCAGCTCAACCATGTCCTTGAACCACAAATCCAAATTCGCTTTCGAGGCCGTTGGTGCGCCGCCATTCATGACCACCAGCTGGCCCTGTTTGCTGTCCTCCTTGGCATCGGCGAAGCCAAAGTTCTCCCTTTTCGTAATGAAGTGATTGAGACGCTCCTGATCGATTGTTTGCGAGAACGGACGTGTTGCAATTTTGCGCTCCACAAAATTCACTTGTCTGTGTGTGGAAAACACATTGGAAATCAGAATATGTGATAGAAAATAGCAATAATATTCAGATGAATGTTAGTGGCAAGTGCGACACGTTTTGCAGCTGGGTTATTTGTTGCTTGGATGGATGTATGTGGGTGGGTCTATGATGTCGAGGCCTTGGATGTTACAGATTTGGTTGATGGCATCACTGGTATGGTACAAGCTCATGAGCATATGAGAGATATTGATACTGAGAGATTGAGAAATGAAAGCTTATTAAATTGTTATCATACTTCTCGTGTGTTTTTCTATCATCCGTATCGCTAACCAAAGGCTCCAGCTCATGCAGTTTAGCTGAAAGCACACAGATAAAAAATTTCAACAACTCTGTACCATCTAAAACAAAAAGCAATGCAATTGTATTTCTTTTTTTCGTCATTAACATAGAGATTAAATAAACATGTACGAGTTTTAATTAGCTTCAAGTGTTAACTAAAGGACATAGGTATTCTTGAAGGAAACCGAAAAGAAAAATCTTGATAAATATTTGCAAAAGTGTCTGGCTAAAAAATTGAAAGAAAAAGGATTGGAACTGAGATTTTGGGTGAGTCTTTGTACAGCAAATCAAATGAGCCGCAAGGCGCTGGGTTCGTGGTGGTTCGGTGGGTTGTGAGTGTTTTTTAGTAGTGGTTAGTCGTGATTCTGGCTAAACTGGCACAAATTTCAGAGTTCTCAATAAATAAAAACAAAATGAAGAGAATAAATGAATATATAAATTTTCATATCTTTTGCTAAGCTTGTGTTTGAATGAAAATAAGAAAATTAAAGTTTGTACACAATTTGCTTGCATGTTTCGAAGCGTGTTTGCTTTATGTGGGGCCTTGGGGTCACTTTTTGGAATATAGAACGAAATTCGAACCAATTTTGTTTTTAATATACATACAAAAATATAAACATTTCGAGTTTAATGCAGCGCAGTGTGTATATATATTATATTTGAATGTTTATAATTGATATTTATATAAAAGTTGTTGGTTTTTGTTTTTGTTTTTCTTGAAGCACTACGGCCAATCGATTTTCAGGCTGCACTAAAAAGCTCTTCAAGCTCAAGGTATAAAGGCAAGACTTAAAAGCTTTGCAATGGAAGCCACTTGATCATTATTGCAAATGAGATTTATATATATATATATATATATATATATGTATATATATTTATAAGGTGTCTATATAGATTATGTAAAATTTTTATTATATGAATATACAACTTGATTTTGGCTTACGTTTTTGCATTGTCTTACCTAGCCACTTGGCTTTGACTGTAAATTTGAGTTATGTAAAATGTGTCTGTATTTTGATAAATTAATTTTAATTTTGATATACATATATGAAATGAAAATAAAATATATATATAAGAGTTTTAAGAAATTTCAATATATTCATAATACAGCTCTGTCTATACTAATATTTATGCTTTTCTATTTGCATTAATTCGATAAGCTTAAAAATCGAAAACAAAAACTAATCAAATTAAAATTAAAAGAAATATCTTAAACACAGTTAAGGTCATAGACTGCACTAGACAATTGATCCTCTTCAGCAAGCTGCACCTCTTGAAATGTACGATTAATGCTGATATAATGAATATGATAAATAATGTATAATGCTAATTCCATTTTGTCGATTCTCGCATGCAACTCAACTAAAGCCAACGGAACTCCTACGCTTTGTACAACTTAAAAACTGACAATAAATCAATAAAAGGATATATTTAACGAATGAGATAACACACAACCTGCGACAGCATGCTCCGACTATACTTAGCTATCATTATCGTAAAATTGCATTGATACGTGCGGCACAGGAACGGTCCCGGTTTTTATAGTGTAATTTGGGTAAGCCAAAGCAATTCGGGTTTCAGTTTCAGTTTCGTTAAATTAAGTATCGATCAATGGAATTTTACGGCTTTGCATCAACAGAAATGAACATGTCAGGTAATTTACCATGTAGTTGATGTATTTTATTTTGTTGTTGTTTTTTTAGAACTAATATAAATGAATTTAGTTCAACACTTACGTCAGCTTTACTTTTTTTATTTATTTGGCTATAAAGATATTCTTGTGTGGGTGTTTGTTTATTTTATTTTATTTTTTTTTTTTTTTTTGGAAAAGAATTTAGCATAATTTCGTTCTATATAGAAATAGATATTGAGACTTCCAAAGAGAGAGAAAGAGTAAAGATCGCTAACTGCTTGAAAACATATAATTAGTAATGTCAAAAGCGTTAAACAAAAATATGCATTAAAAAAAATGTAAAAAATCAGAAAGATTCGTGTGTACCTAAAAACAATTGTTGACTAAAATTAATAAAAATATTTGTACTAAAAAGGTATATTTCAAGGGTGACTTAAGCCTAAGTGATTGACTTACGTATATATATATATATATATATATATATATATATATATATATATATATATATATATATATATACGATTTACAACTAGTAATATTATATCTGTTTGGATGAAAAGCAAAAATGTACGACGACGTATACATAAAAAACATGAAAATCGTTTGATATTTGTTTATAATCAAAATTGTTTGCAAATTTATAGCATTTTTTGGCAGTGTTGTAAAGATTAATGTTTGAGCTACATGTAATTTACCAACACTAGTCAACGCATCGAAATATTAGGCATGAAATAATTGTAAATAGTTCTTTTGGTTTTTGTAAATTTAAGGACATTTCAGAAAATGTATTTTTTTTATTTATTTTGATCTTCAAAAACAAAGAAATGAATAGATTTACTATATATGTAGAACTCTTTAAATTCGCGCTCAGAAATTACTTTTTAGTAAAAGTTAGTTTTAAATTTAGTTTGATCTCAATTTCTTCGGTTGTTGAAAATTAGTAATAATCAAATTAAATGTAAAAATTATTCGATTTAGTACGCTCGATTGGTTAATTTGTTGTTGTTTTTAGTAAGTAGATACATATACGAGATATTGAAAGAAACTATGCGCTAATAGGATATATATATAAATATGTAATTTGTAGTATAAGTATGTAAATGCTTAGCGACGACATATTGCTGTCGCACCTTCTTTCTGATTTGTTGTACGTTTTTTATGCACCGTTGGCATGCCGTTGGCACCTATCGTTTGATATTGATGTGTGTGTTGTGGCTGTTGACCCGATCGGATCGCCCCCAATGATATTGACTTTCTTGGATAATCGCCGGCCGCGGCTCGGGCCGCCGTCGTCGAATCTTTGCCCTTAATGCGTCGGTCATTGGGCCAAACGAATTGCAGGCGATACTCAGTGCTCAATTTTGTGATGGTCTTTTTCAATAGGCCATTTGACTCACCCGCCTGCGAAAGAGAAGAGCAGAATCACAAGAGACGAGAAGACCAAACAAACAAATGAGGAAGACAAACGAGAACGAGAGAGAGAGAGAGAGAGAAAGAGAGAAAAAGAAAGAAAGAGAGAGAGAAAAAGCAATTGCATTGACGCATTGAGTGTTCAATTCAATTATTATTAGCATTAGCATTAGTATTAGTATTAGTATTAGTATTAGAATCGGTTTAGTTATGTTCAATTACGGTACGATCACAGCACAGTTAACATTGAGAAAAATACAGAGAAAGAGAGCATGTTAGTTGGCACAAGAGAGAAGAGAGGAAGAGAAAGAGAAAAATACACAAAGTACAAGTATAATTTGTAAATTTTGATATTAAGTTCTAATCGATTTGAACTCTTCAATAGTTATACTTAAAGTCAAACATAGGGCATATGATTATATGTTCAAATATATAAATATGTAATATTACAAAAATCAATAAATTACTGTTTATAACATTTTAATGGACGGATATTAAAATAATAAATATTTTAAAATTTATGAGCTTATTCTACTGTCGGTCTCATAGCTTCTACAAGACACGGCCAGCAAAAGCTGAAGTTCAATAAACTTGGCACTTGGAAAAGTTATGAGACTTGTGAATAAAATTTAAGTTGAAACTATAAATGAAATCTCCTTCAGGTACTTAGGACTAAACCATGCATAAGAAATCCCAGAGCATAAATGACAAATACTTATATATAATATGCGAAACATTTATCAAGGATATATAGAAGTGGTTATATGGCGGAAGAATAAAAATCGATAAACAGCAGTAAAGGCAACTTATGCAAATGTTGAAGAGTTTTGCAGATTAAAAATTTACATTCAGGTCGAGTGTGTGTGTTTATCTGTCTGACTGTCTCTCTGTCAGGTTGACTAACTGACGCTGTGGCCGTCAACTTAATGGCTAACACACACTGAGAAAAGTGTGTGTGTGTGTGTGTGTGTGTGTGTGTGTGTGTGTGCTGGCTGTTACTACATAAGTTAGCTATAGCTGCATTGGCGAGACAGAAACAAGTTACAAATGTAACGACATGTGTTATACACACACACACACAAGCACACACACTCACCTAATAGAACTTGTCTATAATAGAGAACATGTGAAGGCTCAGCAGGAAAATGGGCTTGAGGAGGGGCGGGTAAATCACGATAGACAGCGACAGCGAAAAAATACTAATAGAAATTGTTGCGCGTCGCTGGGCGCTCGGTTCCAATGGCTGGTCTATTGGACCATTGAATCGCACCCTATCTCGGATCGGTATTGGCGACAGTTCCTTTTCATACTCATATATTTCTCTTTCTTTTCTAGCTGTGGCGCCATGACAAGGCATAAAATCATGCTGGTTAGCAATTTTGTCGGCTGACAACTTTGCGGACGTGTCGCAATTGAGATAGGGCGTTGCCATTGCAGCTTATCGCAGTGGTATACACACATATATATAACGTATATGCTTATCTAAGCCTTTGTGAAGTAGCCATAAGCCAAAAACATATATACAGCACATGCATTGCAAAATTTAAAAGGAGTTAAACTTAGTTGAGCATTAGTGAGAGAGCATTAGATCTGGAAAATTTAGTTGATACCCAATGATATTAGCTGAAAAGCGTACTAACGCTTATGCAAAGATATAGTTGTTGCTAGCTTGAGTGGCAAGCTTATGGAAAGTTTTAGTTCACTGATGTTTTGATATGCTTGTGGATTTGATCGTTACATTCCGGTATTTTATTATATATTAACTCTATTCAATTTGCTATTTTATTATATATTAATTCTATTAAATGTATGTCTTTTAAAATTAAAATTCTTTGAGCTCTCCTCTTGCATTTCAGTTCACAAAGAATTAATCCCTAACTCGCAAATAACTTTTGACCTTCTCTTAAGTTTTATTCACATAGCAAAAATTCAAAGAGCATCCGATTGCGGCGATTTTTCAATGAGTTCGTTCATAATCGGACGGAAACCTTTTTTATTATTATTATCTTTTTCCGGTCTGGTTGTAGCTCAATCATTCGGTAGTAGATAGTCTGTAGAGTATATAGTATGCATGCAGAGCGAGAGCGACTGAACATCATATTTCGATTTGCGAGCAATGGATTTTATATAAAAAACATTGATTAAATGAGTTCCTTTTTTATTTATTTTTTCTGAACTCTCTCAATCAACATTAATTTCTTAATGCAATTTTTAATAATCGATAAGATGTGCATATAATTTTTGTTCTTCCCAGCTATATCTATTAGGTACCAATCCTAAATTACAGGAAACATGCACAACATAAGCAAAGGATCATAGGCAGGCACACATAGGAATATTGGTAAATATATATACGTATGATATTGATCGATCATCATTATATTCCTATAACATTAACTACAACATTCAATTGACAATTGTGTACCTGTTTAGTTGTAGTTCCATCGATCTCCGTTGCAATGGGATAGGCGCGGCCATTGGGCACAACGGGTGGTCCTTCCGATTTGCTGCGGCGCGAAGGCGTGCCACGCTCCTCCGACTGCAAATATAAAGGGAGAAAAAGAGGGGGGAGGGGGTGCAGACACACATACATACAAGTTAATTAGTAGCTCATTAATATTACGCATACGACATGCTGACGCACATGATCAGGTAGCACAACAGCAGCAGAGCCTTGGCACCCAATGAAACCCAATTAATTATGTATTGCCAGGGTGTTAATAAAAAACACACACACACGTGCGCACATAATCTAATAAATGTGTTTGTGTGTGTGTATATATGTAGTCGAGCGTGTCCTTGTGTGCAACATGTGAGCATTTTTAATTAGCATTGGCAGTGCGACCAACCGCACAACCGTAAGCCACATTCGTGCTTTTTATGTGGCATTAGAAACCACTGAGTATGGCTTTTGGCCACAAATGCACACACACACAACTACATATTTGCACGTATTTCTGCATAAACGAATTAACCTCAATGTCAAACTAAGCAAAAAGTCAACCTGCTCACATATAATATTTTTAAATAGACCCTTTATGAAATGCACATTATGTATTAACAACAAGAAATCCAATGAGTACACTCTCATGGGTGCTGCTGACTTTGAGATACTACGCACTTTAAGAGTGGGATAAGATAGTTTGATTAGCTTCTTCTGAGCTTCCCGATGCACTCTAAATAACTAATGTGAGAATCGATAATTTCGTAATTAAATTTAATTAATTATCGATTAATAATATAGAACTTATGCTCCAAATACTGCTCTATAGCTTTTAAAATAACTGAGATAATGATGGCGAAATACCAAATGTGTTCTTAGTGCTACGAGCTGTTGTGATTTTAACTAAAAATCAAATTAATTATCGATTAATAATATATGGTAACTACTTATGATGTTAACTATAAGAGTTAAAAATAATATTGAATTTATTACTTTTAATTATTTAATATTATTAATTTTAATATAATTAAAAATACATCGAAATAATTTAAGCAGATAATTATGAATTCCAAACTCAAGGAGATTGACTAACTTTTTATATATAATCCATGAAATCACTGCGGCCCAGTGCTGGCACTATTTTCCTAAATCCACTAAAGAACAAAAAACTCTTGCATTTTTTTTTTTTTTTTTATATTTCCCACACTTTACTTTTTGTTCGTAGACCCCACTTGAAGCTTCAACAGCTCATGAATTTGCACGATGGCAGCTACTCAATTTTCCGAGAACCCACAAATGTGCGCATAACCACTTGGACTTTATTTAATTTTATTTTATATAATTCAACCATTGCTCGAGAGTTCATGTATGAGCATTAAATATGCGCACAGAACGTGACTGCATTTAAAAAAAAAATAAAATATATAAAAAATACAAGGTTATAAGATTTGTAAAAATGAGAAATGTACGCAAGGATTCAAGGATTCTTTTTGTAAAATATAAATTTACTGCAAGTTTTTGTTAGTATATGCAATTTGAATTTTGTTTCCCTATTAATAAAAAGTCTACTTAGTCAGCTGCTACTTCTGAATATTTTGATTTATTTATGTGCACAACAATTCTTTAATATGTTTCTTTAATTTAATCAATAATAAATGTTGAGATCCCTGAAGTAAAATTTATTGAGACAACATCTGACGCCAGGCAACGACTGTTCGCAATATTTGTGCTAGCAGCGCGCATTGTGCAAGGTCAAACCAAAGGTGAGTTGTATACAATGTTTTATATATGTATGTATACGCATACATATATACACTTGTATATATTTATATGGGGTACTTACCCTCGCCGAACGGTGCGCACTGGCATCCCGACGTGCGTCTGTATATTCGGATCCTATAATAAACTCGTGCGATTTATATGCTAATTCGGGGCATTTTTTCCGACGTGGCAATGGCGGCTCATTTGTTGGACCTATTTGGGTAGAAGAGGCGACACACACAATGACAAATGGTTAGAATAGATAATATATTGGAATCAATAAGTTGCCATGACAAAGCCAAATAAGTGGACAATGCTGTTAGGCTGCATGGATAAGGATTTGCTTGATACGCACCAACAAATTGACTTGGATTTGGAGCTGGCGCCCGGCGCACAACCTCCGGCCTCGAATTGCCCGTAAATTCATGCCAACGATAAGTGCTCCTATACTCCGAATGGAGCTGCTGGTGAATAAGAGAACAATATGCAATCAATAAGTGTGGGCCGCAACTGAGTTATTAATTAAGGAGTATAGCTCAGATATAATATTAGAATGAATTATATATAACTATATTATATAACTAGGCTAAGATTTTTGGCTTCAGAATAAAATATGTTCTTATTAAAATACTTCTCTATGAATATGTATGTACAGATTTCTATGATCAATCGGTTTATATATTTATAAATCATATATAGTCATATAATTGCATAAAAAATATATTTTAACCACATCTAATGCATTTTATTCAGTTTTTTATAGTCAACTAAAATTAGGTCTTGCTAGTTATTTATTATATTTCAAATTACTTATTCTATTTATTTATCTGTTCATTATTAGAGTGATTTATCTACAAATATATTATATAGCGACTCTTAGACTTTTAGCTGAAGAATAAAATATGTTCTTATTAAAATACTTATCTATGAATGTGTATATACAGTTTTCTACGATCAATCGGTTTATATATTTATAAATCATATATAGCCATATAATTGCATAAAAAATATATTTTAACCACATCTAATGCATTTTATTCAGTTTTTTATAGTCAACTAAAGTTAGGTCTTGCTAGTTATTTATTATATTTATTAACTTATTTATTTTATTTATTTTCCTATTAATTATGTCAATATTATTCTTTATTTCAATCAATTATTTTATTATTTATTTTTTTTTTTTTATTAAAAACAATCACACCAATTTAATTGGCCAAGAATAAATTAATACAAAACCCTCTCCGCCTCATTTGAATTCATGACAATCCCATAGAAGTTATTCCAAAATGAAATTACAAATGCTCATTTCACACGATATTATTTCCACTGGCTATTAAAATATCATGATTTTCAACTGTTTTATGCTAAATTAAACAATTAGGCAAACGCAACGCCCATAAAACAACATCAACAAAAATGTATCTATTTTTATGTACATGCGCCATCAACGAAACAATTAAGGGAAATGTGTAATATACATATACATATACATACACATGCATATATATATGTACACATATATAGCGTCATGCATCGCATTTGGCCAGTCTTGGCTGGCAGTTCGGGCGTTCGGCCAAAATGCGGTTGTCGCATTTGCAATGCAGCAAAGGCAATCGCTAGGACATGTCCTTCTGCAACTGCTGCTGCAAACATTTGATAATTGCAGCTAGAAGAGCCAGCAACGTAGCGAAGAAGAAGTTGCTAGTAGAAAATCCATAGCTCTAGCCAATTTGTACAGTCAAGAGTAGCGCTTTATGGCTATGACAAAAGGCAAAAGGCGTTCGTACGCTTCGTATCGATTGAAGCACAGCGACTGCAGCGAGGACTAAGGACATTTACGATTATAAACTAGCTGTAAATTGTGTTAAGCTCGACAACAGTTACAAATGGCAGAGACAGACAGACAGGCGGACAAGCAGCGAGACAGCCAGTCGGTTAGTTGGACAGTTGGTGGAGTTAATTATGGCGTCAATTTCATTTTTGTTTTTGTTTTTGTTTTGTTTTCGGCACTAACTTGGCCAAGCGTCCTTTCCTGGCTATCTGTGTTGCCAGTTGCTTATGGAGTGCGCAATGTTTCTTGACGGTCGTAGAGCGTTCCACTTCTGTGGCACAGTACAAATAATTACCACTCGGCACGCAAAGCCAAAGACATCTGTGAGGCATTATTCATGCAGGGCTCAGCCGGGGTCCTGCCGTTGCTTAATTTTAATTTTTAAGTAGGTCTCGGCGCTTAACAGCTAATCGTGGCATTCCAAATGATTGCCCAAAAAGCCACTCAATCAATTTGGCAAACAGATTTCAAATTAACTCAATTTATTTGTGCATTAAATTATAATATATTAAATGGATAACGACTTTCTTCGTATATACTTGAAAGTAAATATAAGCTTCTCCATATCACTACAAACACCTTTTCAGCATTCTTAGAGCATAGTCGCTTAATTTACCTAGTTATCTTATTGATAGTAACTCAACAGGATATTCACTTTCCAGGAACTTTACCACACATCTGACAGCTCTCATTGCTCTACTCTAACCAACAACAGTTTTACAGATTTTTATTGCTCGATATCATGTGTACGGCCACACCTATAAGTTTGATCCACAATGCAGTTTGAAGCCTTATTTAATGAACACACAATGCCTAGCCAATTAACCTAATTGGCAGCCAGGCCCTTTCAAACCGTCTAGACAGGCGCTTGACATATATTCCAGTCTGGCCACCCAATCGGCTGCCATTAAAAAGTTCATTAAAAATCAATTCGTCAGACAATAAATAACTTTAACAAACAATTTTCAAAGCATTTCCCAGCCAGGCTCCTGGGAGTTGTAGCTACCCCATAGCAAAGAATATTTTAGAACCGCAGCTCATGTATAATGGAGAGGATGAACACTTTAATCGATTAATTGAAGGTGTGCGAGTGCATGCGAGCTGCCTTTAAGCCACCTTTGTCATTCGCATTGGCAGCGGGTGTGCTGCAGCGCGTTGGCACGTGGCAGCAACAGCTGCCCCTACTTATAACACATACTTTTCTTTTCCATGCTGCAGCCATTTATCATGTCAAGGATGGGGGAAACCTGCGGCAGGCAGCGCATAAATTTGCCAACTGATTTATGGGCGTTGCGCTCAATTGATTGCAGCCTCAAAATGCAAAACGTGTTTTTCTTTATTATTGCATAAATATTTGAAAACATTTTACTTTTGCGGTACGCCAAAAGCTTATTTAAAATGTAATTTTCAGCGAGCTTTCACGTTGCCGCTTTAGACCGCGGAATAAATTTGTGTTTTTTCCCAATTGTGGTTAAACACAGTTTTCCAGCTGCTCTACAGAATGCCACAAGCGAAAATTGAAACTGAATAAACTGAATTTAATTGGATATTAAAGTTTCTGCTCGAGTGGTAAATTGTCCTTTCTGCGAGCGCATTGACATTAAAATCCTGATAAGGCTGCTGACGGGCGCCGTTAGAGCTCGCTCTCATTGATTAAACTTTGTAATTAATTTCATTAAACTTGCACTCAACCTGAAGCAGACAATGATTGAGTAGGCTTAATAGTTGCATATGCGATTACACATTAAGATAGTTAATTGAATTGTGAATGCAATTACGCCAGACTGAACGAAAATTATTTACTAATTCGGCTTAAATGTTCATAAAGTCTCAATTATGAATTATGAAATATATGGCACTCAAAAAAATACAATAAAATAAATACCAAAGAAAGGAAATAATGAAAATGAAGTACTACATATATTCTAAGGTATTTTCTATCTGAGCACAGTCAGATTTATTTAGCTTATAATTTATTTAAAAAAAATTCTAAATGGAGTGAAACCAACTTCAACCTTGGTTGCACCAAAAGCTAAAAATATATACAAAATCAATGGGTATCTACTAGACGAAAACACTCAACGCTAATAGCAACACATCCTACATAATCCAACTGTTTCTCTCAAAAATCATTGTAATTTGTTATTGGCCATATAACATTTTAATAGCCAACACTTTTGGCAGGACAATATTTCATGGCTCTCTAAAATGTCCAATTTATGAAAACTAAAAGCACATGAGGCGCACAATTTATCGATGTAAGTATGTTTATATATATCGCTAAACATATTTATATATACGATAGTGCTGCTATGATGGCGAGAATCTAGTACAATCATTTTCATAGCATACTTGCAGGCGTCAGTTTACACTGCGCCATAATCCCCCGACAACAATTGCACTAAGCTACACGTGTTAGATAACTAAAACCGCAAACTATGTATACAGACATATATACATACATACATACACACATATATACAAAGTGTGTGTATATATAGACAATATCGTGTACGTGTTTAATCTACCCAAAGGGACCTTTAGGTTTTATGCGAACGCAGGACACCTCGCAGTTATCGTCTGGCTGCCGGCCTGCCTGAGGTCCTTAGAATTGCGTGAAGTGCAAGGAAAATGAAGCACAAACAAGCGCATAAAATTTCATTGTCCAAAAGGGGTTTCTTTTGTTCTGGATTGCACAATAAATTTGTGAGTTATCATAAGACCGAATAAGAACGGTAAGTCTACACCATGATTAAAACTGAGTGCATGTGCGTATACACTGAAGTTTTTGCTTAAATATTGCAGTTAAGAAAGGAAAACTATTAAGAGTAACTGCTTTCAAATATATGGTAAGTCTACAGTATTTGACTGTATTTCTGAATTTTTACTTGCTTTAAAAAAATTTCCAATAGCAGAATGAAAATTAAGAATTGTCCGTATTTTTTTATTTTTTAGAAATTTATATCGAATATGAATATGAAAGAGTCAGTCATCAAAATATTTATTAGATGAATAAGAATCGTCACGGATGATATTCAATATTTTTTTAATTTATCTTTATTTGTCATTTGCTAATATTTGTTTGCAATAATTGCGTAAATGAAATCGTAATAGATTAAATAAATTTAACATTATTTTTGTAGAATGCATTACAAAAATTTTTATTTAAAAAATTGTATTCAAAGTCAAATAGATGATCATGCAGCCCACATGTGCAGGGTTTTCCCCTTGTCCGCTTTTGCATTCTCATTTTCCATTTCCATTTTCAATTTCAATTTTTCTCCATTTTTCTTCTTTATTGCACGCTGCATTTTGTCATTTGACACCATTTTGTCTGGTGCGGTCGACGAAACGGCAGGTGACAGAGAAGAGTTGCTTTTATGGTTTCCACTGGCACAGGCCAAAAACCAAGCCATACCAAACACAAACATCTGACAAACGCCTCAACCCTTCACTGCCCATCCCCTCTTCGCATTCCCCACATGGGGGCTGCCATGCTGTCTGGCATGTGGCATGCAGTACGCGTGCTGCCGCTGCTGCGGTTTAGTTTGCTCGATTGCTCAACTAACCGCGCAATACAATCAGACGCGGCTATGTCTGTGTATTTGCATATATATGGATGTGTTTAAGTCGGTGTGTGTGTGTGTCCGTGTATGTGCGTCTGCTTGTTGCCTGCACCAGCAATTAATTCACTCAACATGACCCCAGCCTTGTCGGAATGCTGGCCTCCTCTATTCTTTTTTCGCATCTTCAGAGCAATTCGTTTGCCTAAATTTAAGTGCTCGGTTTTGAGCTGACAGCAATGAGCCACGCCCCTCAGCTCGGTCACTAGCAGATTGACTTGTAACTGGGCTGCCCTCCTTGCACGTCCAGAGCAGCGCTAATATATTTCCCAGTTGTTGTCTGCGAGTCCTCCCTTAATGAGGCTGCCAGCGAACGCGCAACAGCGCCAATGCACATTAGCAGCAGGGCGAATTGTCGGGTCGGTCGGTCAGTGGGGCCGACTTCGCTTAATTAAATAATGCCTCCCATTTGCATTAGCACACTGCATTCGGGTATCATAACTGTATGCTCTGATATGAAACTCTTTGTTTGAGTATTCATAATTTCCATTGTGAAATTTTTCTTTTTGCAATCAATTTTAATATAAAAAGGTTAAATAAAAAATAAAAAAAAAAAATATATATATATATATATTTTTTTTTTTTTTTTTTAATAATCGTTTTACAATTTAAAGAAATACTTCAAAACACTGAAGAAGGAATAATTAAAACTATTATTTTTTTTTATATAATTATTGGAGCACTAAAAAGTGTATACAATATAATAATAAAAATATAAAATTATACAATATAATATGTAAATATTGTTAAGATAATTTTTATTACTACTATTTACAATCAATTTCAAAATACAAAAAAGTGAAATAAATAAAAAACATATATATAAATATATTAAAAAAGTAATCATATTACAATTTAAGAAATACTTTAAAATGCTGAAGGGAGAATAATGAAAATTATATTTTTTATTAATTATTGTAGCACTAAGAAGTGCAATATAATAATTGAAATAATATAATTATACAATATAATATTTAAATATTGTTAAGATAATGTTATTTACTTAATTGTATATACAATATAATAATATAAATAAAATAATAATATAATTACTCAATATAATACTTAAATATTGTTAAGATAATGGTATTTATTTATGTTGTATTAGTAAATATTGTAAATGAATAGATGTAATATATTTCAAATCGATCAGTAATTTCTTCATTATTGTAAGGATTATGATAAACCATGAATCGGTAGATCTTTATTAAGTTTATCTATATATTCCAATTATCCTAAACTGAGTACTGCCTTATCTAGCCAGAAAGAGTATATAATATTCACTGACGCCGCTTATTTTTGCTCTAATAAACCCATATTGTCTGTGTCCATAATATGGATTAAAGGGCAAAGAGAGAGAAGCGAAAAGCAGCCACGGTATAATTTGAGAGAATGTTAAATTAGATGCAATCAAATTGCTATTGTTGTGGTATTTAATAAAGCCCTATGAAGTTCGCTGTTATTACGTGACATTTTCATGGGGTTAAGTAAATTAACAGAAAGTTCTGTAAGCCAAACAAAGCGAAGGCGAAGCTCATATTTATTTTTTTAGAAACTCTTGATTAACTTTTACTCTGTATACATAAAAACATTGTTTTACAAATATCTATATGTTTATAAAAAAGCGAACAGCCAGCTGATCATTGCAAACGCGTGAGGGCAGCTCCTTCAACAAAAAGTCAAGTTAAAGTTCTTGACAGGTAAATTGCGCAACTTTTAGCAGTAGGAAAAATGTCAATAGACACAAAGAGGACACACATTCCACATGTCAGCCAGTCGAAACTCATTTGTGTGTGACCGCAAATCGAGGGACATTAAACTTTTAAGACGCTTTTATTGCACATGAGCTCAACGCCCCTGACTCCTGCCGGCCTCTCGACTTCACTCAAGCTGTCAGCCAACGTCCTGCTCTATTCAATTTGTATCCTTTTTGGCTTAGGGCTATGCTCGGCTGTGATTTGATGGCTTTGCGTTGACATTGCCGCTGACGGCTGATTTATTGCAAAGACCCAAAGGCAAAGCAACGTCTACAGCTGCGAGCGACGTATGGTGTATGCATAATATCCTCTGCACTTTCCGAGTTCATTCACCAACACCAAGCGGCAATGGGTTCTTTTTTTTTTTTTTTGCCCAGTGATCCCAGCACGTTTTGTTTTAACACCCAGCCAAAGGCTCTTCGTATGCAAGGCGTATGCAGATGCATTCTTCTTTTTGCAAAATTCAAATACACGTAAATAATTTTGCTTTGCTGTTCACAATTTGTCACTCAACGGTTTGCCTCATTTCACTGTGACGGTTCAATGGATTGTGTGCAAAAATATGCAAATTATTCAGGAGATATTTTCACACACAAAAGATGAATCGTAGTCATCTTCAAGAGAAACTGATTTATGAAAATAGTAATTTAACTCACACTGAATACAGTAAATATTAAAAATGCTCTAAAGGGCGTACATACTTTAAAATTTCCGCTCATTACACATAAGTATACGTTATATACATAAATAACTGGATTATCATTCATTTTCAATATGCAAACTTAACTTCATTTAGTAATGAAATTAAATTTCCACTTTTTCCCAAATTAATTTTCCACTTTTATTTAGTTAGCATGTCCTCAGACTTGTATTATGCTTTATTTATTTGCCTGGGAGGGCAAAATAAATAATTTGGAAATTTAAAACCACTTAGGTTATTAAGCTTGCATGTAGCAAAAGTTTCAGCTCAATAGTTTTCTACATCATGCCTAAGCAGAAGACGACAGCAAAACTTTTCCTCGCCGACACACACAAAGACTATGCAACACTTCCGGTGCAAAATTCCAGGCAGCCCCGGAAAACTTCTGCATAGACAACGGACTCAAGCCATAAAACATTCTTTGTGCATATTTTAACGCAAAATGTAACTTGAATTATGCTGCAGCAACAACAACAGAAGTAATTGACAACAAACAGATGTACTTAATTGCATTTTGTTGTTCTCTCCCCTCTCATTTACTATCACTCAATCTCAGAAGCTCTCGCTCTCCATCTAAGCCTCCAAGTTGAAAAGCTGTCATAGTCATTTCCATCAAGCTCAAAGTGTTTGAATGAGAGTGTATATATACATATACATATTTATATATATGTATATGTTCGTATGCATATCTATGACTACGAGCTGTTGATACATTATTCGCGCAGTTGCATGTGATTGAAAACTTAGCAATTATCATGAAATTCGATACTTTTATGCTGTGGCCTTGAAAACCATTTGTCGTCGAGTGCTGCAAACGCGTTTCATTTCCATCCATTTGCCGCTCGAGTGCATTTGATGCATTTGTGTGAGTGACTCAGATTGTTCGTGAGTGAACGAGTGAGTCTCTGTCTGCTGGGATTGGTGCATCCATGTGCATAACTACTTTGATGACAACAATGCAATCGATAGCAATCTCTATGTTTAGAAAGTCTCTCGTATGTGTTGCCTTAGGCAAATAGTTAAATATAATATATGGTCACACTAAGGAATTTTGGTTACGGAAGTATATAATATCTACCAAAGTAGCTACAAATGCTATCACTAACTCAATGCAATAAACGGTCACCCTTGTATATGGTAACCCTTATATGTATATTAACCTTTTTTATATCTGGAACCCAATGGAAATTCATGGTATAATGATCTGATCGAAATAGTTAAAACAGACAAAAGGAGCCTTCGCAAACCTTAAGTGGATATAGATATGCCAATTTGTCTGCCAGTATTTCAATCGGATCGCAGAGATCTCGTCATCCACAAGAGCTAGCTAAAAATATACAATTTTCCCTTTCCAGAACCTATCTTCAATATCATAAACGATAAACAACTCTTGTATTCGGATTTTGCATTACGGATATTCCCCAGTTGGTCATCTACGACTATACCCAACTTTAACGGATCTCTGCCAAATTTCATCAAAGCATGCCAATCATAAATTTAGATTTAATTTTCATTTTATACCAAGCATGTAAACAACTTTCTGATTTCATTAAAAAAAAAAAAAAACGTTTTAATTAAAATTAAAAAAAAAACAAGATGGTCTTCTTAATTCTGTTCGGTGTAACCGTCTTTATGGTAATAAAAATCTCTCTCTAGACAATAAGTTCTACAAATTTTGAAATGTTTTTCCTAGTAAAGCCCGGTTTGCTTCCTAACACTAGTGGAGATCGTATTCTAAGTTCATTTAACATTAGTAATACCTGGCAATAGGGTCAATTTTTTCAAATTTAAAAAGCCCTATTTTTTATAAATTTTGTATTTTCATAAGTTGTCCTTGGTTTTATTTTGTATATTTATAAGCTTGCTCCACTTTTGGCAAGAAATGGCACAAGGTGACACGATACCAACATTTAAGCTGGCCTTAGTGGGCGATGGAGGCACTGGAAAGTCAACGTTCGTCAAGCGCCACATGACCGGAGAGTTTGAGAAGCGTTACCTCGCCACAATGGGCGTAGAAGTTCATCCATTGAAATTTCACACGAGTCGTGGCCCATTGTGCTTTAACGTTTGGGATACGGCCGGACAGGAGAAATTTGGTGGCCTACGGGAAGGCTACTATATTCAGGCCCAATGCGCCCTTATCTTTTTCGATGTGACCGCACGCACCACCTATACATCGGTGCCCTACTGGTATCGGGACTTGATTCGCATCTGTGGCCGTATACCGATTGTCCTCTGTGGGAACAAGATCGACATCAAAAACAGCAAGATTAAGCCCAGACCATGCGATTTTTATTGTAAAAAGAATATGAAGGTGAGGAGAATTGCAAAGGGGAAGTATATAGAACTTGTATATGCATGTGTGTATTATATATGTATATAAATCGTATCTTTTATCTAGAGCTAGAGAAACCATCACCTAACCTGCAGTAACATAAAGCATTGTACTATGTTTCTATATTCTACTTTCAGTATTTTCCTATATCAGCCAAAACGAATCGCAATTTTGAGAAGCCCTTCCGCTGGTTGGCACGCGTATTGGTTGGTGATCCGCATCTGGAGTTCATTGTTATGCCAGCACTGCAGCCACCAGACGTTCACATGTCCAAGAGCTGTCAGCTCCAAATGGAGCTCGAACTGGAGCAGGCTGCCAATTTGCCTCCTGATGACGATGATGACGACCTATAGACTAAGCCGGAGCAAAGATAAATTCCGTATGTTTGACAAATTATATTTTTAGTAACAAAAACAAAATTAAATATTTGAAAACAGTATTGATATATCGTCGATTTTTTACTATATCAACTTGCTAATATTCTGTATACGTCTCACATGGCGGCCAATTAACTGGCTTATATAACAGCCATTGACGTAAGCGTGCAAAAAGAGAGCGAGACAAACAAATTTGCAAATGGCGTCATTTCAGCTAACTTTCTCTCTCTTTCTTTTTCTCGAAGTTTTTGGAATTTTTTTCTGTCAGCATCCTCGACTTGTGTTAAGCCATCTTTGTATTTGGGCCATTTTTATACAAATTTGTTTTGCTTTTTTTCCTTAAAGAAAATTATAAATAAAATATGTATGAAGCAAGGTTTTTTTTTTTTTTTGGTTCATTCCTTTCTTTTTTGGCTTTGACAAACGATTCATATGGCTGGCCAGTGCAAATCGCATGTGCTTGGCCATAATACTATTAGCTTATTTGATTAATGGCCAAATTGTAATCCCAGCTGTGACGAGCCCAAACTTGCGCTAAACTTAAAGCAAATTCCATGACCTTCAGATATCATTTATGTAACTTCTTTTACAGTATTTTCATTAAGAAACTGTAGATATGTACAAAACTTAATCCCGTATTTTCTTTGAAAATGTGAATAACGAGTATACTTAATAGTCATCTATAAATATGTATGCTTAAAGCTCTTTAGACAGCAATATTTTACGTTAACTCCTCCTGCTCTATAGCCTTTGCATAATTCTCGGAATTGCTTTTCGTTTTTTGTATTTGCAAACTACAAACTTTGCATAGGAATTCATAGACGAAAGTGTTCGTAGGCGTGGCAACAACTCGGGCGCTGCAAGTGCAAAAATATATTCAAATTGATTTTCAAGTTTTCCTTTACGCAGTTCTTGGCTGGTGTTTGCATCCATGCAGGAAATGCGCAATCGGAAGCGTTTATTCAGCGCCGATTTACTTGAAATTTATTCCACAAAAGACAAAATAAATAAGTGAAGCAGGTGGAACTGGAGATTGCAGCTTCTCTATAATTATATATACAGTGCTCACTCGTTAAGAATCAACGAAGAAAATAATCCAAGTAAAACGATTCACAGCTGAAACTTGATTAAGAATTATCTAAACTTAGCAATCTAACCTTTCCGATATTACGTTAGTCTAACTGTTCTAGCCAAGCCCAATATGTGGCCTAAGCGAACTTTATATGCACCAAGTTCAGCTGTTCAATTTCCAGTCAACTTCAACTTTACCTAACTTCAATACACTTAGCCAAACTTATCAGGGCACTCTCATATATTATATATTATATCTTCCACAGTGTGTTGTCTAATCCAGCGACTTTAGGCCTCACTTCAACCGAGTTGAACTCGTTGAGCCACACGTAAATCCTTCAATAGCGGCAGTTGAGAGCTCCGGTTGAATGCCATTGAGACAATGCAGCATCAAATAGCCATGCAGTTGCACAAATTCCCACACAGCCACAATGACTATACAGCTATACAACTACACATAGTACATATTCATACACATACCATAAATACATATGCATATACCTATACTTGAGCAAAATAATTGTCTATTGTGTGCGCTTATTTCGTCTTTTATATCTATTTCTATTTCTATTTTGTTGCTTTGTATCAAATTGCCATTGCCAGGCAACGAACTAAGCTATATAATTTATATATATATATATATATATATATATATATATATATATATATATATATATATATATATATATATTTAGTTGGTATGGAATATAAGCTAGTCGCTTGTGGATGCCGCTGGCCAAGCGCAACTGCTGCAAATAATCGCAATGCTGCATTGTGCGCCACAATAACAAAAGTCTTATGAAATTATAGCCAAAAGTGCAATGACAAATTACAACTAAATAAATTTCAAACAATAGGCACTATTTTGTTAATGATGCAGCATAATAGTAGTTTAGCATTGGTATATAATCTGATACTCTGTGAAGGTTTCACGCAGTTGAAGGATCTCTTGTAAAAAAATAATTGTTGTTATATTGTATCAAGTTCAAATCGAAGTGTTAAATCCCATACCTCAAACTATTTGTTTTTCTATTTAACTTCTTTGTTATTCTTTTGATTTTTATTTATTTTGAATAAATATGCAACATTTTCTATTAAATATAATATTATATAATATAAATATAATAAATATAATAAATATATAAATATAATAAATATGTAATATGTAATAATAAAAAAGGAAAATATTTTTTATTGTGTTCCAAAATAATTAATTTACTAATTAATTATTATTAATAATTATTTTTTTTTATATTTCCTAAAGGTGTCAATAATATTATATTTATAAATTTTTTGTGATACATATATTTATTATATTTAACAAAATAATAATAATAATAACTGCAATCAAAATTAAAATATATTTTATTATTTTATTTTGGACAAATAACCAACTAAAGTAATAATAATAAAAAAACCTATAAAATAAGTAAATAATTAAATTTACTAAAATATTTTAAACTAATCCTTTAAATATATAGATATTCTTTAAATATATCTACATATAAAGGCTGTAAATATTAGCTAAACAAAAAACCACAGCCATTTTTCTACGCTGGCATTTAGACGGAAAGAACCCGAATGAAATGTTAAATGTTCAGCGATTTTTGTTCTGAAGTGTCTGTTCATGCCGAGCTATTGTAACGTATTTTTTCCTACCACGCTCACACACACACACACACACACGTGTATTATACACTTTGAAAAATTATATAACCTTTTTCCTGCTGCGTTTGCATTTTTCATGCGCAAAGAAGAACTTTTGCTTAACAATACAAACGCGTAAAATATTTAAGTAGCAAACGGAGCGGCGGAACTAAAGGAGAAGGGAAAGCTAGGGGAAGCTTGGCATTGTGCGCGAGTAGCTCGCATATATGACCTTATTTGCGTATACGTAATATTCGCAGATTTTTTACTTGGCAAATGCACTAACCGCTGTTGGCAACTGCCATCAAATAAAACATGTTGCAATTGTTGCAATGGCAGGAGGGACTCAGCTTAATGGATTTGTAGCATGCCCCAAACTATCAAATATTTAGAAGGCAATAAACAAACTTTTTTCAAAACGAATTCACATTTGGCATATTGACAGCGTTAAATTAGGATGCGAAAGCCACAATTGGCAATAGCTACGCAGTATTAACAAAACAATTTGGAAATCCCAAGCAAATGTATATATATATGAATATGAAATACTAATCATCCTTTAATATATTGCATTCATAAAGCATAACATCCAGAAGAATCCAATTATATCGCTTTACAGCACTGGCAATTGGCATATTTAAAATTCTCACCTAGCTAGTTATCATAGTTTGCTCGATTTTGGCTTTTAGCTAAGCCAACATCATTTCCGCTTTGAGCTTTGTATTTGAATCCTTTCAAGCGAATTCAGCGACCTCAAATTATTGCCAGAAAGCATTTGGTAGCCACATTGCAGCATTTTGCAGCACTGGAAAATATCTCATAGAATTGCTATCAACGCTGACAGCAGGCAGCCAGCTGGTTGCCAGCCAAACTGGCAAAGAGGGCCCACGTTGAAGGCGGGCGGGACACTTGCCCTATAATCCATTCACTTACGTGCGGAAATTATTATAATTGCATTAGTTCAGAGGCAGAAAATTGAAATTGAAATACGTTAGACGGTAGCCAGGACGTCAGCCGGCACGAAGCAGGACGCGACAGGATGCTGACGGATGAGGCACGTCAGCTTCACTTTACGTAATGTGCACCAGGAGATGCAGAAAATGAACACACGGCATGCTAACGACGACATATTCTCTGCTTTGCCTTTTAAAGACTCTAATTTAATTAAAAAAGTAATTACATTTTTTTTTTGCATTTTTTTCTGTAGCAAAAGTCAATTGCTTATAATTTCCATTAGCTGAGCAAAAAATAACGGCAATGGAAGAAGTTGTGTATGTGTGTGTGTGTGAGGCACCTGATTTTACTGTATGTTCTTCAGGTACTTGGATACTCGTATACGTGTGTTGTTGTTGTCAAAGTTTTGACTGGCATTTCGTGCTTTGTGCAAAAACTCACTGGCAATTCGTGTGGGCTTTAATGACTGGCACAAAAATCAATAAAGCTAATGACTCTGATTCGCACGCCAATCGCTACTCATGAAGCTAAACAGCTGTCCATCGCTAATCTCTAATTTAAATAGTTTAAAACCTTTCTATAAATGAGTCGTAGGCAAGGATTAATCGTGCACCGATAAGTGCATGAGTAATAAAAATAGAATGCGTAATGGTTACATTACTTTTATATATTTCAAGAACTTTTTTGTTTTTCAATTTAAAACAAAAGAATATGGCCGCTGCTTTACTAAATTAAATTTAATTTTCTATCAACTTCAACTTCTAAATAAATAAATGAATATAAAATTCTTTTGCTTCAAGGCCATTATATAATCATTTCTGTCCATCTTCTTTCTCTCTTCACTGATTTTCGCTTTTATTACATCGCAAACAAATTTATCATTGTTTGCGATCGTAAAAAGAAAACATTCAACTGAATATTAAAGACTCGTTAAGGCAGCAAATGAAAATTCTACGTAAAGATACGTTTGAAACGGGACAAATGCAGAAACAAAATAAATAAAAGAAAATATAAACGAAAAACTCTTCAATATGGCAAAAATGTTATATGCGATCTGCATGCGATTGCCAGATTTCTGCGCAAAATATGCAAATATTTAAATGGCAGAAACGAAAAACTATTGTTCTCAAAACAAAAACGGGTTTATCAAGACTTTTTGGAAGAGTGAATACCCTATATATGCCCCTATATATTATACTATCTGATATCTTATTACAAAGAATAGCATCGTAAATAATCACATTGAGCAAAATTTAATTATATTAAAATATGTAGTTAAACCTCATGACTGTTGCTTTATGAACCATGGGATTTATATTAAATAGAGTATTCGTGTATAACACAGAGCTATTTACGATTTTACCATACTTTAGGCAGTATAGCCCACATTCCTAGCCAACTAGTAACGCCCTTCGTGAGCGTATAAAATTGTCTACCCAGTAGTAAAAAGTCAGTTGGCATGCAACCCGTGCAAGCAATCAGAAAAATATAAATTTTCGTAGTTAAAATTCTACCGAGCTACCCAAAAAATGCACACGGCATAGACTATTCGGCCATGTTTGCAAATGAAAATAAAACGGGCAAAAGAACAAAATATGATAAAGTAAATAAAAGAAATGGAGCAATTTTTGTTGTTGCCTTTAAAATTTTTAAAGCTTAATCCAGAAATATTTTTCGTATTTTTACTATTTTATTTATTACTTTAATGTGTTTAAAATCTTAATTTAGCTTTAAACTTAAGATTCTAGAGCTATTTTCAGCATTCTCAAATAAAATAGATACAAATTTATATAAATTGAAAAACTAATTTAAAGAAAATATAAGATTAACAATTTTCGAGTTGTTTGAAAATCAAATTCATAAAAATTAATATAAGGATATGTTTGAATATACATATCTAAACAGAGTATTTTATTATTAAAATTTTAATTAGACGAAATTTTTTTTTAATTTAATTTAATTAAAATTGTATTTATAAAACACTCAGTACCCAATTTAATAAATTAAGAGAGCCGCCGTAAAAATAACGCTTTGCCAGCTCTTATATTATTAAAGATCCCCCCTCTCGTATAATATTCAAATTCTGATACTACTTTCTTGACTCGGTAGACATGTTTGAGAGTACCCTTTAGACCCTCTCGGAATAGTAACAACTGGACCACATATAATTAGAAAAGTTTCTCACTCGACGCAGTGCTGTGTCCTGTGCGATGGAGATTGGCCCCATAGAATTCGAGAAAAACTTCTGCGTTTCACTTACTCGTTATTGTCTATGGCTCTTGGGAATTTGCTTTGGGTTGGGTTGGTTCTCTTTTGGTTATGGCCAACAGTTCGTTGGAGATTAGAGAAGGGAGAGCAAGGGACGTTTGCAAATTGCTGTGGTCAATGGCAGTGCAAACTACTTGATTCGACGCGCATCGAATGCACAATGGAAATGTGAATAGAATGGTCTGTTCAAATGCAAAGATTTCAATTATTGTGCAAAAACGTTATTTGGAACTAATCAGTGAAGTGTGAAAGGCAAGTGCTGCAAGGGAGGGCAACTTATTGAATAGCATTTGGGTCATAAGTGGAATCAATTTTACATTTAAGTGAAGTAAATATTTAGAGGGAAGAACCTAAATACTGAGGCTTAAATTCATTTTGCTATATGCTAATTAAAGTTCCGGCTTATACTTTAAGTACATATAGAAAACCTCAAACATATATTTTCACATTTAGTTAAGCTGATCAACTTAATCAAGCTGACAGCTTAACACGTTTTCAGCAACTGGGACGAGTTCTGAATACAAATGGGTTTTTTCTTCTGTGCCACACGTGTGGTAAATGCTCTAAAATATTTTCGCTGGAAATCAAAACTCGGCTTAAGATACCCTGCATAGAACAATGGTCAGTTTGCATATTGATGAGGTGGTCTGATAGTGTACACGGCGCACACATCGCAGGACAAAGGACACGTGCTGCCAACAATAACAACAAGTGTAGACACGCTGTGTGTGTGTGTGTGTGTGTATGTGTGTATGTGTAAGTGTGTGCGGGCCATTAGATAAGTGCAACAATAGCAATGCATTTGGACTGGGCGTCGCCAGCTGACTTTGCTTCAAGTGTGTGACTAAGTACAATAACAAAATTGTGAGGCAAACGAATCGATAGGACCAGCCGCTATGCCGCCCCACGCAGAGCCAAGCACGCTGTTGTAGTCCTTGTTGTTGTTGTTGTTGCTGTTACCATTAAAGTGCCGCTGGAGGTGGACGGTGGTGCAATAAAAGTTTTGACTGCGCTGCGCTGATGTAATACCGCAAGACAATCTGCCTTTGCACGTCATATAGCCAAACAGAAACAACAACTAAAGATATTAAAAGCCGGTAGAACACAAAATACCTCAGTCGCTCTCTTTGCAGCGTGAGAGAGAAAGAGAGAGAGAGGGGGGGAGGAGAGAGCTCTACACCTTTGGCTTATGCGCATGCGCGCGCGTTTTCTCTCTCGCTCTCACTCTTCCTCTTTCCAACAGCTGTAACGGGAAGCGTCAGCAAAAAGAAGGCATTGCTAACTTTTCAATGCTCGTAATTTGATGAATCAGCTGTTCTGCAAAGCGCACCCCACTCAACCCTTACCTGTCCCTTTGCAAAACCGTAACTGGAAAGCCAGGCGACGTTCTTGTGTTTCGTGCTTGTATTCTTTTGCTTGTGTTCGCTGCCTTGTCGCCGGTTGGCTCTGCCCGGCCGGTCCGCTAGCTAATGGTGCTTCGTCGTGGTACACTTCCTTCAAGCCACATAGACTACACCACATGGCTATTGATTTTTTTTCTCGTATTTTTCCGTCCCGTCTGTCTGTCCCAATGCTGACGCGTCTGGTGTTGAGCGTAATGTACATTAATTTATTCTATGCCAAGCCGAATTTTTTATTATTTTTTTCATTCCATATTTCACTTTTGCATTGCATGTTTGCTTACAGCCAACTCCATTTCACGACACTCCCAAGAATTGTCACTGAGAGCTGGTAAAATTATATATGGTACATAAAAATGGAAATTTGTGTCGCTTTGTGTTCACTCAACTGCAGCTTTAGCAGTTAGAAAAATGTCAAATATATAATGTCGTGTCTTTTATCCTTTCAAAATAACAAGTTTCTCGGAAATTTAATTTCTAAATAGTTATCTTATTAATTTCATTTCATTTTTAATTGAAATATATTAATATTTTAATCAAATGAGATAATCTACTTTCGTTTGACAATAATTCCGAATATTAAAAATATAGATGTAATATTTTAATCAAATGAGATAATCTGCTTTCGTTTTACAATAATTCAGAATATTAAAAATATATATGTAATGGATAATCATATTTAATATCCCCTAGCAATTTCTTGACCGCAATTTCATTAAATCAAAAATAATCCCATGATATAATCCCTCAGCAGTGCAACACCCTCTCGAGCAGCCATAAATTCAATTCAGTCACCCCCATTTGGTCTGCACCCTTCATCTTCGAGTGCACCCTTCGTCATCCTTCGTCGCGCCAGTGGGTATGCAATAAAAATCTGTCTCACATAAATCAAGCGACTTGCACAGAACTCCGCAATATAAATAAATAAAAAGAGGCGCTCTATGTATGTGGGTTAAGAAATTGCAATTTAGGAGCCGACAAAGCTATTTTTTAACTTATATTTAGCAACTGCAACTTGGAGATAGCGAAATGGCTTAAAATACAAAGAATCTTTGGCATGGCAAACCAATTTCTTAGCATTTTATGCAGTTCATTGCAATAAAAATTTATTGGTCGATGATTCCATTAAGAGGATTTAATGATTTAATGATTTAATGATATTCTGTAAGCTGACTTTTCTTGATTCTCATTCGTAGAACCTTTCCACATAGAATATCTTCGGTTGTTGATATATTTACTTCAATGTTACTCAAATATGGATATTATTTATTTTATTTTACACATTATCACTCAAAACAGTAGAGCATATCTAGTCTGAAATTTTAAAACTACAAATTTAACAGAATTAAATAAAAACTTAATACTTTCAAGTTACAATATAATAGAATAATGTTTTCATATGAGCTAAACTACATAAACTATACTGTATGATCCATATATATGTATTTAAGGATATATGTATGTACCTTGTCAACCGGCATTGATGGGCACGCTCTGCACAGATTCCAGAATGAGCCAATCATAGGGAAATGCTTTTATTGTTGTCGAACCCAATGATCAAAATACAAATTAAATAAACACGCGCGCGTTTACTTCTTTTAATAATTTATATTAATATTTATGTGAACTGTCCGCGTTGTCAACTTTTAGAGGCGCAACAACCGCAACTAACACATACACAGAGTAACACACGCGTAACAGTCGCTCGCTCGCTCGCTATCCTTCTCTCTCTCTCTCACTCACTCTCTCTCTCTCTCTCTCTCTCTATCGCTCTTCCTCACTCTCTATACGCACACGCACCTATTAAATGCGTTGCGAAGAAAGTGCGTTTGTGTTTGTCAAGTTTTCGGTTTTAGTTGCTGTCTTTCTTTTTTGAGTGTCTTATGGCCCGCAACTGTGGGAGGGAGAAGAAAACGGGAAAAGTGTAAGCGGAGAGTGCGTTAGAAGTATTGCATACCAGTAGGCGACAGCAAGTGCCGTTATAATGATGATCTCATACACACGCAAACAGCCGCACACAAGCACTCACACACACACAAACACCATATTTTTATACGCCTAGGCGCTCACAATGAGACCCACACACACAAACGTCACACAATTGAGCCAATTAATGTATAATTTACAAAGTTCGCATGTGTGTATACGTTGCCTTTCCGGCCAACTTTAGCTATTTTATATTAAATTTTGTATTTCACGCACAGAAATAGCTATAAAGACCTCTTCCCTTCCTCAAACCGTCAACCAACAAATCGATATCTATTTTTCGTGACAGCCGTGTGGTATGCAATACTCTTCTTTTGCCGCTTATTTAACTTTTCTTCTTTTTTTGTATTATTTGTTTTTGCTGCACTAATTCGCCGTTAGTGGGCAGTGAAGCGCAACATTTGCCGTTTACTTCAGTTGCCACTGCAAAAATTTACTTAACACTGAACACACATTTTTTGCTTTCAATGCAACGTTGGTGTCGCTGCTGCTGCTGCTGCTGCTTATAGTGGGCCAAATAAAAATTTCTTCGTTTTACCGCTAACGTTTACAACTCGACGACGTTACGTACACGACTGAGCGGAAATCGTGTTGCAAATTGCCATCGGCTGTATACGAATGACGGTAGAAGAACGCCGTCAAGCCACCCAATTGAAGCCAAAGCGTCGGCGTTGGAGTTGACGCAGCGCTTGGAAGTTGTGCAGCAACGCGACCGGGGGTACTGTCTTTCAGGCAGCTGTTGTGTACCGCTCACTGGAAAGCTGCATATCACTATTAAAGTAAACATATGTTACACAGCCAGAGGCGTACCATACACATTTTACAAAATCAAATATATTAAATGACTACAACATTTGATATTCCTTGCTTATGGCAAATGTATTCCCATTTTATGAACGCAATAACCGCATCCATATTTCGAACCTTACTTCTAACTATCTGGCAACGCTGCTCAATTCGCGCTTATGTGCAGCCGAAACAGCTGAAACTATCGATACGTAGTAATATTAATATATCGAGTATTTTCATATCAGCGGCACAACAAACTATGGAGTTGAACTGGGAAGTTGTTTTTTGTGTGGGCATAGCGGTATTAATACATATTCTGATAATAATATTTGTCATGGGCAAGCGGCCAAAAAGCATTGTGGGCCGTCACGTGGTAATCACCGGCGGATCCAAGGGCATCGGCCTCTGCCTGGCCGTCGAATGTGCTATGAAAGGAGCCAATGTCACAGTCATCGCCCGCGACGAGAAAACGTTGAGTAAGTGGAAAACCAGAAAAACAAGCTGTATAAATTTCCCTGCTTAACGACTCTCTCCCTCTCTCCTTTACGGCCTGTCTGCACAGGTGGCGCTGTGGCTTTAATGGAGGTCGTCCGCCAGCGACCAGATCAAAAATTCCAATATCGTAGCTTGGACATTGGCGGCGACTATGATAAAGTGGCCAGCGTACTAAGCGAGCTGGAGGAGAACACGGGCAACATCTATGCGCTGATCAATTGTGCCGGAATGGCAATATGCGGGGTGTTCGAAGAGGTGGCTGTGGCGGATGTGCACAAACTGATGAACGTTAACTTCTTTGGCAGCTACAATTGCACACGCTACGTACTACCCAAAATGAAGAAAGCTGGGGAGGGCATCATTGTGCTCACCTCCTCGCAGGCAGCCATGTTTGGCATCTACGGTTATGGACCTTACTCCGCCAGCAAATACGCGCTGCGCGCCATGGCGGAGACAATTGCAATGGAGTCGCGCGTCCATGGTGTTTCAGTTACATTAGCTCTGCCCTGCGACACGAATACGCCGGGATTTGAGGAAGAAGAGAAGTCAAAACCCCGCGAAACAAAAATAATTTCCGGTGGTGGCGGACTTCTGGAGCCTGAGGTTATGGCCAAGGCCATACTCAAAGATGCTCTAGTGAGATGAGACTAATGTACATAATTTATATGGAATTAACTTTCGGATCTTCCACAGCTAGGCAATTTTATATCCACGGTGGGAGCTGAAAGTTGGCTGATTACCATGCTGGCCGGCGGCTTGTTGCCTTGGGATGGATTTTTCACAAATCTGCTGCACGCTTTTGTAATTGGACCAGTGCGTCTTTTCGGCTATGGCCTGCACAAATACTTCAACAGCATTATACGCAAATGCGCCAGAGAAGATTCTGCTAAGAAAACAGATGACAAGGAAGCGGATAATGCGAAAGGCGTAGCTCAGTGACATCCAGGAAGAACCTATTGACTATCTGTGTCTTTTATTCCATGCTAAGCAGTACAAATGCAAATGCCTTCTGTCCTTAACGAATAATTCCCAAAGCCTTAAACCAAATTCAGATTGTATTACAAACTATTCCATTTCTATTTAATTGATATTTTAATTTAAAACGTTTCTTACTTAATAATGTATTTGTGTTGATTTCTTAAGAATAAACAAACCAACTACTTAGTTTGATTTCCATTTATATATCAAGAAATATACATACTATATAATCAACATACGTTTTGTATTGCTAAGCATATCAAAAATTAGGCTAATTTGACATGAAAATGCGGTAGCCTTACGATAAGATAAGAAATATATGTAAGTAGGCAACTCGCTTTATCATTCGAATGTGTTCTTTCCACAGTGACGCATTATCTTCCATATACAAAGGCATACATAGAAAAAGGCATAAATAATGTTCAATTATTAATTTTTATATAAATCAGCTGTGAAATATTTATAGCTTATCATTTTTTAAAAAGACGCGGTGATTTTCCCTCTAAACGCTTTTCCATCGAGCATTTTTGCGTTATTTTAGCAATTTGCGCACTTCAGCAATTCAAAAAGCTAAACAATTTCGATAAATTTGACTATCGTCTTACTATCATCACTAAAAATAAGAGTTCTGGCGATGTAAGGAGGTGTTTTATATTGATTAGTGCGAAAACGTGTAAATTTAATTATAGAAAACGATAATTAATATGTATATTTTAAGCAATATCTTAACTAATGTGGTAACAAGTGCGTGCCCTTGAAATTTGCGTAGTTATATTGCAAAACACGCAATGAAATTTTGCCATCGTCAGCGCCTCAGTATTAGTGATGCCACAAGTGGTGTGAAATAGTTAGAACTGTTTAAATAGCTAAATACTTCGAATATTTTAATTATAAAATATAAATAAATATTTATTAAATGCAAGGCAATATATATATATTCAGATGATCCATATAACACAATGTGTTTATTAACGCTAATATGTTGCCACGCAAACAGCTATATACAGCTCAATAATAGCCAACAACGCAGCACAGTTAATGCCGTTGTTTGTGCGGAATAAATTATACAAGTTGGAAAATAGATATATAGATATATACAAAACTTTTTTAGCTTGTTAAAAAAGATGTAAAAGAAAATCAATGCCAACAAGTGGAACTATTTACAAATAAATTAAAATAATTTTAAAACATTGTTTATGTTGTTAGTGCTGCAATTAATACCCATTTAGAAAATTGTATAAATAAACGATTTGTATAAGTGAACAAAGTGGGATCGAGACTATTAAATACCCTGTATGATAGTCAGCAATGTGAATTAATTTCTTACGTTTTCAAAGTTATATATAAAGTTAATAAAGTGATTTGGGCTTCATATGCATACTACACATTATTACGGTTGCAGGGTATTAACGACTGCTCAACACAATGAAACGGTCAATTGATTGTCGGTCGTTCGTTTGGTCGGTCAGCTGCTCACTTGCCTTTCATTTATTATTGTTCTCCCTGTCACTTTTGCAAAAACAATTATATATGTGCGTACGTAAACGACTTCTTGTCCGCCTTCGTGTATACGTACTGTAATTCGATATAAATATACAATTAATTAAAACTAAGGCAAGATGTCGTTGATGTTTGCTTGGCGACTTTGCTTATCATTTTACTACGTTTTGCACCTTACGTGTGTCATAACGTCATTAACAACAACAACAGCAACTGCGTCCACAGCTATAGCGGTCATTTATGTGTCCCACGTAACGAACGTGCTTACGTTGTTACAGTCACACTTACCGTTAAGAATGTTTGGTTGCAAGAGCTTTAATTGCGTTCTTGACTATAAATTCATAATATATATTATGCAAATATTTACACACATACTTATTTTTATCATCATCTCAAAAACAAATATTTATAAATTTCTGTCTGAAAGCAGAGATAAAACGCGGGCGAATGACTATAGCAAGCAAACTGATTTATTCTATAGAAATGTAAAGAACTCAGAGTAAAGTACAGTATAGAAAACAGCGCTCTTTAAGATATCGTTTTTTTCAGGGGGTTCATTTTGTTATAAACAAAAGTGAGAAGAAAAAGAACAGCTCACAATTTGAGTCTTAATGGAAAAACATAAAAAACTAAAACGGATCAATTTGCAATGCATATTTGAGACAGTAAAATATAATAATAAATTTATATTAGAGAGAATAATAAGGGAAAATGAATGTATAAAGAGATAGTAATATAGCATGAATTATAAAACACAGTTAATGCACTTAGCTATTTACACAAACTAATATAAATCTTGTTATTATTGTTGATACAGCTATGCAAAGGAATTGCTT
The DNA here is from genome assembly GCA_037075325.1 of Drosophila mayaguana. NCBI lineage: Eukaryota > Metazoa > Arthropoda > Insecta > Diptera > Drosophilidae > Drosophila > Drosophila mayaguana. The sequence goes on along the minus strand of JBAMCG010000037.1, from coordinate 8,925,619 downwards.
GTTTATTAACGAAAAATGTTAAATATAGAACAGACACTCAGTTGTACATGTGTCTATCTATCTATAAATGTGCCTACATAGTATTAAAAATCTTTAAATTTCGCATGTCGGCAGTTGGTCACGTATGGGATCTAAGTGGCCTGATATACTCTATAAGAAAGTAGACTGATATTGTATATTGTATATAAATGAAGAACTATGTAAGGCATGGGCTTTAGTTATGAAATGATATATGAAACCACTTCGAATTCAAAGTAAAAGCAGCACTTTTGAATATTTTACAAATTAAAATATTTTTTGAGGCATGTTTAAAATGCTATAATACGAATAATAAACACTGAGATGGTTTGAGAATATCTGTACAAATATCTGCTAACTATAATTTGCATTATGTTAATAAACTAGTATATCAAAGTAACATAAACCGTGCAGTATCTATAAACATTAAGAGATTATGTTAGGCATGCAGAAAAGTGTGCACTGCTATAATCTATCTATTTAATAATTATTACACCATAGATAGTCAAACAATACTGTTATTCATGTTACAAGTAAACTAATAAGTTAATTCATAAGAGTGTTGGGTTGTTTTCCTAAGAGTAAACACGATTCGTGTGGACAAACGTTTGCCAATTTGGCACTTATTTTTATCTAATCAATAGTTTCGTCAGTCCCTACTGACGTCGCCGTGGCCATTATACAATAAATTTATGCCAAGTGTACGAATATATGTATGCCGTTTTTCGTGAGAGAACAATGCTGTATTACCTTTATGTTTGGCTTTTGTGAACTACCTTGGGCTGACCATATCAGCGACTTCTGACGCAGACTGTGTGCGCTTATCTAGACAGCCAACTGGGCTGTTGTGTGCGAACTGATTTGGTAGTTTTTTCTCTGCCAGATTTGTTAATACAACGCAGACTTGTCGCTGATATCGTATGCATGTATATTTGGCATACACAAATAGAGCGGCGAGAACACTTGTTCACTGATTAATTATTTGGTTGACTCTTGTTTCAAGCAAATCCAACTCATTACTTTGCAGCAAGCCGGACGAAACGGATACGTGAAACCCACAAAAAGCGTTGGATGCAGCTGGAGTAGAAGATACAGTCGACTACACGCTGACACACTTGCCCAAAGATGTCACAAAATCAATCATATTTCTGGCAAACGACCAGGCACAATGTATATCTAAAGCGATCCGCCAAATGGCACATGGCAATGGCCTTGATGGTGGTGCTTACATTCTCGACCATATGTGCGGCCGAATCCAATCCAGATGGCGATGAGAATGCCATAATTGCCGACAATCAGCAGGTAAGTGAACTTGAATATGCTTTGTCAAAGAACAACTTACGAAATATTTAATTTCTAATCAATTTCGAATTTCGCCACAGAATGTTGAAGATGATCAATCGATAATTAAATTAGTTTCGGAATCAAATGGAATACTGGAAAAACAATTGGATATTGAGCCGGAAAGGGAGAAGAAAATCAAGGGCAGTTTTATCGATGCGTTTACCGCATCGATCTCTGTTATATTATTGACAGAGCTAGGTGATAAGACTTTCTTTATTGCTGCCATAATGGCAATGCGCCATCCTCGTTTGATTGTCTTCTTCGGTGCTATTACCGCATTGGCTCTCATGACGGTTCTCTCATGCGTATTTGGCATGGCAGCAAACTTTATTCCTAAGGTAGATATATCTCTGCGGTCTTATCTAAAGTTACATGCATGTATCTAGTTAACTTGCTTATCTTTCGGCAGATTTATACGTATTATATATCTACTGCATTATTTTTAATATTTGGCCTAAAAATGTTGTATGATGGCTACAAAATGAAGCCGACTGATGCCCAAGAGGAGCTCGAGGAGGTGCAAAGTGATTTGCGTAAACGCGAAGATGAGGTAAGTCAAGACAGATCATTTGATTTTATAGCTATAATAAACAAAATATTACTGTAGCTGTGACTGTAGTTCGTAAACGCAAAAACACAAATTTTGTATTTACTTTTTAAACACCAACGCTTTGTTAACAATTGACTTTAATTTTATTGTGCTTATTGTAAATAGCTGCGCTTTATTGGTTGTACCTAATGATTGGCAATATATCTTTTTAAATATATATATTTAGTTTCGAATGAATAACAATAACAACAACAACAACAATAAGAAGAAGACGAGGCGATCACTTCATTTGCTCGTTTGCCATGTAAAAAGCTTTAGTTTATTAGTGAACACCTTTGTAGTCGTAACTCATTTTGCCTCTATGTCACAAACAAAAAAAAAAACATATCGAAGATATTAAAACTAATTGATTGCGAAGCTCTCCTATTTCGTACTGTAATTATAGCTAAATTGCATGCTAATTGTGCGACCCAATCATAATAATTTACTAATCATTTCGGATTTGAAAAAAACCCCAATCTAACAACGAGTCTTAAATCAAGTTGTGTCAAGCTGTTGGGGCAAATGAATCACTGACATTGCAACACAATGTGGGCGTGTCATCAGGATAAAACGATTGCTTGCCATTAATCAATCTCATTCACTTGCAATTTTTAGTTGAATTTAAAGCTGAATTTTGTTGAGCCACATACATACAAATATATATAATATATACATACATATATATCAATTTATTATTTTTATATGAACTATGCTCCTAAACACACACATTCGCCTATGTGACTAATTGCACGTCGCAGTGTAAAGAAGATTGAAAATACAAAATGAACAAACAATTAACCAAACAATTTCAAGTCTTAAAATAAACCGCATAACCGCAAAGACCAGTTTACCAGAATAAAAACGAAAACAAATTTATTTTGTGATTTGTCTACAAAACTTAGCTAATGTAAAATTTAATTATTCTTTCTTTCAAAACTCCACATAAAAAAATATAACCATAAACCTGTGTTAAACCCCGAATTATTATCTCGAAATGAACAACAACGAACCAAAAAAAAAAACAAAAAACTCTTAGCTAATGCGCATAGCGACTCGCAAATATGAGGATTCGGATGCGAAGCGTAAGAATAGCAACTCGGACAAGGAGGATGCCAGCGAACAGCCGCTCATCCACGGACGCCAGGCGAGCCTGTTGCCCAAATCGAGCTCGGTCAACAGCTCTGAGATGCAGCATCGTCAGCGCAAACCCACCAATACCAACAACAACAACAATAACAATACCGCCAATAATTCAACTAGTGATAAGCAAAAGAGCTGTGATAAGACTGGCAACGATGTGGACTATCACAACACCGAGGTGCTGCTCAAGGATGGAGGACGTGTGGTCGAACAACTGAAGATGACCACGTTCCATAATAGTCCGACGCACTCGGCATCCATTGCCTCATCGAACCAGACCGAACAAACCCATTGTGATTATCCCCGCAACAACAGCAACCCCAATGCGACCGTTGACCCCGACTCGGAACTGGAGGCGGCTGAGCCACGTGCTCCACTAGCTGGACACGAAAGCATGTATAGCGTTGACAGCGAGGAGGGCGCGCTCAAAGCACGGGTTAGAGATCGAGCAACAATGTTTACAGCTGTTGTTTCATCTACGTTTCACCTGCTTTTTCAAAACAATCAGCAACAAAAGAAAAACCCCAAAACAAAATTATACACCAACACACACCAATACACACCTACACACACACTCATTGAGCGTTTTATTTGATCGCTTATTCTTTATAATTGAATAACACACGCCACGTTGCTAGCGGTTAACGGTATTCGTCATTCGATACTTGGCTTTGTTTCATACTCATTGCATTCATTCATTGTTGCAACTAGGTTATGCCATTGCCATAACGTTCCAGCACAGACACACACACGCGCACACTCACACTCACACTCACAGTTACAAATGTATAAATGCATGTGTTGTTCCCCATTACGTTTAGTTTTGAAGTGATCGTTTGTAATAATTTCCCTCTGAGATATACATAAATATTTGTTTTTCTTTTTCTATTCAAATTTTTCTATATTCAATTGTGCAAGTTCGTTTTGACGTTATTTCCTCCTTTGTTTATCTTTTGCACACATACGTCTCATCCGCCAAAAAGTGACTCGATTAGCATTTTAACATTGAGCTCTACATTTTCGACTTGCAGCTGGATCGTGATGTTAATACTGCGCTGGTGCATGACGCGGAGAGCGGCCGTCGCAGCAAGGTGCAACGCCGAGGCGCCACCTATTTTACAATGCGCATCTTTGCCCAGGCCTTCACGATGACCTTTCTTGCCGAATGGGGCGATCGTTCGCAATTGACAACTATCATTCTGGCTGCCAGCAAGGTGAGTCTTTTACCTACTAAATTCAACTGTCCCAAGATATCATGGAATATCAAGTTTTGCACTTACATTACTAATTAGCTACGATTTGGTATTCCAACTTCCAATTTTAAATGCTTCAGTTTCATTTCCAAACGTCCCTGCTCCACATCCAACCATTCCAACTTTTTAAACACTCTCACTTGTTCCATTTCCAGTCGTTTCAATAACATCACTAATCAACCTCTCTTGTCTCTTGCAGGACGTCTATGGCGTGATTGTTGGCGGCATTCTTGGCCATTGCATTTGCACTGGTTTGGCTGTGATTGGTGGTCGCCTGGTGGCCTCCAAAATCTCGGTGCGCACTGTCACCATCGTGGGCGGCATTGTATTCATTGGCTTTGCGGTTTATGCGGTGCTCATGCCGCCCGATGATCTAGTTACCAACTAATCATCGATATTCGCCTGTTGTTTGTTGAGGACTCCCCCACTTCCCGTAACAAGAGGATATATGAATTTAAGCTGCAGTTATCGAGGAGCAACAGGCACTATCTACTAGTATTTCTGTTCATTTTTGTAAATTGATGCACTTTGTAGCGAGAGAGCGCCGCTAGCTAACAGAAAGTGCCTTCAGTGCTTATCGCTTTAGCCATGACAAACAAATTTAGTTGCCAAAAAAAGAAAAAAAAAAAAAGTATATACATTTTTCTACTAGGTCTTTAAACAATTAATAATTTCCTTGATTTAAGTATTAAAGTTTTCCCTGTTGTACATACGCGTGCTTGTTAATTATGTTGCCTAAGCTCCTCTTAATTAGCTCATTTAAATTCCTAATTTATGTAGCAAAGTTTACTTAAAAATGTTGAAAAAAGAAAGAATTAAATATGTTTATAGATTTTACGAAATCTTGATACAGAAAATCGTAAAAGAGCAAACTAAAACGTTTTAATTTGTGTGGGGAATTTTTTACAGAACTTGCTTGACTAAAATGTTAAAGAGCTGTTATTAACACGATCTGCAATCGAACCTGTTAAAGTTAACAGCGCACTCTTTGAGGCGATGTTCCTTGTTAATGAGAGTGATTGGAAGACCTTAAAGCAAAATACTTACAGAAAGGATTATAAACGGAATATAAGGTTTGTTCATATAATTTATTTTACAAATACGATTAAACGCTTTTAAGGTACTTGTGCTTATTCGAGACGAAATTTGGTTAGGGATTATAAGATAACAAGAGTCGAATACACACACATGCTTACTTTTGCACTGGCATAGTTGACACGAGCCTTAAGTGGTTGGGCGTGGCATTTCACTTCATTGTCTTGGGATCACGATAGATGCCCGTGAACAAAACAGCGTTCGACTTGTGATCATAGATCAGGAAGACGAACGGATGATTACACTCGAATTTAGTTGGCTCCACAGGCCGGGCCGATCGGAAGCTAACCAAGACTGTAGCCGCCGCCGCTGTACTGCCCTCCTCATCGACCTTGATTTTGGCCATGTGCTTGGCGTCGCCAAACGACAGTTGCTGCTCGGTGCTGAAGTCGTTGAAACTGGCGGTAGAACGGAAAATCTCCTTGATGCCCAGTTGATCCAGGATCTGAAAAGAGTTAATAGCTTTAGATAGTGACAGGCGACAAGGCATTGGGCTGGTCCGCTTACCGGCAAGAGTTCCAGACGCTGCTCGAACTCAAATTTGGGCAGCGACACTTCGATTTCGCGCATCGAAGCTTCCCTCAGAGACGCGTCTAACGTGTCGGCATTTAGCTTGGACAGCACCTGTTCCAGTGCATCATTGTTGAAGGCTGGCAATATGATGACCATAGATATATCAGAATTCTCATCGTCCTCCTTCATCGAAGTCTTGTACGGCAGCTGCAGAACGTGGGCGCCTAGGCGCTCATCCGGATGCAGCAGGAAGTTGCCCTTCTGCTTCATCATGGGCACAAACGAATACTTCTCGCTGGACGTATAGAAGGGCATTTGTTGGGTCTTGTCCGCATTGAAGCGGCTGGTCCACTGGCCCTTGAAGTAGGCAGCATTGGCCAGCACCAGTTGAGTTTGGGAATCGATATCGCCAGAGGCAATCATGTCCTTGATCTGATCGTGTGTGACATTGGCAATCCATGCGTTGATCTGCTGACGCGTTTGCTCCACATTATCCTTGATGTTCAGCTGAACAATTTCATCGTGCAAACGCGAGTCCAGACAATCGGCCAGCTTGATGTGTTCGTCAAAGTACAGACGATCAGCGGAAGCGAACTCCAGTGGCATCTCCTTGGTGCGCACCTCTCGCAACTTCTTCTCAGTGCGATAGGCACTGCGCACCGCCTCCTTGTTGGGCGCCCAGTTCAAGCGCAGCACATTGGCCAGCTCCTTCTCCGACTCGCCGGTGGCACCGAAATACGCCAATAGCAGGGCATGGTAGGTGCTGTAGGGTGAGAAGAACACATTCTCATTGGGCGTCGCCTTCCGTATGGCGTCCAGCATGGCCACCGAGAACTCCTGCTGGCCGCGATACAAATCGTGGCGCAGTGACGACATGCTGGCATCGGTTGCTGTGCCACACAATTCGGCGTTGAGCAACGCCGGCAGCACCAGCATCATCAGTGATAAAAGCACCTTCATTCTCTGTCGATATACAATTTGAGAGAGTTTGGGATTAGCAACCTTCGCCTTGTCAAATACTACGTGAGTGGATTCAATACCATGGCCTTGCCGGATATTATTTATAGCCATTATTAATTTGTTGGAATTTTAATAATGCCTTGAAGGAGGTACATCGACACTAGAAACAATATTTTTCAAACACATACTTGTTTTTTTGGCCAGATATGTTTTTAGCTAAAAAATAACTTTATCAGTTTTTCAATATAAATTTCTCAATTAATTTATATTTATGTACTTTTAAATTGGCATGGATTTCAAATCGAGAAATGACTGTATGAGTATATCATTTTTATTTGCGTAAAATATTATCCACTTGATGCCTAGAGCATGACAAACATGTAGATATATTTATTCAGTTATTTTTTAGCTATCTATGCATGTATTTTTTCTATATATAATATATAATTTTAAACTTGAAAAATAACTTTATTAATCCCAATTCAGGTTTTTCAATTCAGTTTTAATTTCAATCAATCGAAACTAATTTTAATCTGTAAAAAATTGCTATTTCCACTTGAGATGATGACATATGCAGTTAATACTTTGCATTTTGGGTTTTTTTCTTTCATTTCTATTTTTGTTCCTTGCCAAGGTTAAGCCTACAAATTAAATCGTTTCCCTTGTTAATTTCATGGCACTGCTGCTATTTAATGGCATTTCGAATGTTTACAAAGCAGATCAAATGGCTGGCAAGTCAGTGACAGCTGACATGATCATGGGAAAAACGTGCCTCGATAATGCCGTTTAGTATTCGTCACGTATAAAGATCGTTTGGCTATAAAGGCGTCTTAATTTATGCAAACAGCTAAATGCCGGCAAATTCATGCCTCATACGATTTCAGGTTATTAAAAAAACCCTTCAAGCTAGCTGATTCATCCACGGAGATGCTCCCCAAGCAGCGACAGCTAATTTATCTCAATCGCACTTTCAGCCAATTGCAACATCCCGCTCTCAAGCTGACGGCCGGAAAGTGAAAGTTGGTCTGCAAGCGAATTCGCAACAACAACTGTTGTTGTTGTTATTATTGTTGTTGTTATTGCACTCGGCAGAGCATAAAAAAGAGAACGACTTTGTCTTTTCGCCGTGCTTTCGCAGCTGACTGCGCGACGTCATAGTTGCGTGATTTGCCGACGCAATGAAAAAACAAAAAAAAAAAAGGAGAAAAAACCCACATAAAAACAGAAAATTAACATTTTCAAAAACCAGTTTAAATCCACACAGTTGTGTGCACTTTTAAAAATATGTATATGTATACGTGATTCATAAATTGTTAACATTTCAACGCTTACGCGCTCTTCTTTGACCCTGTATTGGCGATTTTGTAATTGGTTTTGTTTTCTCTCTCTCTCTCTCTCCCTCACCCTTACCATTGCTCTGTTTGGCTTTTGCGCGCAGTTTACCAACACAGGCATAGCCTCCACTTACGCCTGCGCTGCCCACACGCTGGCGAAAAAAACAACAACAATAACAACTAGTTTGCAGGGAATTTCCAATTGGAGTTGACGCAAAGTACTGAACGTGACAATGCATAATGTTTACCTGACAATTGTTGTCAATGGAGAAACAGTAACAAATTTAATTTATATTAAGTGATTTTCTCAAGAATTAACTGTAAACTATTGAAAACAACTTATATAATAACTTTGAGTTTTCATTGATAAGGTTATTCTATTTGAATATTCATTGGAATCGCATTATCTTGAGCCCCGGGGGTAAAACCAACCACTGACGTGTATACATACATACAGTATTCATATACATATGTACATATGTATAAATATTTAGTTGCAGGACAGCAACGTTCGCTCGGCTATTATAATACAAGAAAAGAAAAATGGAATTCCACTTCACATTAATTTCTCTATAACAATAGCAATTGTGTTTGCGTGTACCAATAACAACAACAAAATAATACAAATAATTTCGAAATCACTTTTTAGTGGAGCAAACCAGATTGATTGCACATAATTGTACAATTATTAATGTCAATTTTGAAAAATGTTCAATATTCATATGTAAAGAGGCTCTCGATTTACAAAAAAACCGGTGGCATACGAAATAAAAATAAGTTACGATTGACTTTTACCTTTTTTTTTCTTTTTTTTTTGTTTTTTGGTTGATAAGCTTTATTTAATATATACGCACTCACAAAAAAACACGACTTACTTAAACGCCTTAAGCATTTGTACTGAGCTTGTTGATGAGCGCGGCTCAAATTATATGTCGATATGACGAGCGATATCATATTTACACTCGATAAAATTAATCGATAGACAAGTCATAGATTTGGTAAATACTCGCTTCACCGTTACATTATTGGTAACTACGGTAGCTAAAGCAATTTGAGACTCATATTTTATTCACATAATATCTACCGATAGAGCAATCGCATTTTTTTTAGATGGCAACTATCGTCAATTCATTGAGATGTGCAAAGAAGACTGAGCACAATCGATAAGAAATATTTCGCTTTTAGTATTTTTATTTTGGCGCATTAATTTGTTTCATTTAAAATTCACGGCTAGACTGTCTTATAATCATTTCATGTTAATATTGAGCTTAAACTAAAGTAAAACGTAAAGATACTCAAATAAAGTATAGTATAGAAGTTTAGTAAACTCTTCAGTTACCTATGTAACTGTACATTAAAGTATTTTATTCTAAAATACTGAACTAAAATTCAAAATTTAAATAAATGAATTTATACTGAATTTATTTGACTTCGTTTTCGCTTTTACATATTTATTAAAAGGTGTATTTGCATTCATATTTGCATGCAATGAAATTATATATGTACATATGTATGTATATAATAATATTTAGTATGAGTCAATTGTAAATGGTAAAGTGGTCAGAATACGTATGCGTAAAGGCAAACAAAAATGGCTTTCACCTGTAATATTAACCGTATTATTTTTAATAAAATTATTTATGTATCATAAAATGTAATTATTTAAATTAATAACACATTCGATTTTAGTAATTTCATCAATATATTTTGCCTTTATATATTTATATATATTTATACAGAAAGCTGCATGAAAGCCAATATAACGAAATTGGAGACGTGTGGGGGGTGATTAGTTATGGATCTGTGATGGTAAAAGCAGGTGTTGATCACCTTGACTTGGTACTCTATATAAGTATATATGTATATTCATCTGTGCAGTCCGTCCGTAAGATCCTTATGCAACTTCACAACTTGACCTATATCAAATTGATCAAGGCTAACAAGAAGATTACTTTAAGCCAAATATATATATACATGCGAAGGACGTTCAAATAGTTTGTATTGCTTTTCGAAAATTATTTATTTTGTAGTAAATTGTAAGTTTGCTCCCTTAAAGTAATCCAAAGTAATTAGATATTGTATACTTGTGCCAATGTTTCTTCTAATCCTTGACGCACTTCAAGAAGTCGCCTTTTGTGATCTTCTGTTCAGCTCCCCTTACCTCGACTATATATGAAATACATATTAAAGGTTAAGGGTGCTGCTCCGCAGTTTTCTTTAGATATGCTTTACCGTACGGTTGGAAGATTATTGCAACTTCGATCAAAGTATCAGCAATTGCAAGGCAATGTTTTTTTATTCAAGACTTTTAATAATATAATAACAGTAGAATTATGTGAGTACTGTGGCATTACGTTCGCTATAAATGCTGTAGAGCGATGCACGAATGAAGGCATCGCTTTTCTCCACAAATCCATCCAAATGAGTCCACAAGAACCAAAATGTGAGCGAGAACAGTAAGATCTTGCTGACCCAGTCGAGTATGTAAAGGCGACGCAGAACTACTTTGGCATAGGGTAACGTGGCGTCACTCTCGCCCAAAATGTAGGTGCGCATGCCCCGTATGTAGTTGCTGATATAAGTCTCCCAGTTGACCTGGCTAACAGACGTGTCGAACAACTCCTGGTCCGTGGCATTTAGCGTGTGACTCATCTCTTGGAATTTATCATTTCTAAAGTCCCAGTCTTTTGTTGTGTAGTACTGCAGCAGCTTCAGTCCGGTGGAGATTTTACGCTGAACGTTAACCAGGCTGAAACGAGAGGATGTTCACGTTAGTTGGAATGCACAGAGCGAAGGGAGCAGACGTCACTTACAAGGGCTTCTGGCCGAAGAGCAGCAGCCAAAAGTCTATGAAATAGGCAGGCAGATAGTGAAAGAAGATGACGCAAAATAGATGATGGTAATAGTTTCGCTTGATGGAACCGCCTGGATACCAGAGCGCAAAGCTGAGCGGAGTTTCGTAGAAAAACTTGCGACCGGTCTCGATGCTCTCGCCCCAGGACATGAGCGCCTTGCTGGAGATGCACAGATTGCAGAACTTCACTTGGTTCTGTTGGCTGTTGGCCTTCGTCTCGGCGCTCGCCTTGCCGCGCTGATAGCCGCAGAGTATCATGCCGTTGATGGCCTTGTCGACGGGTATTACCGTCGATGCGAAATCTGGATTGCAGTGCATAGAGCGAATGACGCCGCGCGCGGCGCCAATCATCAGACCAGTTGGCCCATTCACGCCCTCAATCCATCCTGGCAAGGGCTCGTGTATGGCCGCCGTTACTGCAAAGAAGGGGGCGTTAGCCATATTCATTCGCTTGGCCAGAAACCAGTTTGCGGGACCTACATACCAATGGAAGGCCTTGTGATGATTACAGGTAGCTTTTTGTTATATCTGCAAATTAGATCTTCCGACAATGCCTTGCTGTAAGCATACGTGTTGGGCAATCCGTTGAGCAATCTGCAAATGGAAACGTGAGTACGCCATGCAGTCGACTCTCAGCATGCTGAGCGATGAGTCATGTACATACTTGGGAGTTATTTCCGCTAGAGCGGCGTCGTCCATTGTCTCGACCATGTGGATGATGTCGAATGGGTTCTGTGGCGCCGGATAGGCGCGCTCCTCCAGCACGCTCTCATTGCACTGGCAATACGACGTGGAGACATGAACCAGCGCTTGCAGGTTGGCCATCTTTTCGGCCAGTTGCAGCACCTTCAGCACGCCCAGCACATTCATGTTGACCATCGGACGCAGTGGCTGATCGAAGCGCACATTGGCCGCACAGTGGAACACAATCTCCACATTGGACGCTAGTGTGTTGATGTCATTGGCGTCCAGGCCAAGGTCCGGCTCCAGCACATCGCCCTTTACCACGCGCACTTTATTAACGATGTCGGGATTCTTCTCCAACAGCTTGCTGAAAATCTGCAAACATTTTAACAGTTAAACAGTTAAACAACGGCGGGTCATTAATTAAAAGACACAATTACTTCAAATGCGCTAAGCTACTGTGTGTCTATATACATATATATTCATGTATGTGTGTGCTTGTAATTGTGTGTAACTGAAGTTGGCCAAGAGCTGGTGGGTTACGTGGAGCAGCTGCTTAGATTCGCCTAATGGACCATGGCTGTGTGCGCGCAGTGACAGAAATGAATAGTCATTGTAATTTTGGATTTTTTCGACACCGATATTGACTACCTTGACTTATAAATGTCTAGGTGTGTGTGTGTGTGTGTGTGTGCTAGTCTTGGCTTACAGTTTGATGTCTTGCACTCGCTTGTCTATTTGACTTTTGCTATAATTCTGGTAATTTGAAATTTAAGTATTACCATTTCTTCAAATGAAGGGCAACTGGTGATTGCCCAACTCTCGCAATAGAACGACAAATGTACTAACTGACCTTGACTTTATGTCTTAAGTGCTCAAACTTGCCTTAAACTATGTGTTTGGGCCATGCCAGTTAGACATATTTTCAACCAAGTCTCGCATTCTTCTGGCGGTCAGTCAGTCGTCATGGTTCTTAGGAATAACCCAACGTTAAATACCTCGATTACAGCTAATTAAATGTGCTGATTATAATTACGGGTTAGGGCATCTATTGTATTAAAGCGGAAACGATTACATAAGAACTAAATTTATTCATTCGTGTTATATTCTACACATGGAAGTAATGCGAGGACAGTAAACCACAAAAAATGTTAGAAAGCTCTGATTGATTTCAGATTTCTTTTTTAAATAGAGTATCTAATTTAATAGAATAAATAATATTAAATAATATATCAAATGAAAATAATATTAAAACATAAATACATAGCATGTAAATGTTTAAATTAAGTAATGATAACATGTATGTACAATAAATAAATATAAAGCTATTCATATAGACAGAGTCAGCTGGAGAGACAAGCAAACAGACAGACGGATGGACAAACATACGGAGCAATATGCCAATATATACTTAGCTCTCTTCATCAATTCTGTATTTACTTGTGGGTACAACAAACAAATAAATTTTTAAGTACATATATAATATGCATTTAAATTGTGCGCAAATACCCGGCTAAAAAAAAAAAACCTTTAAAAATTCAAATAATGAAAATTTAATTACTGTTTTTGAATTTCTAAGTTGATTTAAATAACTTTACCTAGTAATTTAATATTAAATTGCAATTCTATTTTATACTTCTATAATAAATTATATATTTATTTCTTATTATTTATGTCTGTTGATTGCATAAGGTGTATCTATTATATGTGCCATGACTGTATAAAGCCAACGAACTCTAATTACGATTGCAGCAAACGCAGCTCCATTTTTATATTAAACATGTTTTATAAATAGGAATATTAAACAAATAGGAATTTACACAATCAAAACAAATTTAAAATACCCTGTTTAATTCTTGTTTATTTCATGCTGTGCATTATATATAATATATACTTAAATGACTAAACTAACTAAAGATAAAATATGATTAATTTGCAGAGAGTATAAAGAAGCAGAAAACCCTCAAGTCTTCCTTTTATGATTTATTATTAATCTGTACATTTTGAACTTTTCTTTAAAATAAAATTTTAAAAAATTAAATATTAAAAAAAATTAAATTAAATATAAAAATAAATAAATAAAAAATTCTTAGATTACAAAATTCGCATTTGTTTTATTAATGCGTCTAATATTTATGCCATGACTATATGATTCAGTCTCGTTTGCAACTAAGTCAAGTGAGACATTTGTTAAAAGTGAATTCAAATAAATACAATGCTGCTCATTATTGTGATTAGTATAGCCATTCACCTGTGGCTTAGTCTTATTAACTTCTCGAGGAAAATAAAGAATGCGATGCATTTCTAAAAGCAACATTCTAATCTCTCCTCTACTCGCATGCACTTGTATGTGTGGCTATTATTCAAGCCACGACTGTGTTAACTTTCGATTACGTTTAACTGAAAACCGCATTCGTGAGAATGGCAGAGGGCAGGGCAATGGCATATAAATGGAAATCACTGCATTATGTGCATGTGGTTGGCAGATTGGCAGGCCGCAGGCCGCAGGCCTCATGCAGCTTGGCTGCCATTGAACAATGACTGAATGAATTCATGAAACGAGCTGCAATTGGACTTACGACACATTTGAAGTATTGTTCCTTGCGCACAGTCGGTTCGACGCCCTTCTTGGTGCGAATCAGCAGATAGATGGCACTCAGATCTGAGCAGCTACGCAGCAGCTTCTCGACCAGAACTTTGCCCATGAAGCCAGTGGCGCCTGTTATCAATATCGTTTTGCCGGCATAATAATTTGCTATTTCAGAGACGCCAGAATCGGCGGCATTGTTCATTAACTCCATGCTGCTGCCGAGCTCTGTGTGCTGCAAGAGACAAATATTCAGTTAGATTCTAGTTCTAGTTGTTGTTGTTGCTGTTGCTGTTGCTGTTGCTGCTGCAAATTAAGATCTGAAATGAGGCTCACTTGTTTGAGTGTTTGTTTGCTTAGCCCAGTTACTCGGTAAATATTCTATTTCAATGTCAGCTTTTACGAAATATCCAAGCCGCAGCCGCAGCAGCAGCAACAGCAGCAGCAGCCACAACAAAAACAAGTCATGCAACTGGGTGTAATTGGCGTGAAGGGATTTTGGATATGTTTACTCTTTTGTTTCCCAGTAACAGCCGCAGCCGCAGCCACCGCAATAGCCACCAAATTGTTGTACGCGTATGAGACTAAATAAGCGGCGTTAGGTTTAAAAACCTGTGTTAACACAGCGCCTCATTTGTTTGCTTTTCGTTTATTAATATTATGAGTTTTTATTATTATTATTTGCTATGTTTTTCAACACAATTTGTGAGTCAGTCGGGATTAATTTGAAAGAAAGTAAGTTATATATAATGAAAATAGGCTCATAAAGTTCTCTGAAATTAAGCATAATTGCTCATAATTTAATGCGACTCTAAAACTAACTAAAGTAATTTAATGTCTACAACAATGTTATCCCCCTCCCTCTCGCTCTCTTTACTCCCCTTTTATGCCCACACTTAAAAGCAAAACATAAAGTCTCTATGTAATTCATACGTCATGTTGGCCAGGCCCCCCGCCACTGCCCCGATTTGAGTGCATGGAATTTGTGCTGCTTGTTTAAGCATTATTACAATAGCCGCTTACACACTGGCCAACAATTCGTTAATTGGTTGCTGCAATACCAAATGCTGCTGCAAACTCTTGCAGTTGCTTCCTAGCCAAACAAAAGACTTCGAACACAAACTTGATTGCCTGCAGCCTGATGGGGCGCTATGCATCTACTATTGCAATATTTGCCGTTAATATTAGTGGCTGCTTGTCTGGTATTTTGCAGATTTTTGAGCAAATGAGCACACACATACACACACACACACACACACGCACAGCAAGCTTCTCACGCCAGTGGCTTGGGCTAAATCAACAATACAAATGGATTTTCACGTAATATTCACAAATCCGTCGTACACGCAAATTAAGACACTTGCACAGTTGTTTTTTTTTTTATTTATTTTGCATTTTTCATATTTTTTTCTTATTTTTTTAGTTGCTAGTTATTTTTCACAGTGAACATTTTTTATTTGTCTTGTAATTGTTTTTGGGTTTATTTTTATTGTTTTTTTTTTTTTTTTTTGTCGCTTAAGTTTTGTAAATTGTTTAGCTAAACATAAGTGGGCTGGTTCACAATGGCATAGTTCACAGTAGCTGCACACGCGGCCTGGGTTTAAGGACTGAAATCATTGAGCACTTAACGCTTAATTAGCGCACGCTTAACAAATATAGAAGATCTTGACATTATGTTTTCTTTAACAATTTACAAACTGCTCAGAATCCGCAACTAAAACCGAAACCGAAACCGAAACTGAAACTAAAACTAAAACCGAAACTGAAACTGAAACTCACTTTTTTTAAAAATCTTGTCGTGTTTTATTTTATTTGTGTGGCTGCTGCTTCAGAAAATTGTTTGAATTGAATCAGTTGAATACTCAGCAGCGACTGAATTCAAAGCGGGCAATTGGCTTGAAGTTATACTCGTCGTAAAGGAAATTCAACGTCGTCACCTCACTCACACACACACACACACACACGCACACGACGGGCAGACATGATTTGCGGTTCGCGCATACGTGTGCAGCAGCAGGTGTGTGTGCCTGTGTGCGTGAGAGTGTGCTTGTTTACCTGTATATTTTGTCTATCCAAATGCACTTGTGTTGCTTGCAGCGGACGCCAACGTTCCGGGTAGTCCCATATGCATTTTAAGGCCTGGTTCGCTCACTCACGCTCTGCACGCATCGAAAAGCTCTCTACAATTAATTGCAGTGCATTTACTTTTGTTGCAATAAAAAACAATTAAGAGCCAATTGAGAGTGTCTACATGGGTGCAAGGGCAGCGGATGGCAAGTTGGCGAAATTGAGACAAAACAAAAACCAAAGAAAAAAACAAGAAAAATCCCAGAAAAAGGACAGGCCTCAGCTGCAGTCAAGGCCAGCGAGTCAAGTCGAGTCGCGTCGAATCGCATCGAGTGGAGCTTGATGCGACCCTAAAAGTGCACGTCATTCGGCTCGCAGCAGATCTGCATGGATATATATATATATACATATATATATATATATATATATATATATATATGCCTATGTGTGAGTGCAACTGTAGTTGGGATAAATATTCATTTTGGAACCAGCTTCATGGCAAAATAAAAAATAAGATAAAACTGCATTGAATACAAAGAAAATAGTTGTGCGACTGGTTGCTGGACTGGCCTGTCTCTTAAATGTCGCCACACACCCCGCTCCCCTCATCCTGCACACATCTGAAAAAATTCAGGATGGCCTCTTGACTTTCGCAATATCACGGCAAAAAAAAAAGAAAACAAAAATCAAAACTGACGACCTTGAGTTGCTTATATAAACTTGATATCCGTTACGTTTTCGTTTTCATTTGGGTTTCGGCCGTTGGGTTTATATTTAAAATAGAGAATTCCTTAGATCATGACGTGACATATTTTGCTAAGTTTTTGGGGAGAAGAGGGAGAGGGGTAACGGCAGCTAACAGTCGTACTAAGTGGTTCTGTAAACTTGTGAAATTGGCTGCCATAGACTTCTCACCAGACTGCAAATTGGTGACTTGAAAATCGTTTGTTATTCTCAATTCTAGATATACCCTGTAGAAATTAGAAGTGGGTATAATGTTAATGAATAGATATTTGAGCTGCTGAAAGGGAAAGAGGACGTTAAATATATATAAATATAAATGCCATATGTATTCCTGATCAGGCTTAGTAGCTAAGCAAAGTAGAGCTCTATTTCTATCCACCTGTCAGTATGAGTACAATATTATGTTTCACATATAATCACATAATAATCTAGCGAATTTCTTCTATTTTACCAATCAAATAATTAAAAGTTTACACATTACGGATTTTATATATTTTCATATATAGAATAGAAACTAAGACCTAAAGACTTAGGGTATATCCTAGTCAGTCAATTCCATCTAGAGCAACCTCGCTTTAATTTTGTAATCAAATGATGAGGAAAACTTGTTGTTTGTTTGATTTGGCTAAATATGTAACTATATAATAGATTATAGTAACGAATTTTGAGCAGTGTATAGTTCTGCCATACTTCTAACAAAATTTGTTCATAAAATATATATTAATCTTAATCAATTTTTATTGCAATTCGTTCGATTAATATTTGAGCAACAAATTGCGAAATCTATAGTATCTGGTTTAGGTAGAGATCAGAGCAGCTGCCAATTTGTAATTAATTGTCGATTTAATCGAGAAATCAGATAGATTAAACGCTTGACCTCAGGTTATGCAGAAAGCTTTTAAGATTTGTACTAGTTTTTCGATAATTTATCTGTTAATTAAGAAAAGCCATAGAAAATGCAATTGGTAATTTGTGAAATGAATTTTGAATGCATTATAATTTATAAATATAGCCGTAAGCCAAACAGAGGCGCGCGCATTTTGTAGTCAACACTCAAGACTCTTAAGCTAATATGTGGCTATAAATGCATTGCTGCTTTCCTGGCATTTGCTGACATTTACCCACTCACGCAGACATTAACAACTTTTTAATTAGGTGCGAGCTCGCGGCTCGAGGCTCAAGGCAACGCCTCAACTCAACTGTTTTTCATTCACAGCCAGTCAAAGTTGCATCTACTTTTGTTTAGTTAATATGGATCACTGGGGAAAACGAGTTTACAATTCACTCTATCTATATCTCACTATATCTATCTATCACAATTCAATCTAGAGCTAGTTAGTAATGCAGGAAATCTCACTTGATCAATTTCAAATACAAATATTTGTTTAAATTGTCTCTTTGTCTAATTTGGAATGTAGATATGTAAATACATATATACATATACATACTTATATATATTTATAAACATATAAATAAATATTTTGTATATTTAATATGAAATTTAAATGTATTTTAAATATATATTTGTACACCATTTTTCGTACACAAAAAAATGTACTTAATATAAATGTAAAACATATATATTATTTGTTACTTTTGTTTAATATATACATACATATGTAAATAAAAGTAAATCATTTTAGCTAATTTATATTTATAAAAAGATATAATATATGTATAAATTTATATAAAATTTTTATATTATACATTATTCTTATTATATTAAATTCAATATTAAATATAAAATTAAAGTCCAATTCAAAAGTTAAGCGTAATCAAAGCTCATCAAATTAAATTGTCATTAATTTGTAGAATCGCGTAGGAGGACGTTACATAAATTAATGTGCTCGAGCAGAGGTTTATTTTTAAAGAACTTGAGATCGTATTCAAGTAGTTTGTTATTTACAAAGAAGTCAGCTATGCGTTTTTTTCAAATACAAAAACTATTCGAGGCTGATTCGGTCTGTTTCACTTGTTATTTATTGATTTATGTTAACACAAATGCAAACTTTAATTTAAATGAATATTATCATTATTATTTTGATAATTACTACAATAAAAAAGTGCAATTGCAATTGCAATCGGAAATCGACCAATCGTAAACTTATAAAAATTCATTGAGTGCTTATTGCACACCCGCGTCGAATGATATAAACAACGTCTTTAATCTCAACGTGAAACCAGTTAATTCGAAAACAACAATTCAGTAATATGGACTGCAGCTGTGACTAAGTATTACAGCAGAGAGTTGCCTGTGAGCGCCGATAAATACGGAAAACTAAGCACTTTATTTATTTATAAAATTATTATCTATTTAACAGAGCCGCAGCAAGATGGCTAAGTAATTATGTTTTGCTTAAATATTAAAAATGAAATGTGATGACGAAACACTCGGAATCGAAGGCCACTCGGAATCTATGCCTGGGCGGGTAGTTCATATCATAACTAGTTAGATTCACACATATATTATAAATTGCTTCTATGTCGTAAAGTGTGCAACAACTGGGCAGAAAATGATATCGATTATATAATATTTCGAAATGAAACTAGAATTCTTTTAATATATTGCTGCTCAAGTGTCCGCTAGGAATGTTTGGTGGACGAGGCCAACGTCCCATGATCCGTTAAGATTATGAATCGCAGTTTACTTTCAAATATGCCAGAGCAGTGAGTGCTTAATTCTTTCAACAAGCCAAGTCGAAGAAATTTAAAAACGTGTTATGCTTTATTCAATTTATTGTTACGATACTCCCAATGGCATGCATTAAACACTAATTAATGAAAAAAAAAAAATAATAATAATTGAAATAATAATTATGCAGCAATGCAAATACACTCAAGCAAAAATTCGTAATTGCTTAAACCACTTTTTCAAGTTTAGGAAATTCCAGAAATAAATTAGCTAAATGCCAACTGATATGGCTGGAATCTGGGCTAGAAGAGTTCAGAAATTGGATACCGATTGTTTAGACGAATTGATTTAAAATGCGGAGCACACAAGAAAAACAAGTTTCAGTTCCGTTGACGTCTGATCTATGTCTATATCTATAACTATTCTTGTTCTATACTCGTCCACGAAGTGAAAAGTGCATATTGGTTTTATGCCATCTCAATTTAGCTGCTTATCCAATTTTGGTGGAGAGAGAGAGAGAGAGAGAGAAGGAGGAAAAGAACCCAAATTAGAAGAAAGGAAAGGTGGTGAAAGAGAAGGAAAAGGAGGAGAAGGAAAAGGAGGAGAAGGAGGAGGAAGAGAGGAGGAGGAGAACGGGAGAATATTAAGGCTAATTACTAAAGAAGACGTAGAGGAACGAAAAGGAGACGAAAGAAAGATTATTAGGGCGGCTTTTTCTGATTTACAGTAATTTTCTCAGATAGAGCCAACTGTGGAGCTAAGCAAATTATGATTTTAGGATTGCACGAAAATTGTATATACATACATGCTTATGGAGGCGTGGCGAATGGGGGAACCTTATCTTCGTCAATTTTACAGCTTTTACATTTAACGAATGATTTACTGTTTGCCTCCCCTTTGAATGTACCAATTAGGCATTAAAGTCGAAAAAATACAGCTTAAGAGCTTTAGAGGTTGAGGTCCCAAGTGTAGGGCCCCTCTTCAGATTGATTTATCAACACCCCTTGAGGAAAACAACATAGAAATAGCACAACAAAAATTGTTGAGCTAAAATCTATAATTTGTTAAAAGAGTTATGTCAAATCGGAAAATTTGCATTCGAAATAAATTTAACTGCTTTTGAGGTTGGACAAGTATTGTGCAGCCGGTTGCGCCCGGTTGTTATATTTATATTCATATATTTTCTAAACAGGCCTCCTATTGACAATGTGTACAAAACTTTATAACAAACGTGTGCGAATTCATTCAACAGCTATTTGCGAATTCAGAAAGACAATTGCATTAGCTATGTGATACGGTTTGTCCATCGGCACAGATGCTGGAAATGTAAGGTTTACTTTAGAAGATAAACTCACAAATATTATTGATATTCAGTAAAAGGAGTAACATGCCTAACAAATAGTTATGATATGTATATGGAATATTATGAAATTAAATATATATAAAATAAGTAAAATATAAAGTATTTTTAGGTTTTTGTTTGATGTATTTAAAATTTAGAAAAATATTGATTATATGCATTTGTTTAGCATTTCTCTTACTTTCGCTAAATGCTCTTCACGTCAAATCTAATGAGTGTTCAAAGCTCGTGTCACGAAAGAAAACACGGCACGTGCTCAACTCTATTCGATACTCCTAGCTGACGTATAGAGCCGCTTGAAAGCCAAGCTATGACTGGAAACCACTTTTTAACCAGTTATTCGATTTGATTATTTCCTTATGGATAAAAACCCCATTCCATGCAGTTCTTAAAATACACTCATTTAAACGGGACGACATCTTTCGATTTGTAAATATAAAGAAAAACTTTACAATTTATGTGACAAGGTTGTTAAATGTATATTATTCTTTTTTTAACAAACAAAATTAAATTAGACCTTTTTTGTTGAATTAATATTTAGGAAATTAAATAAATGTTTGAACGTCTGGGGAAAAGCGAGGTCCAATTATTGAGTACAAATTGGTAATCAGAGTTGTGATCCGTTAGTAGCTGCGTCCAAACAACGTGTAGAACTTGGGCTTATTTTTACAGCTGGGATTGATGCACTTGTCACTGTCGGTAATCGTTGCCGGCTGCTCGAAGGGTATGCACAGAGATTTGGCACCCATGGACGGGGCACCGGGCTCGGCCTCGTTCTCTTCGCCGCGTGCGCTGTCCGCTTTGATCTTATCCTCGCAGGACGTGTCCCCGCAGAAGGGAGCTAGCAGCAAGTTCTTCTTCTCCAGTTGGCCGCAGAAGTCGGCCCACGACTTGACGAGTTTTGTGTGCGACACCAGATCCAATTGCGCCTTGTTGAGCATGCTTTCGTGAATGGTTTCCAGGAGGGCAGGAATCTTCTTTTCCACGTCGGTCATGGCGATGGTTAATTTCTCACCGGTATCACGACGCACGGCGACAATTTGCTTCGCCTGCATATCCTTGGGACCCAACTCGATGCGAATTGGCACACCTTTCAGCTCCCAGTGATTGAATTTCCAGCCAGGCGAGTAATTGTCTCGGTAGTCGCCTTCACAGCGGACGCCAGCGCTGCTGAGACGACGTTCCAGCTCTTTGCAGGCGCCCAACAGTTCGGCGCGCTCCTCGTCCTTAGTGTTAACCGTAATACCGCACGGAACGACAATAGCCTGCACACACGCCACATGAGGTGGCAGCACCAGACCCTGATTGTCCGCATGCACCATAATCATGACGCCAATAGTGCGCGTGGTAATGCCCCACGAGTTCTGATGCACATATTTTTTCTGCTGCGTTTCCGGATCCTCGTAGACAATCTCAAACATTTTGGAGAAGTTTTGACCCAGGTGATGACTGGTCGCACCCTGTATGGCACGGCCGGAAGCCGAAATGAATGCCTCCACTGTTGTAGTGTAGTCGCCACCAGCAAACTTCTCCTTTTCGGTCTTGCGTCCCTTCACCACGGGTATGGCCAACAGATCAGTGTAGATCTGCGCGTACAAATCCAAGATTTCGAGCACTTCCTTATCGGCCTCCTCCTTGGTGGCAAACGCCGTGTGACCTTCCTGCCAGAGGAACTCACGAGTGCGCAGGAACGGCTGAGGATGCTTAAATTCCCAACGCTACAAATAAGTAGGAAAAGTGGTTAGGATTCGGCTATTCAATTGAAGTTCAAACTATTTACCACAACATTATTCCACTGATTGAGGCGAATGGGCAAATCTCTATAGGATTGTATCCACTTTGCGTAGGCGGGATACATGACCGTTTCAGAGGTAGGACGCACAGCAATTGGTTCGGCCAGCTCCGAATCACCTGACTTGGTCACCCACGCCACTTCCGGAGCAAAGTCAGCAATATGATCCTTCTCACGCTCCAGCGCCGCTTTCGAGACAAAGATTGGGAAGTAGCACTCCTTGACGCCCCTGCTCGTGATTTCCGCATCAAACCAGTTCTTGATTGCCTTCCAAATGGCAAAGGACCAGTGACGCAGTATATAGCAACCGGAGACATCATAGTATTCTATCAGTTCACCCTTGGTTATCACCTGCGAGTACCAGTCGGGCAGGTTATCTTCCTTCGTGGCTTCCAGACCCAACCGGGTTTGTTTCTTTACACCACTTGAAGAATCTGGCTTAGGTGCAGCTGCCGCTGGTTTCTTGGCAGGCTTAGCCGCCTTTTGCTGCGGTTCTTTGGCCGCCTTCTTTGCAGAGCTGCCGCCACCACCGCGGCCAGCAACTGGAAAATCGGTGCCGGTGACCTCCTTGTATTTGGCTTTCAGT
Organism: Drosophila mayaguana; assembly: GCA_037075325.1. Classification (NCBI taxonomy): domain Eukaryota; kingdom Metazoa; phylum Arthropoda; class Insecta; order Diptera; family Drosophilidae; genus Drosophila; species Drosophila mayaguana. Next base: position 8,902,064 of record JBAMCG010000037.1, on the reverse strand, counting down.
TCCAGCAGCTTACGGATCTCTTCGTCAATAATCTCTTTGGCAGCATTGCTGCTCTTCGCGGCGCGCACCTTTTCGCCCTGGGCATTGATGTCCAGCGTCAGCTGATCATTGGCAGACGCAGCCACCTCCGCTTTAACCTCCACCTTAACCTCGACCTTAGCGTCAGGTGTCCAATCTTTGCCAGTTAGATTTTTGTACTCCGCCTTCAGAGAGAGCAGCTTTTGCACCTCCGGATCGATAGCTGCTTTGGCTGCCTTAGCCGACTTCAGTTGACGTATTTTATCGCCTTGCTCTATAATTTTTGACAAGACGCTAGCAACATCCCCACCATTGCTTGAGTCCTCAGCAGTCAGATCTACGGTAGCGACTGGCGCAACAATGGGCGCAGCGGTGCCTGGCTTCCACTCCTGACCCGTAAGACTCTTGTAGTCGGTCTTTAGAGCCAGCAGCAGCTTTACTTCGGCATCCACCAGCGACTTTTCCGACTTGGCAGACTTCAGTTCTCTAACCTTATCGCCCTGCTTGCTGATCTTGTTCAGCAAGTTGGCTACGGCACTGGCAGCTGCCGGTTCCGGCGACTTCTCCTGCTTAACTTTGATGGCGACCGGCGCTGTCGTGCCTGGTTTCCAATCGCTGCCGCTGAGCTGCTTGTAGTCCGCTTTCAAGCTGAGCAGCGTTTTCACGGCAGCATCGATGTTAGCCTTGTCAGCCTTGGCTGCCTTCAGTTCGCGCACTTTATCGCCTTGAGCTGCGATTTGAGCCAGCACTGCAGAAATGTCTGAGGAGGCGGGAGCTGAAGTTGAAGCTGAAGCTGCAGGTGTTGCAGGTGCTGCTGGCCCTGCTGCTGCTGCAACCACGTTGCCCGGTTTCCAATCCTGCCCAGTTAGAGTTTTATATTGTGCTTTCAGTTCCAGCAGTTGCTTCACAGCCGCATCAATCTCTGGCTTAGCTGCCTTCTTGCTCTTCAGGTCTCGCACTAAATCGCCCTGCTTTACAATGCTCGCATTGACACTGGCTGCATCGCCAGCAGCAGCAGCAGGAGCAGCACTTGTCGGTGCCATAGCTGCTGGTGCCTGGCCAGGCTTCCAATCCTTGCCACTGGCTGCCTTGTAGTCGGCTTTCAGGCTGAGCAGCTGCTTGACTGCAACGTCGATTTGGTCTTTTGCTGCCTTTTTAGCCTTTAGCTCACGCACCAGATCGCCCTGTTGAACAATTTGGTTATCCAAATCGCCAGCTCTATCCGATGCAACGTTGGCAGTTTTATTGCTGGTCGCCTGCGAACGGAAAAATCAGTTCAATAAACTGCATATAGTGCATACGAAAGTGCTTTGCGTTTCAATTTTGAATACGTGTCAGCCATGTAACGTTTCAATTTGCAACAACAAACCAACTTCTTCTTCTTCTTCTTCACACACGTTCAACGCAAGGTATCAGAAGCTGACACAAACCGATCGCAAGCACTGACTGCACGGAACTGGTTTTGCCCTTGTCGCTTCACGTTAGAGATGAGCAACATAAACGAACCAGTGAACCCGTGAACCAAGTGAAGAGCTGGGCAAAAGTGAATCGTGGGATAGCTGACACGCTTGGATTTTGAATTAAATGATTTTTTTTTTTTTTTTTTTTTTGAACTAAATTATAGAACATTTTAAATATATATACGAATACTAATGAATCATTCTTCCATACTTATTATGAGCCATACAGCTCGTACAGCACTGACCGGCTGAAATAGCAACGGCCGGCGGGAGCTATAGCTATAGTAAGTGATTTGGCTTTTATGTTAGCGGTAGCAATGCTAGTGAAAAAAGCTCAACATTCTATGTCTTTAACCGATAATTTCCCGAAGGCTTTTAGTCGAAATTAACTTTGTTTAAGCTGCTCCAATAGGAGATATTGTTATGTTTGTATACGGCTAAATATTCATTTATATATAAAGATGCTAGTTCTTTACAGTATTAAACTTTTACCAAACTTTTGATAATGTTCAGATACACAAAGTTAATTGAATGCTCTTAAAATCAAGAAAACGTTTTTTCTGGAGTTTTCAAAGTGTTATTTAGCTTTATCTAGCTTCTTTTTGACTAGATGGATCTGGTTGTTGAGGTCTGAAGAGTTGCGAGCACTGCATACAATATGTAGAGGTGGATGAGCCCATCACACCCACAAACAGCAGGAGACTTGAGTACTAAATGTTTAGCATGTGCGAGTGAGATGGCAATCCTTGCTTTTGGTTTCACTACGATAAATACTTACAAATTCGTAAGTCATAATTCTAGATGAATATGGATGTGAGTAAAGACTCCTATAGAATATCACTTTTAAGTTAGCTACTCTTTGCTTTCACTTTTGAAAGGAAAACTTGCAAAACGATCGTCTTATGGGAAAAAGAGATTTGGTTTTTTAGTTCTCCCATTGATCATACGAGGGAATGAACTACTCTAGCACAATGAGAACTATTTTGATTTTAGCATGTTTATAAATCCTACTTACATTTGTTTTTGCAACTGGCGCTGGAGCTGCATTGATCTTCAGGCCAGACGAGGGCATATCTTTAGTATGGCCATCGGGAATGGAGAAGAGTATGATGGGTGAGGGGACATTTGTGTACGGGCTGGGCGGCGCATAGGCGTTGTCCACCTTGAAGAAACCGCGACGCTGGAGTTGAATAATGTCGCCCTTTTTGCACTTCTTGAGCTCCGGATCGCCAAGCATCTGGACCTCCTCGCGCGTCTTGTGGCCAATGTATTGCTTGAAGTCTTCATCCTTGCCCAGAACCGCTTTGCTAATAATATTGTCAAAGTAAACACAAAACGTGGGTGGATAGGCAGTGGCATCGTCCTCTACTGCCAGCCAGGTGAGTTTCAGCGTCTTCTTGAAGTCTTTGTTGTCCAAATTGAGCGCGGCATCCACGGAGGTGATTGCGCCGCTGGCATCTCTGTGGACTTTCTTGATGAGCAAATTGCCCCAGTTGATGAATGTGGCATTCTCGCCCTCTTTGAGGGCCTCAGCGTCCACATAGTCGATGTATATGCGCGGACCCAATGTGACGGTCTTCGTGCCCAGCTTCTCATCCTTGGGATGCACTGGCACTTGAACCTTTTCCAACTTGGCACCGGCCACATTCACAATGATGCGCTTATCATAGTCCAGTGCGGTGTAACGCGGTGCAATGGGATCAATAACCTTTTTGTTGAAGGCCCAGATCTTGTCCCAATTCATAAACACTACAGATTTGCTGCTGCCTTGAGCAATGATGAACTCCCTGAGTCCTTCGACTGTCATGCCGCGTCTAATGATGCCGCGCACCGTTGGGAAACGTGGATCGTCCCAGCCATCGACCAGACCCGACTCGACGAACCAAGTAAGCTTGCGCTTCGAGAGCACCGTATTCGTCATATTGAGGCGACTGTATTCCCAAATGTACGGCTTGCGCAGCTTGAGTGCATCAATGAACCAATAGAACTGATCGTCACGATCGTGGTACTCCATGGTACGCAGCGTGTGCGTCACATTCTCAATGGCATCCACAATGGGGCAGGCAAAGTCGTAAGTGGGGTAGACCCTGAATTGATTAGAAATACGAAATTGTTTATCTCTGCAGATCTTATATATAAGAGCTCACTCACTTGTATTTGGTGCCCGTGCGCGGATGTGGTTCGTTCTTGCAGCGATAGATTGTCGGATCACGCATGCAGCCATTGGGCGAGGACATGTCAATCTTGGCGCGCACGCAGCACTTCTGGCCAGCCTCGGTGCCCTGCACCATCTCCTGCCACATGGCTAGATTCTTCTCAACAGCTGAGGCAGACGTTTTTTTTTATTATAAAGCAAAAACAATAAAATCAATTAAATATTCTTACTGTTCGAACGGTTTGCCGATTCGATGCGCTGCTCACGCTCCAGCTTCATTTGCTCGGGCGGCGTATCATCTACATAGGCCGTGCCCTCCTTCAGCATTTGAACACAGTAATCGAGCATGAGATCAAAATAGTTGGAAGTGTGCGTGAAGACATCCGGCTTGATCTGCAGGAGTTCCAGATCTCCAAGTATGACATTCTCGAATTCTACAGTCTCTTTGGCAGGATTGGTGTCGTCGAAGCGCATGATTAGCTTTCCCTGGAAGGCCAGTGCGTAGTACTGGTTGAGCAGCGCCGCCTTGGCGTGTCCAATGTGCAAATATCCAGAGGCCTCCGGAGGGAAACGTACCACAACCTTGCCCATCTCAGCGCCAGGCAGTTCGACAAATTTTCCCTCCTGCTTGCGCTCGCCGCTCTTAGCTGCGGGTTCGTTGGTGCTGCGCTTGACACGCGCCTCCTCCGGCAGGGATTGCAGCACCTTCTGGATCAGCGGCTGTGCATTGATCAGATCATACCAGCGCTGCACGTGCTGTGGAATGCCCTTTGCGGAGAGGAATTCATAGCGCGAGTGCATCTCATTGAACAGGGCGAAGTCAGCTATAGTCAACTTATTCGCTACCAAATACGTGACAGGCGCAATGGACTTGTCTAGGAAAGACATGGCCCAGGAGATGTCATCCTCGCATGTCAGCGAAAACGAAAGCCAGTGGTCGATTTGTGTGCGTTCAATGGCCGTTTCGCCATAAAGCTTATAATCCGGTGCAGCACGTGCCAGTGCCCGCAACACGTCGTTGTTCGAGTGACAAACCAGGACACGATTGTCCGGGAACTGCAGCGATGTCTCCTTGCTCCATAGAATTTCCACAGGCACTGATGGGTTGATCAAATGAGCCGTTGCCAAACCACCTTAGATTGTATAGAAGAGATATCTATTATTAAATGCATAAGATAAAACTGATGCAATAGGTGCATATATTTGATTCACAAATAGATCCATATGTGTAAATGCAGGCCGCAGCACATTTAACCATAACCTCACAATATTGCAAACAGTTTTGATTAATTGCTAATTAACACAACTCACTGATGGGTGGATTATTAACATTTGCCTTTAATTTAATAGACATTCTGCCTATATATAAATTCGTTTGCAAACTGATCAGAAATTATGAAATTGGTCGACTGCACGGCAAGCTGCCACCAGGTCGCTTTTATTTTGATGAATGAGGAACTAAGTGATCGAACTAGATTCCAACGTACAATAAAATGAACCAGTGTATAGCGCCAGTGATATTCCCCATATTTATTCTGATGACCTCATGATTAATAGTTTAATATAAAAGCAAGGCATACACTTTTGTACTTTTCTGAAAAAAATTAAACGAATAAATATAAATAATCAGATATTTTAAACTTAGAATGGTAAGCCAAAAACTCAATCGCTTAAACAATCGATTACGAACTATTTATAATCGATAAGAAATGATTTTGCCATTCACACTACATTGTGTTACAGCTGATTGTCTGCTGTCGCAGTGACTGCTACAAACTGGTGAAGAAGCATTTTTCCTATATGTACTGAGTGAAAAATTTGAGATTTGTTAATATTTCTGGTATTCAAGCCAGACACATACTAGAAACACAAAGCTTAAACAGTTGAAATGGTAAGTTAAGTGGAGTGGATAAAATTTCTGCATTAGCATTTGTGGAAAGTTAGAGTGCAAAGCTCACCTGCTGCGCTGGCCAGCGCAACACACCTGAGTCACCTTTTCGTGTCACAAAGTGCATATGGCCGCCTGCAATGAATTCGGGCTCCGTTATTTTTAATGTTGCGTGTCGTTTCGTTTCAGATGCTTTTTATGCTGCTATTCAGTCGGCAAGGAAAACTCCGACTGCAAAAATGGTATATGGCCTATCCAGACAAGACTAAAAAGAAGATAACACGTGAGTTGGTCACGACAATATTAGCCCGCAAGCCCAAGATGTGCTCCTTTCTGGAGTGGAAAGATTGCAAAATTGTCTACAAACGGTATTTGAATAAATATAGATAGGTATACATATACATATAATAAACAACTCTTTTATTTTGTAGCTATGCCAGCTTATATTTCTGCTGTGCCATCGAGCAGAACGACAACGAGTTGCTAACTTTGGAGATAATCCATCGATATGTCGAATTGTTGGATAAGTATTTTGGCAGTGTAAGCTATTTATATATATACATATATTCCTTATCCGTTGTGGCAATAATAATATGCATAATTTGCAGGTTTGTGAATTGGACATCATATTCAATTTTGAGAAAGCGTATTTCATATTGGATGAATTATTGATTGGCGGCGAAATTCAGGAGACATCGAAGAAGAATGTCCTCAAGGCGATCGCCTCGCAGGATCTGCTACAAGAGGTCAGTACACCAGAGATATATGAACTCTAATGCCTAGCATTGTGTGTGTATATAAGTGTATCTATTTTTGATTATGCCGGAGATCTTTTGATTGTTCCATAAATTTTACTGGTCTAAACTAAATTTATTTTATTATGTTTATCTCGTTAATGTTTTGTTATATCATACAATTATAATAATGCCATTTCATGCATATCACTCGGTACATATAACTTTCAAATTCTACTACTTAATTATTATTTTGACTTTCTATACTTTTTCTCTAATTTGTGCAAACGAAACTAATCGAAACTCTATATACATTTGATTGAATTTATTGATATTGAACACCAAAAAAACAAAAACAGCAAGAAGAGTTCTTTTACTCACTGCAATAGACATTTATTTATTCAACTTACAATTTATGCAATTTATATATTCAGTGAAACTGTTCTTATGCTTAAGTTTAAATGATTTGTAAACAGATACACATATTTTTATTTTATTTGCCTTTACTTGTCATTGCATGTCTCATGCGCTTTTCAATTTTTTTAATGTTCCGACAATTTACAAACTTGCCAACAAGACAAACAAAGAATACAAAAAACATAAGAGTCAAACGAAATATAAGAGAAGCCCACCCAACTAATTGTGAGAATGAATTGAATGCTTTAATCGTTTTAATCACAATGTTGAGAGCTTGCCATAATTGTAAACAATCAATGTAGTTCCGTCCATTTAGAGTATATATCTATATATATTGCCATTAAAATGTAGTACAATTTGTGGTAGTCAAATTTGTGTACTGTTTCCTAAAACTAAACATTATCGAGAAGGTATCAAGTTATTTGTTTTGCATGATCTTTGTAGTGTTGTAATTGCATTACCCAATCGAACTTAATCAACAACAACAACTAACTAACTGTTATACACATACATATAACTAAATAGTAAATTATTTAACTGCATATCTCAATGTGTAACCATAATACCCTCTCTCTTGTATTACTATTATTAACGCTTACCCTACCCGCCACTGCATATATCGATGTTACAGGACTTCAATGAGTATTTAAACTAATCACAGTTGACAAGAAACAAGAAAAAAAAAACGAGAACAAAAATAAACCATTGTGTATAAAGAAAAAATATATAAACAAACCATACAAAATGCAAACATTGAATAATTAATAGTTAGTGGGTCTACTGATCCTTGGAGGAACACAATTTAGACAGGATTCCAGATTTGTTTTGTGCAGAATTAGCGTGAAAGTCTCTTGATTAACAAACTGAAGGCTGTAAATATTGCTAAGCTTTTTCTACCTGTGGTCGGCTGCACTTACACTTGCATAGGATTTTGTTCGCTGCAATGCGTAGCTTGTCAACTGTCCCGCCCCGCTCGACACGCCCCGTGCGCTTACAACACATACGCCCACATACATGCATGTACACATACAGACTGTGTACAAGGCAAACAAAAGTTCACACACATACTGCCACAAGCTGAGCTGTGCTGTCTACTTCACACACACAAACACACATGCATACTGTGTACATGTCAAGTAATTGTTCACACAGCACACACACACACATTGTTACAACTGTGCTGTGCCGTTTTCTTCTTTTAACAACATTCTGCAATACATGAAGCAAAACAAAATTAAAATAACCCAAACACACGCACACATACAGACACAGACACTACTCTTTTATCTATTGCATCTACTCTTCTCGTTCTTATTGTTCTTATTCTCTGTACTCCAGGACGAAGCTGTTGAGGGCACTTTAAGAGACATTGGACTACTCTAAAAGAAAGCCAAAAAATACTTAGAATGTAGTTGATATAACACATACGCAAACAAGCACGCACGCCTTTTATAGAACACAAACACACACACACACACAAACACCTTATACACGCATACATACATAAGTACTTAGCTGCAGCAATTTGATGCACAACACACACACAACTTCACAGTGTATGTTAATAATATAAAAAAAAACACACACAAAATCTTGTTAGTGCGCATTAAAGTTAAACTCTACATAAATTTGATTTCGTAAGCATAAACAACAAAGTGCAATTAGTATATTCACATAGCGAGGCTAAAATTAAACAAAAACAAAAACAAACAAAAAACTATTCAAACATGTAGCGCATCCAGCAGTCGGTGCGGCGGTGCGTCTAATACAAGCATATGGCGCGGTGTCGTCCTCTCATCCTTAGTATTGAATAAAGTTCATGCAACATTTACTTAACTTCTCATAAGCGTTTAATAGTTTAATTATTGACAAAAGTATCATTCCGAGACCATCAATAAGAAAGCAATATTGTTTTGTTTTATTTATTCTCTACTCCTAAATGGGCAATACAGTTGAAACTAGGGAAAATAAATGCAATATATAGAAAATTTAAGCTTTAAAATCGACAAAAACAAAAAAAAAAAAATCATGCAGAAACTGAAATGAAATATGAAATGTAAAACCTTAAGTAGTAAATAATAAATAATATATATATTTAAAATATATTTAAAACAAAATCAATAGTTTATATACAAAATATATTTAACTCTCTATCTATATATATACATATGTGTGTTGTACATTTTAGCCAAATTTCTGTGTTTTGTATATCAATAAAAAAACGAGATATTTTACAAAAAAAAAAAAACAAAAAAAAAACCAAAAAAAAAACAAACACCAAAATTGTATGTATGTATTTGTATGTAAAAAAAAACATGTACTTAATATGCTTAGAGGTAAGGTTTGAACGGTGATCGTTGTTTTAAATCTTAAGTTCCTTTATTATCACTCCTTTGGTTATTATTTCTCGTGATTGATGTTCTTGGTAATATCTTGATTGTTTGCTCGAGTCACTATGCTGTCTTTAACCGTTGTTCTTCCACTCTCTTCCTAAGACCGTTCTCTACGCTATCCCGCTTTATCAACAAAATAAAAGCAATAAAATAGACCAAATACTATCGATAAATTTCAACCTCTTTCTAAATCGTCCCTTAGCTTATTTGTAATGTTGGTTTAAATTTATGTATTCTTTGCAAAATGAAACATTTTTATATTGTTGTAGCACTTTTTAGATAATTTTAATTTAATTTTTTTGAATTGGAAATTCACAAGTGAAGTACCGAGTATACATAATGAAGAACGCATTTCCATTTTACAGGACGAAACACCACAAAGTTTCTTTGACGATCATGGCCTTGGCTAAATAGCAACAAATGCGAATCCTTTAACCATTTAAGTCGCCTTAATGTATGCGTGTATTCAACATAACCGAAAAAGTATATCTCTATTGTCTATTGTCTTTTATTAATTTATCAATGATTTTACAATTTAGCAGCTACAAAATTTTTATACACAAATCGCTGTTACACATATATTATATATATATATATATATTTATTCAAATGTACTCGCAACCTATTCCCTTTACAAATGCTAGGCAAATTTAATTTGTCCCACATTAAAAAAAAACGTATAGAAAACAACAGAATTAACTTAAATAATAAATATACTTTCTCCCATTAAAAAAAAAATGACTAACAAAAAAGAGAAGTTGTCAAATAGCAACCTAAAGGCTTAAATCAAGAATCGATTCTTTTAAGGCTATAGGTATATAGAACTGCTATATTTATTTACAAATACAAAACCTGCGTGCTCAAATATATATACGTATATCTTGATCAATATAAATATATATTACATGTACATTTCATAGTTACGCACAACATAAATTACCATCACGCATCATCTTTAACTGCTGACAAACATTTGTTACACATTAATAATAAATAAATGCTAATACAAAATATTCATATGTATAAAACGGTTTTTTATTTTAATCTATGGTCACACTTGGCAATATCGAGCAATCGATATTAGTACAAGTGGTGTGTGTCTCGGCTAGAAAGTGTTGCAGTCTTTACTTAAATCACATTTGACGAAACCACTGAGTCAATCGTTTGTTATTTAAAATTCAACGTGAATATAGTAAGGAACTAATTTTAAAGAATTGCGAGCTATATTACATATATTGAGTTAAAATTATGCATTTTATATTGATTGATTGATGCTTTTTGATAAGTCGCAATATAAATTCTTATTTTCCATCAGTGCATTCAAAGAAATGTCTCTACTCCTGTCTAAAAGCATTGACTCGATATTTCCTATCGATTACCGATTAAACGTTAACCGTTTGCCAATAAAGATGAAAAGAATAAAAATACAAAAACATCACGGGAAGAGTAAGTGCCTGACTTACTGAGAGATTGACTGAGGAGTATGAAACTAATGCAAAAAGACAAGCGAGCGCGAGAGCGAGCCCATTTGAGAGAAATTTGAGCGAATTGGGCAGCACGCTCCCGCTATTTTCCCACTGTTGTTGGTGGGACTTTCCGCTGCGGCCGCCAAAAATTTCAACACGCCGAATTTACGGGCAGCAGCCGAGTGGCGGAGCTGGCGAGCGTTGAACAATTTTCGGCCCCAGTCAGAGCGCACCATCGTCTTCAGCGAAGCACAAGCACACACAACCCACTAGGTGTGTGCTCTTTGTACGTTACGGGGGCACTGCCACACACAGAGAAAAATTTTCATTTTCACATACCACACAACAAAGTGGGAAAAAATGTACAAGAAAAGAAGAAAAACTTGAAAACTTGCACATTCGAATTGTGAAAATTTTCCATTCAATAAAAAACGCCAAACAATCGCAGTGCAAACAATAAACCAAATAAAACGCGAAACGTAAACGTAACCCAGAAAAATTGAAAATCAAGTGCGAAAAATTGCGAAAGCCTGTTCAAAAGGGCGCAAGTAAAATGAAGAATAATTATTGTTAACCGCAATCGCAGCAGCAGTGAGAATTCTTAGCTCCCGCAGTGGAGATGTGTAAATGAAAATGAAAATGAAAATCGAAAATTATTGTGCAAATTTGCACTGGCAGCTGCAGCAGCAGTTTCAATTTTGCAAATTGCCGTCGTCAACGTTGTCCAGCAAAAATATATGGTACATAAAATTTGTATCTGCGCGAGTGTCTGCTTGTGTGTGTGTGTGTGTGCGTGCGTGTGAGTGTGCGAGCGTGTATATATATAAATATATGTGTGCGTGTGTGTGTTAACGTGAAAATTACGTTGTCATATGTGCGAAATTCATAAGCGCTCGTTAAACATTAAATGCAGCTAATACAATTGAAACTTTCTGAAACAGAATTATTAAAAGTTTGCTTTGTTTGCAAGTTTTGGACAATTCTAAAATATATGTACAATAAAAGCCACGCAGTCAAGGACTTTGCCATTTAATGTGTGTGTGTGAATGTGTGGGTGTGTGTGCGTGTTCGCCGTTTATCTGTTTATGTGGGTGTGTGTGTGTGTGAGTATGTATGTGTACGTGCGGCAAGGAATGAACGATGTTGGCAGCCACAGAACAGGAGCAGCCGTGGCAGAAAGAAAAAAATTCTCTATCTATTGCGATTTGTTCATGCGGCTCGAAAAGAGCGAAGCGCGCAGTGTTCGGGAGTGACAGAGAGAGAGAGAGACAAAAAGAGAGTGAAAGAAAAGGAGAGTGAGATTGGAAGTGGGAGTGGGCAATGGGCGCTACAAGCACGGGCTGTGGGTGAAAAGTGTTACGGTTGCTGCTTGCTCTACACATATGTATGCATGCACACACACATATGTATGTGTACATGCGTAGCTATACACACACACATACACACAGGCGCATAAACATTTGTATGTGTGTTGTGCGAACTGCCCCAGCGTCAATAATTTTTGTTAATTTCCATAATATTTCGCACTCACGAAATTGATGCGGCATTAGCCCCACTAATGCCAGTAGCAGCAACAGCAGCAGCAACAGCAACATTTGTTGCCAAATTCCATTGTGCTCCACTGTTCTTTGTTCCCTTTTCAGCTGCTGTTCGTAGTGATTTATCCTTAAACTTGGCCACTTTTTGCACACAGTTTCGCTTCGGCTTTTGTGTGGTGAATTGCGGACTGCGCATGCCACTGGGTGACCAGGACATGAACATGAACTCCCACGTCGTGGCGACGATGGCGACAGGCCTCTGTGTCATGCTTGGCTCATATAGTTATACTTATGTACACATGTACATATGTAAGTGTGTATGTCGAATAGATTTGATATATTTATAAAGACTGCCTGCCGATGGTCTTGCTGGTCCTTTTCATATTGTCATCAAGCTGAAAATTTCAAGTGTGGCGTTTATTATTAGAATTTGTATGAGTTAATGGTCAAGCTCTGGCGATTGTCCTTGAGTGAATGGACGCTTTGTGCGTGGGTGTCGTTGGAGTACGCATACATATACAGTGGTATACATGTACATATGTACATACACATACGTCTCGGCGACTATGCCGTCATCATCATCATCCATCAGCAGCAGCAGCAGTATTATGCCGCAGTTATTCCGCTGGGCAATGGTGCATACTTATCGGGGCATTAGCTAAGCAATGCACAGGGATAGCATAATGCATTTTCATTCAATTCTGGATTCTAAAACTTTCAATGCAATTTCAATTGGCAGCTCAACTCTGTCGCTCTCTCCCTCTCTCGCTCTCTCCTACTCGCTGTCGTTGCGCTCGTGTTGGGTCTCTCTCTCTTGACACGCTGTTGATATCATATTTTTGCCACTTTTATTATTATATGATGTCTACTACTTTCTATATGTGCGATAAATGTGTGGGGAAATAACGGGTATTGCTGCTCATTGTTACAAACTCACCACACACAAGCAAACACGCTGGACTCTAGACGCTCTCTCGCGCACGCTCGCTCTCCCGCTCACGCTCACGCTCTCGTTCTCGCTCTCGCTCTCGTGCTCTGGCTGTGGTGGGCTGCCGACAACTCCCGCTCATGCATATTATGTTATCTCGAAACTTTTATTGCCTGTCGTTTGGGGGTGCGGCGCCCACGTAAGGCAAAAGGAGGCAGCGCCAAGGAGGAAAACACGCTCCAACTGCGGGCCTGCGGAATCTAAAGACCATTCCAACATTTTCGCTGCTGTTGTGAACGTTGAACGACGCTAGAAATAATAATAATAAACGCGACTAACGAATCAAATAAATAAATAAATAATTCCTAGTTCTACAAATTTAAGCAAATAAAATAACGAGCCTTCGAGCAAGTGAGCATTGAGTGTAATTTGTGATTTTTTTCTTTGAAGCAGAGCTTGAAGCAACAGTAACAGTTAATTGTAAATAAGTAACAAAGAAATATAACAACAAACACTCCACCAAACTCAAAACAAAATATTTATAAATATACAACTAAACAAGAATATAAAACAAAGGAATACAAAACTACAATGATCTACAATTAAAAGTCAATAGCTCTATTATTAAACGTAAATGACAACGTAGCCTTCGATCCGATTATAAAACACAGACTAAAGGAAAATACAGAATTTGCTGCTTAAAACCACAATACGAAGGTGCGAGCGCAGAGGCGCCAAATTCCGGCAAACAAATGTCTGGATAAAAGCAACAACCAGTTGATCAATGGATGAAAATGCAGCCGTCGTCGTCATTTTTGTCGTCGTCGTCGTTGTCCATTTGTCATCGCTTTTGTCAGCCTCAGCAGCAGCAGCAGAAGCAGCAGCAGAAGGCGGTGCCAGAGTCGGAGCCGCTGCCACACGAACAACAGCAACAGCAACAACAACCTCAACAGCAACTGAAACACCAAAGCGCACCAGCAGCATCAGCAGCAGCAGCAGCAATAGCAGCAACAGCAGCAGGAGCCGCAACAGTCCAGCAGCAGCAGTTGGCGACACAGGCTACGCAGCTCTCAAGTCACGCCTATTTTTGTACGCCCATATTGCTGGAGGCGCCCTCACAAGTGACGCTGCCGCTGCTCAAATCAAGCCCAAGCACTCTGCCACTGCCTCAGCTGGCTGCGGCTTAGTACGCACCAGTTACTACAGTTAATTGGCTGGCCAAACTATTCTAAAGGTGCGCAGATGCACATGCAGCCTGCAGTGCCCATATAAACAAAAGGAACAAGCAACAAACCAACAAAGAAACTAAGAAACAACAAACACCAAATTAACAAAGCACAAACGCCTCTCAACGACAACAGCAACAACAACAACAACAGCAACCACAATAGTCATCAATAAAGCACAAAATCACGTGCCATTCTTAAACAACCATAGCAAACATTTACAACAACAACAACAACGCCCAACAACTTTAAACGGACCCACGCGATTTTTCAACAGGCGCCAGCGATAGCCGCCTGCTAACTGTAAACTTTAGCAGTAGCTGACAAAAACAAAATGGCGGATGGGCACTCATTTGTGAAGAAGACATTTCATAAGCCAACTTACTGTCACCACTGCTCGGATTTACTGTGGGGCCTCATACAGCAGGGCTACATTTGCGAAGGTAAGTGCGATAAGTAGATCACTAAGGAACTATCATAGAGTTCGACTTTAGGAGTTTACGCTATAATGGGTGTAGTAATGGATGTTGTAATAACAAATTGATGTGGCTGCTATGTGAGACTCCAGTGGGAATATCTCAAATATGTTGAGAGTAGACATTCATAGAGTAGATATTCATAACATTTCAGTTTATATATACTTATATGAATATATTGTATACCCTGTTTCTTATTCAATTCAGTTGTTAAAGCCTTTTATCTACGACTATACAGAGGACTTAGCTTTTGATCTGGCCAGCATATGCTTCTTCACTCTAGACTTATATATTTCTAATGCTTGCTGTTCTATAGTATTCAGGGTTTCCATTGGTCCCCAATTAAAAAAAACCCCATTTGAATAGAGAAAACAGAAATTATGAATTAATTTGAGAGGCATTTTGTGTTGGATTTGTAAGAGCGGGAATGTCGCTCTACCTTTGTTCTCCCTCTGCTCGCTCCTCCTCTGATCGTTCTTTCAGTGCTCTTTGCAGCTAAGCAAACGAAGAATAAAAACATTGAAACCCAACAGCGAGCAGTTGTAGATCTCACAAGTCGCACATTAAATACTTGTGGATTTTTACAGATGATATGCAGATATCAGATATTAATCACTTTTGATCAGCATAGTAGAATCAATTTTTGATAAATTATATAAAATGAGTAGAACCAATACAATTTAACTTAAACTAAAATAACATATATAACTTCTTTTACACATGTCTTGCATATAGCAAGAAGTTTTGTTTGTTATGCTTCATCAATTGTGTGTTGTTATACTAAAGTTGATTGGTATGACATTAACACTTAACACTAATAATTCATAAAACATGTCTCAAAACTTGAAGCTTGAGATGTACTTAACATGAAACACACACTTTAAACAGTCTTTGGCAACGACAATTGGCTCAATGGATTTAGCTCTGCTAGAGACTTATATTTAATTGATTGAAGCGATTGATTTGTTTCATTTTCTCTCTTCTTGAATTAAGTCTCTTTATCATGCTAATCCTGCTCACATAGTTGGATGATTTCAATAACCAATTATCGTTCAATTAGTGCAAATGTTCTCCAAACTGACTAAATTGGCTATCACTCGCGCTTTGCACAAACTTTGCAAGATCACAACTAATCAGCAATAGATATGAAAGGCTGTTAAATTGAAAATATGACATATTGTATTGTTGTTAAATTGAAAATATGACATATTGTATTTAGTAAGGGAGAGTATGAACCAAACTACTTTGCTCGCATTTAGAAAAAACGAAAATATAATGAACGAGCGAGCACAGCGATCTGTGCTGCTCCCCGTTGAGTGAGCTGCAGTGGTCTATGCTGCCCAACTTCCCCATCTTTTACTTAAAATTATTAATTACTAAAAACATTCTAATTAACATACGTGCCTTTTCTTCAAAAATAAAATTATAAAAAAAATTAATTTAATCAATTTTGTACCATAGTTTTGAGCTTAATTGGAGTTTTGCCGAATGCAGCAGACTGTGAAAATATACTGTCCAGAATTTATGGGATTTGAATTAATTCACGTAAATATTAAATCAGTAGCTCAGTACATAGTAGACGACTTTATAAATTATTTTAAAGATATTGAGCCCAGATCCAAAATATATTAAAAAAAAAAAACATATTTTTGACATTTGAATATAGCATTTGTATGAATGACTGAATATAAATTGCATACCATAGCTCTATAATGATATGTGCTATATTTATACATATACATATATATATATATATATATATATATATATATATTAAATTGATTGAGATTGATATATATATATATATATATATATATATATATATATATATATATATATATATATATATATATCAATCTCAATCAATTTAATAGAAATTGTATCTGACAACATTTGAACATTGGAAATGGTTGCATATGTACTTGAAATATTTTATATTAGTTCTACATAGCAAGCGCAGTCCTTGCTTTCCTGTAAGTCAATTCTCCTAAAGTATTCACAAATTAGGTCTGTATCTGGCTTTTTGGATATTTATTTTAATTTACTTGTTTTGAATGTCAGAAAGATATTAAATTGAAATAAATGTATTTTATAATATAAGCTCTATAAAAAGAACGAAGTAAACTATTCTTATATATATATATATATATACGACAATGTAATATATGTGCTACAGATATTATATGTATTATAACCAGATCTTAATTATACAAATTTGACGAAATTGTTTTGTCTTTCTTGTCTTTTGTTGTTTGTTGATCCTAGATCACTTCTGGCCTTTAGTCAGTTGCGAACTGCCAAGTTCAATTTAATGAGCACTAAACGAGCAAATCGAAAGCGCAAATCAGAGAAAAGTGGCCCCAAAATTCTATAAAAATACATTTGTCTAGCTTTGTTAATACATTTTCGAATTGCCATCATAATGTGGACCGAAATCGTGTGATTTTTACAAGCTGCATCCGCACGCTCCGCACATGACCGAGATGCACGCCAATGATCATCAGCGTCATCCTCATCATCATCATCATCATCATCGTTCTATTTGTGGCGCAAAGTGTGCGCATTTGAACTTTCCCAAAAACAAAAAGATTGTTCAACCAGCAGCTGGCAGCATCATGACGTGAGCCCGGCCAACGACGTCATAGACACAGCAACGGCCGTGGGGCCACTGCCAATTGGCGTTGGGGTCTATTGGAGCTGCGGCTGGCCACGAGAATCTATCAAACTGGTGCCAGGCCGGACAAGCCAATCGCCATATCGCTGCTGCTGCTGCTGCTGCTGCTGCTGCTGCTGCTGCTGCCTCTCCCAATCGGAGGCGCGTTAGGCGCCTCGCCGCGTGCGTTTATTTGTTTATTTGTGCTGTTTCGGCTATTATTATAATTATTGCATAGAGCGTTTTCTTCCTAAAGATTTCCCAACCAATTCAGTTAGCCAGCTGCAAATTGGCTCATATTTATATATATATTTATCCACTTATTACATATAAATACAATCGCAACCAGTTTGAGATTTTAATATAACAACAGACGATGCTACACACACTTGTAGCTTTAATTTTTGACAGTGTCAGCCAAAAATAATCCCTCACTGGCCTATTTTAAGTGCAATTATATATATAATTATTGCCATGACAGTCTTAGTGCATGCATTGAGAAAAAAAAACTAGAGTCCAAAGGTTTTAATAGTTCATAATGTCATAAATTACCCTGTACCTGGCTTCTAAATAACTTATGAAGCCTTGGAATATGTCTTAAACTTATTTGACTTTTTATTGTAGTCAAAATTGAAAGCTGCTCAATTGCAATCAAAACTCACTCCGAATGCAACTATTCCAGATTAAATTTAATAGTTTCAAGTTCGGACTGAGATTTTCTATTGAAAATACTCAAAAATGAAAAGGGAACATTATCCAAATAGTATAAATACACAATATAGAAATAATTTAATATACATCATATTTTGAATCTGAAATATTTTATTTTATAAATTTTAAATATATAAATAATATATTGAACATCTATATCTTGCTTTTGAATTAGAATACAGCTGCTATTATTATATAAATAATTTATTGAAATATATGAAATTTTGATATTTAATTCTTTGCATTAAAATTCGGAATGAGTTATACCAATTTTAGTGTATATAATACACATGATACGTATGTATCAATGACGAAATATATGTAAACAAACAAACACTATATATGCCTTTATATTTATTTATGGGCAAATGCAAGTGAATATTCCGTTTCCGTCCGTTTATTACTCTTTCGCCTCAAATGTATTTTTAGAGCAAACTTTTCGTCTTGCGTAGCATAACCCCAGGCGTTGTTCTCATTGGAAAGCGTGCGAAGGCGTTGCATGCTGCACTAATTGAGTTTGAGCATTAAATTGTGAGTGGGAGAGAGTAAAGGAAAGATCGGATTGGCATTTAAATTAAGAATTCAATTGCAGGCAGGCAGGCAGCAAGGCAGGTAGGCAGGTGTGCGAGCTGCACTGCTTCTATAGCGGATAGAAAGAGATAGAGACTTAGAAATTGGACAGCGAATGAGAGACAGAAAGAACGAGAAGTAACTCGCCCACACACAGTTGCCAAACAGCAGCGGTTGCGCTCTGTTACTCACCTAAAACTAGGTCGAGATGCACTCACAATTGCATACACACAGAAATACACACTCACACACACACACGCACGCACGCAAAGAGGCGCGCGTACAGGATGCGCACAGCTGCAGGCAACGTTTCAAGGGTTGCGGGGGCCGATAGCAACTGGCAATTGCAGCAACAGACGTAGCAGCAGCAGCAGCAGCAGCAGCAACAGCAGCAGGACCAGCAGCAGGTGAGCATAAGGACCAAATTGAATGGGAAAAAGTGTGTGGGCTCGTTACAAGCCGGCTGGCCTGCTCTGCTTTGCTCTGTTCAGCTCTGCCGTGCCCTTGTCCGTGTGTGTGGGCCTGTTAACACACCTACACACACACACGCACACAGGCAGAAACACATAGGCACTCGCATACACAGACAGCTGTTACCCCTGCTTCCGTTAGTAGCCGATAGCAATGAAGGGCTAAAAGTGCGTCATCAATGGCCGCCATGAATGTGGCGGAACCAAAAAACCGAGCGCCATATGCGCAAACAGAGGTGCGGACCCGCTGCCGTTTAATTACCTTCTCCACATCGTCGGAGCTGTTCATTCATAACGCTATATAAAAAGCCAAAGCGGCAACAGAAGCAACAGCAGCAACAGCAGCAACAGCAACAACAGCAACAGCAACAACAGCAACAACACAACCACGCCCAACAACAGCAGCAGCAATTACAACAATAGAAAATAACAAACAAATGAAAACAGACTTTGTATTTGTGTTTTTTGTTTGGCTTTTTGTTTTCTTTTCGTAAACTAGTGGGTCGTCAGTTTGGCTGGCACAGCCATCCGATTACTGTTGCGAGAGCGGGCAGTCCTCAAGTGGCACTGCTGACGTTGCACGCCAGGCAGCAACAACTTTGATCCAATACATTTGGCTCTTGAAATTAGCTACATGTTCCATAGACTACAGGGGACAGCTAGATACTCGTTATGCCTAATTTGACTCTATTAAATGCCAAAAATGTATCCATGGAGCATTATCATATCATAGCATTACACAAATAGTCACAAATTTTATATTTTAAATTTGAAGTTAATTAATCTCAATTCGAAATCAAGAAAAAGAGAATCAATATATTATTTACATATTTGAAGTTTATAAAATAATATAATCCATTCGTCAATTGATTTGAATAAATAATTATTTATTGAATGATGTAAATAAAATATTTATATACAAAATTAGAAAAAAATATATTCGGTATTTTATTTTATTTGAATGAATAATTTTATTTTCATTAATTTCAAAACAACAAATTAAAGTTAAACATATAAATTAAAATTAGTATACATTTTAGTATTTGTATTTAATAATTAGTAAATTTGATTGAATACAATAAAAATTAATTTATTCGCTAATTAATTTAATTTGAAAAAATAAGAGTTTTTTTTAGAATTTTAGATAAAAAGTAAAATAAATGTAAATATAAATTAATAAATATAAATATAAATAAATATAATAATTAAAAATAAATATAAACTAATGAATTAGGGTTTTCTTAATTATTTTGTTTTCATTAGTTTTAATTTGGAATTTTAATACATGAATCAAAATTAATTTAAGACAACATATTTTTCAATTAATTTCATTTGATTAATAATTATTATTTTTTAATTACTTTAAACTTTTATATATTAAAAATAGGTTTAAAAATCTTTAACATTTTAGGTCTACCTTACTTACAAACCAACTATCATCAATCTATCAATGGTTACAGATAAATACCCCTAATAATATACTAATGCGTATACTTAATATTAGAAGTGATGTACTACACAAGCAAATGAGAAAGTTGAACACAGTCCAAAGCAACTTCTGAGCTTTCTAGAGGGACTCGTTTTCTATGATCTGAGATAAGCATAATCCAGCCCATAAATATAAATTAGTTACAGGGTATGCAAATCCAATCTCTATCAAGTGGCGCAGCTGGCGGCAATGTCGACGTCAACATTGGCGTCGACATCGCGCGTTGATAGCCATTCGCGCTATATATCCTTGACTGTTGCCTTGTATGTGCTTACGTACTTGCTCCAAAGTGCTATGTGCGTGTGTGTGTGCGTGTGTGCGTGCGACACGCTCGCACAGCGAATTCTGTAGCTGTGCGCATTCGAATTGAGTTTATTTCATTCGGAGCTCTACAAATTACATTTATGGTAAACTAAAGCGTTATGCTATTTCGATTGATGAACTATAAATAGAACGCAAATGCAATTTGACGAACTATTGAATTATGAATTGGTTGCACTCGCTTGCCGTAACTGTATATTCGTGTAAGCGTTGGTTGACATTTCCAATGAAAAGCCCTCGAGCTCGAATGTTGCGCATACGTCATGTTGGTCGTGGTCAGGGCCAAGTGGCCACAAATTTAGAATCGAATACGCATTATATACATATGCATATATATATGTGTATATGTTATTCATGCGTCACATAGATCCAATCATTTCTATATTTAATTATGGTTTCATCTATTTTCGAGAGAGTTTAGCTGTCAGGAAGTTAGATTCTAAATTGATTTCCTGTCGAAAGCAAATTTCTATAACTCATGTCTATGTTCTATGCAAATATCAGTTTTAATTGTTGCTATTGTACTACGCATGTCAACTTGTGTCCATTCAATTGCCACAGCTAACACGCACAAACACACACACACACACACACACAATCAGTATGGATACACACGTAGAGTGTGTGCTCTTTTGGCTTCGCAAACATTTTTTGCCACCTCGCACACACCCACACACTTACATACATATATACATATATATTTTTCCTTTTGGGCATCGTCTTTGAGCTTTACTTGCTGCCAACTTCTTTGAGTACTTTTAGACGATTTGGCTTTAGGTTTTCTTTGTTATTGTTGTTCTAAATGTAAGCACGCACACAGATACGCACACATACACACACATACATACATATACTCACAAACAATGACGATAACGCGCCCTAGCTAAGCAAAAGCAAAAGATGAAAAAGTAAAAGTGTGTTGAGTTTCGTGAATTTCCCAACCAGACTGAAGAATAACATTAGAAAATTTCCCATGCGTCCTCGTCGCGCTTATCTTCTCTGTTGGCACACACACACACACATACACATACATACATGCGTACGTTAACATTTTGGTATACATAATGCCAAAGAAAATGCAAACCAAAATGAATACAACTATAAATACATGACTTATTATATATATATATATATATATATATATATATATATATATATATATATATATATATATATATATATATATATATATAATGCATACTACATATGTATGCATGCAGAGATAGTTAACGTCCACTCGTAATGCTCCAAATCATAAAAGTAGTGCGATCCACGTGCTCCACTCGACTCAAACGATATAGATATGAGAAATGTATGCCTGCTGCTTGCTTCAAATATGTATAATATTATGTTTCATGAACTTACACACACACACGCACATACACACAGACCCGCTCGCTCACTCTCTCGTCGATTGAGAGGCTGCAGTTGATTTCGTGCCAGCCTCACGTTTGGCCAAAAAATTTATAATCCACTTGGAACATGCAACATGCGCCGTAAACGCTTCGAGTACTCGTTTATTTATATACATAGCTAAGCGACAACAGCAACAACAGCAACAACAACAGCAACAACAGCAACAACTCGTGAGTTCATTCATGACGTCAGGGCGTCAGCGTCAGGTCAGCGGCCTAATTCGACTCAGAGCCAAATACATACAAGCACATGAACTCAAATGCATATCTACAAATAAATGTAGCCCCAACTGCATACATATATATACATACATACAGACGTACATACTGACATGTATTCAATTATGAATTTATTTCGCTGCACATAACGTACACATGCACATACATAATTACCTATGTATGCATATAATTAGATACATAGATATGTATGTACATGAAATGTGTGTAAAATGTTAACGCAATGCTAAAAATAAAATTCTTATTTCTATGTTGGGCTACGCACAGAGAGATCTACCAAAAATACATAAGCTACCACACATACATGCACACTCACTAGCATGCACACATACACAACATACACACATATGCGTATATGTAGCTGCGCTGCACACAGCGCATGCATTCGTGCAGTTTTGCTGCTCAAGACGCTGGCAGCGCAGCTTCGGTCACAGGCTGCGAGCTGTTGCTACTTCCATTCAGACACCAACACAGGCGCACACAGAGCAGAGGAAGTAGGAGCGAGAGGGAGAGAGCTCTTTGTTTGCCCTACAGTATTGTTTTCGCTTTTGTCCGTGCTTCTCTCTTTCTCTTTCTCTCGCTCTCGCGTTCTGTGTTCAGCTTTTGCCTCTCTTCCTTCGGTTAGCCACTTAGCGTTCGCTTCCATTTTAATTCAGCTCACTTGCTGGTATATATGTATAAGTGTGTGCTTGTGTGCATCTGCATGCAAGTACTTTTGTCCATGCATGCGCGCGTGTGTGTGTATGTGTGTGTGTGTGCATAAGCCTTCAATGAAAATGGCGCCCATGAACTCAAGAGCCAGCATGGGCCATCGCTATGAATGGCGAGTAATGGTTGGCTGACGATGACGTAGCATTGTCCACAAACCCAAGCATATAATGTGCATTTCAGGGCACATACCTTCAAACATGTACAGTGAAATCACTATGAACGAGCAGAGGATAACGCCTAGTTGGCTAACTTAATTGGCTAAAGTCCTTATGGTATTAAATTATATGGTAATAAATTATAAATAATCAAATATTATTTCTATGAACTATAAAGCATGAGAAAATATAGGAATATGAAAAAATAAATTACATTATTATTTTTTATGAAGTATAGAATATATACACCCAAAACTTACCTGTGGTAAGACCCAACATAAATTCTGTTAATATTACCGTCCATTGTTCCTAGAATGATTAAGTTTCCGATTTCATCAAATGAAAATTTAAAAATATATATATATATTTAAAGGTCAGTTCATTTCAAACAGCTTTGACTGTATGTACTACATATGCATAGCGGTTCACATCAGGGCGTAAAATTATGGGGCTAACATATACGTATGTACATATACATATATATGTATATATATATACATCTATATACATGTCTGTTTCATTTAGATAAGCACTGACATTACATAGTTAGAGAGGAAGATGCCTTTATTCGCTATTGAATGATACTTTCATGACTTCCCCGTTTTGCTTCTCTCTTTTGCAGTTTGCAACTTTATTATACACGAACGATGTGTCACCAGCGTTGTAACGCCCTGTTCCGGCATTGCGCCATGCATTATAAAGGTGCGTACACAATCATATATACATACATATATATGCATGCATGCATGTGTGCCTATATACTTTACATACATGCATGCATGCCGCATATCTGGGTTTCATTGAATAACTTGACAACTGTCATCTCGTTGGACAGAATCCCGTCGCCCATTGTTGGTCGGAACCAACCCATCACAAGAGAAAATTCTGCACCGTATGCCGTAAGAGATTGGATGAAACACCAGCGGTGCATTGTTTAGGTAAGCCAGCGCGCCCCATCGACCGACGAGTAGAATG
The DNA here is from genome assembly GCA_037075325.1 of Drosophila mayaguana. Lineage (NCBI taxonomy): Eukaryota > Metazoa > Arthropoda > Insecta > Diptera > Drosophilidae > Drosophila > Drosophila mayaguana. Next base: position 8,877,658 of record JBAMCG010000037.1, on the reverse strand, counting down.
GCTCGAAGCTCGCTCCTGTCCCGGTTTGAGGGCTGTCTGTTAATTTAAAATGCATTTCATAACCAATTCCTGTTCATGTCAAACATGTATTCAATTTATTTATAAATTTATGCAATTTTCGCATCATTTTCGTCAAAGCATAATTCCTAATATTTCCTGACCTATATACATATATTTAAATTTGTTTTTTATATATTATCAAATGTGCAAATTAACTTGTATTCGTTTATAGACAATTTTGTGCCAGAACTTAATTCGAAATATTCCAAGAAATATCTATTATAATATATTAATATTTACTTACGTCAATTTATTATAGTATCGTGAGATCATATTCAAAATTCAAGAAAGAAATCTCAAGAAATTTTGTCCTCAAAATGAATTTTTAATTAATTTGTATATTATATATTTGTATTATTTATTTGCTTAGTATGTTTAAGTATATAATAAAATAATGTAACCCCCTTCACAGTTTGCGAATATTTCGCGCATATTGAGTGCCAAGATTTTGCAGTGCCCGATTGCACAGAGAATGCAACCTACGTGCCAGGCAAGGAATTGCTTAATGTGAGGCATCAAGTGAGTAGCAAATAATAGGTGATTGATAGAGATGGTAGATATGAGAAATCTGATATGATTCACAGCATCATTGGCGGGAGGGCAATCTTCCATCAACGTCCAAGTGCGCCTACTGCAAGAAAACCTGTTGGTCTTCGGAATGCCTCACAGGTGAGTAATTGATTATGCGATAGAATCATCGTTATTTATAATCAATTGTTTCCCATTATCTGTTCAGGCTATCGCTGCGAGTGGTGTGGCATGACCACACACGCTGGATGTCGCATGTACCTGTCAACCGAATGTAATTTTGGTATTCTACAACCTATCTACTTACCTCCGCATTCAGTGTCGATACCACGTACAGAGGTGCCCATCGAGGCGATCATAGGCGTCCAGGTCAAATCGAAGACGTCGCTCGTACGCGACTATTCTTGTCGTAAGTACCAAACCGGCTTCACTTCTAGCAAACGTATCCCAAATTCGATCGCACCGATGGCGCGATCCATTCGCCATGGCCTAAATGCGGCAGCCAGCCAATGGGCTCGCAACAGCTCACTCACCCAAACTCACCCAATAAGCTGCATCAGCTCTCGATGTTGTTGTTGTGCACATTTGAATGTATTCTCAGATCCATGGACTATCATCTCAACTATTCAAGCCTCATCCTACTCTTCTCACCTTGTTACACTATTGCAAACAGTTATCGTCTTGTTATGTCTTCTTCTTCTTCTTCGTTTGTTTTGTTTCCATATTCAAAATTGTTCAGTCACAGCTGCGGTTATTTCCTCATTTCGTTCACTCTGTCTGTTTGTCGATTTCTTCTTGCTTTCATTTCGATTTATTCATTTATTAAGTTTTTCTTGTGTTATTTTAAACGTTTCTTTTTTGGTTTGGTTTGGCAGCCAGCCCGGAGCTCGGTGCAGAGGCCGCGGCTGGTGAAGTTGGTGCATCGGGTTTGTGTCTCAAGGAGCTCCTCGAGCTCCACAGACAGCGTCTTGAGCAATCGAAACAACATTTTTTACTTTCAACGCCACCCACGCCCACATCCTGTGGCTCCATCTCCCTCTGTGTCTCACCCACGCCCTCGCTGACAGTGGGCGACACGAGCAACTCGCTAGCCGGTGGCTACCAGGATCCGGACGAGCCCGATGCCGAGGAGGACGATTACGAACAGCAGTGCAATACGACGGAGCATGATAGCGCCTTTCAGCTGACCACCGCCTCCAGCAATGTGGGCCCAGGGCCACTGCAAAAGTCTCCATCAGCTAACTCCTCGTTGCAGCTGCTCTACACGAGTCTGTTCCGCAAGCTGAACCACGCGCGCCGACGTCGACGCCGTGGCGCCTCGAACAGCGAACAGGAGGAGGACGACGACGATGATTTGGATGGCGGAGTCTGTGATATTAGCGGCGGCGACCTGAGCGACGATTACGATCATTGCGATGTCTCGCTGCGCAAGCGCTGCTCGCGTCGATCGCCGCGCGATGTCAGCGAGACGGATTACCATGGCGACGTGGAGCTGGAGACGGCGCCGCGGGAAAGCTGCTACGAGACGTCCGATACGGGTGGCGAGCTCACCAATACCGACGATCTCGACTCCAGCATGAATCTGATTAGCAACCTTAGCTATAATAGTAGTAATAGTAACACCTCTAACACCTCCGAGCATCGCAAGAATCAAGCGCGCTCCACTGCCACAGCCACAGCCACAGCCGCAGCCACAGTCACAGGCGCAGCCAAGGGCAAGGGCCCCGCCCCTGGTCCGCCCACAGCTGATGCTGCACATGCCTTAAGCGTGCTCGCTGGCCGCAACCCAAAGACTGCAGCTCTCTTGAAAGCGAAGCCCAAGCCCAAGCCCAAGCCCATACTCAATGCGCCCAAGCACAAGGGCGGATCGGTGAGCTCACCCAATTCCAGCGACTGCTCCTCGGCATCCCCCGCACCGACCTCGGCGGTCCTGCAGCTGTCCCCTGTGGGCCGCAGCAAGTCGTTCCAGGAGCCGGGCATCGCCCGCACCAAGAAATACGGACGCGGCCTGTTCCAGCGTCGCCGCTCCAAGCGCTCGCCCAAGGGCGGCACCAAGAGCAACTACAGCCTGGACAGACTATCGCAAAACATTGAGATAACCATACAGGATGAGGATGGCAACTATCAGCCATACGATGACAACTATCACATGCTGTCCGCGGCGCGTCTGCCACACGATACGGATGCCGATGGCTACGACGATGTGGATTACGAGGATTTGTATCTGGACGATCGGCCGCATAGCGTCGGCGGCGTTGCCGGCCTAAGCGGCGAGGACATCGCTGGCGATATCAGCGATGGCGCGGCCAGCAGTCGATCCCGCGCCAGCGATGCCGATGGCCAGGCACAGGGTCATGTGCTCGGCCGTCTGCTGCGGCGCGTGCGCGGCCTGTCCGCCGGCTGGCGGAAGCCACGCTACCAGAAGCGCAGAGGTGATTAGCGTACCGCTATCTTTGTACTCGTTTTGTAATCTCTCTCTAACAGCAACTGCCACCGACTGCCGTATACTCTCAGTACTCAGTGCTCGATTGGCTTAAGTTTGATTTCGGTTCTTGGTTCTTGTTTCTAGTTATTGAGCTAACAATCTGTTTTAGTTTTCGATTGTTTTTAACTTACTTTAATTAACTACTAACTCGACTAATCATCACACGATCGCACCATTTCGCATCGCATCGCATTACACATTTCGCCACAATCGTCACAATCACAATCGATCACAGTCAACTAACCCCCCGACACTGCATGATCACCTCAAGCTAACTCCCAGTTCGACTCAGTGAAGCAGAGACTAACTCTATTTTGTAACCCGGCGCACATTTAGCACGCAGTATATCGGAGGAGTTTAGCAGCGGAGATGCGCCCCGCTTCAAGGATGAGGAGTCCCTGGGCAAGGGCGAGTCCTCGCATGGCATGAACGCACAAGGCGGTGCCGGTAGCAGCAGCGGTGGCGGAGGCGCAGCTGCTGCCAGCGCCAGCGGCACAGGTGGCACTTCCACACAGTATCGAGCCGAGTCCTCGGGCCACAAGTCCGATAAATCGGAGAAGGACAGAGAGAAAAAGGAAAAGGAACGTGAAGAGAAGGATATAGGTGAGTATGGCAAAGGACATCATGCTCCCCTGGCCTAGACTAACCAGTTCCATCCTCACGTTGCAGAGATGATCAAGGTATTTGATGGCAACAACTCATTCCGGCGCCAGCAGTACCGTGCGATCGTCGTTCAGCGTACATACACGCTGGAGCAATTACTGACCACCGCTTTGCGAGCTTTTCACATCACACGCGATCCGCAGGCATTTTATCTGACCGATATGTATGCGCCCGCTGGCATGGAGGATACACCGCTGCAGGATCCGACGCCCGTGTTGAATCTAACACACTTGGAGGGCAAGCGACCGGCCATCTATTTGAGGTTTCACGACAGGGACAGGGGACATGTGCGCGTTTACCCTGGCAAGTTGCAATGCTCACTGGAGGATCCCTATGTCAATGTTCCTGTGGATAATACAACTGTCATTAAGGACTTGATACGCGACGCTCTCGATAAATTCGGTCTACATGATAACCAAATACAGGACTACAGGTAAGGCGACTCCTGGTCAAAAATCTCAGTTGTCTAACTCCCAATCCCAATCCGATCTCAGATGCTCGGAAGTATTGCTCGACCGCGGCGTTACCGAGCGCATTCTCTCGTGGAACGAACGTCCCTGGGACATAATGAAGCATCTGGGCAAGGATTCCATACGTCAAATGGAACTGATGCGCTTCTACATGCAGCATAAACAGGATCCCCATGGACCAAACATTGCTCTCTTTGTGGGCAACCTGCCCACAGGACTCTCGCAGCGCAACTACGAGCAAATTTTAAACAAATATGTGACTGATGAGAACAAATTCATCAGCATTGGACCTATTTACTATGAGTACGGCTCGGTAGTGCTAACATTCGAGGACGCTCAAAAGGCGGTAAGGCGTGACAGCTAAGAACTAACTGTTTTGGATCCTTATCAATGCTGTACATGTACGGTTCAGGTTCGCGCTTTCTACAACCTACGTGAAACGATCATTGAGGACAAAAAACTATTGGTCTTGCTGTTGCCAAATATTGAACCCAGCATGGTACCCTCCGATGTCAGGCCCCTGTTGGTCTTTGTAAATGTGAAATCCGGCGGCTGTCAGGGCCTGGAACTAATATCGAGCTTTCGAAAACTACTTAACCCGTATCAGGTGTTTGACTTGGACAACGGTGGTCCGTTGCCCGGGTAAGCGACAATTGAAATCGAATTCCTAAGAATTGGCCAGATGCTCATCTCAATTTACTATCCTTCCATGGGCAGGCTCTACGTTTTCCGGCAAATCACCAACTACAAGATCTTGGTATGCGGCGGCGATGGCACCATTGGCTGGGTGCTGCAGTGCTTGGATAACGTGGGTCAAGACTCTGAATGCTCTAGTCCACCGTGCGCCATTGTGCCATTGGGTACAGGTAAGTAGCAAGCCTTCACTTTCCCCACCTGACCTCTGTTGCCTAAGCCAAACTCTTGCCAGGCAACGATCTGGCACGCGTTTTATGTTGGGGCTCCGGCTACACCGGTGGCGAGGATCCCCTAAATATGCTGCGTGATGTCATCGAGGCCGAGGAGATTCGATTGGATCGCTGGACCGTTGTCTTCCATCCGGAAGATAAGCCCGAAGAGCCGGCCATGAAGGCGCCCTCACAAACCACTGGTAAGAAGAAGAAGGCGCACCAAGCACATTTATCGCAACAAACAAATCAGCATCATCAATTACCGGCTCTGACATCGAGTGATATATCAGGTCATTTGATGTTTCAAAATTTTGTTATTGTTTATTATGCGTTTCACTGTCTAATTTAACTAATGCCCCATCCACAATCCCAAGGCCAATATCCTTGTAAAAAAAAAAAAAAGAAAAAACAAAACAGCAATAGCTCTTCACTTCGTGTTGTAATTTGAAATGTGCTTTTAAATATTGCTTAACAAATAATGCAAATATCAACAAAGATATCTAGCGCATATACATAATTTATTTATCTGTGAATATTTTTGCAACTTTTAAGCAAGAGAAATGAAAAGCGGGCTTTTCTTCCACTAATATTCGCCTTTGGAATCCTTCCAATAAGTTGCAGAAATATCTCATGTCATGCCAAGCTACCCGATTTGAGCTTTAGCTGCCACCAAGTAGTTCACAATAAATTCCAAGCCTCCCACTCTAACCACATAAAAGCAAAGTCCGTACAGACTGCAATGTCAAGTTTGTTAGCTGCTGATAAATGCTGTAGTTTGAATGTATATACGATATATATGTGCTCTTAGTAGAGCTCTGCATGCATCCGTGTTAGTTGTAGTTAGTTCTGCTGGCGAGCGAGCGAGCCGCTCCTGGAGCACAGGTAAGATATATAAATGTCAAGTTCAGCTGCCGTCTGGAATCGAATTCTGAATACATCGGTAAAACCGATTCATATATCCAACTCGATGTTTTGTAAATTCAATTTTTGTTGTGATGTGTCAATGTGTGCGTTTAGCGTTTTGTCCCCACCTAACGACTCGAACAACTCCGAACTAAATAATTGCTCTCAATTGGCAGGCGGTGCCCAAAACGAGGACAACTCCCAGATCTTTGTAATGAACAACTATTTTGGCATTGGCATCGATGCTGATCTCTGCCTGGACTTTCACAATGCTCGCGAGGAGAATCCCAATCAGTTCAACTCACGTCTGCGCAACAAGGGCTACTATGTGAAGATGGGGCTGCGTAAGATTGTGGGGCGCAAAACGGTCAAGGATTTGCAAAAGGAGCTTCGCCTAGAGGTCGATGGCAAGGTTGTAGATCTGCCACCGGTCGATGGCATCATCATCTTAAATATATTGAGGTAAGCATAAGACTGGATGATGATTGAAATATCGTGTGACACTTTGCTTCCTTCGTCTCGCAGCTGGGGCAGCGGCGCAAATCCCTGGGGTCCGGATAAGGATGATCAGTTCAGCACGCCCAATCACTACGATGGCATGCTGGAAGTCGTGGGCGTGACAGGCGTGGTGCACTTGGGACAGATCCAGTCGGGCATACGCACGGCCATGCGCATAGCACAGGTGGGTTAAGCATACGCCGTGTAGGCCCAAGCAAAACACTCACTTCTGTGCCGTCTTTTCAGGGTGGTCACATCAAGATCCACTTGAAGACCGATATGCCAGTGCAGGTGGATGGCGAGCCATGGATTCAAAGCCCTGGCGAAGTTGTGGTCCTCAAGTCAGCGCTCAAGGTATGTGCGAGCCAAGCATTAAACGCCTTTGTATATAAGTTAGGATTGCATGTTTCAAATATTCAGTTCTTATTGCATGCCAGCTTTCCGTTATCATTTCTTTTGTATATACATACAAGCAATATGGACCCGATGAATTCAAAACATGTGCACCAAAACTCTTTGTTACTGCGCGTTTTCCCAATTCTTTTTGCTTTTTATGGTTTCTCTACAATTTCTGCGTACGCTACTTACTAATTCTACACCAAATGAGTCAGCAACCACAGATAATACTTGACAAAGCACCTTAAAAAAAAAAAAGAAAATTATGTTAAGCCGGATAAGAATAATAAAATTAGAAATTAGAAAAGCTTAGTGGAAAAACAGACAAACATAAGAAACTGCGGTATATGTTATACGGCACGGATTTGAACGACGCTTGATTGATGATGATTGATAATTGATGATTGAAGTTCAGCTAGATATCTTAACAGCTCGCATTTAACTTATAATACTAATGCGAATGCGATTCCTTCGATTAGTTTTGCCAACATTTGACAGCCACATTATCCTCCTGTTATCTACATTTTAAACAGCTTCAAACTGAGGAAAATAGCTTAAGAATTTGTGTGTTGCAACATTTGTATGTTAAAAGTAGATCGATCTTTGTAAGAAATGATTTGATAATTGAATTGAAACTGTGTATGTTTGTTTTATGTATAAAAAAAAAAGAAATTAATAATAATAATAATAATGAAAACTGTTTGCATGCAACCAAACCAAACCAAACCAAACAACCAACAGCCACGTCCTACGTCCCAAAATGCAAATATTACGGTCCAACTGAATAATTGTGTTACACGTATTTTGTAATTTGATTTGTTCATCAAGTTAATCCAGCTAATTGTTGTTGATAGCAAGGCAATTGCAATAGAAACCAAACTTTGTCACTGTTAGTGCGTGTCTATATTCGATATTAACTGTGTTTACATTCTACATATATATATATATACTTATATATTCGAGCACCTGCCGTCCCCATAAGCCCCACCAGAACCTATGTAAATACAATATAATGCAGCATTTTTTCAACTCTTTTTTTTGTGTGTATTCTGCAAGATAATTTGATGATGACATATCATATCAGAAATATATATAATTCCGCATCCCCCCTAACAATATAAAAAGAAGCAGAAGGAGAAAACATTGAGAAAGTGAAATGGATTCGTCCGAATTTTATAGATGTTTCTTTACCCCTATTCAGTTTGGAATCAATTAAAAATGTATTTCATTTCGGAACAAACTTTGTTCTTCAGTTTACTTCGATTCAATGTCAATAGATCTATAAATTGTGAAACAATTGAAATATTTGAGGAAATAGAGTATGAGAGAGTATAGCAATTGCCATTGAGGGCAGCAACCCGATTTGTTACTGTACATGTTTTTTTTTCTTTGGGTGTATACGTTGTTGATGTGTTGAGCTGTTGAGATATGTCGCCTTTGACCCTTGTGTGTGTTTTATGCTACATTCAGGCTACCATGCTGAAGAAAACGAAGAGTAAACGACGACTTACGGAGCCGCATATCTCGCCGGCGGTGTTAAGCCTCTCTGCGGCTGGCAGCACCACGGCCATACAAAACATACCGCAACAATCGCAGCTGCAACAGCAGCAGCAGCAGCAGCAGCAGCAGCAACAGCAGCAACAGCAGCAACAGCAGCAGCAGCAACAGCAGCAGCAGCAACAGCAGCAGCAGCAGCAACAGCAGCCGCAGCATGCGGCCGAAAATGGTGACAAGGATATTTCAGTGCCGCCTTCGGCACCCTTTGGCAGCACATAGAGTATAGCCTCGGCATACGTGTCCGGTGTACGATATTGGTTCTCCTGTTTCTTTCCATAGGCCGACCCATTACCTAAGCAACATACATAGAGACAGTAACGGCAGGAGAAGCAACTAAACTAAATGCCAGCCACAGCATGCATGAAAGCGCAGATCTATAGGAAATATAACAAAATGCTTCATACGATTACATATAGTATAAGAAATATAAACAACAAAGAAACGAATAAAAAAAGAATCCAAACATACATATATGCCAAATCGAAATATACTATAAGCTTGTGCAAGCTGAGGTTATCAAAAGCATTGTGAATAAACTGGTGCAGCAATTAGACAAACTTTGATGCAAACTCGAAAAACTCTTTTTATAGAATACTTAAAACCGAACCACCTAAATAAAAGGCCACCATCCTCTGACCAAGAGCAACAATAATATAAAGACCACCGCTTTTAAAAACTTGAACTAGTTGTAAAACGTTAACACATACACACACACACACGCACACACACACACCGAATCGCACACACGTCTGAAGAGTTTCTTTAGTTCATTTCGAAAATTATTTTTTGAAGCTTTTACCCTTCTTTGGAAATGCGCTTAGAGTGTGCAGGGCCTAATTAAAACTAATCTGCACACACCACACACACACATACATACAGAGACACACACACACGTACTATATATACACTGAGCAAAAAAATATAAATTATTTGTTTTCGATTTTGTTGATTATAAATTGCTAGAGATGCAAATGATTTACCATCTGGAATTTAGTTTATTCCAATTTCGTGCATTTTGCTTGATTTGCTAAACATATTTTGATTTAATTCTGATTTTAAATTAATTACTGACCATTAATACTTTGATTTTCAATATGTAAAAGTTTATAGCCTAACTAACTAAATAACTCAAAAATAATAATGATAATAATAATAACATAATTTCACTTATGTTAACTCTCCTTTTTATACTCTTTCTCTCTTTTTTCTCTATCTCTCTATATATTACTGAACATAAATTAATATGATATTTTATAAACAACTACAAATGAATGTATAACATCTATGACACCAACAACTACTACTACTACAACAACAATATACATTTAATCCGCTCTTAATCAATTTATGCACCGGACGCCAAAATACTTCAATATTTCAATTTAACCTCTTCAACTTGATTAACTTGATTAATCGATTAATGATTAATACTTAGGCCACCATGTTAAAAAAGAATAAACTTAAAATGAAGCGACGCAACACGGAGCCAACCATGCTCGTCGCCGGCTCAGCAACTCCACACCTGTCGCTGGCGCTGCCTCCGAGCGTGGGTGAGGTGGGCGATGCCGCCGAGGCGGATGCGGGCCCAAATAATACGGACTTCTGAATATGGTATAGCGAGCGTCTGATTTAACGTGCTCATTGCAGTGTTTACCACGTCCACACAGTCACACAACCACACCACTACACCACTACACCACCACACCACCACACAACCATAGCCATAGCAACAGATTGAACTAAATAGGAAGAAAATGAAACAAATCAAAAGAAAAAGCCAAACAACTTTAATCAAAATGAACTCTTTTACTATATGTATATGTATGTATGTGTATTTCTATTCCTATATATGTATATGTGTATAGAGATGGTGTCTATGTCATAGTCATACTATATCATCAATCGTCTGCAATAAGTACGTTAAACTCAAACAGCTCGAAACTCGAACAGTGGCTCGCGAAAGTAACTGACGAGCGGTGCGGCCAGCACTGTAACTAAATATAGAAAATATATTTCCAAAACAAAAACAAAAACAACAAAAAAGAAAAAGAAAGAAAAACAAGAAACCAAACAACTACAACTATTAAATACTATTTAATGCTATAACTACAACAACAAGAACACGAACAGCAACTATTACTAATACTATAACAGCAGTTGGGCGCAACTGCAAGCATCAAATTTACGCATCAACTACTCAGCATCGTATGTATGTGTGTATGTATGTATGTATGTGTACGCACAGGACATGCACAGTGTGTAATGGCAGTATGTGTGCATCCGTGCTGTCGATATGATGATATATTCAAATCTTTATTCCATACACATACACACACACAAACACTCACACACACACACACCCTCACTCACACACAGCAATAGTCTGGCAAATGTTGTAAGAAAAGAAATTCAAGTTCAATTATGTTCCTTACCGTTTCGTTCCTATGTATGTATAAAAGAAATCAACGACAGATTAGTGATACCATTAATAAGAAAGAAGCAGAACAAGCTAAACAAAACCAAAAGAAAACCAGCGCAAAGAGCATAGCAACATATAAAATAGTACAAAATTGAATTGTTAAATAATTGTTTGTTGAAATCAACTGAGGAAAAGTAATTAATGAATCGTGACAAAGCAAAAGAACAAAAATTAACAAATTTGGCAATGGCAGCACTGGCCGCCAGATGGCGGAACAGTGCTGCCCAGCGCTCTGGCGCAAACTACACGGAAAAGTAACAAAAAAAAAAAAAAGAAGAACAAAACGCATCTAAAGCTTAAACATAAAAGTTACAACAGATGCGAGAAAATTCTTACGAAGCTTTTGTTTTCAACAAAATCGCTGCAAATTGCATAGTATGTATAGACATAAAAACTATTAGGGACGCAACAATTCGCATATTAGAATCAAAAGATCGTTAGGCCAAACCGAGCTAGCGATAGAAATTTGTACTACAAATTCGAGTGCCGTACATACACACAGACCATATGACACATACATATGTATATGCATATGCATACCACAGGTGCATATGCATGTATGTGCATACGGATGTACGTACGATGAGATGCATGAAAATTATGAATGAGCTAAACACAAATCTGGATTGTGCAATTGGTATGAATTTTCTCCACTGTTGTGCGAATATTATTCAAAGTAAACGAATGCATTTTCTTACAGAAAAACAAAAACAAAACCAAAAAAAAAAAAACAATGTGCCTGATTACAAAGTATTTCTGTCCGATTGTCCGCCTTTGTTGGTCGGCCAGTCGGTCAGTCAGTCAGTTTTTGCGGCACGTAAGTATTTCACATGCATTTGAACATTTTTGGATGTTGAACCCACTTACAGAAAATGGAAAACAAAAACAAGATATAGAAATGAAATGAAATATGAAAGATAGATGAAGAAAAGTACCGGAGACACTACAATTTCAACTTCAAAACGCTTATAAAAAAACAATTTTTGAAAACTTTTTAACTATTTTTACATTAAATGTTTTTGTTAAACACAAGACACACTAAGAAAACTTGCTGTAATACCGTTACCCCTGCTGGGGATGGGGCGCATGTGCATGGTCTGCACTCGCGGTTATTCGCATGCACAAGCGTCCCATCCCCACACACGATACACGTGAAGGCGATTGGAAGTGGGAATAACCGGTTCCTTCGAGAAGGAACTCCTTGCAGAGTATTTTCAGTCGCCTTTTCCAGCACACACATGCATACACGCACACCAACACCCACGTACAGCAAGTACAAAAACAGACCGTTTTTAACTCATTTACTGTTATGCTAACACGGAAATCGCATAACAGTCGCCCTCCCAAATCCAAATACAAATACAAACACCCACCCACACATTTTGTTCATGCCGACTTCTAAAGAGACATTTACACGACTTTTGCGTTCAGCAAATCACCTCGACCTGTTGCAGTTAAGGGGCTCGGTGCTTGGGGTTAATCAGACCACACCCGATTTCCGTGAATTTCCTAGCGATCGCCCACGTTGGGCGCCGGGACAGTCGTCTATGCAATGGAACCGAACAAAAAACAAAAAAATGCGCGTCAAGAAAAAAAAAAAACAAAAATTTAAACTTAATATTACAAAAATGGAATGAGTAATTTTCATTTAAAATTAAATTACTATTATTTGGCTATGGTGGAAAATTCGACTTAACCTCTCCCATATTGCATAGACCACTGCGCAGCGCGACGTGCGGCCTTTCGCCAAAGTTATTCGAGTTCGAAACAAACCATTTGATTCGAGCTCGAATCGATTAGCCGCTGGCACAAAAATTGCAGCTCGCAGGTGATTTGATTTCTTGCATAATTTAATACATAAATATACTGCAACAAAACAACACAAAGTTTTTTTCCAACATTTTAGTTATGTTTCTTTTATTACGTATTGAAAAACTTAGTGTAAGTAAAAAAAAAAAAAAACAAAACAAAACAAAACAAGAAAAACAGAAAAAAGAAATAATATAATATGCTATTCAAAGAAATCCAAAACATAATTACCAACAAAAAATACACACAAAAAACCCAAAAAAAAATTTAAAAATTAAAAAATTAAAAAGCAACAAAAACATACAACTAAAAATACTAATTATAGTACATACATTGATGTAGTGTTAATTTTAAGCAAAAACCAAAAAACCAAAAAAAAAAAAAACAAACAAACAAACAAACAAAAGAAATAAATAAATAAAACAAAAACAAAATTATGAATCCAATAACAACATTTGAGAGCTAACTATAAAATTGTTTCATGAACTCAAGATAACAAAACAGAACAAAATCCATACATAAATGTACAAGTAACTATTTTTCTCTAAAAACCAAAGTAAACTGCAACACTTTTTGCTCCATATTAAATTAATCTTTTTGCAGGCAGAGGATATAATTGAATGAAATAAGTATGTTATGTATATTAAAAAAAAAACAAAAACAAAACAAAAACAAAAAACAAAAAAACAAAACAAAATAAAAACAAAAATATGAAAACAAAAGATTAAAGCAACCAAATTCAACCCAAATTCAAAATGGAAATCGTTGCGGAAATTGTTAAACAGACTACGCATGCAAATACGGAATTTATAATGTACAATGGGAATCGCTTTAAAGTCTATAATGATCATTTTGTTGTAATGCAAAAAAAAAATAATAATAATAGCGACTATCCAAATCCAAAATCCGTTTGACAGAACGAAAAATTCGTGAAGCAAAAAGAAAAAAAAAAACAGATATGAAAAGAAAATAACTGCAAAATAAATGTAATTGACATAACAGAATTTGAGCAGTTTTTTTTATTTAATTGGGGTTCAAGTAAGTATGATATGATTCGCTAATAATCAAAAACAGTTCGACCACTGTTCAGGCATGAACATAAAAATATACAAAGATCGTATACTTGTCTCATACTCACTAAACGGCTAGCAGGTAGTGCGATCGGAATAGATTAGGGCTCAATGTATGGACTCTAAAAATAGACAGATGAACTATGGCTCTTGCAACACAGACGATAAGATGTAAGAGACTAGCGCTGAACCTTACAAACTCCGCGATAGGATAATAATATGTAATAGACCAATGCTGAGCCTTACAAACTCAGCAATAGAGGCACTAGATTTAGGAGTTGAAAATATACATGAGCCTGGGTATAAATACCCGGACTCAGAAGAATAAAGATCAATACGTAACTAAACACCATCATAGTCATAGTCTGGCAAGAGTAACATTGAAGAAAACCTCTCTCAATCTCATTTCAAATGCGTATATGTATGCAGCAGAGTTCATTTGGTATTTCTAATTGAGTAAAACTAAGCTAGAGTGATTGAAGCAGCAGAGAGAGCTCCCATTGGTCACTCAAAGCTATATTACTTGCAGCAGCAGAGAGAGCTGCCATTGGTCACTGAAAGCTCAGCTGCAACGACCGCTACCTGACGCTGGCTTAACATTTGAGCGCGACTCAGTGCATGAGTGAGAGCCGCCCTATATAAAGGGCAGCAGCTGCAGCATTTCTCCAGTCGCCCAGGCCCAGCTGGTGAAGAGTCCTGTGTGATCGTTCAGCTAAGCATTAAAGACTTATAGTACATACTTGGAGAAAATACCTTGCAGAAATACTTAGAGGAAACACTTGGAGAAAATACTTAGAAGAAATAATTATTATTTCACTTATTAAAAATGTTTAGAGGAAACATTCAGAGGAAATATTTGGAGGAAATACTTAGAAGAAATTGATAAAATACTTTGAAGAATTTCTTATTGGAAATACTTAGACGAAATACTAGCCTACTGGTTGCTTTTGTCGATTGTTTTAGTGTGCTAGTTACTTTATCCAACCGAATTGGCGAATCTTCATGTAATCAAATAGAAAACAAGTAAGAAAGCTTTAGTCGAGACGGCGTAACTACGCGATGCCATGACCCCTTCAAGGAAGTGATATTTCAAGAGACAAAACAGGCAACAGACATCACACATGCGCACGCACTTACCGAATTGCGAATAAGAAAACTGTCCCTTATTTCATTAAGTATTTTTAAATAATATTCATTCAAGTTTTTTGACTACATGAACTTGCCGATGAATGGACCAACTATTTGTTTAAAGAATTCTAGTGAAAAAAAAAACAACTAAATGAAATTCTGGAATGGCGATTAGTCTTAAGGTTACTTAAGATGCCAATCAGAAATAATCTTTTATTAATTAAAAAAAACTGTGGTTGGTTGGTACATATACATTTATATATATATAGATTACATTTATATATATATATATATTACTTAAAAACTATAATTTGTAATTACCGATTATAAGGTAATAATACATACATACTTTAATATAATAACAATATACACTTAAATAAATTGTACTACATTATGAATGCCTGCTGCCGCATCTCAATCGTAATAATGAGTACAACAATCAAATGGCATAAAATAATAATCGTACATATCATGAGAAAAACATAAAGAATAACAAATTGTTGACTCGACGATAATATCAACTATTTATTGTTGTCAGTTTCGGACGAGGCACCCGAATGAAGAGGGGGCGTTGAACGCCCATCGAAATTCTGCTGATTAACCAAGCGTTGACGTTCTAGATACATAGACACCTTTATATTTCGAACCTGATGATTATGTATAAGTTTTAGCAACGCGATGACTCCGATACCCACTGAAATAGCAAAAGCTCCCCAGGCGCCAAACTTTTAAGGAACACAAATTATTTATTATAATAGCCTCACAGGTCCACAGTAATTCAAACTCACCTGAGTAGTACCCATTTCAATGTAGAATCCGGATGTATTAATTTTTTCGGTGTCGCCTCTAATAATATTTTGCCCAGCCGATGTTTCGCACGAGGGAAAACGTTCGGTCATTCCATCGCACCAGACAATGAAACCCAACGTTATGAAAATTGCGGACAATATGGACATGGCTAGCATCCAAATGCCGAGCACAACGTCAATAAAGAGAGCAATGAAAGACTCCTCCTCCTTCATTCGAACATATCTGAAAATAGGCCACAGAGTTTTAATTTATACAATCAGACACAATGTTCTATTGTTTATGCTCACCGGTAGATTTGCACGACAGAAATGATGAAGAGAAAGACTCCAGTGATTAGTGGAAAATTGCAGAATCCACCGGAGGCCCAATGAACATCGAA
Source organism: Drosophila mayaguana (assembly GCA_037075325.1). Classification (NCBI taxonomy): domain Eukaryota; kingdom Metazoa; phylum Arthropoda; class Insecta; order Diptera; family Drosophilidae; genus Drosophila; species Drosophila mayaguana. The sequence goes on along the minus strand of JBAMCG010000037.1, from coordinate 8,861,515 downwards.
CATACCATCTTCCTCTCGCCACTTACCCGTTGTAAAGAGTAAGCAGTGTCCACTGGATTGGAGATTGGTTGAGTGTTAACATTATTTATTCTCAGTGAAAAACTGCGTCGTTGAATACATACCAAAACTGATTGAGGTTTATTGATAGCGGCAGAACAATGCATAAAGATAATATAAATAGCAGAACGTGTCCAGCTATTTGACTAAGTAAAAGTACATTTGCTAACGCCATTTCTATGCATAAAATTCGCAAATACTTGTTAGTGTTTATAAATTATTGTTTGGCTTACAACAGGGCTGGCAATACACACTAAAAATTAAAACAGACCGTTGTTAGCGCAAAATATCAAATAATTAAATACTAAAAATACCACTCAATACAGTTGACAAATGTTTATAAATGGTTATTAGTAAATTGTTAATTATTATTTTGTGAGGCCTATGACGCATAGCACTTAATGTGCTTTTCTTAAACAAAACTAATAAAAGAAAAAAATTGTGAAGTTTTATTTTCAATTTCAATAATATATGAAAATGCAAGTAAGTACTAAGTCACTAGTACATACTTAATGTTCCTAATTCATATTTTTGAAATTTATTAATTTTTTTTTAATTTAAATGAATCACAATCAGCTGTAGCTGGTTACTGTTTTTGCAATTATGGAATTGCGTTTTTATACTACAACTTGCTGTCATTTTTAGTACCAATATGATATCACTTGCTGGAAGTAAGTTGTTTATTGTATACAATATATATACACATATAAATATAGGAAAATAATTTTAACGAGCATTATTAAAATGTTTTTTACAGTTGCTCTAATTTATTTGCTTTTAATTTACACGGGTTTTTACTTCGCATAGTGTTAGTATTTTATTTTTTATTCCTTTTTGGATCAGCTTCGGGCATTGGGCAACACTGTTCCTAAAATCGTAAAAAATTGTTAAATTTGTTTACATTAAATTGGATCTAAGCACAAGGTAAATGCAGTTAAAATTTTGGAACAAATGTCAACAATTGATGTAAACGGCTTAAATAAAAGGCCACGGGTCTTGTGTAACTATCTGGTCGTCTGAAATTGATACGAGTGTGGGGCAAAAGGCAAATGAAGTGGGAACAAAGAGCAATTAAAAAGATAGTAAAAATGAAACAAATTGAAAAACAAGGGTTTCACTACTTTCTCTCTCTTCTGTCTTTCACACAGATAACGCGATGAGATTGCATTAAGCAATTGCACGAAGGTGAAGATTGCAATCGCGCGTTAAAAGTATATATTGAAAATAATTTTACACCCACAGCAAAAAAGAAAACGACGGCGCTCACTGACGCACTTTCAATTGAAATAGGGAGGTGAAGCACAAGCAGCTGCAATTCAATGTTTTGTTTATGAGCTATGGCTTTGTAGCATTCAAATCGGCAGCCGAGCAGCAGCAGAGGGGCTAGAGCAAATGTCTGGAAGCAAACTGCAGTGGGAACAGGACAAGGAACTGCAACATCAGCAGACTCTACAAGGACAACGACGACAAAGGTGCGGGCTAATAAATGCGAGCATCATCCTGTAGCAGAAAAAAGAACGAGCTGTGTCAGCGTGCGGGTGCAAATAGCTAACGGATAAGAGTTACAAAACTAGGGTGGCCAGTGACTTTATTGCCAAGGTAGGTATGATGCAATCCAATGTAGGTAACCTATACCCATGCCATACTATCTTTCAGCATTAGCTGGACGTGATACGCTTGGCTGGCGTTTGATTTACATGCTAGACAAAAGATCCTTTAGACTTCTTTTCGTTGTTCTCTTATGTTAATTGAACCTTGATCATCAACGTGCACTGCCATTAACTATAAAAATATATATATAGAAAAATAACGTAATTGGTAGATTTAAACTTAAACGTAGCAGCAGCAGCAGCAGCTAAAATGTCCAACTCCCACTACAACAACCACCAGCAACACCACAACAACTACCAGCAGCAACAGCCGCAACACTCCAATAGCAATGGGGACGATAGACATGAGGAGTATCACCAGCAGCAGCCGGTGCACTACTCGCAGCACTATATGAATGGTCATGGCATGCGGATAAAGCCACTGGACAACATCGCTGTACCCGACATGTGTCTCTACTGCTTCGAGGTACTTGACTGTGAGCTCAATAATATTGAGGGCCCAGCTGTTCCGATGTTTAGCAATGATGCCTATCCGTTGTTTGTGACATGGAAAATTGGACGTGACAAGCGATTGCGAGGCTGTATTGGGACCTTTAGCGCCATGGAGCTACACAATGGGCTTCGTGAATATGCACTGACCAGTGCATTTAAGGATTCACGCTTCGCACCCATCTCACGCGATGAGCTGCCCCGGCTAACGGTGTCTGTTTCCATCTTGCAAAACTTTGAGGAGGCTCAGGGTCATCTTGATTGGCAATTGGGTGTCCATGGTATTCGGATTGAGTTTTTCACCGAGCGCGGCCTAAAGCGCACAGCCACTTACCTACCGCAAGTGGCCACAGAGCAAGGCTGGGATCAACTGCAAACCATTGACTCGCTTCTACGGAAGGGTGGCTATCGGGCAGTTATTACTCAGGACCTGCGCAAGTCCATTAAATTGACGCGCTATCGGTCACAGGAGATCCAGATGCACTATAAGGAATATCGCGAGCACTTGGAACGTCGCGGTGTCCAGTTTGGCAAAGTGCAATGCTAACAATTAGAAAACCAACCGTCGGGAAAATGATCCTGGCTTAAGGCAGGCGTGGTTTTCGTCTTGCTCCTGCTATTACTGGCCATTGAGTTGACCCAAAGCATGGGATTATTTACGAACGGCCTTCCCTACTCCTGAGAAACTATTTCAGTCGAAGTTTTCCAGTCGCGTCATATACATTTTTTACAATTTATTTTTAGTCCTTATCAGGACTGACGTGTCGTCGCACTTAGTGACATGAATTTTAACTAACTTTTCATTAAAACAAGAAATGCTTAATCTGCTAACCAAAATTCAAAGCAATATTTGGTAGTAAATGAAAACAGTTCATTCTTTCTATTTAGTTCTTATAAGTTCGTTATTTTCGTCCAATTACTGGACAGTTTTTATTGCAAACTCAAAAATACAAAAAAAAAAATAAAATAAATAAATAAGTAAATAAAATAAAACAAAAAAAAAAAAAAAACTAAAAAGAAATTATATACATCAAGAAATATATGTATGTATATTGCAAAATACCAATACAAATAATAATTCAATTTAATAGTTCAACAATAATATATTTCATAGTTTTAACAATTACAACAAATTACTAACTCTATGCGCAATAAATAAAATGCCGGCTTTTTTCTGCAGAGCCGAACAAGTTAAAGAGAACTATTCAATGTCCTTTCCAGATTGGTTGAATGATTCAAAATAGTAAGAAATTTGTTTTTGTTTGTTGTCTTTATTGCTGTTACATATTTTTCTTTTTATTTCTAAAGCATATTTGATATCTACGAGTAATTATCATCTATATGACTATGCCTACATATGGATGTACATATAAGAACTGCCTCTGGGGTTTAATCTATTTTCAGATATAGTTTTCGCATTGGCTATATCAATGATAAAGCTAAGGGAATGCATTGTTGATTACGCCATCAGGTCAAGCTAAAGTCTGTAAAGCAGCGAAGGATTGCTAATTGTAAGGCTAAATGTGCCCGCTATAAATATATATATATTGTTAACAATTATTGTAAGTAGTAAGTATTACTTTTCAGCATGTTATAAAAAGTACGAAAAGAAAACTAAGTTATTTGGCTGAATTTCAGCACTTGCAGCTAAGTTTCTGTACTGCATATATGTGTATGCACAAGCATAAGTATTCATGAATATATTGTAAGCATGGGTGTTTCAGTTTGATTCGCGTATAAGCGTGTGGCAGTAGTATTATAGTCATCAGTGGTTATATTGCATACATGTAAATAATGTTGCAAGCGTTGTGGCTGCCAATTAATAAACTTAACAAATTACGTATGTTGTGATGTGCCGTGTGATGTGATTTGCTGTTCAGTCTCAATGCATGCATAGAAACTGCTCCAAGCACGGGCACTAGGTGGTCGATAGCGCACTCCACTCAAATCGTGGATTTTTCGAGTGTGTCACAGGCAGGCAATCGGGCTCTACCAGTTTCCAAACACCATCCACCTGTTCAACTGTGACCAGGCTGCAGTAGGGTATTTTGTGGATAACCTGACGCAGCTCGTTAGTATTGCGTGCTGCACCGCCCGTCAGTTGGCGCGAGCAAGTATCCAGCGTGGTGGCATGTGCGACAATAAAAATATTGCCAGCTGTAGGAATAAGAAAAATTATATTTAACTGCTATCTGTATATGAAATCTTCATAGATACTCACTGGTCCGCTCAAGCAGCTGCAGCAGCACTTCATGATTACGCATATAAAATTGCTCCGTTGATTCCTTTAGCTGAGCTGCCAAATCTGTGGCCTGCTGCACAGGCTCGTAATTCAAATCAATATCGTAATTGGAATCAATGAGCTCTTTGCTGCTTAACCAATCGGGTACGCCATTAGGATACCACGCCATCCACTCAAACAGTCCAGGCTCCACCTTAATTTTGTGTTTACCACTCAATTCAAGGCCTTCCAGAGCACTCGTACATGTTTGCACGCATCGGTATGAGGGCGAGCAGTACACATGATCTATTTGCACGTTTGCATCCAGCAGAGCCTCACCGGTTAGACGCGCTTGGTAAACGCCCACATTTGTCAATGGCGAGTCGTTTTGCCACCCTTCGGGGCTGTTCCGACGATGCGGCAATACCTTGGGCATATTGAGATCTTTTCGCATATAATTGCCGAATTCATCAAAACAATATGGTATCCAGGTACCAAAGGTGAAATCCACTCGTTCGCCATGCCTCATAATATATACCTTCCGATTCTTGCTGGGCCCAACATCCAACGCGTTTGGCTGCAAGTGCGGGTGTGACTGGTCCGAGTGCACGCTGAGTGTATCGTCCGGTCGGGGTGACTGCTCCGCTAGCGGCTCAACCATAATCTCATCAATGTTTTTAGATATTGAGTTGGAAGACAGATTCGCCGTAATCTCAATAGTAGGCGTGTGTTGATTATGTTGAAGAGAGAGATTATGACTGTTTAGGAGCTGCACTGACGGCAATTCCAAGCAGGGCTGCAAGGTCTTGCGCAAGTATTTTTCAACGCTTTGCTCTGACTCCTCAAAAGAAGAACCTTCTATAATCTCCGGATGCTGTGCGCCTACAAAGAAAAGTGGTAATAGCAGAATGAAAATTATGGAAGAGCATTGTTTCACTTACTTTGCTGTAAGTCTCGTTGCCGCTCCTCGGGCTCCGTAGATATACTACGTCCGTCAACAATGTCTATATCCTCGGCAGAGTTGAGCGACGATGCAACACTCTTCGAAAGCTGAACCACCCGATGCAGTGTCCAGGCATCCGATTCAGCGGTGCGCTCCGTGTAATTAACTGGCAAATGACCAGTGCTGCCTGTTAGCCAAGATATTCCCTCTGCCCAGCCATCGCTCGAACTGTCAATGCCTTCGCTGTTTAAGTAGATATAGTCGCCAATGCGCAGCTCAAGCTCGTCCGTTTCATGCGGATTATGGGGATAAACTACTTTCATCACCTACAAATTGTAAGAATCAATTAAATTTCCATCGTCCAGCGGATGAGAACAGTGCGTTGTGCTAACTTGTTTGGTGGCCAGTCGTGGATCGCGGGAATACAAACGCAGCTCCCAATTGGATGCACAGCTGGCATCGAGGGTTTCCACAAGTGATTTCAGTGCATTGAATTGTGACTGCGGAAACTGATAGGCGAGCGTCAGGTGCAGGCTCTTTACGTGTGGCTCGAGTGAAATGGCTACGGGTAACAAAGTGTGTTAGACCAATTTCTAAGTCCAAACGCTACGGAATAGGCTCTTCAACTATATATTGATAAGGGCGTAATTAGTATGTGTATCTATGTGCAAATTTTCCCCAAGATAATCTGCGCGTAAAAATAGCCATTTAGTGAGCAAGATAAGAGTGAAGAGCGTAATTTCAAATACTAAGCATGCGATTGTAAAAATGAAAAGGGAGCTAATTGGAGGGGGTTTACTCTAGCTAAATTAATGACGCTTACATCGACTGCTGCGCGGAATGCAGCGGGTGCCCGAAGAAACTGCTCCGCACCACGGAAAGCAGGCGACAATGGCGTCCAGCTGTTCGTAAGTGTCGCTTATAACTGTGCTCCGTTACCAATATTGTTGTCCATCGCAAACGGTTAGTGTGTGCAGGCATAGAGATAGGAAGAGAACGAAACCGTAAGCCACGCCAAAACAGAACTTAACCGAACCGAAGGCATCGGCAAAAAACAGATAACCAATTAAATAGTGCAAAACCATAATGAAAGAAACAATGCAACTGCAACCAAAACAGATGTGCAATGCGGGCCAGGCATACTTGAGTTCGACACCTCCTTAACATATTGTAAAGCTAGACGTTTCAAGTAGTTGGCATCATCCTCGGCCACAAAGAAACCCATAAAGTTTTGGCTCATATATGGCTCCAATTTAATTGGGCGATCCAACAAAGCACCCGTCATATCTACGACTTGCTTAAGCGCTTTCGACAGCTGAAGCGAGCATTCGTCGGGAGCCTGGTAATAAAAAATACAGTTTGATTTCATGAATTTATTTATTACTTTATCTAATGCTTACCTTAAAGAATGATACTAGCGTTATGTGGGGCACATAGTTGTGCGCCCCATTCCAGCCACACATTTGACGTGATTTTGCCCAGAACTCCTCCAGCTGCTGCAAAAATGGTCCAGTTGGGCACGCATATATGATGTATTCGCGTGGTGAGCATTCATCCAATGTCGCATCATTGACATGGGCCAGAAGCCAGTCAGACGCTATCTGTACGCCTCTATTGCCGGTTGATGCTAGGGCCTTTTCACTGTTGGGGAGTTGGGGTAAGGTAAAAAAAAAATCAATAAATATCGGTGCGACGATTTCAGTTTTTTAACGTCATATTTTGAACAAATAGAGGATAAAACATAATACCACAGATACCTACGCTCTATGCTTTGGGAATCCCATTTGCAGCAACGTCTGGAGCGGAGTCAAATGTGGCTTCATGGTTTGGCAGATACGAGTTGGCGTTTGGTTCTTGCGTGGCGGCAATGTTGCCATGTTTACTTTTCTTGTGATGCCGTGGAAGAATACCTATTCCACACACTCAATTTGTTGAGAATCACACTTTGTGTTATTTTTATTGTTCTGGCTAAAATGCTTACAATTTATTTTGTTTTTCGTTATGGCAGTGTGACCAATGGCCAGTAAAATTTTATTATGTGTAAAATTAGAGCTGACAGTATTGTTAATATTCATATGTTTGCGATAGTTTGTTTTCATTTTTAACATGTAAATACCAACATTTTAAACTAATTACATCAATTCCATCTCATTTTGAAAATTATGATCAAAATCATATAATTAGATGATTATATTGAATTTATAAATTAATTTAACATGTATGTATTCACATGTTAAGAATGAAAAATGTTTCCTTGAGAAAATACATAATTTCGTAATCGGAATGAAAATGCCTCTGCAATCGAAATGCAATTTCTTAAAATGCGCTTAAAAGTTAAGTGTGGAGTGGTCTGTTAACAGAAATGCAAATGCTCATCGAATATCGGATAGTCGTGATATCGATTAATTAGTTCATATTGACCAAAATTTGTAGAAAACAAAAAAAATTAACTGCGTAGTTCAGTAGAAATAAATTGCGTTTAAATAATAAAAATACATTATAATAAAGTAAGTCGATCTAAATGTGCTTGTGCTTTATAGTGTTGTAAGAAATGCAACGCTGCTTGAGACAAAAACTCGTTGAAAAATTGTGTTACGCAGCAGCAACGGTATGGAAAATGCCAGTGGAGCTCAAACAGAGAAAAACATACATACATACGTACATATAAATACTCATGTTATTGTAGTAGTGCGCAAAAACAAGTCATTTGTGGGTCCAACACGGGGCGGGTGGAAAGATATGATGGCAATTTTTTTCAGTTTTTGCACCATTTTGTTTGTAGTTGTGTTTATTGTAATTGTTTTCAATGTTATTCAGCATCCTTGCATTGATAAATATGGGCGTTTTCCTTCAACAATTTATTGTTTATTATGTTTTTTACAGCCTGCATAACTTGTTTTTGCGATTGTACATTGTGAGCTTTGGTTGACTTAAATACACCACATATTCTTTGTTGTCATCATCACTTTCTCCGCTACGCATACTTCCTATTATACATATATTATTTTATTATCGCTTCCATGCGGGCTTCCGCACACCCCTCGTCTACTTCCGTGTACTCCGTTCAACGGTCAGCTATTGTTCAGTGTTTATGAGTCATTTGCGTAATGTAAAATCAGAATTTATCATTTAATCATCAACATACCCATGTCCATGCTCAGGCCCATGCCAATGCTCCCATTAGAGCTCAGTTTTGACTTGTGTTGCCGTGCTGGTAATCCGAGGCGTTCGAGATAAGCGTGTAATTAGATTAAGTCTAATAAGTTAGCAAAAAAGAATATTTTTAACAGATCGATATACATTGTCTATTTCAAGCAACAGCAGCAGCGAGAATATTTAAAAGCTAATAGGAAAATATAAAGAAAAAACATCGATATGGCCACCAGAAAGAAATCTCTGTTGAAAGTTATCATACTGGGCGACAGCAGCGTTGGAAAGACGTCACTCATGAATCAATATGTTAACAAACGATTCTCGAATCAGTATAAGGCAACGATCGGAGCGGACTTTTGTACGAAAGAGGTTGTTGTTAACGACCGAGTAGTTACAATGCAGGTGGGTAAATTGCAATAATTATAATTTGACTTATATGCTAAACACTTTGTCTACTTTCTAGATTTGGGATACGGCCGGCCAGGAACGCTTCCAATCTCTTGGCGTGGCCTTCTACCGCGGTGCGGATTGCTGTGTCCTTGTCTATGACGTAACGGCGCCCAACTCATTCAAGAACTTGGATTCGTGGCGAGATGAATTTTTAATACAGGCCAGTCCACGGGATCCAGAGCATTTTCCCTTTGTCGTACTGGGCAATAAAGTGGATTTAGATAATCGCCAAGTGAGTATACAAACAATTTGATAAAGATTATAATACCTAAGGAAAAAACTGTTTATATATATATATATATATATATATATATATATACAGGCGTCGCTCTAAGTCGCGCATTGTGTTGCTCCGTATTTATACATCAGATTTGCAAAAGCTAATTATTATATATTGCTATCGGGTACAACTAATTTTAATTTGTATACCAACAATTGCTTTATTCAATTCAATCACTTGAACAGAAACATAAGAATATATATTTTTTACAAAATATGTAAAATGTGTTTAGGTTTGCTTATGATAAAAGACGTCTTTTTAGCTGTGAACATTTAGATAGGTCACAATCTATTTGTTTATTTATGCAAACTTATTTGTTTGTTTTAGGTTTCTACGCGCCGTGCGCAGCAGTGGTGCCAATCGAAAAACGACATACCCTATTATGAGACGTCAGCAAAGGAGGGAATTAATGTTGAGATGGCGTTTCAAACCATAGCTAAGAATGCTCTGGAACAGGAGGCGGAGGTATGTTTTGATCCACGTTTGAATGAATAGCCTAGTTATATCTCTTGTTATTTTCAGGCTGAACTTATAAACGATTTCCCCGATCAACTACGCTTGAACTCTGAAAACAATCGTCCAAGCAACGCTGACAATTGTCAATGCTAATATTACTATATATTATGATCAGCAGCTGCAGCAAAAGAATACAACGCAACGTGCATAATTACACAATCTACATTATAAATAAAATACATAACAGAATATGAGTATGAAAAGCTAATATGATGAACAACAGCAAGGTTATAAGTTTAAGTAAAAAAATTTGAGCAACAGCATAGGTGTAATAATACGATAGAATGCTAAAACGTGTGTTTACCAATCATTTAAATAACTTTTACATATTGTGCATGCCCTCCTAGTACTATTTTGTCATTAGTAAAATTATAGCACGCAACAGATGCAGCCGTTGCAAAAAAAAAAAAAAAAAACAAAAAACAAACATCAAAATCACCAATAATTAATTATCTTCGAACACAAAAAATAAAAACAAAAATCTTGTGATTGTAAATTTAATAAAACAAAAATATACATTTTTATTGTAATTAATTTTATAAACTATTCAGAACATTCGATGCGATCGGCACTTTATTGGCTCACTTCAGCTCCGCTTTCAAAACTAAAAAGTTTGAGCAAAAAAGTTAAGAAATTCATTTCGTAAGGCCTAGAGTATTATAAATTGCTTCTGTTTGGTAATGCATACACAACTTTCGTGTATACTATACATAATGTAATAATTTTCATATACTTTCTATTTAACATCTCCATGCCTTTGGTTTAATTTGTATAATAAACAATGCTAAAATCTACAAACATGCAATGCGTTGTCTAAACATTGAATTGCTCTAAACTATTTAAAGGTTGGAGAATCAATGAATATAGAGCAACATTTAGTTTTTATAGGGGTAAACTTTTTCTTATATTATTAAGTTCGCTCACAGGTCAAGGGCATTAAGACTTTGCCTTCAGATTGTATAGGTAAGCTTTAATTGATTCTGAAGTAAATAACTTAAAAATGAAATATGTATATAAATTTCCACGATTTCTGGCCATGAAAAACTCGAATATCTTCATCAAAAATCAGATACTGATAAATAATATGATGTGTAATCAGTATTCATATGCCGAAATCTTTCCAATAAGATTTCCGCCTCCAAATTTCATAAATCTCAACCAGATCGATTTTATGATTAAATAGCTAAATCTTTGCAAGGTCGGACTTATTATTTATTTAATATTAGTTACTATACTCAGCAGTGTTAATTTTAATCAGACTAAAGTGTATGCACATTCATTGTACCTTTATTACTTCGACCACAAAGCTTTCGATTCCTGATCAAGTATTATATATCTGCAGTGGGAAAGCTCATGCCTTATCTTGAGGCAGAATAGTGATTGCTGAGCAGTTATTGTAAGTTCGTTGAAGCAAAGTTACTGGTGGAATAAAAATATCGGGTGAGAATTTATTACAATTAAAATAAAAAGTCATATAACTGCTGTAAATTTATGTTGCAGCCGTAAATATTTATAAATATATGCATCAATTTGGTCAGCCATCATCAGTTTAGCATTTCAGTTATATACATATTTATATAGCTTTTAAGTTGTTTTCTTGTGCACTTCAAAATTCATGTCTGTTTATTTAGCAAATTCCTGGTAGTATTTGGTGAGTAATTATCATGTGTGTAACTAATATAGTTTATTTTTAACAACTTTTCTGTGCTCTGTGTTCTGTCTTCTTTGTCGCATTATGGCTGACATGGAGTATGAATGAAAGTTTTTAAATTTTCACACACGGCACACAGAAAAAGAGATGTAATACAAAATATATAATATGGCCTATGATTATTATATAACTATTCGTGAAAATATATAAAAAATAAAAAGGAAAGCAAACGATCATTTGATGAGTTGGCGGATACACAATATACAGTCCATGCTTAGGATGGTAGATGATAAATCTACAGGAATCAATTTAAAACATATTTCTTTGGGGGGAACAATAAGAATTTATGAATTCCCATTTTCAATTGGTCCAGTGTATAAAAATGTATATGCTCTAACAGTGCTGGCTCTTATAAACAGCATGCAAATAAGATTTACGATTACTATTATATATATATATATATATATATTAAATATATGTATTAAATGTAATAAATATATATATGTATACCATATCTAATAAAAAATATCCTTATAAATATTATTATTGAGATATTGAGATTAATAATTAATATGAATTTAATCCATTTATTCTACAATCAATTTAAAATCAGTCAAATAAATCATGCCAAATCGTGTTCATAAAATCCTCGTTCTGGGAGATAGCGGCGTTGGAAAAACAACTTTGATTCAGAGTTATTCAAATGAGCGATATACAAGCAGTTGCCAAGCGACAGTCGGAGTGGATTTTTGTATGAAAGATATTAATTTGAATGGTCGCATAATCTCATTACAGGTAAGCGACAATTCGAAAAACTTCGAATTCTTCATAAGTCTCACAGTTTGCTTCAAGATTAGGGATACGGCTGGCATGGAGCAGTTTCTGTCAATCGCCGTAAACATGTATCACGAATCCGACTGCTGCGTGCTCGTCTACGATGTGACTTCGCCAGACTCATTTAAAAATTTAGAAATGTGGCATACTGAATTCCTAAAAAATCTCAATCCAATAGATACTGCGCGTTTTCCCTTTATTGTGATTGGAAATAAAGCTGATCTTAATGAATATAATGTGAGTCTCAAAGATAAATAAATAATAATTGAATTAATTATTGTAGGAGGCTTTATTTCATTTATAAGCCTAATAGTTACTTTATAATCGGTATTAAAGTGTGAGCAAGTCACCTACTACATTATATATTGTATATTATATTATGTCAAGGTATCAGCTGAAGAAGTCTGGCAATGGTGTAAACTGAACAACAATATACCTCATTTCGAGATCTCAGCAAAGGATGTCCGACACGTGAATGATGCTTTCAGGATAGCTTCAAAATTGGCTGTGGACTATGCGCAGGAAAAAGAGCTAAGCGAACCAGATTTTCCTACAACTCTAGAAATGGATGAACCAAGTCCACAAAAGAAATGCTGTTTCATTTAAATTAATTTAGAAGCTTAAACAAAGTTTTAATAATTTTATTATTTTTAATTGCTGTTAATAAGTCAGCATGCGTGTAAAAAGCCAAAAAATGCTTTTATATATAGATTTAAAGTGCATTTGTCCGTTATTTTTTAAAAATAAAATCAACCAAGAAAATCCTAAATTAACCCAAAAGTTTACAAATTAAATTGCCTTATTTTTTATGTAGTTGATTATTTAAATATTTATGGTAATTATTAATATAAAGTCTCAAAAGAATAATAAAATTTTGGAAGATACACAATTTACCACACCTCCAAGGGGAGCATATATTAAATAGTTTCAGTTTCGGGCTAAATTTAAGTTGCCCTATTCGTCTCTTTTCACAAGTTTAAGTAAAAGACAGTTAATTGCAGACATCGAGGACCAGTCAACAGTTATTGAGAGCTTTATATATATATTTAAACAAAGCTCTGTACATTTAAGCCCGAAACGCATTTACATTTGGTTTTTAGACAAGTTGGCAGTTATTTTAAGAATAGTGCTGCCAATCACTTAAAGTCAGCTGTTCATTTGTTATTATACGTTTCTTAACTACGCGCAGTAAACTTGTTGCTGAATTTTAGCTCAAAATGTCTGAATCCGCGTCTGTTCCATCTCCGCCGCCGCCGCCTCCACCTTCACTAGCTACCTCGAGCAGTTGCCATACAGCTTTAGAAAAAGATAAAGTTCCTGCAACGCGATTTACCAGCGATGAGTGCAGCTGGGCAATGGACTACCCTGAACTGCAGAAGGGCTGTTTTCTTAGTCGAGTTTGTCAGTACGTTCAGCCCAAAAGATGCAAATATACTCCCATCGGCAGCATCCTACAAGTTAGCAATCCCGATATGCACAATATGTAGATTTTTTCTTAACTATACAATTGGCAGATAGGACCCACCTGTGGATTGACAGCGCTAAGTATGTTGCTTAACGGACAGCCAACTGCTGCAGAATTGCTTGCGGAAGCCAGTGCACAAAAGTACACAATAAATGGCGAAATGTTCAGTGCGCAATATTTATACGAATTGGTGCAGAAGCATGTGAGCAGTCCATTGACATGCCATTTCCATGAAGGCTTTTTAGATTGCGACCAGATCAAGGAGCAACTGTGCGCTGGAGCCTGTCTATTGGTTCCGTATCCTTTTCAACAAATATTTTCTGCAGTAATTGCCATATGTATGTTTTAAATTATGTTTATGGGTAGCACTGGTAACGCGTGTAAGCACAACACATAATATACTAACTTTTGGTATTATTTAGTACATAAAAGAGAAACAAGAAAACGAAATAAGTTTTCCCACAATATTTTTATAATTTACTAATTTATTGTAAACCTATTGATTTTAAGTGTATAAATGGCAACTGAAGAGGAGCAGGTACGTAAGTACAGCAACTAAAGAATTAGCGGGCTAACTTGGATACTTGCAGCTCAGCCAGGTAATTTTGCCGGTCAAAGAGCCGCTAGACCTAATTCGCCTCAGCTTGGATGAGAAAGTGTACGTAAAAATGCGTAATGAGCGGGAATTGAGAGGGCGATTACACGCTTTCGACCAGCACTTGAATATGGTCCTAGGCGATGCTGAGGAGACAGTAACAACCGTTGAAATCGATGAAGAAACGTACGAAGAGGTGTACAAGACCACGAAGCGCACCATTCCCATGCTGTTTGTGCGAGGGGATGGCGTTATACTGGTCTCGCCTCCTATGCGAGTTGGCTAGAGGATGAGTGGGAATGGAAGGGGTAGATAAGCTATCCCATTATGTAAATTAAGAATGCTGCATTTTTGAAATTGTATTAATATTGCATGAAATAAAGTGCTACCGATTGTGTGTATCAATTAAGAGAATTTGTTCCAAACTTTGGTTTACCTTAAATCTAGATATAAATCTTGAATATACAGGTATGATGCCGATGTTAATCATGCGCCTTGCCAGAGATCTGGCCATCGTGCTCACTGGGCACTTATTGTTGGCTACCTAATTGATGACCAGGATAAGGTCAGTGCTGTTTTTAAACTAAATGAATTATGCAAATTGAACAAAATTTACCTCATGCAGTTCTATGTGGTGGCACGCCATGGCAAGACACGAAACTTGGCTGTTTGGTCTTTGGCTGCCTTAAGCGAAAGCAATGCCAATCTTGTGGAATTTGCGCAGCCCAAAGGCCACGAAGACCTCACATTTCTCCTGCCACCTGGCGGAATCGACGGTGACCAAGGACTTCGGAAACGCTCCATTGTGGTCACCAATCTGCCATATCAAGTGGTTCAAGTGTGTTGATGCTGCAATTGCAATGACCCCGTCTCTTGGACAAATAAAACTGTTTTCGATCTTTCTTTAAATATTATATATGTATATATATATATATATATATTTAATAATACAATTATAAATTACACATCTTAAACTTGAATTAATTTTACGTTTTTTCGCACTCTTTCGCGACGCTTTTCACATTCATCTTCAATTGATCAACGTTCGCACCCCATTAGTACATTGTTTTTGAAACAGATTCATTACATATCTTTTCTATATAGTGTACGCATATAATTGCTTACATATATTAACTTGTACAATCTTTGCATCGGCAGTTCGCCCTATGAATTTTTGAAAAATCACAACAATAAGAGTAGTACATATGTTAGAATATGCTGATTAGATAGATATATGCATATATATATATAGGTATATATACATATATATATAAGTATTGTATAAGTAGATATTTAGTTGCACATACAGATAATGTCTGAATTTATATAGTATATAGACGACGGGTTGGTTAAATATGCATTCACATTGCTAAGCAGTTGTAGTTAGAGTATGCTGAATATCATTTATATATTTACGATAGTTTTCTTTACTTTTGTTTGGTTTAGATAATGCCAGAGTATATATACTACATTCCGCTGTTGTTGTGTTAAGAGCAGAGAGTGCTTGAGATCATGTGGCCTAGCCCAGAGCCCTTCTTCTGGCAATGCTCCTGACTCTTATTTAGCACCTGTTTGGATTAAAGAACAAGCTTATTTCAAAACTGTTTGCAAACGAAACCGTTTGGCCAACTGTTCAATAGACCTGGTTAACAAACTTGATTTGAGAAATTGATTTCTTGCAACTGCTACTACATAGATAAGGTTTACTTGTACAGTATATTTGATACGCGTTAATTTGTTCAAGTGTTAAACGTTTGGATTCTATAATTTCACTATGTATTATAATTCTTTAATTATTGAATATTGATGTGTGATGCTTGTGTCAAAAATTCACAAAGTTTGCGTTTTGTTGACTTAAAAGATCATTAGAAGCTATACGCAGTTTATTAACTAAAAATTTACAAATATTAACTATAAAATAAATTATCATTCTTCTTAGTAAATAATATTAATTGCCGTCCATCCGTACGGCTCCCTTGCTCACTGTATGTTTGCATGTGTCTGTTCGCGTTCGAGCGAGTCTGCATGAGAATGGGCATTGGGTATTTGTTTGACTAGGTTTATTCTGCACACGACATGGGCGTACAGCCGATAAGGGCAATGGGAAAGTTCTTTACATGGGTCTGCCACTGTGACGATAGCTGGAAGAATTTGACGCCAGTCCACTCGGTGCCGTCAATGTAAACTGTGAGCGAAAAACAAAAACATTATAAGCATTATGAATTCCATTAGCGAAGGACAGCACTTACCACGCAGCGGCACGGGATGTGACTGCTTCGGTGAGCATATTAGACGTGCAACACCCTCGACGCACTGCTCCTTCTCGAGATCACGCTCCTTGTCCTTTTTCTTGCCCAATCGCATAACTGCAGATTGAATGAATGTTAAGTGTAATGGTAAATAATATGGGTTTTCTCTTGAGACACTTACTTTGCTTCTGCTTCTTCTCCTTGGTGGCGAAACTAACAGTCAGTCCATTGGACATATCACCCATTTGCTGTGCACTCTGCGGCAGGCGCCACACCTGCAGATTCCTAAACGTACTCTTAATGCTATTCTTGCCGCCGCCCGCATCACTGCCGCGCGACATGCCGCTCTTTGAGTCCTTGGCATGCACCTCGCCATGCCGCACCAGCGGCCAATAGTCCACTTGCAGCTCGACGGCCTCCGCTGCGGACAGCGCTCCACTCAATGTCTGTGATTGCGAGGGCGTTATCAGTGCCTCATTGGCACCCCGCTCGCGATGCGTCATGCCCGCCGCTGGCGGAGTCTGCAGCGGTGGTGATATGCGCCCCATGCCCTGGCCCCCTTGCTGTGGCTGTTGCGACTGCGGCGGCGAGCCCGATATACCAGCGTGCATATTCGTGCTACTCTGATTTCCAATGGGTATAGGGTTGCTAGATGCGTTTGTTGAGTTGCCGCTACCAGCACTGCCAGTCATATTGGACGTGACATTCTCCTCCAGGTCCAGCGAAGCCTGCGTATCCAAGTAGCCAATACGTACGTCCTGCAGCCAAACGGAAAATGCTAAAATGTTGATGAAACACTTGAATATCTGCGTTGTACTTACGCTGACAAAGGGCACAAAGATTTGACACGAGTCCTCGTCCTTATAGTTGACCATGGCCTCGGCAATCGGAATCTGTGTGCACGGACCTGCCGCATGCAGATAGCGTTGTATACGCTGCACCAGCTCCGCAATATCCGACTTGGCGACGGAGCCCGCATCCGCCAGATTGGCCGTCAGCGCTGTGGCATTAACTGTGGTCACCGCACTGACTGCGGCCGCGGTGGCTGCCGCTCGCTCGCACAGCTGCGCCCAGTTCTCGGAGCCAAACATGGCGGCATACGCCTGATCCATTTGGCTCAAATGCCGCGCCACGCTGCCGTTGCTGCTGCCGCCGCCAATGGGCACCAGATAGAACCGTAAGTGATTCAGCCAGTCGGGAGGACGAACGCCCAGCAGCTCAACGTAATGCCGCAGTGTCGCGCCCTGCAGCCAGTCGCCGCCAATCAGCAGCACCTTTACCGTGTGCGGTGGCTTGGCGTTCGAGTTGCAACTAGTTGGATTGGGGAAGAGAGAGATGTTAAATGGTTGCAGCTCAAAACTATTGAGGAATGTTCACTTACTACTTCTGGATCTTGGCCATAAGCGCCTGGAGTACAGCCTTGACCTCGGCCGTGTTCTGTGGCACAAATGCCGGCTTAAAGGAATTGGCAAACAAGGTGACGAGCTTAGCCAGCAGCGTGCTACCGCCCAGAGCCTCGGGCGGACTAATGATGGTCACCACCTCGGGTATGACATTATCATCACCGGCAAACACGCGGCTCAGCTGATCCAGCAGCAGCTTGCGCGGCTCCACATTTGTGGGCGACAGGCAGGCCTCCAGTGCGGAACGCGGCTCGGCGCTCAAGCTAAGAGTGTGCTTCCGCTTGACCACCGCATTGCTGTTGTTTCCAATGCTCGCGTTACTCGCACTACCCAGAGCCATCGTATTGCTTGACGTGCGGAAGAGCCGCGAACGCTTCTCGGTCTGTGCCTGCGCCGAGCTGATGCTGTTCATGTTGCCCGTGACGGAGCTGACTGGTGTCAGCTGCTGAAACTGTTGCTGGCGCATGTAATCCTTATCCCTGGGTGGACTGTTCTGGGGATCAGAGTTCTGGCCATCGGTGTAGCCGGCGTTGCCCTCGTTGCCGGAGCTATCGTTGCCAGCGCGATCTGTGGAGGCAATAAATAAAAATTAAATTTTAGGTTAGATAGAGATCGATGTTCGATTCGCAGTTCAGATAGGGGGAATTGAGGATTATTGCGCTAGGTGAGGTGCACTAAAACTCGATTTACCAATAAAGAAAAGCTATTACTATGCATGCAGGCTGTAACTGGGAAAGTCAACAGACGTTCCCAGCCCCTCCCCTCGATCCATCCCTGCACAGCGGAATGGCTCTTGATGAAGTATCGGGATATATGTACGTACATGTGAAGTTCATTCCAAGGTGCTCTAGTGCGTATGTGACGACGTTAAATTGGTAAATAAATAATAAATGCCACGTTCGTAAATATGGACAGTATAACTTTTTACTACTCCTAGCCCGAGGTGTACATATGTATGTACATATGTATTTGTGCTATCATATGTACATACATAAGTGTGTATATATGTGTATGCTGGTTAAACACCTTTGGATTGTATATTTATTTTTACTTGTATAGCGTGTTCCACTTGAGTTTTCTTAGCAATGTCGCAATTAATCTCAATTGGGGGACAAGACTCGACATGCAATGAAAAGGCTAAAGGAGAGGTGGCGAATGGCCAGTAGCATAGACGCTGTGATTAAGGGTGCGTTTAATGTATTTTTAGTGTGTTTATTAATTGAAAACCAACAAAAAAAAAATAGTTTTGCTGAAAATAAACTCATGAATTAATTGATGTTCTGTTTATTTTTGTTGGGCTAAAAGCGCTCGAGCATGCATAGCTTCTATATGTATGTGTGTGTGTGTATGCTTTTATCGTGTTATAATTTTGATAGGACAGCATGAATTCTAATTTCATTTCTTGAACATTACCACGGCCCATTTGCATTTTTGTGACGTCACAACATTTACGGCACTTCCCATTCATGCAAATAACAGCAGCGAACGCACGGTCACACTGTCATGTAAGCGCTGCATTTTCAAGTGCGTTTGCATTCGTAAGCCTGCCTCGGTGTGTGTGCTCGCGTGTGAGTTAAATTTTGTGTGCGTGTGCTTGTGTGCTTGTGTGGGTGTGTGAGTGAGTAAGGGCGTGCGTAATCGGGCGGCAGGCCAAGGATTTCAATTTTAAAAATAAACATAACAAATCAGAAGTTATAAATGAGTCCGTTTGCTTGCGCAAGTTCAGTGCACATTGGATATGGTCACATACATATGTATGGACATGTATGTATGTGGAGTTAAAGCTCGTAAAGGCCTAGTCAGTCAGTCAGTCAATCAGTCAACTCATTTATCAAACGTGCCTTGTACTTGATTCTGATCGGATTGGGTTGGGGGTGTAGTGTGTGTGTAATGTGTGTATATTTTGTATATTTTTGTAGCTGCGGGTGGGGGTGAGGAGCCGGGAGTCGGGAGTGTAGATAGGGGTTTAAATAATTCGTGTTATACAGTTAGAGGGTATTAAGTGTGGATTTGCATAATTATTTCGTAATTTTCTTTTTTCTTTTGTTTTGCTGCAGTTTACACAGACCTGGTGTTGTAGCCGAATTATTATTGTTTGTTAAATGAATGCTTTTTTGGTTTTTGTTATATTCAATATTGTAAGATGAATTGGTCAATTGGTCGCTCTTATCCGATGATCGGCGCTCAGAGTTTCCTGCAAAAGAAATTTGTACAAGCCATGCAAAATGTTTTGGTTTTTCTTTGTTTGTGTATTAAATATAAATATGGGAAACAATTAAGCTTTCCAATCGAATAAGTGTCAGTACTTAAATTGTTAATTAAAAATACAATTGGAAATAACGCAAAAATACAACAAATCAAAATTAATTGTAACTGTAATTGTAATTGTAATTTAAATTGTATTGCATTGCCTCCAATCACGCTCTTTTTTCATTTTCGGGCCTCTCTGCTTTTTGTGTATTGGTGTTTATTTGTGTATATGTATTTACACATGTATGTACAAAATACTATAGCTGTCACAGTTGGACAAATGGTCCACTGCATTGACTGCATGTAAGAGTCCATCTGACGTTCAAGCTCAATCTCTCTCTCTTACTCTCTCTTTATGTTTCTATGTGACCTTGCAATTGTATGAGTATCAGTGCTGCGTAATTGTGTGTTTGTGTGTGTGTAAAACGTTCTGCTGTTTATTTTCGCACCAAACGTTGCCTTGACCGAAAACGGACAAAAACAAGAATAAGCTATTCGATATGTCAAAAGAGATGATACCACGCAATTTTAATTTTTGAGGGAATGGAAGAGATTTGTATAATTTTTAATGTTTATTATCCACGTATTCCTATTTACCAGCTGTATCTTGAACCAGCTGTTGATACTGAAAAAACTATCGGACAAGCTTTATTCTTTCACTTGATCGGAAGTAATATACCCTACATATCAATTTTCAATTATATACAGAAAACAGACAGCTCTGCACTGGTATTGCAAAGTAGGTAGTACTAAGTGCTAAGTATTGCTTGCTTTTAGGCAGAAGATATTTTTCGCCTCGCAATCTCAAACGGAAGTAGGCGTAATTTTTCGCTAGTGTAGGTACTTAAAATGTTACCTTAGAGAGCAATAAAAATATCAAGATTAGGCAACTTGTCAATAACTTTGAAATTACTGGAGCAATGCTCCCGTGAAAATGCAACAACGATAGCAACAGCAAACACAACCAACATGAATTGAATTACTATTAGGTGTTTATCAGAACTTACCCGTTGCACCGCCAACGCCGCTGCCTGGGGCGCCGCTGCCATTGCCCGAGAGACTGTCGTGGAGCATGATACGCGAGTTGGTGAAGAACGGACGCAGCGATGGCTTCGGCGTGGATCCAATCGATATGCTGTCCATGTCCGGCCCGGAATCATCGCCCTCGCAGCAGGACAACGACTCCAGCTCTTGAAACAGGGCGTCCAAGTCGCGTTCCCCACGCAATGCAGCGGTGCCACTATGTGCTTCATCCTCCAGCTCCCCGTTGGCCTTGAAGCGCTTCAACAGTGCGACAATTTTCTGTTTAAAATTGCGCTGCTGCAATGAAATTGTCTGAAAAAAGAAGATACAAGTTAAATTTGATTACAGCTAGTCAAATATGCAATGAAACTAATTGTTTAGCTAATTTAAGCAGGTATACTCTATTATTTTCAGCTGTAATATATCGATATCAGTTTTATATATAATATACAACTACTTTCACAAACACTTATACACAAACACACACACACACGCAATGTTGCTAACTGCGCACTTTTTGCAGCGACTGCGCTCTATCTGCCTGCAGCCTCCCCAGTATGAAAATTATTTGATTGAATAAGTGTGAACGCGGTATTCCTGCTGGAGACAGACTGTGGTGCATTGCTAGCACCCCTAGTTGTTACATACGTTGGTTATAAAACTTGATACCCTTAGCCTTTTTAAATTTCAGTACATAAAAACAATTTCCTTAAATAATCCTCTTATCAGCTTGAATGATATGTACATGTACGCAGCTTAAAGTAAAACTGCAAATGAGGTCTGTAATTAGAGGCAATTATATATGTTTATATATATAGTAAAGTTTATAGTTTACATATAGTAAATATAATAAAAGTACATAATACGTACATATATTAATATATATATATATTTATAGGCATATATATTTTTTTTTTATTAGGAAGCACCAGAGCATGTATTTAGCTCTATTATCCCCCTTAAGATATATATACAATCACAGGTTAAAAAGACGCCACTTCACATACCTTCTCTCGTCCACTAATAGGCATGTATTAATGCCTTTTATTTATATTGGCTGGATATTTATACTGGAGAGTCGTTAACTAGTTTTTCCTGTCATAACTTAAACATTAATGCTTTAGGGGTAAATGCCATAAAAACTTTAAGCTCTTACAGATCGTTAAAATCAAATCTGAAGGAAGTTGCGTGAAGCAGTTTTATGCAGCTGCGCTGCTTAAATAAAACAAAAAGAAGGTTTTTAATTGCTATCGTGTCTTTTTCGTCGCCCCATCTTTGCCTCTCACTCGCTCTGCCTCTCTCTCTCTCTCTCTCTATGTCATTAAGCATCTTTTTATCTACGACAGACATTTAAATGATCCTGGCAATAAAAGCCAACACATTAATAACGTGCAGCGCAACAACAACAACAACAGCAACAATATTTATACTGACAGCAACGAAAACAAATGACGCAGTCTAATATTACACCTGTTCAGGTAGCCTGCGCACAAAGGGGGCGTAGCAGTCGAACATGTCATTTTGTGCCGGCAACTAGTTGCCTAGAGGAGCACCTACGATGTCTCTCCCTCCTCCTGCTCCTGCTCCTCTTCTCCCTTCGCCGCTCCCAGCATATGACTCGGCTACTTTGTTCAGTCGTTCGCCTTCAGCTTATAATTGGCTCCTATATTAGCTCGTTCCTTAAATATTTATAAGAGCTCTTAAGTTCTTAAGAATTTCGTCCCCCCATACTAAATATTGTTGCTTCTGGGGTTGCTTCGGCATTAAAAATATGAAATTGATTTTCTAATTATACTTAAGCCACAATGCCGGTGCTATTGGCATGTTCCACTGATTCCCATTCAACAAGAACCTCAGCTGCAACAGATTTATCTAATCTTATCAGAAGCACTGAAGATTTGTATCTCTGTTGTTATCTCTGAGATTAGCCACAATTTGTGGGCTAGCACAGATTAAAAGATTTATTTCCAATATAAATATACTTTTAATTTTATAGTATTTAGGGTACTTTACGTAAACTATATATTATTGGCCATTAATCAGTTTAGTTGACAAAATAACTCAAATAAGTATATAACTTAGTTAACAAGTTAGTGAATTTATTTAGCATTATTATTAACATTAACTAACTTTCAAGGATATATTTTAGCCGAACATTCATATTTGTACCTTGACTTTCGACTTGTGCATTCACAGATTGATTCAATCCAATTCACATTTAGTCAGTCAGTCAATAAGTCTGCAGCAGCGATTGGAAATTCATTGCATAAATCAAGGCGCTGGAGACGTCAGTGAAATCTTGTCAGGCCTCCTGCCGATGGGGAGACATCATCTGCAGCAGTAGCAGCGTGGTTTGCCAGTCGCACTAAGCGACGCCAAATGACATAACAACATATTACGATTCTTGGGCCGATTCAGTTTCTGGCACTGAAATAGTCTCGTGGCTTAATTCAAGGCCAGACACAACAATTGTGAACAGATTCGATAGCGAATTCCTAGCCATGCCTTAGTTGCACCTAAACATAGTACCTATCTAGAGCTATGCACTGTCTTAGCCGCAAGTGCAGGGTGAGGGGGCTCTGGGCAAGAGAATGCCGAAAATGTGTTTGCTTTACGGAAATAATTGCATGCTGTTGCCCCGATTATTGCGTCATTTGCTTTAAATTTCGAAAACAACATCGAGACAACCACAACAATAGCTGCAAGTGAATCAAATAATATATATATATATTTGTGTATGTATGCATATAAATATATTTATATTGTGGCTAATATAAACCAAGTGCTACGGCTGGCAACTTGTCACAGACCAAAGCCTTTGATAATTGCAGCCATGCGAAATGAGCGATCATAATAAAAAAAAAAAAAGAATAAAAAAGCTTTGCACCAAAATATACAAATTAACTTTATAACAATATATAATATATATAATATATAAATATATATATATTCGCCAGACATTAGTTATAAATTACCCGTGCTTGATTTGATAAAACTAGGCAAAGTCTAATTTTTTGCACATATGGAAAATAGACGGAATCTGCTTTTATTATTATTATTATTATTATTATTATCATTATTATCATTATTATCAGTATTATCAATATTATTAATATTATCATTACTATTATATCCAGTTGATCCATGTTTTATTATATTTATATTATTCTTCTATTATATACATGACCTTTATTTATAAATATATTTAATATATTTCGCTACACATTTAGTTATAAATGAATGCTATAGCTAGGCACTGTTCAATATATATTCATGAATATGATATTGTTGCCAAGGGAAAACGTCTCTAATATTTAATATAAACTCTTAAGCAAGTTACTCAAGCGAGAAGCTTATCAAATGATTTAATCTAATTAAAGACCGTATGGCAAAGCAGTGTAATCTAAAGTAGATTTTTTATTTCTTCTATTTGATTTTTTGTTTATTGAAGATAACTAAAGTTGTTATTTGTTTACTGCATAATGAACAGAAATTGGTCGCTTTAGAGAAAGCGCCCTTGACTGTGGCCATGTCAAACGGGCAAAACAATTATTTTAAATAGGTGGGTGGACAAATTAGGGCACACCTGTTAAGGCTTACACGATATACGCACACATATATGTATATAGGTGTGTATGTATGTCATATATCTATGTACGCTATTTATATTGGATATGTTGTGACTCACCCGACTGAACTTGGCACGGGATGAGCTCTTGTCCTTCATTTCGAACTCGCTGTCACTGTCCACGGGATGGTGCTGATGCGGATGATGGCCAACTATTGCGATATCCTCAATGCCCGATCTTTGCAGCTTATTGCGATACTTGCGCATATCATGCTTGGCCGGGTTATAGTCACGCTTCTGGTCGTAGCCGGTGATGGCCAGCTCGTTGGACTCGTCGTTGAATTCACCCGAACTGAATTCGCCTTCCTCGTCCTCGTCTGAGTATTCTGCAACGCGATCTGTCAGGAGATATTGGATAACCAGATGTATAATAGACCGTTTGTTATAATGCTAGCACGTTTCTTACATTCAGTATATTTCAATGTTTGTAACTATGTGTGTGTATGTATGTATGTATATATGTATGTGTGTTGTCTAAGCTTTCGACAGTTGTGTCTGGTTGAGCGTTTGTCAGACGTGACGCCGCAACTGCCAGCTTCTTTTTGCGTTGCTTATTGAGGCCCGCCGTTTATGAAGTTTACTTAATAATTCTTTTGGCTTTGTCTTTTAATATTTGTTTTCTTTTTGTTTTTCGTTTTTACTTAAACGCGTACTGCGTACTTCATCGGAAAGTGCAGCAAAGTAAAAAGGAAAAAAACACGCGCGCGCTTCGCTTTTGTTTTGCCGCTGCTTCTGACGTCTACGTAAATAAATTAATCACAAGATATCAGCCTCGAGTTATCGGTTCATCTCACTTCGCGTCGATTGAACAGAAAGCTTTTCCTTACGACGTGCGCTTCGCCACACGGTTGCCAGCTTAATGAATGTGCGCTGTGCCGACTCTTTACACACAATGCTTGTTGCGACGCCAGCAGAGGCCGCCGAGCAGAGCAGAGCAGAGACAGCTACAGCGACAGCGACTGAGACAGAGCAGAGCAGAGCAGCAGCGTTAACTGCAAAGAGCGCGCCACTTTCTCACCTATGCACTGAGGCAGCGGCAGGGGAGAGTGGGGAGGGGAGAGCGGACAGCGTACAGCGGATAGTGGGCAATGAGTGATGGACGATGAGCTGGCCGCGCACTGGGGGAAATTGTTTGAAATCATTGCGAGAAATTGTCGGGCGAACGCCTAGGCATATGCGAGGGCCGATCCAACTGTTATAAGCTCTATATAGATATATATGACTAATGGGTAAATACGTGTATATATGATGTAGATATAGTTAATTATATACATATACATACATTATATATACATACACATTCTTGCATTACATATGCATGTATAATACATTTACAAAACTCTACATATACACAGACATACAAACATTAGTGCAGTTATTGCGAATCGAGCTTTCGGTCCTTAACATATAACATGCTTTGTTATCGTAGGCTTGTATCAGATTTGACAGATAAGCAATATTACTATATTGACACAAATTTTGGGTTGCTTAAAGAGTTCAAGAATATAAATGCTGAGATAATTGGAGAAAACTAGAGATTTAGTTTTTATGCCCTCCCAAATATACTTTTTCTACAGCCCAGCAGAAGTATGTAAAACACCTGTTAATATAGAATATGAATGAACTTTCAAATGTAGATAAAACATAACTACTGATCAAACTTCCCTGGAACAGGCCGCACTACTGTATACGGTATCATACGTATATGTATATGTATGCATTGGTACGAAAGCTCTCGAGTTGTGCGGGGGCATGGCAAACGGTTATTAAAGCTATTTTTACGCATCGATTCAGTTAATTGAAGAAATACTCATCGATGAGCAGACATACATATGTAAACACACGCATATGTATGTGTGTACATTTTATAGAAACTTCAAAACTCTCTTTAGCGCACTTTCTATCTCCCTCTCGCTCGCTCGCTCACCATTTAAGCTTGGACTTTCGGCGTGCACGAAAGAAAAAGTCTGATTAAATTTCTGCTGTTGTCATTGTCTCGTCTCTCGTCATCTGCCTATTGCTTATTATTGTCTGCATGTAATTCGTCGATCGGCGCGTTTGCTTGCCCCCGCCGTTTTGCTTTCTGTTTTACTATTTATTTATTTTCTAGCATGTTTTGCTGCCGTTATCATTACACACAATTCGAATCGAGCGTTTACCGGCCGGCAACGACAGCCGCCCATCGCGTGCCCAAGCAACGGAAACGTGTGAATCGAAAATGGACAACAAAAATGTTGCAGGCCCTATGATCGTAGCGTGCGTGCGTGTGTGTGTGTGTGTGTGTGTGTGCGTGTGTGTGTGTGCGTGTATATCTCTTTGAGTGGATAAGTGTTACTTTTAACAGCAGTAAACAAACAGTTAACTGATTAGAAGCGCAGGTGATTATAAATCAAGCATCTTCACCAGGAACAGAGTCGTACTCCTTGTCTACAAAACACATACATATGTACATGCATATGTATGTATATATGTATTTCTCTTATCTGCAGCAAGTGGTAAGTGGCGTGTGGGGCGATCAGACAACAATAACAGCGGCAAGATTCCACTGCTAAATGGAGCAGCTGCTGGAGCTGTGCACGGATGCATTGAGCAAAAGAAGAACAGAAACTTTGCTGCAATTATTTCGTTTTCATCTTTAATTGGAATTTGTTATTATATGTATATCTAGCTTGACCCATCTCACATTTTTAACAACTATAAAGATTCTACAGAGAATTTTAAAGTGGAGTTTATATGTAGGCAATAAATGCATCGTCTATGGAAGCATTTTTCTTTAAAAATGTGCAAGTACTTTCCCTAAGTGAATATAAATAAACTTTCGATTATAAATAAAAATTATAAAATACCGTAAACTTTTACTTTTCGCGCAAATTTAGCAAATTACTGACCATGAAAGATGCGAAAACAAAATGTTTCAACTGTATAATCCGTGCAATATTTATTTACCGCAGTTCTTGGTAATACCCAGTAATAATTCTTAAATTTCCACGAAAAAATATAAAAATTTCCCATCGAATCACCTCAGAGAACACATATACATACATACATACATGCACACATATATGAAGCTCTGCAATTTTTGTGGCCTGTTGCTCAATGTAAACAGGCGAATGGCAGACAAAGTGTTGCTTCCACGCATTAGAGTGGCAATCATTAGCGACCAATATGGTTTGGGGCGAATTGCCACACCTGAATCACACGCCGCAGCAAATGCCACACTTATGCGTGCCCACGCGCACCACCACGCGGCGTATACATAATGAAAATCGTATTGAAAAGCGGCGAACGACATTGATTTAATGTTTGTGTATATATAAATATTGTGTGTATATACATGTTATACATATGTACATACATATACAATTTTGTATATGCATGTGTATATGTAACTGGTGCTGTTCCTCTTTGTGGTTGAACGCTCCATGGCTGTGGCTTTGGCAGGCAACCAACAGACAAGCAACGCACCAAAAAAGTACCAGCTTGTATGCACGACTGTTCATACCCTGTACATAGCAGTTGCAGGCATTTAAGGTAAGATATGGGTTCCCTACTAATATATAATTCTCTTTGGATCGATATATATTTATTACATAATACTCTTAAATGCAAAATAATAGTAGATATCTCAAGTCGGTGTAGTTTTCTCAGTATATATAGAAAATGGATCAAAAGATAATTAAATTATTAATATTTAGATGAACTCAACCTATACACTTTCCATTCATTTTCAATATGTGCAGGGCATCGAGAAATAAAAAAAAAAGAAGTAGCACACAAAAAATTACCGCTACTACTTTGACCTTGGCCAACAACTCAGCGCCAAAGCTGATGCTGTGGCAGCAGCGACAGCAACGACAGCAACGGCAGCGGACATTGCCATTAGATGAGAGTCGAGCCGTAACGGGCGGGGAAGTGGGCCAGCTGGGGCGGGCAGGAGACTGATGACAGCTGGGAACAATAATGCGCCCTAGCAACGCTCGACATAATTTACGCATTTTGCCATTAAACACTCAACGATAAAGATGTATACAAATATATATACATGTATATACTATAAATGCGTGTAGCCCGAATTGACTACAATCCCCGCACAGGAGGCGGCAGCAGCAGCACAGCCACCCTCGTTCGTCCACCTGTGCGTCACATGCTCGTTGCGCCTCCGCTTACGTTTTCTCTTTTCTTCATTTGTGCTTATCTCTGGCGCACAAGGACAAATGACTTAATTCCTGTCAGAAGCAGCTACAAATGACAATGCAGGCAATTCAACTGCGTAATGCTCAAGGATAAATTCAAAGGCTCATGGCAACGGTTGTTATGCCATCATTTATATACCTTTTGTGGCCAGACCCTTGAGTGATCTTTTTACGAGTGCCCGCAACGTGGGCGACACATGCAATACAAATACATACATACATATATATATTGTGCGGTAGCTCAGATCAAATTTATACCTTGATTACAAAATATATTTTTGGCATTTTGCATTCCTTTCAATGGTATTTGTTCTATAAATATATTTGATATCTTCTTCATTTTTTCACTTACACATTCAAATTCTTGTCATCGCATCTAAAATTAGAATGCTTACTATAAGGTCAGTTTGATATCAAGTCAGCATAGGTTAATAAGTCCAAATTACAAACTTGGAAATAGAAGGAAAACCCGTCAAGTCTTTTGCATTTAATTTACCATCCTAACAATCAAAACGGTTATTTGTCAGCAAAATAAAAATTATATTAGAGAACATTTCATCCATTATTAATCTGGGTCACTTCAGAAACAGCTTAATTTTATATACAAATCAATCGTTCTCTGGTCCAGACCAGCAGACAGGGCCATATCGAATTCATCCAGATCAATGTCCCTATGCCTGTTACATACATTTCCACATGTCCATTATACTCTCGATTCAGAGTATTATATTATAATATATTTATAACTATGAATCAGACTCCTCGCAAAATTATATTTTCTATAAATAAATCACGCAATTGTCAAAAATTTCTTGGAATTCTCTGCGCCAAGGTCGGATTCAGTATAGAGCAAACCCGTTGACTAGTATATTAAAATTCATAGAATATAAAAGCCCTTGGAGTATTATGCAAAATTCATGGCATATGAAAGCTAAGATAACTAGCCTACAGGAGTGTCCCACAAATTGCACTGATGTCCCTTAGCCGATTTTCGGGCTGGGGCTGGGGCTGGGGCTGGTCTTGGTGTTGGGTGTGGCATTCAACCAGCTGACTATGCAATCGCTTTAGCCTTTGCTTCCACAATTGCTGGAGGCAGTCTTTTGTAGGTCGCCGAACAAAACATAAAAACAACACAAAAATCAATAGACAAAATAGATGAAGGCTAAAAAGGTTTTTCTACAGTGCCCCGAACCGCAACGCCCCGTACCGCCACACCACGTAGCTGAAATTCATTTTGCAAATTAGAAAGCGAGCCCAAAAAGTAATTTGAGAGCTGTCAGCGCTGTCGCGGAAAACTATCCGGCAAGCCGGCTGGCCGGGTTCAAGTGCCTTCTGCATGGCTGACCCCAACTAAGCACAGAAAAGTCCCAATTGGCAACACTTTTGGGCCAGTTGCCAAGTGGAAAGCGACAAGTTTTTGACCGCCAGCCGGCGACGCGACGGCCACATTTTGCAAATACAATTCCAACTGCAAGGACAATGCTGCAACATGTCCCCAATGAGCTGGCCATTTCGTGGGGCATGCCACTTGCATTTCAGGGCTTTTTACCTTGACCAGTTCCATATATACAACATATATACATTGGCATTGGCCAACTTTTGTCCAGCGGCTCAACAGTTTGACAAACGGCAAAGCTTTCGAGCTGCGAACAGACAAATACTAAATAATACATTTTCTTGGTAAATCTCAAAATTGAATTTGTGCAAAGTTCTCTTTGGCTTTGCGGTTGAATGTTTCTGCTCTTAGAATAGGAGATGTGTGAAAATAGACTCTGCAAATAATTTTAGCTGGTCTATGACTGGTGAATTAGCAAAGTGTATTTCAGCTGGCAAAGTTATAAGCAATATGAAAGAGAAAAGCTTTAGTCGGGAGTACTCGACTAGAAAGTATGTAATGACATAAGGATGTGTGTGTTTTCTACATGACAGGTTTCTGTTCGAAGTATTTTTGTTTTTATTATTATTTATTAATTTTATTATTTTAGATTATTTTTATTTATTTAATTTATTTATTTAAATTTTTTATTTTATTATAAATTTTATATTATTTTTATTTATTAAATTTATTTATTTCAATTTTTAAATTTCATTATTTAATAAGTTTCTGTTAATTTTTTATTTATTATTTATTATTTATTTAAATTTTTATGTTATTATTTATTATTTTATAGTATTTTTATTTAATTAATTTATTTTATTATTTATGAACTTTATATTATTTTTATTTATTTAATTGATTTATTTAAATTTAGTTTTTTACTATTTATTAATTTTATATTATTTTTATTTATTTAATTCTTTTATTTTTTATTTATTTATTTATTTTATTTTTTTTTTTTTGCAAATTTGATAAAAGGTATTTTACATCCCAAACATGTAGTAAATCAATTACCTTATCTAACATAGGAAGATACCCACTAAAGTTCAAATCTGAAACTTTTTCAGTATTAAAACTACGATTTTAAAAATCCAACTCAAGTTATCGATAATAAGCAATTGTCGTTAGTTATCGCAAATAAATGATATCAGCTCATACTTCATATGATTTCAATTTACACTGACCAAATCAGAAGAAAGCCCTATTGAAACAAGTCTGCTAAAAATAAAATATATCAATTTATAAAATAGCCATATAAAATATTCTATCATTAAAGTATCCGATGTATATCACTTCAAGTTTTAAATGAATTCGACAACTTTTGCACTAATTTAAAAGGTCTTTTGATATAGCGAGATCCAGCAGGCAGAAGCGTGTAAAACATATAATTCATCTGTGGTCGTATATACCCCTTTCAATGAATCACACGCAATGAGTGGCAATAAAATAAATTTTATCAAGTGTATGGGAGATATTTTTAATGAAATACTTATGGCTAATTCTGTAGCGTCTTTTCTGTTGCTATCTGATGATGTGGCAGCCCAGATAAATGGGGAGATTCAGGGAAAAAAACGATTACAAGACCAAATTGTAAGTAGAACAGAAAAAAATATATATAGAAAAATATATATAAATTATGCGGCGGGCAGGGCTGACGTCATGAGCCGTTCGTCGCTTGGAGAATTGTTTCACAAGCACAATTACCATAAACATCAGCTCAAATTGGGATCATCTTTTGATATAGGAATATACACATAAACACACACATACATATAGACACAGATACTAGGGAAGTATAACGAGAGAGCATCGTGCATCTGGGTATTCAGCGCAAGGCCCGCCTGATATTATTTAGGCATGCTCCTCCATCAACGGCCGCGCCCTGGCCGGCCACACGTCATTAACGCAGTAATTCTCAACAATTGGAGTGACGATGATCATGATATGTGGTTTATGGATTTGGCAATAAGTTGCTTGACTGCGTGCGATGGAACGACTGAGTGGAGTGGACGGCAGCATTGCTTCGCTTGCTTGGATGACTCACCTGCCAGCAGTACGCTGTTGTTGTTCTTATTGTCATGGTCAACTGGAATGGAGGAGACGCGCTCGGCGCGCAGGCAGGCGACCACAGTGCCGGGCCGTCCATTCTTGCCCGATGCAGTTAGCTCAATGATCATGTCCATCGATTTCTGGAGCACTGCATCCATACGTATTATACCCTCGGCCAGCGTTTTATAGCCCAAAATTGTGCGCGATTTGTATTTCTTGCGGCGCTGCAACAAAATGACCAGTCTAAAAGAAGAAAGAAATGGAAGGATTGCTGGATGAGTCTCTGGTCGAAGTGGGTCTCATATATGACTTGGCTCACCTATTGCCATCTCTCTTGATAAAGTGCGGATACTGCAAGCTAAAGTGCAAGTCCAGTTCCGTCTCTGTCAGTGGCAGAACGCCAGTGCCGGTGCCGGTGGTGGAGCCGGTGCCGATGCCAGCATTGCCAACATTCCCGGGCGTGCCAATCAGACCCGAGCCCCCAACCACATTGGCCAGCGGCGCATTGCCCTGCATGGAACTCTCTCGGCTGGATGCCATGGACGTCAATGCGCTGCCATTGATGGGTATCTCGTGGCTGCGCAGCGTTCGCTTCGAGCTTTGCATTTTGACCGCCAGCGAAAGCGAGCTCGTGTCCCCCGGCAGGGGAGTCAGGATGGAAAGACGCGTTATTGTCAACGAGCAGAGTCTGAAAATATGTTGAAAAGGAAATGGTGGATTAATTAAATTAATTGAGATGCCTATCCAAAGTCAGATTAATTGAATTATTTGCTTACAATTAGCCTGAGTTAAATCTAATTAAAAGTTTAGCTTGTTTTGCTCAGCAAAATACATTTCTTGTAATTCAAATTCATTGTAAAATTTCACTTTTCGATCGACTTCTTTTATTACTATTACTACTATTTGTAATAAGTATTCATTTATTAATGGAAAATGTTGTTGTTTCTGTAACTCAATTAGCCCAAACTCTGTTTAGATTGGCATCAAATTTAATATTTTATCGGTAAACAGTTTTAACTAATTTTAGCAGTCACAGGAATTTGACTCTGCTCGAAAACCGATGATATTCTGTAGGACAGAAACACCCCATAATACCCATTTATGTCTACAGGGTATACGACAAGCGAGCAAATATGTAAGTGAAATGAAAAATACCAGAGCAGAGCAAAATGAAAATCCCCGAACCAAAGTGAAGAAAAGCAAAAATATTTATGGCGGTTTTATAGATTGAGAGTCCGAAAACTCTTTCCGGCATGAGCGAGCGATAAACTGCAAAATAGAAGATGAAAATAAAAAGTACGCATAAACCACTCAACGCAAAAGGTCATAAAAATATTACAAGAGGAAATTGTTTTCGTTATGGCCTCAAAACAAAAACATAAAAAATAAACTGAGTCAGAGACAAGACAAGGAAGAGTTTTGTGTTTTGTTTTTTGAGGATGTTAGATATGGGGGGGAGGAGGAGGAGGATGATGATGAAGCAGGTCAGCATTTTGCGCCCAATTGTGCAATATTTATACATGTATATATACTGCTTATTATTCAAGTATAAAAATAAATTATTTCCTGATTAATTGTGCCTCGTCATTTGAGCAGCTACAAAGAAAGCAACGTATTCAGATAAACAAAGAGTTTAAAGATAACGCACACTCTTTTATAATAAGCTGTTGGGCCTTTTGTTGAGAGTTGTTCAATGGGCAGGGGGCACAAAACTCATGTGGGTCAGTCAGGCAATCGTCGTAATACACATATCCGGCTGCAAATGCAAATGGGCTGAAGAGCCAACCAAGCTAAGCTCGAATGAAAGATGAATTCTTCTTGCCATCCACTTTTGTTTGTAGCTTTTGTTATCCATGGTAATTGAATTCCCTCAAAACCTCTTAATGAAAGCGCGCATGGCTTGGAATGCCGTTGGGGCCAAGTTCGGATTCATACAATTCACAACTGAAATTAACAATTCAAACAGTCACCTCTGCTAACTACATGCAAATGCCATTGTCAGACGAAACATCTAGACATGCCAGATACCAATCCATATATATTTGTGTATATATATCTATATAAATATGGTATATATAGTATATGGCCAGTCGGTCAGCTAGTCCGTATAGGGTGCACCTGTCAAGGCTAAGTGTTACTCGTGCGTATCTGTTTTCAACACTTACAGAAAGCAAGCTAAAAGAGCTACATCAATTTTTACAGCTGTATAAAGTGGTCTATTCTTATAAGAAGAGTATATTCTTATTAGTGGATTCTATTTTAAAAACTAAAATAAAAGATTTGCATGCAAACACAAATTGATTTAAATAAATTAATAAATTTGTCTATATTTTATATATTTATAATTAGTTTATTATACAAATTATTTTATTTTATTTTATTTTTGTATATTAATATAGTCTGTATTTAATATCTTTATAATTTAATTTATTATACAAATTATTTTATTTTATTTTATTTTTTATATACATATTTAAATCAATTTTTTTTATAAATTTAAATCATACAAAATAAATTATATTTATATAATTATATTTATATAAAGAGTCATATGCCGAATATTAAGATTTACAGTAATATTAGAATATATTAAGATTTTACAAAAAAGTTCTGTAAAGTGCACATATTTAACATTCCCTAACATTAGCTGAGTATACAGTCACCCGAATAACAGAAGAGGATCTGTTATTAATACATTACAGGTCCTGCTGTTGATAATATTAGCCAACAAGCTCTCTTTACTTTCCGAACGTGTAAATTAATTATTATTTATTTTACTCTCAATCGCATAGAAAATGTCACTGAATGTGTTACATACACATAAACATATAGTCATATCTTCACCGATAACCCCAATTGGGTAACCTTTATGGTTTTTTACTACATTTCCATTAGTTAACTGAATAACAGAAATTGTGTTATCTAGCTCAAAAATCAACAAACAGAAGATAATCGAAGCAATTAACAAGATAGCAAGTAACTATATGTAAATTAGCATATCAATGAAAAATTATTAATAATGTTAATCATGTGAATGAATGTGATATAGGGTCTGTTCGCATGCACTTAGCGGCTTTGTGGCGCTTGCATGTTACCTCTATAAAATAGAAACAAGTTTTCATCTGTTGACTTTGTTTTTTTTTTTCTTTTTATTTATTTTTTTTTTTTTCTTTTTGGCAACACACGCACGCGTGCTTGTAACGAGGCGCACACGCCCCTTTTTGTACCCGTATTTATTGTTGATGGCTAAAACGTAATATATTACTTTTCGCTAGTATACAAAATGTATTATAATAATTATATCTATTTATATAGCCAAGGAGTTTTTTGATTTAATATTATTTATTTTATTTTGTATTTAATTTATTTATTATTTATTTAGTATTTATTTATTTATATGACCTTTATACATAGATAACTACCAAGCTTTATATATTCAATTTTTTTTTAAAGTTTTTCATTACATATTAAGTTCGTTTTCTTATAAAAAAAAAAGCAAAGTTCACTTTAATTATTTTTTAATAATATGCCCTTTAGTTTTTATCGAAAAAATTACAAAATATGCAACTCAATATTTTTACGTTAACAAAAAGCAAATCTGAGTTGAGCTAAGGAGTATCTACAAGTCGTGCCATCTCGGCAACTCTTAAATGTTTTTCTTTTATTACATTTTAGCTGTTTTTGTTGTGTGAATGACTTGATCCATGTGAAGTGGCTTTTGTTGTTGTTGTTGTTGATGTTGTTATTGATTTGCTTTCGGCTTTTCTTTGGAAGCTTTTTGCTTTTTTCCGAATATTGTCAATGCGAATTGTTTGGGTTTTTTTTATGAATGACACACACGTCGAATGGTGCCGGAAGGAATTTCGTTACGTTTCTTTTTCTTTCCGTTTTACTTTCATTTGATATTCAAATTCAGCTTTACGACACAACAAGAAGCGGTTCATTGTACCCCAAATGGGGAATAAGTTGTGTCAAAAGCAAAAGCCAATATCGCTTTACACGCTTTGATTAATGACAAATATGGATGGATCGAAGAAATGAGAAGGCCTTGATTGCAGTCAGGGTTAAAACGAAAAGCTGTTATGTGGCCCATCTGTTAAACGTAAGTAGTTTGTAGCACCTCGCTCGCCTATTAAATGACTGCAATTAGTAAGCTCCTGCGCCCAGCTTCAGGCTCGACGAGAATTTATTACTTTTTTCTACTCCATAAGTCGACTATAGATAGGTTCAATTATCCGCTAGTTTCCTCAATATGCAGCGAAAGCTAAATCGAAACGCGAAAATCTAAGGGCAATGAAATTGAAGCTGATAACAGGAATTCTGGGAAGCTGAATGAGACAGATAGAAACAAATACAAAAAATATGTACTATATATGGAAATATATAAATTGAAATCGCGAACGCGTCAATCAAACTTAAAAACACAGCCAGCCCCTACTGTGACTTGGTTTAGCTTGAAAACTGTGTCACTGGCGCGTTGCTCGCACCCAGATCGAGACTCGCAGGCAGCCCAGACTCAAATGCGGACGCACACACACACACACACAGAGAGGAGACCCGGACGCGACCCATCAGTCGCACACCACGATAATCATCCATCAGCAAATGAGCGGTATTTTCAAGAGGGTTTCTACTAACATCCATTGAAGTTTATTGTACACTAAATGAATATACAAATTATTTTGGATGTCAGCAATATATGAAGATTTATTAATACACAAAATGTGAATAATAGAAATAGTCATTAGGTATATGAAATATATGCGTAGATTATTATTTCATTAGAAATTGGAAGCAGTCAAAGTACAAATTATTAGCTGAAATTATGCCTATAGAAATGGTGAATCAAAGCAATACGAAAGCCAGCAAAAGTCTATGTTAAATATTAACAGCAAAAGAACTGGAACATTTTGTGTTAACTAACATGAAGAAAGGATTGCAAAACAACGAATGTTTTTCATGTAAACGAACATTATTCTGTTTATTAACATTTACACTGCAATTGCTGCAGAGCTGTTATTCCTAGCAGCATTGACATTTTATAATCTACTGTTTCTCTTTTGTAAGGTGCATCTCTAAACAGCGAAAATGATTGAGAACAGAAGAAGAACAGAACATTATTATGTTAATTAACGTTTGCTCTGTTATTACCCTATTTCCTGTTGTAAGCTGTAATCTGTAATCTTTTTAACAGCGAAAAAGCTTGAGTAACAAGGAATGCTTTAACATTATTATGTTACCTAATGTTTGCATTGAATTTGCTCTGTTATTAACCTCTTTTGTTTTCTAAGCTGCATCTTTTTAACAGCGAAAATGCTTGAGAAACAAGGAATGCTTTAAATGTAAAGTACAGAATATTCTTATGTTAATTAACGTTTGCATTGAATTTGCTCTGATAACAGTTATCAACTGCTTCTGTTTTGTAAGCTGCATCTTAATCGTATATTGCTCCTAGATAATTTATCAATTTTTTATGCAGCATTTAAACACAGCTGCCATGCAATCATTGCCTTTGTGACAATCATTTAATTAGCACCTTCACGGCATTTAAGCGAGCAATTTTAAAATATATGTTTCTCACTTAAATGCCCTGTTTCATCTGGCCAATGTGAACAGCGCTCGTGTCTCGTGAATATTCATTTGGATGCCAATGTAAAATCATGATCTACAATTGTTGTTGTTAATACCCCAAAAGCACAGACAGTCATAGAGTCAGACGGACAGACAGACAGACAGAGACAGTAAAGACCGTGCGATAACTGCCAATTTTGTTAACATGTTAATTTGCAGTAGGCCGACGCTCACTTGGCAAAAATACTCTCGCAGTTAGCGTTTCATTTGCGTGCCACGAGAAATGTTTGCCGACTCATGAGTCACGAGGGTCCAACAAAAGACGAAAAAGCGTTGGAGGTGGGGCTTTACTTAAATAGCATTTTGCATTTCCTGCAATGACAAGTGCCAGCCCAGTGCCCCGAGGGCTGCTCGTCGAGCTGCTCAAGTAAGCTCTACGACATCTGACGAATGCAAAAGACAATAAATGCTACAAATAAGATATGTATAATACGCTGCAGTATCTCTCTTCTGAATCTGAAGCATTTTTATTTGATTACTTAAGCATAGGGAAAACTAAGAGAGAACTTAAGCCAGCTTACTTAAGTATCTATTTGCATTGGCTAATAACTTAACTAGCTGCCCCACAATGTTAATATACACCAAAGTGTATATTACACTAACACAGATGATATGACAAAGAGCTGTTTAATGTCGCGACCTCAAGGACAACAAGAACGAGTATTAAGCCGACAGACGGACGGACGGACGGACACACGGCAAGTGTCATTGCACAGCAAATTGCCTCATTACAACAAAAGCAAACAAGAACCAGAACGAGAACGAGAATAACAAGTGAGCGTCACAGATTTCCCTGCCCTCCCCTATCCTGACCGAGCCAGACAGACGTCATTATCCCCAACAGCCCACATTTTTCTCTGGGCTAATGCGAGTCGCGACTTATGAGCCATATTTGAGGATTTCATTTAAGTGCCCTAAACGCCTGCCGCTCGTTCTCCTCCTCCTGCTGGAATATGGCATATCGATTCACTTGCATACATTACGTACGGCACAATTATTCTACGGGATATATTACAAATTTCGGGGTAGATTTCTAAAAAGGGATTTGCCAGAGCTGAACAAACCGTGACTCATGAATCGACAAAAACGTCCAGGCTACAAATTCTTAATGAATTTAAGGCACGAAACCAATTTTGCATATTTAAAGGTGGGCGTTTAATTAGGCGGTGTGCTCACCACCTGAGCTCGAACGTAAAACTTTTTGCCTGTAATCATAAGTTTCGCATCGGCGCCAGTCTGGGCTAGACTTGGCAAGTCCTGCCCCACGGACGGACGGACGGGTGGACTGGGTCATTGCATTATTGATCAAATGCATTTCGTATGCGCCAACGTTGACGACGTTTACTTATGCATGCCCCAGCCAGGGATCCCCGGCTGGCCACCCTGTGCGGCCCATTCAATTTATTCGAGAATTAAGCATGCCTCGACAATGCTCAAATGCCCCGGAAACAACAGTCGCTCAACAATAGCATCGGGAATGATAATCTGAATGAGAATGGGAACGGGAACGGGAATGGAAATGGGAATGGGAATGACAGGGACTGAGCGTGGAGCTCAGACGCCAAAGATAATTGAATGCGTGTGTGGTGCAACATTTTGAGGGGCCCGTTTGCCACAGTTTAAATTGTTTAAACGCTCGCACATTCCAAATAACAGTCATTGCAGTCGATAGCGACAACTTCCAATAATGAATGCATGCAAAATACCCTGTAATAACTGTCAATTAGCAATGCCAAACACTGCTAGGTAAACATAAAAATAAGCTGTATTTTAGCTGGTATTTTATAGGCTATGATATGACATGGAATAGTGAAAATACCCTGTAATTCATCTAAGTAATGGCCAAAAAAATGCAAATGTGTGTTGCGCCGTGAACGAGTATTATGCAGTCGGTAGCGCGCGACTCCGACATTCTTACTTGATGGTTTTGATATTGAAACAGAAATACAAACATTGTTTATAAGATTTTCCACTTTACTTACAATTTACTAATCTACAATCTAACAATGAAATTTGAATTCCCTGCATTGCTGCTATGCAGTGAATTCGAAAATAGTTATTTAATTATTTACAACAGAAAATTGCAATAATTCGTAAACAAATTGCTGTCCGAAAGCCTTCAGCAATAAAGCACAACAAATGCTCGACTACAATGGGGGCTGCATAGTGCGAGTGGGCGTGGCTTTAATTACGTCAATACTAAGTTCCACCGGGTTATTACAGTTCGTTGACTGACAGCATAGCCAAGTCGCGCCCTCTTCGTCCTCATCAATAATTAACGAATGCCACTCGAAGTGCTGCATTTTACAACAGTCAACAACAATTAAAGCTACAACCAAAACAACAACAGCAATATTATTGGTTATACTTCAATAAATATTCAAGCGGCAATTAAATGGAAATTCGTTTCGACATTAAAGTGCAGCGAACGTGTTAAGTAATTTGTGTAAAAACAATTTTACGCCTATTTTTACGCAGCATTCCATAGCTTGGGACGATGCCTTAAGTATTCGAAAATCACTAAAAAGCCATAAAAAGTGAACTATTGAAAATATTTCAGATAGTTTGAGTGCTTTCTGCTAACATTGAAAATATCTATAGGCAGAGCATTTTAAAATTTCAATTAAGAATTGATATTAAATATTCAATAAAAGTTCACCATAAATTACGAAGGATTTCTAAGGATTTAATTAGTTTAGAGACTATATCAAACTCTGTTTAAATACAAATATGAAAGAGGTAAGAAAGCTATAGTTGTGGCTGACGGACTAAGAGTACCCTGTGAATCGTTACGATATGTAATTTTGCAGATTACAAAAAATGATCTGCATATGATCTATTTACTGAATATTTATCTATTGAATATTTGTCAGTTAAGCAAATATGCAAAGACTTTAAAATATTGAATATATTTTCAACTGATTTCAATATTTAATAGCTGAAATTATATTAAAAAGGAATTTGTAATAATTTTTCTAAACTTTTTGTAGGTTATTAAATTATAGTTTTGTTGACTCTTGTTATATCAATCTTTTTTTTTTTTTTTTTTAATAAAATTAAAAAATAAATAAATAAAAAATTATAATTAAGTAATGAAATTAAAAATTCAAAATGGACGATAAAGCACAGAGATATAAATCCCAGATAATTCATTTTTAAGGTGTATAAAATTCAGATAAAAAGAGTCCGGTATACTTGGAAAAAAAAGTGAAGTTTCTTAACATTTTAAGCTTTATTTTTGATTAAGTTAAAATAATTACACACTGCTTAAATAAAATAAAAATATATGTATAATAAGCTAAATGGAATTAAATATGATTTCTGTTGCTAGTGCGCTCTTGTACAGTGCGTAGAGCTGAGTATATTTATATAAATATATATATTAAAATTAAATTAAAGACGAACTTAAAATTCAGCACCGACTGCTGGGGCCTTTGGCTTGAAAGAGAGCTGAGTAAACTGAGTAACTAAATGCAATGCGTACAGCTCATATAACTTAGGTTTAAGTGTGGGTTTGTCGATGATCTGGAAATAAACTTTCGATCCATGGCAGTCTATAACAAATCAACATGTTACATACGACATACATTGCATATATATATATATATATATATACATTTTTATTCATTATATTCGTTGTTTATATTTATGGCGTGCTTAAACGTAAAGTTTCATTAACAGGCCTAACAAATGCATTCGCTCTACTCTTTCATTTATTTACTAAATTCGATTTGCCCAAATTGCGATTATTCATTTATATTTATATACATATATCGAATCGTCAATCAACGATGACAGACTCCAAAAATATCTTGATGGATTAAGCGAAAAGCTGAGCGATGATGGCAAACAAACTTTGCACTTGGGCATAAACAAAGTACAGATATATATGGATATATACATGTGTGTGTGTGTGTGAATTTATGTAACATGAATGCGAAATGCAATCAATAAAATGGCATTGGCAAATTGCTGTTGTAACCATCGACGAAAAATGAACCGAAGAAACTAAATAAGCAACGCGTTAACTGACAGAAGCCGCAGCAGTGCTTAATAAAGAGCGATGGCTGCTTGCTCGGTATGTAGGTAGATGTTTAGATGGGTTGGGCAGAGGCAGTGGGGGGCGTGGTCGATGGGTCATATGATATATGGGTCATTAACAAATTGTTCAACGGCTTGGATATTAAATACATGTATTGCTACACATGCATGTGTATGTGCTTTACATAAACAACAGCAGCAGCAGCAGCAGCACCAACAGCAGCAGCAGCAACAGCAACAACAACAAAACAATAACTAATAACAAATGCCGCATGAATCTGCCAACCGATTACTCATACGTCACGTTGACAAGGGTTCCCAACGGACAGCGGGGCCGACGCTCACTCAATTGAGACGAACGACCAGACCCACTCAGATGACTGCCCCCCGCTCGAATGCACGAACAAATTTGCTAACAATGCAGCCGAGGGACTACGTTTAAGGCTACTAAAAATAAATGCAAACAAATGTTAAAATGCTAGAAATAACTATTGAAGCGCTAGAATCAAGGCTAAGAGCAGAGCACACAAGGCATAAGGCTAACACATATTGGTCAACTCAACAGTTTGGCTAAAAAAAAAGGCAAGCAAGACTGTGGCAATATAGAGCAAAAGTTATATAATTAAGGGCTGCTGTAAAAAACTATCTATAGTATCATATATTAGCTGCACAGCAAACTCAAATTGTTCTGCTTGCGTAACACAAATGTTACTATATTTCAATGCTGAGCACACGAATATGTTTATGTTATATAATGCTGGCCATATACACATTTACCCTAGGCATAAAGCCTGCTGGCATTCATCTATGTCAGGGTCTGCTCGGCAGAAATAAGGCAAATTCGTGTACTTATTAGAAAATCGTATAGACATTATATAAATTGTGCTTATTTATGAGGCTCTTGCACAGCTCTTTGTGACGCAAATCTATGGGATTTTGTTGACACTTTGTACGTAGAAAATTTATATAAAACAAAAACACAGACACGCTTGGCTACAGACTTTGGAATTTCCCACATGAATATATAGAAATATATATATGTATATATTATATACTCGTGTATATAATATATGCCCACACGTGCATGTATGTACCTTAAACAAATATTGGATTTATATGTTTATTTTTTAAATGCCGCCCACAAATGTGGCCAAAAGCAAGACAAGTGTGTCGCTAGACAAAATAAAAAATCTATTTAAGTGTAAAAAGTAGAAAACTTAATGGAACTGGAACTGGACTGCGCACGACTAGAAGATACCTTAGATTAGCGGCAGGAAAAAAGTTAAAGTTCAAATTTAAGCCCAAAAAAAATAATGCCGCACAAGGCGTGGCCGGGTCTACGCTCGAAATGGTTAACATGGAGAGCCCCATGTTGTCTCAATATTGGGCCACGCCCCAATGCAAACTCGAAGCCGCCTGCGCTGCAGGACAGTGTAAAATGAGTCCCATAAAACTAACCAGCGCCTGACACTTTGCCTTTAAAGTGTTTGTGGGTTTGCCCAGCAATATGTGTGGCTGGGGTCTGCCTCTAGCACTCTGTATGTGTGTGTGTGTGTGTGTGTGTTTGTGCTCTTTGCTGACATTGCTACTGAACACTGCGGGCAACCAGCAGAGCACAGCACAGCACAGCAGGATGCCATCGCCTACCAAGTTAGCTGAGCGAATGGATTTCTCAGTTTAATTGAAATTGACCACTTCCGAGAATTTTACGACTTGGGGGAATTGACAAATGTTGCCATTCAAATGAGAAGCTCATAGCAGAAAACGGGGAAATGGAAATGGCAGTGGAAAATGGAAAATGGCTTGATTCAGTCGGGTTTTTTATGCTAAATTCTCTTAATATTGACAGCAATTGCCTTTGAGAGTTGAGGAACAAGAAGATCAACTTAAAATTTCAATTTGCAAATTTCAAAATTTATTAAATATGAAATTTCATTTTCCCAGCTGAACTTTCTTTGGGAAATAATGGGCGAATATAATTTGAAACTTAATTTACCTAAATCGATATGGGAAACACCTCTCAAAAAACTGAAAAGATTGATGGTTCGTTCCATTTTGTGTTGAGCTAGAATCTTCTATTTAAAAACACTTTCTTTTTTCTATGCAATCAATTATAGAATTTGTTTAGAGCATAAACACATGTACCGGCTTGCTCTTGAAAAACTTGTAATTTATAAGCTGTCATTGAGATGCCTGTTAAACTGTTCCAAATAAAAAAGCCATATTGAACTGCCTCGACATATGAATGCCTTCGTATTGTATACAGGCATACCAGATAAACAATAAACGAGTTTGTTTATTTTCTGCAAAGCGAATGGTTTGAGAATTTTGTGTTTTTACTCAAAAAAATAAAAATAAACTAAATGGAATTTTATCTTTCATATTTAAGTATGCCAAACATTTGCTGAAATACTACTGAATACACACGTCGCCGTTCTGGAGG
Source organism: Drosophila mayaguana (assembly GCA_037075325.1). Classification (NCBI taxonomy): domain Eukaryota; kingdom Metazoa; phylum Arthropoda; class Insecta; order Diptera; family Drosophilidae; genus Drosophila; species Drosophila mayaguana. The sequence continues at coordinate 8,816,963 of JBAMCG010000037.1, read as the reverse complement.
GCTGCCTTTGATCAGAATCGATTTTATCAATCAAAACTTTACAGCTAAAGCGGAAGCATAAAACTTTGCGATAATGCAAAAATAGGGTATTTCCAAGAGCTCTTATCTTTCAGCACAGAATTCATGAACTAATCAAATTTTAATAAAACGCAAAGTACTTTGCGAACTTTTCTGTCAATAAAGGTGAAAGTAAAAGCTCTGCAGTAAATTCGAAAAAAATATGCTTGCAAAAGTTACTCTTGGAAAAACTGGAGCATTGTTAAGAACTGCCTCAGCGGCCGCTCTGTGGCTTCTTCAAAACTGTGCTAAGTGGCTGAGGCAAAGTTGAAGTCTTCATTTACCTTACTGCCTCATGCTGTCGACGGCGACGTCGACCTCTATGAATATGCTTTCAAGATTGTCAAAGTTCTTCCTTAATATCATCCACTTTACATACCCTGTACACATAGAAAAGTAATAGAAAGGGTATACTGTTTCTGTGCAGGAGAGGGTTATATTTATATATTGTATAAATATATACAATAAATAATTCAATCTAACGGAAAATATCTACATAGATCTTAGCAATCACAATATTTTCCAGTTTATGGATATAATTTTGAATATTATATTGGTATATTATATTGGTATATTGGTATATATAAATATATTTCCAAATGCTATTAAAATATGATTTCCCATAGCGAAATCAAATTGGACTAAACTTTTAGCTCAAGAGATAAAAACAATTATTCTACACAAACTTCCGGGTATTTGCTAGTCAGGCAAGCCGCAAATTAATAAAAAACTTATGAATAATCTAAGCAGCGGCCAGAATTGATGTCAAGCAGATTCTTTAGTTTTGGCCAAAGCGCCACTACTAACTAAATATATTTCCAAATGCTATTAAAATATGATTTCCCATAGCGAAATCAAATTGGACTAAACTTTTAGCTCAAGAGATAAAAACAATTATTCTACACAAACTTCCGGGTATTTGCTAGTCAGGCAAGCCGCATATTAATAAAACACATATGAATAATCTAAGCAGCGGCCAGAATTGATGTCAAGCAGATTCTTTAGTTTTGGCCAAAGCGCCACTACTAACTAGGCCAACAACAAGGCGGAGGAGCAACGCGGCAAGACGGCAGCTCATAATTGCCGCAGCTACAATTCATTAACATTTTGAAGCCATTCGAATCTTCTCTTTTGTCTTGTCTATCACAAGAAGTGGCACTCTCTTCCATTTAATGGCAGTCAGGTTCGCCACATTTCATTTTGGAGTGCATGCAAAAGTTTGAAGCATTTTCGGCGCCTTTCACTTTCGAATTGATTATTATTATTATTACTTTTTTATCTTTTCGACCGGCTTCCACTTATGTATATATGTTAGCAGCCGTCACATGTGCCGCGCCGCACTGGCTTCAATTTAACATTTGCCACTTGACGACGGCACGAGACGCAAAAAAAAAAATATATATATGTATATATATATAGCGAACGCAAAAGTTAAAAAACCATAAAAATGGAAAAGATAAAAAACAGTTCAAATGATGCGATATGATTCAGCAGCGCGGCTTTATTTGCGACTCGCTACTTGATCAATTCACAACTTTAATACGCTAACTGCAGAAGGTATAATGTATAATGCAAATATATATAATATATCAGATATGCATGAGTATAGGATAAGACAGCACATAGATCACACAGGTATATGCTATAATATATAATATATGTATATGCATAATAAATAAATACCTATTCATCTTCGTTTACGAGAATTAATAATTTACTCAAATAATTATGTATGCATATATTATTGCTGCTCCATGTCTATATATATCCTGTGTTAAGATAAGAACGATTATTAAGAAAAACATTTATCTTTATGCAAAACATTCTATTTCCTTATTAATCTATTCAACTTAGTATATAAAACTGTATTAATTAATTTAATTACGTTGCTTAAAATGTTTATCTTTTATAATGCTCCATTTATATATGGATAGTTTTCTATATGATGTGACATGGTATTAACAGAAACTTCACTATATAAAATATATAATATAATATATAATATTATACATAAAATAATAATATAATATTATGATGTATTTCTTTACTTAACTTACTATATTAAACTTATGAATTAAGTTAAATTAAGAATTAATATATATATATGGATAGTTTTCTTATATAGGCTGCGTTGGTATAACACAAATCATTTAAATTAACTGTGGTCTACTAAACAGAAATATGCAGATGAATAGATATTCATCTTATTAGATATGCATTTATAATTCATTCGATTCATTATGCTCTGAGCTTTGTTAAATTGTAGCTAGAAGAGCATTTCATCTGTAGGTGAATTTCAAATTTTATTTACTTAATGAATAAGCAGGAAACTATTGCAGTTATACGAGTGGGTTCAACCCATTCGCTGAACACTCATACTTGATCGTGAGTCACCAACGACGTCATCTTTAGATGAGACAATGTACTTTGAAGAGAGGGCATTTATCAGAGCTTGAAATTTGTGCTAAATTACAAATTTTGTTGAAATTTAGTGGTTGCTGAACTTGAACTTCATTAAATGAGACAGCGACGAGCAACGTCCATGTCTCGTGACTAGGCATACATATTAATATATCTAATTGCTTATCTAGCTCCGAGTGTTTATATTCATATTTCAGACTATTTATAAGCCCATTAAATTTTGATTATAGATTTCGATTTGCATCTGGATATCAGAAATTAATGTTGCATAATCCGAATCAGCATTCCGTTTCAGATCCACTGAATACGGCGCAAAGTCTTGGACAGCAAATATAATGCCAAATTGAATGCACACGAGAACTGCATCCCAAATTTGATTTCATTTTTATGGCCAATGCGAGGGCTATGCACATGCACATGTGTGTATGGATGTGTGTGTGTATATTCAGCGTTGGCGTTGGCACTGGAAAACCTGGCGACTGCAGCTACAACAAAACTGAATATTTTCGTTTGCTTTTGCTTTCTCATTACATACCCTGTAACAAAATAAACTTATGCAGTTAAGACTTGTTATAAAGACCCAAATAATATAATTAAATAGAGAAAATGTAATATTTAGTCAAAAACTAAAGATGCGAAATACAACTAATAAAACAAGAGAAAATAGATATTATATATCTAACGAATTAAGATAAAAACTTAAAATTAAAAATAAAGAGAATAAATATATACTACTATGTAAAAAATTAAAACGAATTTTAAAATAAAAATAGTAAAAATAAAATAAGAGAATAACACGAAATGAAGAGACGAAATATATACTAAACATAAAAAATTAAATTAAAAAATTAAAATAGTAAAAATAAAGATAAAAACAAACTAATAATAATAATATTTAAAAAATTAAATTAAAAATTAAAAATAAGACAGAAAAAGAAAGTTAAAATTTAAAATAAAGTTAAAATAGAGAGAATAAATATATACTACAACATAAAAAATTAAATAAACAAAATTAAACTTAATATAAAAATTAAAATAGTTAAAATACAGATAAAAAATAAATAAATAAATATATACTTCAACATAAATTTAAAAAATTAAAATAATACAAAAATTAAAATAGTAAAAATAAAATAAAAAAGAGAATCAGAAGAATAAAAATAAAACTAGAATTTAAAAATTTAAACAAAAAATTAAAACTACAATTAAAAATGAAAATTACAAATTGAAAGTTAAAATTGAAAATAGAATTAAAATATAGGGAATAAATATATACTTTGCTTAAGAGACAGTCGAGTTGCGACTTAAAATAAACATATATGTGTAAGCTTTGTGCACATGAATATCGATTGATTGATTGAATAATCGATGGGTACAGACAGCCGATAAACTATCAAATTGGATCAGCTGTCAAAAGAAGAAGAGGATAAGAAATTGAAGTTAACAAAGTGAACTTAAATTAAATTAAAATTGAAATTAATCATTATTATACGATATTAAAGATATATCGTGTCTCCCGCAAGAAGAATCATTGAAGTCCTATGTTGAAGAATAGGAGCATAAACATTTAATTGTTGATTCCCTTATTTTAGGTTAGTAATCATGTGTAATTGTCTTTTAATTGTAATAAAAAAATCCCTTATTTTAGACGAATCAAATTGTGTTGTTGCTCCCAGGGGGGGGGTCCCACCAACTCATTATAAATCAACAATTATTACGTTTATGGACGAATAATAATAAAAAATAAAAAAAAAAAAATGGCAAAGCTACAATTCGGATTTGAATTGGTTGCTGATGAAGACCAAAAATCAAACATTATTATAATAAAATTTATAACGAACGAAGATGGAAGAAAATACAGCATTCCACAAAATTACCAATCATGCAGAGCACACCCTGAACTTATGAAACTACCGGAATTCAGGAATGTCGCAAAATCACTGCAAAAACGTGGACAATTCAGGAATGTGTGGATGAAACTAAGTGACGAGACTCTAAGGCTATACAGGGATGAAAGTGGTAATATGTTATTCAATAACTATTTGCTACAAGACATTTCTGGTATGGAAGAAAACAAAGCAAGCACGTCGGCAAATCAAGTAGATACAACTTTAATTAAACTTCTTGAAAAATTGTGTGAAAGAGAAATCGAACCTACAAAAGATTTTAAAAGTACGTCTTTGAATAGAGTACGTGACCAATTTGTGCTGGATAGATTCGAAGGAAGGAAAATGAATTCAACCCAATGGTTACAGACATATGAAAGTGAGTGTAAAAGGTTAGGTATTAGCAAAGATGTGGAAAAAATTGAAGCTTTAAGACTATTCTTAGACGAGGCAGCAGCGGAGTGGTTTAACTCTATGTTAATTAAACATACATTGAACTCCGAATGGGTAACTTGGAAAGAAAGTCTTTTACAAACTTTTGCAGATAAAGGCTGGTCTTCTATTACCTATGCGTTGAATTACAAATTTATCTCTGGCTCACTAGTGGATTACGCTTTAAAAAAAGAACGGTTATTACTTGAGACCGATAAAAATATGAATAATACAACTTTAGTAAACCTAATTGCCCATGGATTACCAAGGTTTATTAGAAACAAAATTGACAGACAAGATGTCAGAGTTCCAGTTGATTTATTTGGTGAACTAAGAAAATATGAAGACACAGTCGATACAAAATATGTGAAAATAAATGATAACAAATCAAAATCATTTAAGACAGAAGGGAAATCCAAATTTAAACAGCCTTGCACGATTTGTGAAAGCAAAGGGAATAAAAATAGATATCACCCTACAGATTTGTGTTGGTTCAATGTCAAGGGAAACAAAAGCTTTGAAGCCGATAAAAGAATAAACTCAGTATTGGAAATTGACACTTCAGAAGACCCAAAAAACTAAATATTCCCCCACTAATTGAGGTAAAAGTACTACTAAATGGGAAAACTGAATGTACGGGTATTTATGACCCTGGCTCAAATGTAACACTTATAAATTCTAATTTAGTAAAAATAAAACATTTGAAAAAATATAACCGTAGAAGTACAATAAAAACAATTAGTGGCGGGGGTAAGACTGATGCATTGGTAGCATTGAGAGCAAGAATACTTGATATGGAGGATAGAATCAATGCGTTTGTATACAGCAATAATGATTTCAATTATGATATGATCCTAGGTTTAGATACTATAAAAAGATTTGGATTAACACATGACTCAAATTTAAATATCCATTTACAAAAAGGAGTAAAATCTAATCTAAATAACAAAAATATATTGAAAGATACCAAAATTACTAATAACAATAAGAACAAGAATCAAAATGATAAAGAAGTTAAGATTGAAAATCCTTTTGCTAAGATTCAAGTAAATTTCAATGAAGGCATTAATGTAAATGGTTTCAATATTGGTATTGACCATTTAAATACGGATCAAAGAAATAAAATAAATGCATTGTTAAACGATTATAAACATATTTTTGCCAAAGATAAATATGATGTTGGTAAAGTAAGGAACTACGAAGCGTTCATAGATCTACAAATAGAAAAATACTGTTACAAAAGACCATATAGATGTTCGGTAGAAGACAAAGTTGAAATTGAAAAACAAGTGGCTCAATTATTGAAACATAACCTAATCGAGGAATCCTATAGTCCATTTGCAGCACCAGTCACATTGGCTTATAAAAGAGATGAAGGGAAGAAGAGTAGACTATGTATTGACTTTAGAGATTTAAATAAACTAATAGTACCTCAATCACAACCATTTCCTTTGATTGAAGATTTAATTGCTAAAACCGTTGATTGTAAATTTTTCACAACGCTGGACATAAACTCAGCCTTCTGGTCTATACCATTGAGAATTCAAGATAGGCAACGGACTGCATTTGTAACACAAGAAGGTCATTATCAATGGACATGTCTCCCTTTTGGATTAAAAACATCTCCTGCAATATTTCAAAGAATTTTAGTGAATATAATTAGAAAATACAACTTATCAAATTTTGTCGTAAACTATATAGACGATATTATGATATTCTCAAAGACTTTCAATGAACACATAATTCAACTAAGACAATTGTTAGATGCTATAGTAAAGGAAGGATTCCGGTTGAAACTAACAAAATGCACATTTGCGGCAAGTTCAGTCAGATATTTGGGTCATTTTATCACAAAGAATTCAGTAACTCCTCTAAAAGATAATTTAAAATCTATAATAGACTTTCCCCTACCACAAAATAAGAAAAATATACGACAATTCTTAGGTAAAGTGAATTTTTATGGAAAATACATTCCTAACGTCTCAATTTTGCTCGATCCCCTACACAACTTGCTCAGAAAAGATGTAAGATTCGATTGGTCAACTGAATGTGAGACAGCCTTTCATAAAGCAAAACAATACTTGTGCTCGAAACCAATTCTGGCCATCTACAATCAAAAAGCTCAAACTTTCATATACACAGACGCAAGTATAAAAGGTATTGGAGCGATCTTAAAGCAAACGCAAAAAGATGGTACGCAAAAACCAATAGCTTACTTTTCAAAAAAATTGAATGCTTCACAAAAGAAGAAGAAGGCAATTTTTTTAGAATGTCTGGCCATTAAAGAATGCTTAAAATTCTGGCAACATTGGCTGATTGGAATCGAATTCATTATTTACACAGACCACAAACCATTAGAGCACTTAAACATAAAAAACAGAACAGACGACGAGTTGGGTGAGATGACACACTACCTTTCTCAATATAATTTCAAAATCATATATAATCCCGGCAAGGATAATACCGAAGCTGATTGTCTTAGCAGAAATCCTGTCTACGAATTCTATGAAAATAATGAAGATAAATTGCAAACAGTAAATATTATAAGCATGGAAGATATAAGAAATGATCAAAAGCAAAATTCAGGCTTAAAAGATAACAAACATCTTATTATTGAAAATGATATCTATTACAAACAGAATGGAAAGAATAAGAAAAAAATAGTTTTGAGTGAGGAATATAGTAAAATACTTATACAGAAAATTCATAATGAATTCTGTCACATTGGAGTAAGTCAGATAGAAGCAAAGATGAAACCATTTTATACAGCACCAAACTTATCAGATAATATAAAAATGATCTGCAAAAGATGTGAAATTTGTATAAGAAACAAAACGAGATTAAATAAGAAATTTGGATGGTTGTCGTATTTAGGCCCCGCAGAAAGACCTTTACAAATAATGTCTTTAGATACAATTGGTGGATTTGGTGGACAACGATCGACTAAAAGATATTTGCATTTATTAGTAGACCATTTTACTAGATTCGCATATATATTATGTTCGAAAAACCAACTCGCTTACGACTTCATAAAACTAATAGAAAAAGTACCGAAGGAGAATTCGATTGAAATTTTGCTCGCAGATCAGTATCCAGCCATAAATTCAAAGGAATTCAAAAGCTACCTTAAAGAAAAAAATATCGAATTAATTCTGACCGCAGTAGATGCCCCATTTTCTAACGGCCTAAACGAGAGATTAAACCAAACTTTGGTAAATAAAATAAGATGTATGCTCAACGATGACGGTGGTACAAAAATGGCTTGGTCGAAAATTGCAGAAGAATGTGTAAAAAAATACAATAGGACAGTTCATACTGTAACAGGATTTTCGCCTATCTATCTGATGAACGGAGAGGTTACTGATTTACTACCTCCAGAGCTAAAAAATATAAACAACTATCCTACAAATTTGGAACAAGATCGAGATTTAGCCCTGCTCAGGTCAAAAAAATCACATGAATATAATAAAGCACTGTTTGATAAAAACAGAAAAAAACATGATTTTCAAAAAGGCGATATGGTCTATATCATCAACGGCAATAAACTAAACAGAAGAAAAATGGACGAAATAAGAATAGGCCCTTTTGAAATAGAAGAAAAAATTTCAGATTCGATTTGTAAAATAAACACTGGTCGTGGAAAGAAATGTATATCTCTATACCATATCACAAAGCTCATTCCCGTGGTCGAATAATTCATAAAGTTCTAAGCTTAATTCATATTTCATAGGAAATTAAGCAACTTAGGGGAGGAGATGTAAGCTTTGTGCACATGAATATCGATTGATTGATTGAATAATCGATGGGTACAGACAGCCGATAAACTATCAAATTGGATCAGCTGTCAAAAGAAGAAGAGGATAAGAAATTGAAGTTAACAAAGTGAACTTAAATTAAATTAAAATTGAAATTAATCATTATTATACGATATTAAAGATATATCGTGTCTCCCGCAAGAAGAATCATTGAAGTCCTATGTTGAAGAATAGGAGCATAAACATTTAATTGTTGATTCCCTTATTTTAGGTTAGTAATCATGTGTAATTGTCTTTTAATTGTAATAAAAAAATCCCTTATTTTAGACGAATCAAATTGTGTTGTTGCTCCCAGGGGGGGGGTCCCACCAACTCATTATATATGTATATATCAACTATTTATCATTTAGCTCATGAGCTGGTCAATATTACGATGATATTTGTTTAGACTATGCACATTTAAAAAAAAGGAAATTCACACCAAGATGATATTTATGATAAGCAAACATATAAATATCAGTTTTAATGGTTCGCGCAGTCATAAACTCTAAAGTTTGCTTTTACCCAGGGTGACTGGCAAGTCGAGCACAGTTGGAGTAGAGCACGTCTTACTATTTTGTTTTCTCCGTTTTGTTTATTTTGGGTTACTCCATAAAAGTCATGGGCCCAGAGCAAAAACCTGCGCTGCATTCAACTGCTTCGGCCTGGGTCTGGCCTTTGTAGAGCTCACTCTACATGCTAATAAATTGCAGTTTTATGGTCATGGAATATGCGTGTGTGTGTGTGTCTGTGCTTGCATGTGTCAGTGTGTGTCTGTCTGTGTGTGTGTGTGATATGCAGATGTGAGCGACAGACAGGCAACGATTTATGCAGCTGACATCCGTTGCTCGTTTGGACGCTCGTCAAAAGCGGAAGTTTCCTGCGACTAGTCGTAGGTATCCAACCCATTGTTTTCTTTGTTCTTGCTGTTGTTGTTGTTGTTGTTGCTGGTATTGTTATAGCCACTGGCAGCTCCACTTTGGCACAGGTTGGCGGACAACAAGTCAACAAACTTAACGTTGACGCTGCATTTTGTTGACGTTGCTGCCACTTGCTCTTGTCCATTGGCCCTCTCTCTCTTTCTCTCTCTCTCTCTCCCGCTCTCCCTCTCTTTGCTGGCTGTCTCTTTTGTTGAAGGGCTTTGCAAACAGAAGGCCTTGCCATGCCACAAGCTCCTTGGCTGAGTCAGAGTGTCTTCAGATATTGGCACTGTGTTGCCATTGTTGGTGCCAGCTCCTGTTGCTACCACGCAACATGCAACCAACAACTGACTGCTGCAATTCGTATCTTTATTAAGCTTTGTTCATTGTTGTCTAGGCTCCACTAGCAAGCGAACCCCATCGTATCCCCGCTATGGTTCATTTCATATATAATTGACTCTTGCTTCCCTTCCCTTCCCTTCTCCTTCTATTTCACGCTGTCGGCCCTAATGACCACAGAGGTTTTCCAGCTGGTCGGTGAAAATGCATTAGCGTTAACCTAACGCCAGCTTATAAACTGCCGCAGAACGCAACTAATGCGATTATGGTTTTGCTCTCTCTCTCTCTCCCTCTCTCTTTGCCGCTCTCACTCCCACTTTGGAGAAATGTGAGTTAAGCCAGGCTCAAATTAGTTGGGCTTGCAGCTTGCTGCGGTATTTGGGTCAGCAACGCAGTCGAGAAATCGATGCGGTTTAGAATCGATTCGAGTTGAACAAAAAACAAGAATTCCGCAATCTATATACTTTGGCCCGTTTGTATAAATTTGTATACATATATTTACTGCAACAACAAATTCAAATTCTTGAACTGCTTTTCCGCAAGAGTGAAAAGCGTCCATTGACTTGAGCACGTACTTTCATAAATGCATTAAATTCATTATGGGAAAATTTCAAAATTTAGTTAAAATACTTCATATACATTGATCAAGTAAATATGAATATAGTTGTGTGATACAAATGGATCATATTGAGTATTTTTGATAGCTACAAGCGAATTGTATTAGCCAATCTGAGCAAACATTATTCAGAATAGTTTTCACCGATTTTGTGACATGAATAAATATTTCAAGTCCATACAATTCCCGAAACAGCAGAAATGATATAAAAATATAGCAAAAGATAGTTTTTATATAAAAGTATTTAATTCTGTCTTAATAAATAGTAGAATAGAATGAATATTGAAATAGTATGAATAGTAAAGTAGTAAAGAATAGTAGAGCAGTAAAAAATTAATATATAAATTCAACAATAATGAATCTTCGATTATTTGATTTTCAATTTCGAATATCTGCCACACCCTGAGAACAGTGTATTGCGCAGTCGAGCATTTACGTTGGCAACGCTTTAAGGTATTTTTTTTTTCATTTATTACACTAATTCTCGTTTGACTGCAATAAATTAGGTGCCAAGCCCCTTCTTCAACATGCAACTGAAACATCAGGCAGTAAAGTCCATTAAAAATCGAACGCATTGCAGTAGCTGACTTTTGGCTTGGATTACAGCAACAACAGCAACAACAGCAACAGCAAAAGTCGTAGAAGCAAATTGAATGCATTTACAAATGTTTTTGTCTAAATAGCAAACTAAAGCAACAACAACAACAACAACAGCAACAACAAGACAACAAATGCAGCAGCAGATATTGAAACGACGTTGCTGTAGGGAAATTTCTATTCAATTCAATTTGTCAAATGCCCACACACACACACACACACACACTCATAGAGGGAGCTCACAGCTACGTATGTATGTGTGTGTCTGTGTGTCTTTATTTCTTTATTGTTTTTGTTGTTCAACACAAACAAAAAGTTCAAGGCTAAAATTTGGTGGGCAACATGCGCACAAATAAAACAAAATTTAGAAAATAAATTAAATCTTCAAATAAATGAATTTAAAATACTCTTACGAAATGTTACTGTATATTGCTTCTATTATTGTAAAATGTATTTCAGCTATCATTTGAATAATATTTGAATAAGCTTTTAACAAGTTGTATAAATATATTCTACATATATTTGGAAAAAAATTAAGAAAATATATAGAAAAAATATAAAAATATATAAATATAAAATAAAATATTAAAATACATAAATTATTTATATATACGTTGAATGTTATGTATGCATATATATGTAAACTTATTTACTTTTTCTTATTTATTTATTTATCATTATTTTATTTTAATTTTTTATACGTATATTTAAAATATATATACAAAATTTTCTATTTACTTAATTATATGTATTTCTTTATTATTTTTTTATTTTGTATTATTTTCTTTCTTTTTTTTTTCTCTACATCAAAGAATTTTTCGTTAAGCCGAAAATAATTTTCAAAAGTTTCAAAATAAATAATATTTATTATTCCCATCGAGCTTTAAAACAGTTGTAAACTGTTTTTCTTGAAATTTCCATCTTGGCAAATGGAATTTTCCCAATTTCTCTGGTCATTCAACTCTTTTAGCTTGCACAACCAAGTTTCGAAGAGTATTTGAATTTGTACAACAGTTGTTTAAATTCAACTTGCTCAGTTACATACATACATATACGATAAAAAAATGCAGCAACAAGAAAATAATAGAAAAATGTATCAACAAAATAAGTATGTCATTCAGCTAATTGCGCCTTGGCTGTTGGCTGTTGGCGTTTGGCGTTCAATTAATTTCTCGTAAAAGCATTGCCGCCTGTTTAAAAATTCACATTTAGTAAGGAAAAGCTGTTATGCAGAGAGTTTATCAAAACCTTGTCGCCAGGTGCTCTATTTTAAGCACACACAGAGATAGAGTCCAACAAAAATCTATACATATATTTCGCATTTGTGATATTATAAATATATACATGAGTGCCAATATATATGTATCTAGCATAGCATACATAAGATTGTAGATTGTGGATTGCGGATTGTTGATCTGTCATGTGCCCGAAAGAATTTTGTTTACACAAATTGCTTCGAAATATTTGTGGCGATTCCGAGATAAGATTGAGCATTAATTCTAAAGTGCGCACAAATCGGACCTAGCCCAAGCTGACACCTTGCTCTAATCTATGTGGTTTGCTTGTTGTTCTATAATAACCTACAGAAAAATATAATTACATAGATTATCTAAAGATTATTGGAACTAATAGAGTTGTTGCTCTTTAGCAGTGTTAGAAATCTGAGATGCTCCCGTATACTTAAGATGTATGCCTATTAGGCTGAAAGATAAAATATATTTGCCCACAGGAGAGTTATCCGAAACTTTCTATATATCATGGAATTTTTTTAATAACATTCTTAAATAGCTAATCATTTAATATATCTGTTAAAAATTTCATTTTCATTCTCTGAGCCTATTGAAAAAAGGGAAGTCAGGGCATAATGGTTTGGTTAGAGCTGTGACAGACCTCATAGACAGTATATATTCTTGATCAGGACAACCCGTTCGTCTGGGTTTGAGTATTTCTTCTTCTTTATGTATGCAGAAAAGAAGCGAAGAGTTATCGGCATACCGATTCATCGAATGGCTCAGGGTATCTCGTAGTGGAGCAGTATCGACCTTGTTTTTCACCCTGTTTTTTCTGAATTTTCATTTGTTTTTACAACTGTCAAAATAATAACACACATTTTATATGCTTATTCTAATCTAATTTACGTCTTCCCCGTCCTGTTTTGCCATGTCTCGTGATATTTGATAGCTGAGCTTATTATTATATGATTATCTTGAACAAAAATGAGCATTCGGAACTAGTTCATCATATTCTAAGAGAGCAAATGTTTTGCCATCATTCACTCTTTTGATTTATATTGACGGATTTCAATATTTATAGAAATCGCATAGAAGAGACTTCTATAAATATCAAAATTCTGGCCACATTGGCTTTCTTGTGATTCTTAACAACGCCTTTCTATGCGATTTGCATAAATTGTAAATTTAATAAAACGGAATGCAAAATATTATATCAATGCCTTAGGAAAACCTATTTTTGTATTGTGTTCAACTATCTCAGATTATTCTATTAATACTGTATTCAAATTGCCAATTTCACAGCTTCAAGCTATATATATGTATATAAATGTTACAGTCATATTAACTTCTTTGTATTTTTTAGTAACGCCTTTCTATGCGATTTGCATACGCTTTGCATTAAATTGTATAAAATGAAATCCAATGCAATTTCCTACTATATCTTATATATATTAATTATTTATTTATATTTGGGTCGAATTATATGAAATTAATAAAATACTATGAGAACCCCATGTGGATCAGCAATGTTAGCGATTTTATAGCATTTATTTCTTCATGAATAGCAACAATATGATAACTATTGACACATTTCATATTTGTGCATGATCTCTAACTCATTCCAATATAAATACATATATATATGAGCTGCTTTAACATTGCATTTTGCAGCGCCAGGCACACATACCATCGCCCAGATCCACTCATAATCAGTGGTAGCAAAGCATTTGATGTGTATTTAATGGCAGCACAGCCGGACGCAAAACAAGTCTCCGGCGCGTCTAGTCCAGCCCAGTCTAGCCATCAGCCTGGGCTCTGCACGTACTTTTGGTCAATCAGAGGCAAAGTAACGATTTGTTGCGTTAATGCCGCGTGTGCCCTAATACCAGGCCATAATGCCGTACGTGCCACAGATAAATACCGAATCGCATAAAAAAAATAAACCAAGCTGTTGTAGTTGTTGCCGATACGACGTAGATGATGATGATGAGGATGGAGGGAAAAAGGTCGCCACTCACAAGCATATTGACCCTCAAGGAAAACTGTGCGCTTTCACGCTTCGCAAATGTCAGTGGAAGCTGATAACAAAAATTTGTTTACGTAAACTGTCTCATCTCAGGCGGGGCGCAAGCGAACGCATAATTATAAACAAACAACAGACAGGCTGTCGAAAAACAAAAACAAAAAAAAACAAAAAAAAAAACTTGCTCGATTTAGCTCAAGCCAGAGTCGCATCGGTTTTTGACCTTTTTTGGGCTGAGATAAACAAACAAAAGGGGAAAATCTAAAATTGATACTAGCTAGAGAGTGTTTGACTAATATATACTCTGTAGCTGCTACAGGGCAATATATTCAATAAAATTCATCATTTTGGAACTGTAATTCGTACAATCTTAAAAGAGGCAGTTAGGAAATGGTATGACTATCGATATCAATATCGATATATATAAATAAAATTACAGTTTACAGCTGAATGCACACACTAAAACAGCCCATTTCAAAGATTTTTCACTGGGTAGCGAGTGCATGACAAAGGTAAAAGGTTACGATGAAATGTATAGATAGGTATATATGTATATAGGTATATATAGAGCGCAGTTACAGCGAGACTGTGTTTACAAGCAGCTTAAAAATATAGAATTTTCAATTGATGCTCTCTCTGGGCCCGATAATAATTGAAGCGAATTTATTGATTGCCACGAAAAGCTAAACTCTGATGACAAATGGCGATTCGAAGAAATTGTGTGGGGCCTTTAGACATTTTAGGTATTTTTTTGTTGTCCGAATAACTCAAAGTTCTCATAGCTTATCTATGGGTAAACATGCGCCAGATTCTGTATAGTATTTTTGTTTTATATTCTGCGTGTGACTCACGCGAATTTGGCAAATAAAAAATGTATTATTAAACTAAAAATCTCTAATCTCACATTAGGGTCACTAGCACAGATGGCAGATGTATGCATATACATATACATACGTATGTGTATATGTATGTGTATGTATGCACACATGAATGTCAAGTCAAAAGAGCCAACAACAACAATGCAATTGTTGTGCAATTATTGTTGCTGTTTACAAATGGAAATAAATAGAAACAAGTGCAAGAAACACAAAAGTTCAAAACTTTTTGCCAACTGACGACGACTAAATACCCTTACATTTACATAAACATATTTATATATGCAAAGAACACTGTTTTTATCATAAATATGCCGATAATATGCTGTCGCAATATTTTGCAAGTCTTTTTTTTTATCAAATTTAATCTTTATTGAGTTAGTATTTCCCCGCTCTGTCTTCAAGTCTAATTATTAATAAATTTTGCTTGGTAACAAAAACAAAGAATTTTGTTCGGCCTGATATATGCTAAATTAAAAATATAAATGAATAACATCTATAATTAAGATAAATTTGAATTTAAATTTTTTTTTTTTTATAGTATTTTCATATATATAACAAATCGCCTAATTTGTATAGAAAAAGCAACAAAGAAAATAGGAAAACAGTGCTCACTGCACTCTACTCTCTCTTCTCTACTCATTTTGTCCCTCTCTCTCGCTCACTCTCACTTATTTCTTTATCAATTGCACATTATGTAAATGTTGCTCTGACACTCACCTTGGTATGCAATTGGGCGGCGTTCGATCGACTTCCCAGGCGGCGAAGAGTTTCATAGGCACCGGCTTCTGTCCGTTGCTTGTCATACTGCTGCCGCCAGCGCCGTAGCCGCTGATGATGCCGCCACCACAGAGGCCGCTGGCCGTGCCCGCCGCATTGACCGATGCAGCGCCAGCGGCAGCTACGTTGGCTGTTAAAGACGCTGAGGCTGAGCCGACGCCACCGACTCCCCCTCCGCCGCCGCCGCCGCCACCACCACCGCTGCCGCTGCCACTGGCGACAAATTTATCCATCAATTTTGACGATTTGTCCACCATCTTCATGGTGATTTTGTTATTATTGTAGTTTTATATTGTTGTTTCTTTGGTTGTTGTGTGTTTGCTGTTAATTTCTATTGTTGCACATTATGAATCTAGTAAAAAATATTGTTTCACATAAATTCCATTACACGTTATGTATAATATAACTAAATTTATTCGAATGTAGCGTTTGAAGCGTCGCAAACTTTTGTTCTATTGTCACACACACATATCTATGCTGCGATACAAATATATATACATTTTTATGTATTTAATAGTAAAGAATTTATTTTCTCCGCTGCAGCAATTGGGCGGCTGCTGCTGTGGGGCACGCCAGCTGCTGGCTGCCTGCTGTGCTGCTCGCCCTTAATGTTCAAAAAGATGCGCTTCGTAGTATACACAGAATCACGACGCATCCAAAACCGAGAAGCAGCCTGAGCAACAGGAATGGGGAGGGGAGCGGTACGCGGAACGCGGATAGGCAGAGACAGCAGCAGAGGTAGAGAGCCAAATGCGATTGCAACTGCAAAATTCACACACACACACACGAACGCACACTCACAGAATCAATAACACGATTTTTTGCTGCTACCCAATATGAATCTGTTATAGAATTTTACTGATTTCCCGGAGCAGCTTAGAGATGTGTCTGCCGCACGTACGAACTGTCTGCTATTTGACGTTGTAGAGCCCGAAACAACCGTCATGCTCCAAAGTAGCCGTGCAAATGTCGCGTTATAAATTTCTCACAGTCACTCGGATTCGCATGCTGAAGCCAGAGTGCGCGGAGGAGAGAGACAGAGTGAAAGAGAGAAAAATTCAGTGAGCACCAAATCCGTTGCTGGGGCGCGTCAAGAGCGCAAGCGGCAGCAATAACAATGTGCGCACTCCCCCACATACAATCACACACTCACACACACACACACATACTAGCACAAATTCGAGCACGAGCACTCAAACAACGTTGGCGCTTTTTGCAAATTTCGTGTCCGTGTTAGGCTTGTTCGTGTGTTTATTCGCGCATTTTATGCTCTCCTACGCGCGCATAAACAAAAGGAAACAAAAGGCCCACCAATTGCATGCAAGTGTGTGTACGTGCATATGTGTGTGTGTTTGACCACATATACATATATCCGCAAATGGATGTAAAGGAAAGCACATTGGGAGTAGCAGCAACAGCACCTTTCACAACTTTTAATTTGAATTTGAGTGCACACCGTTGATGTTTTAACATAAAAACTCTCTCATGTATTATTTATTTTATTTACCACGATTTATTCACCAAAAAATCGCGGAACAATCTACGATGTCCGCCACTCATTCAGGCAAACACATACTGACAGCAACAAACTAACACATAGACGGCAAACACATTTTAACATTTACTCAAATGTTATTAACAGTGACCGCACATTTTTTTTACTGAAACGACACAAAGTTGATTTTTATGAATGCAAATATTTTTTAGAAATGCAACATATCTACTAATATTTAATAAACCGTTTTTAATTGAACAAAAATGTCTAGAACACGGATGTCGATTCAATGAAGAGCTATTTTACTGGCATCAAATTACTGTAACTTTATAATAATAAAAACAGAGTGCTTTCAACATTTACCAACACTAAGTTGTATCGATAACTTCTAGCTGCCAGGGCATCAGCAGTCTTTTCCGTCATAATAATTAATGTAAACAAAACTGAAATTTCCGGGACGAAAAGAAAACTTATAAATAATGGCCGATGCATGGGACATAAAATCACTTAAGACAAAGCGCAATACTCTGCGCGAGAAGCTGGAAAAGCGTAAAAAGGAACGTTTCGACATACTTTCTGACAAACAAGAGGATCAGTCCAATCCAAAAAAAGAGCTCGGTAAGCGGCGAACCGGCAACAAGTAGATGAGAGCATTAAATATATATACAAATTACCTATTTTCAGTTGAAGCCGATGTTGATGTGCAGAAGGCTGTACTCCAAACACTCAGTGCCAGCACTCTCGTGTTACCCATTGTCTCAACGCAAGTGGTCGACAAAGTCGGCTGCCTGATGGAGAAGCCGCCAACGATGGAAATGGTCAACTTTATACTTGGAAAGCTAGCCAATCAGGGTGCAATTGGTATAAGGAATGTCACAATTGGCACAGAAGCCGGCTACGAAGTGATATCCGTACAAACCAAGGAGCTGTTGGAAATATACGACGATATTAACGACAGCTGCCAGCAGAATGAGGAAACGGATGCTAAGCGAAAGTGTAAGCGAATGCTCGTACATAATTTGGAATATATCAATTAATATAAAGTACCCAACAGTAGAATCTGGGCAGGATGAGGAGAACGATGCTGAGCGGTTGCAGCGCAAAATCCAAAAAATGGATTCAGGAAGCGCACGCAAAGAGTCAACCAGTCTGGATGCTTCCGACGATATCATGATGCTTTTGTCCCTACCGTCAACGCGAGAGAAGCAAAGCAAACAGGTCGGCGAGGAGATACTCGAACTGCTGACCAAACCGACGGCCAAGGAGCGCTCCGTAGCCGAAAAGTTTAAATCGCATGGAGGGGCACAAGTCATGGAGTTCTGCTCACACGGCACCAAAATCGAGTGTCTCAAGGCTCAGCAGGTAGCCAATGAAATGGCAGCGAAGAAGAAACTCGAACGTCGTGAGGAGAAGGAACTGCGCAATGCCGTCTCTGCCGATGGGGCCAACGCCAATAGCAGCAAGCTAGTCAAACTAAGTTCCGAGGATGCCGAAGATGGCGAGATCATAGCGGAGAATCTAAACAACTGTGAGGCCGACTCGCAGGAGTCTACAGATGACAGCGAATCTTCCGGTGACTCGGACAAATGCACAAAGCTGCACTTTAAGAAAATCATTCAATCCCACACGGACGAGTCGCTGGGCGATTGCAGTTTCCTAAACACCTGCTTCCATATGGCCACTTGCAAGTACGTACACTACGAGGTGGACACGCTGCCGCACATCAACACGAACAAGCCGACGGATGTGAAGACCAAGCTCAGCATGAAACGAAGCATCGACTCCAGTTGCACTCTATATCCGCCGCAGTGGATTCAGTGTGATCTTCGGTTTCTGGACATGACGGTGCTCGGTAAATTCGCTGTCGTCATGGCCGATCCGCCGTGGGACATACACATGGAGCTGCCCTATGGCACCATGTCGGACGACGAGATGCGCGCCCTGGGCATTCCAGCACTGCAGGAGGAAGGCCTGATATTCCTATGGGTAACGGGGCGTGCCATGGAACTGGGGCGTGATTGCCTGAAGCTCTGGGGCTATGAGCGTGTCGATGAGCTGATCTGGGTGAAAACGAATCAGCTGCAGCGCATCATACGCACTGGCCGCACCGGTCACTGGTTGAATCACGGCAAGGAACACTGCCTGGTCGGCATGAAGGGCAACCCGACAAATCTGAATCGCGGCCTCGATTGCGATGTCATTGTAGCAGAGGTGCGCGCCACAAGTCACAAGCCCGACGAGATCTACGGCATCATTGAGCGCCTCAGTCCGGGTACACGAAAAATCGAGCTATTCGGCCGACCGCACAACATTCAGCCCAACTGGATAACGCTGGGCAACCAATTGGATGGCATTCGCCTCGTCGACCCCGAGCTAATTACCCAATTCCAGAAGCGTTATCCCGATGGCAATTGCATGTCGCCCACGGCGGCGGCAGTGAACGCGATTAAGAACTAAACAAATACACGGACAAGATATAATTCTTATTACAACTTTTATAAATACTAGAACGTTAAGATTAAAGTAAATATTTAATAGATTTTATTGCTCATTCTGGGACTTTGCGCGTATTTACAAGTGCCGTTGGCGCTAAATGAATAATGTGTATCTATAGGCTATAAATAGGATTGGCATATGTATATATATAAATGTATAGATATATATATATGCACGCAATCCATGGGTTTGTTTATATATATATATATAGAGTATATAGAACGGCTAGTTAGATACGGTCTTAATCACAGCATTGTATGCGTGAGAGTTACATATAGACGATTGCTAATGGGCATAAATATATGATGTAAACAACTACGACTTATGAGAGAATACAGAGTAAAGTTTATATTATACATATACTGTATGCATATAAATATATGCTATCCCTGTGCCCTGCAATACCCTCTCGCCTAGCCATTGTCCGTGGATCAGCTTAATATATGTACACTAAGGGTTTGACATGAAAATGGAAAATATTCCTTTTATCAATCCACCTGTGAATAGTTTCACGCGGCATTTTCAACCAAAATTTTGATAATGTAACGGCTGACAATTAAAAGCGTATGTAATCCGCAGTTAACATACATTTCTAAACGTTTGTGTGTTTGTGTTGTGGGTGTCCTCCTGGGCAGTTGTCGCCGGTTCGGAAAGTGCTTAACGAGAATGCGTTCCAGTTGCACTTATCGCCTTCAGAACTATGAAGCCCAGCACTGTGGCGGCGGCCACGCCCAAACCAGCTTTGAGCCAAACCTTCGGATCCTCAGTCATAAGTCCGAACTGTCGCAAATATCTGAGAGAATGTGATAAGAGAAATCATGCATGAGATACAGATACTAAACAGAGTTGAGGAAGGATTTTTTAAGGAACTAAGTATATTGTCGTATGCTCCGTACAACACATTAGCAAAGCGTGTGTTAGGTGTATGAGTGCGTGGGGTTTAGAATGATCGCAGCACATGTTAGGAATACAGTAAAGAACCCAGACAACATTAGTATATATTCAAGTTAGATGTGTAACACTTACGCCGTTTCCCACAGCTGTACCAACCTGTGCTTGTAGAACAGTATCCAGGCGGCTTGAAAGCGCCTACGGAGTGGGAGTGGGCGTGGGAGTGGCAGCGGCAGCACAGCAAATATCCACGCGATCCAAGATCAGAGCAGCAGAGTCCATAAGCATTAAGGATGCACAATACATCAACAAAACATAACATGAACACCAAACAAAAAACGTAGAGGATAAGTGGGGGGGAGGAAATAAGAGAAGATAATAAAAGTAATAAAATATATAGCCATTAATCCGAATATGTCAAAAATGCCAAATGCCCAAATGATCAGTGTTGACCCAATGTTCGCTCTAATGACCGAAACCCAAATGGAAATGCAGTCAATACTCACGGAAAGGCCGCCATTGTGGCCAGCTTGGTGTAGAGCTCCTTTTTGTTGGTCTTCAGGCTGAAGAGATGTGGCGGCAGCAGCTTGTATTTCTCGCAGAACTCCGCCGGCTGCATTAGGTAGTCCTGGCGCCGCTCTTCGAGATCACACTTGGTGCCCACAATCATGACGGGAATTTTGCTTTCCGCAAAGTATTTAATGTAGATGCGGGCCACGTACTCGAAGGAGCGTGGATTGGAGGAATCGTATACCAGACAGGCGACGTCGCAGTTCACCTCCTGCGGCTGAAGCGGATCGAGCGCATGCCGCACATCGATGTCACGCAATATTAAATGCTTCTCCTGGCCATACACCTGCACCGAATTGATGCAGTGCACCACATTTGTTTTAAATTCTTTGCCCAGCAGTTTGCTCATGTCGTCAATGAGGAAGCCACGACACAATCCGGTCTTGCCCGAGCCCTTGGGTCCGATCACGTGGCACTTGTACACGGACCGACTGCTCTGCCGCTTGGCCAGATCAATGCGACGCTCTCGCGTCACGTGGATGGCCACCAGCTGGCTGTCGTTTTCGTGTACATTGAAACCCAAATAGGCCAGATACTCCATGGTCTTGACCACATCGAGCAGGGTCATCAGCGTCCAACGACACAGCCAACCGTGCAGTGTGACCCAGCCGCTGTCATTGGTCGGGCAGGACTTGCGTATGTCCGTTGAATAGGACCAGGGCGCCGATGGGCATGTGCTGAATAGCATTTTGTGCTCCTCCGGCGACAGCGCGCCATCGCCATCGCGATCGTATCGCTCAAAGACCGCAATCAAAAACTGTTGACCGCGATGCGACAACTCCGTGCTGCTGCCGGGCGGAATCTTCAACGCCGGCCGCAAATACTCTTTGCACATTTCCAATTGATCGTTGTAGCCAAATCGTCGCAGCACCGCCCACGTTGTCTCGTTGCGTCCGCGCTGTATGAACAGGCAATGCAGAAAGAGAAATCCCTGCAGCGTCACGGCATCATTGTAGATGCCATCCGGCACGTTTTTCTGTATCACGGACTTCACCTCATCCAATATTTGTGGCTGCAGCGGCGTATTAAAGCAACGCCTCTGAAAGAGGTTCAGCTCGTAATCATTTAGCAGATTGTCGCTATCAATATCGCATATCTTGAATATGCGCACCAGCGACTTCTTGCAGGCAGGCGTTAGCTGTAAGTGTATGTCAAGGAAAAGTTATCTTCAGTTAGCCAAAGGTTGAGCACCAGCAAATAAATCTCTCTCTATACACAAATACTATTGTGCACCGAGTCACAACAAAGAATCTCTTTATTTGGTTGCTTATATTGCATTCTGATAAAAATAGCTCTCAAGGCGTTTTACGTATGTATTATTTTATAACTACGCTACTTTGGAGCTAAAAGTTTGGACTGATTGTGCTTAAAGTTTGCTGGAGTCTGGAACAGTTCAAGCTGAACGTAAGTAAGCTGGAATTAATCTAGTATTACTCTAGCTTCCTTTTTGGGTATCCATGACTTGGAGTTGTATTTTGGATAGGTTGTTTATCGAATTTAGGCCTAAAGGTTCCATTCTGGGGGAATTCTGCCTAATCTCACTTACGTTTTGATGCAAAACTTCTCTCCGATCTGGGAATAATCTCTAACAACTAATCTAGATTATCTATTGGTCGTTCATCTTGAGGATTTATATTATGAAGTGTTGTGTACCACATAAAAGTTCGGACTAGTGAAGTCTTGGTTTAAGCGAATTTCGAAATAATCTAGTTTACGTTTTCATGGAAAGGCTCTGTTGCAGCCGAAAATCTGATGTGGGAATTCTCTCAACAACTTAAAATTCATACTTATTTAATCCTCTATTAGGAAGAGGTTTGTTTAATCTTACAAATCTAACTTATATTTTAGTGGGAAAGCTCTCTCGTAGATAGAAAATGAAGATTGGCCTAGCCTACATTTTGGTCATCTATGAGATGGACTTCGTTCAATGAATTCGGACTAATCTAGCATGCATCTCAGTGGGAAGCTGCTCTCGCAGCATCAAATTTGAGTGATTTGAAACTATCAGTATTCATCTAACAACGAATCTGGCTTACATTTTGCTCCTCCATGATGTAGAGCGGTGAGGTGGGATGCAGCACCGCCTTTTGTGCGTAGTAGAACATTTCGGAAATATTGTGCAGAGTTTTAGCGGAGCATTCAACACAGCTCTCAATCTCCGGATAGTCCTCCATGATGGCCAAAACACTGTCGATGGTTGAATACTCGATCAAATCAATTTTGTTGCCAACTAGGACAATTGGCTTGCGCGCCACATCGGGCTCGCCGTCTGTGTTTGAGCTGCTGCTGCTGCTGCAGGTGGAGCGGACTAGGGGTAGCCAGTGCGATGTGATGCGATCGAGCGAGTCGTCATCGTCCACGGCGTACACAATGCACACGACGTGCGCTTTGTTTATCTCGGCGGCCAGTGCTTCATCCGATTGCTCAACGCTCGAAAAGTCAACGATATTGGTGGGCACTTGTTCGGGAGTCACGTTTGCCGGTATTGTAATCTCTTCGGCACGAGGCGGCACCTCCTCGGGATACTCCTCGCTGACCAGGGACAATATTAACGACGTTTTGCCAACTCCAGCATCGCCGACAAGCAGAATTCTCACATTTTTGCGCTGCGACGCCGTGTATTGACCCATTACTCTTCCTTTTTTTTTTTTGTGTTTTGTTGCTATTCTATATGTAAGTACACTACGTTATCGCTTTACGTTTTCGCTTTCCGCAATTTTGGTTACTCTTCCTCTCGTTCTTGTGGTTTTAGGATAATTTAAAGATTTTGTTATGCAAAAACCGCAGATACAACCGAGACGGCAGCTGATTTATAAAGACACGCGTATCGATACTTCAATACATCGAAATTTTCAAAGCGACAACAACCCTAGAACAACCCATGTGGTGCTGCCGGACCAATTGTCAATTTGAAAATATTTTAAATTGTGTATGGTGCTTTTTGCATTTGCTGATCTTTCATTCGAACTTTTCTAATTTACCAAAGTATTATTTTGAAAAACATAGCGTTTACTGCCTCTTCTGAAGTTTGTTCCCCCCCAACATATTCAAATCGCTAAAGCTGAAGCGATGTGGCAACTACATCAGCGGAGACGGAGAAAATTTGTTTTGTGAGTTGGAAACGGCACAAAAAAAACGGCGCTCAATAAATTTACATATAGAAAAATGAGAAACAACAATTAACAACAAATAGCGCGCGTCGTGTGTTCCGTTTCAGTTTATTTCAGTTTTCAGTCCATTATTTAATTGCGTAGTCTTTTTGGTTTGCTGTCTTTGTGTCTGAGCTGTGGAAGCTATTGACTGTGTGAGAGTGAGAGAGAGAGGAGCAAAACTTCGCTTCTCTGGAGGTGGAGGCGGAGGGTGTTGTGTTTGTGAAAAGAGACTCGCATAGAAAAACAGTGCTGCGGCGCGGAATCAATATCGATGGTACGCACCAAAAACCAATCGTCGTCATCCAGCGCCAGCAGCAGCACCAAGTCGCCGGTCAAGATCAGCGGAGGCGGCAGCAGCGGAACCAATCGCAGTCGCAGCTGCAGTGATACATTAATCGATGACGGCAAAACTAGTTCGAAATTCTCGTCGAATCGTCAACGCGCTACATTAACAACAACAACAACTATATCCACAACTCCGGGCAGTTCACCAGACGACGACACCACCGATGCGGATTTGACACCGACCAGTGGATACGGGCCAAGAGGCGGCACTTCGGTGCACAAGCAAAACCTCTACGTTGTTTCATTTCCCATCATATTTCTGTTCAACGTTTTGCGCTCTCTGATTTATCAGCTGTTCTGTATTTTTCGCTACTTGTACTGTGCGAGCACAAAGGTGATCTATCGCAGTCCGCATCGACGCGACTGCAACATCGAGATCGTTGTCCAGAACTCCAAGGAGCAACAGTCTATAATTTGTCCATTGGAGCGGAACACGAGCGACGGCATTGAAAAGGCCCAACAAGCACTGCCCCAAAGACAACGCGCGTTGCTCCCACTCGAAATGGCAACCAATCGTGGCGGCAGCGTTGGCTACTCCCCGGGCCCCGGTGATCCGCTGCTGGCCAAGCAGAAGCATCACCATCGACGCGCATTCGAGTACATTTCCAAAGCCCTCAAAATCGACGAGGAGAACGAAGGTGAGTAGGTATTCCTTTCGTGGGGTTGCTTTGTCTCGCCCCCCCCCCTGGCTGGCTGCTGGAGTGGTGTGCTTTATGAGTCATCAGACGCAGCGCGCGCTTTGTTGTCATACTTGTTGTATAAGCTAGAGATGAGCGCGTGTTTCGTGTTACACGATGCAATGGGAGCTAGAACTATTTTATATTTATATAATATCGTAAATATTTATTTATTTATTACGCGATAGAGGCTATATATATTTAATTAAACTAACTTAATGCTAAGCACTGGCTAGTGCTGAAGCCTGTGGCTGATAGTAAATGCACATTTATTGGTTTTCAATTATATATATTATATAAAATACATTAAAATATATTCTTCAAATAAAAAGTGTACATATATTAATTCTAATAATTAATAATGTGTATATATAAAACTAAAACTAAACTGCTATTCGAATATTTCCCCTTATTACGAGTTTTTTCAAAATTCGTGTTTCCCTAGATAAGCTATAATATTAAGTCGTGTCACGCAAAACACGCGCTCAGCTCTATGCGTATTGTCGTTGAGAATCGATACTCACAAGCACACACGCACACATATGTGGATTCTCTGTTATTGATACCAGCTCTTTCCCCTTTTAGGCCACAAGGAGCTGGCCATTGAGCTGTATCGCAAAGGCATCAAGGAGCTGGAGGATGGCATTGCTGTCGACTGCTGGAGCGGACGAGGCGATGTTTGGGATCGCGCCCAGCGCTTGCATGAGAAGATGCAAACCAATCTTTCCATGGCACGCGATCGTCTGCACTTTCTCGGTGAGTAACTGCTGGAGGAGCAGCTGCATCCGCGAACCATTTCAATCGTAGTGTAATCTTTTAATTTATCATTTGAGTTTTGTTTTGTTTACTTTTGCACCTGTATTTGTCATTGTGTTTGCACCTATTTTGTTTTTGTTTTATTGTCCCCCCGGCCCTGTCCAATCGCATCCTCATTCCTCAGCTTTGCGTGAGGAAGATTTGCAAATGCAACGTTTGTCCCTGATGGAACCGCCAATGAACAAGCAGCAGCACACATCGAAATTCAAGCAACCCATGCTCGTGGGCCAATCGAACAGCAAAGCGGCGGCCGTTGAGCCGCCAAAGATAATAATGCGCAGCAGCGGCTATGGACCCAAGTCCGTCCACGGCACGGGGTCCAGTGCGGGCACATCGAAAGCCTTGCAAGCGGGTAAGTGCCGTAACATTTAATGCGACTGCAACAGCAGCAGCAGCAACAAAGCTAAATGCTAAAGCACCGCCCAGTCAACTATAAGAGACAGCAACAACAACAAGAACTATCAGAACAACAAAGACAGCAAGCAATCAAAATCAACATTTTCCTCACTCTCTCTCTCTCTCTCTCTCTCTCTCTCGCATTTCCACCACAAACGTGCACTGCATGAATTTTCATTTTTACTTTTGAATTTCGATTTTTTGATTAGTTTTCTTCTGATCTAAGCTAGTAAATTACGCCAAGCAATAAGAAATTGCGATTCAATTACTAATTAAAGTCTCAACTCTAGCATCTGGTCGCAAATTAACCATTGGCAACAAGCGACCCGGCAATCTGGCCGTCGCTAACAAGTCACAAACGCTGCCGCGCAATCTTGGCTCGAAGACGACCTCCACATCCGTGGGCGCCGCCCTGCAGCGTCAGCCGGGCAAGACGGCAGCGACTCCACCGGCAGTGCGCCGCCAATTCGTAAGTCTCTCAGTTCAATCATATCAGCTATGTATATAATGTATGTTTATCTGCCGCAGTCTTCTGGGCGTAATACGCCGCCGCAGCGCTCACGCACGCCCATCAACAACAATGCAGCCAGCGGCAGTGGCAGCGGCAGCGGCGCCAGCACGCCCATGATAAGTGTCAAGGGCGTGGAGCAGAAGCTGGTGCAGCTGATAATGGACGAGATAGTTGAGGGAGGCGCCAAGGTAGAGTGGACAGACATTGCTGGCCAGGATGTGGCCAAGCAAGCGCTGCAGGAGATGGTCATATTGCCATCCGTCCGTCCTGAGCTCTTTACAGGTAAGTTGTAACACCTTTAATAAGTCGCTGCAACAGTTTTAACGCTTTCGTTTGTAGGACTGCGCGCACCTGCCAAGGGTTTGCTGCTGTTCGGACCGCCAGGTAATGGCAAAACGTTATTGGCACGCGCCGTTGCCACCGAGTGCAGTGCGACATTCCTCAACATCTCGGCTGCCTCGCTGACCAGCAAGTATGTGGGCGATGGGGAGAAATTGGTGCGCGCTCTGTTTGCGGTGGCTCGCCACATGCAGCCTTCGATAATATTTATTGATGAGGTCGACTCGCTGCTCTCGGAGCGCAGTAGCAGCGAGCATGAGGCGTCGCGTCGCCTCAAAACTGAATTCCTGGTTGAATTCGATGGGCTGCCGGGCAATCCGGAGGGTGATCGCATTGTTGTGCTGGCGGCGACCAATCGTCCGCAAGAGCTGGACGAGGCTGCACTGCGTCGGTTTACCAAGCGTGTCTATGTATCGTTGCCCGAAGTACAGACACGCGAGCTACTGTTAAGTCGTCTGCTCCAGAAGCAGGGCAGTCCGCTGGATACGGAAGCTCTGGCACGTTTGGCGAAAATAACCGATGGCTATTCGGGCTCCGACCTAACCGCGCTGGCCAAGGATGCCGCCTTGGAGCCCATACGTGAACTAAATGTGGAGCAAGTCAAGTGTCTGGACATCAGTGCTATGCGCCCCATCACCGAGAAGGATTTCCATAATTCCCTAAAGCGAATACGCCGTTCAGTGGCGCCGCAAAGTCTCAACTCGTACGAGAAATGGTCGCAGGATTATGGCGACATTACCATTTAGTTTGGGTCGCGTTTCGTATTGTAATTCCTTTGACGTTCAAATTTGTTGATTTTGTTTGTTTTTTTTTTTTCTTTGGTGAACCCCACCCAACTACAGATGCTTGGCATATATGCCCAGCGGGCAGTCCAAAGCTAAACACAATTGCAGAAACTAGGCCATCACGCCCACTTCTCCACGTCCATGGCCACGTAGGCACACAAAGCTTTAGAGGCCGACCCGAATTGTGATGTGAGTGACAGAGTTTAAATTTTGTTGTGTTGTTCGTGCTGTGTTGCACTTGCAACGTGCAGCATGCAACCGCATTAGTTTTCATCATTGACATGTATTTTAAATAATTTTCAAGAGCGTTTCATTAAGAGTTTAGATTTTATCTTCTTCGTAGTGTTTAATTGTTTTCACAAGTTTTGTTGATTTATATATAAATATGGAAATGTAATTACAAATCATTTGTTTAACAATTCTCTCATACAAGTTGAGTGTGTTTAGGATATATGTTGTAAGAATATTGTACGAAAAATTCTCATTCTAAGTTTTGTTTTAGTAATGCTATGTTAAAACACGGTGCCGAGATCATAGTCCAAATGAAATATTAATAATAAGCGATACTGTCAAACATCTTACTGCAAACTATACTCATTGATTTATCTTATTCAAGATCTGTCTACTTATTTCATTAACCCATTAAGGATATTTATTAAATTTATGATTTTTTTTCTAACCCCATATTGTTTAATAATACTTTTTGCAACTGCTCATGAGCATTCCATGTAGTTGAAAATTGTTTATTATATTTATTTAACTTCTTTAGTGGCCCAACGGCCTTACTATATACTTCCAATTGAATACTTAGCCTGTTATAAAGTTTATGCCATAGACACTACAATTATAATGATAATAAAATTTGTTTTTAGAGAACATCCAATCAGCTATAATTACACGTAACCGTAGATATAAGCATAGCCCTAAGGTAAATGTGCATCGATTCACAAATACATGAGTGTACCGATTAGATTTTAGTTCCTTAATCAATGTACAATAGCTTATATAATTATATTTTGTCGTTTGTTTACATTTCACGGAGTTCCGTTTATAGATGCCTACACTCTTACACACAGATATCATTTATAGAATCGTTACCAAATTATTGTACCTAGAATTATTTCATTTGCTTACGACGCTAATTAACAGCTTTATGCAGCGCCGGACCATTTCAATTGTTTAGCGCCCGATCGCCAGGCACAACAATCCAAAAATATACATAAGCTAATGCGGAAAATAAACAAGATTTAAAAAACAAAAGAAAGATATTTTATGGGTTGTGTTGATTAAAATGATCAACATTTATAATCCGTATAATTATGAAACTGATTTTATTGTTGCTTATAATAGTTTGCCGCTTTCGTGTTCATTTTGAAATTTAAGCGGGTAAAAGCTCTGCTGTGCGAGCGAATATCGATGAGGTATCGAAGCGATTTGCCTTACAATCGATTACGATTTTTGTAAGCCGTCGAGCCTTAGATGGGACTAGAATAAACTTTGTATCGCGAAATATTTTAATTATGTCTTCGGTACACCAGAAGAAACCAATCGATTTTTGCGTAAATGTGAAATAATTATCACGATATTGAACGATAATTAGGTCTACGGATAAATTTTAAATTTAAATTCTGATGTATTTTGTCAGATCAACACAAAAATTGATATTCTGGTGTGTGTCTTGGGTAAGTAATGGAACAGTTTTATATGAGCCCAGTTCTAGGTATAAACATCAGCAAAAAATAACTTAATATCTAATGTGTCTCGGGTAGTTTAGGTATAAATTTTGTGATTAAGAAATTAGCATGTAATTTGATAAAAATTAGCTCAAAGTACCAAATGTATAAGCAGTGCTTTACAACTAACAGATAAACCAACAAATTGGAAAGCCCAACTAATTATAAATTTATTAAAATGTTTGATAAAAAAACGTTAACTAGTTCTACTAAGTATTTCCTTCAAGCATTTTCTTCAACTATGTCTTCCAAGTATTTCTTCTAAGTATTTCCTCTGTCTTTAATAATCCGACAGTTCACTTCACTTACTGCACTCCACAACTGATCCCCACTGAGCCTTGGCGGCGCCAGCGTCGGGTACCGGTCGTTGTAGCCGAGCTTTAAGTGACCAATGGGAGCGTTGCCATTGAGAATTTTCCCATTGAGAGTGTTCTCTGCTGCTCTCTGCAGCATTCTAGCTTCGTTTCAGCTAAATATAAATGCCAAATGAGAACTGCTGCATAAATATAAACAGCCGTGTGCATGCCTTATGTGCCTCTGCCAGGCCTTTCCGATTATCGAACTAAGAGGAATCGCACATGACGTCACGCTTCAAAACTGTTCTCAGAAAAGTACCACAGTCAAGTGTAATCTCTCAAGAAAGAGACCCTGATATCGATACAAAGCACACTCTGTTATGAAAGTAAATTCCTTTTACAAATATATAAATATCGATACCTACATATTGGCGATATTTCGATAGAATCTACATTTTACTATATTATTACCGGGCACACTGTTGCGCACGTGTAAATAAGTTGCTCGTTTTACACAAATTCGATAGAAATGGTAAGTAAATATGTGCAAAAATATAGTAATTTCTATTAAAAACAATATTGTCTTTTAGCGTAAGAAACAGAATGACGAAATACCTGGCTTCCCGTCATTGGAACAAAGCGGCACCAGTAGCGGCAACGATGATATTCTTAAAACCAAACCCAAATCGAAAAAAAGCGGTGGTTTCCAATCGTTGGGTCTGGGATTCGAATTACTGAAGGGCATTACTAAACGTGGCTATAAGGTGCCCACTCCCATTCAGCGAAAAACCATTCCATTGATATTGGAGGGACGCGACGTTGTTGCTATGGCCAAAACAGGTTCAGGTAAAACCGCCTGCTTCCTAATCCCTTTATTCGAGAAGTTACAACGCCGCGAGCCCACTAAAGGTGCCCGTGCCTTGATCCTATCGCCAACGCGAGAGTTGGCGGTACAAACATATAAATTCATCAAGGACCTCGGCCGATTTATGGAATTGAAGACGATCCTAGTGCTGGGCGGTGATTCCATGGACTCGCAATTCTCAGCCATACACACATGTCCAGATATCATTGTGGCCACACCCGGCCGATTTCTGCACTTGTGTGTGGAAATGGACTTGAAGCTAAACTCCATAGGTAAACGTCCCAACCATATATCTAATAACTATGTCGATTGTAATTTATACCGGATTAATTGTAGAGTACGTGGTCTTCGACGAGGCAGACAGACTCTTCGAAATGGGCTTTGGTGAGCAGTTAAACGAAACACTGCATCGCTTGCCGT
This sequence comes from Drosophila mayaguana, assembly GCA_037075325.1. Lineage (NCBI taxonomy): Eukaryota > Metazoa > Arthropoda > Insecta > Diptera > Drosophilidae > Drosophila > Drosophila mayaguana. The sequence continues at coordinate 8,785,204 of JBAMCG010000037.1, read as the reverse complement.
CCTCAAGGCAGACAGTCATGTTCTCGGCAACGCTGCCAAAACTTCTGGTTGAATTTGCACGGGCTGGACTCAGCGACCCCGTGCTCATCCGTCTAGATGTTGAGTCGAAGCTGCCAGATACACTATCCCTTAAATTTCTCTATTGTCGACCGGATGATCGCTACACTGCATTGGTGGTGCTGCTGAAATATGTGATACTTCAAGAAGCTCAGACAGTCGTCTTTGCCGGAACACAACATCACGTCGAGCTCATTTCATTTGTGAGTAAAATACAATGAAGTTTTTGGTGCAGTCTCTTATTCTGCTTCCATTTCAGATACTTACTCAAGCGGGCATATCAAATACCTCTGTGTATTCCAGTTTGGATCCAGCTGCTCGTAAAATCAATACGGCCAAATTTGCAAGCAAAAAGGTTTCGGTTTTAATCGTCACAGATGTGGCTGCACGTGGCATTGACATACCCAACTTGGACTATGTAGTAAACTTGCACTTCCCTGGGGTGCCGAAGCTATTCGTGCATCGCGTGGGTCGTTGCGCTCGTGCCGGACGCACTGGCACAGCCTACTCTATATTCTCCACAGATGACACAGCTCACTTGCTGGACTTGCACTTGTTTTTAAATCGGCCGTTCAATATCAATGACAACTCATCCATTGGCACCATACCACAGGATTTGCTGGAAGAGGAATACCTGACCGTGAACGAAATCAAGAAGAGCCATCATATAGTAAGCCTATAGTATATATAGCCTATAGTATTATTTACTATATTATATATTTGAATTGATAAATAGGCAGGCGTGTTGCGAACAAGTGAAAATGCGTACAAGAAGTACTTGAGCTCGCGTCCTACTGCATCTACAGATGCGAATGCGCGCGCCAAGAAGATCAAGTTCTTTGCTTTAAAGACACTCGAGGATTTCTTTAACGCTGCGCCTGTGCTGGAGCAAGCTGCCAAAATTTCTGGCCAGAAGCTTGATAACGAGTCTAGGGCCGAAGTTGCGGAGTGTGAGCGTAAATTGGAAAATGAGAAACACGATATCTTGGTCAAGATGCGGAACTTTCGGCCGAGTGGTGTAAGTTGTGCCTGCAACTAGCCAGAAAATCTTAATATATAATAATATTTATTTTGATTAGACAATCTTCGAATTGAATACGACCCAAAAGTCGGTGCCTTTTGTTGTTATGAAGGACAAACGTTCACATCACACAGAAGTCATCGAAAAGTTTCGGCAACAACGCGCTAAGGAGGACATCGATGAGGTGCAAAAGGTTGCAGATGCCCAGAAACCAAGCGCCATCTCAACAGCTGATGATGAGTCCATTTCCAGCACATTTAAAAAGGTGGTTGCGCCGAAAAAGCGACAGAATATGGATGCTCTATACGTTGACAAGCCTAAGAAGAAGAAACCCAAGGTGCAAGTCAAGGATGAGGAGAACTATGTGCCTTATCAGTCGGCAGATAAACACACCGAAGATGGTCTCGCCATCAACTCATTCGAACGCCAAGCACGGAATGCCGAGTTCTCTGTTTACGAACGCAACCCAGCACAGGATGTGAAGCATAAGCCGGGACTCAAGAAATGGGATCGTATCAAGAAGAAAATGGTCTCCGTGCAAGATCCGCGCGCAAACAAAATACGCACAGAGTCCGGCGCTTGGATACCCGCTTCGTTCAAGACAGGTCGCTACACCGAGTGGAAGGAGAAGTCCAAGATCGAGGAGCAGCTGCAACGTGAAAATGCAGGCAGCGACGACGAGAACTTCAAGCCGCTGTCTCATGCGCAACGCTATCCTGTGGGCCGGCACGCTCGCTACAATGCCAAACTGGAGTTGAAGAAGCGCATCAGCGGCAATGACAAGGAGCTGCGCAAGCCGGAACAGATTGTAAAGTCGCGAATGCGTCTGGAGTTCATCAAGAAGCGTCAGGAAGAAAACACGGCCAAAAAGGCAGAAAACCGCAAGCGCAGTATGCGCAAAAATCAGAGGCCAAAAGCAGCGCCACAGAAGAAAACTGGCGGCACCAAGAAGCGCAAGTAAAGCTGGATGAATAGGCAATGGAATTGTTTTTAGATAAGCTGGAATAATCTGATAGTTGTACATAAATAAAGACTATACATATATATGCCTAGCGATAATTAGTTTCCAGCACTTTTGACACTTCAGAAAGAACTATAAATACATCCTGGAGAGCTGGCCTCCAGATGTAGTGCGCCTCGTCGAAGGCTAATTTTAACGCATCCGCTTACGCCCATCCGTTCACTTGAAGTGCCTGGCACTGAGCCTTCGTCTGTCAAGTCAAACAATTAGCGGGTGTTGGAGAACATTTTCCATATTTCAGAGAACGGAATCGAAATCAGATAAGTGATTATCATACCACAACAATTTACGCAGTGTCTGTCGTAACTAAGCTGAGGGTGGAAACTCTGAAAACCTGGCACACGTGCACCCACCAAACCCCTGAGCTGCTTAAGTAATTTATAAACTGTGAAAGCAGAGTGAGAACTAAATAAATGAGTAAGGCAATGGCAGGAGCGCTTCCTATACCAATTTAGCAGCTTAGCAGTATATGCGGATGCGCTAAGTAGAGCAAAGAAAAATGGAATACATCTAGTTTTGAATGTCTTACGGCAATCTGGCTAACACCCACAATTAACGCAAAAGGCCTGACCTGAGGTTAAACAGCGAGCGGCAAGCCTGTCATATCCCTGCCCGAAACATGACCTAAATGAGCATTTAGACAATGGCCCAGAGTGTGCGTGCGACAAACGTTAGCTTGTTGCTGTACGTGCGCGTGTATATGTATGTGTGTGTGTGTGTGTGTATGTTTGTGTACAGCACAATTTAACCATTCCAGGAAAGCCGATTGTTAGGGTGCGTTACTTCGGCCACACCTAGAGTCGAACTCCAAACCCAAACCCAAACTCTGGCCAAATGACACGCACATTCATTCGATGCGAGGAGAGGACTAGGGCAAATGCAAACTCGTGCGTGTGCGCATCCCTTGCAAAGCATTAGTAATTACTTTGTGCTTAAAAGTCCTCGTTTTTTTTCTTGTTTATATATTAAGGAAAATCAACCCGCAGTCAGATCACTCATCTCCGTCAAATAGATCATTGACTCGAATACCTCTGCCCGCATTACCAGCAGCAGATGGTGTCAGAGTCACGCTGAGCGCAATCCACAATTTGAATGAACCCACTGTTGCTTGGCCCACCACCCTTAGGCCCGGCTCATGCATGACTGTACTGATTGCTGCAGATGGGGGTGTTTGCAATACATACATACATATATGAATATATGTCTGTATGTATTCAATGCAAGCCAGGGTCACATGCTGCCAGCGGACGTCTGTCTGTCTCCGCGTGTGTGTGTGTGTGTGTGTGTGCTTGACAAACATCCATATGCAGCAGCAACCCTCTGACACACTTCGCGTCACTCATATTTCATGCTGTTGGACTCGAAAGACTTTACTCTTCACACCCTCACCCCATCATTTAATGGGAGTGGCACTACGAATGCCTGAAAGACCATGAATAATCGAGTTTCCAATGCAAACAAGACACTCTGGCATTGGTTCACATGTGTTTGTCTTTTAAAACTGAATTCCTTATGCTATTTTATAGAACATTATGTTTATTCTCTCTTTTTATATTATTGTTGTTCCATGTGTATCCCCTCAATGCTGAAATTTCGCAATATTTCCACTTCGAAATTGATTAGTACACCATTAAAGATATTGCTCCAATCGCAGGCCACGCCAAAGATTGGGCGAACAGCGGGGCGCACCCAGAGGGGTCGTCAGTGTTTGGATACACCTAAAATACCTGGACAAAATGCATGGGGAGAATAAATAGTGTCTCTCTCTTTAATGTGCGCACGAATATATTGTATATATGCATATGTATATATTTAGATAGACTTTTAAATGCGTCTTGCATTCCATAAGCATATTTTGAGAACTTAAAGTGGAACACAAAGAAGTTCAATTTACGCCCAAGCAGGCAGCCAAATGTCGCCCCTCTTCGATGTGGAGCGCATCTTAAGTTTGGGGAACTCTAGCGACTATAAATACCCACATTGGGGGATGCTCCCCATCTGTAAGGCCTGAAATTCCTGCTGTGCAAGTGCAGTGCCGTTAGCCTTTTATCGCGCTGTTCACAATTATTTCTGCTTATTTTTGCTTTGTGGGGCAACGGGAAGTATTTCTTGGTTTATGTGCGCGCCTTCACATCAAAGTTGCTTCCCCTTTCATTTACTTTTACTTAACATTTGTAGCTGCTAAATGTGGTCCCAAACCAATCTCAATATACCCTGGAATTAGAGCAAAGATACAATCAGTTTATGGAATGCGATTGTCTCGCTATAGACAGAAGCAATTTTCCCTCCTCCATCCCCATCTCGTTTCGTTAGCCAAAAGAATCTGGCGCCTGGCCTACATTAATAAATTAGTCAACAAATTTATGATGTTTTCCCCTTCTAAAATATGCAAGACTATGAAGACAATGAAATTGTTTGATCGGCGCTGCATTGTCATATCTCCATCTCTTTCTTTAGAATTTTTCAATGAAACACAACAGATGTAATCGCAATTTTATTAATTTCTCAAGTGGCTGCCCGCTGTCAAAGCAACTGCCACTCCCTCTCCCATTGACTACTTGGTATATTTGTCCACATGTTTACAATCAGCAGACGTCTATTCTCGCAGAGAACTCTTCAGGCTATAGGTAAGCCTTTTGAGTAGACATCATCTATAGAATCATAGAATAAAAAGAGATCTTAACAAGAAGAGATCTCTCTTTAATGAATAGTTATTTTCAAATTAATTGAAATTTCAATTATATAAAATTAAGTTGGGATTAGTCACAGAAGTATTTATATGTAGAGTATATATAGTAAGAATATTTATTATAATTAAATTTCAATTTTAATTTACTGCCGAACATCTTTGAAAAATATTTCCCCTTTTTCTGCATAGTAAGTCTTGAGTGTTTTAATTACTTTCATGATTTGGTTCATTGCAGCTATACGCCACTGTATGGATATAAGCATACAAATGTACATGTGTATGTAATTGCATATGCATGTGCAATGTGCATATATATTCCAAATAGTAGAATGCAGCATAAAGGGCGGAACAGCTAATTGGCTCCTCTGCAGATACAGATTGTTGAACTGTCGCCATGGCCACTCATCATTGGCAGCTGGACCACTTGACGGGCATAATCGGCGGCATAGCATCTTATCTTATTTGTTCATACACATTTCTGCATTTGTAAATTGTATCTGTGTATGGAAAATTGTATCTGTGTGTGCGACTGCAACGCTTTGTGACACACTTCGAGTTCATGTCTAATTTGGGCTGTCTTAATCCCGCATAGTTGACGGCCACTTCGACAATTGCACAATTTACTGAAGAATGCTTCTCTAAGCGTCACTTAAAAACGCATTATTCAATTCAAAGAATTTTGTTGAGATGCAAACTAAATGTGTGAGCCTGTGCGTGTGTGTGTGTGTGTGTGTGGGCACTTAAAAAGTTGAACTCTGCAATCTGTATAAATAGAATCTCCTTAAGCAACTATAACATGAGGATGTCCCTTTCCTTCATAGAGTCGGAAATCATTTTGGCTTTCCGCATTGGATGACTCATTGCGGCGCAATGTTTTGGGTGGTTTCTGTTCTTGTTGGTATTCCTTGTGTATGCTATTTTAATCAATGAAGGGCATTGCAAAGATAAATGTCTCGCAAATCTCGTCAATGGGGCAGTCGACAGTCAGCACTTTCTCTGATAGCCAATTACAATATAAATACAAGCATATATGTGTATATATATGTAGATACATATATCTAAGGCATACAAATCAAGGGTTGGTGAACCCTGAAAAGAGCCGTTAGGAACTACTCCATTACTTAGTTGTTAACCTTAAATGCTCCGCAAAAATGTATAATTTTATTAATATATCTAATATCCAATTAATAACACTTGTATTTATACATTAAAAAATATATAATAAAATATAATAATTCAAATTCGTGCGAACGGGCGTCATCGTGTATTTATCGATAGCACATGCGATAGTATGACATCGCTAATGTAAAATATCGAGAGAGGCATTAAGTATCATCCCTATCGTTCAGTAGCAACAAAATAATTGAACGAATTGGGTGTGTGCGTCGGTACCTAGCTGGTTCACGTAATTTGTTCGTGCAGTGGAAAACCAAAGCGATAGAAAAACAAAAGTTTTGATCGCGCAAATTAACCAAAAATATGCGCTATGACAAATATAAAAATATATAAGACGTATGCAGTATAGTTGGAAATACACATGCAGAAAGAAAGGAGTGTACGGGAGCGTCTTGTTTGATTTGCTGTGAATGTGTAAGTGCGTGTATGTATGTATGTGTTAACATGTATAGTAAACAAAAAAGAAAAGAATGCGCGAGACCAATTAAACAAATATTTGAATGCAATCAAAATAAAGCTTTGATTAATATAAAGTGTAGCATTTCAAATATTGAAACAAGTGTTGCCCGCTGTTGTCAAATGTCGATTTAAGTAGAATTTAGCACGCTGATACACACAACGAAAGGCAAAACGAGATTTTTGCAAGCCGCAATTTATGCTTGTGTTTGCGCGTGTGTGTGTTTAGTGGACTGTATACACTCATATATACATACGTACATATGTACACTGTGCTCTTGTTGTCGCTGTTGTGTGTGTTTGTTTTGCAACAACAAAAGAAACAGCAGTAAGCAACTTAACAGTGAGCCGTATTTCTACACGTTTGGCACTTTAAATAAGCAAATATTTAGTGTGACCGCATACAATTCACTTGCAGCTTGTTTTCGTTTCGTATTTTCGAATTGCACACTGTCCCAGCAATTGTGCGATTGCGATTACCATTGTGGGTGTGTGTTGTGAATGCGTGTGTAAAAGAGCGAAACATCAAAATTGAAAAATTTTCGCCTCGTTTGTTTGTGATTTCTAATAACAATACTCAACATCAAGTGAAAGTGTAAAAGTTACAACAATTGTAAAATTTAACAGCCAACAGCGTCTAAAACTGCAAACTGCAAAACTGCAATAGAGGAAAATCATAAACAACTGTTGAAATATTGCACAAACTTTGGATTACCCTGCACAACCAGGAATTAATACTCGTTGCTTGCAACTGTTGCAAATCTAAAGGTAATCACAACACAACTGTTTAATACATATATAGACATGCATACATATACATACACTTGCGCATATATACAAACTCACACACACACACATACATCGTATGCACCTGCGAGCACTTGTTTTGGCTCTTCTTTCGCACAAGTTTTTTTTGCTGTCGCGTTTATCTCTCTTGCCTGCCAATCGGTCGTTAAATATGTTGATGAATAATAACAATGAGCGCGCGACTATAAGATACCCTGTTGACACATACCTTAAGTAATTTTTCCTGCCAATCTACACATTTATTGTTAATTAATAATATGCGATCATTAAAAAAAATAGCTTTGGACTTTTATACATGAAACATGAAATCCCCAGCCATAAAAACTACTTTTGTTGTCGTTCTAAAATCGAGTTTATTATCAATAAATTAAAATAGACTTTATCTTTATCGGCATTGAGTGGCGATAGCTTATATCTTAAGTTTGAAATCTATTCCTTTTATAGTCTATGAGGTCAAAATCTGTCGAAATTGGCTAAATCGACTCTGATGTTGATTGAGAATATGCTGTACTTTACACGCAGATGTTTCTTTGAATCTGTCAATTATTTCGAACAACGCAGTAAAAAATTGTTTACGCAGGTTGTAAAATGAAAATTGGATTAATATGTTAAACATATTCGCTTGAAATCTGTGCTGTCCATAATTACATCGATTATATACCGCCTGGTAGCCTACTTCCTGTCTGAATAGCAGGTTTTATCATTATGTACACGATTTTTTTGACGACCCTTTGTTACTGAAAATAGATTATATACAGTATATTATGTGATGTATAAGTAGTTTATTTGCATTTTGTTAGACATAGCTGAAGTCCTTTCAATGGCTTTATATACGTTCTAGTTTGCACTAAGCTTTCGAGAAAAAAAAAAACTATTTTCGATATGGTATAACCCTCTGTGAAAAGAAGATAAATAAACATTTGTATATGTATATCTATATAATATTAAAATAAAAGATAAAACACACATTTTTAACAATTGAATAAAAATACATTTTAAAAAAGTATATTTACAACTACAATTACAAAAACCAATTAATAAATAATTTATGTTGCATAAAAATGTGTATAATATATTTTATTTTAAATATAAAGCTCTAATAAAAAATATAGTACATAAAAATCTCGTTGATTGCTTCAAGTTTCTTCCATTACTAAATATTTGTCTGTTGTCTGTTGTTTGCTCGAGCTGAATTTTTGTAGACAACAAAGGCACATTGTTCGCTAAGGCAGCGAGGAAAAGTGGAAATCAAAAGGAAAGCTTGCTAAGGGAATAGTGTTTTTTTTTTTTTTTTTTTAAAGAGTTTCACTGTACTTGCTCAATAATGTTGCCACGTGCCGCTAGATACACACACGCATGCACTGACATGTGACATTTAAGCAATTGTTGTCTATGAAGGCGAATTTCACGTTTCCTGGTTTAATTGCTGGCTATTGACCGCTTATCGATACACACACACACAGCATATATGTTTGTATGTATGGGTAGATAGGTTGCTGTAAGTACAGTAAGTGGACTCGATCTAACGCCCAGCTGCAGGCACCCTTATTGCGATCGCATTCATCAAGCTGTTATTACCGTTTATTTATCAATTTATCTGAGCTTTTCTCTCTCGCTCTTGCTCTCTTTGCTCTCTTTCTGTTTCGCCCTCTAGTTGTATTGTGTTTTAAAAGCTTTACGAAAGTGAAACTTTGTTTTTTTTTCTGTTTTGTTTGCCGAACGTAAGCTAATATGTAATGTAAAATTCAGCAACGACCTTACAGCAGTCACAGAGAGCGGTTATGTCGTTGAACTCTTTCAAGCACAACAGCAAAAGCAACAGCATAACAAACTGTGAGTACGAAAATACCGACGAGGTGCAAAACAAAATTAAATGCATATGTTGTATACAAAACTTTACCGTTGTCTCACCACACACTCGTTCGTTCACGCATACACAAGCAACTGCGTCATAAGACAAAGCTCGGCTTTCCGTCGGCGTCGTCGTCGCCGTCGCCATCGCCGAGGCTTCGTTTCTCTGTGTTTTCGTTTTGTATTCGTTTCAGATTGCTCTTCGACGCGCGTTGTTTAGGCTTCAACTGTAAATTCATTCCGTTTTGCTCAAATAGCATGGCTTAATTGATCGTTTTTTTTCCTTCTCTTTTCTCGAAAGTTCAACACGACTTGAGCAACTTTAGCGTTAATTATTTATTTGTAAACATTGATCAAACTGAAATTCTGCATTCTTTTACGGGGTATCTTCTAGCTGAGCACGACAACTTAGGTAACTTTCGCGTTAATTATTTATTTGTAAGCATTGATCAAACTCAGCAACAACTCAACTTTACATTCTTATGGACTCCACAAAGGTGTTCTCTAGCTGTGTATTAGGTATACTTTGATTACTTGATTTTATTTAATTTTATAATTCGTTTCATTCTCTTTGGCGATATTTTTTCCCATTGCGTAACGTAGCGGAGCTTTAACGAAAACAGATTTGTTTCTCTGAAAACAGTAAAAAGCAAAGATGAACAATACGAAATGGGTGAGTGACATAATCACTGAAATCGTCTTAGTCTCCCCTTTTAGTCAAAATTGACCAACACTTCAAACAAATTGTTGCCTAACAGCCGCAGACAGTGAGCTAAATATGTATGTGAAGCGAGCAAATTTTGTTTGTTGTCCAATCCAAAAAAAAAAAAAAAAAAACGTCACTAAGCCAATGGCAAAGCCCAAGCGAACCAGTTTGGAATTTCAACTAATGATTTCCGACATTAGAGTGTCTTAAACCTGTCGCTCTCAGAGCCTCCACCTGTTTAAATACGAATTCCATTTTCTTCATTGCCCCACTCAAATTTCTGATTTCGAAGAAAACAATAGAGGCAAGCGGCAAGCCCCATTGGGCGCCGACTATTAAATACACTTTTCAACATATGCCAACTTGCTACATAGTTTGGTTAATTGTATGATTGATATACGATATTTGGCCGAAATGGACCCCATTCATAAAAGAAACTTTATAGTCTAGTTGCTGAATGCTGCCGCAAATGCTAGACAATCGAAAAGTCATTATAGCCATCATATAATTAAACAGTTAAAGTGTTGAGGAAATGGATTGTCGATAGTTGTGCAAGATATTTTTAATTATATAATATTAAACTATTTGTTAATGCGTTGGGCTTATATACAAATTTCAAACTAAATAAGAAAAGATAAGATGGGAATCAAAAATTAAAAATTCAAATTTTGTTTTAGAATTATAAAAAAATTAAATAGAAAATTATAAACAACTATTTTTTTAAGTGTATATTTCGATCTGACCCAGCTATGCGCCATTCAGCCGAATGTTTCGCTTCATTTGTACTTGGGCTGCAATGCATGTCTGAGAGCTGTCCCTTCCCGCATTTTTACTTGATTACGCACCCAATGCATTTCATCCATTTATTGCTGTTGTTTTTTCGTTTTTCCCATTGTGCTCAAAGTAATAGGCAGTCAGGCAGAGAAAAGATTGTTTATGAGGCGATAAAATGAGCGACGAGGTTGGGGATTAAATTCCTATGTATTTTTCCTCACATGTGCGGGCAATAACCAAACAAGCACAAGCCATTGTTTTGACCAGAACAGAGCAAAACAGAACAGAAAATTTCACATCATTTGACTTTACAAATTTGACTCCAAAAAGAATATCTTTAAAATGCATCAAAGTTGTTTTCACACAGATTTTTTACAGCCGCAAGATCAGTCCATTTGCGTAGCTTGTGAGCAATATTAATCTGGCAGGACTGTTATAAAATATATTATTTACAAAAACCCAAGAGGCTCGCACGCTACAAAAAATAGATTTTTCTGGAGAAACACTATCAATATCAATCATAGTTCGATAATATAGAGAACATATATATCTAAAATGATGTTAATTTCCAGTTTGCAAACTCCAAGAAGCGCTTAAAATCTGTTGCGATCTCTTATTTATTATTTTATTTCTTTGTTTAAGTTTTTTAGTGAATTGCTCAACCGTTAGAATATCAGTTCTCAATGTATTGAAAGTCATCGTCAGGTGTTTGCATATATGTATGTATATATATAGCTTTTGACTGAGGAGCTCCAAATGAATATTATGATATATTCTGTTCCGCTTAGCCAGTCATTCAAAATAATTAAATGCTTCTTTTATACAACAATTCAAGTTCAGGTAGGTTGCATTTAAAAGGAAGTTGTCAAGTCGCCCATGTATATAAAATTGAATGTATTTTTTATAAATGTTAAAAGATGTTTTCATCTATATTTTTATAAATAATCTTAATTTGTTCTCATTGCTAATTTCGACCTAGCCGCATTTTCATTTAGCTAACAAGTTAACAGAGATCTATAATCCAGTAGCTATTTAGTTTTCCTTCGATAGCGACGCTTGCATCCATATGAGACGCGCAATAACTTTGACATGGAACTGCATTGATGGCGATGCAGGACGCGGCAGATTTGAACTTGTGGGGAGCGGGCAATCCTCGCCAGGATGCGCTAGAAATTACCAAAGATTATAGATTATAGTGATTGCAGCTTATGGAGTAGCTTACCTTTTTTTGGAATAGATTCTTTTGTCCTTGTGTCATGGCATCCCATTGGGCGGGCGCCTCCTGTAGCAGCCGGCGGATTCCATATTTGGGATGCCTGCGCTTAAAGTAACGTAGAAAGTTGATATATGGTAGCGGAGCTACCAAAAGTGGATTATCTAAAATATCGCGAGCCAACGGAGCTGTGTACATTGTCAATGAAACTAACTACAAACTGAATTTGAATTTAATCCTGAGCCGACAACAAAAGAAATACTATATTACTTTTGTGTTCTGTAGTCTAACATTAACTGATTTATGATTTGTATATGGGCTAAGTCAGTTTATCTAAGCCTGCTGAGAACCTGACGCTGAAGCATTTCCACAAGGTAACTGTGACTGCAACCCAAATATATATATATATCCTATATGCATATGCTTATGCATGTATATGTATATGCTTATGCATGTATATGTATATGCTTATGCATGTATATGTATATGCATATTTGATGCATGTAAATCGAAACATGTCGCATGAAATTATAATATTTTCAGTTTTCAGTTCTGTTCAGCTCATATTATGAAAATTCCTCACCGAATTCCTTTGCATGCACAAACAAAACACTGTAGATAGGCGGAGAGAAGAGAGAGTTAGCATCCGTCATTATTGTCGAGCTCGCATAATACGCCATAAATATATATATTTTGACTCACTTTTGAACTGAGAACACGGCGCGCTCTCTCCCTCTGTCTCTGCCTAGGGTATATATGTATGCATGTGCATATGTATGTGTGTATGCAAATCATCATCACTTTTTTGTTATAAATAAATATATACGCTTAGTAAATTGATGAGACGAGTCTGTGACATTTGCTCATTCGTCTCTCAGCCGCTGATAAGGAATTATATTATATTTTATTCAATTCCATTCCATTTTCGTCAGCTGCTCTATGCGAGCAAAGTCCATACTAAGACGCAAATCATTTTCAATTGTCGACACCGAACACTCTTGACTATCTGTCTATGTATATATATATATATATATATATATATATATATATATATATATATATATATATATCAGAAGCCCCCATTGGAGACTTGCTATATAAAAAAGTAAATGATAAATTCTGTCAAGTTTGTTTCCTGTTGCATAGCTGTCGACTGAGCTGAGCTGAGCTGAGTTGAGTTGAATGAAGCATTGCCAGCTGCCCCGCCGATGCGGCAAGGGCTTTGTAATACTGAAATTTCCATCCGGCTTACAAAATGCATACAAATAAATATATATGTACATATATGTATAATATGTATATATGTAGTTATGTTTGAGGCGTACTGTAATTCCGTTTTATATGGAAATAATTTTACTATTATTATTGTGGCTGTGACGCCATCGCGTACATCCATTGAATATATTTAATATAAAACATATGCACATATACTACACATGCCACATTCCTGAATTGTACTTATGTGAACTTAAGTGTATATATGTAGACATATATAGAATACATTGGTATTTTAATTTGTTCAATTTGTGCAAATTGAGACCTTGCTTTTATTCATTTCGATTCTACTCTGAAATCGCTTTACTTCTTGTTAGCCGTATCTTCCGTATTTGATATAAGTCTGATTCGCATTATTATGGGCTCTTACACAATTTGATAAGGAATTAGCGGAAATATGTTAATCGTTTCTAGCTAAAAACTGTAGCCAGTTGCATTAAGTTTATGAAAATAAAGATATGCTAAATATTTATTTAAAACAACTTTGGTGTTTATATATTATTTATGTTTTCTGTTTTTGTAACGTGCTAATATTTGTTTATTTTTATCGAGAATTATAATATCAGCAGCTGCAGAGCATCTACACTTTTAAGTCCAAAATGCCATCAAAGATAAGGCATACAACATAAAACTCTATCGCGTCAAAGTTCTTGTCATAATATGCTTAATCAAATATTTGCATTTGGCTTCATGTTGAGTACTTGATCAAATAACAGAGAGATAATTCGCATAAAATCGCTTACTGACAGCAGAGTGGGGAATATACGTAAGTACATAGTTAGCTAGCTGGGCTCTGCGCAATATCTCTAGCATTTCATTAATTATAGAAATGCGCACGCATTTATTTTTAAATGCTCAATAAAATAAAATACCATTCAGAGGGAATTTAATGCTTAGTCACGCTTTTCACACAGCGCTTGCATCTAATACATATGAGCATTTCACCAACCTCTGAGACCTTATCTCAACTTCATTAAATTTAGTTTGTTTTTTTATTTCTGGGGTATTAACCCATATATCTGGAAGAGTAACTAACCAGCTTTCATTTGGCAAATTGCATTTGTTGTGTTTGCCTTTTGAATTGGAGTATTTATAAAGTGATGTTATATAAAGCAAGTAAACAGTAAAGCGGTACTATATTATTAAGTGAAATGAAAATATTATTAGTTTGAGCATCAACTAATTAACACTAAAATATGGCTGGTGGAAAGTCTATTTGACTTTCGCTTAAGAAAGACCCAATTAGAATCAAAGAAATCAAGAAATAATTATAGCTGGCACTCATCCAATAACATCTTGGGCAGAAATTTGCACTGACAAAATATATATATTTTCCACGATGAAAGAGCAAAGCCTTGAACTATTTGGTCTTGTAGGTTCTTGTCCCGGTTTTGCGCTCCTCGATGCGTCTTACAATCACAAAGTTATTCAACCTGATTTCTACGAGTTCTACCAGTTCGCTCTGGCCTCACTAGTTGACCTTCGCATTATATAGTGACGTTACGTGTTACGTAGAAATTTCGCAGCGATTATTTTTTAACAACGTAGAAGTATCTTTTTATCACTGAACGATATCTGTTTGCTTTATTTGCTTGCGGTTTATTTACCGCAATTGATGTAAGAGATGTAAGGCGCCAGATCCAAGATTCTAGAAGGATGAGCATTATATTACAACAAGACTTAGATAAGTAAATAAATATATACGCATATGTATACTATATATACATGTATGTAAGTCTGTCCTCTTCACAGCAGCTAGATATTGGATATTGCTCGAATTGAAAGCAAAAACTTTAAGCAATTTTCCCGTTTCTAAGTATTGGCAATGCATTAACGAAACTTGATTTCGATGCTGCTTCTGAGCTTTCAACGGAATTCCACTTAGCAGCGCATAAAATGAATTGCATAGTTTTCCATTTTCTTCGCAAGTCGCGGCGAAAGCCAATCGACGGAAAATTGCGGATGCTGTCCACTGGCTCACCGACTCCTGCTCGATTGCATTAGGCTTGACTCAGTAGGAGCGCCAACTGTGGAGCTAAAAACACTTTTGATTTGGTGATTTCATATCCGCTGCTTGGATAAACACACACACACACGCAGAGTCACAATCGCGACTGGAATTGTGTAAATTGTATTTATTTATTTATTTGTTTGACAGATTTACATAGCAAACATTTGTGTTAAAGTGTAACAGCTACCAGCTTGCTTTAAAGCGCACAATCGAAACGAGAAAGTGTTGTTGTGCCTGCCTCTGTTGAATATTTCACAAATTCCAGTGTTGTGCGTTAAGCTCGATTTACATTTTGTTCAGAGCTAAATACCCATTGAACACATGGGGAGGAATTGTTGTCTCGGTTACGACACTGACCATGAACTGTTTTGATCTGCAAAGGATTGACTAAAGTTTTGCAAAATCATATTTGAATAAATAAATAAAAAAAAGTTTAAATAAATATAGACTCGTCTATTATTTATCTGCCAAGGATCGACAATAGTATTGCAGTTGAAATAAATAAGTACAAAATATATATACTATGCTATCTAGCATGCTAAAGTTTAAGTGAAACTATTGAAAAATAATATTTGTAATTGCTTTATTTCTTTAACTAAATAAAAAAATAGTATATATTTATTTTATACTCATCTATATACTACAGTATATTAAAATATTGTCACTGTGCTACGATTAGCTGTAGACACATTCGATTAGTAACACTCGCGTCTATATAGTACATATATGCACATCTTTTATAGCTTTGCCAATGTTGGATTCCTTCTGCGAAAATGTATTATCTGACAGTTCCTATATTGGATATGACATAATGAACTCTCAATATGTATAATATAATATATAATAAATACTGTCTGACATAACTCCAAAGACGTATTAAATTCAATGTCTCGCTTCTTGTTGCATTTTGTTCACATTTTAAGGCTCGCTTCAGCTTTTGCCACTCCCAGTCTATCTGCGCAGCTGAATTGTTTGTTTTGTTTTTATTTTCGAGTGCCACGCCCAGTTGCGAATGAGAATTCATTAATTGAGAGGAGCTGCCTGCATGTTTCTGCAGTATATCGCAATGGCTGCGTACAAACTTCAATTATTTAAATGAATTGTGTGCATTTGATGAGGATGCTCAAATAATTGTCATAGTTTATTAATAATACAAATATATATACAGAGAGAGAGATGGGGATAGATAGAGAGAGAGCGAGAGATAAAGTTTTGAGTACAGTTAAGTGGAACGAAATGGAATGAAACTCAAGTGGAATTCTTCATATTTTCTTCAATTTCCGATTGCCAAATGTTAAATGTCAAAAACTTTTTATACCTGAGAGGTAAAAGAGGGCAGGTGTAACACATGCATATTCACAGCGTGAGCTGCTGGGCAGTATATTTGTGGATCTATATATATAGATGTGTATATATGGAAATTGTTACTTGATTTATTGAAATAGACAAATAAACAGTTAATTGAAGAATGACATTTTTGTTTGCGCGCAACTACATATTTCAAAACAATCAAAAGCAATTTAGCGTTCAGCTGCTGCCAGATGCCGCCATAAAAGTCGCAGCAGCAGCAGCAGCAGCAGCAACCCGCAGCAGCAATAGCAACAAAACCAAAAGTGCAGCCCACGTTGTTTGGCATTTGAGACGTCATTGGATTCACTCAGTACATTTGGAGAGTGAAGCGAATAAAGGCAACAACAATGCCGTAGATGGAGAGAAGCTGCAGAGAAGTTCTCTGCCTCTGTTGGCATGTCCCAGTTAATGGCATAAATATTATTGAGTGTGGGGGCTCTGCAGAAGCTATGGAAAAAGCTGTGCTCGACACTAACATAAATATATGAAGACATGTGCTACACTCTTAGTTAATATGAATATATTTATGTGTGTCTGTGTGTGTCTGTATGTCGACTCTGAAATTGTGGAGGCTTTTGGAGCATGAAATCGTTGTACTCCCTTTAAATCATCAACATCAACATCAGCATCGCCAGAAAGAAATTTTCTTCAGCCATGCTGTCGACTGTGGACTTTCACGTAGTCTTTTGTTGTTGTTGTTGTTGTTGCTGGCATGGCAAAAGAAAATTCAGAAAATTAGTGCACTCGCATAGCCCACATCATCATGCAGCCAATTGCTAGAACTATGCTGAGAATCTGTCCCAAGTTTTGCTCTCGAGTTGAGGCGGCTGCAACTGCAATTGAAATTAAGAGTTCATTAGAGGCATTAAAATTAGTTTTCAGAATACCCTGTATGCAGTACAACACGAGTTGAATGAACTTGCGCGAATATTTGTCACTGTCTAATGGAGCCAGCGGCTAATAAATCATAAAGTGAAATGAACTTTTATTTATAAATGCATTTTTGAAATGCAGTTCAAAGTGAAAACAGTTTATTAATCGCACAAGTTGTGCAAGTCTTAACAGAGAGCTGCGGTAAGCAAAACAGCTAAGCTGGGCGCCACCTGAGCGCACAAAGCAATGCAAATTGAAGCCCCAAGCAACGGCTTAATGCATAAGTTTAACAGCATTTCAAAATCCATTTGAATTTTGTTCCATTTGAGTTTGAGCATGAATTCGGTAATAAAGTTTGTTGGACGATTGTTCGAGCAACTAAATTGGTCTGCCTTGCTGGCCAGGTTTCTGATCGCTTGAGAATAAGAATTATACAGTACAGTTGAAGTCAGTAAGTATAGCGGAACTCCTTAAACTGTTTTCCATGAGTTTTTTACTTATTGCTAACTGCCTTGCCCCAACGTCGTCAGCATGCGAAAAGTTGCAAAATCATTCAGGTTACTAAACTAAAATTGAATATCGCCTTGAAATACACACAAAAAAAAAGAAGAAGAAGAAAAACAAAGCATGCTAAGCATCAAGCCCCAGACATGACTTGAATAACTAAGCAGAAAGAAGCCAGCCAATGATGTTGAGGTAAAACGGGAAGCTTAAACAACAAAATCAGCATGAGAACAATTCGATCCACAGTCGCCGCCATAAGTATTCGGTCGCTTGCACAGCGGACACAGGAAGTCCATAAAGCATTATCATGTTGTAATTATATATATTCAATACCTGTTTGGGTATTCCGTTGAGCTGGAGTCGGAGTTGAGGTGGGCTGAGCTGCAGTTGCAGTTAGTTATGCTTAGGTTGTGCCACTTCCTAGAGACGTTGCCAATTTGGCAGTTTTATTTTTGTTGGCAGTTCGTGTTTGTTTTATAAACAATATATTTAGGCAAATAAAGAGAAAATGCATTACGCCTGGCTATGGTATCTGCTAGTCGGACCCTCTCTGTCGTGGGTTTTTCTTTGGTTGGGGTGTTAAGCAGTGATGCATGTAACCACGGTCCATGCTGGAGGGTCGAATTCAGACTTCAAGCATGTTTTCTCGCCGGGCAGAGACGACTTTCACAGACCGGGTAGCTCCGTCGCCTTCAATCGAATCGCTTTTTGAGAGGCAATAAAAAACTTGTTTTCGGGCTTTGACTGATTGCTGAGTTGAAGTATTCAAGAGTGACCCAGGTTCGTAGTTCAACGAATTTTAAACCTTTCAGCCATTAAATGCTTAATTAAGGATGTGTGTAGACGCCAAACAGATGTAGCCCATTAAAGTGATGCATATACCCATTAGTGTGCTACGTGTCGAGTGTATATAGCAATGCTGATCAATCGGGTTTCATTGAGAAGTCAATTTGGAATATTTCACCTTTTCAGTTATCGTTTAGATTTGTTTGTGTTCTTTATGGCGTGTGGTTCTCGACGTTGCTTTGTTTTTCTCCAATTTGCTATTGAACTCTTTGACTTTTAATTGGATCAAGTTCATCAGCAATTATTTAAACTAAGCAAATGTATTCAAAGCGAACGGGTCCGGCGAGCACATTCCGCATGTCGTCGCACTTGTTGCTCAATTCTCTCAGACTCGTGTAGTGGGTTATAAACCCGGGGCTATGGCTATCTGTGACAGCTGAGCGACCACACGGCAAGCAAACCAAAAACCAAAAATAACAACTCCAATCGCCTTGCCTTGAGACAACAATCAACAGGCATGTTCGAGCAAGACAACTTAATGAACATGTTGTAATTACACGACCAAAACTAAAGGGAGGATGTGTTCAGACACCGACAAATTCAAGAACAACTCAACAAAAAAACCAAAAGATTTCGATTGCAAGTCATGGCAAACACAGTATATATATATACTTAATGCAGATAATATAGTTAGTATCTAGAGCCCAGATTGTTTGTTTAATGTTAATTGAACTTGTTCTTAAATTGCATTTGCATTCGCTACGATTGCCTTATCTAATCAGGCGCAGACGAGAACTGAAATAACTGTGTAACGATAGGAAAATTATTCCAGTAACTCTGTATAGTCAAGACATGTGTTACTCATATATAGTGCATATATATCATATGTACATATACATATATATGTGCACGTTTGCATTCCCTAGCATTTCCTTCCCACGAACACAGAATCACCATGGAATCTCAAGTGGAGCTGCTGAGCAACAATAAATTAAGTCATTAACATATTGAAATATGAGTTCTATGGAATTTTACATATATATGAAAGGCACTCGAAGCGATTACTCAGTGCAATTTATGGGAATTAGGATAAGGAGCAACGGATATTGATTAGAAACTAGAGAAATTCATGAAGAACTAAATTTAAATATCGTTTTGCTGGAATTCAGTAAAAAAAACCACAGAAATATTTCTTAATATGAAAAATAAAATGGGAACTGGAGAAACTGTTGGCATAGATAAATAATATTTATTTAATATTTATATAAAAAAAAAAAAGGAAATGCGAAACAAGCTGTAAGAGATCAAATATTCAACATGAAATAATGATGATGAAAAGCAAAAGTGAAAAAAGGTTTCCCATAAGCAAACATTTATTAAAAGAGGTCAAATTGTATAAGAACCCCCCGTTGAGGCAGAACAGAGTGTGCGCACCCCCCATAGAATCTGTAGATGGAATAACAGACAGCTCCCAAAAGCAGAAGGTCATCTTTTACACGTGCCAGTGAATAATACTATGAACAAATTTTATTAGTCCAGAGGTCGACTGAGGGTGCGATGCCATAGTATTATATACTTCAAGTCTATTTGTATTCTTAAAGTTTATTGGCTGCTCTTTTTAGTTCATTAAAAAATTACATTACATTCTGCAATTAATTAAAGGCGCTTGGCGCTATTTTTAATGAAATTCCATTATTTTCTTTTGTGTGCTGTTTTTTGACGGCTTCTCAAAGAGACTTCATAGGTTTTGAATATAAATGGATGCTGCATAAATTCTGAATTAATTGAAATTCTCTATCAAATTACTATTTATATTTATTTTAATAATTTCAGCGAAAATAATAAGCATGCGCCAGACTTTCAGAATAGTTTGCTTGTCTACAATAATAATAAATGTGAAATATTTACCATAAAAAAGCTTTCATTATCTCTATACGTATTATCAATAGATTAGCAAGCGTGCTTAAAAATGCTGTGTTTGTTGATTGCTGTGGATATGTGTGTGTGTGTATATTGCGAATATAGATAGATATATATATATATATATATATATATATATGTATACAGATTTTGAATGTCTCATATACAAGCATACATTGAAATATTGTCAAGGCCATTTGATTGTCTACAGTTTATACGTACCAGATTTATTTATATAGAGTTTTGCCGTCATTGATTTGCGCTTGGTCATGGGCCACAGAATTTTGTTCGCTTATATGAATAATAAACTGATATACATATATGTGTATATATATGCATAACATATACATATTTATGTATGTTCCTTTGCAGCTGAACGTCGACTCTTACTAGTTGAGAAAATGTTAATATTGTTATTAGTATACAAAGGAGACAAACAAAAATAGAAAATGAAACACTTTGGTCTCAGATTAGTTTAGCTGCGCGTGCATACCTTAACTCATTCACTGTTTATAATAATTAACAACAAATGACTAATTAACACATTTTGTCTTTTTTGCAGTGAATCCGAAACTATGCTAATTTTACAAACCTGCTCAAAGCACTCGGCGAGGGAATGACTTAAAACCTATATATTCCATTCATATTGCTCATACTCGAAAAGAAAGTATATTAATTTATGGTACAACACCCCATTGAGCGACAACAGGCCGCAATGGGGCTGATTATACAAGAGATGAAATCGCATCCGAGGCACTAAAGGAACTGACTCAATCAAAGTCTGAAGGCTGAAACACTCTTGCTGTGAACACTGAACGTTGAGACTCTCAAGACTTCCTTCCCACTTTCCACGCTTAAGATCTATCCAAAATGAACTCCGTCATCTCAGCATTTAAGACCAAGAAGAGCAACGCGGCCAGCCCAACGGCCGTGGCACCCACGTCCAATGTTGCCACAGCGGACGGCAAGGTTGGCCTGACCATAGCCATCGCCGGCGGTGGGAGCAGAAAGAAGCCAGTGGTCCAGGACAATGGCTATCAGTACCTCAGGCAAATCCGTGAAATTGAGACGGCCAACAAGCTGCTCTCGCCCGTGGTCGCCGTTGCCGCCGATGATCTGAACAGCGGCGATAAGCTGCACTTCCGTCCAGCCACTGATGCAACTGTTGTGGGCGCAGACGTCGTCGATCACTGCGCACCCGCCATGGTGCGTCTGTCGTGTGTGGATGCAAAGTCTGATTACAATATGAACGGCAAGGCGAATAGCATACCGAGTAATCACAGCATGAAGCTGGCCGAGAATGGCAACATGGACATTTATACCTTGGGCTGCGACCAACACAGTCCCCCGTTGCCGGATGACGATGACAATTCCGAGCATTCGACAGCCGCTTGCAACAGCACCAGCAGCTCCAGCGACCACAGCAACAGCACCGTGGTGCAGAGTCCAACAGTGGTACTCCAGCCCAATCCGCAGCCCAGCAGTCCCAATCTGGGCAGGGACTGCAGCTTGAGCAGCTTGTCGGTGAATGGAGAGCCCCACTCAGCATCGAACACCACGCTCTCCTCCTTGAATTTGGAGGAGCCCCTTGTTGAGTGCAGCTCGGAGAGTGAGAATGGATGCCAACCGCCGCTTGGCTCGCCTGTCCTAACAAAAGCTCATGATGACTATGTGCCCGCCTTTCTGAAAGCCCCGCCCATTACCTTGCCGCTGAGCATAGCCGCCTGCAGCCTCTCCACTGGCTCAACGCCAACCATCAGCTCGGCGGCGAGCACACCGAAACACGTGCGCTACGCGAAACCACGTCTGAGCCTCAGCCGCGGATTCAATCAGTCCATGCCCTCCGTGCATGGTCGCCCCAATCTGAGTTTGGCCCCAACTGGCGCTGGACTCGCTGGCGGCCAAACGGGCGGCTTACCACCGAAGCGGATTTCAACGCACCAAAGGAACTTGAGCTTGGACTTTAGGTGAGTTCCAAACTAAAATGCTGAAGGGTAGTTGAATAATATCATTATCATGACGGCGATGCTGCGCTTGCACTTTTAAGGTATTATCTTATGTACTATCAATACTTGTCGATGTTATTTACTGATTATTATCAGGCATAAGTCAAATTGTTAAACGACCTTAAGGAAAGGCCCCTCGAAAAGCAAAAACAATGCGGAAATTCTTTCCCCCAATAAACGTAAAATGTTATCAACACTTGCCTGAATCATATAATTCTATTATAAAATCGATCAATGAGAATTCCTTTCTTTATTGGAAAATATTCACATTATTGTATTATTTATATATTTTGTTCTTTAAATAAACAAACATGATTGGGCCATCATATTGTAAGGGCAAATGTATCTAATCTTTAAAACAACAAACAGTTATTTTTTATGGCTTTTGCTTTGGTTGTAGCTTGATAAATATAATTTGCTGATGACACACAATCATTTGTTACTATTATTATCTATAAAGTGAGTTATCAGAAGCAAATTTATAAAAACAATTAAAGAGAGCGACATTGTAGCGCATTAACATGCCACTTTGAGTATCAACATGCACTGTTGTTAACATGGCTATTAGATTAACAGACAGAAAGTCGCGATAACAGCAGCAGTTTAGCAGAGCTGCGCCACGGAATCTACACTCATATAATGAGCACTTGTTGCTCTCCCTCTTCTCAGCCAGTTCGTGTCACTTCTATGGGCTCGCGTGTTAATATTTTAATATACCCAACTCTTATTGAAAATGTATAAAGAGGTAGATTGGTTTTGTGGAAATGTGTTTCAAATGTAGACGTAGTCAAAATGAGTTCGCACTGCAATGGAGTACAGATTATTTCAATTAAATTCTAGTTTGGGTTTGTAACTGAAAGTATAAAATTTGTAAACATTAAAAAAAAATAATTAAAATAAAAATACTTGCACATATAAATATAGATATGACGGAAAATACGAGTGTTATAATATATTAGCAAATATTAATATAAAAATATATATGTAGCTACATATCTTACTAAATTGTGCACAAGGTATTTGTTAGTCATCTCAAGCAGACTAGAGTTTCTCATTGTCATTGTGTCTGCTCTAACTTTACCTACTAAAAATTGATAATTTATTTGAGCAGGCATTGTTTTATGCCTCCTGCCTTCCTACCGGGCACATCAACGTAGGCAATTGTAGTAAGAAAGCAATTACCTTAATATTGTTGCCGTGTTGCGAGTGCAAACATCTATCGAACATATGTATTTGGAAGCAGGTTCTCAGCTGGAGCTTGAGTGTATTTCGAGTTCATTTTGAGTTCAGTTTACTTGTTGTTTAGCAATGATTACAGCTGCTGGCAGTGCGATGCGGCACCGACAAGAGCTTAATTGATTTTTCTCATTTGTCCTTAATTAATTGGATTTTCCTTCATTTCCAGATCGATGGGCATAATGCTGCCACCTGTTTCTCAAGTGACCAACACTCGCATAAATCACACACAACATCATCGCAATCGAAGTCTGGACAGTGCCTTGCAGCGCATACCAGAGGTGAGTAATTGGACATGTGAATTCTACGTTAGTCGCTCCCACGCCCGCCTAATCCTCATGTTGATTAGGAGTTTGTTATATATATACACATATTGCGTGTGTGTCTGTTTATATCAGTTCTGTTAGTCTTCGTGCTGTTCCTTACAGTCTGTTAAGTAATTTTTTATATTTTTGCACTCTTTCTGTAGATATGTTTATATTTTTGTTTATCAGGAGTGCTGATAATAGTAACAACAATACACCCAACCACATTGTGGCCCAAAAGAGAGTGAGACGTACTCTGAGAGAAAATTCGTTGTCTTAGAATATTGTTGATACGTGTCGCTTTCGAGCAAGATTGAGCACGGCTCGTGTTCAGGTCAGAGTTTTTGCATCGCACTGCAACAGTGTCGCAGCTCGGAATCGTATTTAGTTAGACAGTTGGTTGGTGCGTGTTTGTGTCCCGAATCATCTTTGAATGGCGATTCGTATTCCATTCAACTGCAATATTTGGGGAGGGGAGAGTATGAGTGTGCCACATATTTGAATTTTCAGTTTAGGAAGCTGTCGAAAACAGAAAATGCTTTTGTCGACAAGTTAATGTGTTAACTGAACATTTTTACACCTACAGGTCGAGATCTCCTCGCCCAATGCCGAGAGTGAGACTACATTTTGTTCACCAACAACAATACTCAGCACGAACATGTGCTCGAGAATTGCAACAACTGCGGCCAGTGTAACGGCCGCCCTTGCCACATCCCCCCCAATGCCAGCCCTTACGATTGCCCAATGCAATGATGCAGCGTCCGGGCCCGGAACAGTCATTACTGGCAGGCCGGTCACGGACACGCCCACATCTGCAGTCACAGTCCATGCGCAACGGAATCAACCTGTACCCAATGGAGTTAGTAAGTATTTCAAGTCAGTTGGCATCCAAATTCCCTTGTTCTAAAACATTTTCTTTTTGGATATTTCAGTTGAATCCTGTCCCACATTGCGAACACGACCCAAATCGAATGAGCTGGGAACGACGGGCGCCCAGGATATGGTCGATGGGAATGCTGGTAG
This sequence comes from Drosophila mayaguana, assembly GCA_037075325.1. Taxonomy (NCBI): domain Eukaryota; kingdom Metazoa; phylum Arthropoda; class Insecta; order Diptera; family Drosophilidae; genus Drosophila; species Drosophila mayaguana. The sequence continues at coordinate 8,760,144 of JBAMCG010000037.1, read as the reverse complement.
CAGCAATAACTGCAGCAGGGCTGGCAGTTATAAAAAGCGCGAGGATCTTACTAGCCTCGGCTCGGATGATTCCGGTAGGCTGACTTCAATATTCGTAGAGATATATCTCCAAATGGAGATATATCTCTGAAGTCAAGTTTGCTTGTTTTATTTTGTTTTTAATTGAATATGAAGCGATCCTAATAAGTTGTATATCTCTTGGTCTCGGCAGGCATTATATGTGGCTCAGAGTCAGACCAGATATCTCTAAATCGCATTTGCCACTCCCATGAGTCGCTCGATTCGAGCGAAATGGATGCCGATGCCGACGCAGATGCAGATGCAGATGCCGAGGAGGAATGCATTGACATGTTGGACACAACGTCTATGGACGAGGACTACAATCTAATGGAATCGGACCTATATTTCTTTCCATCGCATGCCGCCAACGATTTCGACTGCCGTACTCTGCGACCCTCGCGCAAGCAAAAGCAGCAAAAACGAGAGGAAGCCAAGCTGGCAGCACAACAACAACAGCAGCAGCAAGAGCAGCAGCAACAGCAGCAGCAGGATCAGGAACAGCGAGATGAGGTCGATCATATACGTTATCGAGTAATGAACATGTCTCAAGCGGCCATAGGTTCCAAGTTTGGCGTGGTGCCCGACGAGCCACCGAGGGTCGATCTTGAGGAGGAGCACGATGCATTGCCCACACCACATACACTGTCCAACAATAATGTGTCAGTGGCAGCAGCAGCAGCAGCAACAACAGCAATAACAACACCCACAGCCACACCAGCAGGAACACCCACGCCTGTAGCCACGCCCACGGAGAGTGCCAAGAACGATCAAGTGCTCTTCAAGAACTTTTTTGGCGCCACTAAGAATGCAATCTTCCGCACCGCTCAAAGCATAATTGAGAACCATGAGAAAAAGAATGCGGCCAAGCAGAAAACTGGCGAGCAACAAGACATCTTAAAGGTGAAAGCTCTGACGAATACAGCGCCACATAATGTTGAGCAAGTAGCGCAGGATCTGGTCAAGTCTCCCACGGACATTTCCAAGAAGAAAGAGTTCTTCAGTCTGCTCAGCTCCAATTCCAGCAAGAAGGCTGCTGCTGCCGCTGCAGCAGCAGTTGCTAGTACAACAACGACTCCCACATCCACAGCCGATGTGCCCACAGAGGCTGCCACAGATGTGAAGATGAAGGAGCTCACCTTAAATTTGCGTCTGCCCGGCGCAGAGAGTGAAGTCGGTCACGATGTCACGATGCGCAAGAGCTCCTCCATCAGTTCTCTGCACCAACTGAAAATGCCAGTGCCTGGCGTTGTGAAGTACTTCATCAGCGACCGGGCACCAACTACGTGTCCGCAGCAAAATTATGAGCGAGGTCCCAGCGGTCTATTGCGCTTTTTCGAATCGCCCGTATTTAATATTCACTTTGCTGTCCACTACTTGTTCTACTCGAAGGAGCCGGGCGTGCTGAGCTTTATTGGCAATAAGATCTTCAGTTTCCCCGACCAGGAAGTGGATCTCTATATACCGCAGCTGATATTAATGTACATTCAAATGGACGAACTGGCCGAAGTGCTAGATCCGTATCTCACCATACGCTGCCGGAAGTCCGTTGACTTTTCCCTAAAGTGCTTGTGGCTGCTGGAGGCGTACAACTATCAAGTGGACTCGCTGGGCAACGGGAGCACCAGTCGGAAGTCCAAGTTGGCGCTAATGAAAGAGATATTTCCCAAGAAAGAGAGCAAACCCGAGAGAGCGAGGCCCGATAACATACAGAGCCCAGCCGTAGCTCTCGCAAAGAAAACCCATCATCGCTCTCAGTCAGATGCCACAGTGCTGCTCGCCGACTCTCGCAGCCCCCACACGCTCAGCATTTCGCATAGGATATATCAACAGCCGCCGTACACCACGCAAACGCTGCCCACAACTCCTGCAAAACTCTTCCTTGGCGATCTGACCTCGGGACTGGCATTCGACAATGGCTGCACTTGCTTCGAGACGGTCCGTGGTCAGGTGAACGGACTGCTAGGACAGCGTACGCTGTGCAATTGCGGTGCACCCAAGACGGCACCGCAAAAGGAGTTCATGAAGGCCCTCATGAATGTGGGAAAGAATCTAATCTCTCTGCCTTCAAAGGCGGAAAAGACGTCGGCCCTGCGAATGTTCCTTAATCTTATAAATAAGAATCTGCCCGCTCGTGTCTGGCTGCCGCTCTACTCGGATACTCCACACCATGTCGTGCGCATCACAGAGGAAAAGACTGCAGTGCTAAACTCCAAGGACAAAACGCCGTACATCATATACGTGGAGGTTGTAGAAGTGCCAGATATCTACACCTCGCCGCTGATACCCAAGCTGATGCCATCGCTGCGGCATACCAAGAGCGAAGAGCACTTGGAAGGAACTTGCCTGAATACGCACCAGAGCTGCAGCCGCACCTCCAGCTGCAGCAGTACTCATCATGGATCCAGTTGTCGACGCAAAAAGGAGACTGAATCGCATGCAGAAAATGGATGCGGCGAGCCGGCCAGTAACAATTGTTGCAGTGGTAACAACAGCCGCTTGCTCTCACTGGGCGGCCTCCAGGTCCACGAGGATGATGTGTGGTCACAGGAAGATGACCAGATCACCGCGCAATATCTGTACATGAGCAAGGTCAGTGAACGAGATGCCATCTCACAGATGTCAATGGACTCGTGTGACTCCAGAGATCAAGGTATGTATATGTTAATATGAAACCTGCATCCCTGTTCCCAAATTTAATAACTTCTTATTTACAGGTCCCCCAATTGTCTTTAATATTGGTGATGTGCGCACTCGACACTGCAACAATTTGAACTGCGAGAACACGAAGTCGTTCAGCAATGATCCAGAGGATCCATCTGCGGCAGCATTAAAGGTTTGTGTAACCGGAAATTATTAGCTCATCTAGTTTTTTTATAAAACATTTTCATTGTAGGAGCCTTGGCATGAAAAGGAGAAACTCATTCGGGAATCCTCCCCGTACGGTCATCTATCTAACTGGCGTCTGTTGTCTGCTATTGTGAAGTGTGGGGATGATTTGCGACAAGAGCTGATGGCAACACAGCTCCTGCAGGTATGTCAATATGCTCAGTGATCATAAACTTTGAGTATATCGTGGACTTTTTATGCAGATGTTTAAGATCATCTGGGAGGAGGAGCATGTAGATCTTTGGGTGCGGTCATATAAAATAATATGCCTCTCGAATGACAGTGGTTTGATTGAGCCTATTCTGAACACCGTGTCGTTGCATCAAATCAAAAAGAACTCAAACAAATCCTTGCGAGATTACTTTATCGATGAATATGGACCTCCAACTGGCGAACGTTTTCGCCAAGCCCAAAAGAATTTCGTTCAGAGCTGTGCGGCATATTGCCTTATATCCTACCTGCTGCAAGTGAAGGACAGGTAAGTTTCGTATATGTAAGCGAAAACTTTGTTTGTTTGCTGACCTGTTTTCTACATTCCATAGGCACAATGGCAATATACTCTTCCATGCGGATGGTCATATAATACATATAGACTTCGGATTCATACTAAGCATATCTCCCAAGAATTTGGGTAAGTGTCAGACACATTCCCCGATCACAAAAGAAATGCTAATATTAATTTATTGATGCAGGCTTTGAGCAATCACCATTTAAGCTTACACACGAATTTGTCGATGTTATGGGCGGAACCGGTTCTGAGCATTGGCGAGAGTTTAATCGTTTACTGCTCGTCGGCATGATGTCTGCGCGCAAACACATGGATCGCATTATAAATTTTGTGGAAATTATGCGCAGTAGTATGTAGACAAATCACTTGTTTGACGAAAACATTGTAAGCTAATTATTTTCCTGGTTTACCTTTTAGATGCACAGCTGCCGTGCTTCAAGAATGGCTGTTCCGGCACCGTACAGAATCTCCGTAAACGCTTTCATATGAATTTAACTGAACAGGAAATGGAACGCAAGGTGGAACAACTTGTCCAGGACTCTCTGAAAAGTCTATCGACCAAGCTTTACGATGGGTATCAATATTATACGAACGGAATATTGTGAGAACGGTTTTTTATGAAAATCTAAGCTTATGAATTGATTAATAATCTTGTGTTCTAAAATGCCGATCTGATAAACCAAAAGTATGTTTAAAAATTTTTATATATATGTATATAAAACCAAACAACAACTGTTATTGTAGCCAGAATCGTTAATAATGCGTTGTGGCACTGTTATTAATCTATTATATTATGTTAGGCCAAAGTGAATGTTGTCTAGCTTTTAAGCAAAAGTGTAAATGTCATTGACTGTATTTGTCTGTCAGCCGTGTTTCGGCCTTGCATTGCATTGCATTTCATTAAGAAACATACATGATAATCATCGACTTGTATATATTTAAGATCTTATGACTGTAATTAGAAAATATCGTAAGTCGCCACGCAAACTAATTCGATAAGAAACTATTACATCTGCAAAATATTATTCATTCATTCACTCGCTCTACTACTCAGATAATTATGCAGCAAATTTACTATTCGTATATATGAGTAATTAAAAATTGAAATTCCAACATTAATCGGGTTTTTAATCATAATTGAAGCAACTTAATACTTTCCAACAATACAGACATCAACTTATTTATAAAGTAACAAAAATAAATATCTAGTATAATGGGATTTAAATATCTGTTCGCTTTTGCCCTCCAAATTCCGCATGTGTGTAAATGTTCTATATAGATTTATGTATACAGGTAGTTAATCGAAACATTTTTCTTACTTTATAGTAACTAAGCGATACGAAATCAAAAATCAAATTAAATTCAACTAAACTTAAAAACATAGTTAGGCACTCAAAGTGTTTATTTCAATCTTGTGTATGTCAACTCACAATTATACAGTACTCATATGCATGGCTTAAATATAATACAAATTACTTGTATGATAATTATAATTACCTAATATTAAATCAAAAATTTAGCTAAAGATATTTTAAAAAAATAAAAGTTGCATTTTTCTACAAATTATTTGATAAATTCGATCAACAACAAATGTAGCTACAGTGATCGCTTATAAATTATAATTGATTTGGACATAACGAATTTTTTTCCAATCATAATTTATTTTAAATATTTTCGAAAAATTCTAAAATTGAAGTGGCCAATATTGAAAAATAATAGTGGTAATAAGAAATCTGCTACGCGTTTATAATTTCGCGACCACTGTACTGAATATACAACACATTCAACATCTCTAAATTACATTATAAAATTATTAATAAACATGAAAATACCCGAAATTATAAAAACAACCTTTTACTTCATTCAGAGTCGATCTAAATTTTAAGACATGGTGATTAAGGTGAATAAAGAAGATATCTTTTTTTCTGGTATTGGTATGAGGTATAAGAAGGTTTCTGAGGGAATTCACAAACATGCTGGACCTGAGCTTCTGGATTGAAATCATTCAATAAGCTGAAAATTACTTTATTTCTCAATCGACAAATGTCTTAAATAAAATAGATCTATTCCATATTACAGTACTGTACAAAAATATTGCAATATTAAAATTTAGGCCATCAAGCTATTTTCAGTACCAGGTTGTTGAGCCAACCAATAATGTATGTTTAATATCTGTGATCGGTGATCAGTGATATGTTCCAGAATTATGATTAAGGCTGACGCCAATCAGTTATACACTTTAAAAATGTATATTTAAAATTTTTGGATAATTTTATTTTTTAATGATATTTTAGCGACAGATTTATATTTCAAATTTAAACTTTCAGAAATCTATCAAAATTTGGGTTTCAATTAGTCAAATATGTGATATAGGTAAAGAATTCGTCAAGTGTAGTCGCAATCACTGAAATTGACGTTAATTGGTCGTTGAGACATAAGTTACTAATGCACATCAACTTGTCCTACAGCAACCAGCTGCAAATGCTTTTATGCGGAAGCGCTGCAGTCTCGTCGCGACTGGTCCGCAATAGCTGCAGCTAGAGCTGGGGCTTGAGCAGGACCGGGAGCGCATCACAATATTTTAGGAGCAAAAATAGGGTGGCAATCTATTCGGTCTTTTGCACTTGAAGATGTCAGAGGCTCAGGAGGCTGATTGTAACCTGGCAGCAACCCAAGCACCTCTCCTCCATGATGAATCGAAGAGCAACAATGTGAACACCACTGACATCACGATGGGCAACAGTAGCAACAGCAACCATAACGCGGAGCCACAGGATAATGGAGATACGGCATTACGCCAGGCAGCGATTAGAGAATTGCTGGAAACTGAAATCAATTACGTGAAACTTCTGTCAGTTATTTGCGATGGGTGAGCAATGAGTGAAAGAGGGCAATGAAAATCAAAATAACGCATTTGTTGTCCATTACTCAGCTTTTTGCCAGCCATGAGAAGTCATACGTATATATTCCCTATAGAGAGCATAAAAATCATCTTTTCAAATATCACATCCATATACAGGTTTCATCAAATTTTCTTGGAAGCCCTTCAGAACGGCGTCGAACAGAATCAAATAGCAAAAGTTTTTCTCAATATGGTAGGTATGTTCTCTAAAATACTATAATTCTGTTAAAAATGGAATTTTATACAATCAGTATAAAGGATTCTTATGTTATTCCACGTATTGTAATACCTACACCCGTGCTGTATCAGAGCTAGCTTCTTACCGGGACGATAAAGACGCGCGAATCCTACTTGCGAGGTAAGTAAATTGACAAATTAATTGAATCTTAATTAATCGTATCTCTATTACGACTCTAAAGTTGTTGTTTGGGTCAACTACCTCTCTCGGCACATCTGCTAGCGCCCGTCCAGCGCATCTGCCGTTATCCCCTCCATTTGAAGAAGTTAGTGATATGCAACAGCACAAATGAATCGGGAACGCAGAGTGATCAATCGAACTATGAACATGTCGACCTGTTCCACCATGATGTACCTGATACGCAGGCAACCGTTAACATGGCGTTGCAGAAGATGCGGACGGTCATAGAAGCTATAAACGAGAGCAGGCGTCATAGCGAGATCATTGCAGGGTATCAGGCTAGTTTGCAGAACTTTAAAGGACTTCCCCTTCATCTACTCAGCACGCGTTTTTTTCTTCAATCCGACGCCAAGCGACTAAAGCACAATCTGTGGAACTGCAGATACATCCTGATCATTTTCGATAGACAACTGGTTTATTGCAAGCAAGATTTTATTAAGCGCAGGCACTTTGCCTATAAGGGTCGCCTGCTTTTGGACTGCTGCACCATTGTGAACATGCGAGATGGCGCCAAATTCGGCTTGCACACAGTAAAAAATGCCATACGCATCTATTGCAGATCACGTAACAAATGGTACGACTTTAGTTTTGCGTCCACCCTTCGCAAGTACATCTTTCTTAACTCGCTTGCCTTAGAGCGACAATTTTGTGGCCAAACGTTGAATGTGTCAGAGATAAAAAGAATTGAGTTCAAGGACGAGCAACAGGTCAACGAATATTGTGACCTATTCGAGTGCGATGCGTCCCATTTTCCGAACCAATCAACTCGTCATCGTGTTAACATACGATCAAAAAAAGCAGAACGGGTTGATGAAATTCCTAGTACTAGCAGTGGAACTGGAAAAGTGATTTTGGAAAAGTCAGTCAAATTGCTTAGCCGCCTTCCATTTAGCAGATGGTTTCGAAAATCAAATGATTCCAATGGTGATGACGACGTGGCGAATGTGCCACCAAAACAGAAACAACCGACCCATAATTCAAATATCACGCTTGCCGAAGCAGAGACCGGTATTTCTTATGCTTAGTTATCGTTTTATACAATGTTATTTATATATAACCAGAGATATTATAGTAACCGCAAAATTTGTACACGAAAATGCAGTATACATATATAAGATACTCCAAACAATTAATATATATTCAAAATGTATTAGAAAATAGTAATATGTTGCTTCTTTTTCTTATATTGCTTACATTTTGTGCAGCTGCTGTATCCTCTTTATTAGATGCATTTAAAATACATAATGTACCATAATGATGGAATCCATTTTGGCTCATTGAAAATTTATTCAATCGGTCAAGTTTGATTTTAGAATGATAAGTTTAACTACTTCGATTTCCGTTACGTTTCTCTGCTTGAACGCCATCACATTAATCGGCGCAAATACAAGTTGCAAGTACTTAAATAGAGTTGATTTTAACATTTATCGATGCTCAATGCTGATATGTAATCGAGTAACAAGTTAGCATAGTGTCGGACGCTATGTTAAGTAAGTGGATGTCAATGTTTAGTAAGAAAACAACAGCTAAAATTAGAGGACGCTTTAAACATCGATATTCATATCGATATAAGATCAACAAATGGGGGATCGTATTCTCTCACTCTCGCGTACATACAGATGATCATTATAAATTATTAGCATTTGTTGTGCCTTACCATAAATATTGACAAATAGTAATGTTATTTGAGCGTCACTTGTGTCACTGAAAGTTCTTGCTTGCTAAAATGCACAGCGTAGTTGGAGCCACGGGGAGTAGCAAAGTTGTGGCCACATTGCGCGCCGATGGCAGTGTGGCAATGGAGACTCAATCCCTGAATCAGCAGCTATCCAATTTGCTGAATTATGAAATTGTAAATACTAATAGATGTGTGGAAGTCTCAGAGCTATGAAATTAATTGATGTTTGTTGCAATTGTAGCGGACCGAGGGAGAGCTTCTGTTAAAGAAGGGGAACGCGCACGGGCCCACAACGGTCGTTGACTTGGGGAAGCAGCTCTTGCAATGTGCGCGAGACAGTGATGTGCCCGGCGTGAAAGCTGCACTGGCACATGGCGCCCCGTTTGTGTCGGACTGGGTAAGAAAAAAACAATCATAAAATCATTACTATAGCGGCTATCTTCCAATGTTTAGCTTGGCATGTCAGCACTTCATTTTGCTGCGATGAACAATCAACTGGAAATCTGCGAAATTCTGTTGCAAGGCGGGATCAACATGGAGGCGAAGACAAAAGTAGACAGAACTCCACTGCATCTAGCCTGCTATTTTGGACACGAGCGGATTGTGAATCTGCTGCTAACCCTACGTTGCGCTGTGAACGCACGCGATATGGTGAGCACCAGCTTTCGAATTCATAGTCTTTCCTTTCTATTTAACTGACATTATTATATTGCAAAGCTTCGCATGACACCCCTGCACTGGGCTGTGGAGAAGAAGCACAAAAGTATTGTACGCATGCTATTAAAAAGTCAAGCAGATGTAACGCTAGTCTCCAAGTTTGGGAAGACCCCCATCGCTCTGGCCGTATTAACAGAGCAGGCAGATATCTTAGCGGAGCTCGAAGCCGCGCGGCAGTTACAAGCCAGCCGTAAATTTAATGAAGAGACGGAGGTAAGTGGATTGCGGTATCAATTTTAAACTTGAGGCTGCTCAGGATTAATTTGAGAATCGTGCAATAATTTATATTTACTTATCTTATTGTTCCCCACGGCTTACCACAGCAAAGAGCACGTAATATTAAAGTACGTTAAGCTTAAATAACTTTTAAGATATTTGAATCCAGATATAACTTAATTACATTAAATATTCCATAAAATGAAACTTATGATAAGTACAAATGCATTTATTTTTCAGAAAGAAACTAGCGAAGCAGTTAATTCTATTATGGATGAGTCTAAGACAATACGAAATCTTGACGACGCTGACATGTCGGTTGAGGATAAGATGGATGTTCTAGAGACGTTGCGCGGCCGTAAGTTTTTTTAATTATTTGTCATAACTGAATTATTGATTTTTTGTTCGCATAGATACAAACATGCTGGGAAACTCTGCTTTAAATATGCTCAAGACGCATGGCATTGCAGACATGATGCAGGATAATCAAATAGGTAACATATTGCTGTTTATACGAATTTGCATAGTTGTTGAATGTATACATATGTTGGCTATTGTAGACGACGAAGCTTCGAAGAAGATGTTAAACACCGCACTTCGAAATGGTCGACAGCTAGTGCTCTCTGAGGGCGGACGTATGTTGTTGCATGAAACAAACCGGGGCTCGAATGTCAAGCATAGTACAAATGGATCTATAAACAATAGTTTGAGAAACAGCGCAATCAGTTTGCATCATCCCAGTACAAATCAAACAACCCTCAATTCTTCCCCACAAAAAATACGCATGAATGTAATCAAACAGAAGGAGTCATCATCGTCAGGAAATTCAGCAGGTGGTGTTACGAAAAACAAGGTGTGTTATGCAAAGGCTTTGGCTAGTTGCCAACAGAGAATTTATTGGAACAAATATACTAATTATCTCTTTAAACAGAATATAAGAATTATATCCCTGACTGACTTCAAGAAACTTTGCGATCAACCAAAATCTCTACAAAAAATACCTGCAACCCTAGCAAGGTAAGTCTGCTCATAGTAGTGCATTGTTTGTCTTTAATTATTTAATTACATTTCTAGCTCTGGAGTCGTGCGCCAACTTTCTGATGGTACCAAATTGGTTAACATGCGGCAGTTACAAACTCGTCAGGTTTGTTTTAACCGTGTTCAGGACCACAAATACGCATTAACAATATCTATTCTTTTTTCTATTTAGTTAAAATTACCCTCAGTGCCCAGATCCATTGATAGTAGTGCTATTGATGATCAGCAGCAAGTGCTGAACGAAGTCATAGTCCCATCGGCAACACACAATCCTGCAACGACGAGCACAATGCGGGGGCAAGTGGGCACTGTACAGACTATTCAATTGCGCCCTTCTCCAGCAGCCGGAACTGCTGTCGGAGCCACTAACAATGGCATTGCTAATAAATCTTCACCAAATACAACGATCCGCACAAATCTGCGCACTGGAAATGAGTTCAATACCACGAAAGGCCCCAACGTTATGCAGTTGCCGACATCCACAGAAATCAGTCGGCAGGTGCACGAGCTGCGGCGGCACAATGAGGAGCTACGGCGTCGTGTTGATGTAATGCAGAAGGAAAAGGAGGATATGCTGCTACGAATTGAACGGTTGGAACAATTGGTTCTGATTCGGGACTCGGATGCAGAAATGAAATATGTGGATATTTAGCGAAGGTGTAGTTTATTTACTTTGTAAATATGGATAACATTACGCTAGGAATCAGATTTAAGTAAGTTTTAGTCTAAGAAATATTTTTCAATTTTAGTTTGACTGCCCTAACACATTTTGATAACTTCGACCTACCATACGCTAATAGAAACTTAAACCATTAAGAGTATATTGAGTGTAAGATAAATGTATGTATGTATGCATATAAGAGTCTGTAACAAGTTAAATGTTCAAGTTTAAATGTTACATATATAAAAATGTTGTACAAGGTGCACGCATTTATTAATTGCGTTATTGATAAACGATTTTATATTATGATCATTTTTACATTTAATAAAGTTGTAATAGACCAAATCTGTACGAGTGCAGAAATTGCAGAGCAGAGGAAATAAGGTTTTAGCTAATAAGTCGTTCGACGTCACTTATATCGTTTTGCTCTGTAATGTACTTTTCTAATGCGTAACCTTATACTAATGCGCAATAATATCGATACTTAATAGTAAATTAAGTGTTTTGAGGGTTTTACCACCATTACTTATGTCGGTGCTTATTGGACTTATTTTCCTCATATATTCAACGCGTTTTGAAGCTTTTGGAGGCCGTAACAAGTAAATATAAAATATTTTAAATTAAAGTAATGATAACACTTTTATCGAAAGTCAGACAATATCGAAAGCTCTTCCGTATAATTCCACAATTACAATCGATTACTCCCAGCTGTTTAGGATGAGAAAGTACGAGCTGTGCACTATCGATTAATAATATTATTTATTATTTAAGCTAAGCGCCAAAAATGTTTAAGCAAGAAATTCAAAAATAAAATATTTAATAATTTTTCGCTAATGTGAGAAAGATCTATGTACTAGATTTTTATACTTTTATATAACTATTTTTAAATGAATTTCTCTAACGGCACGGAACGTCGCTGCTCAAATTAATATTATAACGGAATTATAGATTTCCAATTCTGAGTAAAGCATTATGAAATTATGAATAAAATTTTTGCAAATAAAAATATAATCAATTATATGATTCTCTTCGAATTTATTAAATTTAAAAGGCAATGACAATCTGTTAAAACCATTAATACCCATTATTAAGATATAATTTCACAATGTCAAGTGTTTTGGGTTGTTTTGTTAATGTATATGCATATTTTTATTATTACGAATAAATAAAAATATAATAAATAATTATGCGCTTCGGTTTATGTAAGTATTAAAGAGGTTTGTACGTATGTAGATTGGAATACATGCTTGTAATTCGATAGCGACGATTCGGGAGTCCAATAAGAAATCAAGAGTATTTCAAATCAGACTCGCAAAAGTCCTAAGTGTAACTTCATTGGTGGCTAGCGTGTAGCATGGTGTGAGCTTACGACTAATAATCAGCTGTAATTACACAATTTTACAAGATTCGCTCACAAGTTTTATACATTTTTAATAAATAATACAAACTATAATTTTTCTAAACGAAGTTAATTATGTGTTAAAGCACTTAACTAAATGCTAGACTTCGCGGACCCATCCGGGCTACGTTTATCGGCCTAGCTGGTGTGCTTTCTTTCTTGGGAGATTTACGTGCTCCATCCTCCAGTTCCTCATCGTCGCCGAAAAGCAGAGCAGCGAGACTTGTTTCAAACGTTGACTTCTTATGCTTCGTGGGCTCGCTTTTGATCTCGGGTGTACTTGTTGATGTCGCCAAGGACGGAGCATCACCGTCAACTTTGGCTGTTGGCATTTTCGTTGTTGTTGTTGTTGTTGATGACGATGATAATGTTGCAGCAGTTGTGCTGCTGCCAGAAGACACAGACGAGATGGACGTCACTGTACTTACAATCGGGGGCTTTGTAGTTTGCGATCTGACCAGTGCCAGTGCCATAGGTTTATTATTATTGTTTTCGTTTAAAACAAAATTTTCGTCCTTCGCTTCACCTTCGGCTTTCATGTAGTTAGCTGGGAAAATGGGTTTGAAGCCGCCTTGCAATTTGGGCTGGAAACTGTCCAGCTCCGAATACTTTTCAGTTGTAGTATTTGTGGAGTTTCCGGGTTCCTTTTCCTTTTTATCTGCACTGGTCTCAACGTCGGCACGATTGATATTATTTTTTTCGTAAATCTTTTCGCTTGAGGCTGATTGTACAATCTTCCAGTTGCTTAGAGCAGGATTGGCCACTTCACTCACTCCGTTGCTGGCGCCACCCAAGCTCACGCTGGGATAAAAGGGCGCCATGAAGTTTTTCTCGAAGTTGTGCCCACGCAAGTCAAAGTCGTTGCTTAAAACTTCCTCAGTTTGGGTTTCAGGGCCCATTTCGTTTACTCCGTATTTTCCGCTGAAGAGCTTCTGATCCAGTTTGAGCGGTCCGCTGCGAATAAACGGGTTTGGCTCTGTCGGTGTATATGCAATCGCGATGGGAGCTTCGGTTCCGGTATTGAAGGAGCTTGTGATGATACGTGGTGCAACGAGGACGCCTGGCACAGGCTGCCGCAGTGGCTGCAGCTCTGTGTATGCGGCGTCTGGCTTTTCTATTGGATAAGGAAACTTCTGTTTGTGCAGTGGTTGCAGTTTTGCCTGCTGCTGAAGGGACTGGGGCTTCTTGTTCTTCAGAATGGGCTCCTGTGGCTGTTCACGAACTACCGAGAAAGGCGTATTCTGGTATTCCACGGTGCCAGCAGCTACCGAATCTTGATGCAACATTGTGTCCCTTTTTTCATTACCACTTGCTTCACTTTCAAATTTGAACTTCTGCTCGGCCACTGAGCTTGCCAGTGTTTCTTGGGGGTTGTTCTCGGCTGTCACTTGAATTTCACCGGCTCCAGTATCGTCGCCATTTAGTGGTTTCTTCTGCGACTGCAGCATTTGTAACGTAACAACTGCCTCTAGCTTGGATTCGTTCGTATTCTGGATATCCTTGCTCGGTGCCTGTGGTGGGTCATTGATAACCAGATCTTCCTCTTCATAATCCAGATCTCCAGGATTCATCTTCAAGGGCTGTGGGGTAATTGGGGCGTGCCGCTCAACTGGGTAATAATTATCAATCGCTCGCAATGGACCGGTGGGTCGACGAGCGTACATGCGATCCCGCAGTTGTGGCACTCTCTGGCCACCATTGGGTGGCAGTCGATAGACTCGTCTGTTAACAGCCCCCGGAGCATGTGGATTACCAACGTGCTGCTCATATTCCGAAATGCGGTTCATGGGATAACGACTTTTCAAGTGTGGCTGATGCATAGGTTGACGTCGATTAGAGAACTGTGGCTGAGTTGATGGATTGTAGGGCATCTTCAGTCCGTGCGTGGGCAGGCGCAGATTTCCGGGCTCATGCTTCAAGTGTGAAGGATGCCCACTGGAGATCTTTGCATTGGGTCGGAATTGTGGCAGAATGTTGGGCAGGTTTCCGTTGGGACGTGGACCTGTGGGATGCTGGGGTTTGCGGTCGAATTCCTTGTAGAAGGGCGACGTAGGTGGATCGCTTGGACGTATTCCTGCATTCAAATGGCTCTGGGAGTTATGCAATGCTTCGTAGCGAGGCGGCGGCACCATCTCCTGTGACGGCAGTTCTGTCTTGCTCGGCTGCTGTGTAGGGAATTTCTGCAAAATAGAATAAATTGATCTAAGTATATACCTGCTCGTAATTATAATTTCAATTTACCAGTTGCTGTTCGTGCTGATTGATGTTGACGACCTCATGCTGTTGGATTTGAACATTAGAGTCAGCCGCTTTCTCGTCGCTGATCTTTGGGAACACCACTGGATTGGCATGCTGCAGCTGCTGCAGACTGACTGGCTGTGCATGCCCATTGATATGTGGGGAGCTGGGTGGACCGGGAGCTGCGACAGAAGAGGGCATCTCAAGCGAATCGTCTTGATTGGATGGGAATCGAATATTGGTGGAGACCAAAAGATCCTTAGTGTCTTGGCTATTGGACATGGCTTGAGTTTGCGATGACGTTGGCATCGTTAGCTGATGCTGCTGTTGCTGCTGTTGATGCTGCTGCTGCTGCTGCGGACTGTTCGAGTTGGCCAAGACCGTGGATAGAGTAGCCTCGGGCACTTTAGCTGCTTGTTTCTTTGCTGGTGGTGAGCCGATCAGTGGGAGCTGCTGATATGGAGAGGGTGGGTCTGGTGGTGACTCTTGATAGCTTCCAGGCGCACCTCCTGCTCCAGCTAGAGGAGTCTCAAGAGCACTTGTATGATAGTTTGGCCTTTGCTGATATGGTGGACTTGGCTGCTGTGGCGCTGGGAATTGGTGTTGTTGATGGGGAGGCTGTGGTCGGTTTACATTGGCTATATCCTCATTGATGACCTGGCCGTATTGTACACTGCCCGTTTCCTTCGAGTAGAGTCCCTCGTTTTGCACATTGCCAAAGTTGCTGGGATGACTCACTTGCTGCTGACTTCCTAGCACAAAGGATGCAGATTGCTGTCCCGGCGAGATTACCACGTTGTTGATCTGGCCCGGCATGGGGCGGTACTGCATAACGTTTGGCTGCTGCACTTGGTACGAAACATACTGATTGGCATAGCCTTCCGGATTGCCAGAGATTACCTTCTGCTCGTTGCCGAATTGGGGACCTGAGTGCACTTCCTGTTTAACATTCTGGTTCTGAAGCGCCGTTGGACGTGGCTGCAGCTGCTGTTGCTGCGGGGAGTGCATGGAAAACGGTGAGGGCTGAGAGGGTGCAATTGGCTCAATCAGATTGCCCTGGGAGTCAAAGCCCTGATTCTGTTGGTAATTATTGGCAACTGCTGTCTCTTCCTCAGCTAGATTGTTGAATATTTCGCTTAGGGTCATTGGTGGCCTAGGCGATTGCTGCGCCGCCTGCTCCTGCTCCAGCTTCGTATTTTTCTGGCCGAGCGTATGGTAGACGTCCGCTGGGTCCAGATTCGGGATTTTGGTGCTATCGGTAATTTGAACTTGAGGGCGTGGCGTTGTAGAGGCTGCACCGCCAAGTGGTCTCATACTAGGGGTTGAATACATTTTGGTGACAGTCGTTGGCTCCGTTGGAAAGATGTCTGCCTGGGGGGTCTGATGATGGGTTGTGAAGGTCACTTCGAGGCTACTTTTTGTGGGCTTGGTTTGCTGCTTTGGCAGTTGTTGCTCCGTTATCTTGGCTGTGGTGCTCGGTACGCTGGGTGTAGTGCTGGTTGTACTATAAATGCTCTGCTTCCTTGAGGGAATAAACTTCTTCCGGGTGGTACTGAAGCGTAGAGGCTGACTCGTCGTCGATACGGATACGGATACGGGAATGGGACGACGAGTTGTGGTTGTTCGTCTGGTTGTAGTTGTTGTTGTTGTTGTTGTTGCTGCTGTTGTTGTTGTTGTTGTTGTGGGAGGTCGAGTAGTCGTAGCCAGCGTGGAGGAAACAGTGACCTTAGTTGGACGACTCGATGAGGTGGCTACTGTTGGGGTAGTACCCGTAGGTGTGACGGCCGTCAGCTTCGTTGTCGATACAGTGTAATAGTTTTCGCTGTGGTACTTGGGCGGCACGGGTGTGACAGGCGCTGCTACCATGGTCGGCTTCTTGTTCGTAATGTAGTTCTTATTGCTGCCTTGGTACTTTAAGTTGGCATACGAGCTAGAGACCAGCGGGTAGACAAACTTTGATGACGAGTACTTCACCGGCAGATTGAGGAAGTCGTGAATGTTTGGAGTCGAGATGCCGTTAAGCACAATTTTCTCTTTCGAGTTAAGCACTTCGTTCACCTCTGGCTCAATACCAGCTGGTTTCTTCGCACTGAAGTCCAATTGACCCGAAATCGGATCTTGACGTGCGTAATAGGGTTTGCCGTCGTTAAAGATCTGATTCGGCAGAACATAGCTGCTGGAGATAACATCTTCCTCGGCCGATGCATCAGCGTTGCGTGCCTCCACGGGCAGCAGGGCGGAAGATATGTGCTCAGATCCATTAGCCGAGCCATGCCCTACGTTGCACAACAGCACGAGCAGCCCTGCGACGAACCATCTGGCTCTCATATTGTGGCTGTTTATGGGAACTGCAATGGACAATGATGATGGTAATGCTAATGAAATGCCATGCAATAATAAGAAGAGTTGTTGGTTAAATAACTTATTCGCATACTTTTCCTATTATATTTCTAGCAGCAATGGACCTGTTTCAAACTAGAATAAACAACAACTCTCGCTTGGCTAAACAGTTGTAGATGATGCCACCCCTTATGTTACAGTCTTTCATTCAACTGGAGCTCACCAAATTTGGTAATGGCACTTCCAATCTTGCGGAGCGACTGTCATGCTTGCTGTTTGCTTTTTATGAAAACAAAAACAATCGGCAAATAAAAGAAAAAGTGAAAATTTCTCAAATAGACGCTGTTTAGCTAGTTTATACACGTTATTATACTCTGCACCCATATCAGCGACAGGAAAGGGTATGCTCAAATTGCGCAGATGTTACACTAATGTCATGTCTTTTAATACTGCTGGTTTCTCTACTATGTTATTTAAAAGTGGGAAAGCCATTATCAATATTATTACTCCATGGTATTCTCATGACTTTGAGTCAGAGCTGGAGGCCAACATGCTTTGATTAGCAACTTAATCAACGTAAAGCATATTCTGATTTTCATTTTCTTTCTCCGAAGACCGCTTTCTTCTCACATTATTATTTAAATGATGTGCTTAAACGAATGTGTTTCTCTTCACTTTAACTAAACCACAAGATATATTCACAGAAACATTCATATTTTGCATTACAAATCATTTTGCCTATATAATATTGATGATAAATTTGATAAATAGCGAATTTTATGAAAAACTCTGTTTAATCTAATTTATTTAAATAAATATATTTTATATATGTGTGTATAATATTAGAATAAATATTATGCGTTTTCTCTACAGCTTTAACCAGTTTTTTGTTATCAGCCAACCAAGTTATAAAAGCTCAATTCCTCATTCGCTACGCCGCAGTCAATTGCTCGAGATTTACTCTCAAACAATTGTGGCAAAACAATTGGCAATGCCAGCGCATTACCACAACCGCTCTGCATGTCCATTAAGCAGCGACGAGTTTTATTGCTGCTTTCTGCGAGTGCAAGTGGTGCGTGGAGATACCAATCAACTTTCATTTAAATTGTCAAACGAATAGTCAATTATTCTCAAAGACCATGTCTTCGAGTAATTGCGTTATACACAGCTAGTTTTACAATCAAAATTGAGATGCCTAAGCAGCAGGAATTTGCATTGCTATGCGTATGGCTCCACATCGCTGATCAGAACACTTGTAACTGGGTAAATGGGTCATATTTTAGGTAAACTCGTTTACGCACCATCGATAACTACATCGACGACAACCGTCTGACAGTTGATTCTATCAGCATGCTAAAAAATAACAGGAAATTTTTAGATAATAAACAGTAGTCAACCAGGAAATACCCTACAAAAATATATGTATACAAAACTGGTGCTGATATACACTGATCTATCAATATGTGAATTTCAATTCTGTTGTTCTTAAACTCATAGAATATTTTTCGTTATATAGCTTATGCTGCTCCTGCATACCCTTTTGCAAATTTTTATAGCTACAGGATATATTGATTTCAATGGGGCACGAATTGAAGCCAATGCATTCAATTCATTTTATTTTAAAACACGAAAAACCTGTCAATAAAGCATTCCCCACTCGCCGCCCAACCGACAGCTCTAGGGTGGCAATCGAAAGACTTAAGACACGAACTCGTGTTTAACTCTTTGATGTACTGGAGTAATTAAATGTGTTTGATTATGCTATATTGTCACTAAGAAATGAAATGTGCATTCCGTCCGATTCGACTTCACCTGCCACCACTTTGGACAGTCAATTTGGTTTTGTTTTTTATAATAATTTATGTATTTGGGTCACTGTGCTAATTGTTTAAAATTATTATTCAATATGAACCATCTGCCAAATCAAATTTTACGGCTAGCCAGCCATAGCCATAGCCGTTGCAGGGGAAAACGTGTAGAAAGTGCTAATTTAATTAAATTTAAATATTGAAATGAATTATGGCTTGCCTTGGCATTGCTCGCTCTCTACGGCTGTTCATGGAGGCATATGGTCAAAAGTTCGCTGAACTCTCGGAATAATTGACCCACTTTTCGTCATTTAGTATTGCCGAAAATATGTTAATTTCTAATATTAGATTAGAGCGATGCAGTTTAAATGCATTTAGAGCTGCTTAGGCAGCAATGATGCTTTCTGTGTTTCCCACGCACCCAGACGAATGTGCCAGACAACGAAACCTAATTTGTTATAAAGTACATCGCATAATGAGGATAATGAGTGCTTGAATATAATATTGCCGCTTCAAAATATGAAACACAAAACATAATAACGAAAATGTCGAGTCTTAAATGATTGTTGAGCAACAAAGAAAACAGAGCTTACAAGCAAATGAAGGCGCTTCGCAAGCCTCAACTTTAAACTGGCGCTGGTGAGTTGATTCATCAGGCGGGGCCATGGCTACCGCTTTTCTACATTTCTTTCAACGAACGGCATTGGCTGCAGCTGCAACTTTCACTTTTGACAGTCAAAAATTTCTCGCTCAACTTCTGACGCCGCGCACACGCGCAGACGGCTTTATGCTCAACTTTAACCACAAATTTAAGAAAAAAAAAAAGAAAAAAAAAGCTAACAAATTTTTATATAGAGAAGCCAAAACTAAGTGGCAAGAGCCATAAGACGGAGCCAAAGCCAGCGCGAGAGCCAGAGTCAGAGCGGAAAGGCCCGTAAAAATGTAATGAAAATCAGTGAAACTTATTTTGTTCTTCTGTACAACGGTCTCTTATCGGCAACACATTTATTTTATATTAATTTACGCTACCTGGCTAAATCCCAACCAAAACAAACCCCATGTAGCCGCCGTGCACTGTCTAACCATTAAAAAGTTGACCTCGTTAAAGACCAAGTAACGACGGCCTGCCTCCACAGTGACTTCTTCTTCGCATTCGAGAATGGAATGTGGACAGTCAGCTGGGCCTGGCCTGGCCAAGTGTGTCTCACTGTTTGTCCATTGTTTAGCTGGTAAACACTCAAATTCCAGTCGAATGGCAAACCGGCTATTGGCAATACACTTTTCAGACTGAATTATTTGAATATTGATGCTGTTATAATTATTATTATATATGATGAACTGATTTGAGTGGTAAGGGAAGAAACAAATAGAGTTCGATGATGACTCAACTCCACGAATCGCATTAAATTAATCAAAGACCGTATCGTCTGTGAAGCATTCGTCATTTTCTTTGCGAAATGAGCAGATCGCATGGAAACAGAAAGCAAAATAATACAATGCCAAAATTTTCACTTTTTAAGGTGCGTAATCGGCTTCGGTCACTCAAATTTACATACACATACATTACTTTTACAAATATATATGTATATGTGTTTATGAGTATGTATGTATGTATATATTGTTTATGGTTTGCCGTTGTGGTAGTTCAACAGCAGGTTTCAGTTCGTTGGCTGGAATTTTATAAATTTGCTGACTTGGATACCTGCTACAATCAAGAGCTTAAGATCTTACTATCCATAAGCAGCAAGAAATCAAAATTCGAATCTTGTGAGTATGCAGACAGAAATGCACCGCATTTGACTGCAAATAATGTTGCGCAAAAGATGACGGACTACAACGTATATAAAATTATGTTTTTATTCATAGATTGGTAAAAATAAAAAACACGAAGAAATTTAAAAGAAATGGTGAAATTGCCGTTAGCTTGCGTAAAAGCATTGAAGTTCGTGTTGGTGTTCACAAATGGTTAGTCACAAAGAAATTACACATTGGGAGTAAGTAAGTGGTCAATCAAAGCTGTCACATTAAATGCTGCGATATCGAGGGAAAGAGTCTAATTACTAAAACAGTGAACAAATGCTAAGTATATATGTAAAAAGTAATATGAATGCCTCGGCCAAGATATGCTAAGACTCTCACTATCTCTCTCTTTCTCACTCAATCTCTATCTATCTCCCCCTGTAATTACAAGAAACACAAACCAAATATAGATGATTTTCATAGTCCATTTAGTCTAAGTCTTCCCTTCCTATTTCCTCAGAACTAGCTGAACATTGCTAAATACTTACGTATCTGTTTATGGTCGCTTAACTTTATGGCACATGAGTGAAAAACCTAAGTTGGCTCGCAAAGAGCAGCGGCATTGATATAAATGCATCGATGCGCCGGTCTATGTATGTGAAGTCATGCTTTGCCTTAATTGCAGTTCGGCTGGCTAGTGGCCACCCTGTGATCTAATAACCCACTTTGTTTACTTTTAGAATACTAAGCTCGACATACTCCTCTATGCACTATCTGTGTAACATCTTTCGCGTGTAAGATTATGCATCCACATCAGTTTGTGTTGTATTACCGAAGAATTACAAATCACGCAATGATTAGTGAGTTTGCGCACATGATTTGGGGAAACGCTAGATCGAATACAAATATGTGGCTATGTTATTTATATAATTTTAGAAATCGTTACACATTTCTATGTATATAGTATTTATATATCCATTAGGGCAGTGTAGCGAAAATAGTTAAAGGAAAAAAGCAAATGGAGGGGCATATGTATTAGGGTCAAGTAACAATTCCAACAAAAAAGAAGTAAATAAAGATATAAGAGTTCTAGATTAAAGAGTTCCACTTTAGCTATAGACAACAACAAGAATGGACAATTTAATGGGCACAGAATGTAACGAAAGACTAATGACAGAAACTTTTAGAATGGGCCGAGCTTACTTGCAGTGAGATTTAAGTAATTTGCGTTTGATTTTGGCAGTCTTACAGAAAATGCGTATGCGTGTTGGGAGTGGTATACGGAATAATAATTAGATACAACTGTAAAGACATTTTTTTCATACGTGACCAATATTATTGGAAATGGGCAGTTTCACTCAACGTTTTTAGTTTCGTTTTCAAATTTCATAAATAGCTGCAATCAATCCTTTGGCTTGAACTTTCATAATTCGAATTAAGTCCTATCGCGAAACGAACGCTTAAATACACTGCAGAGCGAGAGGGCACAATTACCGTTTGCGATTTCCGATGGCGATGGCGATGGCATACAAAATTCAATTTATTTTTCCTACCACGTCTTTCTTTCTTTCGTATCGACCGCCTGACAGTTTATTTACTTCTCTTTTTTTTTTAGTTGAACCCGACACACTCGTACGCCGAGCAAATTTCAATATCGTATTGGTTTCAAGTTTTCATTTCTCTTGCACGTACATATACACTGTCTCGGGGTTGAACGACGCGTCTGCTACTGTTAACGGTCCCGCACTGAATGAAGAATGAAGCAGCGATGCGTCTAAAGAAATTTTATTAAAAAAGAAAGCACAGCCAAATGAATGGCTCAATGAGCTGTGCGCCAACAGCTCAGCTAACAGAAAGCTGTTACGTCTCTTACTGTTGCTGTTAACGTAACAGATGGACCTTAGCATGGACAGCAGAAGTAGTCAACAAACAGTAAAAGGTACTACTATATTAGCTATTAAAAATAAATTATCCTTTTAGATTTAAAAAATATACCAATATTTATAAAAAGAAACCTTACGTGTAACTCTATATGTGATAACACACCCTAATTTCTATATCCTTTAATTATGTATATCTATAAGTGAAAGCGGAAATTTAATAATACAATTATATCTTATTCAAAGCCACTCAAAGCTACATAACCGGAACTAGATCAGAGTAAAAAGAGGTAACAAAACATAAACAATTTAATGGGGGAAAGAAAAGCAATCGTCAATTATGTCTACACCTAAATGAAGGTAATGCAAACTTAGGTATCATCAAATCTTTTTTAACTTTGGTCGTTTTGTTGCACAACAGACATGTAGGTAATTCGGCAATAAAGGCCTCCGTAGTTATGATTTCTACAGTGGAAAAGTTGTTTACATGTTATGTTTGAAAATTAAAATAAAAGAGTAGTGTCTAAATAATAAATAAAGCTCGATCATTTATATTCCATTCTAATATAAATTTTAATTTAAAATTATAATCACAAACTAAATAATAATTTTACAGCTTTCATTTGATTACTTCAATTGATGGGATCTTTCTGCTTGGCAATTCAGCAATTGAACAATGTAGTGCAGTAAATTCATAAATTAAGGAACGGGTTGAGCGATTTTAAGACGCCTGATTGAAGGGATTGTCCGGCGATTTGTTCCATTCCTTCATCAAAATTTGCTTCCATTGAGACATACGCAATGAGGGGTTATCAGCCTTGATACGAGGCATATTAGCGGCTTCGAATGTCTTATAAGCTGCTCGCATTCGCTTTTCTGGATGTTTGTCTTCTTCGTCTTTGACACTAATATAAAGTATAATTGCAATTCATTCATTATTTTAACAAATATTACGAAGTTATTTGCTATAAACATTTACCTTAGCACTGCCAATGCCTCGTCAACATTTGTGGCTATGTCGGTATCAGCCAGAGATCTGTTTAGATTCTCCTCAATGATGTGGTGTTGAACTACCACACGAGCAGCTGCAGGTTTGTTAGCTTCATTGATTGCATCCATTACACGTTGTTTTTTCTCCATCTCGCTTAATATTTGTTGACGATTTATTTTTGCCAATGGCTGTTTACCGTGGGTTTTAATTGAGCTAAGTTCCTGATCCAACAGTGCCTTTGATTCTGCTTTACGACGGGCAGCTTCAGCCCGTTTTCTCTCTTCTTCTTCACGTCGTTGTTGCTTTTTAGCCAGATTTTTGTCATCGTCTTGCCACAGGCGATCTTCTGCTTCCTTGGCCTTGCGTTCGTTGGCAGCCTTTTTGGTAGCATCCTTACGTTCACGCGCCTCGACTGCTTTTGAGTTCATTCCCATTTTCTTAGGCATCTTGTATGTAGATTATTGATGCAAAACAACAGTATTATAGCAGAAAACTGCGTATTCTCGAATCAAATATCTTCCTAAACTTTGTCACAATTTTGATATCATATGGTAGCCAGGGATGCATCACTTAATATTTTTAGTATATCTTAAATGCCACCATTCAGCCTATGACCTATGGTCACTCTAATACTTGCATTCTACATCTGTCATCTATGTCGGTCACACTGTGTGTTTGCTTTTGTTGAATATTGTTTATAGAAATCGTTTGATGTAAATAAATACAAAATGGACATATTAAAAGCAGAAATAGCTCGGAAACGAAAGTTATTAGAAGAAAAGCAGTTAGTGGACGACAAAAAAAAGTTTTTTCGTCGGGGCGACCTAAGTGCTAAAGACACAGAGGAAGTACTACAAAAAGTGGGATATAAGAAACAGGAGCAAATTGCAGAGCCCAGGACCGAGGGTGCATATAGTTTTGTAGCTGATGGCCAGAATATTTTACCTCGTATTGAAGTTATACGCCGTCTACGTGAGCGTGGAGAGCCTATCTTATTGTTCGGCGAGACGGAGCCAGAGGCGTTCGATAGGCTGAGAATTTGCGAAATCTCACAACCTGAAGCTAACCGTGGTTTTCGCAACGATTTTCAAGAAGCTATGGAGCAGGTGGATGCAGCATATTTACAGGAAATGTTTGCAAACACACCCACAGCCAAGGAGGATAAGAAGTCGGATTTCGCAGAGTTGGATGAATCTATAACCTGGGAGAGTATACAAACGATGGCTCTAAAAATGGGCAAGAACAAAGACTATGACATGGACGTCATCATAACGCTCTTAACCTTTCTTCTAAAGCTATGGAATGCACAGATCGCCAACTACACAAAGCACGAGAAAATGTCAACGAAGGTTAAAATGACTCGTGTTATTTACACGCAGACGAAAGAGTATGTAAAGCCGTTGTTTCGCAAACTGAAGCATCACACCTTGCCTGAGGACATCCTCGACAGCTTACGCGACATCTGCAAGCATTTACTCAACCGTAATTACATATCGGCAAGCGATGCATACTTGGAAATGGCTATTGGCAATGCTCCGTGGCCCATTGGTGTCACCATGGTGGGCATCCACGCCCGAACGGGTCGGGAGAAGATTTTCTCAAAAAACGTCGCCCATGTTATGAATGACGAAACGCAACGCAAATATATCCAGGGCCTAAAGCGATTGATGACGAAATGTCAGGAATACTTCCCAACCGATCCCTCAAAGTGTGTAGAGTATGTAAGCAAAAAGGATCGTGAATAAATATATGTTTATATGTTGATTATATCACCGATTTTAATTTATTTAAATAGAACTATTTGCCCTACATATGCCCAGAGAGCTTTAACAGGAAAGAACAAACATTCTAAAGGGCCCACTTTACTTTTTTCCCAACTCCGCTGATCGCAATGACGCCTTTTCCACAGCATTAATAATTGTGGCTCTGAAAATGAAATCATTCTATAATGTTGGTCTCCAAACTCTGTACGTAGTTTGCTTACCTTAGATTGCCCTTTTCGAGTTCGTGTACACCCACAATAGTCGAACCGCCAGGTGCGCAGACCTCGTCACGCAGAACGGCTGGATGCTTTCCAGTTAGCAGCACCGTCTTGGCAGCGCCCAGCAATGTCTGAGCGGCAAATTGCAATGCCATCTGACGCGGAACTCCTTGCTTTACTCCACCATCGGCAAAAGCCTCTATAATGGTATAAACAAATGCTGGTCCGCAACCTGTGACCCCTGTAACAGCATCGATCATAGTCTCTGGTACTTGCTGAGCGAGACCCAAAGAATTAAGCATCAAATGGACCTTTTCCAGATCTTGGTGCGAGCAGTGCGAGTTTCCTGCGTACACAGTGCATCCCTCTCCCACTTGCATCGAGGTGTTAGGCATTGTGCGTATAATCTTTAGTGACGAAGTTTCAATAAATGCGAATTTCTCCTCGAGGGTGTTTAATGTGGTGCCCGCTAGAACCGAGACCAGCAATTTGCTAGCGTCCTTTGCCGATGGAACGTATTTGTATTTGAGTTGTGCTGCACAAGGGGCTAGCATGTGAGGCTTAACACAAATGAAAATAATATCTGTGTGATCCATGACATCGTAGTTCTCATCAGTTGTTACTGCGCCCAAATCACGCCAGCGTGACAGATTTTCAAGATGCGGTCCGGACACCATAACTTGGCTAGCCTTAACAATTCCACCAGCAATCAGACCAGAACCAATGGCAAATGCCATATTTCCGCCTCCAATAAATCCAATACGCTCATCCAACTTTGCCATATCGCCGGTTAACAGAAAAGTAGATAGTTAACTTATCGATTGCGAAAATGTTTAATTGTGTGACCAAACAGCGCAAAGAGAAAATAATTGCATAATTCAGTATTTATAATTTCAGCACATGAGCTCATACTAAATCCCAAACATACTATGTTTGCATGCTACCAGCCTTAAATAACGTATTTTCAAATACTTAAGTCCGCGGTGATAAGAAGACCCCGCATTGAATACTAGAATACTAGTCTGCTTGGAACAAATCAAAAAAAAAAAAAAAAAAAAGAAAGAAATATACATAGTAATAATAATGATATATACATGATGAATGTTTATCGCCGTATGTTGATCCTTTAGAATATCGGAAACTTCTAAACTGGTCTCAACAATAACGGCTAAACTAAAAAATCCATGTAAGAAAAATCCAATAATATGTAGGACTCGATGAAAGCTCATAATAAAGCCCTGCCTAGACCATAGCTTCTTTGATAGAATGTAACAATTTTATGGTGAATTACATATAATGCGTTGGTTGTATGGTTAGTGATATAAACTCACTACATAAATGCATGAAAAGCTCAAGTCTCAAACCAAAAAAGATTCCTTCAGTTTAATTGCACATAAAATGATTGAGTAAATAAAAAACAGATTGACAAAGCTTAAATAACCATTTTTTCTTTAAGTTACAAAAATAAGGTATTTTTTATTGCAAAATGTTTTTTTCTAAATGCATAAATACATATGTATTTTTATTACTATTATTATCAAGTGCTTTGTAATTTTGTATCTAAATTCTTATATAATATAGATTTTATATTTTTTATAGACCCTTTCTTAACATTACGTGTACGCAAAAAACTAATGACTGCAGTTGCTGACTGCTTATGTACAAAAATAGTTAAATTTTATCAGTTTCATGTTGAATATTTTAAACAATATTTACATTTTGTTGGGCTAACATTTTCAATATAATGGCAACAGCTCATTCAGTTAAATTATCTAAGACATTGCTCGAATTTACAACTATCTAAATGTCATTTATCTATCTTGGCGATGACATACTTGCTCATAATTATATACATTAATAAATACACCCAATTTCATACTAAGTTTCAGTTAGTTTACTATTCATAGCTCCGTTGTTGTCTCCACCTCAGACCGATCCAAGTCGTTCAGATATGAGAAGCTCATTTGGCCGTAATCGCGCTTACCAAAGCTAACGTTCTCATTGGTAAAGCTCAGATGATTTTGACTGACATCTGCGTTAGATCTGAAAGTAATGCAGCCACAAGTGATTTATTTATTTATTTGAGATCTGATTAGAATTTACCTTTGAAATAACGGATTGGCAATGGGCAGCTCGCCAGCATATATGCGATTATTTTGCTGGTTATTTCGGCCTAGCGTGTTGGTCATGAACTCACCGCCGTTCAACGAGGCCATTCCGCCAAAGGTGTTGCCACGCCTGCCCAGCGTGCTGAAGCCATTATTTTGAGCATTGGCATTGGCCAAATTATTCCGGCTCGAGGAGTCGAACTTATAGCCGTCATTCTGGTACTGATTGCTATTATGATGCTTAATCCGACCCAATGTCAGGGTGGCTGGGTTGCTGTTCCCGGCGAGGGCCAGCGGATTCGCATTGTTGCGCGAGTTCATTTCCAGAGTCCGATTAAATGTATTCTGGCGATTGTTCAATGTTAAATTGTTGTTGTTGTTGTTGTTCATGTTGTTGAGATTGTTGTGGCGGATTGTTGACATTGTGCCCGTGGACGAGTCCAGGTGCGTGTTGCTCGACTGCATGTCTCCGGCGCCGTTGGGTTTGTGCGTTATGTAGCTGACATTGTCCAGCGAGAAGGCGTGATTCTTTGCGCTGAAATCAAGCTGCAGGTCCTCATCACCATCCGGTGGCACAGCCATGGCCAGCATTTGGGTTTCGTACTCCTTCAGGTTGGCTACTGCATCGCTCGAATTCGTAGCCTGCGAGTTGACGATCACCGGATCGTAGCGTGTTGGACTCGGGGCCGAGTAATGCCGAATGCGCTGCTTGAAGTTCTTATACCTGATACGGGATTATAGGAATTGAATGTAGAAGTCGCATATATATAGGAGTTGATTACTCACTTGGTCCACGATATGCATATGTATATAATGCCAATCGTACCCAGAATCAGAATAATAATCGATATCGATATCAGCGTGAAGGAGAACACCTCATCATCGATGGCAATTGCTGCTTTGATCTTTAATGAATGATATTTATGTATATTATATCATATCATATATTATATAATATTATATCATATATTATATATTCTCTTACCTTGTGCACATGCTCTCTGATCTGAATCGGAGCGTGAATTCCATCGGCGTTGGCGTGTGCTAAGCTCGAAGCGGCTAAATTGAGTTCCGTGACCGCAGCTGGCTCCAGCAGCGTCTCTTGGATAATGCTATCGTTACGGCTAAGTAGCCTCTCCGACTTTGGGTCGATGAGGTAAAACCAAACGTCGGTAGCCTCTGGATTCTCCACTACCGTGCCGTTGCTCGTTGTGTACTTGCGATTGCTGATTCGCTCAATTCCACTGACTAATCCTTTGGTTTGCTCCTCGAACAGCTCCTCCAATCCTGTGTAGTGATTCCGGATCTTATTCGGAGCAGCATCAGAGAAGGCCAAGGCCAAGCGGCTTGCATCTGTTAATTGATTGATGACAACGCGAGCTCTAGTATGATGTGAGCCCTGCTCTTGGGCATCATTATCACTCGCCTCAACGTAGAATATCATAGGGAACTTGGCATCATTGAAAAGTTTTGCGGTACGCAAAATGCCCGTATCCTCGGTCAGTCTGAAGTACGTGGATGGCTGCAATAATACTGGAGTTAAGATCTTCGCATTGAAAGAATCTAACTGATGGCTCACCAATTGATCGTTCTCGATGCTAAAGTCCTCTTCATCGTAGAGCTTGTATCTCAATGACCCAAATTTACCAGAGTCCCGATCGATAGCTCGTACTTGCATTACGGTTGTGTCAATGTCCATTTCCTGCGTGACCACAGCGTAATATGTTTCGTTCTGGCCATGAAGTCGATTGAAAATGAACTCCGGTGGATTATCATTCTCGTCCTGTACCATGATATTGACGGTTGTTCGATCCTTTCGTGGGCTCACAAAATACCGCTGTGAAGCCAGTTGTATCTCGAGTGTGTAGGAAGTCTTTGTTTCATAGTCCAATGGCTTGGCCAGCACTATCAGACAACCATAATCCTCGAAGCTCAGCGCGAAGATGCCCAACTCATTGCCCTGAACAATTTCACACTTGAAGTTAGGCGCCCCTTTGGAAGGCTTCTTCGAGTTAACGATTTGAATAAGTTTCAGCGTACTATTCACGGGCGTTGACTCTGGCACACTAATGACGTAACTGTCGTCGCCAAAGGCCAGTCCAACTGTTTCCGAGCTTGTGACTAGGCCGTTGTCATTGTCTACCTTGCCTTCCATGACGTTCTCCTCATTGGAGTCAACTAACAGATGGCGGACATACACTGGCAGCATGGCCACCGAGCTGAGCTGTGGATCGCCCATGTCATAGGCTCGAATGTCCACTTGGTATTCGGTGTCTTCTTCCTTACGCAGCTCATCCCGAATGCGAACCGCACCAGTGTCTGGATCAACTTGGAAGTATTTGAGCGCCTTGCCACGCCCCACCAACTCGTAACGAATGACGTTGCCCGGCGGAGTTCCATCGCCATCAATGGCGGGCATCGTTGCTATGACTGATCCAATGGGCTGGTCATCGTTCACAGTCACTGGACCGGGTACTGAGATGAACACGGGACTCACATCATTGCGATCCTCGACCTCTACTATAATTTGCACCGTATCCCCGAGAGCATCGCCATCATTTTCAATGGTCCCGATAACCAGCTGATGCTGTTGTTTCTTCTCATAGTCCAAGCCCTTCGTTGTCCGGACTTCTCCAGTCTTGGGGGAGACCTTAAACAGCTCGGCGTCGCCCTTACGCAGCACATAAGTGATTTCTGGGACGGAGTCCGGATCGTGGGCTTGCACTGTGGCCACTGGAAAGTTCTCCATGTTCTCTGGAATGCGCACATTGATGCTGGCATCGTTGAACTTAGGCACTTCGTCGGGCAGATCATGAACAATGACTGTGACACTAGCTGTACCCAGCCGTGCATCGGGTGCACCGTCTTTGGCTGTGACCACAAACTTATATTCACTCAGTCGCTCGTAGTCCAGCTTATCGGAGGTGCGTATCTCGCCCGACTTGTTGTTGATGCTGAACGGAATATCTGTGGGTATGGAGTAGGTGATCTCAGCGTTGATGCCCTCATCCGCATCCGTTGCGTGCACAATGCCCACGAAGGCATCGTCCAAGCCCTCGTCCACGTGGAATACATAGGGTTGAGTGAGCTCATCAAACTCGGGATTCTTATCATTGATGTCGGTGACTTTAATGTTGACTGTGGCACTGCTGGACAGCCCGCCATTGTCCTCCGCCTTCACAATCAACTGATAGCGCGTCAGGCTCTCGCGATCCAGCTTTCGTATGACCATGATGATTCCGCTCTGTTGACCGACAGAAAACTGCCGCAGATCATTGCCAGACATAATCGAGTAGACAACGGGATCGTTTTCCGGATCGTCCGCATGCACCACTGTGACCGTAGAGTTGATTTCGGCACCCTCACTGACCTGCACCTCGTACAGGGCGTTAGTAAACCGAGGCGGCTTCGTATTGGGTCCCGGCGTTACAGTGACCTCTACGATTGCCTGCGATGATAGACCTCCAATGTCTGTCGCCTGCACCGTGATGCTGTATTGCTCTCCGGCGAGCAGTCGTCCCTGAGTGTGAATCTCGCCGGTTTGCTCGTTGATGTGGAACTTTTGCAGACCATTGTTGGAGACATGGTATATGGAGTAGGTGATTACGGCGTTGGGCCCCTCGTCGATGTCCGTCGCCATCATTTGTGCCACCAGTCGCTGCTCATGCTCGTCCCCAGCCGCTATTGAAACGGGCGCAACCATGGCCAGCTTTGGGGCGTTGTCGTTGACATCGCGCAGATGTACGGTTAAGCTCAGTGGCGCACTGGCTGCATTTGTGCGGGGCTCCCTTGCCACAACCTGGAACTTATAGCGCCCCGGTGCAGGTGGATCACGGTCGAGGCCCTCCTCGTTAACAATCAGAACTCCAGCGCTTGTCACATTAAATGATGGAGTCGTCAGCTCGTATATGTAGTCGGGCTTGGGATCATCTTCACCCAAATCATCATCGGTGGTTTTTAGCGTGATTGGCACTCCTTTCGCATCCACAACTTTCGTGCCGATTGGTGAATTCTCGTCCACATATCCCACAAGATCAGAGGACGATATTACCGGTGGATTCGCGTCCACAGGCTTAACAGCAATCGTCAGCTTAGCCGTTGTGAAGCGACGAGGCGGTGGCGAGATCTCTTCGGCTCGCACTACAATGTCGTACCGTTTCGCTGTCGATGTGTCAACGGCTTTGATTTGCTTTAACACTCCGGTCTCCTCATCAATCTCGAAGTAGTCTGCGTAATTGCCCGGCACTCCACTTGCAAAACTATAGCGTATTCGCGAACTAATCGTGTCCAGATCAACGGCCTGTATTCGTTCGGGTAGGACATTCAGCACGCCCTGTACCGAGCCTGCCGGCACTGATGCCGTATACTCGGGATTAATACAAGCACCATCCAATAGCACGCATCCACGATAGATAAAAGACGGATCCATATCATCGGAGTCGGCGATGTTTACAGTTAGCGTGGTGGTCGATGACAGTCGATCTGCGACATTTCGCGCACGGTCCTACAGGAAGGGAGAAAGAGGATTAGCAATAAGTATGGATAATGTAAATGATATAGAGGAAAAAAAAAAAGAGGATTAATAGTTTATAATATATTTATAAACTATTAATAAACTGAAAAGTGAAGAGATAGGCACACGAATGGCATATATAGGGTTAGATTTGTGTAGATTGTTATAGATGTACATTAATCCATTAAATTAATTGATTTTTTGTACATGGCGAAGTTGTAAAGTACAAATAGTATAATTTAGTAACCATAAAATTAGATCAAGCATTTTGAAATGAATATTAAAATACTATTAAAAATATTAACGAATAATATAAAGAAAAATTGAGTTTGATTGTCTATAACAAAATCGTGTTGAACTATGTAATTTCAATTAGTATTAATATTTTCATACTTAGTCCAACGTATTAAAGCCGCCCTATGTTTGTTTGTTATTAACTACAAAAGTTTAATTAATAACCCATGACTCAGATTTCTTGTTGGTTTTAGCACTTTAAATGTTGATATATCAAAAACATGTCTTGACATAAACAAAGAAACTGGAATTGGCTCAAATAACCAGTTTGTGGCCATTAAACTGAACTCACCGATGCTACAATGGTCAGATAATAGCGCTGTATCTTTTCGTAATCCAGGGTCTTGGCTACTGTCACCTGCAAAAAAGGGCGTGTCAAGGCCAATTGGCTTCCATTATCAAAGCCATGCATTGTAACTTGGGCTTGTAACTAACCTGTCCTTGGTGTGGAAATGATATGGCAAAGGTCCCATAGCCATCGGCGCTGGTTAGTTTATCATCCTCGGTGGAGTTCGTTTCGCCCTTAACTATAAAATACTCGACTAGTCCATTCACGCCAGCATCTTTGTCGAGGGCCTGTATATTCCGATACACAGTCGTTCCCAAGGGAGTGCTCTACAAAGAATTATTTGTTTTGGAGGAACGATATTTCATCTGTGTAAGTCGAGTTTTTCTTTTCAACTAGTACTTTGCTATGCGCTAGACAGTCCAAAAGGAAAGAAACCTTAGATCAGGCCGCGCAATGTTGATACATTTGACTTATAGATGAAGAAACAATAAAAGTTACGATAATGATTGTTACCGTTTTATGCCGTGCAAATATGCTAAATACGATGCGCCGGAAACCAAAAATGGCATGTTCATGAAAATTAGGTAGCGAGAGCATTGCTATTGTTAAGCTGCCCAGACTGCCCGGATGGGCTGGCCGGGAGAGACGGGGAACACGGGGCGGACGGTGCGGACGGTGCGGACAGTATTGGCGGCAAAAGCCAACAAAAAAACAAGCTGGGTGACAAAACGTGCCCAGCCACATTGAGATGCACCAAAAGTGCAGTTATATAACGGGCAAGAGGCAAACAGCCTTTTACATTTAACTATCACTATGTAGGCTTGTAATGCCAGCCTGCATGCTGGCCCCGCCGCATACAAGTGGCCCATGTGCCTCTTACCTCTTCAGGGTTACCTCTTGCCTGCCCAGCTGCCCCACCGATCGCCCGCTGCTGGCTGCTGGCTGCTGGCTGCTTGCCGCTTGATGCTGTTTACTGGCGAGAAGTTACTTAGTCATCGGATTGAACTTTTCAATTGGTCTCTACCTGCCTAGTACATATATATTAAATGGCAAATGCATTTGTTGCAGTTGCTGTTGCAGTTTCTCTTGCTGTTACCGTTGCTGTTTAGCTGTTTGGGGGCTTGTAGTAGACGATTTTTGGCAAGGTGCAACATATCAAGGAATGTTTCAAGCTTGAATACCCATCGCAATGGGCAACGAGTCTGCAGCAAAGCTTTTTGCAGCAGCAAAATGTTAATATCGTTAAGCAATCGTATATGGCATATCGTATATGATTAGCCATATAAACTAAATGTGCATCAATACATTTATCCAAATTTCGGTATGAATTGAATATGTCTGTCTATGGCTTAGAATATATTTCATGATAACTATAAACGGGTTTAAGCTTAATGCTTAATCCAAAAACTCGTTTTCATGTTTGAGCACCAAATATCGATCGTTTACAAAGATAATATTGCTTATTGTTAATCTCGAAACCTCATATACATATATTATATTTGAAACATTTGAAAACATCGACTTACCTCTGGTACTGTGATCTCATAGGGTGTGTTCATAAAATGCGGTGCATTGTCATTGACATCGGATACCCTAACAATGAGCGGGATGTTGCGCTTTTTATTCGATTCCCGAATGGTGCATGAGACCTGAAACAAAGCAATACAAATATTTAAATATAAACAATTATATTCTTAAAATATACAGTGTGACTCGGCTTTGAGTTGCACTGGTTTGTAAGAAGTGTGAGCTCAAAGACTATAATGGGATTATAATAAGTTCGGATGTTTTTGGCAGAGGAAAGAAAAAAGTGCAGACATTAAAAATATTAAATACTTAAATCTAGAATTTTATTGATATCCCAAATATCAATTATTTAAACACAGCATTCTTTTGGAGTTCAATAAATCTAATTTTAAATCTACTATTTTAAATTTCAAGATAAATCAGTAATTTATTAATTTATATTTCAATTATAATTTCATAAATCATATTTAAAATATGACTAAGAAAAAAATCATAAAAGAAGCTGTTTCTGTTAACTAAGCGAATTCGTGGAACCACTCTTTGCTCAAGTAAACTCAACTGAATTAATAACTAACTAAGACAGCTAAGACTCACCTGAAACACAATGTGACTAAGATTCTCCTCGTCGCGGTCAAGTGGCTGAATCAGCCTGAGACTCTTCCCCTCTAGTAGGAATGTCGGGTGTCCCTTGGGAAAGACTAGATCGAGCGCAATTTCCGTGTAGGGATCGCCAAAAATGGGCAGCTCTGCCGGCGTCGTCGTTTGTCCAGTGACTGTGGAAGTTACAAGTTATAATTACAATGAATAATTAGGCTATTAAAACCAAGTTTAATGCTTAGAATGTTTCTTTCTTTTTTACAGCTCAGGTAGACAAGCTATTAAAGCGCCTCAGCGGCCAAGAAACGCGTCGACATCAGACATCAGACATCAGACAACAGACAACAGCCTTTCTCTTTGTCTTTGTGTCTGGGGCATTTAGTTATATGAAAGAAGTTGAGACGATCATTTCTATTCAAGTATCTAGAAAGCCAGATGTAATTATTGGAAAATGTGCACAAAGGCAGACATAGAAGAACAACGGAAATTACGGAGTTGGATTTCAATTTTCCTGTCTAATAACTTAAGTACGAATGCTATATATATAGTCAAGTTTCTTCGATGTTCATTTTGTGTACTGCAGTAAGTATTGCTATATTTCACACTGATTCAATGAGAGACCTTAGTTAAATTCCGCATTTTCTGTCATTGAGATATTATAATTAGTATTTTAATTAGGCATAATGACGGAAGTTCTGATGCAATCATCTAGCAAATGAAGAGTGCAGCGAGTAAATGTGATGCAATTTACTTAAATAGGCATAGAGGCATCTACAGTTAGATTACTTACAATTCCCTCGACTCTCCTCTATATCCAGTATTATGTTAGTTTGGCCCGTTTCCACCTCGCACATCTGCGATTTGCCCAGAACACCGACAGTATATTGGCAACTGCACAGCAGCAGAAGAAGTCCGAGAAAACAGGGTCTCAAAGGTGTTGTCGCACGGTGTGAAATCATTTTAACTGCAAGAAAAAGAAAAACAAAAGAATAGCTAGAAAGTCTAATTAGCCAAATGTATATCACCTAATTTTGGGCTTAATTTATAGCTCTTTAGTGAGTATAATGACTGGGAAAACGGCCGAAAACGAAACAAAATTGAAAGCAGTTTCTACTCTAAGATCTACATTCAAACCAGATTTAAATATCTGATAAAAGGCTTACAGCATTGCAAGTAACCTACCTAGTTCATTGTAATTTCAGGTTTTATCTAAGAAGAACAAGAAAATTATTTCAATTAATTGGATAATGGAAAGTTGAGACAAGGTTAAAGGCCAAGAATGAAATTTGCAAATTTACTGTTGATGCATACTTGAATTTACTTTTGATATTATAATAATGAAATTGGTTTAAATGCTGAATATGTATTCAGTAAATGTTATATATATAAAACATATTATAATTAGTTATAAATATATAATATATAGAACATATTTTCTAATCAATTCATATTACAACACAATTTATTTTAGTATCAACTTAAGCTTTATATTTTAAATATGCGTATATATGTAATTTAAAGAGATATATACATAATTTAAGTCGATTTTAAAATTTTGGTATTGCTTTATTTAATTATTTAGAAGTTAGAGATGATATAAAATTAAAAAGAACTCAAGCACTTGCGAAGGTCTGCGGCTTGGGAGATCAATAAGTAATTATGTATAATTACAGATTTAAACAAATGTTAACTAATTAATTTCATTAATGTACAATTCTTTCAATTTATATGCAATTTTTTTAAAGTTACTTGCAACTCTTTGAATTCCTGTACAATTTATGATTAAAATGTTGTCACACAATATTCCAGTTTACATATATGCCATATATATAACTATATATAGACTATATCTCCAATATATTATTTATATATATAAACAATAATCAATATAGTATGTTTCCTGAAAACCGGGCTAAAAGTGCACTCTCGTTGCTCAATATGGACTCAAACTATGTTGATTGATTGACTGATTGGCTGATTGATTGCTCCGCTTGTGGTCAAGTGTGAGTAGAGGACGAGCACACATTGCCTAAGGTTCAAAAGTAGTTGAGAGTGGAGTTCTGCATGCTCATTAACACTGTGCACAGGGTGTTGGAAAACTGGTTTCTTGATTTACGATATGGGAATAACAAGCTCTTGATATTGATTTGAACAATACTACGAATGCAAATTGAGTGCAGGATAATAGGAATGATGTATAATGGTAAATCCAGTTTTGGCACGCCAATAAAATGTCGGCTGCATAAATACATATAAATAAAAAAATACAAGTTTTGCGCTCAAGTTGATGCTGCTGCTGCTGCTGCTGCTGCTGCTTCTACTGCTTCTGCTGCTGCTGCTTAAGGATATCCTCAAAAGCAGCTGTAAGTATGTATTTATATATGCAAAAAGGTGGCTGGCAGAGCCTTAAATGGTATGACATCAATATGCAATAAATATTTAACTTGCCCATCTTGGAGCTGTCTACGCGTTTTTCTTGTTGCCCACTTTAGAACTGTCCATATAAAGGCCTCTGGGACTCACAGATAAGATTTTCTACACTGTCCATGCGCGAACGGTGCACGAACTTTAACAAGAGCAACAACAACAACAAATGAACCTAATCTTGGGTATATTGCGTGGTAAACTTCACACATCGTTTGTGCACAGTTGGCAATAGGGCCCAAAGCAATTAAAGTATTACATATTGTAAACTGATTTCAAGTGTGATAAATATTATTATTATTTTATTTAACAATATCTAATGTCAGATCCGCCGTCAAATAACTAACTTCCTATTCTGTTATTAATATACAAATAATAATAATTATTATTATTATTATTAAAATGCTATTCATTCGTTAACTTTTAAAATCTTAGCGTTCCACATTCACAAATAATTAACTTTTGGCATATACTCTAAAATTATTAATAATATTCGAGTTGGCCCTGTGCGCCTATTAGAGCTCTGAGTGCTCCACATTCACTAATAACTATTTATTATGATGGAACTTCATTTAAACTAAATTTCCGTGCCCGACAGCATAAATATATAGATATATAATATGTGATCTATACATAGTCTTGATGCTCTACAATGATGCGCCGATTGTGCGTTAATCTAGAAAACCAGCTGAGCCAGAACTGATAATTTTACACGTATATACAGATGTACAATGGCACGCGCAGATCAACTCGGTTAAAAGTGGTCGAAATTATTTTCGGCTTTCAAGATCTCGATAAAAATCAGTTCTCAGCTAGTTGCGTATAGAGCTCACGTCTCAGAAAACTCTACATATATACATATATATATATATGCTACTAAAGTATTCCACTAAAGTACTATCAAGTTCTCTATAAGTGAATGTGCAAACTATCGACTGTCCGTATTAAAGGGACTTTACTGTATGCTTATTTGCATTTATAGTTTTCTGCATAAGTGAAGTGCAAAGCCCTGAATCTTACAGTAGAGCAACCCACTTAATAAACGAGTATTTGACAAAGAAAAACTCTTAATCAACGTTATAATTAAACTCGATATTTTGGTAGTCAATCATGCACAGCTTTTACCATATTTAATCAGCACAGTCTAGATGTAAGTTTGTTTATAAATTTATATATTTACCTATGTGTATACTTCGTTTCAGATATTTGAGAAACTTTGAATTGCGGTCAAACTGGTAAGACAATGATATGTATGCCAAAGGTTAAAACTTAGATGGGAGCCAAAATGTTCGTCAAGACCGGAGGCATTTGGAGACATCAATTTTTTTGATTTGCCACGTGAAAATTTCAGCTCGGTGTCATTTTACCAATTTCGACAGACCCACAAATTTATGCCGAACTGTCCCAGTCAGCAGAAATGTAAATGTCGCTCTGTGTACGTGCACACATCAGTGCGAATGCACTTATTCGCGAATATACATAAACAGCTACATATATACATACATACATCTATATGTATATATACTTAGATCCGCTGTTTCACGAAGTGCTGCCAATGCTATCTATATGCCATGTCCATAAAAAGTGTTAGTGTGCAAAAAGCGTTTACTTATTGAAGCATAAAGAATATTTAGCCAACAAGTTTTTGCATATTCTCCAGAATAAAACAAGTTTCTGAATTTAGCTCTTGACAATATATTTCCTAGTTTCTGATTTCGATCTCAGATTATTAATATTCTCTTCCTCTGTTGATTATTATTTTATTTATATTTTCACAGCATATTTAATATCGATCAGTTTTGTGTTATGTTAGGTCCGGCACGAATCCGGTTTGATAAGGATAACTTTCACTTGAGTTTTCTTGCGAAATTTGGGATGAGCACAGCAAGACAAACTATAGAGAGACTTGTTTTCCTCGTTGACCATGCTGAAGAGTTTTTATACTCATTAAAATTAATGGTATATATATATATATATATATTTATGTGCATAAATATTTATGTGCACCGGTAGTTGATTTGTTTTCAGGATTTGCATAGATTAAGGTTTCACTTTTGCCAACATGGCAATGGCCGAGTACCCACAGAGAGAGAGAGAGAGAGGGAGAGAGAGACACACACCCACACGAGTTGGCCAAAAAATCATTTTAACCTGCTCAAAAATCCGCAAAACGTGCAACACAATACAACAACAACAGGGAGTAAAAGTAGTGTGGCAAGTTGATTGTTGTACGTCGTCTGGGGTGTCTCTCCATCTACCTCTCCCTCTCTCTCTCTCTCTTTCGTTACCCCTGCCTCTCTCACTCTAAGTGTACTTGTGATAGCAGCCACAGCAGCAGCTGCCGCAGTAGTTTATTTGCAAACGCTCTCCACACATGACCCCAATAGGCGACCCCAACATAATATTACTTTTCCCAAGCGAAATTGGGGTCAGCCAAAGTAACCCAAGACGTCCTGCAATTATGGGCGACGGAAATGCAATGCAATGAATCAAGCAAACATCAAACAATGAATCACACATACACACATATTTATTAGTAGTTGGTATTATATTAGTGGTAGTCATAATATTATCATGATCATTATTATTATTTATGTAGAACGTTGCAGTTGTCATCTCTTATGTTAACTATTTTTGCTAATTTCACAAAGATTTCACTTTTGATTTATTTTGTATTTTCGTTTCCTGCATTAGCAGGTTTGTTTGCTTTTCGAAAAAGAAAGTGCAAATGAAGCGGCCATTCAAGCATCTTTCATCAACTCACTCACATTTTATGCACACGATTTCGACATGGGAACTTAACAGAATATTGTTATATAAAACTCCATTCGGTCGTTACCTTTGTTGTAACTTCTTCTTGAATTATAATTTATTTCACAAAATTGCGAACATCATTTCATAGCATTAGAACGAAAGCCTTCATTTGCAGCCGAACATGAAACGGCACTATTTAGAAGGAATTCCGTTGATTAATAATCCCAAGAGCTGTCGCTGTTTGGCAGTTTGGCAGAGACTTGATTTTTACAGTTCGTTTTGTGCAGACATATTTGTGGAGCGGCTGGGACTAGCGCGAAGTATTCGTATGAAATAGCTTGTGCCAAGCGCGCACGACAATTATAACACCTGAAATCACAGGTAGCTGGCGTGGAACTGACTTTGGCGACCATGGCAGCAACACGGCAACAAGTGGGCGCTCAGCTCGAATCGGTTAAGAAATCTGGTTTGCTTGTGGTAAACTGAAACTGGTTTTCTGGCTAGTAGTTGTTTAGCTAGTGATACAAGTAAAAGGATTATGTACAAATAAGTATGTACACACAGCTATGTGTACATGCGTGTGTGTTGGTGTTGGTGTGTGCCTAGAAATAGTTGATAAAAATAATAATAATAATAATTCTAAGGGCATTATATTTGGTAGATAATACATAGTGACTGGAGTCATTTGTTATTCTACAACACGGTATATTCCATACTTTTTACATTCCTGCACATACTACAAGAATTTCCGTCAGCCCTATTCAAATGGCGTGGAGTGTTGACATATTTGTATTTATTTGATCGCGATCTGCAGGTGCAGCATATGGCAAGCCAATGAAATGCGAACTCTAAACGGTTAACAGCCCGTTAACAGTCGCCTGTTAAGTTAACATTCAATAAGCAGCTCCAACTTGTTTCAGTTATGTTGTGTTAAAAACCTGTTTTCGGAACTCTTCTTCTTTGTTGTGGTTTTTACAGCTTCTCAATTGTTTTATTGGTTAGCGTGTTTTGTTGCTCCTATTGTTGTTGTTGTTGTTGTTGTTGTTGTTATTTTTGTTGCTGCTGCTGCTATTTCTTTTTCTTTTATTGCTTCGCAGTGCTGGCGAGCAAAGTTAAGCTAACCACTGGGGCTCCTACTTTTTGCCGCATTAAATGAATGAAGTTGCAGAAAGGCAGGTTACTTGCATTATGCGTTGCTTAGCGAGTTGCGAGTCCGTTTTCAGTCTTTTTTGTCTGTCTGTCTTTGGTTATTTTTTTTTTTTTCTTTTTGCTGCCAGTCTATTTAATACTTTGCCACATTTTTCTTAAAATGGCCAAGTATTTGGCTATTGCAGTTGTGCTGCAACATTTGCATAAATCACAGCCACATGATTGTCATTAAACACCTGTATATCTGTATGTATGTACACATAGGCATATCTATATATGCACATATAAGTACATGAATATTGCGAATGGTATCAAATATTTGCACGTCTAGTCAAGCTTGACATCTACATATATGTATGAAATGACAAAAAAAGGTTTAACAAAATAAATATGTGCAAAAATATATGTATATACATATATACATACATACGTACATATGAGCATTTCTAACTACTAAGAGAGTCTCTATCACATACCATATATAATCTATAAAATATAATTTAATAAATTCAGCTTTCATCTAAATTAGAAATAATAGTGCTTGCGATTACTCAACGCCAACTGCTGAAGCCATTTATGTACTTAGTTACCTTTTATACGCTCACCTGTCTTCTGCCGAAGATGAAGCCATGCTTATTTTTTAATGGCCTGACGAAGTTAAGGCCATAACCGGATCGGCAACGCCGATGAGCAGGTGTCGATGCTAATGCAACGCATTTTCTCTAAAATATGCCAAGCCATTAATGTGACGATTAAAACATTTGTCTGAATTACCTTATCGTCATATCGCTTGATTAGCCCGAATCCACCTATGCTAGGCTACTAGGCTATTCAAGCACTTCCCAGTGACACTTCAATTAACATTATGTTGTAGTCTTAATCGTTAAATGTATGTTAACATAATGTAAGTCGTTTAATTTCTCTTAACATCAAATTATCTAAACTGAGTTGTTGCTCAGACACTTATAACGGCTATTTGGGCCACTTAAGAACGACGGTTCGTAGCGCCTGGTCTAGTATTTGCATGTTGTTCTGCCTAAGTGAAGGGGCATTGGTAATCAGAGCTATTTAAATACGATTCTTAAATTCCATTTGCTTGTGTGTGGGAATGGTAACAAACACAATCCAGGCATATTTTTTTTCCTTATCATATGCAACAAGCAATTCGAAGCATTCGCAGACTTGTTTAGCACGCCTGCTGTTGCTGCTGCTGCAGTGCAGCTGAATAATCCTTTACGATTCGATTTGAAAAGCCTCGCTCGGTCGCTAGCTCGCTTGCTCATATAATGACCACAGAGCTGCAGTCTCAGCCTCAGCCATGGAGAGCAATCAGTGGGCAAAGATCAATTACATACAATGGGTCTGCATTGACGGTGACGTATGTTGCGCAAAGGCTATTAACTTTGCTTAATTGAATTAGATTTCGTGTAGGGATAAATGAAAGACACCCTACCATACCATAGAATGTTGCATGGCAGTCAATGCCTTGACTTTCCATTACTCAAATGGGGAGAACTTCTTCCGACATATTTCCACTACACGAGCATATGTGCATGTGCACATGAGCATAGTGTATACCGCCGTCGAGCAGCCTCCAGAGTAGTCGATGGGCATTCTTGGCTGCTATTTAAGTTGGTTAGCTCAACACCCCGGATTGCTGTGCGCTGTGCGCCGTTGCAGGAGCGTATTACTTGTAGGAGTTTGCATGTTCTAAAACAATTTTAATTGCCTTTGCGTGTTTAGTGATGTTTTGATACGTTTACTGCCATTATGCGTATTTAGAACAGACTACAGAAACCGAACTGAAGCGCTCTCGTTTCGTTTTATTAAATGGATACTCTGGATTGCTCTAAATTTTTGCCCCTTTGATTATATCATAATTTAAGTAATTAGCCAAGACTTATTTCAAGATGAAATCATCTCTACTCAATATATAATTAAAATACTTCAATGAGTTACAATTAACAGCTTTTGGACTAAAGAGTACCGTAATTGGAAGTGACACAATCTCATACCTTTCACCAGAATTCATATCCCAAAATGGACTCTGGTGTGCAATTTTATTTTGATGATCTACAGTGTTTTAACATAATGTAATATGTCTTCAATTGTAAATCAGGAAATATTATGTCTACATTAAAATATTATTATTTTTCTTTTCGGTTAAGCTTATAAACTTTCTTCTTAATAAGAAAATTTAAACTATAAAGTATGTTCAAATTCATACATATGATCTCAGTGCCATTTATAAAGTTCAATTTATATACGTTATTTACTAACGTCGCATGGTCTACGTTGCTTACGTTGAAGTTGGTATTTTTTATCTCGACGTGAGTGATCGAATTCTGAAGTTATCGACTTACCACCACAAACAAATAACAGCTGTTTGCTGGAAATAAATGTGCGTAACTGGTAAATAGAAGTTTAAAAAATAATTAAGCCAAATTTTAATGTTCTTTATATAGATTCCTAACTTTGAGCTTCTCCGGGACGGACGCCTTGAATTTTTAATTCTTAAAGTCTCTTAATGAGTATTCATCATACAACGACAGAGAAAAATACCGAATGCATTTAATTTCGTTTCGAAATGTTTTTATTATAAATTTCAGTGCTTTTCG
The DNA here is from genome assembly GCA_037075325.1 of Drosophila mayaguana. Lineage (NCBI taxonomy): Eukaryota > Metazoa > Arthropoda > Insecta > Diptera > Drosophilidae > Drosophila > Drosophila mayaguana. The sequence goes on along the minus strand of JBAMCG010000037.1, from coordinate 8,716,410 downwards.
CTTGCAACTACTACAGGAACAGAGAAAAACATTTTTTAAAAATCCAAAGTGCTTATAAAATTAAAATAGGAGCTTGACTCATCTTTAACGAAGTTTGAATGCTTGTGTAAGGGTAATTTGTGAGAGTGTACGTTTGGGTGCCAAGTCTGGGAAGGAAATTTGTGGCGGATCTACTTCTTTAAAGCCTGAACAAAGTTGCCCATGTCGTATTCTTCCTCATACTGGTGCTCGGACCACAGCTCCGGGAGGTTCTCAATGATGGTATTCATAGACATGCCACCACTGCCTCCAGCGGCTGTTGCAGCTGTTCCGCTGTTACTGGCCTTGTTATTACCGTCATTGAACAGATCAAAGATCTGTGAGGTGCCCATGGTCTGGAGCGAAGCATTGTCGGCACTCACGACAGTATTAGCGGTTAGGATCTTAAACTTTTGCAGGCTCATGATTTTCTCTTCGAGCGAGTTGCGTGTAATTAGCCGATACACGTTGACCACTTTCTTTTGCCCAATGCGATGCGCACGATCCATAGCCTGAAGATCCTTCATGGGATTCCAGTCATGCTCCACAAAGATGACAGTATCTGCGCCAGTCAGATTCAGACCCAAGCCACCAACCTGAATGCGGAAAGCAAAATTACAAATTGCTGGCAAAGAAGATGTTGCGACTTACCAAAGTGGTCAGCAGCAGCACATCTATGCTGGGATCACTGTTAAAGTTGTTCACAATGTCCTGGCGCAAGGACGCTGGCACGCTACCGTCCAGTCGCAGATATGTAACGCTGGGTAAATGCTTGCGCAACAAATCGTGCTCCACAATATCCAGCATGGCCTTCAGCTGGCAGAAGATGAGTGCCCGATGCTGACTGACTGACTCCGTTTGGACACCTATGCCGCAGTCCAAAAGTAATTGCCTGTCAAGATAAGGAATAAGGGATTAGCATGGATCAATTACGTAGACCTAGATAAGTATTTACTTCAAAGCTGGCAGCTTAGCCGAGTGCTCGATGTCATCCAGAGTGCTATTGTTGAGTGCCAGCTGGGCGGCGACATTGTTGAGCTCATCGCCGGATTGGCGCAACACTAGCTTGGGGTGATTGCAAACGTTTTGCAAATAGCGTAGGGCCTGGAATATGTGTGTTTTGCTACCGAGATTCTCCGTATCGTCCAACTTATCCAAACAGTCTTTCAAATGTTTATTGCTAAAGTCTTCGTAAAGGCGCAGCTGCAAGGGACTCAGTTCGCACAGCAGATCCTGGGTGATTTTAGGGGGCAGGTCCTTCAGCACATCTTCTTTGACGCGGCGCAGTAGGAATGGCAACACCTGGCGGTGCAGCGCCTCCATGGCCAGCACGCCGGCTTCCTGCTCCTTGGCCGAACTTTTGCCATCGCGTGAGGCCAATATGGGTCGAGAGTAGCGCTGGATAAACTGCTTCTCCGTACCAAGAAAGCCAGGCATCAGGAAATCAAACAACGACCACAACTCCAGCACATTGTTCTGTATGGGCGTGCCAGACAGGATTAACCTATGGTTCGCCTTTATCTGTTTTATGGCTTTGGAGCTCTTCGTCTTTCCGTTTTTTATGATGTGCCCCTCGTCCAGCACACAGTAGTTGAAGTGGATGCCACTGAAGTAGTCAATGTCCTTCCGAATGGTGTCGTACGAAGCGACCACCAGATTGCAGCTAGTGCCAATTTGGCTTCGTAGCTTCTCGCGGCCAATGGGAAAGCCGAAGTAATGCAATGGCCGCAAAACAGGCGACTGGGCTAGAAACTTTTCCACCTCGTACACCCAGTGGCCGGTGAGTGTTGGTGGGCAGATGACTAGGCTGGGAAGTGACGCCAGCTTGGCCTCCTGGCGCTGCACATGGTCTCCGGCTAATATGCAGATGGTCTGGAGGGTCTTGCCCAGGCCCATATCGTCGCAGAGTATGCCGTGCAGATTGTACTTGTTGAGGAACCACAACCAGTTGACGCCTGCCTGCTGATAGCCGCGCAGCTCCACACTGAGCGCCACCGGCACACGATAGTCGGGTATAGTCTTTGGCGCGAACAGATAGTCGAGGAACTCACGATCTCGCGTCTTGCGCTCTAGCAAGGGCTCGCTTTTGATCTGTGTCGCCGACTTCGGGCTCTCCCTGCTGTCCAATGGCATCAGTTGGATTAGGGTGGCAAATGAATGAGTGGCGAGCAAGCGGACCGATTCATCCGAATCGCTCATGGCACCCAGCAGTGGCACCACTAGCAGAACAATATATGGCACTACACGGATTTGCAGTCGGTTGACTATCCGCTCAATGGCCTCCACAGCGCCCTGTCTCTCAATCGGCTGCTCTACTTTGAGCAGCAGCCCCAGCAGCTCCGTCACCACAAACTGCATGGTGCGGCATGGATCGATCTCAGCCAAGGTGGCGATACACCGAGCTGCCATGTGACGCAGTACCTTCAGCGGATGCCGCACAATGAAACCGAGATGTGGTAGAAGCGCAAACAGCTGCTCATGCAGCGCAACGTGCAAATGCGGCGCCGCCGTTTCGATAAGCTGTAGTGAGCTGATTAGATCGTTGCATGACGCCAGCTCCGGTAGCGTGCTGGCAAGCGTCTGTGCATCCGTGCTGGCCACGAACTGCCCAAGCTTGCCAAACATCAGCTGCTGAAATATGGGCACCTTATCCACAATGCGATCACCGAATGTACTGCAGAGCTTGGCTATGGCGCAGGCGGCTCCCAATCGCTGGATTCGACACTGTCGCGCCTCGGCCTCTTTGGCCTGTCGGGTACTGAAATCACAGCTAGCCGCAGCCGCCACTGCCGCAGCCAATACTTCACTGGCCGGCGGCCTGCCCGGTCCCCTCGGCGTCGTTGCCAGGGGCGTGGCACCAGTTCGTGTGCCCGCACTGCTGCTGCTGCTGTTGGATGCACTGGTCGCAGCTTGTTGCTGTTTAAGCGTAAGTATTCCGTAATAGTCACAACTGTCGTTCTCACTAACGCTGGTAATCGGCCGTGTCTCCAACAACGTGTGCAACGGCATACCCTAAATACAGGACATATCTTAGTAAGGGTATTTGACGATACCAAAGATCATTTCACTTACCAGCTTGGGGGTATGCTCCGTATCGCTGCGCAGCAGGGTACAGAGATTGTTTAAGATTTTGCTATTGGGACTAGGATTTCGATCACAAACTTGGTCCATGAGGTGCACCAGGAATTCGGCTGATAGTTCCTGCAAGGGTACGCACTGCTCTCGCTTGATCGACTCCATCAATGGCTTGACAACGGGATTCAGCTTGTCAGGAAGACAGTGCAGCGCACAGATGGCACTGGCCAATGCCGCCTGGGCGCTGACGTGATAGGCCCCCTGTTCACTGGTCGTTTGCTGATAAGAGGTCTGCAGGCTGCGCTTTCGATCCAGCAGCATGTCCAGCACCTTTGGTTTGAGCGTATAGCTGCGCAGATTGTCACTTAGCGTGTTGGCCACCGCTTCAATCTGATCGAGCGTGAGAATCTTGGCATTATTGAAGTCGTTGATTGGTATTTTGTTTTGCTTCAGTGTCGCTATGAAGTCCTGTGCCTCCTGTAGCAGTCGTGTTAGCGACATGGCCACCTCGTCATAGTAAAAATACTCTGACACACATTGATGCAGCTTTTCCTGCAGATTTGGTGGTCCAGGTCGAACGGGTTCATCCTCCAGCGCCCAGAAGGCAATTATCAAACCGCACACAATGCGCTGCACCGCCGAGTGGGCATTCAAGTGGCCCAACAGCACTTTGGTATAACATTCCGTGGGACTCTCCATCTGTGGCGTATACAGCACGCCCGGCGCCGGCTGCACTAGGTAGTGCGAGAGAGCACCTAGGGCTCGCGACGCTGTGATACGTGCGCGCATAAAGTTCGCTTCCCGAACCTCCAGTGGTGTAGCCTCACTGCCACCCAAGTACAACTTCTGCATGACGTTTGTATGAGCCAAGGCAACTCCGCCCAAATCGTCGCCCATTCGAGGGGTGCGACGGCGCGTGCTGGCCGCCGATACAGAAGCAGCATCGCCGACAGCTCTGATGATAACAGCCGAGTCGAAGGCCAGACGTGGCGGCTGCATGGCCAGGCATATCCAGGATGAGACGTGCGGGCAGGCTGCGTGCAGCAGAGCACCCAAGTCCGCATGCTTGATGAGATTGGACCAGACCTGATACGCCAAACTCTGTATGTCTTCCTGCGGCTCGACTAAAATACGCTGGTAAATGTGACGCAGGCCCTGCTGAAGCAGTTGCCAATTCCAGTCCACGACACCAAAGTTGAGCTTCAGCACCTTTTGCTGGCCATTGGTGCTGTCTCCTCCCTTATCTGGCTCCAGTTTGACGTCAGATGGTGTTTGTTTAGGCTCTGGCTCGCCGCCACTCGTTAGGGTGAGCAGCGTCTGCAGGGTCGACCGACGCACCGAACTAGTGCTGTGGGACAGGAAGGGAAATAGGCGTGGCACCAAGCTGCCTATGGGTTCCATTTTGATCCAGCTGGCTGCCCGTGGCAAACACAGTATGGCGGCCAGCAGGCCCATGAAGCTGTTGCAGGCCGAGGTCAGCTCATCTTGATCGAGCAGCAAGTCCCACAGCATTTTCACAATGGACGACACTTGTGTGGCATTCAGCAGCTTTGGCAGCCACACGGCTACTGGGATTAGCGTCGCTGCCGCTACCGCGCCCACGTCATCAACGGCATCCAGGAGACCCGATAGTATGTCCGATATTGATTTAGGCAGGTAAATGGGCAACAGTTCCTCGCGCACCACAAACACATACTTGAGGCCCAGCAGGCCGCCATGGCGCACCTCCCACTCGTTCTTGTGACGTATCAGTTGCAGCAGAATATCCACAATGCGGTGAACCTTGGGCTCATCGATTGCCTTGACAAGGGTGCCCAGCACTTGGGCGCATGTCTCACGCACCGGAGCCACCACCTGGTCAGACACAAAGTCTCCGAATCGATCAAGGCATAGCACACAGAGCAGTCGAATTGCAGCATCCTCCAGCCATCGGCCGTGCGCCTCGTACATTTGCTCCGGGCTCTGCTGCACGCACTTGCCTGCCCCCTTGCCGTGCAGATTGATGAGCTGGCGAAGAGCAGTGGCCGCCCCATGGCGAACCTCCCATTTGGCGTGAAAGAGATCAATAAAGAGTCGCGCACAGAAGTTCTCCAGGGGCCACGAGACAGCATCGACCCAATTGCCCGTCGCATCTGGCACAGCGGCTGCAAGCATACAAATATATATAATTAAGTTTTAATTAACGGAAGTGAATGAGAATGTGCGTGCGGCAATATGAGTGAGTCGAGTGGTGCATCCAGGCGAACCAAGTCTAATTTATTACAAATTTCATCGAATTATCTAATGAAATCAAAGGAAAATTGAGAATAACAAGAGCTAAATGTGAATTGCCTAGAGTTAATATGACATCATGCACATCAATGCGCATCTACATATATGCCAGATATTCCATATAATTGAGATCAAAGAATTCGTAAATTCGTATTGCGAAATCGATCGAGTATAACTACATACAATTGAGATTATGTAGACTGAACAAATTGATAGATATAAACGCGAAGCTTACAATTAGCAAAACTAAACAAACATTTTGGCTTAAACAAATGACAGCAATTAGTATTTAACAATAGACTGCAAATAGACTTCAAATCAAATACAAGTCATAATTGGAGTAAATAAATTGAAAGAGATTCGTGTCAATTCGTGTGAACTTGAAGGATATTTGTTACAAATCAAAGAAGCATCTTGGTTGATGCCCATTTAAAAAATGAAGGTCAGACCAGGTCGTTACGATATTTTCCAATTTTAATCGACACTTTTAGTGCACTTAAATCATTTAGCGAAAAAAAAAAACATTTCATCACAAGTTAATTACTTGGCATGGCTAAAAATACAACTTGACGTCACTTGAGCAAATATTGGGGTTTGGGATTGCTGCCCACGTACCATTTAAGCTGTAGAAAATCTCATGTCTGTCGTTTGCTTTTAGTTTTTTCTTCTCTGGCTCATCGCCTATGACTGTGGCACCGTTGCTGTTGCTGTTGTGGTTGTTGCTGCAGTTGCTGCCGCTGCTGCTGTTGCTGCCGGCGCCAATGCCAGCTGTTGAATTGCGGCGACTGCAAGTGGGCGTGACTACGGAGGCGGAATTGGCGGTGCTCTGACGCGCTTTGCGCTTGGCGCGATTCATCTCGCGGCAACTGAGCCGCTGGCCCGAAGCACTGACAGCACCTACTCCTCCTCCGTTGGCTTGCTTGATATTCAATATGTGCTCCACAGGCAGCTTCTCGGCATTCACATTGTAGCTGGTGCCGGAGCGCGCCAATGCCACATCCTCATCGGTGATCATGTCAGTCAGATTGACGCCCAGCTTGGCGGCAGTGGTGAGTCCCAGTTTCTCGTTGAGCAGCGCACGCTGGCGACTCAGTCGGCCGGCCTCGCTCTGATCTTCGGCGGCGCCACCGCTGGCAGGTTGCTCCTCCTGCACATCGAATTCATTCCCCTCAGAGCCGATCAGTCGGGCGCCTTTCTGTAAAATCTGCTGCAAATCGAACTCATCAAAGCTGAGCAATCGCTCGCTGCATGGCGTCATCGTAGTCGACGAAGAGGCATTTGATTGACAGCTGTCCTCTTCGGCGGCATCGCTGGTCGAGCGCTCCTTCTTCAATTTAATGGTGCCCAGCTGCAGCTCCGGCTGCCATGGCGGCACCTGCTTCAGTATCGCCTCCACCGACTGGGCGGCGGCAATGCGTGTCTCCCACGAGGCACTGTGTAGATATCCCACTAGCCGGTTGAGCAGCGTGTGCAACTCATGTGGATATAGCTTCTGCACCTCGCCAATTTCCTTGGCAGCCGCATGGCGCGTGGCTGCCGTGGAGCCCGACTCCAGTAATATGAAAAGGCGATCGAGTCTACAAGAGAGAGAGAGAGGGAGAGAGAAAGAATTAGCATGGGTATACCAGAAACTATTTTTATAAGATTTTATTATTTATCTCTTTTACTATTTTATTTGTATTAGTTTGTGTTTTTATTATTGTTTTCTTTATATTATTACTTACCGGGATGTCATTCTCCAGTTGAGATTTGTGATTAGTGTCGATTGTTTAAAAAATCAAACACCGAACTGCTCTAATTACTATATGTAACTAATCTGAAAAAAAAAATATAAAAGATCATTAGTTTCTTGGCATGAATAACCGTTGTATTAGCATTATTATCCATTTTTGATTTGAATACTAATTATTCATGCATAATTCATAAGTAATGGAAATTCTATTAACTAGACAAATCTTGATTAATATTTATACAGTTTGAACTATCAGAACTTATACCTAAATGCTTAATCTTAAGCCATCATCACTGGTATATAGAGCATACTTTATATTTCAGTTATTATTATATCTGTTATCAATCTCAGCCATCAACTGTGCATGTTTATGAGACTCTAGATAACGTGCAAATATATATATGTCATATATAGACTGAATAGATCTGCATATAATGTTGCATGTTACCAGAGTATTTACATAAATACGTTGCTACTCACGTATTTGGGCGTCATCAAGCCGTCAAATTATATACGATAACAGTTTCATTTCTATATTTATATATGTACAAAACACTTACATACTAAAGCTCATATTTATTTCATTTGGACAGTTTGGGGCCCACACAAAATAACAATCAGTCGTAAGTAGAATTAGCCCAGAGGCAGCAAGTGAATTTCCAACTGGGAAATTATTGGAGAACTGGGTCAGTTAGGAGCCCTGCCTATAATAAGACTTGGAATTCCGAGTTGGCAACAAAGAATAGAAAACATACGAAATCACGAACCTCGTATGATTTGCGTTTATCAAAAACAAATCTGTTTGTTTCTTTGAATTTACTTCTCTTTCTTTTTGTATAAGGAAGCTAAACGCTATTGTAACCTTGAATATTAATCAAGTATTTATATAACAATATGTTTGTACGTTTCACGAGTCTGTATGTGTGTGTGTATGAGTGATTGTTTCGTTGTTTGTTGTGTTTCTTATTTTTATAGCAAAGCGCGTTGAAATCGAATCACATTATTACGATTTTTTGGCTGCATACACAGTGAGTTTATTTATTACTTTTTTTGTACATTTTTTTTATTTAATTTTTAGTTTTTATTTTTAGGTCGCGCTTGCGAAACACGCAACGAGCAAATAAACAAACGAGCGCCAACTAGAAGTCGACTGGGGGAATGAACATATCTAGCGGAATAGCATATGATTTATATATATTTTGGGGGTGGACTGGATTTGATTGGAGTGTGGTGTGCTTACTAAGCTGAAATCGCTAATGACATAACGGGGCTGTTTACAGAGCATTATAGTAACAGATGTGCACAAATTGATATATCACAGCTATGCACTGTTTCGTTATGCAATTTAAATTTGTGAATCGTTCCGTCAAAACTTAACTCATATCGAATGTGAGAAATTAGTTGCTGTTGCGTTTAATACATTCCCTTTTCGAGATGAATCACTTTAACGTGTGTCATATATACACGTATACATTTTAAATAATTGAACTTCTGTTATAGGAAAACTAACGTACAAGTCTTTGAAATAGTAAAAGTTAACGAAAATATATTGATTTTATGTTCAATTTAAATTTAGGTATTTATTTCGCTTAAAGAATTATATATTATATACAAATTTATTTGAAATAATAATAATATTACTGTAATACATAAAAACATCAATAATATAGGGAAAAAAACTAACATTGCATGTGAATTACTCATTTAACTTGTGAAGGATGAGAGATATTCATTGAACGTCATCAATGGGACGTGCTTATTTAATCATTTTTTGAATTCAAAAAAAATACGTGAGAAAATCGTTGATTTCAAAAATAAATTGACGAAAACAAATTCGCCTTAGCATGATTTTATTCCTAACAAATACAGTCGTACTTTGATACGAATGCAAATTATTATCAACATTTTCATAATGCTTTCTCTGAACTTATCTATTTGACTTTTATGTAGACAAAAAAGATATGAAATTTTAACGGGAAATTCTTGATTATTGATTACATTATACATGTTATAAATTATATAAAATAATAATGATATAATATAAAACTTAAATAATAACATAATCGGAAAATAGTGCAATTGAAATAGCAAACTGTTTGACGATCAATAGAAAATTGATTTAGCTTTAACGAGCTAAGCATGGATACAATAAAATCGTCCGATTACATACATTGATAATAGCTGTCGTTTAAGCTTTAATGAATGCATTCGTATGCCCTGGATAGCTTGATCATGAATTGACAGCAATAAATAAACGATTATGTATTTGTTAATAAATACAAGTCAATGATCGCCGAGTATCCATAGTTCATTGCAATTCTAACCCACAGACAAATTCAATTGAACTTCAACTACAATTGACGTCGACAAGTAAGGCTTCTCCCCAAACAGGCCTTTAAATTGTACAAAATTATCTATCTATCATATATACATTTGTATATAGATAATCTCTTCTATATGGCTAACAAAAACCATTTTCAAATATTTATTCGGGTCTGAAATATTAATATTCGGTTAATAAAGTGATTATTGCGCATTCGTTTCCAATTTCGCCAATTTCAATGTTCTTACTTCCTGTAATGCACGATTAGTAATAGTATGTTTTTCTTTTTTTTTTTTTATAAATTCATAAATACCGAATTTTGTAGCTTGTTGATAAGCCTTAAAAAGTATAAATAATGAGCAAATAATGATTAGAAACACAGCAGAAAGAGAGTAAGTGAGCGACAGAATGAGAGAGTGAAAGAGGAGTGATTGAGAAAGAAAGAGAGAGAGAGAGAGAGAGAGAGAGTGAGAGGGCGACACCTAAAATAATATTGTTAATGCATATGTATCTATGTATGTATGTTTATTCATTCATAAATAAATTCATATTTATACAGCTGCGGTCATAAAAATAGTCGTACGGCTGAACACTTAATATTTTACAAAAAAAAAAAAAAAAGTCTAAATTAATAAATATATCTTAATATTCCTTTTAAATAGTTTTAAAAATATTTAGCTTTACACCCAGTTTTTTTTTATTATTTAATTGTATTGCTAGCAACTATTTTATGGACCGCAGGTGTACATAAGTTTGCTCTTTAAGCTCATTTATCATACATATCAATGAATTTGAAACACTTAAAATTATAGAGCTATCATTAAAGCCACGTAGGTTTTTAATAAGCGTGTGTTAATATGGCTCATATACACCTCATGAGTCAGCTAACTTAAATTTAGATGAGTTATAGATAACAAACGATAAAATATAACAGACGATAAAAATCAATTTCAATCAATTTCTATTACGAGCTTTCAAGCACTGAACCTGGCATTGTGGAATGTTATATCTTTTTTATTTATTTTAGTATGGACATATTTATCAAGAATAGGGTTCATTCGTTTCAAAAATTGTATTTATTTATAGAGACATAGAGATATACAAAGCATTCTTACTATAAACAGTTTGATCCGTATTTCAACAATAATTAGCATGATAGGCAACATGAAAAGTAAATAAATGATTATGTGAAATCTATATATCAGATATCTAGCAATATCAGCTTTGCTGAATGTGAAAGACAAACTAAACAAAATATAATAGTCTCGATACACTATGGCGATTCCTCGCTAATTTTTGATCGACGTAAATTGATTGTGAGATATTTCACGAATTGAAGAAATGAAATATTAAAACAAAAAACCTGAAAAAATATATCTTTAAAAACCCGAACCGTAAATAAATGTTTAAAAATACTTGTATTTATAGACTAAACAAGTTAGCGAAAAGTCGTGTTCTCGATTATATGTTTAGGAATTTTGCACAAATGGAGATACATGTGTGCTTGAATTTTAAACAGTTCAATATTAGCATTCGAGCCACATTTTGCAAATATTAAAACAGCTGTCGTCGGTAATTCATTGAGAATGTATCTGTATCCAGCATGGTTGATATATTTAAGAACGAACAAAGTCAATTTTTCATTTCTTGTCAATTGAATATATTCATTTCAACCGTTTCTAATAAACATCTAATTTCCTTATTGCTTAATTCTAAGGAAACATTTTTAAGATCATATTATTCTTCTGCAAATTTTCTAATTATCAATTCTACAGCATTGCTTAGGTATTTGAGTTAAATTTTCTAGTTTTTCAATTTAACCAATAACCTTATTCATACGTACAGATATATCGACAACTATATAATTGAAATAGTTTATGCATCCAAGTGTGAACTAAGCACTCAAAAGGCAACAAAAGCTGTGAGTTCATTTAAAATATTCATGTCAAGCAACAAGAAATAAAGTGGCTAAACATATTTGGACCCCATATACATACACATATATGTACATACATACATACGCATGTCTATATAACTAGTTCAAGTGCCCTACCCCACTAAGCCTCACAGAAATAAATTTATGCACACATGCATTATATACATATATTTGTACATAGGTATACGCGTTCGTATGTACAAAAAGAAAGAGAGCGAGAAAAAAACTGGGGAGCGGACTGCTTTAGGCGGCAATGTCGATTACGGTAGCAGACCATAAATAAATATAAATGCCGCTTGCTGCTGTTGCTGCTGGGTCGCCGTCAACGTGGACAACGCATGTTGACTGAGAGTAAGACGGCAGCCGCGACCGCGACTGCGACCGCGACCGCGACTGCGACTGCGACAAACGAAGGCACATCAAAGTTAGGCAAAAGCAATTGCTTGTAGTCAATTGGTGCGCATACGCCGCCCAAAATGTAAGTAAGTATATGAGTGTGTGTGTGTAAATGGTGGGAGGCAGCCGTGAGAAAGAGAGCCAGACACTAATAGCGAAAAGCCGAATAACAATTTAAAATGCCAAAACACAAAAGCCAAAATTAGTATTAGGAAATCGTTGCGGCTAAAAATACAATCGCGAGGACATTTCAAATGCTGCAAAGAATATATAATAAACCCAATAAACTCCATTTTAATACAGGTTAATAAAACAGGACCCTTAACTTTGCAATTTATTCAATATAACCTCACACACACATAGCAACAATAGAAAGAACCGATGTAGATGATTGTGGACGTTTGTAAGTATATGCAAAGACATCATATACACATGCTTGTGTGCATGAGCTCACATAAATTGTACTTATAAAATTTCATAAATGGAGCTTATCACAGCTCAACATGCCCTCGTTGCCCCCCTTCCGCGCGCTGACGAAGCAAGAAAACTCACAGACAGAGCACACACACACACACTGAGACGCACGCACACATTAAAATTGCAACGGAAGACGCGAAGCGTCAAGGAGAGCGTCGCAGTCGACGTAACGATAAGTATAAGAGGGCTGCGTCTCCACAGAGTGCTTAATACTAATATAATTATTTAATAGGTTTTTAATTTATATGTAACGCACACTATATTTATATATGTATAATACTATCGTGTCCATATTTATTAGCACATTACACGGGACTTACCTTTGGCAAATGTTACGATTCGGCTAGTGCTGTCGCGACGTGCTGAGCTAGCAACTCTGCAGCATACCTATGGCGGCGTCGGAGTCAGCGTTAGCGTCGACGTCGACGTCTGCTGCTACTGCTGTTGCTGGTGCGGCAGCAATGCGACTGCTTGCTGTCACTTCAGCTCATGCGCGTTGCATTTAGCTGATGCATTTTGTCCACTTTTCACCACCAGATAAAGATTTTGTAGAAAAAATCGCCTATTTAACTTTTTGTTTATTGCTTTAGATTGTAGAGTTCATTTTTGCGTGCGCAGTATGTATGTGTGTTGGGTTCTCCTTGTTCGCTGCTCTGCTGCTACGCGTTCACTTTTTTTCTTTTGCAAGCGTCACAAAACTGTTCTTATTCACTCGCACGAGTAGCCAATTCGTTTCATTGATTTTAAACGCACACATACAACATACAACCCCGGCGTAGGCGTGAAGACCGCAGCGGATTCGATTGTGTCGCAAACGTCGTTTGGCCGAAACAGTCAATGCTTTAATTTAACATTTGGTTTGACACAGCTACAAATGCACTCAATACGTTGGATATTCTCAAATTTTCGGATATTAATATTACCAGGGAAAGCCATGTTCGCGGTGTTCAAGTCACATTTATACTGTGCGGTGCTCGAATGGCGCATGAAATAAAATGCAAACAGGGTTGTCACTGATCATTTCATGGTCTCGATTAGCGCGTAATATTTAAACAAAATTATTCACAGAAATATCAAATTCATACCATGATTAATGCCAACTTATAATGTATTTAATAAAGTGGGTAACATTATGCCATTCATATTTTTTTACACCAGAACCAATGAACGTTTGTATTCGCGTTGAGTGGTAACACTGTTCAGACTTAGAGATGGAATTTTTCGCTGTGATTTGGTAAATATGAACTAGTTTCATGAGCTGTTAATATTAGAACTATAAAACATTTAGAACAACAATATATACTTTATTTAAACTTACATTTAACATACATTATCGAATCAAATAAAAAATAATAACATAAGAGCAAATAAAGTTTAATAGTCTGAGAAGTATTCTATTGTTTTTTGTACTCAGAGAACGAGTGTATGTTGTATCGTCCACCTTTTTATATCGATAGCCGTGCACGTCTATACTTAAGTGGTATCGATACTCCGCCATCCCAATTGTGTGCGTCTATTTCTGCTGCAGCATTTTCAATATTCGTTTTCGACTGGGAAACTGTGCACAATATCAAATAAAAGTATAAAAAAGTGTTGCACAATGAACACTCTCGGTCCTAAAAAGGACGGAAGTCCCAACGTTGAGTTTTTTCAATCACCTGAGACGCTGCAAGGTTTTGAGTCTATACGACTATGGCTACAAAAGAATTGTAAAAAGGTGAGTACAACGCCAGCGCCGCCACCGTGAGTGAAAACAAAAATGGCGCTTGAAGCAAATTAAAAACACGGTAACTTACATGTATCTGTATTGCAGTATTTGGCGCATAGCTCGGAGCCAATAACAAAGGAATCACTTGCACAGCTGCTAATACTATTCTTGCAATATGTAGAAGCAAAATTGGGGAAAAACTCTGCAGAACCGCCGGCGACGAGAATCCCGGTAAGTGTATTGGGGGAACAGGGTGTTTTGGGTGTGCAAAATGTTTTGTATGTACACGCGCGATAGAGATGCGCACTTGTAATATGTTTGAGAGGCACGAATTCTGATTTATTCATTCATTCATATATATTGTTTTTAAAGCCAAATAATAATACATATATAATAAATAATTTACTTCGATTTTGCTTTTGCTTTTATTAAAATTTTAACTATTTATCTTATAACAAATAAATAATTATATTTTTCAATAAATAATTAATTTTTTCAGATGCGCTGTTTTTTGGATTTCAAAAACGGTGGAGGTCTATGTATAATTTTCTCTACCATGTTTCGTTTTCGCGCCGAGCAACGTGGCAAGAAATTTGACTTTTCCATTGGCAAGAATCCTACCCGAAAGGATCCTAACATACAACTACTGATCGAGATTGAGCAAGCTTTGGTGGAGGCAGATCTCTATCGTATACCCTACATTTACATCAGACCAGAGATTGAGAAGAGTTTCGAGACACGACTACGTGAGATTCTTGACAATCGACGGGTGGAAATAGTCACTGACGAGGAGGATGCCACGCACATTGTTTATCCCGTGGTGGATCCACATCCCGATGAATATGCTCGACCTATATTCAAGCGTGGCAATCATGTAATGCTTCACTGGTACTACTTCCCAGAGTCTTATGACTCCTGGACACTGAATAGCTTCGATTTGCCTGATAATATACCCGAGAATCCGGAATCGCCTGCAGAACGTTGGCGGGTGTCTGCCTCGTGGATTTTGGATCTGGAGCAGTACAACGAGTGGATGGCAGAGGAAGACTACGAGGTTGATGAGTTGGGCAAGAAAAAGACGCACAAACAGCGTATGTCAATCGACGATATAATGTCCTTTGGCGATGATAAAAAGAAGCCGACCACGAGCAGTGGCACTGGGAAGCAGAAGCGACGTCGCTCTCCATCGCCCACTACCTCCACATCCACATCGAAGCCGGGCAAGCGAAAGCGCTCCCCAGCAGTCATACACAAGAAGTCACGCAACGATGAGGACGATGAAGATCTTACTAGGGATCTCGATGATCCACCAGCGGAGCCTAACATCCAGGAAGTACACAAGGCAACGCATTCAACGCTGCAATCGACTGCCAGTCCAGCACCCGGGGGCAAATCGCGTGGTGACAACGATATGATGCCTATTAAGGGTAAATTATTCATATTATAATTATTATTGGCAATTATTGTTATATATGTTAATTCAGGTGGCACCATGACTGATCTGGACGATGAAATGACTGGGGGCAGTGCTGCCCAAGCGATGTCCGCTGGCGATGGCGACAATTCACAGACGGGCAAGACTAGCGACAACAGCAATACCCAAGAGTTCTCATCGTCTGCCAAGGAAGACATGGAAGATAATGTGACCGAGCAGACGCATCACATCATTGTGCCCTCCTATTCTGCCTGGTTTGACTACAACTCGATTCATGTGATTGAGAAACGCGCCATGCCCGAGTTTTTCAACAGCAAGAACAAATCGAAGACGCCGGAGATTTACATGGCTTACCGCAATTTCATGATTGACACCTATAGGTGAGTTGCACTCCACAAATTGCAACTACAAAAGATCCATTTCCGAAATTCTTGAATGTATGAACCCATTGTTTGTTTTTTCTTTGCAGGCTAAATCCCACTGAATACTTGACAAGTACAGCTTGTCGCCGTAACTTGGCGGGCGATGTGTGCGCCATAATGCGCGTGCATGCATTTTTGGAGCAGTGGGGACTAATCAATTACCAGATTGATGCCGATCTGCGCCCAACGCCTATGGGCCCGCCGCCCACTTCGCATTTCCACATACTATCGGATACACCATCAGGCTTGCAGGCGATTAATCCGCAGAAGACACAACAGCCATCGGCAGCTAAGACATTACTTGATCTTGATAAGAAGCCACTGGGCAAGGAAGCTGGCGTGGATTGCGATAAAGGCAGCGGCGGTGCATTGGGCATTAAGACGGAGACCCTGGAAAACGGTGCAGCCAGTGGGTTGGCCTCTGGGGTCAGTCAGTTTGGTCTGAAGCTGGATCAGTATGCCAAAAAGCCGGCGGCAATGAAAAACCGTACGGCGGCGAGCATGTCACGGGAGTGGACCGATCAGGAGACGCTGCTCCTGCTCGAGGGTCTCGAGATGCACAAGGACGACTGGAACAAGGTATGCGAGCATGTGGGTACTCGCACCCAGGACGAATGCATTTTGCATTTCTTGCGTTTGCCTATCGAGGATCCATACCTTGAAGACGATGGCGGCTTTTTGGGACCGCTCGGCTGCCAGCCAATTCCATTTAGCAAGTCTGGCAATCCAATTATGTCGACAGTGGCATTCTTGGCATCCGTGGTGGACCCACGTGTTGCGGCTGCCGCTGCAAAGGCTGCTATGGAGGAATTCGCCGCCATCAAGGTAAGTTATACAGCACACGGAGTCAACGATTTCCATTGTTAATGGATCTTTTGCTTACGGCAGGACGAGGTGCCAGCTACCATAATGGACAACCATATGAAAAACGTGGAGAAGGCTTCGTCTGGGGGCAAATTCAATCCCAACTTTGGGCTGGCGAATAGCGGCATTGCTGGCACAGGCAACGACAAGGACGATGATGAATCAAAGGAGGGCAACAACAGCAGCTCCACAGCAGCCGGCAATGATGAAGATGCAAAAGATGTTAACAAAAAAGACGGTAAGCAACTAGCCTTAGTTTAAGGATTAATTGTTCATAACTTTTTAAGTGATGGGGAATGAGTTCCACATTTATAATTTAATTTAGAGTTTCGAATTAGAACCTGGTTAGATATATATAATACTACTCCTAATACTATAATATTATTTAAAATTTTAATCAGCAAATGCTGACAAAATATTTTGAGTCTTTTTAAAACCTTTTAATATGAATAATTAATATTTCTTATATTTATACATTTTGTTAATATTGAAATCATTTATTTACACAATTTTCCAATTTTGTTTACACAATCGACAGACGATGCAAAGTCCAAAGACAAAACGAAATCGGATAAGCTCAGCGCCGCCACAGACTCGAGTTCCACATCAGCAACATCATCAACGACAACAACACCAACTACAACAACAGCAGGAGCTGCAGCAGCAACTGCCGCCATAAATAGCACAGACAAAAAGTCGAAAGATTCGTCGCCGTCATCGGCTGCAGTCGACAAAGCCAATAAAACCGACAAGACGAGCAAAACGGGTTCTAATTCCTCACCTACAGAGGCTGGAGCGAGCAACGATATTGAGATCAAGACGGAAGAGAACAGTGGAGACGGCGATACGAAGGATGGCAGCAACGATGCCAGTAGTGGTGGTGCTCCAGCGAAGGATGGAGCTTTCAGCGAGAACAATATGCAAACGGCAGCTGCGGCTGCATTGGCATCGGCAGCTGTCAAAGCGAAGCATTTGGCAGCGCTGGAAGAGCGCAAAATCAAGTCGCTGGTTGCGTTGTTGGTGGAGACACAAATGAAGAAACTGGAAATCAAGTTGAGGCATTTCGAGGAGCTGGAGGCCACCATGGAGCGGGAGCGTGAGGGCCTTGAATATCAGCGACAGCAGCTGATTACGGAGCGTCAACAATTTCACCTTGAACAGCTGAAGGCGGCTGAGTTTCGAGCGCGTCAGCAGGCGCATCACCGCCTGCAGCAAGAGCTGCAACAACAGGGACAGGTGGGTGCCGCTGTAGGTGCCATGGGGATGCCACCACAGCAGCAGCAGCAGCAGCAGCAACAACAGCAACAGACGCTACCGCCGCCTCCGCATCAACAGCATGCCCAACAACAGCAGCCACAGCAGCAGCATCCACTTCAGCCGCCGCCGCCGCAGCAGCTGGGAGCGCCTGCTGTGCAGCATCAACCGTTGCCGACACACGTGGCTGCAGCCGCACCACCAAACGGTACACCCTTCACAGCACCGCCAGCTGTCGCTCCGGCGGCCACAGCGCCGCCAACACCACCAGGCGAGCTTCCTGCACCAGTGGCCCAACCTCAAGCGCCCACGCCAATGGGTAAGTGAGAGATAAGACGCATCAAAGCTAAGACGCATTAAAGTAAACATCCCATCTGTCTTCCCTTTAGATACTACGCCGCCAGCTAATGCACCACCTGTTGCCGAAGCCGCCAGCGTGGCAGCAGTTGCGCCCAGCTCAGCGCCTGCTCCGAGCATTCCTGCGGCAAACGTCGCTGCTGCTAATCCTCCTCCTCCTTCATCTTAAAGCTATTTGTAGGCATGAGAAAAACTTTAGCTATAAGTTGCACGCTCTCAGTATGTATTGTATACTCTTCTCCCCTCTCCACCTCCTGTCCCATAACCCAATTGTCATTTACTCCCGCTTGCAGGTCCTTTATTAGATTATTTTCACAATTTTTGTAGAGCCGTGGTGGCGCCTAGTCAGTTGACTAGGCACCTTTTCAATATTTACACAATTTTGAACCGAGTTTCAAATCCAAAACCGCATTAAAATAAAGTCTATTCATATGTACGGAATTGTTCAATATTTTATTTAAATGTATTTCTAACACTAATAATAAAATTTTT
This sequence comes from Drosophila mayaguana, assembly GCA_037075325.1. Lineage (NCBI taxonomy): Eukaryota > Metazoa > Arthropoda > Insecta > Diptera > Drosophilidae > Drosophila > Drosophila mayaguana. Next base: position 8,697,650 of record JBAMCG010000037.1, on the reverse strand, counting down.
CCAAGTATCTTTGGGAAGGGGGATACGATTTATATAATATGTATGTGCAATATCAAATATATATTAATTGTAAAAATCCGTTTACAATGCAGATTACACAACCGTAGTGTATACTAATTTGCTGGGGAAGATTAAATGGGAGATGCTCCTTGACAGACGTAATCCAAGTGTCGATTATTAATTGTGGGTTTAATATTCATAATTAACGATTTTTTCGTACTAATATTGCAAAAGCAGATATAATAGAGTATTCTAATAGCTAATGCAACTCAGATCCATTCATAAAAAAACTCATTTAAATCTTAGTGCAAACACTAAGGGGTAATCGAAGTTGCGCGTAACAAGAAATAGGATTCTAGTCCTGATCGATGCCCGGATCCGGTTCTCAGAGAAAGGTTGTGCGTCGTTTGAGTATGTTCGGTCGTTTACTGGATACGGAGTGACCCAGCTCATCGTTGGAGTGGGCGCGTTTCAGATTCTTCGGGGTGGCCTCGCGCTCACTTATGATCTTGGCCTTGCAGTCATTGGCCATGCAGATGGGGGGCATTGCCTCCGGCGAGACAATGACGTTGCTCTTGAGGCGGCGGTTGTTGCTGCTATCGCTGAGCTCCTGCAGGGGCCGACTGGCCGCAGCGGTTTCCTTATCTGCATCAGATTGCCCGCATTGGAGAGCAACAGCGTAGTCGGCTATGAGTGGAATGTAGACTCGATTGTAGAAGCTTATGATATCCGTGGTGGGCTGTCCATCGGCACAGTATACGGCCCGATAGATGGCACTGTCGACATGGGGCTGGCGACGGTACTGTTGTATAATGTCGCTGAAGGTGATGCGCAGGTGCGATTTGCGTCCCCACAGATAAATGGCGCATATCAGTAGCTGGTCGAGATGGCGCTGCTGCAGCAGCTCTTCGCCATGCACAATAATAGAGTGCTCCACAATGTGCCAAATCTGCGTGTAGCTTGACACCAAGGATAGACACTTGCAAAGGTACGTCAACCGCTGGTTGGCCAAGTGGTAGAATTTCCGCAGGCAAATTGTAACTGAGCCTGAGGCAAATCTAACATTCTCTTGGCCCAAGCTCGACTGCACATCCTGATATCTGGGCAGACCTTTACTGTCCACATAGCGCCACAGCTGCGAGCTCTTCTGCCAGATCAGTTTGGTCAGGCATTGGGTTTCGATCTCGTGCAAGTGCTTGATCAGATCACGCGTCAGCAAACCACCCTCATGCCGCACAACCAGCTCGATTATCTTTTGGAACTCGTAAGCATCGATAGCAAAGCATTTCAACACCCAGGGAAACTTCGTCTGCGTCTCGTCCGTTCCGAAGATGTGCAGCACCAGCTCCAGGCAGCAGGCAATCAGTGTTGCATTGAAGGTGCGCTGCAACTGCTTCAGCATTTGTGCGATTTTGATTGAAGGCCTGCGCCGCAGCTCGGCGCCAATGATCTTGTCAAGCAGGACATAATACAAACCTCGGACCAGGTTAAGCCGGCATTCAGTTGTGTCTTGGTTCAAAGGCGATTTGCGCTCAAGCCTATGGCACATCTCACACAGCGAGTTCTCCAAGCGATTGGCATCCTCCTTGCCCAGAGTGCCGCCTATGTAGACAGGCAGGGATTGAGGCAGCCCATCTGTTAACAGCTTCGTGAGATTATCGCGCTGCGTGGCGTTTGTTAGCAGAGAGATTATCTTGCGATCAGCTTCATTTTCGCTAATCCGCTTTTCCGTTTCTCTCAGCGCAAGTTTCTCAGTGAAGGAATATGTTGTGGGTTTTAGTAGAATCCGTTCGTCAATTTCACTGATGTCTGATACGTGTACGGCGTAACTCCGATTTAGAGACGTCAAGTTTACTTCCAAGATGCCGTCCTTAACCAATTCGCGCATAGCCCGATCGTTGCCCAGCAGACGTTGATCCATAAACAAGCCCATCACAGCCTTATGGAAGAAGGCATTCTTCATGATTCGAGCTCCTTTTACCGGTAGCTCCGGTATGAGGCCGCATATGGCATCCAAGGCACTGTATTTGAGTAGCATATCGGTGTCGAAGTCATTGTTGCTCCACCTTGAGGGTACGCCCACAAACGACGTGTTAATTACCTCCGATTTGTGCACTTCAAGCGCGTTAACATAGACCAATTCCAAGGCACAAACGAGCACCTGACAGCCATTGACAATGTTGGTGGTTGCAAACGACGGCAGCTCGTTGCGCACCACCAGAAACAGCAGCCAACCAAATTCATATAGCATTTGATAGTGCGCTCGACTCTCTGCAGTCGATGGCTGTACATAGAGTTGGTTGAAAATGCGTTTGTAATGCTGTTGGAGGAGCAGTGTTATACCGAGCCGTCTCTCCAGATCATTGATTTCCTGCTGGAACACTTCAGAGCTCTGCGCTATCCAATTCCAATGTTCCATTCTCTTTAGAAACTTGTTAATATTGATGCTGAAGCTGCGCAGCAATTGGGTCAGCGAAATGTTCCAGCTATTGGAACGCGCCTTCTTTTCCCATGGCTCGAGATCGTTATCGCTCCTGCTGGTGGTGTCCTCTTCCTGGCGCATATCTTTCATTTTGGTCTGCTGCAGCTCACTGTATATAGCGCAGCATAGCCAGTCGTCGGCCTCACTGGACAACACGCCATCTGTGTTTAGTTTATGAAATGTTTTTGTCGCTTTTTGCCAAATACTTTGATCAATTTTCAGCATTTCACAGATCTCAATGAAACGCTTAAGGATCATCCCTTTGTCTTCGTTTTTCATCTTTTAAATGCTTCAACAAAAAATAAATAAAATAAAGTTGCACGTAGTCTTTAGACTGCATTTAATTACCTTTTTATATTTTAAATAGTTAAATAAAAGGTAATTTTACGTATCTTTCGGCGCGAACATTAAAATGCGACGCAGCGCTATAAAAACGGGCAGGTCACACTGTTTATTATGTTGTCCTATGTTCACAACCCAAACTGGTAAAATAATATTTGTATTTTACCTCATGCAACAAAAATGTCTATAATTTATAGAAACAAATATAAAGCTTTGAATACTCGATTATATTATGATGTTTTTATAATTTAAGCTTGACACTGAGTGTGTGACCAAATAGGTAAAATGATCGCTTGTACTCGACTATAATATACTATTGTTTAAATAACAGGTATATGTTTGAAGCCAAGCCCCAGCTGTTAGATTCAGATTTGGGGCTAATTATAAATTATTCAGAAATATTTTAATCATTCATTATTAAAATGTGCACATAAAGCTGAAACATATTGCTTTACAAGCAAATAATATATACAAATCAGTTTTCTCATTAACAGTTACGCAAAATGTTAATTTAACAGTAAACAATGCATGCTGCATAACAGCTCTGTATTTGTTAAGTACATGTTTGCAAGTGGTTAAAATGTTACAATCAAACCGTGTATTGTTAAAAGAGCAGGCTCATTTATATGCCATCGAAAAAAAGCTGGTCAGGGTTCTACCCGCTATTCAGGAAGCTTTGAATTCGCTTAAGGTAAGCTGCTATAAATGGGAGATTACAGTACTAGCTTAAATTCTGTTCAATGTTTAGGTTGAGGAGCTGCATTTAAAATCCAATTCAGTGCATCAAGTGATGTCCATGGAACCATCAATTGTAGGCATGAGTAGAGAAATCTCTAACCAAAACATGACTACACCAAACGAGCAAATAAACCGTCAAGAAATCAACTTGCAATTGTTCGAAAACGATTTGCAACAGTTTGATATTGAAATCGAATCAGACTGATCGAAATTACAGCTGTTCACTCTCATTTATTGGTACAAATTTAGCTAATTGAAAACATTTGCCAAACTCATTGCGTACTAAACTAAAACTATTTTAAAATAAAGTTATAAAATGTTTGCATATTTGTGAATTCCCGGTAAAAGCACTCAAAGAAAGTAAACTAAACTACTAAAGCTATGTATGCATTACACGTATTACAGTTACACTTATTGTAGTACAGTTATTGTGGTAGTTATATGATTGATATTTAAAAAACGTTTACACATCCTATGCATCCTCATCGGACGATTCATCTGAGCTATTGCGGCGTTTCTTCTTCTTAGGAGCTGAGTTTTCCTGATCATCACTGCTGCTAGAGCTCGAGTCGTCATTGTCGCTGTCACTTGAGGAATCTGATTCGCCATCTGAGGAGCTACCATCATCGTCTTCGTCGGAGCTGGAACTATCGGAATCGCTGCTGCTGCTACTATCCGAATTTGATGAGTCGGAACTGCTATTTGAGCTATTGGATGAACTCGATGATGAAGAGCTATTGCTCCGTTTTCTTTTACGCTTTGTTCGTTTTTCCCGATCCTGGCGCACTTCAACGCCGGCATCTGAAGAACGGGCATCATTGGTCGACGTTGATTCCACGTTGGTTGCAGCCTTTTCTGCCAAATGTTTGCTAAGCTGCTTGGTACGCGAGCTCCGATGCACGTATTTTCTTTTTTCCTTACATTCATAGCTCCAGTGCCCAAAATTCAGACATTTCTGACAGCGTATGCCATTTGGAAATGCAGCGGCCAACTTCGCAGATCTTCAAAGTGAAAAGTTAGTTGGGATATTTAACCTCTTATAGCTTATACTTACCGTTGCTTTTGAGCCAGCTTGCGGGCTGCCAATCCCACTAGAGTCATCCTTATATAATATTCTCTAAGATCGTGTCTGGAGCCAATTTTGATAGCGACTTGTTGGAAGTTTATGAAAAAATGTATATTAGGGTAGATGTCAGAACGATTTGGTCCTATTTTGTTTTGTTGTCGATACGATATGTGTGACCGTAGCTTCGAAACCATAACGTATCGATTATGCCAGAATTGTGCTGGAAGTGATTAATAGTATTCGATTACAAAGTCCATAACATCAAAACATTAGTTTGTTGCAATTCGTTAAACAATTTGTTCTTGATTGATTAGCGGAGAAATATGTCTTGTCGCTACATACCGCTGTATTACTTTCAAAAATAACAACGCATGTCCATTGAGGGACAAGCCGGCACCATTTTGATCAAGAAGTGGCAGAGGCTAATATTACCCAAAACAATAACAAAGCATTTGCTGACTAAGAAGCGAAAGCTGAACCTCGATATTTGATTGCGAAAAGATCAGGTAAAGGTTATTTGACCCGTCGGATGATTGCTCAATAAACACACATTGTGTATCCCCCACTTACGCAGAAACACGATTAAATAATGACTGAAACTGATGCGACGGGGACGGGTGTGATGGCAGCACCAGCTGGCGCTCGATTTATGCCGCCTGAGGAGTTAGCTATGCAATCGCTTACCAAACAGTTATACAAATCTCGACTCTTCCGAGGCGTTTACCTTGAGCGTTGCTTTGTCGAGCAGCTTGGTGGCTATCGCGACGTTATAGTCCTACAGCGCAGCGAACGTGATCTGGAAAAGCAGCTGTTGTCAAGCGCAGAGAAACTGCAATTGTTCTACCAGCGTTTCGTACCCAATATGTGGGTGGGTATTACCAGAGGGAGCGTGGGCAGCTACAAGCACATTCCACATCCTGCCCAGCTGGACACATGCATTTGGACGGAGCTTAGTGATTTGGCTTTTGGTGAATACTGGTTCAGCATTAAGACACTACGGTTTCGAAATCAAGAAGTTCAGATCAAATTGAAAATGATTCGCCCTGTTGAAGACGAGCCTCTGTCAACACCACGACCCTCACTAAAGAAAAGTAGCCCTAGCAGAGCCTTAACTTCTGGGGAGAGCACTAAGCCGGGTGTTGATGACGAAGTAAAACCACCGCAAATCGGCTTGGCTGACTTTCTGGAGGTTCTGCAACAATGGCGTCAGTCAATTGTAACGACAACGTACGAATTTATGGCGAACGATGTGAATAAGCGCAATATAATAGGAACAATACGATTTCTGTGTCTACTCGTATTTTCCATATTGAGCGGCGCTGCTCTCGCCCTTCGGTTTATGGGCATCTTTGCGGTGCGCTTTCTGTTCGAACTCAGTCGCTTCACACACACCGCCACCCCAATCATATTCAAACTAATCGAGTTTGTCAACAGAATAGTCGGTGCAATCTTCGTCCTCATAGCGATGATATGGAAGGATTTGTTTGTGAATCGAGGCGGCTCTGCAACCACACAACAAGCACTTGAGGCAAACAATCAATTCAAGAGTATTACCTATGAGAAGTCCGAACAGAAGCATCGCAGCCCGCGCTATGGGTCATCTCATTATCGGTAATGCCGTTTGAATCAACTTATCTCTCTATATCTTGGCTGTACCAATTTGCAGGTTGCATCTGCATTTAGTCACAGGGCTACGGGCTTTTGGGGTACTGTTTTCCCTCTCAATTGTGTTACTAGCAGTAAAATTGTAAACAGCACTCAGTCCCTCGGATTTCGTTGATGTTTGCTCAGCAAACATTCAAAATTGAGATTTTGACATTTTACACTCATAATTGTTGTTCAACTATTTAAAAACAATCTGGTGTTTTTTTTATTATTGTATATTAACTCGTGTATTGCTTTAAAATTTGTATAGTCTGCGGACAGGAATGTTCGATAAAATTGATTAAATTATTAAATTTTTTGTGAATAAAATGTGTAAAATATTTTCGAATATTTTTATTTTAATGAAAGAGGTGTATTTATATGGGCGAGCAAATAAAATGTACTATCATCAAGACAGATGAATGGATAAGTATGGTTAGATTAGGGTCGAGACCAAGAATATATACATGTTTGTATAAAGCATATAGAATTTTCATTTGCAATTGATTTTTTATTTGAATGCAAATTTATTCCTACTTAATTATTCTTTCGTTGTTTACGAATATACAACGCTGTTTTTAAGCGCAGAGTATACCCTGTAAAATGGTAGTAAGTGGTGTTTAGAGTATGAGTGACTTTAAAAAGCAGTTGCCATCGGTAGCATAAGATATATAATTATATATTCACTTTTCCATACTACTTTCTAATTTTTATGGAATTTTCTCAGTTTTCATTTTTGTTAAAATGTCTTTACCTTTCCAATGTCTATCTATAACATACAGTCCACACAATTTACTTTAATTATTATGTGACTAATAGACTGAAAAGTGAATGTATATAAATAAAGTGGTTGTTTCTCAACTTGAATTTTTACTCACTCACAATTAAATAGAGTCATTTAAAAACGCTGCAAACGTGAGCAAAAGATTGCATAATTTGCACTCAATTTAATAGGTGAATGTCTTAAGTGCATTTACGATTTAAAATTATTTGATCGATCAATGATCATAGTTTTGCAACTGAAGAACTAAGGAAGCTTTAGAAACTTGTATCTCTTAATATGAATAATATATTGTAAATTCATTAACAGAGGATATGACAAAAAAATATTCTGGTTCTGATGGTTATTGTAAACTAGCTCTTGAAATGAATAATATATAGTCATTCTAAGCAACAGAAGACATATCAATACAAAAATACTTGCTTAGAAGCCAAAGCCATAGAGGATTATATATTAAATATAAATAGAATATATTAAATATTTTGTATACATACCAACTGATGAGCATTGTACAGAACCCATTTCGTAAACATGAATACAAATCTAATTTGAGCTCCAATATTATACAAGGGCTTAACTGAGGAACTTTTGGTCAACATATGCATGAAGTCTAATTCTATTCCAACTGTAGTTTTTAGATAAAACTTGTTGACTATTCAAAAATAACGAATTGTTTGTTTTGTTAGTTTTAATAGTTATACACTTTCATTTTATTACTTTACTTGATGTTATTCTCATTAAATTGTTGTCATATATTTGGGTATATATATATATATATATATATATATATATATATATATATATATATATATATATATATACTATATATGTCGACTAGTATAATTTGTCATTTTGTTTGAATCTTATAGAGATGATGTTCCTTCTCTCAGTGTATTTAGTTTATGTGTTGCCAAGTTTTCAATCTATTTGCATTCGGTTTTTGGTTTCCTCCTTTACTGGTACTTCTTTAGTATGCGCTCTAAATATGACTTGACATTCAATGTTTGTGTTTTCTTGTTCTACTTCATTATGTTGATAAATCGCAGTATTTCACTTTCCATATTAAACTTTAGTCAACGCCATCTTCAGTGTCTAACTGTTATAAGTAATAATGTTCGGTTTTATTATTAGTCAACTAAATTATATATATATATATATATATTTTTTTTTTTTTTCGTTTTTGTTTTATTTTTTATGGTGATACATATGTATACTTTAATTAGTACATAAACATAATATATGGTATATTTTTGCTTTATTTATTATATATTATTCTTTTGCAATTTTTTATATTTATGGAATTTTCTGCGTGTGTATTTCATTCATTTTTTATTTTTGACTTTCGGTATGCAAATGTTTTAACAAACTTTTCATAAAAACTTGAATTAACTGTTGCTTTGCTGTAAATTGTTTGACATACATACATTAGAATATGTGTTGGATGTTGGATGTAAAACGGATTTGTGAACATTTCAATAATTCATTATTTGTCATATTTTTTTTTGGTTTTTAGTTTCAGCAGAAAGGGAAACAAACAATTGAAGTCTAATTGAAATTTAAAATATCTTTAATTGAACCCTTGCTTGTTATTGTTGTTATTGTTATAGTGAATACTTTCGAGTAGTTTTAAAAGTAAAATGTACAATATACAATCTCCATCCCAACCTCCATCTCAATTTCAAATTCAATTACATTAACTTTTATTTGTATTTTCAATTATCAATATATTTTGCCATTGTTAACAAATAATTATACATTTATGTAGCATACGTCATATGTTCTTCATTTTAATTGTTTAACACGTCCTTGCCTGCTGAAAATAATTATATATTTTTTGTAACAATTAGTTAGACATTTAGAGCAAAAACATTGATAATATAGATTGTTTGCTTTGTTATTTCTTCATCTTCTTCTCCATTTATGCATAAAAATTTTTCTAGTGAAATATATATGTAAATATATATATATATATATTTATAAGGTTTTTTTGAACTGCTTATTGTTTATAATTGCGATTTTGTTATTTGTTTTGTTTTGTTTTTTTTTTTTTTTTGTCCATTGTTAATTGCGTTTTTAATTATATTTTGTTAAAAGTATTATTTGACCTCAATTACTGTTGTTTTTAAATATTTTTTTTGCTTTTGTTTGTTTGTTTTTTTTATTTGTTTTTTTGGCATTTATATTAGAAGGAATATATGCGTGTGTGTTTTGGTTAATATATTTATATTTATATAAAATCAGCCTAAGGGTAAACACAAGATTCTATATTTGTATAAAATATTTGCGTGACCATGTCGCCAAATCTAATAAAGTATTCAAATAAAAGTTAATTGAGTAACAAAGCTAATAAATTCAAAATTATTATTTAGTTTAAGTAAGTTCAAGTAAATCATCAAAGAAAATGAAATTTTGTATTAAACAAGTTTTGCTTAAATCAATTTTTAATTTTATATTTTTAATTGGATTTTATATATGTATATATATATTTTTTTACAGAGTACATACATATATATACATATATATGTCATATATATCTATAATATTTATAATATTTTTTACACATTAAATTCAAATGCATTAATTTTATCTGTTTCTGTATATATATGCATATATACACATATATATTTATATTTATATAATTTATTTATAAATATAAATAACAAAATGTTTCGCATTGAAGCTTCTTTATGCATTCATTACTATATTTTAATACGATTTATACTAATGCCGTTTTGTTGCTTCGATTTGTATCTTTTAATATTTTGTTTCATATTCTAGTTTAACCAGTTTCATGTGGAAATTTCTGTGTATTTATATGTTATAGTTAACTGTTTGCCATTTTCGTGTGCTGAACAATTGGCGAAAGTTTCCGACTCGTCAACCAATGTGACAAAACGATAAGGAGAATTCGTCGTATTTGGATTTTAGTTTGAATTTAGCCAAAATGGATTTATAAATTGTAACGTAATTGAATTGTTCGAGTTTAGTGTCTTATATCATCTTTAAAAGGCAACTGAATAAAATGTTTGCATTTTTGCGCACGGCCAATGGCCAGATCTCAACCAACTTTTCCAATAGGATCCGAGGCAAATTCTATTTACATTTAATCGTCGTATGTTAACGAACTTTTTACGCCAACATTAGATGAGCGTAAAGAATGCCTCGTCTCATAGATAGCCCAACATGGTGCGTTTTAGGCACTTCAATGTTCTGTTGATGCGGCAATAAATTGGTTGTGGATCGGTTAGGGGTTGGGTGTTTGGTTATTCATGGGTTTACGTAACAATAATCAGAGAGTAGTGGTTCAAAAACAAGTAAGTAAGGTTTGTTAATAAAAGAAACAAGGAATAGAAAGGAATGGAAAGAAACGTTAAGTTATAAACTTAGAGCCAACTTAGAAGAAACTACGATATAAGCTCTTAATTACTTTAAATCATCGGTATCCTCAATTAAGTCGGCATACTCCTCCCAATCATTGTTAGTTGAACGTGTGCGCAAATTGGATATTGTCGGTGCGTCATCCTCATCCTCGACCCCATCATCTGTTCGCTTCTGTTTACCGCCGCCGCCGCCAGTGCCTCCTTCGTCGACAACCTCGTAGTCCTTGAGCTCAGCCTCCAAGTCCTTCTCCCATTGTTCCTCTGAGAAAGATGCATCAAACTGTCGATTAGTATGTGTGTGGCTTATAGACATAGAAGTTCACATTATAATAATATAGTTTGTCTTGGCATACTTATGGCATACATTATACTGAATATTATTGATTATTAATGTGTCTAGGCAAGCATTGAAGTTTGTTTAATTTAGATCAACCCTCCAAGCAAGTACATGTGTTTCGTTTCTCTTTATATATTTTTACCTTTGTAACTAATCGCGTGGCATATAACTAAGGGGGCATAGGAGGTTTTCACAGACTGTTATTCGTTTAGGTATGCGCACCGTAACTGAAAAGTAATCGTCTACAAAAGGTGGAAAATGTTCTTTTAATATAATAATGCGGCCAATGTAATAAATTATTGCTGTTTTTGTTTTTTCATTAGCAAACTTGTTTATGCCCATAACCTGGCTAATTAACGAATAGCGTGCAATATGCCCACGCACCAGGAACTAAAGCGAGTGGGGAGGGGGGAGAAGGTCCTGCGCCATGACTTGCTTGTTGTTGTCCTGATTCCAAATCAGGTGCCAAAGATGGCACCAAGTATATAAGTATATAACGTATATATGTATATATAATAATATTTATATAGATATACATTTATGTAAGTAAAAATGTTGAATAATATTAAATGAAAATTTGTCATGTGTATTTACAGCATATTTAACTTCGAAATCAAAAGCAAGCTAAATATTTACTTTCGTTTATATATATTTACTTATACAAAGCACGCCAAATATATTAAAACTAACTAAAAGCTATTTGAAAAATTCTGCAAAGTAAACAAATTCGATTTCTGAACAACAATTAAAATTAAAAATGTGTTGGAACATGGACAGACTGACTTACGTTACTGGGAAAAGGTGTTTTTGTTGTTTTTGTTGATTTTTGGTCTTTGGAAAAAACTTTCTTTGGATTTTGTGTGGTGAGTTGGTTTTATGACAAATACGAAAGAAAGCAATTTTTAAAGTGGATTCTAAAAACACGTTTCTTTCAATTTTTGGGTTTTTTTCTTTTGTGTACTTAAAAAGCTTCACAAATTTTGGGTAGAATTTCTTTAGTTTTTCAAAGGTTTTCTTCTATATAAAGTAATGAAGGCTACATTTATCAAATTTGCATTTACTTCATGAAAATAAAACAACAGCTACAGAAATTCTAGTATTTTTATTTTTATACTCATTCACGAAGGGAACTGGGTATATTGGATTTTTGTAATGCCCGCCTTTTTGTCCGTCTGCCCGTATGAATGCAAACCATTTCAACGCTATTGCAGTTAGACACTGAAAATTTGAAACATACTCCTGTATACCCTCGAATTATAAAGTGTCAAAAATTTTCCCGATCATTCGGATGGGAGCTTGATAAAACGGTATCTCAGAAACCTGTTAGTTGAAGTGCCAGAGCTAGAAACTCAAAATACTGTTGACATGCTCTATATATATATATACCAATTGAAGGCGTGGCAAACCGGAAAATGGATCTGATAGCGTTTGAGCCGTGAATGAGTATTCTGCAATCGGTAACGCCCGACTGCAACGTTCATACGTTTTTTTTTTTTGTTAAATAAAAAGTAAACGTAAAATTTGTTGAAAACTTAACTGAACACGAATAACAACAAACACATCGAGAGATAATATAATAGTACTTATACGTATGGGACACACATTGACAACAGCGATAAGAGAAATTAATTGGCAACTTGTGGCAACTATTTTGTGGAACATAATTTGTATGCAATTGAAAATCAACAACAAAATATTCACAAATTTTGTATTTTTTTTTTCGTTTTGTTTTTTATATAAGTGAAAATTGGATTTTTTTCAATCAACAATTTCTAACTTACCACACAAAATTTTGTTTCAGTTTTTAAGTAACATTTTTGGTTTTCTTTCTTTTGGTTTATATAAATAATGTTTTTTTTTTTAATGTTTGTCAAGTGAATATTTTATATATGTATCTAATTTGGTTTGCTGTTTTTGGGGTTTGTTTTTTTTTTGTTTTTTTTTTTTTGTAAATCGTTTAATATTTTGTTTTTTTTTTTAAATTTGTTTTTTGTTTTTGTTTTTTTTTTGTCGTTATGTGTACAATTTTGTTTGTTGTTGTTTTGTTTTGTTTATATATTTTATTTTTAGTTTTGAATTTAGCGTTTATCCATTCAATCTTCTGCAAGATGATTTGAGAACAAATTAAGAAATACATGAAGAAAAATAAATGCTTGTTAAATGTTTTCAATACATAATTCATATTGTGTTAAATACTAGGAATTTGCATAGCTTTTTATAGATCTTTCGATGTGTTCTGTGTGTGTAGGAGGTGTGTTTGTGTCAGAGAGGGAAACGCGATTTAATTTTGACTTCAAATTTTGATTGTGATTTTTTTTATATGAGATTTGTCCGAAATATTGGGAAAGAATATGTTAAGACAAAAAACTATAAATAACAAAATAGATAATCGTAAACAAATTTGAAATAGCGAAACTTTTGGAAATTTGATGAATTGCAATTGAATAAAAAGCACAAGATTGCAAAGAGTATTTCAATAATTAGAATCTGTATCATTTTGGTCATACTCAACTTGTTCGAAACTGATTTGTGGCTAGTTCATATTTTATTAATATCTTGTTAGTTGTTATAAATATATATATTTATATTGATCATAGGTACTTAAAGTGGGCAATTATTGAATTTGATGTGTTTAGTATTTTGTATGCTAGTTAGAAAAGAATGGCAACAACAAATTAGACTAGACTTGAGTTGTCTCTTGTGTTATATATGTTTTTTATCATTTATATATGTACGTATATATATGTTGATCTATATATTATTTATAATACTTTATTATCCATAAGATGCCATAGGTTTTGCATATTCATTTCATTTTTGTTTTATATTTTTATTGTTGTTGTTGCTTTCATTTCAATTGATATTTATTGTTTATTGATTTAATAATTAAATGCCAGAGCTTTGGATTGTTGTTAGTTAGTATTTCGACAATAAAGAAAACGATTTGACAATAATTGAATTCATACAAAAGAAAGAAACAGAGCAGAGGAGAAAAAAGAGAATTGTTTGGTTTTTACACTTTGTTTTGTACACACATTTCTTGTTGGTTTGTTTGTTAAGAGTTGAAATTTGTTTTTGTGTTCTCGTAAAAATTTCTATTTGATTAAAGTTAGTTTATGTATGATTAAATGATAATTAAAGTTCGTACAGCCAAACAGTTCAAATGTGGCAAGGGCAAAAGGCAAACGAAAACCGAAATAAAATAATAGATATCGGAAATATATATATATATAGTATAGTTATGACACGACGCAATGGAGCATGATAGACTAGAGACATGAGTCAAATATGGTGTTGCGGACATGGAAAGTTCTGCTCGGTAATCAATTGAATTGAATTATTAGAACATTGCACTTGCAGCTCAGTTGAATGTGATTTTATGGATGTGCCATTTGAAATTCATAAACTACAAACAATTCCTTCTTGCGTCTCTTGTGTTGCCATCTATAGCTATAAAATTGTATGAGCTATGAGAAATGCCACGATTTGAAGCGCTAATCGTTGCTTCCTTTAATGTGTATGCATGTGTATGTATATATGCATGTATGTACGCATATGTGTATGTATATTTATGCGGCGGCCAATGAAATTTGTGCAAGGACAAACTTCAAGGGCGTTGCATAAAAAACAAAACAGAAAATGTATGTACAAAATGTTTGAAATAAATAAGTCGAAAGAAATTAAAAAGAAATTTAAAATAAAGCTTGCTTGAATATTAAAAATAATACATTAATTGAGGTTATTTAAAATTTAAGAGTCACTTGAAACGGACTTGATAAAACATTTTTCTATTAATTTTATATAGTTTGCCAAGCAGCTAAAGCTTAGAAATAATGCAAATAATTTTTTGCTTTATTGTCAAATTGAAAACTTTATAAGTATTTCTCCAATACAGACAAAAGCAAGCAGTTATTAACTGCTTGCAGCCTAAATAAATATACAAATCTTGTGGCATCTTGGAAACTTCGATGCAAGTCCCAAATTCTTATGTACAATTAAATAGTGAAATATTACCCAATAATAATTAGAACGGAACTTAGTCAAATCATAGATAGCTGTGGAATGGAAGACCTCTTACCATCGGTGCTGGCGAGCGCCTGTTGGGTCATGCTATCGATGCCCAGTTTGCGCATGCCGTCTTGGATTTCGGCCAAATCGGTATCATTGGATGTTTGAAATTCGTCTGAAACGAACTCGGACTCGGAGATTTTTTGGGTCAAATCATGCTTGAGCTCTTCGGCGGCCTTCAAATCAATGACAGGCTTAGGTTGGTCAGAGACAGCGGCTATCGCTGTGGGGCTGTCGCCGCCTGTCGAGCTCTGGACAGGGCTGACATTGGGATTAATATTTTGTTTATCCGGCAATTGTTTAGCTGCTTTCGCGCATTTCAATTCATCACAGGTGTAGTTTGATTGTTTTTTTGGTATTGTCAATTTGTTATAAAAACAACCAAAAAAAAAATACATGAAAATAAAAAGTCAAATAAAAATATATATAAATTTAAAGCTAATAAAAATGAAGAAAAATAAAGAAGGAAAGAATGCAAGACTGCTATTTAATTATTTGGTTATTGATCTTGGGAGCTGAGCGCACGACGAAGTGAATCGGTGAAAATGAGTAACGAAATCGAATCTTTAGCACAGGCGACAGACAGGCCGGTGCAGTTGAAGGACAATTACAAATTATAGTCGAACCGAAATAATATCAAAATAAATTGAACAGAACTGAAACTTAAGGTTCAGATAGCATACTCTATAGGCGGTGTTGTAGTACAGATACTAGCCGAAAGTTAAAACGAGAGACTTATAACTTGGAGCTAATTCGAAATGAAAAGAGAACAGGCGCGTGTGTGAAAAGAAACGTTTACTAAATCATAAGTGGAAACATAGACTTAGATAGACAGAGAGATAGAGATATAGAGAGATAGCGAGAGCGAGAGACAGTATAAGAGGAGATTGACAGAGGATTATTTCACAGAGCGCGCGAATAGCGAGTGTTTGTATGTGTGTGTAGGTGAAAGAAAGAGAGTTTGGTAGAGAAAGTTACTGAAGAGGAAAGCGCAAGAAAATCAAAAACTTGCGCATGTTTATCGCTTCTGTGCAAGCGCTTGATTGTGATCTGTTCTTTGGTCTTTGGTGTGATAGCTGATGGGCAATAAACCATGATGAACTTACCATCTTCACCGCTGGAAGCCTGGCCCACGCCATCGGCACCCAAGGTGCCCAGCTCGGCGGCCTGAATGATTAGCGAGACTCGATAAAAGTAATTCCGCCAGAAGTTCTCCTCAGTGATGCTGTGCAAGGATAACAGTGAGAATCTTTAGAGCCAGCATGGACCATGGCCGCGCGCACTTACATCTTGGGCACCAACTCGAAGCGCATCGTTTCCAGCGCCTTGTCCTCGGCCATAATGGCTATGGCAGTGGGATATGCAGTGTCATAGCTGAAGTCAAAGTCAACGCCGGCTGGCGGCGCGCGCACAAAGTTGCGACGATCCTGTGACAAGCCGAGGATTTCCTCCTTGATCTTTGCCTCGTTGGCATGGCCGATCCAGGGGGCAGCACCGTTGCCGGCACCGCCCTGGCCCTTAATGAACGCCTCCTGCTCCTTGTTGAACGAATCGAGTATGGTCTAGGCGTGCGCAAGGAGGAAAACACATGGATAACATATGGAATAGTATTTCACTCATTTTTACTCACATTATCCTTGACCGTTTCCTTGATCTTGCTGCCAGCCTTGCTGATGGCCGATGACAAGAAGGAGCCAAAGTGCTTGGCCTGCTGTGTTACTTTCGTGGTAACTGTGGAAGCGATAAGCGGTTCGATTAGTTCATTGAATATGATGCGAATGAAGCAAAGTTGAAGTAAAAGTGATTCCAACTAATTAATGCAGTCAACCAAAATCGCTAGGCTACAAACTAAACAGTATTGGGAGATCGGAATATTATCAGCTATGGGTGTATAAATAGGTGGGTGCTAGAAGAATGTGGAGCATATCAACTACGGGTTGTATTGTTAGCTACTTAGTAACCTGTCACCGCTTTCTATAAATTTAGTTCGCATTTCGATTTGGCAAATTGCAATTGAAGTTCACTTTTTGCTTGTTTTCAAGTTGACTTTCATTTGACTTTTTAGTATTGATGTTTTTGTTACCAATCAAACTGTGACACGTACTTTTCAATTCATCGCCCTTACCCTGTCCAATTTGACCCTCGTCGCCAGTGGGCGTGCCGCCGCCCGATGCTGGATGCGAATCAGCACCCTCTGTAGCGCTGTAATTAGAAATTGCGTCAGCGTGCAACACAAAGAGATAGAAAGAGAGAGAGAGAGAGAGAACAGAAAGGGAGAGAGAGATAGAGAATAAGCTTGCGTCAGATTTATGTTTGTGAAATTTGGGTACATTTATATAGAAGTATTTTATAAATATATTTACAGTCTATTGCAGTTGAACTCATGCAGCATGCGACATGCCAACCAACCAAATCAAATTAGACGTTGTCCAATTGGATAATATAATATACATAAAATGCGTGCGAATTAAGTTGTGAGCTTGTAACTAGAGAGAGTTACTAAACCTTATCATAGACTAAATTAATCGATTCTAAATTATATTTTCATTATTTTTTTTAATTGTTTATGTTAATTAGTGAAGTTCATTTAAGGATGAAACTAAGGTGACATCGAGGGTTTACAATCGCGTGAAAATTGCGCTGACAATTAATTATTATGCCCTGCAGCTATTGTGAACGAGGTATAGCGACCTCCTTGGTATACCCTGCAGCTATTGTGAATGAATGAAAGGGGTCACTGTACGCTAGTGTCAGGAGACTCCTAAACAGAGCAGCTGAATATTTAATTATAGAGAGATATTTCATTCAGGGTATTTCTTAGTTGGGCACTCCCAGCGAGAGCAGCCATACCCTTACCTTTATTGGTATACCCTGCAGCTTTTGTGAATGAAGGAAAGGGGTATACTGAAAGGGATATACTTGTGTGTCAAGAGAGTCCTAACCAGAGCAGCTGATTACTTCATTATTTAGAGACATTTAATTTAGGGTATCTCTAGGTTGGGTACTGCCAGCGAGAGCACACTTACCTGACTTGCAATCAGGATGGTCAGGCTTTGTGTGTGAATGGCGACTAATTGATAATGTTGCCCGTTGCCCGAAATTCATTCAATTTGTAAATTGCGTTGCAATGAGGATGGGCAAAGAGGAGATAAATTTATCCGCGCGATGCAAACGGTTGCCCCTTAATTATGTAAATTGAAAGCAATCAGTGTAATTGTCTAATTGCGTTCAAAGTTATATTTAACACTAACTCTATGTCGAATATTAATTTAGTCTATGATTGTGTGAGCCTGCGACAATTACGAGTTGTTTCCATAATCATATCACGTTTATGTATATTTACACGTTTGATTTTAGTTTCAGTTAAGGACAATTAATATTTAAATTATTTATGATTGCGAGGTGAATGCAATGTGAGAAGATATTTCAAATGAATGTTGAATGATTGATGCAAACCGAAGCAAGGAATGAAAACCAAATCAAATCATATTAAAAATGCATGAAACTGAACTCAAGCCATCAGTAAGAGAGATAGAGAGAGAGAGAGACAGAGAGGACACTAAGACATGCACTAAAGGAGAGTTCAGTTTAGTTTCTTGAATTTGTCGTTGTTCATTTTTGTGACTTTAGGGTCAATTAGAACTCTAGCACAATTAGAGAGTTAGAGAGTGTATTTGGAAGTAGCTGCAGAGCTGCAGAGCTGAAGAAAATTATATAGTCGCTACATACATTTAAATCCACATGAGAAAAATATAGTGAAAATGATTACTGAGACAGGATGAGCTACACATCGACACTGAGAAATTATAATGGAATAAAAAACATTGTAAACTAATATGAAATCAAATGATAACAACTATTAACAACAATTATTTTTTAGTTAGTTTTATCTACTGCGTAGCCACAAGGATATTTCCAGATTAATTGGTGTGAGTTTTGCATAAATCCTTGAGGTGGTTTGATGGGCCGCTCAATAATGATGGAATCTGATACTTGAACATTTCTTTCTGTACTAATCGCTATATATATTTAAATATATTGATTGAATTAAAAATAAAGAAAAACGCGTTACGAAACGAAAATATGAAATGAATCAAAGTGTGAAATCAACTAATGATGGACTTTGGTTAATGTTGTATGGGGCGTGTCTTGTTACAGCATGACTCCAAATTTAAATGATTATATAACTTGATTATGAGTATTACGGTATTTGTAGTTTATGTTGCCGTCTCTTTATGAACATTTTAGGACTGTTTTTATCCATAATTGTATCCCTTTACAAAATGCCGAATTTTCAGATTATAAAATAAACTTACCTTAATCGAATGATTGATAAACGTGAGTAAAGCTAATTCACATTTTGTAAAGGGACAAAATTCTGTTTGATAATCGACTTTCTAGCACTTTGTTAGTTATTTGTAAATTCCTTATTGGATATTTAGTATACATACAAAAACGTTTCAAAGAGTTATATGTGGGTAATTGTCTGTACAGTATAAAGAGTATGTTTTAAGGCAAAGTTTTAAAAAGTCAAACTAAATTTAGCAGAAGAGTTTTGTTAAAAAAAATTGAGCAAAAGTTAGAACGAAAAACCATAGAATCTGTTTTAAAGTGAATAAAAGTATTTTGTTTTGTTTTCTCATTAACTTTTTGTAGCTAAATTATTATAGAGGTAAAATTGGTGAATAGTGAAAGGCAAAACTAAATGACAGTTGTCATAGGGCATATTTAGGGTAACTTGTGTTTAAAATATATATTTATAAATATGTTAATATTAGTTGTATTTTATTGTGTTGCCACTTTAGTGGGCGTATCAGCGGAAAGGCCTGGGCGGGAGCTGTATAACTAATTTTGGTTTCGTTTCAAAATTCAAAGTTTCGTCTTCATTCATTCCGCAGGATAAAACAAAACAGGAAAAGAAAAATTCCGACGAACAACAGCCGCCAAGTGAGTAAAATTTCAACAAAAGGTGCGCCAATCGTTTCAAAAAGTTGCACAAGAACTTAAGCCAAAAATAAAAAGCTTACGAAAAAAAAAAGGAAAAACCATTGTATATAAGATCAAAGAAAACTAAGTAACAAACGCGCATTTATATATGATCTTTTGCTTTTACTGCCGCTGTTTGTATCGTATATAATTCCGTCATTCTTAAGCATGGGCCCATACCTAATATACCTCGACTTGTCGTCATCATCGCCACCACTCACAGTACCCGCAGCCGCGGCATCTGCAGTGCCCTCGCCGCCCTCTGCTCCGTCGGCGGCGCCGCTCTTGCGTAGTCCAGGAATCGAGGGTATCGATGGCATCGCTGGCATCGATGGCATCGACGGCATTGCCATGGCCGGCATCGACGGTATCGAAGCATTGCCCAACCAGCCCTTGGCGCTGCCCAGCCAGCCGCTAAAAATAAGAAAAGAGCACAGTTAGTCAACAGGATTCCCGTACGATAATCAATCTAGGCTGTAATTTGACGACGCCCAATGCTTGGCTGCTCATAAGCAGACTCGATAATATCTACGTAATCTATCTATTCTATTGCATGTCAAGCAGTGAGCAGGCGCGCGTCAACTTGGAAATGCCTAGTTCACAAAGCCCACTTCACACAAGCACGCACTCAATTACAGGGTGTTCCAGGGCACTGAACTGAATAGATACTATATTCGTTAAGGATATACTACAATGACAATCAGATATAGATCTAACATCTAACATACATATGACATTAATTTAATATAATAAATGGGATTCAGAGTGTCCTTCCTCAGCTCACACGCAGACACCCTGTTCCTGTTCTGTTCCTTTGTAGAGTCTTTTTTTTTATGTGCCAAGAGGTTTGCGATTTACTGCAGATTCTTTGTTTTATGGCTATATAGTCGCTGTCATAAATAAAATGAAGCTCATGTAATACACTTAAAACACTCAACATGAAAAGCGAGAGCGTAGAATGCCAAAGATGGAAAACAAAAAAACAAAATTGGCTTTGCATTAAACTTCACATGATCTACGACTGACTCGTTCTTTTTTGGTCGCACATTCATAATCTTCCGAAAAACAAACATTCATAAAAAATTTACCAAAACCGAACGACAAAAGGAAAAGTACAACAAATGGACGCTACTGAAGACTATTGTGCGATTTGCCTCTGTCGCAAGCATCGCATTGTGAGCACTCCATGCAAACATACATTTTGCAAGCGTTGCCTCAAGAAAGTCTACGATGTCTGTCCCACCAAGGTCTGTCCACTGTGCCGAGCTCCGTTCGAGTATTACATTGTGAGTATGTGTGGACAATGGCGAGTCTCTGCCAAGCTAGCTCATTGGCCATTTGCAGTGGCAACTCCTTCTTATCGCTGTGAATCTAACTCGTTTCTCTCTCTCTCTCCCAGCGTGAACGTGGCTCTGGCATTAAAATCGTATTTCTGGCATAGATTCCTACATATGCAAATAACCGACGTTGGTCTATATTGTTAAGTTACTTAAATTTTTCTGTTCTTATATTACAAAAATTCTTTTTTTTTTTTTTTTTGGATTTTGGTTTCGCCTTGTTAAAACAATGTTCATGTTGAGTTCTTTTATGTGCTCGCGTCACGCTGAAGCTTCACAAGATCTGAATACAAATTCAAAAAAAAAAAAAAAAAAAAAAAAAGAAAAATATTAAAAATCTAAATAGATTGCATTTTAGTCTTGGGCTAAACGAAATCACTTGACTCAGATTCATCCATGCTGCAGAGCGATGCTTCAATTCTATCTATTCAAGCAACAAGCACAAGCACCAGTCATGTAGGGCGTTGTATGGAACTCGATTCAATTCAATTCGTTTCGATTTGATTCGATTCTGGGTAATATGCAATGCCAAAGCGAAGGTATTGAATGCTTTGCCTGCGGCAATACAAAGGGAAAGAATTGTCGAATTGCCGTTTTGCCACGCCACAAGCGTATCGCATGCTAAGTACTGATGATGACGAGCCTGATGATCGTGATGATGACGATTATGATGATAAGGACACGTTAGACCAGTGAAGGCTAAAGCATATGCAATAAAAATTGACAAGCAACGGTATATTACGGGCTAGCTGACATTCCTTTTCATTGTGTTCTATTGACGCATTGACAGGACACTGGGTTGCAGTGAGGGGGACTGCATCACAATTATAATGGACACACACACACACATATGCAACGGATCAACGGAAAGCGGTGGTGGCACGAGCAGGAGTTCAGCGAAGCGACAAGGACTTAATGCATACGAACAAAAAGTGACCACAAATTGACGCAAGTTAATTCATTTCATTGCAATATTTATTGCGCTACGCTTCGTGCGCCTACTGCAATAAATGGAATTATTAAATGTATGTGCTGTACACGAATAAGCCATGTCATACTCAATTAGCCAACAGACTTCAAGTCGGGGCTTATCTCCTGCAACTGTGCAGCTTTGCAGCTCGGTTACTGATAAGCCTTATAACTATCATTAGCATTCGCCATCTTAGCCAAGCGCCCAAGTGGCCAAGTGGCTGCCTCCACTGCCACTTTTTGATGTGATTTATGCGTTTTGGGGGCGCGATGCTTTTACGCAATTTTGTTCGCCTGACAGGCCCGCCTAGGACTATACAGCATTCGCATAATACTGCCCAGAGTCTGATAAGTGGCATACTTAAAGCCAGAGCTGGACAGCGCAACCCAGGCATGTCGTGAATTTAAGTATATTAAAGCAGACCTTTAACCTCTGCTCCTACACAAAAACAATAAATTTCTGTGCATTGAGACTACATAAATAATCTATATATTTATTATTATTATATTATATATATTATTTTGATTAACAAATTTTAAATAAAAAAAAATGTAATTTATATAATAGCCATTTACAATTTTTTATAATAATTATTATTTTTTAATTTATTCAAATGTTTTTTTTTTATTAAAATTCGTTGAATATATAATTTGTAAATATATAATATAATGAAACGTTTTATTTATATTTTATTTTTTCCAATTAATTTGATAAAAAATAATATATTTAATATTTAACTATAATATATGAAATATGATAGGTAAAAAATATATAATAAAAACAATTAAAAAGTAATTATTATTTAAAAGTTTTAATTTTTAAATAAATTTAATTAAATAAGCTTGTATTTTATTCACTTTTTATTGGTAATGAGTTCTATTTATTTCCGTTCATATTTTACAAGGAGTTCAAAATTTCTTCTTTGAATACGAACAAATTCCAAGCTTCAATTTTATTCCTACCCAACATGTTGTGGTCTGAGGCCTTAGAGAATTATTTTTTATGGAGCTTTTGACTTTCCATCAAGTGTAATATTTGTCAGTTCACGTTGAGAGAATATTTCACGCTATATGCGTTGAGCCATTCATATTGATGTGGTTTTTTGTTGCTTCGTTTTTTTTTTTTTCACTCGAATTGCAGACAAAAGTTTTAATTATAAAAGTTTGCGCAGTTGCTGTTCTGCAGAAAAATAAGTCATGCCGCAGGACTCGGAACACTGAATCACACGCACACATGCAGAGAGCCAGGCTAGGAATTTAGAAAGTAATACGTTCATATTAAGCCAAAGAATCCTTTCAGGCCAACAAGTTAAAGCGTTTTTGAATGACTTCTTATTTTTGCATTTAATTATATGCTTCTTAATAAGTTAGTATAAGCGAATTTGCAAATAAAATAAATTTGCTTCAGCTAGTCAACATGGACAAATATTTAAATATTTTTTTAATTTTAAAGATATTTCTATTTTCCTACCATTACTTGTTTAAATTAAAATTATATAATACACATTGAGATTTTTATAGATTCTACTTTCTACTTTGCTAAAAATGGGTTGACTGTTAATTCTATTGACCTGAATCTGAATAACAAACAAAGAAATAACTAATTATTCCTATTCCTTTGTGTGTGCTGTCCCCGCAAATGCATTTAGCAAGCAGAATAAGGCATATTCCAGCCCATATACATTTTATATATATATACATACCCCTAAACAGAAGGAAGGGTTGAATAGATCTAACAGTGCACGTCAGCTTATCTATCTTTATGTATGTGTGTAATACAGACAATGCATTAAATAGCAGCAAAATGGTAGAGTAACTGTCTGAATATATATATATATCAGTTATCATCATCATCAAGTCTGTAAATTATCTCCTAATATAATTTTTAATTACGTTTTTTAAGAAGATGCCGAGATTTGTTTTTTTTTCCAGAATCACATTTGCGCTATAATCCATAGCCAATAATTAAAATTTCTAATTTCAATATAAATATTTTACAGCACATTCATTTTGTATATTAAATTTGGAAAAAAATAAATTAAATTTTATATTTATATTTATATTTATATTTATATTTATATTTATATTTATATTTATATTTATATTTATATTTATATTTATATTTATATTTATATTTATATTTATATTTATATTTATATTTATATTTATATTTATATTTATATTTATATTTATATTTATATTTATATTTATATTTATATTTATATTTATATTTATATTTATATTTATATTTATATTTATATTTATATTTATATTTATATTTATATTTATATTTATATTTATATTTATATTTATATTTATATTTATATTTATATTTATATTTATAAAAATGTTTACTCTTATTTTCACAACTTTTGCAACTCATAACAACTACATTTCTTTATTGGCAAGTATTCATGTGCATTCAAATGTTATTATTATTATTATTATAGCTTGTCGATGAACTATCCTCGAACAATTTCCTCTCCACAGATTGAGTTTTCATTGTTGCATGAACTTTGCAGTTAAGCCAACTAACCAAATTCCCTTGATGCTGGCTTTATGCTCCAGAGCATCGTTCTCTTTATGCCAAGAACAATAAAGACTTTTGACCTTAAATTTGCCTCAATGAGAGAAAATATCCAATTAAATATAAAAATAAATTCGTTTTCTCTTTTCCCTTTTTAAGTTTCTGACAAAGCAAGGGATAACAAAATAGACAGCAACAACAGGAGCAAGAACATTCAAGCAACGCACAGCTCGCACTTATGCAAATTGAAGTGAGGACGGCGCGGGACACAGCTAAGGACAACAGTTGCAATATGCAACTGCAGTGCGGAGAATTGCAAATGTGGCACAGTGTGCGGAGGATATGTCAATGTGACATTTCAAATTGCCCGACTCTACGCAAGGCAGCAGCGCCCCTCCCCGTCCCTCGTGCCTGCTGATGCGCAAATTGCATTGGCCAACGTAGATGGTTTTTCCCTCTTTCTTTTTTAAGTCGATCTGCCTGGTTGCTTATCGCCATTTTATGGCTTCGCGCTGACAAAAAACACAAATGGCGAATGCCACAATAGCTGGAGAGACGGTTAAAACACGCGAGCGGATTTTAACTAGCCAAGCTTGCTCCACTGGCTGTAAGTGCGATTTTTAATTGAGTCTGTGTCGAGTGTCAGTCGTGAGCTTGTACTTTAATTGGATTACTTCGTCGAACCGAGATTGCGCTAGCTCTGATTTCAAAGCTGCCGAGACACGCAATTTTAAAGTAAGCTCGAAAGTTGCAGAGGATGAAGTAGCAGCCCTGCCTGGCAACGCCCGCCCGTTGCTACGGTAAGCCTCTGATGGATCCACGTGCGCAAACAAGCTCTCCCACGCACACACATACACGCGCACACACTCGCACACATACGGCCAGCATATTAAGGATAATGGTAAGGGAAATTTATTGCATTTGCACAGAAAAATAACGCTAAATGCGTATAAAAGCTAAATAATATCATGTAGTACGGCAACCACGCAGATGGTATGATGCTGACGCACAATGCTTAGGGCTCAGCAGGCATCGCTGGCAGCGCGGGGGTAGTCAGAGTAGTTAGCAACGCAAGCAGAAGACACTGTATACGCATAGTCCGATTTAATTAGGGATTCTGCTAACCAAACTTTTATATTATGAATAATTGCTTTTATTTTTAATTTTGAATGCATTTTGAACCGATATATTTAATTAAAATATGTTAATTAAATAATCAGTATTTTTACGTTACGTATTTGACGTTACGAGCTCAAAATTAAAGGACGATATCCAATTATAAACCCAAACTAATTTTAGCCGAATTTATGATATTTATAATTCTTTGATGGTTTACGCAAGTTGCAAAATTATGTTTAATAATGTTTTCAAAACGGTAAACAACAAGATAAACTTTATGACAGAAACAAAATGTAACAAATTTTTTATTTATTCTTTTGACACAATAATGAATATAAAACATGTAAAATATGCTAGCCCGATGAAAGCTGAAATGACTAGGCAGAAACTAATGTTGACTGCATAACTGTCAAACCCTTTTCACATGAGGTAGCTGTTTCAGAATAAGGATATCAGGCAGTTTGGAATGCCCAGATATAATGTCAATTTCAAGTTTAATTCAGCCGTATGAAATGATTTGGATACGGCAAGCTTTCGAGCCACCTTCGCTGGAAATGCTCGCCAGCCAGAGGGGCGCAACAGCCAGTCAAGGAAATGAAAAAGAATGGCCAAATCCACATTTGACAAATTACCAGCAAGCAGGTAAACAGCAGGTAAGGAGACAGCTGCGGCAGGTGAATGGGACTGCGTAATAGATGCCAGCCCCAGCCAGGAGGTAAACACCGTGAAAAATGGAACCCATGAACGACATATACTCGCCTATTGCGTCCATCTATTGTGATGATCATGTCTGGCAATTAATAATAGATGAACGGCACATTTAATGCCTTTACAATGGCCACGCCCACAGTCGATGGGTAATTATTATTTGACATTTGACTTCTGTTGTTGTTTTGTTTTTGCTTGTGCATTTTCATGAACTTTGCTGTTAATGCCATCCGCTTTTCATATTTCCCTTCTTATACTTGAATTTTCGTTTTATGTCTGCGCTGTGCGCGCTGAATTTTTCCAATTATATTATTTTTATGTACAGGCGCCATAAAGTGTGCCATAAAATATGCAATACAGCATCGAGAAAATATGAAATAAATACGAAGACTGAGACTTCTCAAAGAAACTCGCTAAAATTGCCTCGGATTGGCTGAAAAGGTCAATCGGCTGGGTAGCTGACTATACTCGTAGCTGCTTCAGTTCACTTGTGACCTTTCCTCGGGCCATCTCGATTGGCTAAAAAGTGTGAAATATTATTGAGACGATTGCCAAGGTCGCCTTTGACTGAACTGATAAGGCTGCCTGATGTCTAACTCTGCTGAGACACAATTCAGAAATACGTTTTATCCGAACTTTTAATCATATTGAATATTATCAATAACGTTTTGTATCTCTATAAAAACATCGAAAAAGACTAATAAACATGATAGACCAGACTCCTGCTGATTGAGGTACGTTTATTGGGTCTGATTTCTCTCATCTAATATTTTCCAGCCGAGCAACTTAATGACCCCTTGCTATCCCTGGCATATTATTGTCCATTAACTATCTCACTCCCTGAGTTTAGAGTAGTTTGGTGTAGGTTTAGAGCCGTGTCATGTTCAGGCCATTTGTTTTTAACCCTAGGCGCTCATCTAATCATTGGGCAACTTCTAAGCTCTTGATGGCTCAAAATCCAGAGCATAACATAACATTTAATGGCGCTGGCAGCACCTGCCAATGGGTATATAATTGAAGTGAGCACCACATCGCAGGCCAGTTCCGAGCCCCAAGTCCCATTCAGGTCTTTAGTTGTAGCTGACGCCTTCACAATCTACTTAATGTGATTGCTTAACGCGCGTCGCGTTGGCAGAGCCGAGAGCCGAAAGCAGCATTAAAATATCCTGTGACTGAATCCAACTGTGGTGGAAACGTAACGAACGCAGAGTATAATTATTAAAAGAGGCAACAAATGCTGGCATGACACAGAACAGAAACTAAAAACAAAAACCAAAACTTTGCACAAATGTCTAAAAATATCAGCAGCTAACTGCAAACATTGCGTGCCGCTGACAGCCGAGAGAAAGGCTCTGAGAGGTCCTTTGGTTGCCCTAATGTGGCCCAGTGTTATAATGCTCTAAAACTTTTGACATTTACCGGGGCACGCATACTCTAATGCCCAGCACACCTGTGTGTATGTGTGTATCTAGCTTCATGTATTTCATTTGTTTTTTGTCTTTTTTTTTATACAACATAATAATGCGCCTTGGACGCGTACCCTCAGACACTCGTGTGTTGCCCTTATATGGCCAAATTATATACAGTAACAAATAAATCGCATTAACGGCAGTTGATAGCTTATGTGATTTGTGCGTGTATCTGGGTAATATGTCAAGAGCGTCGCAAGTGAGTTCCATTGTCGGCTCATTCGAATGCACATAAATAACTAAAAATAAATATTGTGCTCGATTTCTAAATACCAACTGAATACTCTTACAATGTGATTTAATTTCATACGAGATGTTTTGAATCAGAAAATTAAGTTGGCATTATTAATTACTATTTAATAAATTATTTAAATTTAATTGCTAATTAACTTTTTGTTTTTTTTTTACAGATTTTTCTAGAACTCTGTCTTATTCTTTCTTCATCTATTATGAACCCATTTTTAAATAATTCGAAACTAATCCAATAATGCCAAAATTCTTCATTCTTATTCAGTTCGCCCCGCATATTAATATTTATACAAAATTACAATATTATATTCCAGACAAAGGTCTACGGTAAGGCAGGGTATACGAGGCAATGACAAATCTGTGAATGATAAACAATCAGGACACACTCGTTGCTCGTTGCCATGGCAGCGCACTCAATCAAATGCAGGATTGGGGAGGTGGCAAACGTGGACGTGTCTGGGGCAGCAAACAAATATACAAAAAGGTGCAAATGGCCAGGATTTTATGCGCATTAATTAAAGGTAACTTAGCACAAAGGACGGGCCCAAAAGCTGCACAGCCTGAGCACGAGCACAAATGAATTATTTAACATGATATTTAAACTGATTGAGATGAATTATCTCGAAATGAATAGCTGATGGCAGTAAAAGGGGCACTGGATTTTCGGTCGACCGTGGGATTGTGGCACCACGGGACTATTGCAATTCAAGGCTCAACATGTGGGCGGGCCCAAACTGTGCTGGAATCACTTCTCAGCCAGGGACCGCGACGGTCTACAATTAGTAGAGCAGCTGGACGGAAGCCGAGAGTGCAACCAGGCAATATTACACATGGCCCGAAGGGAACAGCGACATCCAAAGTGCGATAAAAAAATCTTGTTGCATACGCCGCGCCGCTATAGCCGCCAGCCAAGCGATTAAGCTGCGCAGCTTTTCATATGAGCAGAACTTTGCGTGTGCTTATGTATGTGTGTGTGTGAGTAGGGGTGGAGGTGGGGCATAAAGCATGGCTGTGACACTCACGAACACTGTGGCGCAATTAAAGTTTCGAAATGCCATCGGGACGCGCGTCCCCCGGCAGCAGTAGCTTTTATTTGACTTTCTCTACAATTATGGCGCCGAGAGCTTTTCTTTTTTTTTTGTCATTGCCTTTGCCATTTGGTGGCTTAAGAGCCAGCCGATGGGCGTGGCCGGGCGCTGATTTTATGTTAGAAAGTTATGCTGGCATTCAGTTAATAGTTTCGCTTTTATGTTTAATGCGACATACGACATGTCTTTATGATTCCACTTAGAAGCTGTTGTGCAGAGGGAAAGAAAATGTTGATTATAGATATATAATAAAATAAAATATAATATAATTTAAATATAAAGAAATTATATAATTATAAAGCAAATGCATATTGAATAAACTTACGTGGCTTCGCTGACTAATGAATCTACCAGGGAGGATGATTTGGGTAGGCTAAAATAAAATGTGTGCAAAATTAAGTAAAATAATAAAAATGATAAGAGCTACAAGCTAAAATAAATAAGTATCTAAATTTAACTATTTATTAACTAAGAGACAAAATGAAATCAGATTAAAATACTCAAATACAAAATAATACATATTTGTATCGAGAGAACAAAATGAAAAATAATAATAGAATTAAGCAAAATCTTCATTGCTGTGCCTTAAGGTAGCTATTTTGTAATGGATTTTCTATTTACTGCGCAGCTCCATAAAGAACACTTTAAATCAATATTTTAAACTGATTTAAAATTTCTTACTTGCGTATAATATTAGTGAAATAGTCACAGCTATATATTTAAGAAACACTAATATTTAAAATATCAGAGTCCTGACTAATTATTTTTCTTTTCTCAATATTTTTCACCTTGACCTTAAGCTTAATATATCATCGCTTGAGTTTTGCCATCATAGTTACCTGAAAAGAGGAAAATTTTGAATTAATGAAGATTTATATCTATGCGATGGAAATGTTAAGAGATTAATTAGACATTTTACGTTGAGAAGCCGGCAATTACGGCCCATGAAAGGATTATCTAATGACCGGACTGAACCGAGCCGAACCGAACTGAGCCGAATCAACCCAACCCAACCGGACCGGACCACTTTCCGCATGCAACCAACTGAATGAATGCCTTTTAATTAAGCCTCGAGATATGATTAAACGAAAGTGATATTATGTTAAACGGAGCCTCGACATGAAAGCCAGTGAACGGCCCTTTATTGTTTTTGCACACTGCAGAAGTTCAAAGTTCAAGCACGCTAGCGAAAAGCAAAAGGTGAAAGTTTACAAGATCCAATAAGACATAAATCTATACAGGCAAGCGCCGTAAATCAAAATTAATACGAGTCAAGAGAACAAAAGGGAAAGATTGTTTTTTGCTCTCGAAAATGTGAAGCCATCAACGGGTAATGTACGGGCATTGCAACAATTTGCCATCAAGTACTAACACATTGTATCTGCGGGTACTGTCTTGCTGTCCTGTTTTTATAATCAATTGACAAGACAGCGAAAACATAAACACAAAGAGAGCGAGAGAGGGAGAGAGAGAGAGAGAGGGAGAGAAAGAGAGAGAGAGAGGCACACTCGCACAGTGCAGAGGTGAACAAATAAAAGTTGCAGCGGAGCTGGAAATTGAAATGTAAATCGAGCTGACCTTGGCCCAGTGCATGCGGCTTGCTGTTGCCTGATGCCCGAGTCTTCGGTCCTGTGATAAAGCATGGAAACCAAACACGAATACGAAGGGCTGGCTGCCACCAAAGGGCAACAAGGCACACATGGATAGCACAAGTTGTGTACAAAAAAAAAAAAAAAAAAAAAATAGAAAATTGCAAGGATATCCACAACGTATGCAAAATATTGCCTCATGCTGCCGCAGGCCACAGGCCACAAGGAATTTTTATTTAATTAAACGCAGAGTTGAACCAAACTCAATCTCACACATC
Source organism: Drosophila mayaguana (assembly GCA_037075325.1). Lineage (NCBI taxonomy): Eukaryota > Metazoa > Arthropoda > Insecta > Diptera > Drosophilidae > Drosophila > Drosophila mayaguana. The sequence continues at coordinate 8,666,493 of JBAMCG010000037.1, read as the reverse complement.
GCCTGGGAGCCACGTGGCATTCTAACTTGTTGAAGCCACAGGAAGTTTCATGGCGTTGCTTTATAATGCTAATTAAGTATACGCAGCGTATGCGAGCCTTGCGTGGCGACGAAGGCTACAACTGAGCGATAGATAATTCAATTAGAATGACGACGAGTCGGGCTACATGAATACGGTCTTCGTGGGCGGAACAGGCCCACAATTCCAATCAGCTAAATAAATAGTCGTAATGAATTTCTAGTTTTAATTAGAGCGTAACCAGCAATATCAATCAATCAATTGGGTAAACAGCTCAAGTCCCTATATAAATATAATTTATGTTTTATATATTTCAAAATATTTGTAGAGGAAAGAAATTTAGTAAAGAAAGAAAGAAATTTAGTAGCTATTTCTAATGGAATATACAAAATGAAATTATACTTCAGTTTCAAGAAGTTCTCTAATGGAGCTCAAGCTGTAAGAAGAGACCTTAATGAGAGTCTGCTGCGAGCACTTCAAGGCTTTGGTTGTTCTGCAATGTTGACAGGATGACCAGGATAACAGCATAGTTCAAATAGCGTAACCAGGAGACGTCGAGGCAGCGCCGACTTCAAAGTCTCTGACAGGCAGACCCCTTGACCTTTGGGGGGCCCTGTATTAATTTCATTGGTATGCCAGCACTTGTTAGAAGGGCTCGTTGCTAAGCGAGGACTTAGCTTTGTCGGGGTGTTAGCGCATATTTCATTACTCAATTACAAAGCAAACAGTTGGCGGATGCTGCTCGAGCAGTTGCCGCTTGCAATTTTCAATTAACGAGTGAGTGGCAGACATTACAGTCCACAAAGAACTAAAGCCCCAACTTAAGGTCATATGGCCAGGCGACATGAGCCATGAGCCATGAGTCATGAGCCATCCGCCATACACTCATGGGGCACGCTCAGGATGCACAAAGAGGTCGATAATCAACAGAGGTGAGCGGCAGCAGAATAACATCTTATTGAAGGATGCAAACCGATTAAAACCGCACATTGACGTGACTCTAAACCTCAAGTATTTAATTAAGAAATCATTTTCCATTGACAAGTCAACGGGCACAAGGCTCATCTCGCCACTCATTCGTGCCTGCATTCACATATTTTAATTGGGTAGGAAATGAGAGTCGAAATAAATCAAGCCAAAGCTATGGCTGCTGAATGCAAGTGAAATATAAGTAAATGAAATTGAGCTATGAGCTATGAAAGGCAGTTGATTAAGCGATTGATGTATAAAGAGATAAGAGAAGTACAATTAAAAAGATATTGTGAAAAGCGTAAATAAGTCATTTAAAATACATATATGATCAGATATATTGTGATCGAAAGATTGTTTATATAACATAGTTGCTATATGTACTTTTGTAATAATTGATTTATTTTAAATTTGTATGTATTTATTATTCATTTATTGTTATAGCTTAGAGTTTTTGTTATAATTTAATTTAATTTCTTATTTCTTTACGAAATGTCAAACAAAAATAAAATGAAATAAATAAGTAAATAAAACACAAAATAAAACAAATAAAAAATAATAAATAATTCTAATAATAAAATATTAAAATAAAATTATAAAATGAATATTTAAAATATTTAAATTTATAAATCATTAATATTTCCACATAGTTTGTATATAAAGTTTATATAAATTAATTTATAAATTATAGTTATTTTAATCTTATTATTATTAATTATAATGTTAAATTTTAATTTCAAAAATTTAATAATAATTCGCTTCGTACTTATCAAGTTTAATATGTTTAAATTTAATTTCCAAATTATTAAATTTTATGAAATGAGAATTTGTTATTATCATTAATATTAATTTGTAAAAATTATTTTCAATTCGTTGTCACAAGAGAGAAGCTACAGAAATTTGCGAGTGTATAGAAATATGAACAAGTAAACCGGATTAAGAACACATACAGTTATTAACGCATAACTTGAGCATTTTGTTTCATCTTTAATGCCTATTTAAACTTGGAGGGTTCTCTGGAAAGGCAGAGCTGCTACGCAGTTGGATATTTATATAAAAGTTTGAGAGCAATGTCAACATCTTGTCACTTTCTTTATGAGTCAAGATGTTGGCCACCGCTCCCCGGGTGTTCATAAAATAAGGATGCTGCCAAGCAGGAAGCGGCGGCTGCTTTGTTTGGTAAGGCAAACGGCACCCGCGTCCCCCATAAGCCGGCAGGATGTTGCTCGGGGCGGAAATTGTATTGGCCATAAAATGTTTGGTGGCTTTTGAGGCACAGACACAGACACAGACGGAATCAAGGAGTTGCTCCGAGCTGGAAGATACGACAGCTATTTTTAGATTAAGCCAAAGGTCGTGCTGGCTCTGGCACATGGAGCAGCCCCTCCAGCATATTTTTGGGCTGTGCATGAAAATTTAATGAGTTTGTCCAAAATATATATCGACAAAGGTTTGCATTCACTTGATGGCTTGTCAAGTGCACTAAAGCAGGCAGCCCGTAGAACTAGATCGCTCACTAATAATTTAAGTCAGTTAAAGTGTTTGTGCTCTTTGTGCACCTTAGCACACGTAACTAGCCCCAGGTGACTCAGCTGAACTTAAGAGGCGGATCTCAACTTTGGGCTCAGACTGAAGCTCAATCATGACAGTAAACTTGATTAAATTATTTAAGAAGTCCAGAGTTATTAAATATTTAATAAAACATTTAATATATAATTAAAAATAGTTTCTACTTGATGGGAAAATGGAACAAAATGGAAATACAGTAACTGTCATTGCATATTTTCTCAGCTCTTTTTTTCGAGTTTCTAGCAGCAATTTGGAATGGGCCTAAAACACGAACACCTAGAGTCAGTAAACAGCAACACTTTATGAGATGAGATGAGTCATTAAAAGTTGAAAGCGGACCACAGCGAAAAGGGTCGGAAAATATTGATAACATAACAATTAGATTAAACGAGGGCTAAAGTGGAGCTAAGGAGTTGCTCTGTCAAACCACAAAAGCGAAATTGAGATGCAGTGAGGAAAACCTTAAATTGCAAATTGAGTGGGCGTGAAACAAGGGAAAATATTGCGACATAGCCACAAGGTGTTGGCTCTGGCTCTGGTTCTGGCTCCCTGGGCTGCTTCTGTTGTTGACAGAATTAATTGCGCACGTTAGCGACGGGCGCACAACACAAAATTAAATTGCAAAACGACGTGCCAGCCATAGTAGCAGGAACAGCAGCAGCAGAAACAGCAGCAGCAGGAACAGCAGCAGCAGAAACAGCAGCAGCAGGAACCCGTGGCAGTAGCAAGAGCAAGCACGTCAGCCACTGTGGTCCTTGTTGCCGCTGGCATCTAGCAACGGAATTGAGTTAGGCGCTGTTTTTCATTCCAACTATAAACACATTTGCAAGGCCAATAGACGCTGCGCAGTTGTGGCCGCGCAATTGCGTTATGTCGAAATACAAAGGCTGTCCAGGAGGCATGCCAGCAAAATTGCGTATACGCCGCCTATGAGCAAAGCAATATTTTTAAGTTTAACGCCAAGACTTTAAGAAATTTTATTTTTACGTGGTATGGCTTAACCAAAAAGATAATGCCAAGTCAAGCCATGACTAATCACCGGCAATATTTGTTCTCATATTGACGGCTTCAGAGTTGCAGGCTTTAACATATTTACTGAATAGAATACATATTGCTTAGTCGACAATTTGTTACTTTAATTCTTTTGCATCTGTTAAAGCTCTCGTCATGCCGATAAAGTTCTATTTGTGCAGTCGCTGCTTATCCTCGGTTAAAGAAGGTTCGTGGCTCCCAAAAAGCTGCCAAAATGAAATGACCAACATTTACGCTTCAGGCTGTGAGTTTTACACTTGGGATGACCTTTTCATTCAAACACAGCAAATACACACAGATATACACACATACACACATGAGCAATGGAGACAGACTTTTGAAAGCAGTCAGCAGCTATTAGCGTTATGCAAATAGAACTAAGAGCAGTCCAAGCCCCGACTCTAGCCCCAGCCAAAATCCAGAATCCAAAGCCAAGCCCCCTCCGCCATCGACATCAACCTTTGGAAATTTTCAGTAAGCGCGCGCTTATCAAGCGCGTTTTAGCATTTTATAGAGCGTGCGAGTTTTATGTTCATTTGACTGGCTCGCCAAATGGATGTGGCAGCAGAATGGGGAACAACGGAATGCCGGATTAAAAGCTGCATTACAATGATGGCGACATTACAATACCCTGTATTGCATTTATATGCAGAGCATATTTACGAATATTTGCAATTAAAAATGATATAAGGAAGAGAAATCTATATAGTACCTAAGACACTTTTTGCAAATCTTCCAGTTCAATAGCAAAACCAGAGGCAAATGGATATCAATTGATAAACAAGACTTTATTCTGAGTACAGGGTATCTATCTGTTGATTACTCTTTACAGACTGCTACTAAAACTCTGCAAATATTAAATGTTCTCAGCTCGAGCTTCATTTCGCCAAGCGGAACTGCATAGTTGAATAAACAAGAAAACAAATATGAGATATCAGACAATATTTGCTCTTTACACATTTGTGTAGAAATGTTATGAATGATTTCACGCTCGGAAACTTAAAATATATATATAAATAAATGGAAATAAAAATCGTGAATGATTATAATGATTTAAACCAACTGAATGAAAAGTCTACTTGATACGAATGTTTGATGCACATAGTGAGAGAAGATGGGAACTATTTAAAATAATGCAGAGCTCATAATCTGAATTTTAATTAATGGAACGTAAATTTTACTATCTTGAGATTTGATATTAGTTAAGTGATAGTATCCATTGTATCGCTAGCCAAAATATGGCTATCGGTATTATTTAAATGGCATAAAATATTAAAAAAGAAAACAATATTAACTTTTAATGATTTGGCTTACACAGGAATATATTTTATATAGAAATATTTAAAACTTGGATTCTCTATTTCACTGCCGGAGAAACGGATGGCTACATAAACTCTGCTTGTTATGATCTATAATTTATATAGTCTAGATCGACTTCTGCTGTCGCCATTTGCTTCTGACACAAATTTGTTCAAAAACATATTCATTTCCGTGAGTTCAGGTTATAAATCAGTTTCATAAATTCATTTTCCGCAGCTTATAGAACATTTTCTGTTATCATTATATGGAATCTTGCTGAACTTTTTCTTAAAAGTTGACTTCATGCAATTCTTATTCGTAAAGTTTTGCCGTATCTTAACATGAAACTTAAATAAAATGTATTTTTTGTTGTTGTCACAGTGGAACCTGAAAAGTGCCGTAGGAAAATCAAAAAAGAGAGAGAAACAAAAAAAAAAAAAAAAAAAAAAACACGTAGACGTAGCGCTTTCACGTTACGGCGTAATTTGCTATTTTGTAGCATTTTGGTAGCCCGAGGACATAAGAATTTTTATGTGTGTGCGTGCATTGTCTCAACCCACACACACACGCACACCCATACACATTCTCCTAGTTAGTTCGTAGTGCCCCCTTTTTTTACTTTCACATCATTTGTTGGCATTACTTTGGCTGTCACTTCCGCCGTGCGTTAGTATTTATGTCTTGATACGACTCGCCTTAGTCTACGCTCTCAGTTCTATCGCTCCTTCCGTACTGCCAACTACATAGTTCATATATATCTAAATATATATGTAAGCCTTTGTATGTATGCGAAATGTGCGTAACTTTTGCCAGTTTTTCCGTTTCCTGCACTCGTCGCCACTTCCGTGCACTTTGCCCTTTGTTCCCTTCTACACATATATCTTATCTTTATCTTCCCCAGCGCCAGCAGCAAGACAACGGGATACTTTAGCATATGTTTCCACAGCATCCACCATATGCTCGGACGGACCCAATCAAATTCGTTTAGTGCTGCAAATCAAATCACTGAGAGCCATAAAAAAAACGAAAAGATTCAATTGTATTCAAACTAGTTAAGGAAACGTGGGCCTATAAGTATAAAAATAGATGGAATGAAAGCATATGCGACCATAAAGCAATATCAAATACAGTTAGTTTAATACTTTTGCATATTTATTTAAAAAATATACATATTTTCTGTGCTCATACTGCAAATTAATTACAGAGAAAATGTTAAAAAAAATTGCATTATTCCGATATTAATTGCTTTCACAATTATAATTTTGCAGCTGCTGCACAGCAGGATTTTAAATAATAATTACCATTAATTATGATAATTTAATAGGAGCATTCCTTTTGTGTATTACATTATAACAATTCGAAAGCTTTAAAGTGCTTGAATGATTTGTGTTAATTAATGTTAATTAAATGTAGCAGAAGAAGTAATTTCAATAAATACAATATATATTTATTTATATATTTAAGTAAATATAATATAATTTATATTAAAAGAATACTTGAAGAAATATTAAAGCTTTTGATTTTTTTTATACTCTAACATATCTGACTAAATACAAATCAGAGATTAGTCTGATTGATTTGAAAGTTCCTAAAAACAAAATCGGTGTAATGGCTGATAGCCAAATATGATTCTGATGTTTAGGAAATAAATATTTTGTAAGCTATGAGATCTTTACGCTATCACACTTTTTTCTCAATTTTCAATGCAGGTAATTAAAAATAGTGACCGTCATTTTAAGAGGTTTCAGTTAATCGATTATATTATTTCTTTTTTATATCCTGCATGTGCAATAAAAATAGCTGCTAAACGCTGCCACTGACCGTCAATTTGATTTAGCCAAGCTGTACAAATGTTGTGCAGTAACAAAATGAGGCTAAGTGCAGGTCAGAAAAATTGTGTCTATAAAATTGAAACGATAAAATTGATTGAACATTGAGCGTTCGAGGCCATTGGGCATGTGGACCATTTGCCGATGAATAAGTCTTTAAGAATGGGCAGCAATGCAGGGCTATAAAAGTATACAAATGTGCGCAAATTAGTTGAAGTGTTTAACCAAAAAAAAAAATAAAATAAATTGCAGTAAAATATATAAAAAAAAAAATCAAATTTCACGTATGGGAAATATGGCAAGTTAAAATTGAAAGGCTAAGTAATGGCATGTAAGGGTTTCACTTTTGCTCAAAACCGCATTCAATATTTATGCTGCATACTTTGCGGCGCGGCCTTTGGCTGGGTTGGCAATTATCCTGTGAATTATAGACGGGCGGAGGACACAGACATGGACTGGAACAAACAAAACTGCCCACAATTTCAGCCCCCATCTTCGCACTTGACACACGAAATATTGGCACGTTAATATGGCTCACATTGCGAACGCCCACGCTGTCCAATGTCCTGCTGCCCAACTGCCCAGTGTCCTGCTGTGCTGCTTGGCATACAATTTTAATATCGTCCTTAAATTTAAATAGCCTCAAGTTGTCGGTGGCCCTTGCGTTTGATTTGCCAGCATTTCAATTCAGCACAGAACATTTTATTTTATTTTTATTTGCCTGTTTTCGGGGGCGGACATAAATTCTCAGCCTTGTGCCGTTGCTCTATTTATTTATTTATACATTTATTTTGAGGCCAGTGTTTTGATTTGATTGTGCACTGCAGTGAGCTGAAGATTTTCCAGCACAGGTAGCCAACGCAGCAATGTAGGCTATGAAAAGTGCATAAAGGCCTTGAAGTTGTTGACGGATCAACATATGTATATACACACATGTATAACTAAATATATGTATGTATATGTGTGAATGACATATTGTGCGCACGTAGAAACATTTACTTTCGATTGTCAGAATGATCGATTGATATTAAATATATTGTTAGACTTATACAAAAAAAAAAATAAATAAATAAATAAAATTTGTATTTAGTTATAGAATACTTGTTTCGTATTAAATTCAGTCAAATAGAAGGTAAAAATATATACTTAATTTTGTAATTTATAGGTTTATTCAAATCCTAAATGATCCATCGTGAAAATATGGTAATTCTGAATCTTAAACTCCGAAAGCTGGCCTATAGCAGGTAATATATTGCTTTTAATTTATCTTTAGAGCAGCTCAACCACAATATACTTGTATTATTTAAAGGTTAAGAGACACAAACGCATGGCCAATGGCTAAAAAATATAATTAAAATGTATATTTCTACTAAATGCTACAAGAGTAAATATATTTTAAATGGTAAAGCTGTTGCGGATATGAGTAAATATGGGATGGAGATGGTAGAACACAAAACCTCTCTTCCTCTCTCCCAAACAAGTAGTAAATGGAATATACACTTCGATGCCTCTGCAAACCCATATTGGCATATGCAAGTTTTCTGAATTTCAAATGAAAATTTTGCGTAGGTATATTTGATTGGCTATTGAATGTTGGTAAGCAATCCGAACCAATTTCAAATGGAATCAATGCAAATATTTACCAGCTGTATTTTTCATGATAGCCCAAAATAAACTCGTTCTGTTGTTGCTCGTCTTGTTCTTTGTTGTTTGTTGTTTGTGAGGCAATCAAAACTTTTCAAAAACTCGGCACACACACACATGCATGCATATGAATGTAGATATCTGAGTGTGCATAAGCATAAATTAATAAAAGGCTGTGACAAAGAGAATTCTTAAAATAGCATAGCCTAGTTTAAGGCTAGCCGTTCGTCCTGCTTATTTGCGGAGCAATTTGAGCGCTAGTTTTGTTTTCATTGTTTATGTTGGCATCATTTCGAAATACGCAGCGAGCAGTCGCAATGGCAACAACAACAGCAGCAGCAACAGCAACAGCAACATCAAATGCAAGGGCATTCGTACACACCATCACATTCACACACACACATACAGTCTAACACAGACATACGCAGTCACAGAGAGCAACTGCAAATAGTTTAAATGTCCTTGAAAGCGCGCAAATGGCAAAGCCAACAGCGTTGGCCCTGGCGACGCGAATACAGGTGAAGGCTGTGCAGGACGAAAATCGGGGCAGGCACGCTATCATGCTCGAAATCCTTTTGTGCCTCAAATTCAAATAAATAGCGAAGATATTTTCCAATATGGAACAAGTACAGATAATATAAATATAAATAAAAATAAAAATATAAAAATAAATATAAATATAAATATAAATAAAAATAAAAATAAAAATAAAAATAAAAATAAAAATAAAAATAAAAATAAAAATATAAATATAAATATAAATATAAATATAAATATAAATATAAATATAAATATAAATATAAATATAAATATAAATATAAATATAAATATAAATATAAATATAAATATAAATATAAATATAAATATAAATATAAATATAAATATAAATATAAATATAAATATAAATATAAATATAAAATTTAATTTATTTCCAAATTTATATATAAAATGAATGTGCTGTAAAATATTTATATTGAAATTAGAAATTTTAATTATTGGCTATGGATTATAGCGCAAATGTGATTCTGAAAAAAAAATAACAATTCTCGGCATCTTCTTGAAAAAACGTAATTAAAATTATATTAGGAGATAATTTACAGACTTGATGATGATGATAACTGCTTAATATTTGGATATTGATTGAGCTTTCATTTATATCTGTAAAGCCTATTTCTTTGAGCTTTCAATTTCCTGTATAAATAAAACAAGAACAAGGCACCGAATATCAAGTTTCTATAAAGTCAAATCAAAAGTTAGAGGAATATATAAATTAGGTACTAAACTTGCTAATTTACCCTCTGAATGCGCTTTTTATGATTTAGTTCAGGGAGTCAACTGTTTATTGTGACAAATATGTAGATTTGTTAGCCTGGAGATGCCGTATGGCAGTTTAATGAGCCGCATTTATGCATGACAGCCAAAATTGAATAAATTAATTCAACGAAAATTATAGAGATTTAACGTTGATTGCTATTTTGGGGGGCGTGTGATTCTCAAATACCAGGCCACGTTCACTGAATGCACAATTATTAAATAGGCTGACAAAACGACAACAAGAACAACGACAGCGAGCAGCAGTCGCAGCAGTCGAGGATGGCGAGGATAGCGTCCTCTGTTCCACTATTGGTGAGGACATATCACATGTGCATATTTCGTTTTGTTTTACAGACGCAACAGAGCAAAGGAGAGCGACCCAATCCTTAGCTTTCTCTCCCTCTCTCTCTCTCTCACATTCACTCTCACCATCTGTCTCTCTCTCGGCCTCTGTTGCCGCTCTCTTTGGTATCGATCCGTGCAAAACATGCAAAAGTCAACTGGAAACTGGAAAGCAACCACCAGAATCGTGTCCTGCTCACTATGGAGCAAATGTCTCTGACATTGGTGACAGGATTTCGGTTTTTGCGTTACTCAAAGGAGAAAAACACTGAATGGAAACGACAGCGACTGAGTGGGTGGGCAGCATGACTCAACATTTTGTGGTTATGCATAAGCCACGTACACGTGCAATTTGTAAGGAGTGCGAAACAAAGCGGAAAAAGGAAGCCTGTAGTCCGCGACAGCCTCGTCACAAAACTTGTCAATGTCAGTTGATAGTGAAAGGCAGCAGCGGGAATACTACAAAATGGGCAGACTAGGAGACGCACTTCAAAGTCTGGCAGCAGCTGTTGGCAGCTGGCAAAGGCTGCTCACGGGACGTGCCCGGAATTGGCTTGCCACAAACACACACACACACACACTCGTGCACATAAACATACACACAATTAAATATTAATGTGCCAAATTAAGTGAAAATGGCATTAGACGGTTTGGTGGGAATGTCGGGAAATGAGTTGAGCATAGCTCACAAAAACTCCAACGTTTTGGCTTTCTTTCGATGGTCTAAAGGATTAGGCAACAACATTTGGCATTAACATCATGTCAGTTGGGCTTAAATTGTCTTAGGACATGGCATAAAATAGAATTGATGACAGTTGTATAAACTTTTCAAGATGGCAGCAAAATAAAGGAAGATTATAGAGAGATTATATTTTATAGAGTATTTTATATGTATCTTATTTGTTTTAATGCATAAAACTACTTTTTTTTATTGAATATAATAATTTATTATTCATTCATCACAGAGTGAGAAAAATTTTTTAAGGATTTTGTAAGGAGATAAATAGAAATTCGAAAAGCTTTAGATTCGCTAAGATTAATATTCAGATTATTATGCTAGCCTCCTGACAAACCTATACACTTAAGGCTAAGTCGAGCGTCCTGCTACAGTACTCCTGTCAAAAGCCTATTTAGTATTCATAATTCTACGCCTACAATTCAAATTCAAGTTTTTTGTTCACTAAGCGGCCTAAATCCAATAAGATCCCGTCAATAACTAAATAACAAGATTAACTTAGACATGTGGTCTATAGGGAATCCCTTACTTCCCAAATGAAACTTTTCATGGCATGTTGATTTATATTGTAGAACAACTTGAATAGAAATTTACAGAGCCCGAGAGAGATTTTCATGTTGCTAATTTCTCCTGGGCATCCAATAAATATCAATTTAGATATGCTCGAATTAGGCAGCACAATCAGTTGGCATTTAGAGTCATCACAATCGAGGAATCAAACAATAAATCAAGTTCTATCATGATACGGTATATGTATATGTATATATATATAACCATATATAACCAAATTATCAGCTATTCGTTTGCAGTTAAAGCAATTATGTTCAGTCACGAAAGGCAAAGTGCAATGAAATATGCAAGAGCAAAGTCCAACAAGGAAATATGGCTAAGCCAGGGTAATCGAGCAGCCAGAAGGATTGGCCAAATGCTAAAAGCTACAAACTGCAAGGTCGATTCGGCACGCCATAAAAAGCAAAGGAAAGCGTCGCAAGGCATAGACCGAAGCGACGCTGGTGTGAAATGCCAATAGGTTATAGACTTTCAAGGCATGTGCAGCTGTCAGATAACGGGAATTGGCCTTGAGTGGCAACTGCCAAGAGATAAACACACATAAAACTCTTATCGGTTGTGGAAAGTGGCAAGACAGCAGAACATTTTGTCATTTCGATCGAGCCATATTGAGTGCAAGCAATACATTACATACCTTTTGGCACCCTCCTCGCCTTCGAGCAGTTGCTCGCCGCCGGCAGCGGCTGCAGCATCCTGTTCCGCTGATGAGGCAACTGCCTCTGCAGTTGATGTTGTTGCAGCGCCAGTGGCAGCATCGCCTGTGGGCACTGGGACATCCTCATCGCCAGCGCCGCCCTTGACTGCGCCCACCAGCGAGGTGAATTGATTTGTTAAACCCGAAAACATGTTTGGTTTTATTGCTCTGTTCTGTTTTGTATGCGTTTAGCCAGCGAAGCGCTCGAAAGGATTAGCCTAGCGTCCTCGTGTATACACAAAACGAATGCCACACACAGCCGAAGTCGAAGACGTTCAAGCCGAAGCCGAAGCCGTAGTCGAATCCAAAGCCGAAGTGACAAAGACTCAGAAAGCAGAAACGTGCAAACGTCCGCAAAGTGGGCTTCTCGTTTGTGGGTGGTGTTGATACTTTTGGTAACGCTCTCTTTGTGGCTCTCTCGCTCTCGCTGTCTTGCTCTCTCTGTCTATCACTCTCTCGCAGGCTGCCCCTTGCTCAATTGGCTCTCTGGTCGTGGTCTGCAAACGTCGCTGCTCTGTCTCGCAGCTACTTTGTCTCCTTCCTTCGTTTAACTTTTATTACACTTGGCAGGAATTTTGTAATAGGTTTTTCTTTAGCATCAATGTAGTTTCACTTTCAATGGGTAAGTTATGTAAATTTTTTACTCTTTTACAGTTAATTATGTTAGCACGCTGCAAATTGAATAATGAGAAACAATAAAAATTAACTAGAATGCGAATTAAACATTTCCCAGAAGCGAGGAAAATCAATAAATAGGCAAATTAATTGCAACTGATTCAAATACACGGGGCTTTAACTGTCAAATGATTGGCACTGTAAAAATGTCGCGTTTAATCGATATTTGTTTACGCTTCACGCATTCGATTTTTTACTATATAACGTAACGTTCTAAATTACCACTTCATTGAGTTTGTTTTTTAACTGTTGTCTGCTTGGTAGAGCGAGCAAAACTCGAATTTTCGCCTGCCTGTCTCGAAGGTCCTCTGAAAACTGACTGAACAGCGGAATTTTCTTTGCACTAATACCGTTGTCTGGCGAGTACTCTCTTTCCCCCTCTCCCTTTCTTTCTCACGCTCTCATATGCAGAAATGTTAGAGCTCCTACAATGATGCTCCAAAAGACACCTTCTCTGTGGAAAATCGTCGTCGTCGTTGTCGTCGACGTTGCTGGTGGTTGTTTTCCTTGTTTGCTTTGTGCTGGAATTTCTGTGTATTTTCGCGCATGTGCCAGCTGTTTTGCGTCGTTAGCGTTTGAGCTTGTTAAACTGCGACAATTAAACAAACAATCGACACGTCTGATTGTACACATAAAAACTCAATATTCAGTGGCAACAATACATCTGCGTAGCATTGAATTTTTATCTTTTCTATGTATGCACTCCAGTGCTGCCAAGCACCAGCTGTTCCACGCAGCCAACTTAGCGTTGCCATAAGACAGGGTTGTCGTTTTAACACAGCCAGCTGATTACCAACTTTTGAAATACATATGCAAAAAAAAATTAATTCATATATTTACAAGCAAAAAATATTATTTGAATAACTACTTAAAATCTAATTATAAACTAAATCTCGCGTCGTTTTGAGGTAGAAAACACAACAATTTGTTAACGTCTTTGCCTTGCTCTGCTTTGCGGCGCTTCCTCCGTCTCTTGTTCGCCTCTTGTCTTCTGGTGTTGTTGCTGTGCCTTAAGTTCCTGGTCCAGACGCTCCTTGGCACGGAAGACTTTAGATTGTAAATAAAATGAGCCGCCCTTTGCTCGATCATTGACGTTAAACAGATGCTCAAAGTTTTTATTGATGCTATCTACGCTCTTAAGGTCATCGATGTTCAAGATTTGCTTGGCCTCCTCCAGCGTCATACCTATGGACGATGTGGTTAGTAAACAACTGAACAACGTTCTTCATTGATAGCTCCAGTCACCTGTACGCAAATTTGATTCGGCACTCTGATCTCCTTTCCGACCGCCACCGGCGCGCTTAGCAGCTTCTTGCGATGCGGCGATTTCTTGCTTCAATGCCTTTGCAAAAGCACGTCCGATTGCCTGGCCACCCAGCACAATAATTTGAGCGATATACTTCGCCATGTCTGCTTCGGTTAAACTAATTTTTCGATAAAACTCGTACTTGAATTTAGGTGTACACTTAAAAAAACAGTCCCAAATCAATTTATGTGCTTGACATTATACAACGTATCTAACCTCCAAGCAGACTAGGCACGCAGAGCAAGCCACACAGCTGTTTGCAGAGTGATGGGTAGTACTCGAGTTGAGTGTGACCGTTTGCTGTAATTAAGATTAAATTTTTTCTGCGGATTGCAGCTATCGATAGTCCGTCGGTAAAAATTCATCGATAGCATTTATTCCAAATTTAAATTGTTTAACATTTTCATTAGGTTTCCAAAAATTTTAAATTTAATAAAATGGCCAAAAAGCAACAATGGCAAAGGGACTTTAGTCACTTTGCTCACCAGTATCGCCGTGACCACAAGAAAGTTAAGCACATAGTCCACCAGATTCATTGGCTAATTTGCAAGCACACGAACACAAAATATAATATTGCTTTGGAGAGCGAGCAATATGGGGATAGGATCAAGAAAATTAATGATATGCGCCAAAAAATAGAAAATATGCTGTCTTCATCAAAAGTAAAGCTGAGTGCCAAGGATAAGGCCAAACTACGCAAATTGCACTCAACGCTGCCCATCGCCGATTCCCTATCGGATCGAATCAGACTAATGGAGCTTCTAGGTGAGCTGCCAACATTTTCGGAAAACGTGCATCAGCGGATGCAATATTTGCAGCGTTTGCATGCAAGCAGCTTGAAGCGGATGGCTAGACACCAGCAAGAACTGAAGCGTATCAATGGGGAGACGCGCCAAGTTATTAGCGACATAAAAGATTTGTGGAAGATCTTGGAATACTTAAGGAAAACCCGAGGAAGAAAATGGAAAATTGTGCCCTCTCTTGGGCGCAAGAGAGGCTGGAGCGCCAATGTAAAGTCCACAATTGACCCGTCAAGCGGTGCGGAACGCGCCGAGAATCATGCCAAACATTTATAATTATCTGCAGGCTTAGGGGTTTATATAAAATAATTTATTATGCAAGAATTAGTCTAGAAGGCGCGCTACTTAAATGCTAGCAAATGCTCTATGGGCCTAGGCTAATCCTCTCCAGCCATATGTACAATCTGTAGTTATCTTAAGTAAGTATTTACAGTAACGAACTACACTCATTATCAGCTAATAATTTGTGTTTGTATTCATTGTTTAGAACATCTTAGCTCATATGGCCTGCCTCTTTGCTTTAACTTTGCAGCATCCGTGCGCTCAACAGAAGCCCGGATTGGTGTGCTCGATGATGCAGCGTTTGCAGTACTTCTTGACCGCCCGATAGCCCTCGATGGATATCTGGCAGTCCTGTATGTTCAGCTGCTGCAGGCCGCGACAATAGTAGGCAATGCATTGAACGCCGCGATCCGTTATCATATCACAATTGCGTAGGCTGAGCTTCTTCAGGTTTGGGCAGCTCTCGGCAAGGGCGCGCAGACCCGCATCGCTCACATCGCACTTGCCGATGTCGAGGGCACGCAGCCGAGGACAGGAGCGAGCCAGTACTGTAATGGAGTCGTCGCTGACTGCCTCGCAGCCGCGCGCATTCAAATAGCGCAGCTTGTAGCAGCGCCGAGCAATGACCTTCAGGCCCGCATCCGAGACGCGCTCACACTTGGCCACCGAGAGATAGCGCAAAGCGGCGCCCAGCTTGGCCAGTTCGTACAGGCCGAAGTCCGTGATATTGACGCAATCCGAGACGCTCAGCTCCTTCAGCGAAACACAAAAGCTTGGCACAAACTTCAGACCCGCATCTGTCATGGAATGGGAGTGGCGTAAGTTCATTTAGTTAATTATGATGCCAGCTCTAGAAACTTACCTGTAATTTGAATGCAGCGTCGCAGATATAAATACACCAGCTGCGGACAGTTCTTGACCACAATTTTGAGGCCCATGTCATCGATGGCCATGCAATCGGTTAGGTCCAGATATTGTAGGAGCAAGCGGCGTGGCGGTTCCACATGAGGATTTGGACTAATGCTGCTCACCTGGCTGCAGCCTATAAGCGAAACGGTAATCCATTAGATGAATTGCATTCGGAAATAGCAACAACAATTGTCAACTTACCTGTCACATCCAGATGCTGTAGATTGCTACATTTGGTGAGCGCTTCGACCAGCGCCTGATTGGAGACGTCGACACAGGTCTGCAGCTGCAGATGCGTTAGCTCTGGACAGCGACGCGTCAGCAGCTGCAGACCTTTGTCTGAGATACGGCAGCCATCGGCAAGCATGACGCGCTCAACCTCTGGACAGGCGCCATTGCAGCTCTGCCCGCACAGCTGGCGGAAGATCATCTTCAGCGTCTTGTCACCATTTAGATGCTCGCCGCGCAGCGTGATGCACTTCCAGAGCACAGGACGCCAGGCGAGCTGCTCGAAGCGGCGACAGACGCGTGCCACATTGCACAGCTCGCAGCTGTCGAGCCAGCTGAAAATGCGCACAACGGCCTCGTCGGGCAGGCGGTCAAAGAAGGGGCCACAGCGATAGGGACCCTTCCGGTTCCAGGGAGGCGGTCCAATTGCAGTGCCATTAACCGTGCCGTTGCTGCTGTTGGTCAATCCTCGACGCGGAGTTGTGGTTGGCGTGCTGCTGGCAATGACACCGCTGCCAACAACGTTGGGGCTGCTATTCTTTGAATTGCTGTTAACCACAATGCCCGACGTGCTGCTCGGATGGTGGCCAGTGGGCGATGGCGACACCAGTGTGGCATAGCCTTGGTCCAGGCTGGGCGAAAAGCGACCCATATTGCACAGTCCATCGGAGAGGCTTTGCACTTTGGTGTGATGATGGTCCAGCTGGAAGGCATTGGCGGGCGAATTTGTGCTGCGATTCAGCAGATAGCGATCCGAGCCGCTCGTCTCGCTGGGACTGGAGTTGCGCGGATGATGCAGACGTTCTGTAATGATGAAAACAACTCTGTTAATTCTTTCTACAATAATAGTCGTAAATAAAAGGAATAAATATCATGTAAATGAAGATTAACTAATCGAATTGCTGTAGTAAATTATAATTCAACTAGTTAATATATTTTATAACTGTTTTCAGCTGTTATCTCTCTCACCTGGTAGTCGCTCGTTGCCACTTCCGCTGCTGTAGTCCTCCAGGTAGTAGCGCTCGTTTTGGTACTGACTCGCCTCGGCACCCAGCGGCAGAGCTCGTAATGCATTGCCCAGATACAGCGACTCCATCTTTTTGTCCAGCAGATATTGGGCACTGCTGTTGCCGTTGCTCAGCACCGTGGGCACGCTGCAGCGTCCGCCTTGGGCTTGGCCACGCCTTCTGCTGCCGCCACCGCCGCCACCGCCACCCACATTGTTGTCGCTGGAGTCTTCGGTATCGGCGCTGTTGCCATGCAGCCAATCCAGCGTCAGAAAGTTGCGCGGCTGTGGCACTGGAGCTACGGATCTGGTCGCTGGTGCGGGCAACGTTTGCAACTCCGGTGACTTCTTCAGCTGCGCATGCCTGCCCACAGAGGCGGTGGAGTGGGTGCCATAGCTGGACGAGGACTGCTCATGTCGCGTGTGCCGGCCACGCAGCTCGAATGTGGCCGCCTTCTGCTGCACCATATGCAGCACGGCGGCCGTCGTGGCCGTCGTTGCTGGCGTTTGCTGGTCGCTGTGCGGCGTGGAGCTGCGCGAACCACGTGTATAGAGGTCGGCACTGGCAGCGGTATCGCTCATGTTGATACCGAGAGTTGGCGACTTTCGTGACATCTTATAGGCTTGCGGATCCAGCGGGCTGGAGCTTAATGGATGCGGATGATGGTAATGCGCCGCCGCCAATTGATCTCGCACTGCGTTGCTGGTCCGCCCAAGCGACGCCAGTGGACACTCCAGATCTGTGGCACGTCGTGTGCCCGTCTTGTGTGACATTATTTTCTTTTATTTTATGTTTTTAGTTGTGTTTTATACTGTGAACTTCGCCTTGGAGCTGAAAGTCTGCAACGGTAAAGAGAATAAGAATTTATTTAATTTATTTAGGTAAACTAATACTTTTTTAAAGTAATAATATCATTCAAATAATACAAATTTGAATATTTGAAAATTGTGTAGTTAGATTGAAAAGTGTATTTATGGAAATTATGCACACTATTAAAAAAGCTTTAAAACTCAATTTTTTTATAATAGGATATATAGAAAAGAAAGAAAATTTATTTAGCATAATTTCATATTTGTGTGTTCATGTGTTTAAAAGATGTAAATGGGTTTAATATATTATATATCAGTTATTTACTGACCTTAAAAGATTATAAAACTCAAATGTTTTAAATGAGAATATGTATAAAAATATTGATGCACAGTATTAAGCCAAATCTATTTGCCAAACTAAACCAAATCTATTTGTTTTGTGATTTTTGCTTATTTTACAAATAAACAAGTCAATAAAAATGAAAAAAAAAACCTAAAATGAATGTAAAGGTATTTTTCATATTATCGAAGACATTCTATCAAATAGACAATCTTTTTAATCAGCAATTATTGCGAAGAGCTTCCAAAACAACAAAACATTTATGTACAAGCCATAGATTCGAACCCGGATTCTCATTTGTTGTTGGAATTGACGAGGCCAAGACAACTTGGACAAACCAAAACAGCGAAAAATACAAAAATAAATAAATATTTATTAATGTTAAAGACAGCGTACATCATTTGTCATTTAAAAGTGAATTTAACAAACATTTCATTGACGAGCAAACATCATAAAAAAGTAACAAAATTCGTTAACATATATATTCCTATTATATATAGTATAGTATTATATAAAAGATGTTATGATTGTTGCATTGTTCTATTTGAGGAATCGGGTTGCTTTCAACATCATTTCTTTCTGAACTTTTGCTGTAGTCAAAACAGAGAATAATCAGTTTAAGATCAGGCATTATTTTGTTATAAAAATTAGTCCAATGAACAGATAATATCAGTTTAAGAATTAAATTATTATTGTAGCGACTGCAAGTTAAAAATAAAAATTAAAAAAACCTTGGGTCATTCATTTAAAAACCTGACAGAGAATTATATATATTTGATATTTATATATTTAAAAAGTAATTTAGTGAGATCCAATCTCGATATATGAATGAATATATATATATATATATATTAGGGTTATCGAAAATTTTAAAAATATCGTATCGTTTATTTTAAGTTTTGAAAAAATATCAAAATGATATTTTATATGCAATTTTAAAAATATCGATATATCAATATTTTTCTATATTAAAAAAAAAACTTTTTCCCTCAATAAATTTATAACCTATCAAAAAAAAAAAAAAAAAAAAAAGAATAAGTATATTGTATTTAAATGATAAAGACCTCTTAACTCCAGTATTCGGTACTCAAAGATAAAAAAAAAGCCTGTTCTGTGTTATGAGTATCCGTGATACGAAATTTTATTGTCAAAGGAAGGCACTGAGCTAGCAGGGGTGGTTAGATCCCATACTTAATATATTACCACTTGTTTTGATTACTTTAAGGCACAAAATACATTTGGCTGTTCCATTCTTAAAGGCCGAACAATTTGTTTTCACTTATCACAAAAGAGACGAGCTCAAATATATCAAAATATCGCAAAAAATATTCGATATTTGGCAAAAAAAAATATTACAATATAAATATATTTTTTAAACAAAAAATATCGATATCGATAAATTTTCGACAACGCTAAAATATATATTGTTTTTACTGCCTGAAAGCCTTTGTTGCTCCGGCTTTAAACTACATTGTTATTTAGAATTAATTCTCTGTAACAAAATAAATAAATATTATTTAGTATTTGAAAAAAGTGTAATAATTATAAGACTAGTCCTTGAAATGAATTAATAATATATTGATTTTAATTACAAACAAATTTGAAATTTTATTCAATTTGAAATTTATTCAATTTAAAATTGAAATGTACTTGTATCATCGCTGTGCAGTGACTGCAATAGCAGAATGGAATTTGGGTCAACAAAACAAAGAAAAAAAATCTTAAAAAACTGAAAAAATGTATATAAATTATATTTAGCCTGAGCCTCATTGGCCATGGGAATGAATTGTGCAGCGACTGTGTGGGCAGCTCAAAGTGGATTTTCTACGACTCCAATTGGCAATCTATAAAGAGATATATGTATGCGTATGAGCTGCCATCTATACATATATTTTATTCTTTTTTTTCGGGGAGTGCACTGCATTTGACCTTTACGATAATTGATAGCTGAAGTCTAGTCAATTTCTGCCCACGTCTGAGAGCATTGAGATTTTGGTTAACATGATTAGCTATTTAAATACGGCGCCAAGTCTATTTATATATACATATATATATATATATATATATATATATATATATATATATATATATATATATATATTTCTGTGTAACTGAAATTGTTAACAATTTAACAATTAATAAGCAGTTCGCCCACGCCTCCAACCAATTATTCAGTTGTTTTTGTTGTTGTCCGCTGGATTTTACGGACACACGTATGCTGTCATATGCTATATTTCCCCCGCCATCTCCATTCATAGGCCAGAGCTTAAAACTATATACATGGATTTTTTCTATTTCTTTTTGGCATGAAACCAGTTTGGAGTGCTTCGTGGAACATTGGAAACTCTAATCATAAGCCAGGCGTGGGCTGTTCTAATGTTAGTCCGTGGCCATCTGCAGCTTAGCCTGGCCTGAAAGTCGGCGGCTGCTGCTGCTGCTGCTGCTGCTGGCATTGTTTGTTTTGTTGTGTTGTTGTTGTTGTTGCTGGTGTAACCTAAGACCTTAAAGAAATGATGTTGAAAGTAACCCAATTCGGCAAATAGAGCCAGGGAACAATCATAAGCCTAACCATGCGCCACTTTAGTCCCGCCTGCCTATAATATTTGTTTGTTTTCGGGCAGCTTTGCATAATTTTCATCCATACGAATAGACACAACTATCTAAATAGAAAACAATAAATTTATTTGGAAATTTGTTGTTGTTACTGCTGACTCTGGCTAAATCTTCTTTATTTCTGTTTGGAATTTGTTGGGCTGGGCCCGGGCTCGTCACGGTACCCACAAGCACTCATCTACACACACCTACAAGGTTTTGGGGCAATTGTGTGATGGGTCGGTCTTTCATTTGCCTACCTAGAGTCAGTTTTCGGGGCACGTAAATCAAGCGCTGCTTACAAGTGGCTCGATTTCGGATCTGAGTTGAGTGCGTGAGTGTGTGTGCATGTGTATGTGTGTTTTTATTGTAATCAAATTTGAAATTAATTTTTTTTCCAGCTATGCCATAAATAAACATTATAACAATAATAACACTAGGCCGCATTCATAA
The DNA here is from genome assembly GCA_037075325.1 of Drosophila mayaguana. Lineage (NCBI taxonomy): Eukaryota > Metazoa > Arthropoda > Insecta > Diptera > Drosophilidae > Drosophila > Drosophila mayaguana. Next base: position 8,645,076 of record JBAMCG010000037.1, on the reverse strand, counting down.
GACAGCAACAACAATAACAACACAGCTGAGCATTTGAGGCAACAAGTCCAAAAATCAACTATATATGTATATATGTATATATACATATATACATATATATGTCTTGTCATTTGGCTTATGGCAGCTGATTAATCTTAGCATCTCCCAAATGGACGCTGCCTGTCGCGCCTCAAATGGAATGTCGCTCAACTGGTTCGCAGCGAACGTGTCCAAAACTGAGCAAAGGAATAGGCCAAGAGGCACAGCCGAGACACTTCAGCTGGCCAGACTTGGGAGTTCGACTCCGTTTGAGAGCTTTTTGGGTATTTGCTTTCCATAATTCATAATAGTTAGACAATAAATAATTAATAATCAAATCAGCCGCGTGTGGACAAAAGTGTCAAATGGCTTATTGGGCAACACAGCATGCGATTTGCATAAATTTACATCTGTTCTTTATCACTTACAGCCACAAATATTTATTAATCAGTATGGGCTGGGATTAGCCTTTAGGGGCTGTCGCTAATGTATGTTCAACTTTTACTATTTTCGAATTGGAAAAGAAATCACGCTCTTAATTGTTATTGTACTGATAAGACGGTTCAACAAAGTTGACCTCTTTTTGGAGCGTTAAATAATTTGACTTGAAATGACTATTGCTTGCTAAGCTTTAAGTCACTTAACCTAAAGATGTGATTGTAAAGTTCATTAGTTTCCTTGTCAACCAGATAGTTGTACTATGCAACTACTACTATGTACTATGTACTATGTACTATGTACTCTGCTCATATTTATAACTTATCAAGTATTATCGTCTGCTAAGAAACGTGAAGAGCGGAGTTGAAAGAAGCGACATAAGTGATTTCAGAATCTGATTTCTTCAAGGACTGGCACTGGGACTAGTCTCATATACCCTAAACACTGCCGGCACGCCAAGCATATCAGCCTCATCTGCTGACGAGACACCATCAGTAACATCCTCCAAATGCAGCTTGACATCATGGACACTTATCTAAAATGGTGGAAAGGTCAACCCCAAGAACTCCATTCAAACCATCTTTTGGTTTAAAATAAATTCCCTAAGAATTCAGAGTCCCTTAGGTCTAGATTAACCATAGATCATATGGTTCGTATAAGCAGGCACACCAACCAACCCTTAGCCAAATTCAGTCCCTCCCCAAAAATTTAGAAAAGGCTAGAGAAAAATCGGTTCCCGGAAGGAACTGGGGATATCGTGGTCGAGCAGTCTCTTACTAGTTTCATTATTACTTGTTGTATTATTAAATTCATAAATTACTTTCACTATGAGTTTAATTATTAATGTTAAGAAATATAATAAAAAATTAAGTGGATTAAGAAATCTTTTAAACTACCATACATATTTCTGTTTATTGTTTTATAAAAGGAATACAGTATAAACTATCTCTCTAACTCTTATAAGTAGAGTTGCGTTCAGATACTCTGCTCATTCCTACAATTTACTGCAACTGCAGTAAATTTGAATATAAAAAAAAATATTTCGATAAAAAAAAAAAAAAAAAAAAATATATATATATATATATATATATATATATATATATATATATATATATATATATATATATATATATTGTGTTTACTCAATTAAAAATGTGTCTGTAAATTACAAATTTGGTTCACATTACGAAGTTAAGTTCGATATTGCCTTGGTTTAAAGTACTGTGGGTCAGCTCTTCAGCTAAACACGTCAATGGCCATTCAATTAAATCACATTTCTGTCCATATGTTTTGTATGGCAAAATGCGAAAGGCCAACACTTGAGTTGAGGCTATTGAAAACTGGTCCTTGTCTCTGACTTAGCTGTTCATTTGCCAAGCCTCTCAGCGGGCTCAGCTGCTCAACAAGCAACAAACAACAAGCACATAAAATATGACAACAACAAGTACTAATTATTTAATATGCTTAATGAACAAATGTCACCACGATGGTGGCCACAGTGGTGCAGTCAGAAAAGTGATTCACATTTGCGCACAGTGGCGGAAAAGCGGAAATTGGATCAGTCAATATATTTTTAAAATTTAATATATATATCTATCTAAAAAAATTTTATTTGTGCAAAAAATTAAAATATATATATATATATATATATATATATATATATATATATATATATATATATATATATATATATATATATATATATATATATATATATATATATATATGCGATAATTACAATAATAATATAATATAATAATATAAGATGTGAATAAATTAATAAATAAAATAATTATAAAGAAATGTTTAACTATAAACTGTTTTAAGTAATTAAATTGAAGCATATGTAATTAAACATTTTTTTTATTTAATAACTTATTCACATATTATATTTATATATATTTATCTTTTTAATTTTTTTTATTTATATTTTAATTTTTTATTTATTTATTTATTTATTTTTTTTTTTTTTGTAAATAAAAACTACATATTCAATTTTGAATTAAAGAAATAAAATTATATATTAAATTATTATTTTTTTTTTATTAATTTTTTTTTTTTTTTGAAATTATTATTAGCATTTATTTTTTGTGTAGTAGATTATTTAAAATTTTTTTTTTTAGGCTTTGCCTCACTGTGCTGAGCTTAAAACTAATAACTGCTGTGCTTGCCATTTGTGTGGTGTTCGTTGTCTGCACATGGCTGAAATCTAACGCTAACACAGAAATTACTTGGCGCCACAAAACAACAACAGCAACAGCAACAGCAACAACAACAACAACATCACACATGCCAATGGAGCTCGGGGTATGGGCACCTTTTGGCCTCTATGGCATGGCACGCTGAGCGCCTGGCCCCAGTCTGGCCCGGCAATCAACTATGCGGACGTGTATGTGTGTGTAAATGTGAGTGTGTGTGACTAGTCGTGTGTATGTGTGTGGCTACCGTGTTGCAATTTGCGCTCCGTGGGCTGGCTTTTTGCATAGTGTCAATTTTGATTTAGCAAAATGTTGCAGTTGCCGCTTGCTCTGTCAACGCCGCGCCCGATAATTCCCAAGCAAATGGAACTCCTACACACAAACACACACAGTTATGCATATACATATATAAATATATATATATATATATATATATATATATATATATATATATATATATATATATATATATATTATATATATACATTTTATGAAGTGGACAGAAAGTGGGTGGCGCTGACTAGTTTTTGAAAAACAAGAAAAATATTTCTTGCAGCTAAACAAAAAGTGGGTGCAGCTGCTGAGCTGCTGCTGAGTTGAGCCAAGCATCGAAACGCTGTTTGATTTTCTGCGTTTTCCCTCATAACTTGCATAAAATGCAATTTTATTGTATTATATATGTGGCGTCATATGTCATTTTAGTTACTTGTATTTATTTTGACTAATGAGCCAATAGCCAAACGGTTGGATTGTATAGATAGCAATATGGACGATAGATCAGAAGTTAGATTTAAAAATTTATAGCTAGAAATGATTATATTCACTTATATTATATTATATTTTTCTTTAATTTTTGCATTTCATTATATAATTTAATTTTTATAAAATAGATAGAAATTGTTCAAATATATAGCAATATGAAGGATATATGAAAAGTTGGATTTAAAAATTAAAAACTATAAATTATTATATTCAATTATATAATATTATAGTTTTACTGTAATTTTCATATTTCATTATATAATTTAATTTTTTTTTTTTTAATAAATTAGTTTTAGTTATTTATTTTGTGTAAGTTTTAAGTAAAAATATATTTTTATGAATTTAAAAAATTTATTGTGATAAATTAAAATCAATTTTGATTTTGGATTCGCTTTAAACACACATTTCAAAATCTATTGAAGCTATATTGATCATAAATAAACATATGTAAGAAATATCTTTAATAAAAAAACTAATTTCACATTCACATTTTTTTTTTTATTGTGCTCCCTTGATGCTTTATGTAAATGGGCATACAAAGAATTGAAAGTTGTCGAGGCTTTGGCACAGTTAACGACTAGAAAGAGTGCAAAATCGAGCCCGAAACGAAATTTGGAATGTGTGAAATGAATATCGAAAATATGTTTATGCGCATATTGAAAATGGTTTATGTAGATTGATCTATAGACGATACAACAATTTGAAGATGATTGCCAGTGAATGGGCGCTCATTAAAAGAAGGTTTGGGAAAGTCGGAATGAGCCCTTAAATAGTAAAGATAGAAAGTCGAATATATGTATATATTTATTAAAATATGGCCCATAATTCTCAGTAAAGCAAATAAACAAGCTAATATATAGCTCTATTTTTATTATATTTAAAAGTACTTTATATTCCATTAGTTAGTGCGTTTCTCATGCTTGTGGATATTTTCAATTTTCCTTAAGGCTTAGTAATTTTTAATTTATTAATCCATGGCTAGCTTTCTCTCTCGCTTTCTGCTCTGATCATCAAAATTAGTAATACCCTATTTTTGACCACCAATTGAGAATATTTTTTAATGATTGTGTAGCATTTTATCATTAACTGAACTTAAATTTCACTCTGAACCGGCAGATTCATTAAAAAAATGCAAAAAATTTTTTAGCCAAACTAATTAAACCGAAACTTATATAATGAACCATGAAGAAAGACGAGGCGAATGCCCTTTGCATGCCTTTGTGCCTCGCAATCTTTGGCTCCCTTTTTCGTTCATCATCGCGCAGCCAATGGATGAAAATTACCTGTCATTAATCAATGGAAAATAGTTACAATACTCTGCCTCTCCCTCCCTTTCTCACTCTCTCTCTCTCTCTCTCTCTCTCTCTCTCTCTCTCTGTTTCTCTTGTACTCTGTGTACTCTTGCTCTATCTTATTTGAGTTTGATTGCTGCTGGGAGGAATAATTCAAATTCCAATGCAAAGTCAATGCAGACGAACCAGTTCGTTGCTTAAGTCTTTTGTTTTATGACCCAAATTTCGAACAAAGCGACAGGCGAAACAGTCAACTGTGCATAAACGCCACTTAACCCAAAATGTAATGTCCAACAAAACAAAATAAATCACAACAAGCCCAAAAGAAACAACAGACCAAGACGCTGACTTACCGCAAATTACATGCTGTGCGACAGCAACTACAACAACAACAAGAGCGGCAAAAACAACAACAACAATGCAGCCACTGTGAACGTGAATGATGGCGCATCTAATCCAAGACAGCGCATAAATCCAGGCCAAACTTAATCCAATAAAAATGCCGACTAAATGAAAACGCGACAAATGCTTGACGAACGAATAGACAGCGCTAATTTATTTAAAAGACTTGCCCGACTTTTGCCTAGCACGCGAAGCAGTTAGACAGAGTCGGTGCGGCTATAGTTGCCTGGCTTGGCAGCAAAATTTTAATTAAGACAAAATATTTGAAATTCTAACGATGACGACAACGAGCTGACTTCAACAAGCCAACAATTTGCCGCGCGCAATTTTTCAAATTACATTTCATTAAAGCGCGACAGAGAGAAAGAAAGTAAGAAAGAAGCGGCGGCCGCCTGATGAGCAAGTGGAGAGAAAATATACAGATGAAAAAGCAGAGAAGAATACAACAACAACAACAACAACAACAGCAACAACACATAACACACATGTGGCAACAACAACAACAACAACAACAAAACGAATGTAAAGCACCGTTTTGTCTGATTTCTGCTGCACACACGTACAGAAATTTAGATGCTGCGAGCCAGCAACGACAACAGGTTATCTGTATCTTTGTATCTTTTGTATCTGCGGGCTGCTCGCTGCTAGCTCTGATCGCTGATGGCTGCCCGCATGCAACAACGCCCGCATAGGGCGACGTTTTGTGGCTTAGAACGCAACTCTTTTCTTTCTAATATGCCACACATAAATTGTTCGTTTCTACAAATTAAATTTTAAGCTTTTGCTCGCAGCTGCCCTGCAAAGCAAAACCAGAACAAAAGCCGCAACTGCAACATTGACAACAATCACAACAACAGCATTAACAGCAACAGCAACAGCAACAGCAACAACTATGTCAGTCACTTGGCAACATTGCCAACTAGCAGCGACAACATTCCAGCTACCTTTGCTGCCCGCCAGCCGCTTCCCCTGCCGCTCCCTGCCCACTGCATTCCCTCCTCTACAGCTTTCAGTAGTCATCAAGCTCGTAACTAGTTGCCGTTTCTAATACAAAACTGTCGCTTGTGGCCGTGAGAGCTGCAAAACTGCACTGCAGCTCTCTTGCTCTACCCTGCCGTCTCTGGCTTGGACTCGGGCACCATCACTGGCTCCGTCTCCCTCTCCCTCTTCAGCTCCATCTCCATTGCTGGCAGCGGCAACAAAATACAAAATAATAAAAAATACATCGCATTGCATTTCAGTATTGCTTATTGCGCCGTTGCAAGCGCTATGAAATCATATATTGTACGTTTACAAAAAAAAGGCAACAAAAATTGTAGACAAGAAAGGTAAATCAGCAGACAGAGCCACAGCGAAGCGTGTATTACTCTGAGTTTGCTTTATGACTGCTTTAAAAATAATGTTCAATTTTTGTTTAAATATATGTTAATAAATATTTATAATATAATAATTTTATAATATAATATTTATACAAACATGTGGCAATTAGGAAGAACATTTGTTAGCAATATATTAAGAAATATATTAATTGATCTAGAAAATGATATTCAAAATGAATTTCTAATCAAATCAGTTCAACTTTTTTGTTTAATTCAAAGATATGTTAATATTCATATATAAATATGCAAATATAAATGTGAAAATATTTAAAAATTATAAATATAATTTTTCCCATACATCATTCACTGCTTAAAAAATTAATTATATTATTCAAATATTATAATAAATGTTAATCTAATGTCTTATCATGCTTCAGTATGCTCAGGAATCGCTGTTAGTTAGTTATAGATTTGTGTATATAAGAAATATATTCACAGATGTTTGTCAGCGTCAGTTTGATTGATGCGACATCGAAACGCTGGAAACTCAATCACAACATAATATTACCTCCATTATTTGCCTACAGGCGAAATAAAAACCTAATTACTAAAGTAAGCCAAACCATATTAAGTTCAATTTCTGCTGTAAAGTCTCATATATATCTTCTAGTCACTCCCGATCATATATTTACGCTGCTTCAGTCTAATCTGAACATTTTATAAATATTTAAATCAATTAAGATTTTGATAGGATTTATTGCAAACTTTATTTGTTTTTTTAAGTTTTGAGTAATCCGCCGCAGCTTTAAATCAATAGAAAATTAATTTATTCAGCTCTTGATCCATCTTAGCCTTGAAGAACATTACCAATATGTCCCACTATATTTAGAGCTGACCATTCTGTAACGTTCAAATTCTTAATGTATTCGCTAGTATTCTCTCCCGCATGACCAATTGCTTGGATCGTTTTGCCCGCTAGTATTATAGCGTCAAACAATTTTTGTTTGATTGGGTTTAAGAACATCCCTTGGTTATTCGGAAAATGTGACAGGAGCAGAACTGTAAACGAGACAAATGTATTCCTGTTATTCGAATATTTTTAGTATTTCCGCTGTTTCCACCTACTGGCAATTGTGAAATAGGTCTGTAGATTATTTGCCATGTTTGTGATGTTCTGGTCGATAGCCAACTGATTCTGATGTCAGATTTGAGCCGACTCTAAGCCCCATTTATTCGTTAATCGAATTCGTCATATATCGTGTTATATTAATTTTAAATGTAATTTGGACATTTGCAGCTGCACTGGAACCAATAATGCGACTCGTAACAAATTAGGATATACCATAAACTGCCTTTTAGTATTCATTAAGGGCACCGTAGATGTTAGGCTAGAGATATGAAGCTCTAGATATCATGGATACAATTAATAATTATATGAAAATTATGAAATCTATTTCTTATATATTCTTTGCAGCTTAGGCAAAATGTATCATACTGTTATAGAAATTAATGAAGATATGTTAATCAAGGGCTTTATCTTGATCCAGTATGATTAGTTAGCTGAACTCAAAAAGTTTTAGTTTGAGCTTTATTATCAATATATGTATACATATATGAAATATATTCACCGTTGCTTTCAGCGCCAGTTTGATCGATATATTCAATAAATTACATTACATTATAAATATTTTTAATGAAAATCATATTCATATTTGATTATAATTCTTAAAGATCAGCAAACTTATTCTTGGCGGCAATGAATTAAATCACAAATTTTTTTTAGCTTAAATGTCTTCCATGTCTTCATTTTATCAACTATTTGAGAGATTTGTTGCAATAATTATAGCTAATTTCTAATTAAATCTCTTAATAAACTTAATAATCAATAATCTTTGATTATTATTGATTATTAAGTTTATTAAGAGATCTCTCTCTTTGTCTAATATAATTGGTATAAATTAAACATATTCTTTAACTAGTAATGCAATATAATAAAGGCAAGCTAAATGCTTTTCATTGTGTTTATTAGCCGCATATGAATTTGCCAACTGCATGGCATAGTTACTATGGCCAGCTAAGGTATTTAAAAGTTCATTGGAAATCTCATGAAATCGACGCGCGGCTTTTCCATGTCTGCGACGGCGTCGTTGACGATGTTGTCGGCTGCTTTTGGTTTGAAAGCGTTTTGGTTTTTGATATCTGAAGCCCGAGGGGGCAGCGGTGGAAGAGGGCGCTTTGATTGAGGCTGCAGGCCATGGCTGATTGGACTGGAATGGACGACCGGGCAAAGTTGGCCCGGCTCGGCCGACTGCGGCTGGCTTGTCATTGCAATGCGCATATGTTGACATTTTTTAAAAAAATACTTTAAATTGTGTTTAAATGCATTAAATGGCTGTGCCAGGCGGGTTGCAACTAAGGCCTATGATATTTATTTATTTATTTTTTTTTTATTTTGAGGGACGTTCAAGTTTGTCGCTTAAGTCTTTTGTTCAGCCACGGACATTTGGAAAGCTGCAGCGGCAGTCACTTACCTGGCAAGGAAAGTGCTTTGCTCAAATGTCATAATGTTATGTCAAATCTCTGACAGATATCAAATTAACAATTTATTAACATTTAACCTTTCGTGGCAAGATAAAATAAAAAATAAAAATAAAAACCATATGCTCTCCGCGTTGGCTGGCACCACATAGCGGATGCCTGCTAGGCATTCAAATAACAGACACAAAACCAAAAAAACATTTGGCACACAGATGGAACAGCATGGGGTGAACAGATACATATGTATACATACATACCTAGACATATATCTACATACACACATATGCATATTTAAAGCTAGATAATTTTATGTATTCGAGTGGTTTTATTCCCAGAAAGGGAACAGATAGTCAGACAGATAGACAGAAAGTCACACTGCGTCGCCGATTGGGCTGTAATTGATGTTGGCTGCGACTGCTCGCATTGCAAATGAGTATTATAAAATTAAATTAAATGGCAATTATCATATCCGTTGCTTGGGCCAGTAATGAGAAACTAACTAGCATTGGTGGCTGCTTTAATGTTTATAACTATTTCGCTCATTGCAAACAGAGCAGTGTGTGTGCATGTGTGTGTGTGTGTGTGTGTCTGTGTATCAGTTATGAAAGCAAAAAATACAAAAATAACAACAACAACAAAAACAACACGCTGCATGCAGCCTGTTACTTATAATGGGCGTCTATGCAGATCAACCAGTTGCAGCAGCAGCAGCAGCAGCAGCAGCAGCAAGCACTGAGGCTGTCTGACTTCCTTTACGTATAATTTGCATGCGAAATTGCCAGGCAGCCAGAGAGGGTGTATCTGTATGTGTGTGCGTGTGTGTGTATCTGTGAGAGCGCGAACGAGTTATGGCCAAAGTGGTGCATATATAGAAAACCACAACAGCCGCACAACACAAACACAAACAAAAAAAAAAAAAAACAAATATTTCTTTGAAGGTGTGATTTTAATGTGACAACTTTGCAACTGGTTTGGGCCAGTGCAGCGTCGCAGTCAAGTCTCTTCAGGGGCAGGGAAGATGTGCAATAATTTACCAAGTTAAAGTCTGTCTAGGATATCCGTGGAACTGCAATTATTCCTTGAGAATTTTACGTTCTAGCATCATAAAAAAAGCAAAATAATTTTCTTTTGTTATTTTTTTCAATTCTGCGTTTACTGAAGTCATACAAAAACAAGAGAAAAAGAGATACTGAGAGAAAGACAGACAGAGAGAGGGAGAGAGAGAGAGAGACAGTAAGAGAGAAAACCTGAACTGGAATTGCAATTTAATAAATAGCAGTTGCTACCTTTTTTATACACGTCACTCGTTTAGTTTTCATTTATGCATCGCACAGCTTCTCATTATTTGGCAGTTTTTGCTTCATTAAATTCCGTTTTAAATATATATACATATACACGCATATGTATATACGGGTATGCGTTTTAATTTCCTTTTGCTATTCCATTTCACACAACTTTTCTCTACTTTATTTTTATTGCAAGCAAGTTGGTATTCTGTGTGTGTGTGTTCGTGTGCACACGTATGTGTGCGCTGATCTTTCACTGTGGCTCTTTTACTTTGCTTTATGTTATCTTTTTGCTGCCTTTGCTTTGAGCACAGCACCAGCAACCAACCACTACACGGACGCACTATACACACTCGCGCTCACTGGGCTCACTAACTCACTTGCTCACTCACACACACGCGCAGGCAGGCACGCAACGTAATGCGGCGCCTTAAGATTCAGTTTCATCCGCAACGACACTGCACGAATTACAGCGCTCGGCAACAGGTAAATGGCAACTGAGCATGCGGCTCGTCGCGCAGTGACCGAGCCTCTTTGGGCAGCGGCTGTGAGTCACTGCTCTGCGTGTTCTGTGCTCATTGACTGCCTCTCTCTCTCTCTGTCACTCCACAATCTTCTCTTCTCTTCTCTACTGACTACAACTCTTTACGGGGCGGTGTTGCCAGCAAAAAGCAAAACCAAATTGCGGCATAGTAGCGCTTAAAAAATAATCAAAAAAACGTAAATAAGTAAAAAATTAAAAAAAAAAAAAAAATTGAACAATAATTGAATACATATTATTTTAAATAAAATATATATTAATTTGAATATTTGTATGTACTTATTTGTTTAATATTAAATACATAAATATTATAAATATTAAGTGGGTAAATTGAAAATAATTTTCAAAATATTTTATATAATATATATATAATTATGAAAAAAAAAAAAAAATTAATTCCTTTATTCGTTTTAATAGCGACAAACAAAAACTTTATTTGTTGTAAGCCATATAATATTAAATTTATTTTGTGTGAAGCCGTTCCGCCTTTTAACACTAATTCGCAAAGTTTTAAAAGTTATCTATGGAATTTGTATAATTTCTTCGTCTGTATTATATATACCATATTTTCTAGTCCAGTTACTCCCGGCCACCTCTTTACCTTGCTTCTGTCTAATGTGAGCATTTTATAAATATTTAAATAAAGGTATAAATTGAAGATCAGAAATGAATGCAAACTTTATTTTTTATATAAAATTTCGACTAGGTTTATTTAATCAAACGACATATTCTACTTTCAGTTTTTTGTGTGATTCAGCGTCCAAGCACCTTACCCACCGTTTGCTTTACTTGTGTTGCGTTCAGATATGCCAGGTATTTACCAGCATTCTCTCCCGCTGAACCAATCGCTTCGATCGTTTCACCCCCTAATACTACACCGTTAAATATCTTATTTTTGATTTTGCTCATGAGGGAGCCGGGGCTTTTCGGAAAATGTAACAGGAGCAGAACTGCAAATATATGAAATTTATTTCTGTTATTCGAATATTTTCAGTATTTCTACAGATTCCACGTACTGGCAATTATGAAATAGCTCAGCAGATGATTTGCCATATTTGTGATGTTCTAGTCGATAGCCAACTGATTCTGAAGTCAGATTTGACTCGACTCTAAATCCCATTTATTCGTTAATCGAATTCGTCATATATCGTGTTATATTAATTTTAAATGTAATTTGGACATTTGCAGCTGTACTGGAACCAATAATGCGACTCGTGACAAATTAGGATATACCATAAACTGCCTTTTAGTATTCATTAAGGGCACCGTAGATGTTAGGCTAGAGATATGAAGCTCTAGATATCATGGGTACAATTAATAGTTAATTAATAGTTATATGAAAATTATGAAAGCTATTTCTTATATATCCTTTACAGCTTAGGTAAAATTATTTATAATTATTTATTATTTATTAGTTTTGGTAAATCGCCTCGCCTGTTTGTTATAGAGGGTAACAGTAGAGTACAGCCCCTGCATAGATATAGCTTCTAGTTAGCCACTCCCGAAAATTTTTTCGCTGCTTCGGTCTAATTTGAACATTTTAAAATTATTTAAATTAATTAAGATTTCGATAGTCAATATTTTGCGAACTCTATTTTCTTTAAATTCGTCTAATTCATCACATCTTAATTGAATTGAAAATTTATTTTAATGAGCTTCGATTCGACTGAATGTTAGAGATTATATTTTGTATAGCTTGCAATTGATCTACGGTAAGATTCGCAACGAATTCGGATGCATTGATTCCCGCCTGACCCATTGCTCCGATCGTTTGGGCAGCCGATACTAATGTGTCATATAAGCTCCGGTTGATTGAGGTTGCGATTTCTTCCGCTTGGTTGTTCGGAAAATGTGATAGGAACAGAACTGCAAACGGGACAAATATATTTATGTTATTCGAATATTTTTAGTATTTCTGCAGTTTTCACCTACGGGCAATAATGATATAGGCCTGTAGATAATTTGCCATGTTTGTGATGTTCTGGTCGATAGCCAACTGATTCTGAAGTCAGATTTTAGTTGACTTTAAAGCCAATTTATTCGTTAATCGAATTCGTTATATATCGTGTAATATTAATTGCATTTGCAGCTGAACTTTATCCAATTAGGCGACCCGGTGGGGGCGTGACAAAGTTGGTATAAGTTAAAGTAACCTTTAGATGTGATCAGTGTTGTTAGAAAAGAAGAAGAATTGTGAAAGGTAATATTATTATATTATATATATTGTAATTGAAAAATTCCTTTGCATTTCCGAATATTCTCTATATTGGTATTATCGCCTATCTGACTTGTTTTGGTGTAAACTTGGACATGCGTAAAACTCTCTGATTTACATTTTTAGGTATTTTATATAAAATACGTTTTACTCTGCTTAGCTTAGTAGTATATCTGCTGCTTTCGAGTTGCAGTTACTATCCAGAGCTGCTGCTCCTTCAATTGGAGATTGGTTGGTGAAAATTCTGTGCCACTTTTGCACTGGTCACACGTTCGAGCAGGCCACTCCGATGGCCAAGACATTTCACCATAGCATTAATAAATATCCCCACAGGCCAAACAGCCTGACTCGAAGAGAGGCACTGCGAAGAGAGCGGCACAGAGAGAGAGAGAGAGAGAGCAAGAGTCGAGCCTACGCGAGTGTGCTCACGGACAACAAATACAATGAAACAGCAGCAGCAGTCGAAGAAAGAGGCTAAAGAGCACGAGTCGATATGTAAATGTGCATCTGTGTAAGTGTGTGAGAGTTGGATTACATGTGAGCATGCGCAGTGTGTGCCTCTCCCACCGATCAGTTCAGCTCGCTTTGCCTCTTTTGTTGTTTGCAATGGAATTTCTTTCTTTTCATAAACATGTTTCGAGCGCACATTCAATGCTGCTGCTGTTGTTGTTGTTGTTGCTGTTGTTGTTGTTGTGGGCTTATTACAGCATTTATGAGGCAGGCGGCTTGGGCAGCATTTGTTGAAGGAGCACTCGCTCAACCGCACACACATAAGCCAAAGTGGCATAAAACAAGTTCAGCAGCGTCCACGGCTCTGGCTCTGGCTCTGGGTCCGTCTCTGTCTCTGCCTCTGTCTCTGGCTTTGGTTCTGTCTTCGGCTTTGGCTTCTTGAATGACTGCGGCGCAGGAATGCAGTGTTGTAAATAGTTGCAGCAACGACGAAGTCGACATTGTTGGCTTCGCTTGGCTTGGACGCCGAATCAGAGCAAGTCAAAGCCAGAGTCAGCCAAGGCAGCAGATCGCGACAACGATCAGAGCATAGAATACAGAGCCATAGACACGGGCGAAGGCGAAGCTGAAGCAGAAGTAAGAGCCACAGCCATGGCCACGGCAACAACAGCAGCCGCAGCAGCAGCAGCGGCAGCAGCAGCAATGAAAATTGCTGAGAGCGCCCCGAGGGCTTCCACTTGGACTTGGACTGGGCTTGGATCTGACCAGGTCTTAAGTCCGGACCGTTTGTTGTTTCCAACAACATTGACCACGATCGATAACACTTCCACACACACACGCACACACTGAAGCACACATGAGTGCCTCACATGCTAGTCACTGTTTATGTTTATGAATTGTTCTGCAGATATTGAGATCGGGCGATGGGAGTACGGCATTATGCGTTTATCTTAGAGGGTTAATATTTTTTCTAGACCCCGCATTCTGGACTTGGTAATTAAATCGCAAGAAGCTGATAATGGTGCAACACACGAGCGCAGTCGGACAACAGCAAAAGGGCTACTCCACTCCACACTCACTCACAATTACAGCCCCAAATATGCCCTCTAGGAAATTATTCATGATAACACAGATTGCATTGATTGATTGCGCGCGCGTTCCCTGGGCTCGGCACAGTTCGACTCGAGTCTGAGTCGGAGTTGGAGTCGGAGTTGCAGTTGGAGTCGGAGGCGGAGGCTGAGCCGCAGATCGTTTGCGGCCCGGTTACCCTCCTGGTAGCAGCCACTCGGCCTGAGTTATTTGAGCTATTAAATGTCTGTGATTTGCTCATAAGTTACTGCTCCGATCTCTAGATCAATTGTTGGCAGCCCAGGCGCTTCCACATGTGCCTGTGCCCCTGTGGTTATTGTGTACACCGCGCCACAAATTAGTGCAAGCCGAACGATTCCTTCGACTTTGCATCCCAATCACACGATCTTCTTGTTTTACAACAAATAAAAGTAGCAATTTTTTTAATTAACAAATTTTCATTAAAGTAAAAAAAGCCGTACATATTTTTTCAATACATATTTCTATACCTTTTTTATATTTTCTTTTTTAATTTAATTATTTTTTTGTACTCATTACATTTTAAATCTTATATTCATATTTCCATTTCAGGAAAATGTATTGATTCATTAGTTCTTGAATTCTGACTTGAATAATATTGGGAACTATGCAAAAAGCTATTTAGGTTGACTGCTTAATAATTAATAAAAGGAAATGAATATTGAAGAAACTAGGTTAAGCAATGACCACACATATACATATTTAATTTAATAATTAAATGATAAAAAATTTTGAAATTAAAGTATTTAAAATTAAAGTCCTCCCTCATTCAGCTGTGTCTCTTCGTTGCTTCAACGATTTAAGCCCGCTGCGATTTCATTCCCAATCCTCAGCAAGAGCACAAATACCACATGAACGGAAACGTTAACCGGAATCAGGTTGAAGGCACCAATTTGTGATCGTTTAGCAACGGATTGCTTGACAGTTTGTCAATATTTTGATTATACAATATAAAGCAGTCAGCGGCAAGTCGAACTGTCAATGGCAACTCGGAGGTAGTATTTATAAAGCACTCAGAAAACCCTAAAAATATGCACTGCTCTTTATTTTGGTGGGCTCCAAAAATGTGTTTTGGCCCCGTTTCGTTCGAGTTGAACAACCGGGACGAGGCCCAAGGGTTGGGAGACTAGAGAGAGACAGCAGACGGAGCCAAATATTGGCACAGATGTGTGAGCGTGCCTTCAATACATCGGCGGCGACAAACGTCGACCATTTCAGCTATCGATCAAACAGACGCACAGTCAAATTGCCGAGCAGCGGCGTCTGCCGCACAGATTGTTTGCCGTGCGGATTGGGGCCCCCTTTGGGCGAACGCCTCTGGAGACAGTTTGTGCATTCGCACAATTGTTAACATAATGCTGTGGAATTTCTGGCTGGGCACGCCATGGCACCGAACACATTAAAAGCACACTAAACTATATACATATACGCAACCCGGGCAACTAGCCGAAGGGCTGCCCTGCCCAGTCAAGTCGAAGTCGACGTAGCGACGAGGAATTGTGCTGTAATAGCGAGTCTATAAAAGCTTTGACATGTGAGCGCGAGCGTTTCAGTTTAACTTCAACACGTTTCAACGTTCTGTCGTCCCGTCATCCTGTCGTGCCCCGCCGTAACCGTATCCGCATCCGCATTCGCGTCCGTCTCCGCGTCCGGGGACTCTCGCCGTAGCCGCATCCTAACACCAGCTCAAAGAAAAGAAACAATTAAAGCATAACCGCCAAGCGGAAGGAAGTGCATACCACAAGTGCTTTCACCACTTGCATCCCTGCATGCCCCTCCAATTGCCGAACAAATCGTAACAAAGTTTTAAGACTCGACCCCCCCAAGACCTAGTTTCCATTGTGCTCTGCTCCGTTGTGCCTCCTATGTTGGCCTCGCCTCGCTTTGTGTAAAATGAAAACAGAAAATTTCCTCAAGTACGGCGCTCCTTTGTACAACTCGAAAAGTACTCGCGCTCATTCGCAAGCCCAACCGCACACTGTCGGCAACAGCCATCCGAAGAGCTTCGCATCTCTCTTGACCAACGAGAACTTGCGGAATCTGACGCCGAACCGCGCATCCGGATATTCCGACAGGGAGAGCATCTGCAGCTTGAGCAGCGCCGGAGGCCGAGTTAAAAGGCGATCGAGGTAGGTGCACATTCATCATTCATCATAACTCATCTGCTATGAATTCAGCACTTTCAGTTTTTAATTACATTTTCATTAAGTATATTAAATCTAAATAGATATATAATATATAAATAAGAAGTATAATAAATACAAATGGAGATAGGAATAATCAGTGCAAGAAATAAATATCAAAAGCGCTAAAAGTATGCAACAAAATAAATTATTAAAATTATTATTTTTAATAAATATGTATATGTGAGTAATTGATGGCTTAGGGTGCAATAATAATTCTAGAAAATATTCTTATATATTTGCAATCTTGTCAAATTCGGCAAAAACAATTGCCAGAATTTATTTTTCAAAATTATTTGCCTTTATACGTTTTTAAATAACTATAACTATATTGTTTTGAAATTATGTTTGAATTTAATTTATAGTTCAATCTTTCGAGCTATTTAAATTGTCGTATATAAATGTATAAATTATAAATATTTTTTATAATTAAAAATATATATAGCTTTACCAAATGTGCTCTTAGAGCACCAAATTTTAATAGCATGGATTAATAAATAATAAAAATAATACAAAAATAAATAGATTAATAAATGAAAATAAAAATTATAAAAATAATAAAAAAAAAAACAAAAATATTAAAAAACAAAAAAAAAACATTAACTGGCGAAACTCATATTGAATAAAGTAAAATATATTTATTTTGAAATACTTACATATAATTTGAGTTCCGCCAGTATATGTTTATTTTTTAATTAATTATTTATTTTTTTAATTTTTAATATATTTTATTTACCTAATTTGGTTGTATTTTATTTAGTTTTTATGTATATAAATTTTAATAAATAAATACATATTTTGCTGTCCAAATATTCAAGCTAAGATACTTTTTATACTTTTTTCACAAAATTCAAGAGAAGTTTGAGCATTGAGAATTTTTATTCATGAGTAGAAATATATGCATCTTTGTATTCGCATGTATATGCCTTAAATTGTCTCGAAAATTGATTAACAAAGTTTAATAGGCCCTTTTATAGGAAATGTTAGCTTGACTTGAAAACTACTAAATGAAGAAATTTAACAATTAAATAAATATTTAACTGTTTAAATATGAATGCGAATGGAAAACAAATATTTACAGAATCAGGCCAAAGAGTAGATTTAGCAACCCTTGTTATGGTTTATATTGAAAAAAAAAGACGCTGCACTTTCAACGCATTGAATATTATATGCCCTTGCTGATATACATATACATATGTATATATATGTGCATTTTCAATTTATAGAAATACAAATTATATGCAAATAAATATATATGGGAGCTACGTTAAAAGCGTAGCAAAATGTAATATGGAATTCGAACAGGATTATAAGAATAATGTCATAATTTATTATAAAATTATTATATATACTATATAATACATTTTCTATATTTACTAATACATGAGATAGTGTTTCGACTATTAATATATATACTATATATATATATATACTTTTCATATTCATGCTGATCAATTTATGAAAATGAATGAAACATGAAATACCCTATATACAGAAAGGAAAGAAAACAAGGCGAGTCCACTGAACCATGTCGTGTGCACACATGGTCAAAAATATCCTCGTGTGTGCGTACAGAGGGTTAGAGGACTAAACACATTTGTATTTTGGCCAACTTGTTGTCCCGGCAACCATGCGACAGCCCGTGGCACAAGCACCGCATTTGTCACCCCCAATGCACGGGGCCAGCCTCAGTTCTTGTCCAACTCGCGCACCATGCGCTCTGCTAGGGATACATTTTTTACAAACGGTTTTTAGAGAGTTGTTTAGGATGTGATTTCTCATAGATGTAGAGTACAAGAGTGTTGTGTTTTCCTGTTTGCAACTTTAGAAATTTCTCGATGAAGTCCTCGAAGGGCATTAGCAAGAAGAGCAAGACCATGGACTATACGAACTATGCGTACAACGAGGCTGTGGGCCGCCTGAAGGTAATGCTGGCCGACAACTCCTATGCAGCCACGCCCAAGGGGTTGGGCAGCTCCTCAGCCTATTTGCGCAACTTCAATGAGGACTCAGGCGATAATTTCTCGGACAATTTGTCGGTAGGTCTAGTACAAATCATCTACATTATTGCCTCGATTGATTCATGCTTCAATGTTGGCTTCAGGTCATCGAACGACCCGTCTTCTCTGACATTTCCAAGTACTTGTCGCCCAGCCAGAAGTCACGCATCAGCACCTACCGTCCGAAGAAGAGCTACACCTCGGGCTACCTCTCGGCGTCCAAGGAGAACTTAACCACGCCTCCAGCTCTCTATCCGAGCAACATAACTGCGCCGCCGCTGCCCACGGACAGCGTTCAAGCCCCGGTCGAGATCTTCAACTTTATTGAGAAGCAAGAGGATTACATTGAGCAGCTCGAAAAGGAGTCCAAGTACTGTCGCAGCGAGTTGACCAACTTGCTGGGCAAGGTCAAGGATGTCATCAACGAGAATGAGCACCTGACTGAGAATGCGCGCACTGAGCTGGCAGCGCTTGGCAGTGGCACTTCCAAGCCCTCGGCCCAACAACCGCAGACCACCACCAGCCCCTCCTCGGACAGCGACGAGCACTTGCTCTACGCGGGCCGCAAGACTCCAACCACGCCGCGCAAGAGCAATCTGAAGTCACCGCAATCGCCACGCTATGCCAGTGCTCCCAACATTGTCTACGAGGCACGCATCAGCGAGCTGGAGGCAGAGCTGATGCAGGCCAATATCGATCTGAAGCGCGTGAAGACCGAGAACGAGGAGCTTAAGCGCAAGTTGGCCCACACGGATCCACTCAGCGCTGTCGCCACGTTGGGCAGCGTCAACTGCGAGACGCATCGCAAGCAGCTGGAGCTGCTGCAGCAGGACAAGACCGCCCTGGAGGAGTCGGTGCGCCAGCTGCAACGCATGCTCGACGAGGCCAAGTCGCAGCAGCAGCACAACAATGCCAGCTCCAAGCGCTACATCACGGATCTGGTGCAAATGGAGCGATCCCAGGCAGAGGTGAGTGGAAGGCTGCGATATGTGCTCAATCCCATTTGGCTAATCCCAACCTTCGCGATTCCAGCTGGAGGTGCGCCACCTGCGAGATGAGCTGGACAGGCAGCACGAGCGCGTGCGGGAGCTGCAGCATGAGATGGCGCGACGCCTGGCTGATGAGCGGGCCAGTGCGGAGCGGCGCTATAATAGCCAGGTGGATCAGCTGGGCGGCGATCTGAGCAGCCAGTGGGAGCAGGTGGCCAAGCTGCAGCTGGAGCTGGAGCGCCAAAAGCGCTACGAGTCTGATCTCAAGCGCGATGTGGCCAGTCGCAATTCCCAGATCGAGGAGCTCAAGATGGAGCTGCGCGCCAATCGCACTACTTTCCTGGCCGACATGGCCCAGGCCAATGCGGAGAAGCAGTCGTTGGAGCAAGAGATCACCTCGCTGCGCTTGCAGCTGGATCGTGCGGCACGGGAGTCCAAGACGGAGGCAGCTCGTCTCACGGCGGAGATCAACTCGCTGCGCCAGCGGCTGGATCGTGGCGACGCCGATCTGTTGCACTCGAAGCGCGAGGTGCTGCGCCTCAACGATGAGATTTCCAACCTGGAGAAGGAGGTAATTGACGGCCACAATCAACTAAAATTAGAAACTGAATATGATTCTTGCAGCTGGCTTACGGGGAGCTAAAGAACGAAATTCGTCCAACCAAAAAGGATTTGGATAAGCGCATCTCAGAGATGCAGGAGAAGCATGGTATGTGCACACGTTTCCTATTTCTAGTCAAGTACGAATTCTAGACACAATTAGATGATTTCTCGTTTGATTAAACCTTTCTCAAGCACCGACTCCTGCTAATTGAACACATTCTATAAACTCTGGTTGAGCTATTGATTTTCATATTGTGTGCGTGAACATCTCAGGCTACTTGTCTTTAATTCGAATACCGATCATACCTAAATTAAAATATATAGATATGCATATATAGTATATGTATATAACGTCAATAGTTTATCCATGAGTTTGTCTTGTAGCGCGTTGTTGCCTTACCCATAATGATACTCAATATACTCGCACCTCATTCACTAATAACCCACAACAATCTGTCTGTCTGTCTACTCTTTGTAGCGGAAACGGTAAATGAGCTCGAAGCAATGATAACGTCTCAGAAGCAACTCATGGATAAATTGACGGCCGAATGTAAGACCTTAACCGGCAAATTAGAGGATACGACCTATAAGCACAAGTAATTATTAAATGCATTTTAAAGCTTAAACTATTTTGACGGCAAGTCCCAGGCACTGACTGCAATATTAATGTGCAATCCACCTATATTAAATGCCCATTAGTAGTTGTAACCCAAATCGTATAGCTCTTCTTAGACCTAAGCAATGAGCAATGCCAATTTAACAGATCTCATCAACCGTAGCATTATCACCTTTGTATTATCGATTTTTACTCTATGAACATTGAACACAGCGCAATATGAAATTCATGGCCAGCCCCAAGCAAATAGTAAAAAAACATATATAATATTCATTTTGCCACACCTAGAGCAATTAATTTTGTTTTGAGATTCGTAAACCACAACACAACAACAACAACAACAACAACAACATCTACCCAGAGCTTGACACTGGATTAACACGCTGTACTTCTTCAAACCTCTTTTGTGCTGCCTGCCTGCTCTGGTATTTATTAAATTTAGAGCCAGTGTGCGATTATGCGATGCCAACAACAACAACAACAGCAGCAGCAGCAGCAGTCACCACGACAGCAACAACTGCAATAAACGCACATTCGATGCCAATAACAACAACGACAGCAACAACAACAACAACAAGCGCAGGCGAAAGCGTGTTCACTTTGCCGCCTGATGTGGAAGTTGTAGATGAAGCCAAGCTCATGGACGCGCATGTTGCTGCTGTTGACAATGTTGCTGGCGGTGCCGACAATGGTGACGAGATACTAAGGAATATAATCGAAAGCAATAAGCGTTTGGCCAACGAGCTGGCCAAGATGCCGCCGTTGCCAAAATTCACCAGCTACAATGTGCACAGAATGCACAGCAGCAACAGAAACAGCAAAACAGAAACAACAACAACAACAGCAGCAGCAACAACAACAGCAACAACAATGGGCGCCAAGCCAAAATGTTTCTGCCCCAGTTTTATGCGACACAAGCACGAGCATGAACATGTTTACACAAAGTCAACAATGCGCAAGCGCAACAGCGGCGATATTAGCGCTACATGTTGCAGCAACAGCAACAGCAACAGCAGTCGCAATCGAGCAGCTACAGCGCGTACACAAACCACACACAGCAAGAGCATGCATTGTCACGCTCATGAATTCACCCTAGACACACACCAGCAACACCATCCGACACAGCAACAATATTGCACAGCACCAGCAAAATCAGCAACAAGCATACCTGCAGCAGCCCAGCAGTTGGCCAGCTGCTGTCATCCATGCAAAACGGAGCTGTTGCCTTGGCTGCAACAGCATCTGGTTTTGAATCAGACCATCAGCAGTGCCAATGGCTGTCAGTCCCCATGTCAAAGCTCGCATTTGACGGTGGACACTGAGACAACAGCAACTGCAACGGCAACTGCAACGGCAACTGCAACACCAGCAGCAACAACAACATGCAAAGGCCGCAACAGCAATGCGCTCAATGCCAGCATCAAGCCGAAGCTTTATTTTGAGCAACTGTTGCAGCGCGATGGCTGCCACAAGAAGCCACGCCCACCCGTCAAAGTTGATGTCAACGTGCGCCTGGTGCCCAAGCAGGCGAAACAGTCGAAACAGTCACAGCCAAAAGTCAATGCACTCAATGAAACATTTGTCCAAGAGCTGGACGAAGTGGCGCAAGCCCTAAACGAGACTTTCGTCAAGGAACCCTCGCCAGAGCTGGCCCAAATCGATGAACAACTAGCCCAATTCGAGGATGCCATCGATGAAGACGACGAGGACGACGACCAGGAGCAGGCCACCAAACTTTGATAATGTTAATATACCCAACAAAAAAAAAAAAAAAAAAAAAAAAAACAACAATTCCTATACCATTTCATTCTAAAAACACACATCACTAACTAGCTTTCAATTTACATAGAGATATAGAAGTATAATCAAACAGTTTTTTCAGTGTATTCTATATTCGTTAAGAACAAATTTTCATTCTAAAACTATTTTTATTTTTTTTTTTAGTTATAATTTTAAATTATTTTCATAACTAAGAAACTGCCAGTTTTTACCTCTTATATAAATTGTTACCCCTTCATAAAATTTGTTATAAGATCTAATCTGCTTTTACTGGTGAGCCGGTAACTATATAATGGATTATATAGTTTTTCTTTGATTTAAAATTTTTTTCCTATAAAAGAAATTTATTACTTTTCTTTAAGGTGAAATTTGATTTTTTTTGTGTACTATTGAAAATAAATTTTAGTCAACAATAATTGCTTTAAGCGCTGAAAATATTTAATTTATTTTCTCATATAATTTAGGAATATCTAAAATAAAAACAAAAATCGTGTTATAGCTAAGAATTATTTTTTTATTTTATTTTTAATTTTTTTCTGTTATTTCGTCATTTAGTTAGTTTATTTAATTTAAATTAATTTTGTTGATAATTTTCTGACACTGCAAAAATATTACGAGTTCCAATTAAAATTCAAAAATTATAATTTAAATTCAATTTAAATACTCACTTTTATATTTTATTTAATTATTATATTTATTAATTATTAATTATATTTAATATATTTAAGTACTGCTATTATTTTAAGGAAATCTAATACACAATCATAATATTTTGTTGTTAGATCAGAATCATTTTGCATAATGTTGCATTAGCTAAACAGATTTGAAAACATTACAAATTATATTATATTATATTGGGCAATGCATTAAGAAATTAACTAGTATACTATTCTTATAATAGCAAATTACTTAATGAATACAATATTTTATTCTTGCTTCCTTTCAACTTACTCCTTCATAGCTCTTATTCCTGCCTAATTTAAGTCAGAGTCCAAAATAGGCTTAACAGCATAATTTAATAATAATAATAATAATAATAATAATAATAATAATAATAATAATAATAATAATAATAATAATAATAATAAGAATAATAAGAATAATAATAAATACAAATAATAATTTTCCTTTCAGATATATCAGTACTTGATATCTGAAACCATTTGAAACACTCGATATATAATATCTTGCTATTTAAAGGGAGTGTTATTTATTATATTATCTTATTTATTTCTATTTCTATTTTTTTTTATTTTATTGTATTATATTTTTGCATCAGTTTGTTTTTCGCACATTTTAATATCAATTCGCAAATATCTCGTCTCAATCTTCTCAGTCTAGACAAGCAACAACTCCGTGCCACAAACGAACAGCTAATGGCACGTCTACGGCAAATCTGGTGTAAATACAAGTCACAATTAGTTCACAATGGCAATAGTGC
This sequence comes from Drosophila mayaguana, assembly GCA_037075325.1. Taxonomy (NCBI): domain Eukaryota; kingdom Metazoa; phylum Arthropoda; class Insecta; order Diptera; family Drosophilidae; genus Drosophila; species Drosophila mayaguana. The sequence continues at coordinate 8,620,899 of JBAMCG010000037.1, read as the reverse complement.
TAACGAGCTCAGCTCCGAAGACTCAACACCCAATGATGAACGCATTTGTTTATCGAAAATGCACCAATTTGACTCCTCCCAGGTAATTGGCAATAAAGAATTTGTATTTGACTAACAAACGTTCTCGTTCTCTCTCTCTCTCTTTCTCTCTCCCTTTCTCTGTCTGCCCTCTTTTCTCTCTCGCTCTCTCTCTTTCTCTTTCTCCCTGTCTGTCTCTCTCTGCTGTCATCTATGCATATCCTTAGAGAGGAAATATCTGCTTTACAATCGAATCTAGAATATTTGTCTAATCGCATGTTGAGCAATGAAGAGCATATGAGTAAATTAGATACCACACCACATGATTATACTAGCTTAGGCGCAGGCAAAGGTAAATCTTAAAAGATCCCATTACAAAGAAAAGAACAACACAAAAGAGAAAACAACACACAAGCCTCGATCATACACTAACCAATTGTCTTCGCCACGGACTGGTCCAGACGGGATGCGGCATGCAGCAATAGTTTCCTAGCTCATCAGTTACACACACATACATAGATCATACTACACTAGATCCTTGCATTCAATTGGCCAGCAACACTAATCAAAATTTCTGTAACTATAGCCGCATACGACTACCAGCCGACCACATATGGCACTTCAATTGAACCCATACAAAGCACCTCACAACTGCACAACAACGCTGACGACGACTACAGCAAGCCGAGCAACTCCTATAGTTACGATGCCACTGGAGGAGCAACAGTTGCCAACAACAGCAGCGCTGCCAGCAACATCAGCGGCAACGGCAACGGCAACAGCAACAGCAACAGCTACAGCAACAGCAACGGCAATGCCAACGGCAACAGCAACACAGCTGCTGGCGCATCTGCAGCAGCGCGCAAGAGCAGCATCAGCAGCGGCAGCGCCAGTGGCAGTCTCCTGCCCGAGAGCAGCCGCAGTTATGGACTCAACGATAACGATGACGAAAATCTCAAGGACAACCTTGGCATGGGCGAAAAGCAGCAACAACAGCAGCAACAACAACAGCAGCAGCAACAACAGGAGTTGGAGCAACAACGCGAACGGCAGCGGGAACGCGAACGCGAGGAGCGAGATCGGGAGCTGCAACAATTGCGAGAGCAGCGCGAAAAGCGGGAAAGAGAACGCGAGCAACTGGAGCAGCAAGCACAGCTCAATCGACGCTACAGCAACGGTGAGCCTGAGCAACAGCAATCACAGCAGCAGCAACAGCCACAGCAACAGCAACAGCAACCACAGCCACAGTCACAGCTTGGGGATGCGAACGTCAGCAATGCCGGCAGTGCCAACCTGGCCGCCTACAACACAGACTACAGCGCCTACGATCAGCAGCAGTACGATGCCAGCGGATACGATACCAGCGCCTACTCCCAGCAGCCATACGACTCGCAGCAGTATGGCTACGATGGCAACGCTGGCTACGACTACAGCGCCGCTGACTATGGCCAGTCTGGCTATCAGTATGATGCCTCGCCGGACGCAGCCACAGCCAACCAGCCGCAGTATCAGTCAGCAGCAGGAGCCGGCGCTACGGCGGACTACGCCCGATCGCCATCGTCGACGGCGACGCCGACAATCGCATCCCCTCCAGCAACAGCAGCAACAGCAGCAACAGCAGCAACAGCAGCAACAGCTGCAACAGCTGCTGTCGCCCCAGCTGCGAGCCGACAACAATCGCGCCCGGGCAGCGGAGCTGTGGGGCCAGCAGCTGCAGCTGGAGTCCTCGGCAGCAGCAAATCCGCTCTGCCACAACAGTCTGCCGCGCCAGCCGCCGGCAAGAAGTAGCTGGAGTCCCGAGGCGACCGACCTCACGCCAATCGATCCGCTGCTGTTGGAGTTCGGCATTAGCAGTCCCAGTCTGATGCGCTCCAGCGACGCCTCCAACCTCGACGACGACGCCTCCTGTGCCGACCTGAGTGAAACATATATCCTGCCGCTCGTCGACTCGGATGCCAGCCTCTCGCCGGCTCACACAACCATTGTCACAGTGCGTCGAGCGAGTGCACCGGCAATGGTGCAGCGCGTCCACGATATCAACGAGACCATAACCATTGAGGTGGAGGAGCAGCTGGAGCCGCATCCACTGGACATCGCCAACGAGACGGTGATCATTGAGCGTGACCATGATCGTGACTATCGTGCATCCCAGTAGTTGTAAGCACAAGTTTTCCAGTTCACTCCGCTAGGGAGGCTTCCAATATTATTTCACTCATATGTTTCGGATGGGCTTTAACAAATAATCCATATTTGATATTAACCTTTTGTAATTACAACAATTTCTAAATGCAATATAAATTTAATTCCATCAATTTGACGAAATCGAGTTTTATTTAATTTTAAGCAACAAACCTGAGATTCAGCTTAGTTAAATACATATAAAAACATTTTGACAAACAGAAATTGGGCAATCAAAAACAAATATAAAATTTACAATTAACAGGAAAAATGATTTAGGGTCAAATTTGAATTTCACTAAATTAAAAATTTTTGACAACAAATAATTGTGAACTAAATTGCTAATGGCTTTTGTTTGATACTAATAGCTTCTATAGCTACTCTCAATGTCAAGTGCGATATTGGAGGTCATTAGATAGTTCTCTATGCAAGTCATAAACGTAAATGTTGAATTTAATAATAAAGAACTGAATGATATAATTGCGAAGGCGCTAATATCATGCAAACCTGTCAGGAGAACTCAAATGCCAGCCTGTGCGAGTGAGTGACAGGCGCAGGAAATTGGCGTTGGCACGCACTTAAGGCATCAGCCACTCGCAAATTCAGAACTCATAATAGTCCAAGGAGTACTTAAAGTTCGCGAACTGACAGGATTTCACTTGAACTAGCACTTGAGCATGAGAAATAGTTTTGTATCCTGTTTCAAATACTTGGGCGGAATACTGAATAGAAAATGTTACGAAAGAAATGTTGTTGAAAGTGTGCTAATTGAATACTTTAAGTGGATGATCAAAATACTCCTCATAATTAAAATGTATTCTTGAATTTACAGAATAGAAAATATTACTTAGGAAATGTTGTTGAAATACTGTAGCCTCACACACTTAAGTTCATAACTCACAGGATTTGACATGAACTACGATGGGCATGAGTTGTCTTACAGAAATAATTTTAACTACGAAATTTATATTCTGTCTCAAGTACTTAGGCTGAATGCTGGATAGCAAATGTTACTGAGGAAATATTGAAAATTTGATAATAATTTAAGCCCGTGGTCTGTATATTGATTATGAAAATACTCTTCCTAATCAAAGTTTTTCAAATAGAATTTAGCAGTTGGAATATTTAATAAAAACATATTTCACATAAGCCAGCTAACGATTCTAAAATTCTGCTAAATTATATATATTTTATATATATATATATATATATATGCATATACAAAAATATATACATATATATATATATATATATATATATATATGCATATATGCATACATAAATATATATAAATAAATAAATATATATATGATATATATATTTATTTTGTTGTTTGAGACTCATATTGTGGCCCTTAGTTAAATTGCACATAGGCAGAGGCTATCAGTTTCTTGCCCTTCCACTCCCAGACATGGGATACGATTGATAGTTTGGCCTTGTCCAGCTGTATTTCGCAAACCTCATTCTTGGGCGTTGCTAGGAAGCATACTGTATATAGACTCAGCTCCAGTTCTGGCGAAGTGCCGACCAAGAAGCTTATGTACGATTTATTGATGCCAAAGAAGCTCATGCGGACGGCCAAGGCAAATTGATTGGGCTATAAGAAAAAAGAATTTTATAAATGAATATAAATAAAATAGATTAAATGTAATCAAATAGTTGAACGCACTCTTCCTGTCTCCTCGCGATCCAACCAGCCCTTGTAGTCCACGTGACCCTGCTGCTCCTGCTCGGCAAAGTACAGCCAGTTGTGCATGCCGAGCACATTTTGATCCCGCAGCTCCGCCATGAAGACGTGCTCGAAGCTGGAGCTGCCCAAAATGCCTTTTCCTCGAGAATACGGGGTGAACCAGAGCTCATGGAGGAGCTTAAGCTGTTCATCGTAGTCACTGCCGACGAGGCCTTTGAATAGATGTGTATATATTATATATGATGTAGATATGTTTATAAAAATATGTTATTGATAACAATAATAGTATTTATATATTATATATTGTAAATAAATAAAGATATATATTTGTTAAAATATAGGTGGAAAAATAATTTTGATTTTATATATTACATTGACGTATAGAATAAATAAATGTATATATTAGTATATTGTGTATTATATTATATATTGCATAAGCATTATATTATATATTTTATATTATTAATGCCTATAAACACGTAATTATAATTTAAAATTGTTATTGGCTATTAAAATTTTAAGTTTTACCATTAAATTATATTATTAATTTATAATATCTTTCTAACCTGCTCGATAAAACAGCAAAAGAATTTCATATAAATATTTATAGTGAAAGTGTTTTTGTTTCAGAATTAGGAAATTGAAATTTTCGATAAACTGGCGGTAGTTAAACTAACTAGCTAAACTTTGAGCAAACAATTTATATATAGCAGCGTAAAATGAATAAATAAATAAATTAAAAAAATAAGCAAAAAAAAAAAAAATAAATAAATAAATAAATAAATAAATTTCTCTTCCTATATCTTATCTCTCTACATATCAAATGTCTTGTGGCTGTGGATGCTCAAAAGTACTTAAAGCACTGAACTTCCCTGTTGCTAGACGAGAATATAAGCATATATGCCCAGCCCTACTTTAAGCATATGACAAAAGCCACGCTGATTCACTCCTATGAATAACAGCTTGCCTTGCAATAATTTCGGAATGCTTTTACACTAATGGGGACGCAATTTGGGTAGCTTACCTTTCTTGGCTAAGAAACGCATTGAGAGTTTCATGACGCGTGTGTTCATTACGGCACGCAGAAAGTCCAGCTGCTCTTGCTCATGCTCCGCCGTAATTACATCCGGCACGGCGACGTCCAGCTCATAGTTGTTGAAGAGTCGCTGCAGCAGGGCCGTCGTGGAATTTCCGTCTCTGACCAGCAGATCATTGTGCAGCTCAAACAGTCTGGAATGGAATAACACAATGTAACAATCTAACATAGACCAGCCTAACAGAATCATGAGCTGTGGCAGCTCTTATACTCACGGTCCTGGCGCTCGATCGTCATGCGCGCCGGACTTTGTTTTGCCCTGCAAATTCACCTTGTAGAGATATGGATTTTCCCCAGTTTCTTCTTTAAATAGCGCTTGCGACAAGGTCAGCACATCATCTGGTGCCGTGGGCAGCGGTTTGCTGTGGAAATACTCTGTAAATATACAGAAAAGTTTATGGATCGTAATAAACGTGTATATATTACGCACCATAGAAATGCCAGCTCAGTATGCCAATGGTGATCAGCAGTCCGATGATCACGAATCTTTTAATTTTCTGGCATCTGTCGCTGTCGCAGCTGATGTTGTTGTTGCTCGTTTGGCTCTGTTGCTGTTGTTGTTGTTGCGCGTCCATTGTCACATTTGTTTTGTTTCCAATATTTTTGTTATTTTCCTTTCTTTTCTGTTTTGAATTGCTCTTCACAGAGTTGTCTTTATCTTGCTATCCCAACGAGCCAGCATCAACTGTCAGAGCTGTTCACGGAGAGAACCCGCTGCGCTCCGCCACCTCAACGATCTCGCTCTCGCGCTGAATATGACTGAAGCGTGATTACGAAACAGACTTCCATATCCAAACTCATACTGTTTCGCTCTCTCACCTCTTGCTCGCTCTCTACCTTGGTATCCAGCTCTCGCTGCGTCTTTATTGCATGTGTGTGCGTCCCTCTCTCTCTCTCTCTGACTCTCTCTGGGGAGCTTCCATCTGTCAGTTTTGTGTTTTGTTTTCATTTCATTCACGTTCGGCTTCAGTTTCTGCGCCTTGGTTTTCTTTTTCTGCTGAATATTTAATTATTATTATTATTATTTTTTTTTTTTTAACAAGAGGTAATTTATTAACAACAAATAACATGTGGTAAGTTGGCTGTACAAGTGGTCATTAAAGTCACATATTTCAGCCATATCGAGTTATTATTTAAGCTCATTTTCATGAATGTTTACCATGTGCTCTGAAATTCCGGCTAGACAAAGGCCTGACCACTGCAAATAGGAATTCAAGCTAAGTAAATAATAAAGTGTTTACGATTGTTTAGATCAAACACAAATAACAGTACATATATAGATACCAGATATATATAAGCATAGATACAATTCCTGCATTTCGGAATGGGCAACGTGACTGGAATATTGTATACCCAGAGCTGAATTGTTTAAACAAAACGAAAATCTGGAGAATCAATAGGAATAATCTATATAATAGTATTTGACCATTGCGGGTAAGTTTCATTAATATTTGCGTCTCGACTGTTTTTTAATGAGCCACAATTTTGGCATAAACAATTGGCTCCATAAAGCAAAGGAAATAGTTTGACGCGCATAAAGAATGATTACATAAAATTTGTTTGAATAATAGTATTCAATTCTAATATATGCATAATGCATAATAATTGAGCTAGCCAAATAATTAGCAACAATGATAGACAATAATAAATACACTTTCCGACTCGACAGGTTCCAGCAGGCATCTCCGACAGCATCGTTAAAAGTTGAAATGGGAACTCTTCAGATCTTTGAGATGAAGAAAGAGAAGATAGAAATTGTGGCTAATTAGTAAATTTGTTTATTTGTGACCAATTTCCGTATGTATTTGACTGCGAAGTAGATGTTTAATTGGCTTTATAATCAACCTAGTGGAATAATAAAAACTTTTATTGCGACAAATTTGGAATTCTACACGACTTGTTCTTCAACACAGCCCAGCCAATGGAACTATGTATGGAACTATATATAATAATCAAATTTGTTATTAGAACATCAACTCAGTGGAGACAAATAGCGAGTGGATAGCAATGAAATAATTCAATGGGCCAAATAGAGTGTGCCTGGAGTCGTGTGAAAACTTCAGAGAAACATGCAAACTGTCTATTAAAAGTCCCCAAATATCTCGTGACAGTCGAAAGAGTCGAAAAGTTATGCAAAGGTCAAGTAAATGTGAGTTTGCAAGTGCAAAATAGATAAGAAATACGCAGTTACTTAACCAACCACCAAATGGCACTACCAACAAAAGGGAACTACGCTGATATTCATATACAGTTGGAAATTAATTTGACCTCTTGACCCCACACATCAAACCTATTAAATGCTGTAATAGGAAATATATATCATGTACATACATATATAATGATATTCAAAATAGCTACAGTGAAAACCTGAACTACTTCTGTGATGCAACATTATTTTGATCTAACGAAATGTTCGCTAACCCCCATGATCCCTAAATCGTCGATGGGACCTGCAGCGATTAATGAAGTGCGTGTGTTCTTTGCCACTGTTTAGTCCAAAATTATTTGTATTTATATATTTATTCATTTTCATATTCTCTCGTCTATTGTGCTTGTTTTGTTCTTTCCAGTCGCTTTCGAAAATCGTTTAAATAGCCGCTCGACTTGACGATGCTGCTTAGTTCGAGCTTGAGCAGCGTTGAGTGCGGTTGCGACGGTGCAGAGAGTGAGTTGTGCTGGAGGAAAACTTCTATAGAACTTTAAATTTGATAGGAACAAACACACTTGCATATTATACACATGTGGAATTTCGTATTCAATATATAAATATACAAATACATATACATATGCGTATGTTGACTAAAGTGTTCTGTGATTTTAGCGCATTATAATCGAATTAGTGTGTTTTGTAGCTTGGTTGCAATCGAGGCGTTTGCATTTGTTTGTGTTTATTATCGATAAGCTATTCGCGTTGCGTTCCACATGCATATATATGTATGTATGTGTATGTGTATGTCATTCACTGTGCTGATAACAGGTAGAAAATCTAGAAACAGCAGTTTGTGAGTTCATAGTGAAGCGGTTATCAACTTAAGCAGCAAAGCGACAATTATATAAAATATATATTCAGTTTATTCAAAAATAAACACATTAATGTGAAATTTGTATATATACAATTTATATTTTGCATTGCAGTGCGCAATTTATAGATTTATGCAAATCCAAAATTAAAAATTCAACAAAAAATGTCATAATACAAGTGTCTCAGCTACACGCAAAGCTTATTAATTTAAATCTAGCGGAAATAGATTTTTAAAGTTCACTCTTTGCTTTGCAGAGCTATTGTACGTGAGTGGATGCCTGAGTTCTCACAGAAAAGTTTCTATTTACATTAGCTCGGCTACAGGTGGCAGGTGACAATACTGCACTCCCGACAGCTACCATTCGGGCAGGTGTTGCTCTGCCAGCACAGTGCGTGAGGCAAGGCTAAGGCGACCGCATGACATGCATGCGTAATCAAAGCGCTGCCATGAAAAATCGTAAACAGCCCCCCAGTGAGCGACGCCGCTGCGCTGTCGCTGTCGCTCTCTCACCGCTCGGGCCGCGATAGTTATGCACGTTTTTGGCGCGCACACAGCAACAAACGTGCAAATCTGACTGTATTTGTATTTGCCGGCAGCGCTCTCTGCTCTGCTAACGGCGAAAACGAAACGAATCAGTTGGTCGCACGCTCAGTTTGGGTCTCAGTTTCGGTTTCAGTTTCAGTCTCCGTTTCAGTGTCTGATTCGAACGCAACGCGTGCGGTTCACAGCGGAGTCGACGACGGCGACTTGCGACGACAGGTTTAACGAACTGACAACAAGTACAAATCAAGGGAATCAGAAAAAAGAAAAGGAAAATACACAAAAAAAAAAAGAAAGAACATAAACAATTTGAAATTCAGTGAAGTACACACAAAAGTCGTAACGCCGCAGACAGCGCTTGGACAACCGCTTGAGGAATTATGAAAGAATTGGGTGCGATTATCATGTCGTTAATGTAGAGCAATGCAGTTAACTGTGAATTCAAGTGCAAATGCGCAAATCGTGTTTGTTGCACTTATTGCGCGGGGGGAATCTTTAAATTTGCCGCGCTCTCGCTCAACAGGCTACAGCTGATTTAAAGTTGCCTCAGTTCTGTGTCTCTCTGTCTGTGTGTCTTCTATCTGTGTCTGTTTCTGTTTCGGTTTCTGTTACGGTTTCTGTTTCCATTTCTAGTTTTCTTGGTTTTGTTGTTTTCGCTCTTCTTTGCGCTCTGGCGCACAAAAGCATGCTTTAAATTTATGGATTTCTCAGATGTCCTTGTGAACAAGTGCCGTTTCGTTGTTGTTGCTGTTTTTGTCATTATTGTTAATGTTTCCGATGAGCATATGTCTGCAGTTGTATGTGTGCTCTCTCTAAATATATGTGTGCGTGTCTGTGCTTGTGTATTGCCTGTGCGAATAAAGCAGACGAGTTATAAATTTAAAAACCTTTAGGCTGCCTACAGCAATCAAATTTAACTCAATTTAGCTAAACAGGAAATGCCTTTGAGGCCCTTGGAACGTTCGCATTATTCGATTTATGCATATTTGATTCAATATAAAAGGATTGAATTAAATTTGAATGAGCATCCTTTTTGCTTTAGCTCTTTTATCAACTTCAAAGATTTATTTGTTGAGAAGAAAAATATTTAGTTTTAAGATGTTGAATGAGACTTAAGTTTTAAAACATATTCACAATAATTATTTTCATTACATTATTTTTCTTAGTGAATATAATTAGTTTTTCTTTTTCTTTTAATTACATTGAGAAGAATCTGTCTAAGAAATATGTTTTTCAGACCGATTCTGTTTTTATGTACATACACATGTTTGTGTATATGTTCATTTTATTGTATTATTTTATTAATATATTTTTAAAATAATTCCACTTTTTTAAACTATGCCAGCTGACGTTTTTCAACAAAAAAAATAATAGAACTCGAGAAGTTTATCTACGACACTACTCCTAATATAAGATTTCTTTATATTAAATTTTTTTTTAAACACTTTGTTTCAAATTTCGAAAATTTAAAACCGTTTGGCAATAGTCTCGTCGGGTTGCTTTTTTTTTTTTTTGAAAATTGTAATGGAATGCCGAACGACACTTGAGTGACAGCATACACACCATAGAACGACACACACACGCACACACAGCCAGACACGCACATACACACATAAACTCACGTACAAACACATACAGACATTGGCAAGGCTAGCGCGGCACTTTAGCAACACCTGAATGATTGGTTGGCTATAGTGTGGGCAGGAGCATGAGTGGGCCAGGGGCAGGAGCAGATGTCGGCACAGCGACAGGAGCCGGGGCTGTCAGCCTGCTGCCAGTTGCCAGTCGCTTGCGTCTCGTTGTCTAGTAGCTGTCCATCAAGTTTTCTTAATTTAATTAAGCGCTCAATGTCCTTACCGACTGCGCACAAATACACGCATGGCAAACGGGGAACGCTTGATTTGTTGCTGCTTTTTTACTCTTGACTGCAGCATACACACGCACAGCCAATACACACACACACATATATATATATATATACATGTATGTATAAATGTGTTATGTATTTGTGCGGTTGGACACAGGCTTGTAGCGACATCAACCACAAAAGCCACAGGACGTTTTGGCATGAAGGATATTATGTATGTCTGTACGTACATCGGTAGGTGGCACTGTTGTTGTTGCTGCTGTTGTTCTTGTTGTTTTTGATGATGATAACACTGATGATGATGGTTATGATGATGATGATTATGGCGATGATGATGATGGTTTCAACGATTGTGCCCTGAAGCGGGCTTCGAGACAAGGTTACCAAGAGCTGGCACATTTGCTATACCCTGTATACGAAAGGGGTTTGCAAGGGCTGTGCAACTTGATCAATTGACAATTGAATATGTCCGAGGTGGGTTAGTTCGGCTTACAGTTGTTGTGGACACATTATGTTCAGAAGAAGGTTTATCAGCAAATTCAGTCAATCTTTGAAATCAATTTTATTAAACTTGATTTGATAATTTATTAAATTTAAATAATGCGTTTAGCTTATATTCATGTTTATAATTAAATAATTTCACACATTCAATATATCCACCATTCGAGGAATTTGATACATTTTATATAAATAATTTTTATTTTATTTAATTTCAATGTAACATTTATTTGAATCGTTATATTTAATTTTTAAACTTCTTTTAATAATATATAATAATAATAATAATAATAATTTAAATTTTTAAATTTTTTCAATATAAATATTTAATTTCCTTTTTATGATAGTAAATATATGTATAAATATACAATTTGTATATAAGTATATACTTTATAATTTTTAACTTAGTATTTATATAAAATCTATTGAAATATATTCTTTTAGAAGAAAAAACAAATTCATATTGACCGTAGGAAGCACTGCCACATAGGGAATAGTCTATCCAGCTATATTGTTGGATTTTCTTTTAAAGAATTTAAGGGATATCTTGAGTTCGCATATGCCCGTTGTCAGCACTTATACTTGGCATACTTACTACCGCGCGCTGTGCTGTGCAGCCCACTCCGCCCACTCTCGGCAACAATAACATGGTGGCCACCTGCTGCGGCTGCACTTGAGTCCATTTCACTGTTATGCTATCTGTTTGTTACTTTTTCCACATAGTGCCCCACTCTCCCTCCCTCCCCCTTCCCTCTCTCTCTCTCTCTCTCCCTCTGTGTGTGTATGTGGGTTTGTTGCCTGCGGCAGCTCTGTCAGCTTGTAAATTTTTAATAAACTTTCAGTTGACTTTTTTTCCTTATTTTATTTATGCTGTTGTTGCTGTTGCCTTTGCTTTCCTCATTAAATCAAGAAAAGAGGAAGCAAAATGGCATATTTTATGCTAAGCAATTGAGCTCGACCTGCAGCACAATTTCATATTCTGCAAAACTCTCGTTAAATATAGACTTGTGGTCTGTTCCACCATGCCACATAAATATTTATGTATCCAGCGAATTCAATTATCACTTTTATTTCCATTAAAGCGAGCTACATTTCAAATATGCAAATATTTATGTATTTCGTGGAAGCTCAGCGCATTTGACTTTCTTGTGAAAACTTTTCACATTACCTAATAATTGTGTATAATTGCTTAACAATCGTTGCTCATAATTGTAAATTATCAACTGAGAATTATTTGGGGCGCTGGCACAACTGTATCTCTGCTCTCGCTGCTTACATTTCCGTTTTCCGCATGGAAATCTATCGCCCAGCTCGGCATGCCAATCTGACTCACAATCTGAATCTGAATCTGAATCTGAATCCGAATTGAGTGTGTGTGCCGCACAATGCGAATCAAGTGCCACCACAATTTATGTGAACGAGAGCGGTCCACAAGAGTTGCTTATTAAGATGGGCGAGGGGAGCGGGAAGGCCAAGTCCAAACAGCGTCGAGCAAACTCAATTGGAGATGGGGTCTTGTGTAATTCATTGCAAAAGTTTTAATACGCATCAAATTTGAAAATATATTTATTATTATTGCATGCATATCTGCAAAAATTCATTTTACATATTTATAACTTAATTTACTTGGAATATAGTTAATGTAGTTACCTGATAGAGTACAGTTAAAATCACGCTACCATCTCTATCATTCTCCGTTGATTGACATATGCACGTTAATTTGATGGATGTTCTATTGTGGCTCTTGCGTTTGTTGACTTTTAGCACGTGTTGTGGTGTGCGTATATTTATATAAGCTATTGTGGCTATAGCATTGTTATGCTTCAAACTTTGTTGGGGCTATTCTGACTTCTATAAGAAATATGTAATTAATCGGGTACAATGTTATGTTAATATATTTTTATATTAGTATATTTTTGATTATTGGTCAGAAATATATAGCACCAAATATTTTGTATGATATATATGGATCGGTTATGTATAGAATTTAGCTAGGCATAGTCAAACACTTTTCTATCGGCAGTAAGTTCAGTAAGTAGTACAGATAGAGCTGGTCTAAAAGAAATATAAATCAAAGAATATGGTAGTCGGCATAGGTTGGATAAGAATAGTTGGAAACAAATATAAATATAGTAAATCAAATAAATATAAATATAGTAAATTAAATAAATAAATAAATATAAATATAGTCATATAATATAGAAGTAGATTTAAAATATAAATCAAATCAAATAGTCAAATAATATAAAAGCCAATATAAAATATAAATCAAATATATGAAGACATGATTCAACTTAACAATCTAAAGCATTAGCGTGTGTGAATTCATAATTATGATCTATATTCTATAGTTAGAAATAATTCTAAGTCTTCAAGGGCATTTAATATTCGGTTTGGCCTACTAGGCGCTCTTGTTTTGATTTTCGATTGTTGTCGTTGGTGCTCGTGAGCGCTTATTGCTTAGCGAGTCAGAAAATGCGAATAGCAAATAGCAATTGCGATGTAAAGCTGTCAATCTCAATTGTGTGCTGGAGAAATAGAGAGCGGGAGAGCGGGAGAGCGGGAGAGCGAGAGCGCGTCAGAGTAACAGGGAGAGCGAGAGAGCGAGAGAGAGAGAGAGTATGTGTGTGAGAGCGTATAGAAGAGTAGAGTAGAGCCTATAATCTGATCTATATTAATACTAATGTGATTTTATTTAATTTTTTCTTTTGCAGCCTAAAACCCAATTTCGAGGCTACCATTTGAAGAGCAGCAGCAGCAGACGAGAATTTTAGTCGAAAACATGAACAGTGATGAGTTGGCAATGATCAAGAAGACCTGGGAAATTCCCGTGGCGACCCCAACAGACTCTGGAGCTGCCATACTGACAGCTTTCTTTAATCGCTTTCCGTCCGCATTGGAAAAGTTTCCATTTCGCGATGTGCCCCTGGAAGAGTTGCCCGTAAGTGAAATGGAAATGTGCAAAAATGCAAAACAAATCCACTCCACTCTTCTCCTTCAGAGCAATGCACGCTTCCGTGCTCATGCTGGACGTATAATTCGGGTGCTTGACGAATCGATTAGGGTGCTCGGCCAGGATGGCGATCAGGAGAAGCTGGATGAGATCTGGACCAAGGTGGCCGTCAACCACATTCCTCGTCGCATATCTAAGGAATCTTACAATGTGAGTGCCCAGCTCCATTTATCGTATCATATATTTATATACAGATTTCGTTTCTATAGCAACTCAGAGGCGTGATCCTGGAAACGCTCACTGCTGTGTGCAGTCTGGACGATAGTCAGCAGGAAACGTGGACTAAGCTGGTTGACCACGTCTATAGCATTATATTCAAGTCCATCAACGAGGAAGGTGATGCCATTTAAAACTGAGTCAGACGAAAGGCGGAAGAGCGAAACGGAGAGGGAGACGGAGAGGGAGAAAGTAACGAGGGCAGATCACATTGCAAGGCACAGCTTATGTAGATTTAAGTAAATAATAAATGATAAATGTTAGCTTTTTTCATTTTGTATTTATGAGTAAATGTCCAACACACACAAACACCTGCAAATAAATACACACACACACACGTACACAGACATGAGACACTAATACACGCGCACACTGCTCCGTAAAGCTTTAACCCATTGTCAGCCTTAAGCACTTAATAAGAATACAAATAAATTAAAGAGCTCGCTTGTAGCCGTAAAACAGCAGTTTCCAGTTTCTAGTGTTATTTTATTTTTATAATTGTTAAGCACAATTCGCATTTGTTTTAACAGCACTCAAGCAAGAAGAACCGAATCAGTGGCTTATGCATGGACGAAGTATTATACCAGTCTGAGATATCCTGTCATTAAAACATCAATTAAGCTGAGAGCTATGTCGTATTCCTAACGCATCCCCACAAAGCTTTACTCATCAGACAACTCAAGAGCACTAGTAGTAATAAATTCCTAATTGAGGATATGATTGTGAAGGATAATATACATTTTGGGATAATTAAGACAAAATAACAGATAATTCTATTTGAGTAGAATATTATAAATAGATTTATATATTTATGTACACATTAAATATAAACATATGTAAAAATTATATACTTTGGCTACATAATCATAATTGAAATATCCTCGCAGAAATATTTCATATACAAAATATATGTTTTGGTCACAATTTCAAAGTTCAATCATAAGTAGAAGTGAATATTAAATTTATTTTTATACTTCAATCAGTTGGCCTGCAGAAAAGTTATTCATGGAAAAAAACTGAATAAGAAAATCATTTTACAGGCAAGTGTTAGACACCCTTGAAAACCATTTACCGTTACACTTAAATGTATATATATTTCGCAAGCACTTGCAGAAATATTTCCGCTGCTCAGAGCCCTCAACAACCGCCGCAAAAGAATAGACTCAATGCAATTTAAACGGCTTTCAGCTGGAATTGCATAATTTTAGGAAGAATGCCGCAGATGGGTATTAAAAGTGTATTAATTGCAGGCGCACTAAATGGCAGCTGCATCCTGACGAGCAATGCAAGGCGTATGGGTAATGTTGAAATATTTTAATTGCGTATACGACGTGAAGTCGGCTATTCCCAAGGCAAATTATACATTTGAAACGCGTAAAGGTTTTTAAATATTCAGTAATGTAATATAATAATTAATATATACATTTTTGCTTTTTCCTAAATATAGATATATAAAATTAATTTAACGTATTTAATTTAAAATAAAGTATACATTCTGTAATTTAAAATAAAGTATACATTCTGTTCACAAGCCAAAATAGGTGCTGTAAATAAGTCAACATGCCAATTTGGAGGCGTTTCTTGTATTATCATTTGCCCCTTAGATAGATAACAGCGTGTTAACATCTTCACTGTTGAATGCTCAGCGAGCCAACAGCCATAACTGTAACAGCTACCGGCTGGTGCATGTTATCGGGGCGCTTTCTTATCACTAACAGAGCTCGTTGTTGAGTTGCCCTCGCATTGGTGAGTTGTGCAAAAACTGACGGCAAGCTTTTCAATATTTGCCCAATAGTAGTCGAAAAATAACTGTTAAGCGGAAAGCGCGCGTTTCGGGTCAAAAATACGCTGCGAAACGTGAACATCGAAGTTGTGAGCAATTACGAAAATGCGCGATTGCGAGTGTAATTGGAGTCTAATGTGAGAGTGCGAGCCTATCAGTATATCAGTATAACATTTGTGTTCCACACGCACTCTTGATTAGGCCTAGTAAAATATTTATAGCACCACTGATTGAATCACCAAAAAAGAAGCTAATTGCGCGCAGTTATAAAATAATGAATGTCTGAGAAGTAAACAGAATTGCTATCAGTAAAAGAAAAGTGTCATACTCAAGTGCGCTTGTCTTCCAATCAAAGCAAGGCAAGACTAAGCACAAATAAATAAAATATCAAAGCAGTCCAGCACAGCAGGCCACCCACACTCCGCCCACTTTAAATGAGCAGGTAAGCTTTCTTAAAAAGACTTTATTGGCAGGTGTGCCATAAAACGTTCAAAGGATTCCCAATAGAGAATAAATACTTGTTTTCCTTCAAATTGGATTGACTCGAATGCTTTTATCAGATAAAAAACTAACAGCGGCCTTCGGGCTGTTTCCTGATCAATGGCCAAAGTATTTGACTGAATTGTCTGAATTAAAGCCAGATATATTTCAGTTTCTAACTTCGATATTGCGCAATTCGATTGGCCTCTGGGAATGCAACTAAACAGCTCGCCCGCACTTACCATACGCATATTTTCATCGCCCCCACAGAATACGCTCTAAGTGCGCACACTTTGATTGTGCTTCAGCAAACATCTAAAGCATCTCGAAGCTCACATTGCACTGCGAGGCCACTGTCGTCCATTATTGGATGCTGCTTGACAAGTTTGACAGCCTTAAAATATGTAGATGGAAGCTGTCATCTGTGGTCGTCCAATAAATACTTCAGTATGCATTGATATTATTTTTAATCAGCTACAGTTTCAGAGCTGATATTATTCAAATGCAACCTAACGTTTTATACGGGATGAAAGGTTAAATAATAAACTTAAGATATCTTAAAATTAACTAAAAACTTTGAAGTTACTATGAAGTTATATACGACTTGCCATAATTGTCATTTTGAGTGCTTGAATTATATTCTTAAGAGCATGGCAAATAACTGCCGTTCAAATTATTATCATTTCAGTGATGATTATATTAATATTCTCTGTCATATGCATCAATTTTCCTCAGAAATAAATTTATATTCTCCAACGAAATTGTCGCAAATATATGGAAAATATTGGATTATTTTTAGCCATTTATAATGATATACATATTTGTATACTTATAAATATTAGTATAAATTTTATACCCATAATCGGATTTCATATTTTAAAATAGGATATTATGTCATATTTAAGTATTTTTTAAATTTTGAATTCTTTAATTTTAAATTTAACATTCTTTTTATATTTTAAAAATTTAAATTATATTAGATTGTGTGTATTGTAAATTCTTTTTGACCGTTTTACATTCTATTTATTTTTAATTTAGTACACATTTTAGTTTTGTTTTGTTCTTTTTTTTATATTTAATATTTTAGACTAATGGACTGATTTGCATGGCTGAATAAATTTGATTTAAAAGTATATTAAAATGTAAATAAGCATTTTATTGGACTACAAATGAAATGCAATTTAATAATTATTTAAAACATATTCATAATTATTTAAAACAAAGATTTCCTTAGCTTTAAAATAATTAATGCAATTACATAATCTTTTTTTCACTTATAAATAATAAAAGTTTTAATATTTTATTAAATTTTTTCAATTTTATTTATAAATAAGCTTTTACAGCTGTTATTAAATTTCCTATAGATTGAATTAATTCGATTTAATAATTTCGTATTTAATAACCATTCAACTGCAGTTGGAAGGGAATTCAATATAATGAAGAACAATTATAATTATTTAAAACCAACCACTTTGCTCTTGTCTCTGCGGATCAGGCTTTATTAATGGCGCTGCTAAGCAAAGAGAACTGACAAATGGGCATTATTTATATACTTTGTCTTGTTTTCTCCCCTATTAACAACTTGCACTTAATTTTGTTGAAATTTAGTTGTTTTCCCATACACAATTTGTCTCTGTCTGCGGAATGACGTTTCTCTTTTGTTGGCTTCACACGCTTCGCTTCAATTATATAACTTTGTTTTGAAACGCGTTGAGCTCTTCGGCATCGCAGTGAAGTATGCTGCATTTCTTTCGCCCTATACTTCAACTGTCACACACACATTGCGTATACGTAATGTTATTCAGCATTGTTATGCATGCATGCAGACTCGCACAGACAGCTGAGCAAAAAGAAGATTTGCTATTGCCTTCAACCACATTACATTATGCACTGACTTGATGACACTTCCCGCACATTAAAGCGAAACTTTCCTAGTATCTGTAGCCATTAAAGCCAAGCTGCTGGTCTTAGCGTAATGTCAAAGCAAATAAAAATATTTGACCACAGAGCCCACACAAAACAATTGAAATCTTTGTGTTTGGACTCTGAATTAATATATGTGATTGCATTGCAAACAAGTACAACATATGGACAGACCTGTAAAACCTCAGCTCTAATTCTATGCACATGTCTTGTATTTGCATATGAATTTGCCCACTGGCAAAGCCATTTTACTCTCCCACTGTATATGGCAAAAATCAGATGTCAACGTGTTCAATTAAGCAGTTCATGGGGGATGTCTGCTTGTAAGTTATTATTTCGCTTGAAATTGAATTGATTTGTGATTTAAGAATCCCTTTGGCATGGAAATATATTTTCTTTGGTTTTTATATATATTTTCCTTGGTTGTGTAATGTAAATCTATTGAATGTGAGTTGTAAATTGATTATATATTTTACATAATTATTTTGAAATTATTTTTAAAAGGAATATTTTTTATTGGTTTAGCTTTGACTTTCAATTTCCCCACCTTCTTCATCCAGCTATCTTATGGCTTCTTTCTTCTGAGCTAGAATTGCTCTTAGCAGTTCACAACATTTTATGCTTACCATGTATACATATTAACATGTATATATATTATATTTTTAAGTGGACTTCGCATGAAATATGAACATGGAATTTGTGGCACCTTCAAGATTTGAGCAAACTTCTTTTCACATATTTCTCAGCTCAATAACGTTCAAAATTGTTTGGTTTCACTTTGCCACAAACACTTTTAAAATGTCCGAGCCAGATCAGACTTGTTCCCATGCAGAGTCGATAATCCAGAACTGCAATATTAAAAAGAACAATTGCTTTAGCAAAGAAAATATGACAATACCTATATGTATGTATGTATGTATGCACTCCTATATATATTAACGTATAACTGAAAACAAAGTTCTCCACAAACTAATCTTGAGTTAAGTCGAAACTTTTTAGCAAACTTCAACTGGAACTCGAAGACAACTTATTCGATTTGCTGTCAATAGAAATTTGAGTTGAAATACATTAAATGAATAGCTATAAATTGGCATATAGACCAGATTATTTCATCTGCCAACGGCCATGAATGTTCGCACATTTCATTAAAGCGCTTTAAGCTATTTAATTAATGTCCGCGCTGTGTCCGTTCACAAAATCTATTAAAGTTTTTCATTAGGCTTTAAAAACGTCATTCTGTTCGCTTATGGGCACTGCGTGCTTTAATAGTTTCTTGATGAGTAATAAATAAAAGTGGGGAAAATTTATATTAAAGAACAGACATGTTCACTGAAAAAGAGAAGCAAAATTCTTGCTTTATATTCACTCCAATTCAGCCAAGACTGAAAGGGAAAGATAAATGGAAGAATTTCGTGTATTTGGGATAAGTAGAAACTGTTAAATAAAAGGCTTAAGCTTTGAGGGTAGAGAGACAGAGAGAGAGAGAGAGAGAAGAGAGAGAGAGAGAGAGAGAAAGAGGGAGAGAGAGAGAGAGTAGCTATAGCCTTGAACGTAGTTCCCAGTTTCATGAGGGAAAACGAG
Source organism: Drosophila mayaguana (assembly GCA_037075325.1). Lineage (NCBI taxonomy): Eukaryota > Metazoa > Arthropoda > Insecta > Diptera > Drosophilidae > Drosophila > Drosophila mayaguana. The sequence goes on along the minus strand of JBAMCG010000037.1, from coordinate 8,600,993 downwards.
GGTCGCCATGCTTTCGACCAACAAAGAGAAACCGATTTTATATTTAAAGTCTGCCCGAAAAGATACTTGGTCCAGCAGTGTAGAGCGTGACAAAGCATTCTGTTTAAGGAAAAGCAATTTTATTAAATTGCACAGTGAGAAACAGCGAACCAAGAATTCATAATTGGGCATTGCGAAAAAGTTCTAAGGTAAAACTAAATGATGATTAATAAATATAAATGTGTATATATGCTATATATCGTATATATAGAGCTCTCCATATTCGAGTGACCCATCTGACAACCCTACAAGGTTGCCCGTATTCGAGGGACATATTTTTTTTTAAATTTAATTTTGTTGATGTTGTCGATAATAATCATATTATTTGGATCAAGTAGACTTGTGACATCTTTCTTTGAATATGATATCTCTCAAATGGTGGCCTTGAGTCTCTACGGCGTATAGCGCCCGTCTCTGTCAAAAGGTATAACGCTGCTAAGATGGGTCAGTCGAATATGGATACATATATATATATATCATATATGTGTATACATATATATCCTATATGTCCTATATATCAGTCTAATTTAAGTTTTTCGATATTAATATAATAAGAAAGATTTATAGCGCATGGCAATCTTTAAAAATAACACGCAGTTGCTTTAACTAGAACATCAATATAGCGTAGCTTCAATATTTCAATATTGAAACTTTTCGTATTATTTCATCGTGTCATTTCAGCAGTCGGCGGATATTGTGGTGCTCTGTAGACGTTTATTTGGTCTTCAATTTGGCGAAGGCTTTAAAAAAACACTCGTGCAGATTTTTTACCTGTTATCGGGGCGGACGGCAGTCTATCTATATTTAAATAAAGCTATCCATGTATTAAAAGTTCATAAATAATATAAATTTAGCCGCGCCAAAGCCGCGCCAGGTTCAGTGTAAATAGACCAAATGAATTATGGCCATGATGAATGGACATTTAAGTTGCATGCAAATTACTAGATTTAAAAACGATTAATTAAAACAAGCTGATGAAAGCGTGAAAAAGCAGAATATTTATGGATAGTTATGTAAGTTATGAGAATGCTCTAAGCAGTAGCTCGATATCTGTGCGTTTACCCCGCAAGCAATCGCAGCGAATTTGTGGGCATTCCGCAATCTTATCAGGCCACGCGGCTCATTGATTAGAAGCTAAATATATAACAAGTTTCTATAAATAGACGCATTTGAACTGCAAACGTCTTAACTTGGCCAGTTGCTTAGCCTGCGCTCAGATTCGACAAATTGCAATAGACCTCACTGGAAGTGGTTCGACAAGGACCCTGCCTTGATTGCTCTTCATCAACTTGAAAAGTTGACATTGCAAGTGCCACTCCATCCATGGCAATGAATGAATTGAACTAAACAGAAATTAAATCTACTTGGACAGATAGGGGAAGTCCTTAAGGAGAGAGAGAGTGAGAGACGGAGGGAGGGGGTGGAGGGGAGAGAGAGAGAGAGAGAGAGAGAGGGTGTGTGTAGCTAAGTCTCGGCGACCCTGACTTAAGCTCCTTTCAAGGACTTTGAGAAATCTTAATTACGAATTTTTGTATAAGATAAATATATTGCACGATTTATTCAGAGTTAATATTTATAATAATAATAATGTTAATATTTATAATAATATTGATGTTTAAGGTTTATGAATTAGGAACATGATATCAAAGGATTTAATATGCAAGAATCTTAATCAGAAGCCAGAAAAGTACTTTAAAATTGTAACAAAATTATAATTTGGTTTTTTTATTTATTTATTTTTACTAAGTCATTTCGAGTAGAATTTATAGATGACGCAATAGTCATCCTCAATATGATAAATTATTTTTATATTACAAAAGTTTAAACTTACTTAACTTTCAGGTAGTAATGTCTACAAAACCTTAACATTACATTTTACTCGGTATTCAGTTTCAGATGTAAGACTTAAAAAATATATTTATTTTACTTTAATTGTTCAGGCATTGTACTCCTATAAAATATTTTGGCTTTAATAATTTAATTTATTCTAATAAATAATATAAACTTAACTTAATATAAACTTTTTCTAAATATTATTTAGTAAAATATATAAAACCCGAATTGTATATTTATACCCTGGTTTTTTTATTTTATACTATTTATGTTTTAGTTTAGTCTGGTAGAAATTAAAAAACAAAGACTTCTTAAAACTGTTAGAAAAATATATTATTTTTTATACTTTGCATATAATTTAATGCTTAAATAATTTTATTCAAATAAAAAATTACAATCTTAAGATTTCCCACAGCCTTTAGAATAATATATCATATTGCTTTCTTTCTTTTTATATGATTCTTAAGTATTAAATTATATATATTAAGAAAGCAATTTTATTCCAATCAAAAATATATTCTTATGGATATACATGAATTATTTAATAGCTCCGCATTATATCAATCGCCATTTACTTTTTGCCAAGAGTTAATACAAAGCATTTGATAGACATATATATGATGTTTTGACATCCCCAAAGTCACTAAGCCAGCCCACGTGTTGCTTGATTTTTAGTTGAGTGCCTGTATTACTGCGAAGCTATGAGTAAGTCCAACACGAGCCGAAAGTGCGAGAACAATGCGGGATTAAGTGCATATCATTTGCCTTCGTTTGCCTACCCTGCACCCAGGCCAAATGACGGCTGTGACGTCTGTTGGCCAAACTGAGGGGGATTTGCCTTAATTTGCTTATCGTCTCGTAATTTGATAACTTTGCCAATTTTCTAATACAACACTCACTTGTTATGTATACATAAATATAAATAGAGAAGAATTTCGGAGATCTGGACTGAGCACAGGGTATGCGCGTGTCGAGCACTTTCGCCCATACAACAGCACAAATTGTGCACATGTGTTGAGCTATTCGCTCGATGGCCCGATGGACATGCCATAAGTGGTCATACATATGTATATAGAGTCTATATGTATCTAGGTGTTTTAGCTATAAATATTTACACATTTGTTGCGTTGGAAATATGAGTAAATATGATTGATTCGCTCGAGGTGCAGCGCCATGTCCCACCGAGTGTTCGGAGTAGGCGGAGTGGGAGGAATGAAGCGAGTGACGCCTCCGATCCCGATCATAATCAATCAGCACTTTATTTAATTTTGTTAAGGGCCTAAAAATAAATTGACGGTTGCCAATTGATAAGCGTTTCGATGTTTCAGCCAATTTATTATTAATTTAATAAATATTTTTTACTTTTGTTATGAGACCAACTCGACGGCCATTTATATACTAAACTCGTATTTTCTGTGTAGCATAAAAATGGTATAGTTTGTTCAGTTAATTTGTTATATATATATAAATATATATATATATATATAAATATATATATATATATATATATATATATATATATATATATATATATATATATATATATAAAGCCATATTTAAAAAAAATATATTTTTTTTCTATGCTTTAGAATATTTATTTCATCTATTTGTGATTTTTAATATTTTATCTATTATTTTATTTAATTCTAAAGTACAATAATACAATATATATGTATATTTATTTAAATTGTTTTATTTATTTCTAAAGTAAACATTTTTGTCAAATAAAAATAAGTACTTAGTCTAATGCTTAATTAATTGTTATAAAAGAAATATTTTTAAAATAAAATTTGTTTCTTTCATTTTTATTTATTTATATTTTTAAGTAAAAATATTCAATGTTTTTTCTATAATTTAATTTGTCTTAACATATTTGATCTAGTACTTTATTTATTTGTAAATAGAAACTTAACTATAAGCAAAGATTAAGCTTCTTATCAAACATGATTGAATTTGCATTTCGATTTTCGCTGACTAACTCTGAGTCTTGGCTTTGAAGTTCACGTTACCAAATGCTCATTGCTAACAATATGCTTCACTATGATTGATGTGGGTGCTTTTTTCGTTGGGCATGTATTCGCGTTTGCCATATCATAATGAGGGCTTTTCAACCGTTCAACTGTGCTGTTGATATCAAGCACATGACCCAAACGAATTGATATTTGGTATCATTGGCATTTTGGTTTCCAGATTGCAATTACCTTCTGCGCCTTACATTTGCACTGTCAACTGCTTGTGATGAATTCTTATTAATTGCGCCCGCCTGTGACGCCCCTCCGCTCCCGCTGCGATAAGCCCACATCGCCCCCCACCTGCTCTGTATTGATAATATTTGTGTTTCGTCTTCATGCTTATTGGCAATATTTTCTTTGTATAGTTTCGTGAAAAGAGGCTTCAGAGCACAAGTGAAAATACTAGACAATACCCCAGACGCGTGGCATTCCTGTTCTCTGGCGCCAAACTCAACCGCGCTGCGTCAACTTTTATCAACTTGGTCGATATAGAAGTTTGAATCCATTCAATGTCGGAATACGCTAAGCAAATATTATGGCACTTGTTTTAGCTCCCTACATATTGATAAGAGCTAAGAAGAGTATTCGAAGGTCGATTAGGTTTGAAATGACGGCTATTCAGCACTTCAATTAGTTGCAAATCGATAAATATCGATTTTGAATTTTGCATGCATTAAAGTTATTAAAGAATATTCTGGATGTTGATGTGTTTTTATAATTAACTGGATCTATATAAAGCTAAAAGCAAATAGATACTTAGTATTAAAAGAATTTGTTAGCCACAAATCAGTTTCAGCTGAGGAGTTGCCTATTACTAAAGGCTCGAGACTTAGAGTTCTTAGAGTTTTTTTGCCTGCCCTACTATAAAGTGTAGCCAATTCGACTTCAAAATATCAATTCATATTGGAAAACACCAAATCAATCAGAGCAATTTTTTGTCTGACATGTTCTAAAATATATTAGCTAGCTGAAAAGCCCTAGGTCTTAAGTCAGCTGTCAGCAAAGAGTATTTAATTTTCGACTTGTCGGACGTAGATGATTCGATTCATTCGAAACTGTCAAGGGTTCGTATTGTTTTGAAAACTCTTGTCAAACTATAAACAACTCGTAAGTTTTTTTTTTTGGGGCTTCTGATAAGATTAAAAATCAATGTTGACAAATTAAAGTTGGCGTAACAATTTGGAAAGTTCTTCATTTGTTGCTAATTTTAGTTTCACTGAATTTTGCAGATTTCCCAAAATATTTGATACAATATTTTGTTTTACACTGAATGCGTTGTGGTTCCATCGAAAAATTCCATTGCAATGGGCCCTTATCAATGGGTTCAGTTAATGTAAACAATTCCGTAGAATTTCGTATTAGCCATTGAAACTTTTAATACCCTCTACTTAAGCTAAACGGAAGTATATCGGCTTTGCATTATATACACTTTTATATAAGAGAAACATAATACTGATTGGCCACGCCTACTAAAAGATGAGATTAAAACAGTAGAATCCAGTCAGACTAAGTCGGACTAATCTAATCTCGCTTCCGATTAGCACCAATAATCGAAGTAACTCATTATACTATAAATAGAGTATGTCGTAGTTGAGTGCATCCGCCCACACTGCAAATGGTATGGAGCTCTTCACACAACATTTCCACAATACATATATGATTCATTCCATCAGTTTATTAAGGGTCCATAAAACTCAATACGTCAGTCGAACGAATCATATAATAGCCGTAATGAGAAGTTTACGGACTGCCATAAATGATAAATAAAGTGGCCAAGTAGCAGCTAGCTTGCAAATCTGATAGAGAATTGCAAATTATTTTATTTTTAACTAAAATTTCGTACAACTTCATTTATCGGACGTTAATCTGATGTGGTCAATAATTTCATTGATTTCAGAGAGCATTTATTCGGCCTTTGCCAAACCCTAGTTCAAGAAACGATAGGTTTTACTATATCAATATATATAGCATATGGCGACATTCAATTGGAAAAAGAAATTGTGTTTTATATATGGGATTGTCGAGTCTTTGCTTTTTATTGCTCTGGATTTTGTGTGCTCTGTGTCAAATCAATGAAATTGTGGAATAATTATTAACAAAGCTTTTTTACAGCGTTTATTGCGGGGCAATAAAAACAAAGATAAAAAGTTCATTAAATTTGATGGGGAATTAATATTATTTATAAAATAAGAATTTATTGTTAAATAAAATTTAGTATGAATAATGGAAGTATGTATTTTAATGAAAAACTAATATTTTTAAATAAATTATAAATAAAGGATATGCAGACAGACGGACAAACAGTGCCAAATTGACTCCGCCCTTATTACGCAGTCTGCCACGCCTTCTTTTGCCTGTTAAACACATTTTCATAAAACTAATATATCCTAAAATATATTTTTTGCGGCATTTAATAAATTGTTGCAAAAGATATGCTTTATTTTTTTGTTTCTTTATGGATTTGAAGATGCTATTAGAATTATAAAAAAAAACCAAATCTCTGATATGACTTTATTTTATATAACGGTCTTAATACTACTCCTGAAATTGAATTTACATCCAGACCTTTAAAACCAGACATCGGCTCAAGCTTTAGTTTTGAATGCATTTGCTTTAATACATAACTGCTTCTTCTGAAAATGTATGTTTTAAATAATATATTATATTAATATATTAAAATTTGAACGAGACAAACTAAATTTATCGCAATATTAAAACGAATCTGACTTCATAAAGTTAATTTCGCAATGAAAACGTTTTCTATATTAAGTTGTGCTTACAGATTTGATTCTTAAATTTGTACAACATGAAACTGAATTATTGTTTCTATTATATTATGAATATCCAAAATAATTGAAATTAGATACGATTTCATTGCTGAGGAATTCAACATTACGCTAATTTAAATATAAATATCGAATACATATGTATCAATCCATCCATTATTATCTATTGCATTATAACTTTAATGGAAACCCTCTTAAACTTCCCTTACAGCATCAATATGCAGCAGAATCAGCCAATGTTTGTATTCTTTGAACGGTCAAAGCAGCTTAATTAATTTGTGAGATCCACAAAGCAGCAATCAAAGCAGAGCTGGGAAGAGCTAATGAGCTCGAAAATCAAGGAAATAATTTATAGCTTCCTGGCTTCAGCGGAAATGGACCGATTCTTCGACCAGAGGCAACAAAATGCCCGAGCTAAGACTTGCAAATCATTTGGAAGCATTGGAAGCATTGATGCTGCCACCTGGCAATGGCAGCAGCCAGGGTTGGCTAATGGCAGTCTGAGTCAGTTGCTGCTGCTGCTGGGAATGGGGCTGCTCTGCCTGGGCGGGTGCCAGGCCAGGTGCCGGGAGGAGCCAGCGCGGGATTGTGAGGCGATTTGCGATGCGGCAGGAGGCAACTGCTCGATACGCGCTCTGGTGCTGCTGCCCAATGACGATAAGTACGAGGCATCGCTGCAGCGAGTGTTGCCCATTCTGAAGGTGGCGGAGCAGCAGATTCGCAACACGGCTCTGATACCGCAGCACATTGACTTCCAGTGGCTGGCGTACGACACCAAGTGCGATGCCTCGCTGGGCGTCATCCGGGCCATGGACGGCATCATCAAGCAGTGTGCGCAGATTATCTTCGGACCCGTTTGCGACTATTCGCTAGGTAAATGGTCAAAGTGGGTAGCCCCATTAAATCATATAAATCTATTGCCCAATGACTCTTTCAGCTGCTGTTAGCCGCATTACCAAGTACTTCAATAGCCATGGAACGCCCCTCATAACAGTGGGCGGTTCCACCTACGACTTTGAGCAGAAGAAAACCGATTGTGGGGATGAGTTCTATATGCTGCTGCGCACCGGCATGCTGAGCTTTGAGTCCATCTCCGAGCTGACCATCAATGTAATGAAACAGTAAGTCGACCCTCTTTCGATCAAGCAGAGTTTCCCATTATTATTGGATCTACTCCTGCCGCAGGTACAACTGGTCCCATTCCATATTCTACTATGAGCGCGATGGCCAGCGCCATGTGGCCGGCCTGCACACTTGCTTCCTCATGATGAAGTCGCTCGGCAAGCAGATGCGCAACGAGAACATGACCTTTGCCCAGTATCCGCTTGAGTCGAATGTTATGAATCGCTCGGAGGAAATGCGGCGTGAAATTGGCAATAAATATGCAAGTAAGTTAATAATTGCATTCGAGCGAGATATATATACTTATTAAAAGAAATACGTGGATTATTCCGTGGTTCCCTATACAGTAATATGTTATTGTTATCCTTAATGTTAAGTCAAGTGCTAAAAGCGGAAAGCAATGTTAATAATCTTCTCAATATGAAGCGCCACACAACAGCGCTCTGTTAATAACATGTTCAACAATACTTCAAGCTTAGCAAAGACAACAACCATTTGTGCTTTCAAAGCGCAGCCATTACGGTTATTAAGCATATGAATATAAGCGCTGTAGATTGGAAGATTAAGATTAAGATTCGAATTTAAGAAAAATATATCGAGCTTTCGATACCACCGTCGTCTCCCAATTTTAGCTTTTAATAGCTAATTACTATGCCGTTATCTCTAGTACCGTAACTTATACATTCTCCCTAATTTCTAATCATCATCGTAAGCATAAACACACGCCAGTCAATGTTTGCTCGCATAAAGCTCATAGTAAAACGTTTTATACTTTTTCGAAAAGGGACATCAAACAGCTGTTAACGCACACTATTACCGGCACTTGCCAAAAGCCGGCTGCATTCTCACACACACACACACCAATACATGGGCATTTTCGAAATCGAAAATCAACCGTTGTTGCAGTTGGCTTCAGTAGCCGGCGATAAATTGTTTGGTGCGGACTAACAGTTCAAACGGGCAGCAAAGTTTTCGCATTTCAAAATTTAAAAACCGTTAAAGTAAACGAAAGTGAAGTAAATGAATTTGTGAAAACAAAATAATACATAACAAAATAGTGTAAAATAAAATACTATAAATAAAATACAAAATATTGCTCACTTCGAAAACTGAGACTGAATTTTATAAATATTCATTTATTCCATGCTGATAGCATCAACAAAACTAAAAAAAAAGGAAAGAAAAATAAACAATGAAACATTGTTGATATCCTTTTATGCTGTAAATGCACTTGTTATCCTGCCACCCTTGAACGCTTCGTCGCTTCTATGCACAATGCATACGTCTAAATTGTGAAAGACATTCTTTGCATTTTTCATAAGCTGCTTACCTGTCAGCCACATGCAGCTCATTCTCAAAAGAGCTTGGAGAGTTATTGCCCTAAGGGTCGTTGGGCACCCTCTGGGCGTGCATTGTTATGCTTTGAATGTCCCAATCTTAACTGTGAATTTATGCAGCATCAATTTGTTGTGTGTGAAATGAATATTGTATTTTGATAGATAATCGAATAAGTGATATAACTGAGGAATGTTGTATGTCAATATGCTTCAAATGAAATGGCTTGAAGTTGAGTGTTTATTAATATAATCACTTAATACACTAAAGCATTTTTAAACAAAGACACTGGCAAGCTAAAAAATAATATTATTTAACTATAATTTATTTATGACCTTGACATTCAGCCAAACAATTCGCATATTCTCCAATTGTGTGCAAAGTTCACCAATTGTTTATATTAATACTTTGCTACTTGATACATTCCCTTCCACATGCCGTAACAATAAGCAAAACAATGCCTCAATGGACTGCCAAGTGCTAAGCTCAATTGAGACGTATCAATATACCCAATCAGAATAATTGCTGCTAGCACTAGCCAATCACACTGCAGGTGTTGGCCTTAATCAATTGAGGCAGGCAACAAGCAATACTATAAAGATGTCGATGTTATTATGTTCTATAAACACATGAATTATTTAAGTACAATCTGAACATTTTAAAATAAATAAATTGATCAACTACGGGCAATCAATAATTTGTTTAGCTTCAGTCTCTGGCCTTTTTTTAAACCTGAAAAATGGCTGGCTTGTTAGTTAGTTAAAGCATATTTATTTACTCCATTAATAATTATATATTACAAGTAGTATACAATATTTATTTGTATTATTATCTGCTTAAATTGAATAAACTGAATATGAGTCCAGAGTCCTTAACATTCATCGTGTCAGACCAAGTAATTTGTTTGTGCCCTTATTAAATCATTTTAACTCCAACTTTTTTTCTAGCCAAGCAAGAGCCGTAGTGATGCCATAATTTCTATTGTTAAATATTTATTGCTTGTCTTCAACAGTTTTAACAACATCCCATGAGCTGCAATATATATAAGTATACATACTTTGTCCATTCCATAAATAGCTGAGACTCTATTTCCTTTGATATTCCCTGTTCACACACTGAAGGCAGCCCTCAAGTGCCAGGAGGCATGCAGCCACCACCTACAAAGAGACGAGATCTGAGATGAAAGCCGTAAAGAACATTTGTAAATAGCATCTACAGTTCCAACTGCCTTGAGCGGTATATGTGTATGTGAACGTCATTTTTTGTTCCATTCGAATCAGGTTTTCCATCTCCTGTGAACTGCTTATGAGTTCACAAAAAAATGGTTAAAATCATTCCAACTTTTAGTACATATTACTTGCTTTTTACTACATTTTACTTGCTGACAGACAAATCACCATGAGCAAAGTTGCAAAAATAAATTTACTTTACAATTCACAGCAAATTATATTATAGTTAAGTGCAGTAGTAGTAGCATAAAATTTGACTTATACTTCCGTCTTTCACCAAGAACAGAAAATATTTTGATAATAATGGCATCTTAAGGTCCCTAAGGCTCATTTATAATTTAGCCAACTTTCCCGATTTCTCAGTACTATAAAGCATGGCAGAAATGGTATTTTTATTCACATTATATTTGAATTCCATGCAAATTTCAAAGACTTCCCGCTGCTTTGATTAAAACCATAAATTTCAGCAAAATTTGCTTCAACAGATGCCATAATTTCACTTAACAAAAATTATATAACTTCACAAGTGAACAAGCAAAAGAAACTTTCAATTACTTTTAATTAAATTCTATCGTGTTAAAACTAACCAAATTTGTTGCCTACTTAACAGCGCTTTATGAGATTTTCTTGCCCAGCACCCATTGAAAAATTTGTAATGCGGTCTATTGATATTGTGAAGTTGTATGTAACGGGCACTGAAATGACGATAAAATAAATTATATTTACAAATTCTTAATTGATAGATATATATTCATTGATCCTTTCATGCTCTTGGGTAATAATGTTTCTTCCAAATTTTGCACAGTAAACAGTTTACTTAAACAGCAGAGGATATATAATCCTCTATTTGTTTATTATTTATTTATTTGTTATTTTTTTAGCGTTTAGTTTAATAAATTTCAGTTACACGTAAAAAGGCAGAAAATCTAAGACACTTATATTTTAAATTGATGGCTTAAATATTTATTTTACAAATAATAAATATTTAATATATTTCAACTGTAAATGCAATCAAACAATGTAATAAAACTCCTATGAAGGTAAACGCCGGTTCTCATTGAGCTCCTTTTAAAGTAAACGTCACTTCTCATTGTTGGCATTTGCCATCAATTTTTCCAGAGTAATTGATTGTAAAAGGGGTCCTGGAGCATACAAAAGCTTTGCGAAAAAATGAGCATTCAACAGTTTTGAGAAAAATGGAAGAAAATACCAAGAGTATGAAGCGTAAAGAAAATGTTTATTTAATCAAACAAAATTTCTGTAGTTTGGTGTGCTCAACTACTTCATATTTGGACTAGAACTGGGCTGAATTCAAAGTATTTGCAGCTTAATTACCAATACCAATATAATTATAAAAGAGCAATAGAAATAATAATACATATACATATATTTTATTGACTATCAAGTGCAAGGTATTAATTTTGTATATATAGCAAAAAAAAAAAAAAAAAAATAATAATAATAAGAAAGTCAAAAAATTAATTAATTAAAGTCTTACATAAAACGAATATTTTAAATTCATTCTTTTAAACAAATATCCTGAAGCATAATTTTTTTTCACAATTTTTATTCTCTATGTGTGTTAAGAAAACTAAAAATTTGCGGATAAATGTCTTTCAATATTAAACAGAAGAGAAAATACAGAGAAAGTTGTTATTATTAAGCATTTGCATTTTGCAGCCAATTTTTGGCAACTTGTTGTTTTTCGACATTGGTTGTGATTGCTCTTTGCTTATAAATCAGAAATCCTGGCCACTGGCCACAGGCAATCAGACTGCGTAAAGGAAATTCATAAGAAATGAAGAAGAAAATAAGAGCAGAATCGAATTGCAAAAATTCCATTGCGAGGAATTCCTTTGGCAAAGCAAACTCAATTTCATTCTCAACCAGACTTAACCAATTTAATGTGAAGAAGAGAGCTCTGAGCATTTTACATATGCGGCAGCTTACGTTTGTTACGTTACGTTGTCCAGAAACCTTCATTAAATATTACGCATACGCCGCGTGGCCGGCTGCCTTGGCTACAATTTAAAAATTGCAATGCTGACACAAAAATCACAAATTATTCATAGAGTTGTCCGTTGCCTAAATTTATGTTTGCCAAACATTTATCTTACGCTGCAAACCAAAAAAGTGCAATTTATTTTCTTTGTCCACTTTATTGCACTTTTACTGTTGCCTTAATGGTCCGGTTGCATTTCACATTAACTCATAAGCTCTGGTGGCTATAACTGGATTATAGCTATAGTTTTTTAATATATACACAGGATGAATCTCTTACTTTTTATTTCCATGCATATTAAAAAGAAAATGTCATTTTGATGGAAACCAAATTTGTTTTTTAAATTCAAATTTGAAAAGACTTCATTTGACTATATACTGTCCATATTTCCGTCCGTCCTTATAAATGGCGAGATCTCAGAAGATGAACGAGTTTTATATATTTTTTCGATAACTCATCCCATTTGTATTTTTATTGACACTATTCATTAGTGCTACCGGCTGAGTATTTCCTCCAAGTGTTTCCTTTAAGTCTTTTCTCTAAGTGTATCCTTTAAGTCCTTCCTCTAAGTCTTTTCTCTGAGTATTTCTTCTAAGTGTTTCCTCCAAGTGTTTCCTCCAAGTATTTCTCCCAAGTATTTCCTAAAAGTGTTTCCTCCAAATCTTTCCTCTAAGTCTTTAATACCTGGCTGAACGATCACACTTCACTTCACTTTACTACACTGCACGACTGACCCCCACTAGGCCTGGGCGACTGAAGAAATGCTGCAGCTGCTGCCCCACTCAAACACGAAGTTGTGCTCAAATGTTAAGCCCGACGCCAGGTAGAGGTCGTTGCAATTGAGCTTTAACTGACCAATAAGAACACCCTCTGCTGCGTCAAGCATTCTTGCTCAATTAGCTCTGTAGGGATTGTTGCAGTCGAGGCTTAAGTGACCAATGGGAACGCTCTCTGCTGCTGCGAGCACTCGATCTTCGCTATACTTAAGTATAAATGCCAAATGAGCATTGCTGCATACATATAGACAACTTAAAAGATCTCCTGAAGTTCTTCTTCGTCTCTTGCTCTTGCTAGGCAGACAGAGAGACAGACTGTGGGATAGACGGGGGTGCAGACAGAGAGACAGACAGACATACGAACAGACATGCATAGTCAAATCGGATTACATTATGACGCTGCCCAAGAATATATATGCGTGATAAGGCCAAATGTTGATATGCCAAATAGTTTATGTACATTTATATTTATAATTATTAGATTTCATAGACAGCAGTTTCTTCTGATCTATGTTTCTCTTAATGAGTAGGACTCCTGCAAAGTCTGCCTCAACTTCTGGCTATTCCATCACATAATCATTTTCATTGGATTTATTATCAATAAGCCAGACCACTTCCAACGTGGCTAGATCTAGCCTGAAATAGGCTAAACTGACAAGATTGAATCGATAATATGGTTTCCTTTTTAGGCTTCATTCGAGTACTCTTGGACTTAGAGACTTTAGATTTTATTTTACACTTACACTCTTTCTTGTTTTGAGCTTGTGTTGTTAACGTAAGTGAACATTCCATACTTCAGCTCTCTGGCACTTCAATTATCATGGAAAATGAGATATCGGAAAATGCATTTTAAAATATATAATTCTAGGTTAAGTACGAGTAGATGTTCCAAATTTCATCTCTCGAGCTTCAATAGAGTCGAAATGATTTGCTTTTATACAGACGGACAGTAAAACGAATATTGCACAATACCAATATACCCATTTCACTTTCGTCAATGAGTATAATAGCCAGCAATAAACAAATAAATGATATGCAACTGAAAATTAAATACTAGGACATGGCGTATACGTAATCTATGTTGCTGTCTGTCCTCAACGACCCTCAATGGCCTAAAAGCCGACTCTAATATGAAGTGGACAAGCACAATTCCGCATTTGATGACAAATAAGTTTCGTAGTCAACAGTAAATCAACAAAAGAACAACACAAAATGTTGTGTGTGGATGTGTGTGTGTGGGTGTGTGTGTGTGTCTGTCTCTGTGTTTGTATTTGTGTTTACAGTTAAGTAAATGGGCGCCAGGCACGTAGTTCAAATTGAGCACAATTTACTTTGTGGGCGTTAGCAATGCAGCTTCGCGTAACGCTCATACGCACAGTTGGCCGCGAGCGTGCATGATTGGCAATTGAGCCGCGTTTTCGCGACTGACTCGAGCCCAATTCAATGTGGTGATTGAGTGATTAAAGTGAACGAAGTCTGTGTGTGCTGTCAAGTGGATCTAATGTTTGATTTCGATTCAATAACTAATGCGTTCATTATCCATTTTCAATTGATGCCTGTCAGTTCATTACTAAGTGGATTATATCATTTATGCTTATATACTGAAGAGATAACTCCAGAATTTTCCTCTTGGAAATTACTTAAACTTTCGTGACTCGAACTACAATTAAATAAATGACTGAGGCAGAACAACTTATTTGCTGCTACTTCAATTTGTGTATGAAGGCTCGTGAAATTCTGCCATGCCATAGAAAAATATATAAAGGAAATTAGGCATTTTTCTCTTGTTTGCTTTGTTTTCATTTGGAATGCCGCCTTTATGGCGTCCCGCTAATCATATTTAGTTTTCATTTCCCAACCCAGTCTGCTGCTGCTCGTGTTTATAGCCTGCCTCATGCATCTCAAAGTAGTCCGCTGTGTGTGCTTCCATGTTTATGTTTACTTGGGCTCTATGCACCTCGCCTGTCTGCGGACTGGTCTTTAGCATTTGCCTCACTGGCAATAACAGTCATTTGACCAGGCCAAAAAGCGGCTAACCGATAGTTGGCCTTCGCTCCCCTCCACTGTCAATTCCTTCTTCTTTTCTTTATATAAATTATGCGAACAGAATATTTTTAGGCCAAATTAGTTAAACAGCTTATCTAAAGAGGCAAGTTTACAAATCCTTTTTTAAAATCCTCTCTATATATTATTTATGTTTTTCACAGATTAAATATATATTTATGTTTTTCACAGATTAAATATAGTAAATACAGTGTGAATAATCGAATAGTACGCTGAAAAAAACGAATATCTCTTTTTAAAATCTATTGTTTGAATCTATTATATACATATATACAATATATATGAATGATCCTATTTATTCTGCTGTACAAACTGGCATATTTAATATATTGAGCCTAGTCAGAGCAGACTCTTCAAATTTTATAATAATTGGAATTTAAAGCAGTGACAGCAAGTGTAAGCCTGTAAATCTTCACTCCAGTTAAGCTCTAGTTCGGCTGTGGCAAACTGTCTGCATTCAAGGCAATATGCAAAGCAAGTGATTAATATTCAGAGATCTTGTGCCAAACTGGCCAAAATGCTGACTTGTCACTGTGTAAGTGTGCGGCAGGCGATAGCTGTGCATATATATATATATATATATATATATATATGTCTTGGAAAGTTCCTACAGCTTCCAACATTGCAAATGTGATTTGCCTTTGCATTGCGGCATTGCGGCATTGCGACCTTGGGTAAGCGCCTGACGCTGTTTCCTTCTGTGTTAATGAAGCATGTCAAACCTTTTATAAAGGCTCTTACTGTCTTCCACTCTTCATTGTTTTTTCCTTTCAGATTTAAATTATCATCTTCTGCTGCCTCCGTTTACGTGGCTAAACAAACTTAATTAACATGAAGCACATGCCCTCCGCTTTTTTAATGGCTTTCAAATGATGGCTACATAAATAATGCTGCGCTTATCTGAGAGCTCTGCTGCCTGGACACCCAGACGCTCGTTGCCACCCCGTGAATGTGTGAAATTTATGGGCCACACGATACATATATACATATATATATATATATATATATATATATATATATATATATATATATATATATATATATATATATATATATATATATATATATATATATATATATATATATATATATATATACATATAGTTTCAGTGGAAGTGCCACGAAATACGCTGTTGTCTTATTGCCTTTTCCGGTGCGGCTGCTGCAGCTGTTTATTTTATTGTTCTTGTTGCTTTATGTGCCGCCTTAGTGGCTGTTATCCCTTCACTTGGCATTGGTTTACCAAGTTTTCACACACAGACACAGCCACACACACACGCTCACATACTGCGCCTGAATGCCGGCAATACAAATGCGTGAAGCATAATATATTATTATGCGCCTGCAGCTGAATGGATTTTGGTAACGATTTATTTCATTTGTTTAATACGAATTTAAGAATTGTTGCCATAAAAGCGATTCTGTTGAGTCAATAAATTAAATTAACAGCCAAGTGAATAAAAATACGATTTCAATTAAGAGTGTCAAAAAACGCAAGTGCAGCGCAAATTGCATTTCAACTACAAAATTTAAATTTTTTCGTTTTCTTTTCATCTCGAGCATAACTGTTAACGAAGCGACAGTTTTGTTCATAACTTTCCAGCACATTTTCACGCCAAATTCACGTGACAAATTCTGGCGTATTACAGAGCATTGTTTTTGCACCCTGTACGGATTAAGAGGGGTATTAGTAGCTGAGGGGTATGCTCAAAAGGGGGCACACTTGTTATACTTATGATAGATTTTATTTTTGTATATTTCTTCATTTCTATGGCTTGGCTATAAATGAATTAGCCAAAATTAATGCATATTCATTTAAGACTAGCATATTGAAAGTATATAAAGAAAACAGACAAGATTGAAAACAGAAGGTAAAATATAGAAATTAGTAAATAAAAGAAACAAAGGAATTAAAGAAAATAGAAAATAATATATATAAAATATATTTTATAGAAGATTCAAAAGAGAAGAAAGCACAGGCCTATGTTCATCGATTCGGAGTAAATACAGGGTATATCCATAAGAAGTGCTCTTGACTAAAGCACTCTTCTATTGTTACGATTTGTTGTATAGTTTTGCACAGCGTGGATTGCTGCATCTAACTCACGCGTGTGCAAAGCGCCATAAATCGTTTCCTCTCAGCTGACAGCAATTGTGCTTCAATTAAAAAAAAAAGGGCAAAAATATGGAAAACAGAATGCAATTGGGAAAGGAAATGACTCGGCTTAGTCAGCAGTCGGCAGTCAGCTTTCAATTGCCGTCTGTACTGCTGTACGTTTATATCAATAGCCGCGATGCCCACAGCGTATACTTAATGCATTTATTCTACTGTTGCAAAAGTAAGTTCGCCAGCCCAAAAGACCTCAACGCTGTGGCGACGACACACTCTGAACTGAACTGAAGCGAACTTTCTACTCAAACTTTGCGGGAACTTAAATTTTCTGGCGCTTAACTAATTGTATTTGTCTTGCGAATTTCGAAGCCACTTGCCGGCTGGCGGTTAAATAAATTCAATTTACCACTGATTGTTGGCAAATGCTTAAAGCGAGTCCTCATAGTTCCCTTAAATCTGATGTAAAGTGTCGCAGTTAATGAGAACTCGGTTTGGACTCAGTTGTCCAATTGATTTAGCTAATTATAATGCACCAAGGCTCAAGAGTAATTTGCATTATTTTTTGTGAAAATTAGAGAAAGTTTGAACTCACTGAGTGGAAAACTGTGTTCGCGTGCGATTAGCTGGATTATAAAGTTGAATTGCAAATGATAATAATTGGATTGATTTTAATTACCAGGTGCAAACTATGAATTTATCAACTATCCATGTCAATTACAGCTTTAACTTATATGTTGAAGTTGATTAGTTTTAAATGAATTTATATGTCTCTCGACTTAATTAATTATCAACAATTTGCTATTAGAGGGACTTTTTAATAGAAGCAGATTCGATTGCCCAACTTAAACGAATTTCATAAATGGCTGAATTGGAAGAGGATTACGCTGAGTGAGCACTTAAGCCACAATATTATTACATCAATTGCCAAATCGTAAGAGCTTTCTACGTAACTACTTTAGTTCAGGCTATCAACTCTTAAATTCCAACATATGCATTCCGGCCAGAGTGAAGTTTTAATCTTTTAACAGCTCATTCTTTGCCTTCAGCACACAGTGCTGCGTGTGTGTGGCTACATTTTAATTTTATGCAAATCATTTCTGATTAGACAACATCAAAGTGGGCTGCAACTGACGTAGACTGGACTCCATAATGAATTCAAGCACACGCATACGCACACATACATTCACTAAAAAATACTTTAAAGAACCAACTGACAATCAAACAAAATGAACTTAGTTTTAACTACCTTTTACACTACATGCGTAACTCTTTAATTCCTTGAAATCCGATTTTTAACATATGTTAGACACATTTTACTCATTGTGTAAGAGGAAAAATTTTGAATAAATATGGCCATGTAGAACTGACTCAGGCAGTTAGAGCTTGTTAAGATGGTTTATGGGTTAGTAAATATATGGAGGAAATATGATATAATAATATGAATCTTTATCTCTCTCTCGCTCTCCCAATCTCACTCTCTCTCTATTTCTCTATCTCACCCTCTCTCTCTCTCTTTCTTTCTCTCTCTATTTCTCTCTCTTTCTGCTACTCAGTCTCTCCCTCTCTCTCTCTCCATCTCCTTTTCATTCACTCTCTCTCTCTCCCAACTAACTAAGCTCTCATAGTTAGTACTATTACGTGCAGAGTATAGGGTATCTAATAGTGGAGCTTTATCCGTTTCAACATTTGGTTTGAGCTTAACTCATCCTGCCAATGTTTAATGTATCAATTAAATTGGAGTTCCTGAAGGTTCAAGAGAATATTATTTTCTTTAATTCCTTTTCAATAAGCATCTCTGAACACATTCAATACAAATGTACAAATGTGAGCTGATATGTTATATTGGCTTAATTTAGCTTATTAACAGTAAGCAAGGATATCAATTTCGAAATATTTAACCTGCCTTTGATGCCTCTAAGAGGCTTAAAATGTTGAGTAAATGTCAGATTAGCTACGAATTACAGTAAAATATTGTTCACCTTTTGATGATAAATTGGAAATAAATTCCGTCGAAATATTACTTTTAATTATTATATATGCATAGAGTAAGGATAATTAATTTGATATAATTTCAATTTCATTTCAGAATTTGCATAATTTGACAGAATTTAAAACCTCATTAGTTTAGCTCTTACTAAAACCATTTAATATTACGCATGACTTATTGCTTGGAAACAAAAAGAATAAAATTAACTTTTTTTATTTAAACAAATGCCTATCAAATGTTTCTCGTTTGCCTGTTCTCTCAACTGAACGTCGATGCAATGCCAATTAGCAAATTGAATCAAATCAAGCGAAATAGGTTACAAAATGGACAGCTATTTGCTGTGTATGCAACAGCAATGTTCTTTTTTTCAGCTTAGCAGCATAACGGAAATGTGATAAGTGCTTAATTCCAGCTGTCCCAAAATACCTGCCCGTTTTAGGGCTTTAATGGAATCATTTGCAGGTGACATTGCACTCAACCGCATCGACACACACGTAGACACACGGCCAATGGGTTAACTGCCAGATGCAATGCTGTCCAAAGACCACAGCGAGCAGTTAACCATAAGCTGACAAGTCCACTTTGTATATGTGACCCTAGACTTGGCTTCAATTTCAGCATTTGACCTATTCATCAAATGCCTCTACAAAATAAGTCTGAAGTCTTCAGTGTGCGATGGAATAGCCAGAAATGGAGGCAGACTTTGCAGAAATCCTACTCATTAAGAGAACTATAGAACAGAAGAAACTGCTGTCTATGACCTCTGATAATTATAAATATTAATGTACATAAGCTATTTAGAATATCAACATTTAGAATATCAACATATCAACAGCATATATATTCTTGGGCAGCGTCATAATGTAATCCGATTTGACTATGCATGTCTGTTCGTATGTCTGTCTGTCTCTCTGTCTGCACCCCCGTCTATCCCACAGTCTGTCTCTCTGTCTGCCTAGCAAGAGCAAGAAACGAAGAAGAACTTCAGGAGATCTTTTAAGTTGTCTATATGTATGCAGCAATACTCATTTGGCATAGATACTTAAGTATAGCGAAGATCGAGTGCTCGCAGCAGCAGAGAGCGTTCCCATTGGTCACTTAAGCCTCGACTGCACGATCCCTACAGAGCTAATGAAGCAAGAATGCTTGACGCAGCAGAAGGTGTTCCTATTGGTCAGTTAAAGCTCAACTGCAACGACCTCTACCTGGCGTCGGGCTTAACATTTGAGCACGACTTTGTGTTTGAGTGAACGTCGCCCTATATAAAGGGCAGCAGCTGCAGCATTTCTTCAGTCGCCCAGGCCTAGTGGGGGTCAGTCGTGCAGTGTAGTAAAGTGAAGTGAAGTGTGATCGTTCAGCCAGGTATTAAAGACTTAGAGGAAAGATTTGGATCAAATACTAGAGCAAACTCTTGGAGGAAACACTTAAAGGAAATACTAGCCTACATATTACTTATCCACTGTCCACAATTATTGATGAACTTAGTTAGCCTTAGACAGGTATGGTATGTGAGGGCTTCACACTTGCAGGGTTCATTGATTTCCATTCGTGTTAGCATGTTGCGCTATTAGTAGAGGTGATGCATACGCACGACTTCAGGTGTTTTATAGGCTGAAGGCGAGTCATTGTCCCGTTTGTCGCCAACTGTCGCCAATATTCACATCGAACCAATTCCGTTTTCAGGGCGATTCATGGTTATTTGATTTTTGTTTTGTCATCGCGTTCAACACTTGCTGCTTTTGCCATCAGTCAGCCAGCAGTGGGCTGGGACTGGTGCTTTTTATTATTGCATTCCGAGCCATGCTTGGAAGTAGTTTACATATTTAGCTTGCAGCGCATTCAATTTGTTTGCCAAGCATTTGAGTCATTTACACTTTATTGACCATTTATGGGGATTATGGGCACTTAATTTGTAAGGGTTGAAGTCGTGCGAAACTGTCGACTGCCGGGAATGGGGAGTTGGAAATTATATATAATGATAGGGCTGTTTTAACAAACAGCGCAATGACTGCCAAGAATTTAAGTATGAAAATTACTTTCACAGTTGACAGATCGGACGAGATGCAAATTGTTTAACCCCCATTTTCATAAACTAGATTTATGCATAAACATCATGAACTTTGTTGAAGTTATATCAATTTTTCCAGCATACATAATTAATAATTTATTAATATTAATTTATAATATATATTAATTACTAATATATATATATATATATATATATATATATATATATATATATATATTGTAAATCACTTTGTTATTCATTTATTCATTTTTCTTCATTCTAATTATTTGTTTTATTTTTGTTTATTATTATTTTATTTTAATAAATAGCCAAAATGTTTTGAGCTAAACAATTTATCTTATATAGCCTAAATATGTTAATCAAAGCTTAATAAATAATAAAAAGCAATACAAGTATTTTCTAAATATGTATATATATTTAGATTAAAAATGCAAATTAAGCAAAATGAGAAATAAAGAGATGCTGGAAATTCACAAAATAGAGGAGAATTGCCAGACCAACAATTTTTGCCTCTGTTCATACTCAGCTATGCACTTTTAGTGATTATCCGAATAAATCTTTCATTTCTTCTTCTTTCTCACATTTTAATTTATTCCATTTTGAGTTCGTAGCAATAAAGTCAATTATTTCAATGTTGAGTAAAGCATGAAAAGTAAAAAGTTAATTCTAGCGACAAATACACATATTTGGCCAATTATATCGGATGTCTGGCTGACATTTCACAGCGATTCATTCAGTGGACAGATGCCACCCGATAACCTTTGCCACTTTGACAGATAACAACTTATAGCTGCAGGTGAATTATGTCTGTTATCCCTAGCTATAACCGTATCCCAATCGCCCATTGCATTGTGCATAGTCGAATGGTTTGGCTTCATCTCAGGAAATTGGAAAATTCTGACATTGAATTTATGCGAAATATGCCGAGAGCCGGGGGAAGGAAACTAATTTATGCCGCATACGTTCCGGTCCCACGTGCATTTCGAGTGAAATAGTAGCCAATACAAGCCAAACAGTTTTGCCTGCCTCATATGTATATAGCAACAACAAAAGGCAAGCAATTACCAAAAATCCAACTGTCAAAGTTTTCCCAATGACGAAAC
This sequence comes from Drosophila mayaguana, assembly GCA_037075325.1. Taxonomy (NCBI): domain Eukaryota; kingdom Metazoa; phylum Arthropoda; class Insecta; order Diptera; family Drosophilidae; genus Drosophila; species Drosophila mayaguana. The sequence continues at coordinate 8,578,563 of JBAMCG010000037.1, read as the reverse complement.
TGGCGCCAGCTGCGTTGCCAAAATGAGATGGGCAACAAGTGCAGCTTAACACATGGAACCCAAACACACACACATACAAATATACACACACATATGCCCTTAGACATAAAAGGGCACGTGCCAGATGAGATCCAATCGCATTGTGCTCGCACGTAACCCGATCTGCGCTAAGTCACTGCCTTGCAGCCGTATGATTTATTAAGTTCAACTGTTTTCTGTTTTCTGCTGCAGTGCCGAATAACAACAAACAACAAACAAAAAAGGAAGCTCAAGGCTCTGAATTAAATTCTGCCCCGCACTCCCACCAGCACTCGCACACACACACTCCTTCACACACAGACGCATCGCACTCTGTCACAATAGTTTCTGTGTGACACGCGGCGTATGTGTGATATCTGTGAGCGCTCTGAGTAATCTAAGCAAATGAACTGCATCACGCAGCTGCTCCAAACGGGGGAATTCAAATTGTATCTGCACGACACGCAGCGGCAACACAAACGAAATACAAAAACTGCAGACAGGAATAAATTATGTGTCCCAAGCTCGAGTTGAGTGATTTCTTGTTGTGCTGTTGGTGCAGCTTATGTGGCATAAATGAAGAGAAGGTCAATAAATTCGTTTACTGGCAACTGCTATTTCCGAGAACGTAGACTGCAAGGCTTCAAATCAGATATATGTCTAACTTTCTTATAAATATATTTACGTAAATAAAGATGTAAAAACTCCCCTCAGATCAATCATTTAAATTGTCGTCCAAGATTAAGAAATTACTCAAGCCTTAAGCAAATAGTGCTGAACACGAGCCGCTCTATTTAAGCTCTGCCAGCTCCATCATTCTTCGACTTTAATGCCAACTTCGTGCTTCTCTCCATCTCTATGTCTGTTTCTGCCTCGATGTTTTATTAAAAAGTGTAAACAGAGCCAAAGTCAATCTTGTCTGGAATTTAAGCGATGGCACGTTTCAGTGAAAGAAACAAATTTAATCGTATGCCAAAAATAAATGTGATATAATCAGTATACCCTACTTGCAAGCAAAATTATGATATAATATGTAAAAATATTTAAATAATTATTTTCAATAAAAGAAAGCATTTAAATGTGTATACAAATAAAAATAAATTAATTGTATTATCAATCAGTTTTCATTATTAATTCCAATTCCAAAATTAATCTGCAAAGAAACTAGAAAATTAAAAATTAACTGAAAATGTCTCATAAGCAACCTAAATTTAAACATGTAATAGTATTTTAAGCCAGCACCAGATCAGACTTATCGTGAATTACGACTTGTTAGCCATGTTGATTTTTGGCTGTAAAGCGGCTTAAGGCTGTAAGCTCAAAAGCCCTTTTACCACATTTACATGCAAAAATATCGACTAAACAGGCAAACAGGAAACGTGCGAACGCGACAGCAGCTTCGTCGCTTAAACAGCTGACTAAATAAGCTGTGACTAATAAGCTGTGTATGTGTGTGTATGAGTGGGTGTGCTGCGAGTTTTTCAGCATTTTCGCTTGATTTTCCATTTTCCATTTTACTTTTCGCTTTTTGCTTTTTACTCTCCGCTTACCACAGATCATGTCAAATCGTCGCTTACGTAGTTGTTGGCGCTGCAGCGTTTACGTTTATGTTTACGCTAACGTCTGTTGGCGTCCAGTTGCGTCGAAGCCGGCGGCAACGTCGTCGTCGACGTTTTCGACGCGTCGATGCGTCTGGCCGAGTGCTTGGGAGAGGGTTCGTGCGTTCAGTTCGGTTTTCGACTCGAGACTCGACGCAACGGCCAAGCGAATCGCGCGTTTTTAACTCTCTGAAGAAAAAAGAAATAAAAATACAAATAAATATATTTTCTAAACGCATCTCGGATGAATGAATGAATGTAATTGAACACAAATTAAAAATAAAAGTAAATAAAATAAAAAATAACTGCTTGATAACTGAATTGCCAAAAGTCGCAATAAATAGAAGTCATATTCACAACTGTGTAAACAAAACTCAAAATTGTGCTATTATATAGACTGCGTGAAGTTGTCTTTATAAATAGACATTTGTGCCAACTAGAAAGTGAAACTGAAAATAATTGAAATACAATTTCAAATTGTCAAGTGCCTTCGATTCCTTATCTGCTCGAACGTACTTGACATTAATGCTATACAAACGAACTGATATTTATTTATATCTTCTCAAAGATATTACAAACAATACGCTAGACTTTACTTATGTGAAGCTGTTTCATTCAACGAACTCAAAGTGTTTCCAGTAAAAAGCGAACCAGTCTCATTTCTCAGGCCATTCATTGTTGGCAATTGCTGCCTCAGACAAACGTGGATTATGTGTTTATAAACTATAAATATTTGAAAATTATTTTTGGCATATTTCAATTTTAAGTTGCTTCTTATTTATTAAACTGAATTCCTAAAAACAAATTTGCTCTGTTGCAAACAAGTATTTCGAATCATTGTTTATTTATTACAAACTAATTGTAGCAATAACTATAATTATATAATTATTGTGCGTGAGTCGTAGAAAACTCTATTCTGATCCAAATCATGCAACGGGCGCCTTTCTGTCTCGGCGTCGATCAGACGCGTCGAACTTGAACGTTTAATTGTGTGGGGCTTTTTGCTTTTAAATGCTCTACACCTAAATGAAATGTGTTCAAATTATATGCATATAGCTAAAGTTGACAATCAGTTGGATTATTAGAAAAAAGTTATTTAAACTGCGTTATATAGAATATGGGTATTAGGGTATCTCACTTAGTCAACTTGTTCTTATTTCAATGTGATCTATTGCTCCAATGGAAATGTGATTCGATTTTTTGCGAGTGTGTAGTTTTTACTTTACGGAAATAGTTGCTTGAGTTTTAATTTGAGGTTGCTCTCTTATAATGCTTCGCGTACTCATTAAAAAGTAATACCTGATTTATGATAATTAATATTAGAAATACAAATGTTTTAAATATTTATATCAAGTATTGAACAATGCAAGTGACAGACAATCAAAGAGAATATTAACTCAAAAGACAATGCTGCCGTGTCAGTTCATAAATAAATAACTCCATAATTAATCATCGACGGAAATGAAAAGTTTGCACTTTTTCAGATGCAGCTCGGACAATTAATTGTTTGATTGAATTAACTTGACTCGTTTAAAGTCTCATTAAAATTTATAATACATCGGATATTATCATGCAGTGTGTCTAATGTGGTCATTGAACTGTTTGTAATACAACTCAATTATTGGCTCAAATACAATTGCAATTAATTGAGCCAATCAATCTAAGCTCTTGCTAGAGGACATAAAAAAACTCAAATATTTGTAATTGCAATTAGTGAATCAATTTGTTGTTTTTTCCCCCATTTTTCGTATGCCACTTGGTAAATTCCATTGAACTATTGTTATTTTATTGTTTCTATTACCTAACATCACACGTCGGCAATCGAACATATTTTTTAATATTTATTTTTAACTAAAGCTAAAAATAATAAAAAAATAAAATAAAAAAAGGAAAATATGCAGCTCATATTTCACGCAGAGGCCAACTCAATTTGCTTAAGCAGCGAACCCAGCCAAAACAATAATATTAGCCCACAATCAATGACAGTATTGAAGGCCGAGCAATGCTCGGACAGAGATCGAACAACTTTCAAATGCCTCGCATAGAAAAAAATAAATCTTTTAGGGTCTCTGAAGATATGAAGAGCAAGTAGTTAAATTTCAAATTTGAGTCCACAATTCATCAGCAAAGAAACCGATGAGAAAGGGTGATCAATAGAAGTTAGATAAACGATTAATACTGAGCATCATTAGTCCAATTTTTTTTTTTTTTTTTTTTTTTTATTAGGAAGCACCAGAGCATCTATTTAGCTCTATTACCCCCCCTTAAGACATATATACACAATCACAGGTTTATCAAAAAAACAGAAACATAACGACGTAATTTAAACTTAACAGAAACTTAACGTAATTTAAATTTAATTTTAGTTATTGTTGGATTAGTCCAATAAGGATGCTTGAAATAAACACAAAAAATGAATATTATTAGAGTGAGAGAGAGAGAGAGAGAGAGAGAGAGAGAAAGAGAGAGAGAGAAAGAGAGAGAAAGAGCGAGAGATGAGTCTGTAAACAAGTCTGCACCATTGACTCATGATCGATCGCGAGATTGATAGATTTGATATATTAAAAGCTCATAATTCATAGACTCTGTGCGAATCATCAATTAAAACGCAGCTCAGCTGTCAATAACTGTCCGCGGCTCTAACGGCACACACAAGCAAGCCAATACTAATGACCGACCGCTGGGCCATTTGAGGGCTTTACGCCCGCTGTGAGGCTGGCAGGCGATCGATCCGGTAATCCACGGCACGTGTAAGCTCTTAAGATCTGCTTCGTTCCAAAAATAAAGAAAACAACGAGTGATCAGGCAAAACTCGAGACCGAAGAAAATCGCATATACAAGTAATAATAGCCATGGAAAAATTGGCAACAACTCTTGGGCAATGCATAAAATGTGCCTCTCTTTCTCTCACTCGCTCTCTCTCTCTCTTTCTGTGATTTGACCCATATTTGATGTCTGACTCTATCTAAAAATAGATGTATGTAGGCTTTCGATTGCTAGGCAGACATTGAACAATGAGTAATGAGTGAAGCCATTCACATTGTTGATATAATATTCATCGGCTGTTTACTAAACGAATAAGCAATTCGAATCATTTAAAATATAAAAGCCAAGGAAAAATCTACCAATATTAGTAAATACATCCGTTTTCCAATTAAAAAAAAAAAAAAAAAATAAAAAATATATATATATATATATATATATATATATATATATATATATATATATATATATATTCTAAAATGTTTCGCACACATGATAAATATACCCTCCTATTGTTTAATTAAATTTATTATAAATACAATATATATATTATTTAAATATATATACCTAGGCTATATTTGTAGAAATATACTTATTTTTGTATAGTTCCATAGATAGAATGAGTGCTATTTACGAATTCTTAATCACACTCGCGAATTAATTGCTTTGCGTATTCAAATCAAAGATAAACAAGTAAGAGTGCTCTAGTCGAGACTGCTCGACTAGGAGATCCCCTGAACCATGCATAGAGCTGATATTCCAATAACTCCACGCTTATTTTACCTAGAAAATAAAACCTCATGCACACACACATACGCAGGCATCCACATACACGCACAAGCTCGAGCTCTGCTAACTGCGCGGGTGGAAACAAACAAACGTGGAAACTTATATATATAAATTCTCTAGATAAACTAGGTCAGATCGCCCTGATCAAGAATATATATTCTTTATCTGTGCCGCCTTCTTTCCGTTACATAAATTTTCACAAGCCCATAATACCCCGATTTCCCATTCTCAACAGGTTTAGGGTATAATAATAATGATTAGTTAGAGATTGTATTATCTAATTCTCACATATATTATTTACTATCTATTAATTAACTGCCTTAGATTAATATATTGGTTATACTATACGTTGATTCCGTAAGGAGTATACGCATCGTCATCTTTTAAAGCATCGATTAATAGCCTCAACGCGGATAGAAAGAATTTCTAGGCAGACAATTGTGTCAAGCTAGGTTTCCTTTATTTTGATAGCAGCCCAAAATAAAACAAAGCAACATGGGAAATTCAAAATAAATTAACTTAAAAACTCCAATGCCGTAGGGCATCTGTGCAGGTCTCTATGCCAACCTTTTGTTGCAAACTCTTCCCTAGATATGCTTATTGTATTAATTCTATTGTTTACTGTGGCCAGTTGGCATGCCTTGGGGTCATTATGAGTTGTGGTTATTTTTGGAATCGGCTTTCTGTGACTTACCCGCAGATTACCATATGGGGGATATTGTGTGAAAACAGGAGGGGAAGAAGGGCTAGCGAAAATCAAATAAATTACATATATAATTTGTCAGCTAGGCTGAATTCTTTTGTACTCTAAATACCCTACACCTTTCCAATCTTTGCTTTGTGGTTCAATAAACTTGATCAAGCGGACGCTGTCTTTTGTGCCAATTCATTCTGTGCGTTTTGTAACTCTGGGCCATTATTTACTTTGGTAATTGCCGTTAAATTTGTAGCAAATTTCGATTGGTTGTGGATCGTAGAAGCTCCCCTAATTCTATCTAATGTCCATTTACATTGACTAGAGATCGTGTCTTTCTGCATACTTTCCAATTATCTATGTGTGTTTGTTGTGGGCTCTATTTGTATTTAAATTCGATATTGGCAGACGCATTAAATACGTGCCAGTATTTCGTTTAAAATTCCTCAACGTGTATTAAAATAACAACATAAAAGTGAAGGTCAAAAGCATTGTAAACGCCGTAGCTTGTTTTTATTTTTAGCCCTTTTGTTTATTTATTTTTATTTTTATTTATTTGTATTCTGCTTTTTCTCTCTCTGTCTTGAGTTTGTCAACGTCCAGGCATAAATTAATGAGTTTCTTAGGCATTTTAAACAGAACAAGTTCTTTGCCTCTCGATGCGCTTCTAAATATTCAGTCTCTTGATATAAACGTTTTTATTCTTAATATTTATGCTAAATATAAAACAATATTCAAGAAATGGAACTTTGCTAAAAAGAGACAAACCGTTAAATGAATTCAGTTCAATGCACCCTAAAACATTATTATAATCACGTTTATTTTTAACAATTGAACAATGTGAAATCAATAATAAGCAATAAATTATTCAAATGAAATTTGTAATATTTATGCAATTAAAAATGCGTGAACAATGATAAGCCTAATAAAGAAGCACAAATGATTGCGCATGCAAATAAAGAGGACATTGAGGACTTAATAACATTTAAAAATAATTTATGAAGACTGCAGAAAACAAGAACTTAGCAATAATTAAGTTATTGTTTTTTACCAGAGTCTCGTGAAATGCATAATTAGGAAACCAAAATAAATAATGAGATCGACAGCCATAAAACAGTGTTACGCCTGCCAAACACTTGAGAACAAAGACAAAACCGAACCGAGATATACCTAAAAAAAAAAGAGAAAACCAAAAACAAAAACAAGTCAATATATCGATTCCACTACAAAATAACGGAGAGAACCGCACAAATTTCGACCCATCGAAGGCAACTCAACTGGACGAGCTGTCGCAGAATGTCCTGCAACATTGTGCGGCAGCCACAAAGTCAAAAACAGAAACAGAAACGAAAACTTCCCGAGTTGGTGGTGCTGGTGGCGCTGCTGCTGCTGGTGCCGGTGCCCAGCCAGAGAGCTGGACCAGCGCCAGTCTACGCCTGGTTCTACGATGTGGAGAGCGCCTCACATGCGAGCGTGGCCAGCATCAGCAGCATATCGGATGTGCACAGCTTCAAGGTGCCCGAGACGCGTAACTCGTACAAGTCGCAGCGGACACAGCTGGTGCAGCAGTTTCCCAGTAGCGCCAATCGTCATTGGAGTCATAATCATGACGGTCATGTGCAGCGACGCCAACTGGTGTTCGTGGCGCTGCTGCCGTCGGTGGAGTCCGATAACAAGAACGACTGCATCATGCCGAAGGTGCTAGCCGTGCTGGAACTGGCCATTGGGCATGTGCAACGCATGGGCTTTGTTGGGGGCGTTCAGATAGACATTACATTGATCTCGCGCGACACGTTCTGCTCCTCCACCTATGGGCCGTTGGGATTCTTTGAGATCTACACCCAATGGCCGGAAATGAATGCCATCTTCGGTTTGCCCTGCGAGTACGTGCTGGCGCCCATCTCCCGTTACGCAGATGTCTGGCAGATTCCGCTACTCACAACCGGCGGCAATGCCGGCGAGTTCAGCAAAAAGACGGAGAGCTACTCGACACTGACCCGTCTAAAAGGAGCACAGGTCAACAATCTGGGCAACATGGTCCGCGCCCTAATTAACACCTACAATTGGACGCGCACAGCGCTGATCTACCAGAACGAGAACGCCAAAATCAAGGGCAACTCGGTCTGCTTCCTCTGCCTGGCGGCCATCCATGCCACCATCGAAAAGGAGTCGGTCTACCAGCTCGGCTTCGATACCGCTCACTGGACCAAGGCATATATCATACGTCTGCTCCGCAATGTCGCCATGCGTACAAGAAGTAAGTGAAATGTGCTAAGCCATTGATGCTACCTAGAGCTTGACTTTTCTTCAAGGAAATTCTTTTTAAATTGCCAGCCAAACCCAAACTTAAAATCCACTTTAAGCTGTGAAAAATCGATTGATGAGTATTTTTTTATACTTACCAAGGGATTCGATTACAAATGTATTTCCATTTTATAGAAGTTTTGCATAACTGAGATCCTTTTGTTTTTCTTCGTTTGAAAATATTGTTATATATTTTATATGAGTTACTACGAATAGATTTTAAAATAGACGCTAATTTCTAATTATTTAAAAAACAAATAAATAGAACAGAATACTCATTCACGGCTTAAACGCAGCCAGATATGTGTATATTTGGTGATTTTGAGCTGGTAACAGTGATGCCATTTCAGCCTTTTCTTCGTCGGAACTATTTTTCTTATGTGTATCACATTTGATTGATGAAACTACAAAATTAAGTTTCTCTTCATTCATATACCAAAATTTCAATAAGTAATCCTACTACAATATTATTATCTAGTTGTTATCTAATATTTATTTGCATCGCTCAGCCAACTATATGGAAATAAGGCCATTAAAACATATATATTTTTAATTTTATTAGGGTTTATTGATCTGCAATTTTGTTTGCATTACAGCTTATGAAATATTATTTACAATTCAAACAAACAATAACAAATGCCAAGCATGTGTCACGGCAGACAATAGCACCCTACAATGCAAATTGAATTCAAAAAAGCGCTAAATAAAATTCAGACATTGTTTTAAAATAAGAAGGAACTGCTGTGGATGAATAACTTCTGAGATGGGCCCAAGTCACAGCTAAAAATGTTTCATATTTACTTGGGGCACAAATATGGCCAGCTGTATCAATATGTGCCTAGTTCTTAATGTTGAACGAAAAGCGAAACTTAAGTTCAGCTTAAATATGAAAGGGAATACAGAAATGCCCACAATATGTCAGAGTTTTAATATTCATGGCATATAACTATCCAAATACCATTAAATTAACATTAACAGCAATTTTTGGCAAATTTAATGTACACATTAATGCATAATTATGGCCAACAACAAAATACAATAGCCAAACGAGACTTTCGGGCGCTCTTTGAGAAGCCGTCAGACAATAGATTCCACAATTGAATAGAGCTATAAATAGATTTAGAGTTCAAGGGCAGCCGCAAAAAAATGCTTATAATAAATATTATTTTTTATACTACTTATCCATTCAGAACTCAGAATCTGAAATGTTACAGATTCGATTAAATTTTCAATTATTCGAGTACTCATTATTCTACAAGGTATTTTCAAATCAAAATTTACACACTAATCCATATTTAAATGAGGAACCGGGTAATTTATGTTTAACACGCTTGACCCAAGTTTTGAACTTGATATTTTTAACAGGAATGCAAATCGAATTTATAATTTTTTATACCCTGATCCCATTAAAAATGGGAAATCAGGGTATAATGGTTTTGTGAAAAGTATGTAACAGGCAGAAGGAGGCGTGGCAGACCCCATACAGTATATATATTCTTGATCAGGGCGACGAGCTGAGTCGATATAGCCCTGTCCATCTGTGGGTCCGTTCGTCCGTCCGTCCGTATGAACTCCTAGATCTCAGAAGATATAAGAGCTAGAGTCTCGAAATTTTGCATGCATTCTCATGTATACCATACGCAGTACAAGTTTATCATATTTTTTTTAGATAACTCATCCGATTTCTTTATCGAGAATAATCAATAAATTCATTTTGTTTATTTAGCGTAATTTTGATAATTTTGGATACCACGACCCCTTCGCTCTAAATTTGTAAAAAACGTATTTTAAGTACTAGAGAATTGTGCTTTGGAATGTATACACATTTGATTATGATCACCTTCTGAAAGTTTCATGAAGATAGTCCTACTACAAGAGAAATTATCCAGCAACTAAATTCTCATAGTATTGCCCACATTGAAGTGCAGCCCAAGCGCAGTCGCTGCTTACTGCGCAGTTAGCAGAGCGCGTGCTTATGCGTGCGTGAATATCAACTCTTTGTGGGGATCAGGGTATCTCCTAGTCGAGCAGTCTCGGATAGAGCTTCCTTACTTGTTTAATAATAATCTAAATAAATTTGGCATAAAACACTAATGGAAGCTGGTAATGGGATAATTAATAAAGTATTTCTTTAATATTTGAGTGCCCCATGAATTATATTAGTTATTGGCATATTAATTGCCTAATACGTTATTAATATTAATTGCTTTCAATAATATCAGATCGGAACTCGCTCGGTTCTTCAACTTTCAACACAGAAATTTCACTGACACACATAATTATTCACATGCGTATGTGCATATATATAATATATATCCATGACTCAGTCCGGCCGAGCTGGCAATTGACATCGACAGCAGCAAACAGTAATCAGTTTATACTTGGACTCATTCGCAAAGTTCACATAAATATAGTATACTTATATATGTATGTAGATATGTACATATGTGTGCATATGTTCTACATTGCATCCCAATTTAGTTTTGGCAGCTTTGTGCAATTAAATCAAATCTAGCTTTTACTCTGAACTTGACTCTGACAAACAGAATCAAGTAAATATTATGGCTTAGCAAATCCAACAAGGAAATAAGTTTCACATAAGTGCAGCTCTCTTCAAATATTTAATGTTATATATTTGTGAAATTTAATTGCAAATTAATATTTCGTATCTTAGTTAATTATTTAATTCTTAAAATGGATTAAGAATAATGAATTGTATATATTATTATAATATTATGTATAATATGTTATTTTAATAGTTATTTTTAAATATTAATAATAATTAAAAAATTACATATTATAATAAACATATATTACATACATTTGTAATATATAATTTTCAATTAATATTTAAAAATAATGTAAATTTAATATTTCATATTAAAAATAAGAATAAATATACATATTTATTTATATATTTTTTTTTTGACACTCTTCCCTGAAATTTGTTCAATTACAGGGTATACAGAACACTTCAGTATCTTTATAGCATTTACCTACTTGTGTGCTGCGTCCGTCTGTTTGCGAATTGGCTTGCTTTTAAATAATTAAACTAATCCTCAGATAGTGGAAACAAAAATTGTATGTAACATTTGTAAATTGCTCGGAAAGAGAGAATTGCTATAAATGATTTTGTTATTATTATTGCCAATTACGCATTAGCTTTGCATAATACTTGTAATGCAGTCAAATATCACAAAATATAGAAGAAAGAAAAAGAAAGAAAAACTTCGAACAAACTTTGCTTTAATTGGATTATTATATTATTCTATTCTATTCAAAAATTTTAATAGACATAATTGATTTTCATATTTTATGATGTGACTAAAGCATTATCAACATAGGCCTTCACTATATACAAATATACTATACTGCAAGCAAAAGAGTTATTTTATTTAAACAAAATTTACTCTATATGTATGAGCAACCTGCAAAAGTGTTGCTCATATTAATTGATTATTTTCTGTTCTGTCTTTCGCCCATAGACTACTTTATAAACTTAAGAGTCATTACGAGTCAGTTCAACTACATCAAACTCTTTTGAGTTCTCTGCTGACGTCAAAGAAACTGACATTATAAAAATGAAACAAGCTCTGCCGATTGCAGAATACTTCTTAGTGACCCTAAGATCGTAGAATATTTCTTCTGCAAAACTGTTAGTTTGAGTATCTATAGATCTGTGGGCAGAATATTATTTGAAAATAATAAATCAAAATGAAGTAAACTATATAAATAAATATAAAATAAACTTATCGATTATCAAATCTGAATGAAATGAATACATGTTAATGACAAAAGACGGAAGACGGTGCTACCCCTACTTTTGTTGAATTGTAATTCAAGCTAGACAAAAGACTGAAGTAACTCCGAAATTGTTTTCTTTTCAAGTCGTTGCCAGAGATTTGCAATTTTTGCTTTAGTTTTGTTATTTACTTCTATTTTTGTTACCTTTTTTTGCAGTTGTCATTATGTGCGCCGATCCGCAGTCCATACGTCAAATTATGCTGACAGCCGAGGAGTTGAATATGATCGATAGCGGCGAATATGTATTCATCAATATTGAATTATTTTCGCGGTGAGTACAAATACAAGTATCAAATAAATATATAAATTACTCAGCCAACCCAAGTTTGGAGCACCAACAGCAATAATAACAACAACCACAATAATAATAACAATAACCACAATAATAATAACAATAATAATAACGTCAACAATCACAAAAACTGATCATTTGTAGCAATCGCTACAGTTTGTGGCCTTTCACTTTGGCAAAACATGCGCACTTTGAATATTCTTTACAAAGTGCGCATAATACATGTTAGCCAAGGTTATTAAAATTATGAAATTTACCAACAAAAATAGCTTTAAGCGATTCCAAAATGCTGACCAGTCAGCAATTAATATCTATTTATAAAACGAGGAAATTCCGATATTCGACACATGCCTGGCTTGACCATTATTACCTCTAATGGCCAACGAAGAAAAAACAAAACTGATTCTCGTCAACACAATCCCCCTCCCATCCGCCCCTCTCCCCATCCTCTACCACCTCTTCCCGCTCATCATCGCCGATAGATAGCTGCTGTTTAATTACTGTGATACCTTAAATTAGCCGAGTCATTGCTTCCTCGCACCCACGTAAGTCGCTCGTCTTTGTATTTGCAATATTAACTAAGCCGCTCTCTAAGATATTCTATTTATAGATTGATGGCTTTTTAGTCAAGTGACATGATAGTTGAGCTGAGCTAACACGACTATGGAATGCCCTGTTGAATTCATTTTGTTAGCAGCGACGACGTGACTATGAAATATCCTGAGAGGAAAAGAACGTGAGAATACCTTCTTTTTCTTCGGGAATTTTAACTTTCTCAGATTTAAAACTCATATACGTAAAACATATTCTAAGAAACAATCAAATTATACTTAAGAACTATTAGAAACAGTTTACCAGTTTGTTTCGTTTGATCCATATGAGTTTAACTTAACAAATACCCTATTACTTCAACTATCCTGGCTTCTGAGATACCAAAAAAATACTTTTTCTGATTACCCAAAATTTGCATAAATATTGGCCAAATGGTTTTCACTTATACGGACAGACGAACATTGCATATAACCAATATACTCATTTCACTGTCCTGACTGAGTATAAACTGTAGATTTTCTTTATATAATCGAATCGGGAAGTTGTTGACACCAAGCTATACAGGCATTTGAGTTATGTCTGTGTTTTGTTGATTAGTAAAATCCCTACTAAGTTTTGCTCTGCAATGTAAGCAATGACATTAGGGGGTCGAGCGTACTACATTGAGCTTCCTGTTACTCCTACACCATTGAAAAACGGCACATTTACAGGTATTTGTTGGAGGTGGGGAGGTACACAAATTGAAAATATTTGCAAACACCTACTACGCGGCAGTAAAAATGGGCGAGCAAAGCTAGGCAGATGGCGGGGCTTTCGTTCTCTTTTTATATAGGAGCGAATAATCGGAATTATTTGTATGTGCATTACTTGTAAAGCTGGCTAATCGCATGACCCCAGTGAACTCGTAATCGATCGAAAATATAGCGAATGAATAAAAATCATCAGTCTGTGTGTTGCATTTACTATTGCATTTCCTGATATGGGCTGCAAGTTCTACGTAATTTAACACGAATCGAATTGAACCTTTGTTTAATTGCTGCTGAAACACAGTTGATCAACTATTGAAATTCATTGAGCACCAGAAATATGGGTTAAAATTAGCTTAAGAATTTACATTTAGCCACCTTATATTATATTTAAACTGAGCTCAGAGCGTGGAAAAGTGATTTTTAAAAATAGTTGAAAACAAATTCAAATTGCTTATTTGAACCGGCTTGGCTGAGTTATTGGCTCTCTGTCAAACCGGTTCGAATATGCAATCTCAATTTGTTTTTCTACTCGTTTATAAATTTAAGGGAGTATATTAGTTTCCAAACTGTTTGCTCTTTTTTTATATATATTTACTTATACCTAAAATTTATTTATATATATAATATTATATAAAGAAGTATAGCTTCCACAGTCGTGGAGTATGAATCACTAGAATATTTATATAACTAAATATTTATCAACAAAATATTTGCACTTAAATTTAACAAAATTTCAAATATGATATGGAAGATTATGATATTATACGAAATTAAATGATCCCTTACTAACGATAACAGCTACAATTACTAAGACATCAAAATGTACTTTAAATTTGTTGACCAAAATAAGCTAATTAACATTTTTATATATATTAAATATTAATACAAATTTAAAATAACAAATATACATATATAATTATTTTATATTATAATATAATATTACTAGAAATGTAAATAAATTCTTAACTTTTATGCGGTGCTAGTCTTTCACGGTCAGCTCTATCAAAAATAATACGTCTTGTTCACTGAGTCATTACACAAAATCATCCGTGCGGCACAACACAATACGACATGCTCTTATGCCAGCATAATTCAGCTTAATTCCCAGCTTTATACTAACAAACCTTGTTAGTAACGATATTGACCTTCATTTTAGATTCCTAAAAAACATAAATGAATATAAAATATTAGTTGGGATCACAATGCAAGTTATTCTAGTCATAAAATTTACTTTAAACTTAGGCATCCCTAACTCTTACGTTCCACAAAACCCCGAAACTGCATTTTTGGCCATCAGCTGAAGCATTTTGTGCATTTAGCCAGAAACAAATGAATCTGAATCCAACGATAATCGATTTGAGGTAAATGTCATTCGCTTACTTGGTACAAAGCAGCTGACATTGAGTTGGTAACACAAACGAGCTCTAACTGATAACAAGAACATGCACTATTACTGTGTACCGAATTAAATAAAATAAATAAAAATTGAATATATAAAAATGGAATTTATAATAAATATTAAAATGAATCCGTAGCATCTCGCATCAAGGATCGTCGGTTTAAGGGGGGTGCAATGGATCCAGGCAAAGACCCAGGCACAGAGACACCTCTTGACACGTGCCATTTGTGGGCACGTAAGCCTAAAACTAGTGAATCTTTATTCATTTGGCAATATATGTATATGTAATTCTATTAATAAATAGTTTATGACGCATATCAGACGAAAGCCAAGCGCAGTGATAAGCCGACAGTTCAAACTGCATAAACCGAGCTGATAAGAACTAGCATTAAGTGCACTTACACACACACACACACACATAGCCCATACACACACACGCACACACACACACACACTTGTATAGATCTGCTTGGGAAGCATCTAATTTTACTTTTTAATCCCGCTTCGTAATTGCAGTGTGCCGTATATGACGTCGCTGCCCTGGTACGATAAGAACGATACCGACTTCAACAACGAGCGCGCCAAGAAGGCCTACACAGCCATGTTGACCGTCACGCCGAAGCAGCCCAACGACGATGCCTACACCAAAGTCTCCAACGAGGTGAGTCCTGGCACCTGGCCTGAGAGAGAGGGAGGGAAAGAGATGGAGCGAGGGAGAGAGAGTGGGGTGTGTATGAGAGAGTGAGACAGAGAAAGAGTGAGAGAGTGAGAAAAAGAGTGTGGTAGGGAGAAAGTCTTAGACTTCTTTCTGATTAAATTTGTTAATACTCAGCCAAAGGTATTTTTATATTTATTTATAAAATACAAGTCTAATTTTTTACTAAAAATATATTTCATAAATTTAAAAAATAAATACCCATTTTAAATTCTTACATTTTGCTTGTGTAAGATTTTACATTACCTGAACTCTTGAAAACCCAATAGTGACAGGGTATTTAACACTTGTTTCTGTTCTCCTTTTTCGACTGGAGCTATTTGTTGTTACACTCATGCATACTCTACCAGCGGTAGGCTACGTGCTCAGAGCCATCCCAATTTGCATTTATATGCGAACGTATAAATGATACGTTCATATGCATGTGCCTCTGTCTCTCCGTGTGCATCTGAGCGTGTATGAGTGTGTATGTGTGTGCTTGTGTAAGTCTACGAAATCGTAAACATATTTTTGTATATACACAAGGCAATTACAACGGCAACAACACTGGCTGACAAGGCAGATTGTCACAATTGCTCGACTAAGAAATCTCCTATAACTAACTGAAAGGTTCTATATAAAGAATTATCAGCTCTCTATCTAGACTTGCAATTACAATACAATGTAATTTTTATGAATTATGCCTAAAAGTCTATATAAATTCGTATTATGACCTTTTATGGCATTCATGGGAGCAAGGTATATTCAAAAGGCGCCAAGATTCTACGCCAAGTCCGGGGAGACACTTGAACCAGCTCAGCTAACAGCATGTAATTATCTTAATTTTTTTTGCTGTGAAGATGTGAGACCATTTTGCTCTTGGGCTAATCCTAATGACATTTAACACTATGTAACTTTGAGATGATGGCGTATATTCAGTCGAACAGCATCAGAAACACATTACTCCAATCATTACGGCAATGCGATGGATAATCGAGTGCCAAAAAGTCGTTACTTTGAGTTTCACTGGGAAACAACTAAAAGATTTACACTCAACTTTCCCTGGCTGTGCCATACTCGAATTACAGCTGATTACAAGCAAAACAAACTTTGCAAACAGGACAATAGCACCTAAACTTAAATACTTTTAATTTGAATTAGTTAAAATTCACTATAATAGGTAGAAGAAGGCTGAAGGGTCTCATAATGTATATATATATTTCACATCTACATCGAGACTTTTCTTGATATTCCCTATAGTACACCTAGATCAAGCTTGTTTCAAATAATCAAACATTTTCCCGTTTCAAGTATATTTACTAAAATCATTCCTGAATTTCTCTTTTGTCCTAATTAAGTTGAATGACTGAGAGTCCTTCTATACGAATGCATTCGAATGCCAAATTGACTTTTAATTTTTGTTGTTTTGTTTTTAAGGCGAACAAAGTTTCTAAGCTTCGCTTTGGACTCTCGGCTGCGGTTTTGTTTCTTCATTCATTTCTTATAACTGCCTGAGTAATTCGACTGCCTTCGGCTTTTCCAAATTTTGCTTACCATTTTATGCTCTATTTATTCTCACATTTATTCTTAATGCACATTCGCTTCATTCTATGCCTCGCACACACTCACTCGCACCTCAGCTCGAATTTATTGAATTCGAGGTATATTGTGATGCAGGCCATGCAGATCTTTAGTGCATACAAACATATATACAATATATGTGTGCCTGTACAAGCATATGTATATAATATAATCGAGTCGTTTTTGTCTGACTGCATAGATACTAATTAGGGAGTATGCTTGAAAATGCAGATCAGCTTATGGTCAGGATATTTCCTCCCTACTTGAGCTGCTTTACTAGTACTATATTATTTTTAGCACGGGGCCCATCAAAATATATCTGAATACTCTAATGTACTAATATAATGATAGAGTTCTGTTTTAGTTAGACGTCTACAACTAGGTCAAGCTTTGGAATAATATAGATATTCTTGCATAATGTCAGCTGTGCTTAGGTCATACGAATTATTAGAGGACTAAAAGTAAAAATTTTCTTTTATAAGTTAATTTATTAGATGAAAGTAAACAGCTAAATTATGTATAAACATTATTTATATACAAACATAAAAAAATTTATTTTAAAAGCCAAAATAAAAACAAAAACCTTACAAACCATAACACCCGCACCTCTACCCCAACCGAAAATGGTTACAGGGTATTCAGAGTAAAAGGCATGTGTGAATTTGAATGGTGGCACATCTTGAATTCACGAATAAAACGTCAGCGACTATTCACGGCTTCAATAATACAGAAAGGACGTTGCTGCGGCTTAACATTTTGTCATGTATTTGATATATGCGACACGCTCTGTTGGGTGTGGTTCCAAAGGCAGTTGCCGTTGAGTCGTTGCAGCTCCAGACCACTCGAAATCTATCTAAATGGCTTTGCGAAAAGCGAGCCTTGGCAAAATGTATTCGCCCAAGCCCGGCCGCTAAGCCCCTTTGGGAGGCTATGGAACTGTGAGCTGATGGACGCAACGAGCACAGCTTTGTGAGCTGCGACGTGCAATAATTTCCGCTGAGCTTGTGGGTAAATCTCGGCGGCGCTGTAGTGGCATTTGCCTTTTGTTGGCCGATAGATGTAATTGAATTTCACGGATGCCAAAGCAATTCGACACTAAGAATCGCAGTTAGGGAGAGCTAGAGCCAAGCACTGTTTTTCCGGAATTAATGTGCTGTGAAACTCATTCGCAGATCAAAGACATCGCCTCGGCCAAATACAATTACACCTTCAGTGAGAACGAGCCAATTTCGGCGTTTGTGACCTCATTCTTTGACGGCGTCCTGCTCTATGCCAATGCACTCAATGAGAGCATTCGCGAGGATCCGAGCATGCTGACCAGACCCATCAACGGCACCGACATGGTGCGACGCATGTGGAATCGCAGCTTTACGGGCATTACTGGCAACGTGACCATCGACTCGAATGGCGATCGCATCTCGGCGTACTCGCTGCTGGACATGAATCCCACGACTGGCAGATTCGAGATTGTGGCGCACTTTCTGCACAATCGTCTGGAGTTTGAGTCGGAAAAGGAAATCCATTGGGCTGGTGGCCGGGATCAAGCGCCACCCGATCATCCGATCTGCGGGTACGATGGAGCGCTATGCCCAGACAACTGTAAGTAAATCAGGAAAATAGATCAAAATCATAAAATATTGATAATGCCATCTTCTCTGCAGCTTTACCTGGGTATGCCATTCTGTCAATCGTCCTTGGCATCATGGTAATCATAATGGCCGTTTGCTTCTTCTTCGGCTATCGGCATTATAAGGCCGAGGCTGAGATCAATTCGATGAGCTGGAAGGTCTCACTGGATGATGTCATGTTCCGAGATACCGCAGATCATGTGATGCGTGGCTCTTTTCATTCCCTTGTCAAGCAGAGCTCGCAGCTCACACTTATGTCCGAGGACATGGGCTCCATAAATGGCGATCGCCAGATCTTCATACCCGTGGGCATGTACCGGAAGAGCAAGGTGGCCATCAAGCCAATCGAACTGGATAATGTTCAGGGTATTCTGTCACGCAGTCTGATGCTGGAGTTGAAGCGCATGAAAGACCTGCAGCACGATCACTTGGTTAAGTTCTATGGCGCCTGTCTGGATCAGCGGCGCAGCTTTCTGCTCACCGAGTACTGCCCGAAGGGCTCCCTGCAGGACATACTGGAGAACGAGCAGTTCCAGCTGGACTGGATGTTTAAGCTGTCCCTGATGCACGACATTGTGCGTGGCATGCAGTTCATACACAGCTCCGACATTCGCTCCCACGGCAATCTTAAGTCCTCCAACTGCGTGGTCGACTCCCGGTTCGTGCTTAAGATCACTGACTTCGGACTACACAGCCTGCGCCGCACATCTTATCACATCGAGAGCGACATTGAGAACTGCAACAGTCATGCGTACTGGAAGAGTAAGTGAGCTGTTGCCCTGGTACAGTCTATACGATTCATCAATACTACCCACTCTACCTGCTCTCGCAGAACGCCTTTGGACCGCGCCCGAACTGTTGCGACTCGAAAATCAACGCCCACCCGAAGGCACTCAGAAGGGCGATGTTTACTCATTTGGCATCATTGTACACGAGATAACTACGCGGCAAGGCCCTTTCTATTTAGGAAAGTGTTCGCACGAGAAGACGCCACAAGGTATGCAAGAGGAAATGATACTAATACCTTATTAAGAGGTGCAACTTGTGCTCAAAGAGCTTAGGTTTCATATCCATTTTATCGACTTAGTTAACTGACAGATAGACAGTGAGACAGCCCGCAGCTGTTGGTCTTCATCATTGTAGCATTTACGTTATATAAGGGATTGTGGGTGTGATCATTGCATGTTAGGAAACCTACTATACTACTAAACCATAACTTAATGAAATTTTTCTATACATGTCTATATATTTATGTTCTAATTTAGTGGGAAATTCTAGAAAGTCCAATCAAAAAATCATACACAACTGCTTTTACAATAGGGCATATCACAGCTTTCTGTATCGGATGCACAAATACAACTAAGCCGGAACCATCTCCAGTAGTCTCTTTTTTTTTGAGTTGCTCTTGCCGATGTTTTAGCTGGATTAATTAGATCATCTGTTGAGGACTTGCATCTATTGGGGAGCGGTATGGAGCAATTCTGTATCAGCTGAAGCCGTTGCAGCTGCTGTTGGCGCCTCTCCAGTTCCCATAGCCAATCGATTCTTGACTTACCCCAACCGTATCGGCATTCCCGATTGCAAAATAAGTATTCGCAATTACAATCTCCAAATATAATCTCAGCATCTGTGGGCACTGAAACAGACGATGATTGATCGCAATAGACACTGAATGGCTTGGATCTCACATACCTCTTGACCGATTGTAGACTGTGTTTTTTCTACTATCATAACTTGTAGCTTTTGTATGAAACATTAACTCGAACATCTTCGCTTCCGCCTCCCTATCACGCTCATAAAACTCCACAGTCAAACAGTTTTGGGAATTCGGATGCCAGGTGGCAGGGCGTTTATTATCCGACAAATTCCTCAGCTGTGTGGCCGTATCCCTGGTCATCATATAAGATTAAAAAATTCAAAATCTTTTGTCTTCGAGTACATGAATATATAAAAGTCTTTTTGTGTGATCGAATGCGACTTTATTTACAGGCCCATTGAACTTGATAAACAATAAACAAATATCGGACAATTTTAATTTTTCACTAAAATAGGAATGAAATATAAATCCCAGTCTAAGTTCAGCTTCAATCTATTTCCAGAGATTATTGAATTGGTGAAGAACTACCAGCCGCAGCAAAACAAACCGTTTCGCCCCGAACTGGAATCATGCACCGATGATACCAAGGCAGATGTTGTTGGCATTATCAGACGCTGCTGGGCGGAGGATCCTCTGGAACGACCCGACTTCAATACGCTCAAATCCATGATCAGAAAGTTCAACAAGTAAGATCATCATCATTTAAAGTTAAGCTATAAATAACGAAGAAAGATACTAGGCTAGGTGTATATACATGGTGTGGTAACATTTAACATACTAATTTTCAATATTTATAGGACAAATCAAGGCTTAATTTAAAAATTAGGGTTAGATCGCAAAAGACCAGGTTCACGAACTATTAACTATTAATAACTTAATTATAAATATTGGGAGCTGATCCGACATATGATTTAACCACATCATCGACATTCCTGACTAACAACACTATATATTTAATACATCTAAGTTACAGTTTCGGTGTTTTTCTGATTTCCTTTTATTTTTGTATTATTCACAAATTTCTTGATCGTCAGCTGCTGCTGCAATAGAAAATTGTTATAAAATTTGTCTGTACTAAAAAAACGATAAGTTATAGAAAACATATTCTAACCGAATCGACTCCTTTCAGGGACAACGAAACTGGAAATATTGTTGATAATCTGCTGAAGCGCATGGAAATGTATGCGAATAATCTGGAGGAGCTAGTCGAGGAGCGCACCCAGGACTATCTGGAGGAGAAGAAGAAGTGTGAGAAGCTGCTCTATCAGCTGCTGCCCCAGAGCGTTGCAGCTCAATTGATCAGCGGACAGCCGGTGGTGGCCGAGACCTTTGACCAGGTGACCATCTATTTCAGCGACATTGTCGGCTTCACTGCCATTTCGGCGGAGAGCACACCCATGCAGGTCGTGCAGTTCCTGAACGATTTGTACACCTGCTTCGACTCAATTGTGGAGAACTTTGACGTCTACAAGGTGGAGACCATTGGCGATGCCTACATGGTGGTATCGGGTCTGCCCATACGCAATGGCAATGACCATGCCCGGGAAATTGCACGCTTGGCGCTGGCCCTGCTCGAGGCGGTGCACAACTTCCGGATACATCACCGGCCCGACGATCGCTTGAAGCTGCGCATTGGACTGCATACGGGGCCGTGTGTCGCCGGCGTTGTGGGCCAAAAGATGCCGCGCTATTGCCTCTTCGGAGACACCGTGAACACAGCCTCGCGTATGGAGTCCAATGGCGAAGCACTGAAAATCCACATCAGTGAAACGACCAAACTCGCACTAGACGAGTTCGGCAGCTTTGTGACGACGCGTCGGGGCCTGGTGCCAATGAAGGGTAAGGGCGAAATGTTGACGTACTGGCTGGAGGGCGAAGTGCCCAAGTCAGATGAGGTGATGTCACCAGGCAAGCTGCTGTTGACGAGGCGTTCGTCCCTCAAGCAGCCCCAGCGGCAGCCGCATTCCATCTACAAACAATACTCAGAGCTGGGCGTAATGGCCACGTTGGCGCCGGCAGTGCCAGCCATAGCCTTGTCTGCAGCCGAAAAAGATATCTCACCCAACCTTCGGGTCAAGCGCAAGATCAGCTCCAGCTCACCGAAACTGAACGGCAGCTGCTTCGAGCAGCATTCCGCGAATCAAAAGACTGAGCCCAACAACTGTTATTTGGATGCTGGACAACAGACGCTGTGTGATATATATAGCAGTCGCTCGCTGCGCAGCGAGGAGACTGGTGCGGGCGCAGGAGCGGGCGTTGATGCAAATGCCAGCGATAGCTGGGAGCTGGCTAATTTCCGACTTCCACTCAGCGGCACACTCAAGCAGCATCACAGTCAACAACAACAGGGCAACCACCATGCAACACACTCCAATTCTAATTCCAATCTGAGCGGCATTCTGCAGCCAGCACCGCAGGCAAGAGGCCGCCTGAGGCCATCCCCCACGATCTCAACATTGGTAAAGAACCATCGCAGCGACAGCTGTGCTGCCGACGCTGGCAGTTCGAGCAGCGGCCAACGGATCAAGTTTGCCAACTGCGATGAGACGCCACTGCTCAGCAGCAAGGCTCCAGCAGCGCTGCCAGCTTCCGCAGCTCTCAATCTGGAGCGCAGCGGCAGCAGCTGTAGCAATCAGAACATTCCAAATCTGAGCAGTGACCATCCTTATGGGTATCTAGTCAAGAACTATAAACAGCTTCTGTGCAAGCCCACAGCCCAAGTCTCGAATAGCCATGGACATGGACATGGACACGGACATGATCTGACGTTTGCCGACGAGTGCCCACGGGCTCCATTGGCTACCCGTGGCACCGCCAGTAGCGCCGTGACCCAACCACTCTTGGCCAAAATCAACTCGTAGCCGTAAGCACTGAGAGACACTGAGGAACGATCCTTAATGACCTTCTCTAACTAGTACCTAACCATGATGATGATGCATATTAAATGTACTTGTTTGTGATAATAAGTTAAAACCAAGTTGAACAATTTAGTTAATAACCCAGACCCACTATTTAAGCACACAAAATATATCTCTGTTAAAGCATAATTGAATTGAGCACTCAATACTTTATACACGCTTTATATAAAGTAGACAAGTTAAAAGTTACTTAGAAAAGAAATTGATCAGATCCAGTTAAGTAGATTTTAGTGTTGCTGCGATATAACTAGAGAAAAAATGTTGTAATAATATCTATATACATTTAATATTAATATAAGTAGCGAATTCCTTAAACACAATCAATGTAAATACATTATTATTTTATTTCTAAACAAATTGTTCTAATATAATTACTACCTTCTTTCCGATTAGAAAAAACAGTTAATACACTCAGAAATTTCGATTATCATTAATTTCAATTAATTATTATTAATGTAATTAATTGTATATTTGATTGTAAAGTATTACAAAAATTCAGTTTCTTTGAAGAAATAAATAAATATTTATTTACGAAAGATTGACTTGCCCACAACTGGTCATAGTTGTTTTTGGTTTCATCAATTTCTTTCATTTTGGGACAATTTTGCGTAATTATTTATGTTAATTGATAAAAATTAAAACATAAGTCTAAACAAATTGTTTTAATAAATTCGATTGCCAATGGGGAGCAGCGTACTCGCCTGAATGTTATTTATCGTCGACCATTTCGAGCATGTTGAGGATAACAGTACCAATTTGAGTAAAAGTTCATTTTGAGTTGGAGTGCGTTGTGAGCAAAACATGTTAATACAGTTGCAGCTGCTTACTGTTAATTAAAGAATTGCTTAAATCAAACTACTATATTTATATTATAATCAGACTCTAAACAGCAGCACACTCAAAGGTAACAAAATTATTGATTTTGTCAACAATTTAAATCAGTGCTACCACAAGTAATATTAAAAGACAAAAGAATTAAAATTGCATAATTAACAATGCAAATGATCAATGAATGAATTGCAACTTTTTTCAAACTTTGTCAATACAATTTAAGCTGTGTGCAGAGAGTTCCGTTATTTGATTGTGTTGAGTTATTTTATAATTTGACAATTTTATTGTTGCTGATAGTTTCGGTGATTTTTGTACAGTGTCATGTTGTGAAATAACAAAAACCGGAAGACATACGCCCATTTAAATAAATCGTTCCAATTATTATTAATAATACAAAGTGCGATATGTAGTATATGAATTCATATAATTTTAATCAAAACATATAGCATATATTAACAAGCATACCTAGATTTATATACCACTGAAATTGTCCCAGTTTGATTTGTCATAGTCTGCACCCGGGGCGGTTATCGTCGCAGTAATTATCACTATTTGCGCACGTCTTTTATTTCATTATATCACGATAAGTTCAATGTTGATCTACATACATTTATTTATTTATCTAATCATAAATAAAATAAAGTACATTTGACCAACTTTAGGGCGACACACAAGATGTTGTATTGTCCGCCGAACATCACTTTCAACGAGATTTGGACCAAACATGGCATCTCGCACTGCTTTATGGACACCGTGGGACC
The DNA here is from genome assembly GCA_037075325.1 of Drosophila mayaguana. NCBI lineage: Eukaryota > Metazoa > Arthropoda > Insecta > Diptera > Drosophilidae > Drosophila > Drosophila mayaguana. The sequence goes on along the minus strand of JBAMCG010000037.1, from coordinate 8,553,591 downwards.
GGCGATCTGTGGTGGCTTCCTTCTTCTCTTCGGCGGTATCCAGATAGTGATGTACCGCAAATATGCGACACCAACAGATCCCACACAGATCACAAAGTCCCGGCTATATGCTGTCCAGTTGTTTCTCCTCCTCCTTGTGCCCGTGCTGGCGCTATTGAGATTCTTCCTCAACGCTCGTATCTATCCGGGCAGTGCGGTTTATGGCTACATGGTTCGTATAGACTTACTCTTTACTATTTGATTGGATATATTATATCATCCATTTCATTCACAGATATTTTACACATGCGTGGTTTGCGTCTCATATCCATTTTGCATCTGGCTCATTGTCAAGGAGCGTCATTATCAGCTTCCATCGCTCCCGACACGTGGTCATGGCCTTATATTATTGCTCTTTTGGACCATGGCGTTGATTAATGAGGCGCTGGCCATAATCAATTTGGACCATGAGGATTGGTGGTTCCATTTAAAAAAGTTAGTAACCGACTATTATCATTATAATTTGATTTTATGTATGCCTTTGTCTTATAGTAACAAAGATGAAATCGAGATGGGCATGTTTGTTACCCGCTTCTGTTGCTCTCTGCTCATCTTTGTGCTCGGCTTGAAGGCACCCGGCATTATGGCACCCTATAATCCGCACCAACGTCTGGATGACTCAGCGGACAACGCAAATGGCAGTGTGCCAACTGGCTCTGCTTTCCGCAATGGCTGGCGCAAGCTGCGCACCCTGTTCCCATATCTGTGGCCCAAAAAAGATAGGATGCTGCAATGCGCTGTGCTCGTTTGCATAACGTTGCTTGCTGCTGGTCGTGTTATCAAACTGTTTCTGCCCATTTATCGCAAGCTGTTGGGTAGGTCATGTTCTCAGCTAACGAAAATGGCGTCAATAATCGGCAATCTCCCCTCTCTCTATCTTCAGTTGACAGCCTGACCATCGAGCCCATTGTGTTTCGCTGGGACTTTGTGCTTATTTATGTTACTCTATCGTTCCTGCAGGGCGGCGGCACTGGTGGCATGGGCTTGTTCAACAATCTGCGAACATTCCTGTGGATTCGCGTGCAGCAGTACACGACGCGCGAAATTGAGATTGATTTGTTTAGGCATCTGCATCAACTATCGTTGAGATGGCACTTGCAGCGCAAGACGGGCGAGGTGCTACGCATCATGGATCGCGGCACAGACTCAATTAACAATCTACTCAACTATATTGTATTCTCCATAACACCTACCATACTAGATCTGGTAGTGGCTGTCGTCTATTTTATCTATGCCTTCAACTGGTGGTTTGGTTTGATTGTTTTTCTTACCATGTTCCTGTATATAGGTAAGTCTGAATGAGCTTGAAATGTTTGCCAATCATTCAAATATATTTTCCTTAGCCTCCACAATTGCGATCACGGAATGGCGGACTAAGTATCAAAGGCGAATGAATCTGGCAGATAATGAGCAGCGCGCTCGAAGTGTGGACTCTCTGTTGAACTTTGAGACAGTGAAATACTATGGCGCCGAGAGCTACGAGGTGGACTGCTACAGAGAGGCCATATTGAAGTATCAAAAAGAGGAGTTCCTCTCCATGCTCACACTCAACTTACTCAACACAGCTCAGAATATTATACTCTGTTTGGGCTTGCTCTCTGGCTCACTGTTATGTGTGTATTTGGTGGTGCATCATCAGACCCTAACAGTGGGTGACTTTGTGCTCTTTTCCACGTATCTCATGGACTTGTACATGCCGTTGAACTGGTTTGGCACATATTACCGTGCCATACAGAAGAATTTTGTGGACATGGAAAACATGTTTGATCTGCTGCGTGAGGATGAGGAAATCGTGGATGCGCCTGGCTGCGCGCCACTGCTAACTGCTGGCGGCGCAATCGAATTTTCAAATGTTACATTTGGCTACACGCCCGATAAGCTGGTGCTTCACAATGTAAGCTTCACTGTACCATCAGGCAAGACAATTGCCATTGTAGGACCTTCCGGTGCCGGCAAGAGCACCATTATGCGATTATTATTCCGTTTCTATGATGTGCAATCGGGTTCTATTTCAATAGACGGACAGAACATTAAGCTTGTTCAACAGCAAAGTCTACGAAAAGCAATTGGTGAGTAAAAATAATGAAATAATTTAAAAGAACATTATATAACACAACATTTCTGCCTCTTAGGTGTTGTTCCTCAGGATACTGTATTATTTAACAACACTATTTACTACAACATTGAATATGCCAAGATAGGCGCCAGTGCTGATGCAGTCTATGAGGCTGCGCGCTCAGCGGACATACACGAGAGAATATTGAGCTTCCCAGATAGATATGAGACCAAAGTGGGTGAGAGGGGACTACGTCTCAGTGGCGGCGAAAAGCAACGCGTAGCCATTGCTCGAACACTTCTGAAGGCTCCAATTATAGTGCTGCTGGATGAGGCTACTTCTGCGTTGGACACGCGCACAGAGCGTAACATACAAGCTGCATTGGCACGCGTATGTGCCAATCGCACAACAATTATCGTCGCACATCGCTTGTCCACCATCATCCATGCTGATGAAATATTGGTGCTAAAGGAGGGCACCATTGTGGAGCGTGGCAGGCACGAGGAGCTGTTGCAAAGAGATGAAGGCATTTATGCAGACATGTGGCAACAGCAGTTGAAAAACTTGGATGCCGAACAGAATGCGAACGACAGCTCAGAGTCTATTGCAGCAGAGAGAACTTCAGCGGCGACAACTGGAACAGCAGGACGTCCACAAGCGCCGTCAACTTCGGGCAGTGGTGCTGTCCTTAGATCGGGACACGGGCATGGAGGAGAACGCTAAGCATTGGACATTAAAATATAGATCTTAGGCCTAATTTGGATTATTTTTGTTAAATGTGATTTGTGGTATTTGTTGTATATGAACTGCATGGCTGATTCCTAGTTCTTGTCTAATTTACTGTAAAAATATAAACAATAATAATTTTTATAAACCTATATATATTTTTATCAATCGTTACGCCGTTAATCATTGCATGTATTGAAAGGGCGCTCTTTAAGTAAGAGAGCCGCTCTTAATATTGCTCAGAAACTAATGCCGCTGCTTATCAGTAAGAACCTCCAGCAAGGCCAGATCATCGGCTTGAGAACGACACCAGCTTCAGTTCGAGTGAGGATCGCGAGCGAAGCAGACGTAGAATTTCAAAGTCGTTCTGCAATACGTTGGCGATAAAGAAAATCGGCGGTTTCTTTGAAAAGATTCCTAAATTCCATATATATATTTAAATATATATATATATATTGCTAATGCGATATCGGAGTGAGGCGTGTACATTGTGTTATTAAATCTGCAGATTCACGAGCTTTTATTCAGCGAATCATGCGGCGACTGAAGTGTTCCGTGTTTCTGTGTACGTAGAAAGTAGAAAATAACCTAATTGATAAACCCAGGGACCATATTTATTCAGGAGCATGACGTAATGTTTCATTGAATAACATTTAAAAACAAAACAACAAAAATTGGAAAAGAAAAAACCACCAGCATATATATATATATATATATATATATATATATATATATATATATATATATATATATATATATATATATATATATATATATATATATATAATATATTTAATAATAATATTGATTAAACAGTTTTTTGCTCTGTGATGATCACATAAATAATCTACATACATACACATGTCCATATACCAGTGTACACATATATATAAATATATACACATATGCCTACATACATGTGTAATCATATATAAGTATATAGACAAAATTCAATTGATAAAGTGTATTGGATGCTGTTGCCCCCGGCTTGGGCTGTCACCAAGTTTATTGCCACACACAACAATTTCTTGCTGAATGCAAATGCTCAACACCATTTTCAATTTTCAGTTCTATTTTTGGTGATCGATGTCAGTCGTGCATTCAACATAATTGGTGTCAATAAGCAAATGCTCTATGAATATGTAGGCAATGTACTTGTTGGCTCCAAGCCCCAGGACGAGGGGCGTCCGGCAATGCCAACCACTGGCTGGATAGTTCGTGGAAAACTCACGCTACAGCGACAGAGCGAACTTGTGATGGCTGCCGCGGTAAGAAGAAGCTATATAAGTGCAGAAATCGGTATAAAGAATTCCGAAACTAGATCCTTCTCGAATAGAGGGGTTCGAATACCCAAATGAATAGCTGTTGGATTATAAATTGATAGCGTATATCTATAATATAATATATTTCTAACAGTATTTAAACGAATTTATATATACATATATACATAATAACAAATATATACATATGTAAGCATAAATAAGTTAAAAAATCGTAGACAATATTTCTAAGCTATAAATACTATAAATTTTAATAAATGTGTTTTTCAAATTATAATTTGTTTACAGCCAAGACTTAAGAAAAACAAAACTTTGAATTATATATACCTTATATGAATATATGTATGTCTGTAACATTAATTTATTCATTTATATATACTATATTCAAATATGTATTTATTGTAGATATTTTCATTTATAGCCAATTAAAGTTAAAAAATAAAAATATAAATCAAAATTTTGATTGATTTCACGATCAATTTGTACAATTCAATTAAGCTCAAACAGTGCAAATTCTCAGGGAGCCCAGTTGATGCCCAGAATTGCCCAGTTGGCTCAACCTCAAGTTTTTGCAGACACTTTCGCGAAAGAATTCGCCGATGAATTATAAACAATTTAACCTTTCCGCAGTCCCAGTGCACAATGAACTGAACTCGGCTGTGAACTTCTTTCATTGAGACAGATAAAATGACGCTACCAGTATACCCACCCATACACACATCTGTATGCACCCATACACACACAAATGGAAATGATGTACTGTACATTGTATCTTACTCATATAAACATACGTACATATATACGCGGAGTAATCAGTTTAGATTGTTTTGACTGTGGATGTGGGGGAAGGGATCATAAAACGGCGCTATGCTTATCAACAGACACATACACAACACACAGACACGCATACAGACGCAGACAAAGACATGTGTCTGCCATATGTAACATGGCTCAGTCTTCCCGCTCAGTCTGACTAATGTGCATACCCTTCCAGACGCTATTATAATTTTCACACGAAATGTGCAATATTATGAAAGAAAGATATACATAAATAAATGCATAAACACTTAATATGTATCAGAAGCTGCGTAGATATCACTATATCCGTTCATTTATCTCTTTCTGTGCAAACTAGTTCCTCATCTTTATCTCGTATATATGTATGTACAGCTGTAATCGACAAATTTTATAATAAATCTGTCTAAGAAACGATCAACCTTAAATTGATATACATATATAATATGAAATATTGTAGCTATTAAACAAAAATCAAATAAAATCTAGAATGTCACTTAATAAACTATTTTTAAATTAAACTCTTTTAAAAACTTAAATCAATTATTCAGGCGTCTCGTTAAAAGAAATAATAATAAAATGTTGAATATAATTTAATAGAGATATTATGTTTACAAACAAAATGAATTTATTTTTTGAGCAATTTAAATTAATCAGATTTAAAGATTTGGAAGAAATATACCGCCTAAATTTATTTCGGCTTCAGATTAAAAAAAAAAATAATAATAATAAAAACTAGACTACAATTTAATAGAATGATTAGATTTATTAAAAAACAAAACCATTATACCCTGATTTCCCACTTTCAATGGCATCGTTTATTTTTTTAACTATTTAAATTAGTCTAAAATAAAAATATAAATACATATACTTAGTTTACTCAACCGTCAGTAATTAAATAATATTAATATTTTTGTTTATGTTAAGACAAACGTAGTGAATAAACCAATAGAGCTGATTTCTGTCAGCGAGTGTAGAGCGTAGATTACTCGACTCGGGATTTCCCGACCTATACATAAATATTTCAATTAATCCTCTTTCTGTCTCTCTTTCATTTGCGCAATTTCAATTTAGCTGGTCATAGACGATGTAACGCTCAACAATTCTGGCGAAAAGTTTTTGCAGAACAAGGAGATGTATCCGCCCTATAAGCCTTTCAAGATAATTCTAACCAAGGAGGGGACCATCTCGCATGTGGTATTCAAAGAGGGCGATCCCATTTGGTCGATGAACTTCAAGCGTGCCATTGCCAGCACTTTGCAGTTCCAAATCAAGTCCAGTGGCGCCTTTGTGGTGGATGAGGTTAGAGATCTTCGTGTACGCAGTATCCAAATGATCTTCACTGTTATGTGTCATGTTTCAGACGGGCATCCATGGCCAGTGCCAGACGGAGTATTTCGTGTCTAACAAGACCAACTACATATCCATACGGAAGACGCCCGAGCTAAAGACCTGTCTGCCCTACTCGGAGGCCGTGCACATTACGCGCAGCAATGTGCCCCCGAACACGTGTGAGTTCGATTACCAGAAGAGCGTCATCATTGGCAACGAGGCCATATACGGCATATTGCCCCACAATGAGACAGGCTACTTCCTCAGCATGGCCCACGCCAAGGGCACCACGCTGATTCACACCTTCGAGTCCACGGGCGAGGCACAATACATCAACTCGGAGTAAGTTGAACAGTGATCCAGCATTAGTAAATTTCTAAGTCATAATTGATTCACAGGCTGCTGCTAAACTTCCAAAACGAGACACCGATCGACAATCCAATTGATATTGAGACCTCCATGTCGACAGAGACCTCGAATTTGCAATTGCAGCCGCTGGAAATGAACGATCCGACTGGCGGACGCAATCCACAGCAGCAGGAGACTCTGATATCGGCAGCAGCCGGGCTTCTGGACAACCTGGCCGAGGCATTGGAGAGCACAGAGTTTAAGTTTAACGAGCCCTACGACTCAACACTGTCTGATGTCATAAAGCTACTGAGTGAAATGGACTTTGAATCGCTAAAAAAACTCTACACCGAAGTGGACATCGGCACATCGTATCGGCAGGAGACGATACGCAACATCTTTCACGAGATCATACCACGCATCGGCACGAAAGCCTCAGTCTTCCTAACGCGCCATCTCGTTAAGGAGAAGACGATAAAGTCGAACATTGCGGTACAGCTGCTGATCCCCATGCCCTTTCACATATTCGAGCTGTCGGCGGAGCTAGTGAAGCAGTGCGAGGAGTTCCTGAGCATAGGACCCGATCGACCGGATGTCCGGCAGGCGGCTATCTTGAGTTTCGCCACACTCGTCTACAACGTCTACGTGGCACGCGGCATTGACAAGGATCAGTTTGAGGAATATGTCCAAAAGTATTTCAATTTATACTTGAGTAAGTGGCGTGAATCTCAGTCAGGCGATGAATAATTAAAACTCATTTGCCCTCACAGACGAGCGAGATTATGAGCAAAAGATGCTGTTTCTGCAGGGCCTCAGCAACTTACAGCTGGGCAATGTGGCCAACTATCTGGAGCCCATTGTGATGGAGGAGGGAAACGAGGATCTGAGGTTCATGGCTGCCTGGACAACACTCGCACTGGCCGACAAGCGCGCGGAGCGCATCTACGAGATCTACTGGCCCATCTTTGAGTCCCGCAACGCCAGCCTGGAGCTGCGTGTGGCTGCTGTTACCCTGCTGCTCATATCGAATCCCACGGCGGCGCGACTGATCAGCATTCATCGCATTATACAAAGTGAAACCGATCCACATCTAATCAACTACTATCGCACCACAGTCACCAGCATATCGGAGACAACATATCCGTGCTATCAACATCTGTAAGTGAACTGAAAGCAAGAGAGTTCTTCTGATTCTAAATTTCGCCTTCCCTAGTCGTCGTCTGCTCTCCTATATGCATCGGCATCTGCCCCAGAAGCCCGAACCGCGCTATTGGGTGACGGGCAATTACATATTCGATTACAGAGACTCGAAATTCGGCATTGGCGCAATGCTGCAAACATTTCTAGTAGGCGATCCAAAGTCGGATATGCCCGTTGTGGCATTTTTCAAGTTTGACACGGAAGCGCTGGGAAAATTTACGGGTCAACTTGCGGTAAGTACTGTCCCTTCAATCGATTCAAGTTTTCCTAAAACTAATTCAATTTTCCATCTTTCAGTTATATATAAAAGCACGCGGATTACCCGACGCTATCTGGCAGACCGTTCAGTCCAAAGCCAACGGCTCCGATCCCTTTACTTTCAAGAGCATCAAGACATTGTTGGCCATGCTGAAGGCGCCCATTGTCAACTCGAAGAATCTGCACATTGAGTTCATCTTGCAAATGGAGGGCAAGACTGTGCTCTCCTACTACTTGAATCAGCGCATGTTCCAGCAACTGACCTATGACAACAGTGAGTACGGGTAGCTGGCTGAGCTATATATCTATGATTCTAGAAATCGAAACATCATTTATCATGTATATATAGTTCCCATATATGTATTTCAGAAGTGATATGGATAGATAGATATTAATTAGCTAATAAACACTCCTCTACCTCATCCCCTACCTCTTACCCTACCTCACAACTCCACTGACATTTACCTTTCTGTTTCGTTGGTCAGTTTTGGATCGCCTGCAACTGCTGATCCGCACCGATAGCCACATTAACATGCAAACGGTGCGATGGCCATTTATGAACAAATACTCAGTGCCCACTGTGCTTGGCACATCGTCCGATGTGCTGCTACAGACCACGGTGCTCACCTCGCTGCGTGGCAATATTACGGAGCATCGGACGCCGCCGGGCACCAAGCATACGCTAGAGATCGATGCGCGTTACTCATCTTACGCGACGGTGCGCAGCCGCAGCTACAATCCGTTTCTTAACCTGGACCATGAAATAAAACGGGAGCAGGGCTTCCTCATCTACATACCTTTCAGCAGCGAGCTGACCCTGAATGACAGTGCACAGTGTGCCCGGTATACCTTCTCGCGGCCCCAGAACCTGACCAGTGGCTTGTCCTTTAAGTCGCGAGCCGTGACCTCAACGCGTGGCCAGGTGACTAAGACAGCCTCCGCACCCTTCGAGGAGATCATGTATCCAGAGCGGGGCAACGAAGTGGTAAGCAATGCGACATTGAAATCTATTTTCCGATAGTCCTGCAGGCCTTTCGACTAACGCATACAGCCTCTGCAGTTCCAGCCGTTTAGCTACGCCATGCCAGACTTGGGTGTCAAATTGAAGGTCAACATAAATCTGAACGAGATGATTAAGTTTCGGGGCATGCTACTAAAGTCTGAGTTCATAGAGAAGTAGAGTAAAGAAAACATGGAATGGAATTGATAAGTAAATCCCTTTATGTTACAGTGGCTTCTCGCGCAACATGGTCGTCAGCCTGATGATGTACGTCTTTGGATTTACGCAGCTCAGCTCCATCCACTTGGGTCACGATCGGAACTTCACGCTCTTAATGTACAACGAAAATGCCACCAAGGTGAGTCGCTAAAATCCTAATAGACCAACTAGATTCTTATGATACGAGTATATTACAGATCGATGGTAATATCTGCGTCGAGGACGTGCTCAAGACATCCGAGCTGAAGGGCAAGCAAATCGGATTCACTCTGGAGCACTCGGACGAGACGCAAAATGTACAGTCCCTGCACAAGTGGAACGTCAATGTGGACATTCAGACCTCAACCAAGTCCAACTGGTTTAAGGTCAGTGGCAAAGTGCAACGGAACTCGAAGGATGATGAGGAGGATTGGAAGGTGAGTGGATGATGGCAAACAGTACTACTTTCGAAGGGGCTGAAATTTATTAAACCGAATATTTGTGTACCTAATTTGAAACAATGTGATAACCGACAACTCAATTTGCTTGGAGTAAACTCGCACGCTCAGCCCCATTTTGTCCGTGATGATGTTTGTCTTTAAGCAGTGACAGTGGTGGTGGTGTGCTATTATGGTTGGTGGACGAGACTAGCCCTCCTGTCCAGCGATCTCCAGCTCTTCCTCGGCATTAATGAGAGCCACAATGCCGTCCTGCAGAGACTTGACCAGCTCGAACTCGGTGAAGCCCATAAGACGCTTGTTCGATATGTCCATAACGCCATCCTCGATAGGGGTGTGCTCGCCACCGGTACCGTGTATCGTCAGAGACAGCTCCTCAGACATTGCCTTCAATCGCTCCTCGTCCTTGCTCAGAAGTGGCAGGCGAATATGCACGGACGCCCGCAATGTGGTGCCCAAATTTGTGGGACAGGCGGTAAGATTGCCATAGCTTGGATGGCGAATGAACGTCAAATTCTTCTCCAGTTCCTGTATGCCAGTGACCAGACGCTGGTAGACGTCACCCAGGTCACCGCATTGCGCCGCCGATATGACACGCACATGATCCTCCTCGTTGGACCAAATCATGAAAGTCTCGGCGGGATTGTGGTAGACTCCACGTCCGGTCGGCCAGAAGCGGTAGCAGCCAGCGGTTTGCAAACTGCCTTCGCCTCGTGGGAAGAGAACGTTACGCTTGACCATCTCCTGTTGAGTCTCGGTATCAATGTCCCCCATCGTCAAATAGGTGCCGATCAGCTCGCCGTCCATGGTTTCGGTGGCAGCACGGATCTTATCCTCCACCTCGATCAGCTGCTTCTCCGTCAGCTTGGGGAAGAACGGCAATCCCTCAATATTACGCGAAAGGCGTATGCGCGCAGAGAGTATATATTTGCGTTCTGCATCCAGATTTTCGATCTCGTCCACGTTGCCCCAGTCGACGTCCTTCTGCAGCACATCGGTATCGTTCTCCTCCTGACCGTGATACTCCCTGATAATCGGGTCGAATAGCTTGGTAAACACATCGTAGCACTCCGGATCGGCCGCATAAATGCCCACAGGTGCTTCATGATGCTCGAAGCCAGACACGGCACAATCATACAGATAGGCATCGACCGGAGATGGGGTGGTCACCAGCATGTATTCCTCCAACAACTCGGGCGTGAGGTATTTGCGCAAGAGCGAACTGACATTCTCCTCGTCGTCGATCAGGGACTTGTAGCCAGCCATAGTAAGCTCTTGGTATTCCTCCGGTGACTTCTTGATTTGTCCACGCAGACGCTCCAGCTCCTGCTCGAGGCGAGCTATCGTCGTCTTGGCCTCATCCAAGTCATTCTTCATCAGATCATACTGAGCATCATCCGGGCAACTTTCGCACATGAATTTGCGCACGAATCGAATCGCATCTTCGGGTTTATTCTGCTCCTCGTAGAGCTTAATTAGCGCCTTGCTCAAGGCATCGATAACTCCGGCGCGCTCCAGGTACTTGCGATATTGCACGCGTTTTGATTCAATCTATGAAAGGTTTTATGTTTTCACTCTCATCATCGTCATCGTCTACCCATGGCTTCCACTTACCGAAGTCATTTTGCTTCCGATGAACCAAAATCAAAAACCAAAATTTAAACACAAACCAAAGCCAATGCTCAATACCAAAGCGACCAAATCAACACGCTTTATAAACTAGAGCCTTCGGATTTTTCAACACTTTATTGTAAAAAAAAGTGAATTTTCTGCTGAATTTATGATGTGAGAAACGCGTCTGAAACGTTTAGTAGCTGACTGCTTTCTAAAGCTGAAACCGGCCTGAAACATATTGATCAAACTAGCGACGTTTCACTACCAGCCTGCCAAGCATTCCGAATATGTGGGGCAGCAATTGTGGTTGCTGCAATAGACTCGTGTGCCACCTGACAATGTCTCTTGCTGTTACATAATCAAGTGGCACGCAGACAACAGGCCGACATGCAGCAGCAGCAGCAGCAGCAACAGCAACAGCAACAGCAGCAGGAGCAGCAGTAGACCCAGCCAACCGACCCGACGACAGACAGCCAGGATATGTGTATGTTAATCGTTGCCGCAGTTGTTGTGGCTGTCTCCTTGGCTGTCGCTTCGTCATGGTAATTTGACCCACCCTCGCAAAGCACACCCACCTGCATGCCTGACGGCTGTAAGAACATTAATATGACCACAGGTTAATTATTGAATTTGCATATTATATTTATCGCGTCAACTGCGAGAAATTTAATGAAATTTGCAGAAATTTTATATGGAAATGGAAATATTTTAAATTTAAATCAAAATATTGTAATATAAAATAAACGAATGTTTATGTATATATTTTTTTATTTAAATTGAGAATATTTCCATTTCACTTCCATTTAATATAAAATAATACGTATATTTTATATTAAAATATTTTGATTTATAATACGTATATTTTATATTTAAATATTTGTATTTAAATTGAAAATATTTCCATTTCTAGTCTATTATAAAATTTCTGTTTATCTCATAATATTGTATTGTGAATCCTTGTATATGATTAGCTACTTGTCTGCCCTTTCGAAAGAGTATTCCCACCTCAGCCATTACTGCTGCTTCTATCAATGTGTCCAGCACTGTACTTGCTTGAAGTGCTTATACAGGGTGCATGTTGGCTAATGAGAGCACTTCTCGCATGTCAGTGGCTGACTTCTTGACTCACTCTGTGTTGTGTGCCGTCTCTTCCAGGCCTGCACCAAGTTGACCTATGAACCTCTCGTGTTCACAAAACGCCCACACACACTCAATGGGTATGTGGTCTTTGGCCTGGCTGACGAGAATGGGGAATGCCCGGAGACAGGTTCAAAGGTGCAGTTTGCGGCACGCGCAGGTGTAAGTATATTTCTGTTATTCTAATTAGCTTATATTCACAATATATTTGTATTACTGTAGCCCTCGGAGCATGCACGCGCCTTTCTACGTTCCGACAAAATTTCGCTAACGGACACCGACTTCTGCCCCAAGGAAGTATTGAAGTTCTCGCCGATACCCACATCGAAATATTGCAAGCGAAGCAATTTCGAAAATTTCACATCTATAATACAATATGACATGGACTTGAAGTTCAATAATGTAAATTGAAAAGGATATGGGGAATTTCAAGGATCAAATATATATTTAGTTATTATCCTCTTTAGATGCCCGCATGGTTCGAGCTGTGGTCCACGCGTCTAGATCATCTGGTTTCCGCATTATCGGCCGACAAGGTGGACAGCTTGAATATGAGTAAACAGATTAACATAACGATGCATACGCCGCACGATCACTTTTGGCTAACGGTGGAGGTGAATGGTGTCCATTGGCGCATCTATCACATACCATTCCTCTACAAGCTGGACTCCAAGTTTGATGCATCGCACCAGCTGACCTACGACTCGGGCCTGAAGCGCTCCTGCTCGGTGATCAATGGAATGATCAATTCCTTCGATGATTACCTCATTAATCTGGGAGAGATTGCAGCACACCCGAACTGTCTAACTCTGCTGGTGGCAGACTGTTCGCCTCTGCCGAAGATGGCTGTCTTCCTGACTCCGTCGCCGGACGCCAAGAGCCTGGCCAGCAACTATGGACTTCGTGTGCACATCGGCCCCAACTATTTCAATTTCCGCTCGCGTGCCGGCAAGAACAGCCATACCGATGAAGATCCGGTCTTCATTTACGTTAATCAGGCACAAACACCATATGACGTACGCCAAAAGCCGTATCAATGGCCAATCGATGACAGCGACTATGCTTTCCGGTAGGCTGCACGCATGGCTAATAATAATTGTTGATGTATAAATAATTTAATTTCATTGCTTCAGGGTGGAACTCAACGAGCAAAACATTTTGATTGTGGAGTGCACCAAGCTGAGCGCCACCATCCAGTTCGACATGTACAACATCTTGAACTTCGAGATCTACGGCGTCTACAAGCACCAGATGTGCGGCCTCTGCAGTAAGCCGCTTAACCGCATGCAGAACTACACGCTATGCGAGCCGGAAGCGAGAGGGACGCCGACCCCGACGGCGACGCAGATGCCTGTGCGGAACGTATCTGAAGTACTTCTTACATAAGGACAATCATAAAGTATAACTAAAGTTAAGAGAACGCTGTAGAACTCAATCTCGAAATCGTAGCTAAAATACATCTACTCGGCGGTCTTTAAAAAAGAAACAAATATAACTTAAGTATGCAATTGATAAAACTTAAATAACGCAATTATTCTCAAATTTACAGAGATTAATGTACCATGAATTATACCGATTTTAAAAATTGTAGCATACTTATCGGGACTCCAAATTAACTTGATTAAAGATAAATTTTGCATACAAAAATTATTAGTTAATAATTTGCATTTATTCAATAGCAAAATTTGAAAATCAGCAATAATAGCATTTTGATATGATTAAATGATTTGTTATGATGAAAAGCGAAATTTGCTAGTTACCATTTCTTTAAAGTTTGTGGTTTTGTAATAAACTTGTTGCAATTAATTTCATAAATTGCAGTCAAACAAGCTGTTTTCATTATAACTAATAATTGAGAATTCAAAATCAGAATTACATGATTAAAGTGTCTTCCTTCGAGCTAAAGATGAAAAAACAAAAACACAAGAGAGCTTCAAGAAAAGTGTGTCAAGTATGATATTGTCATATCTAGAGATCAATTCTGTTTCCAGCCCACTTGCCGCTCTCGATCGCGATGCAGTTGGGTCAGCAAATGCAAACGCAACTCAGTAACGGACTCGAGCATATCGTTGCACAATTTGCATTTCATGGGCTGCATAGTGCCCTCGCTGCAAGTACACCAAATTTTAATATAATATTCTCTCAAGTAAACAGTTGCAAGATATTTACAAGTTGCGCCAGCTGTACAATTCCTTGCAGTTCGCTTGTAGAGCTAACAAATTGCTAATATTCTCTTTTTCTAAATCATAGCAGCTGTGCATGGGGAATATAGCACGCTTTCCATATGGTTCGGAAGGCGGCTCCAAATCAGACATGTCCTCCCAAACGTATTCGAAATTCGATACGTGACGTTCAATGAAACTCCGATCTTTGGAAAGCAGACTGCAAAGAGAATATGATAAACTAATTTCGAAATATCATATTTTATGTACTGCTTCATTAGCACAAACCGAATAAGCAAAGATCGCAACTGATTAAATATTATAATGCGATCCTCCGTACCCACAGAGGGCATTTCGTTGACATCAAAATTGTAAAACATACTGTCAATATTGTAACGCATTTGGTTTATCTGAAATAGAAGAAAATACAATAAAAATGTTCTCTTTTAGATATTGGGACACAAGTACTTACAATGCGAATATCATCTTTAATTATAGTCACATCCAAATTAAGTACCATATCGTGCTCTTCAAAGTGCGGCTGCATAGTGTCCGGATTGTACCCGAGCCCTGATAGTATCGATATGTACTTGGTACGCTCCTTGTTGCATTTGATTTGCATGGTAGGGCAGAAGAGCATGGTCATGAGAGCACCAAAGCCATGTATGTTGGGCATCAGAGTCGTGCCACGAGCCGTCAAATTGTCCGATTTTTCAGTCACGGAGGCAGCCACCACCATTTGGTCATGACGATCCTGTGGATCACTATCCAAGAGTACTGAATTGATAGATTCCCTTTCAATGAATACCGACTTATACATGCCAATGCGGAGCAAAGAATTTAAGTTGGTCTCGAGCGGACTGTATGGGCCTTTGAGGCGTATACTAAGATTGCATTTATTAAGAGGTGGTGGCTCCAAGTCCACATCCGTTGGCAATTGGGCGAAACGTAAATACTCTTCATTGATGAGCCTTTGGTCTGCAATGCTAACATTACGTTTGGTCTCCTGCTTACGCAAGCGCACATCGTGATCCCTGCGTGACATATAGTCCTCGTCGGCACGTCGAGCTAACTTACGGTTCACCAGTATATCGTTCAGCACCCCATCGCGCGTATGTATCAAAACAGCAGCCACATTGTTGACCAGCGAATAAATCTCTAGCTCAACCCGTCCAGATTTGGCAACCGAAAGCAACATTTCGTTGGCGATCTGGGGCCAGAGATTATTGGAGCTAACTACTGATGAGGGCTGCACCAATGCCAAGCGGCATTCAAACATCCGTGGTGGCAAACGGTCAAAGTCACGTTTCAGCTGAGGCGACATAAGACGCAGCATATCTATGGGCACCACTGCCACATCACCATAATCGATAAAGCGCACACGAAACCTTGGATAACCATTTATCTGTGTCTCTACTTTTAATACTACTGCGCGCTGGAAAAGGTTTCCCCGCTTTGCCAACAACTGCAGACCCTTCGTAATGGCCTTCGCGTTCTGTACGTAGCAGCTAAGCTGCAAGGATCTATTGAATATCTGTGACATGCTCGCAATACGCTCAGCCAGCGCTTCTGGCTGAAAATAAAACTGGCCACAATTGGCAACCTGTAGATAAAGGCGATTCGTATAAAAATTCATATAACAGTAAAACAGGAAAATATGTCAAGTCTACACTTACATAGGTTATCACTCCAAACGTGGTCCTGTCGAATACAGATGGCAAGGTGAGTAGCTCTACAAGCCATTGATTTGATGGCGGCACCCAGGTACAGTCGCTAATTGCCCCGATTCGATTCTGTTCGACATACTTATATGCCGAGTTTTGACTGTAGAGCAGCATACATTCAGGAAAGTCATAATTTACTTCATTGCTATAGAAATGCTTAATATACTTACTCCATAACGCGCAGTGGTCGATTTAGAGTGTCAAGGCGCATGCGCACTGCTTTATATACCTCGGTCATGACGCGACCTGGCACCTGTACGACCTTTGTGGTATCGACATCCTCATCGTCTGGCTTGAACGTAACAAATATCTTTTCTGACCCGTGCTGAAAGGTGACGTCAATTTTCTCAGGTGGGATTTTTGCCTCTAGAAACAGTTCCTTGATGCGTCGTGTGTATAGCTCGCCCATGTAGCGCGGCTCAAAATTGGTGAAGTAGACGGTGCGACATGGATCATTACCGCATATAGTATGGAATACGCTCCGATCGTAATCGGCATTCGCTTTGTTGTTACGCATAAAATAATTGGGATAGAACGCTCCAGCGATGATTACCTTAAGAATTATAGACTTCTCACAATCATCCCACATATGGCAGGCGCCATAGGGCAAGGGCTGGATATGGAGATTAACGCATCGCTGGCGCAAGTCCTGTACCATCAAATGCATCTCCTTAAGCGAACGTAAGTTAACGTTAAAGCGCCTGGCCCACTGCTGTGCCGACTCCTTAAGCATTCGATCCTGACACATGTTCAGATATATCTAAACAAAATCCAACAAATAGCAAAATTGTAATAAATTAGATAATGGTATTCTAATTGTTCCTTACTCTATAGACGCGCCAAATGGCAATCATATCTGAGCCAGAACCATCAGCAAATATGTAGTGCATCCAATATGCCTCATTCATCTGTCCACGGCTTCCAGTTAGGTACAAACTACGCACAGTCATACCAGCCGCTGAGAGTAAATACTTCTTTAATGAGATCCAATGAGCGATCGCTTTACCACTTACCAATGATAATGGTCTCATCCAGACAATTGAAAACGTATCCCAGTATAATCAAGCGACTGAGACGTACGTCTAGTGGAAATTTGGACATGATTTTGCCCCAAAAACTAAGATCGCCATCAAGCTCCTCATAAACGCCATCAACGGTGGTGTACAAGGCACCCACCTCCTTTAAAAGCAACACCGTGTTTTGTATATCAGAAAGATTAGGTGGAGACATAGCTAGGGCCAACATTTCACTCGGCTTGCCCATTTCGAGTTCTTTGGCTTTCAGTACCGAATTTTGGAGCGGCGATCGCAGCATTTCTGGTATGCCAAACTCATTCATATGATTCATATAAAAGGCTTTAGTAACCATACGGTAAACGCGTCCGCTACGTAGGCGGCCAACGCGTCCAGCACGTTGACGACAATTAACCTTAGAAGCCCATTCCAAACGCAGACTGCTAAAATTGGAGGCGGTATCGGTATGCAAAACCTTGATTAAGCAGAAATCAATTACATAGGAAACATCTGGCACCGTAATAGAACTCTCCGAAATGTTGGTTGTCAATATGACCTTGCGATGGCCAAGAGGAGGAGGCTGAAAAACTTCCTCCTGCGCATCGGGAGACAGCAGCGAGTGACAGCGAACAATACTAATCTTAAAGTTAGGACTGCAAATAAATAAAATAATAAAATAAATCTCTTAAATTCCTTTATAAATTGTTTCTTTACTTCTCATCGACGATTCGGCCTATATGCTCCGCCATGGTGTCGATCTCGTTGATGCCCGGCAGAAAGATCAGAACAGCGCCGGTGCGCTTTGCCTCTTCATAGGACTGCTCAGATTGATCACCGGCCTTACGCTCCATATTGTCAATGACCAAAAGCAGTTTAATGGCATCGCTATAGCCTTCAGGTCCTATGCCCGGTGTGGTTCCTTGCGGCTCATCCTTCCAGTGTATATTTTTTAGCTGATCGCGATAGAATTTGACAAGAGGAAATTTACGTCCATGGCTAGCGGTCACCACGGGAGGCAATGATGACCTCATGGCAAAGTATTTTGAAAACTCGGTTGTATCAATTGTAGCCGACATCAGGATGACTTTCACATGGCGTGAATTAAGTGCCAGCAAGCGGCGCACCACGATCAATAAGAAATCCATATCTTGATCACGCTCGTGCACCTCATCCAGTATGATGTGTGTGTAATGGGTTAGTGTTTTGAATCGTATAAGATTGTTTAGTAAAACACCTGTAGTGCAGTACAATATACGCGTGTCCTCCAGATTCGATTGACGATGTAACCCCACCTGATAGCTGCACACAGTACCTGGTTGCCATTTTCTCTCCTGGCACACACGATTGGCAATCGAAATAGCCGCAATGCGGCGCGGCTGCGTAACGACAATATTACAAAATCGGCGCCCTTTGAATGCCTCATCCAGAATATATTGCGGCACCTAGCGGACAACAAGTGTAACCAGATAATCGATAACAATTTTATAAAAATACCAAATATCTAGAGAAAAGTATTTTTACTAGATATGGCCAAGATGGCAGCACTATTGAATATTGTAAACAAATTTTAAAGTGCAAGCACAAGAAGCGGAATTAATAAATATCAATAAATACTAGCACAAATCATTGCATGGAGCTAAATGTGTATGACGACTGCTGGCAACTGCTGCAACACTTTGGACGTGCCGCAGGCGCTTCAAAAGAGGCAACGTTTGAACTGTTCTGCCAAACATGGCACGAGTTGCAAATGCAGCATATTTACTCAGCGCAAACCAATCACATTGAAGTAATTGAGACCACATTGGCCGCCCTGCACGTCGGCAAACGTGTGGCATGTGGTCGACGCACTAGCGGTGATCCATTCCAGGCGACGCGCGCTCAGCGTATTGGCGGCATATATTTGCTATATGCCATCTACAACAAGCAACCAACGAAATTGTTTGTCAAGATTGAGGTGTCGCCTTGCACCTGGCAGTCCCTGACCGACTATGTGGAGCACCTACGTCACGAATGTGCCGATCGAAAAGACACGCAACAAGTCTGTTACATATTCTGGCAGCTGATTAAACAGCAAGCTTTCCGCTATACTGCTTTGGATTACTGCCAGGCGCTAGATTCGCTGGCAGCCTACGACAGCTTGGAGACCTTCGCGGAAGCCAGACAGAAAACGAATGATAGAGCGGCGCTATTAAAGCAACAGCTTAATTCGAGCGGTAGCACTTTTTCCGAGGAACTACATGAGTTGGCAGAATTGGCAGCCTGCTCTAAACCATTATGTCAGCTGGAGGCGGCATACAACAAGCAGATGGAGCCGCATCGTCATTCGTTTCCCGCTACAAAGATCTTCAGCCAATTGCGTGACGTTTTCTGTGAGATTAACGATCTATTGACGGACGAGCAGCGCCCCACAACATCTAGCGCCCAAAATGAGCAACTGGACGTGCGAAAGCGAGTTCGTCTGAAAGCGATGTTTGGCGAAGCCAAAGAACAGGATCCATTTGAAGAGGTAGATGAAAAGGACCTGACCGAACCACGCCATCCTCACGAGCGACGTATGTCATCGGCGACGGTGTTTTCGCGCAGATTACCGGATGATGTGATTCGCGACTTGGAATGCGAAAATCATTAGTTATAATATATAATATCCAAATTATAATAACATAAGAAAATTGTGAGGCTAAGAGCTTTACCTGTTCATGATATTCCCCGAATATATTTAAGATAAACTAAAAATTTAAGACTCAGAAAATCTGAGATCTTCATAAACTTGGTTGTTACTGCATATATTTTTATAATGGAATCCAATTAAAATGGGATTCTAAATCTAATCTATAGCCAAAGCTTCCGACAAGAGGAATTACATATATGTACATACATATATAAAATACCACATAAATCTTGTTTAATTCTATCAAGAGTTCATTAGATAATTTATAAATAATTTAATCGAGCGTAGGGTTATATGGAATTCAATGGTACATACCTGTGTAGTTTTACCACAGCCGGTCTCGCCTTTCAAAATTACCACTGGATTTTCTCTTATGGCTGTCAAAATATCCTCACGCTGTTCATAGATGGGCAGATTTTTGTTACGATTTAGATCGAACCGATATTTCTTATAGTATTCTTCATCTGTGCGCACGCTAGGCATCCCTTTCATTAGCACTTCGTCATCATCGCTGTCCAGTTCATCGAGGGTTCTCCTATTTGTCGATGTATTGTACCCGTCAGCGAGCTGAACAAAAAGCAAAGCGAGGCTCCAATTACAAACGACTTACATACATATATATAGTGCATGCACACAGACTTTGTTCATGAGCTGCTTCTCTTTCTCGACAATTTCATGTACATAATCTTTGCCTATTATTTCTCGCTTGATCGGCTTGGAATCTGTAGTCTCTGTAACAAACGCTGTCGGGTCGCCAGTTATACAGCCTTTTGGTGCTGCTCCGCGACTAAAATTCTTTGAAAAATCAAAGAATTGCAGCAAATCTGCATCCATGCTATCGGAAATTTGAGATAAAACTCAAGCACTCCCGAAATTCACTAAACTTGGTGTGAGCGCTACTACGATTAAACGGTAAATGACAAATTTTCGAATGTGGCAATATTTATATTCAACTCGCATTTACCAACACACATAGCCGATAGATTGTTAAGTGCTGTAAATATCGATATGAATTTGACGTATCTATATGACAAAAGTATCAGTATCGATGCTTCAGTAAACTATTGCTGCTGACGTTTGACAGTACAGCTAAACGAAATATCAAACAAAAATTTTTCTATATAGAACAAATAATATAATACTTGGATCAAAATTGTTGAATTAAAGAAGCTGCCTATAAGGAGCGCAAAATGACTCGTAAGTGAACTGTACACTGCATATCTATTTCTTTTTTCCGTCTGTTGACTGTAGAGAAACTTGAAACAGATAAATGCCGATATATATATATATATATGTATATATGTATATATATATATATGTATATATGTATATATATATATATA
This sequence comes from Drosophila mayaguana, assembly GCA_037075325.1. Taxonomy (NCBI): domain Eukaryota; kingdom Metazoa; phylum Arthropoda; class Insecta; order Diptera; family Drosophilidae; genus Drosophila; species Drosophila mayaguana. The sequence continues at coordinate 8,532,240 of JBAMCG010000037.1, read as the reverse complement.
TATATATGTATATATATATATAAGAATATTTAAATATATACGTATTTATTTGCATATATGTATGTGCTTTTACATATACATGTGTGTATTGGGTATTCTTATGCATGGCGTTCTTCTAACCTCTACAAACAAGCTTCAATAAATTAGCACGCGAGACTAAACGTAAAGCTAGCGGTTAAATGAAAAATTCTTTTCAAAATATGTTAATCAAAAAATCATTTTTTTTATAGGCGGCAATCAAAGAGATCTGGCACGCGCCAAAAACCAAAAGAAATTGGCTGAACAAACCAAAGGCAAACGCTCCGATGCCCTTACGGTAGAGCAACGCAAAGCCCGGTGAGATGGATATTACCTGATAACTAGACCTACTCATATACCTATACAACAATCTTGAGTATTTGTTTGTTATTTGCAGTGACGCTGAACTGATGAGAGAAAAGCAAAAGAAAAAGGAAGAAGACGCGGCTGCAGCTGCAGCTGCCGCGGCTTCTAGCAAAGGAAAATAGTAACTATTGATGCCAGTTCCAGCTAGAACAGCGTGCATCCGTGCAATCGTCTAAGGTCAACACAAAATTTTAGTTAGGCATAGTCAGTTACAAGTAAAGAAAGCAGTAACCGCAATCCGGAGGCAACGATCGAGGCCAGCGTTCGACTCCAGGATAATCAACATCAAAATCAATTGGTTAAATTGCGTTAATTGCGCGGAATGTGAATGACAAACAACGAAACAGCAATGTTTATTAATAACTACGAATCCTTAGGCAGAATATACACACAAACACACACAGGCAAAACCCAATGCGCCGTTTTATTACCCTGCTGAGCGATTTATTATCTTAATTATTTCTCTATATACCTGACTAAATTATTTAATGTAAAATATAAAAAAATTTCCAATAAAAATTATACAGCCAAAAGTAAACCAAAGCGCTTGAGTATTACTTTTTCGTCATATACAGCTAAAAATCGCTGAAGCTGAATAAATATATAATAATATATATTATTACATATTTAAATAAAGAAGCAAATTCAAATGCTTGTATTGTATTTTACGCTAGATTCTGCTTGTTGGCCTTGAAAAAAAAAATAGTATACTACCAATTAAAAACATAACGCTTTAAATTACTCGATCCATGCTATAATTTGGTGGAACTCTTATTTGTAATAAAGTATATTCTTTTTATTTTATAAATGATGTACGACCATTTTCATCACAACTTTAGAATTCAGGTGTGGAAATGCAATGGAAGAATAAACTATTTATTTCTGCATCTTCAATACAGTACATAAAAAATTATAGTTATAAACGGCATCGAAGAAGGTAACTTAACGTGCTCCACAAATCTAACTAAAAGTTCAACAGTACCCTGCCAAAACCCCAACACAATTGGGTTATACCTTTCATGATTCTACAGTAGTTACATAATAAAAATATACTTAATAGCATTTTGAATTTTACAATCCTATAAATAATAATTTATAAAAAGAGCGAATCAACTTTATATTGTGTTGAAATAATTATTAAGCAGTCGTAGTATATGTACATGAAAGTATCTCATATAGTATTTAATACACTACAAGTATATACATTTTTATCGTTATTACAAATTAAATTGCATTAACAGATCTTAACAGATCTGCATAATTCTTAGTTTATTTCAAATTAAATTAAAGTAGAAAATGAAGAATGCCAGTTGAAGCTACTTAGTTCGAGCTGTAACGAAAGTAAACTGCCCACAAATAGAAATCCATTGCCAATAAGTTGAATGTAGCATTTACCATTTGTATAAACATTGGAGAAATGTCCAAAAACAAAAGTAGAAACCACGATCCGCTGGCAAACAGGCCAAACTAACCAAAAATGGGCGACAGCGAAGCGTGTTGCCATCATATCTATGGAGCGTATCTTAAACAAAACTCGTCAGAGTTCCATGGGATACGGATGTCGATGCTGGGAGTGGGTCTGCAACTGGTACAGGGTCGCGTGCGAGACGCTCGCATGCACACAGTTCTTGGAAATGCAACAGATACAACAACGATGACCAGCTGCCCGGGTAATGAGCGACTTCTAATGATTTGTTCAGGGATCTAGTGCAAAACGTTGTCGTTGATATCGCCAAGTAAACAAAGGTTCATTGTTTGGTTGAATTTTGTTTGATAAGTAAAAAAAAAAACAATAACAGGTTTTTTAAGACTTGCAAGTTCTCATAGTAGAGAAAGCCCCACAACGAAAGCTTGAGCATTGCCAAGAAATCTCTAGTCTCAGAACTTTTCTATGCCAGAAAACAAAAGAAAAAAAAAAAAAAAAAAAACTTAATCAGCGGCGCCGTTGTTGTCGACGTCGACGTCGCAGCAGCCCAGCGCTCGAGAGCTGAGAGCAACAGCCGTTCGCTGTCGATCGCCTCTCTATGCGACTCTCATGAACAGCAGCGCGCGATTTCAGTCGTTACGTGAAACTCGCCGCAAGCACAACGGAAACGCGCGCCAAGCCGTGCAAAAAAAGTCGTGTTAAAATTAAAGCTGGACTGACAATCGAAAGAGTTCTCAAAAGAAGAAAATCAAAATAAATAATTATCGTTATTGTTAGAAAAGGGCTTGCATTGAAAGTGAAGTGCGTGAAAGATTAGAAAGTGTAAGTGAAATTTGGCCAACTGCCAGCCTACTTATTTGGCAGCCCTTAAATGCGGATGGAAATGCTAATGCAAATGCCAAGTGTGTGACATTATCAGCAGCCAATTGGCAAGCGAATGCAATTGCAAAAAAAAAATAATAAACAAATAAATAAAAAAAATTAAAATGATAGTCTCAGCCTGGGCACTGGGCAGCTCGATCGAGCGATCGATCGAACGCCAAATGCAAATCAAGTGATAAACGATCGCCACGAAATTGAAATAACAGGCGTACAGCTTTCGGCTAGTAGGGGGACCAGCTAACCAAGTTCCTAGTTCGCTCCCCCTTCGCCACTGTCGATCGGAGACGATCGTCTGCCATTGACTGTCGCAAGTCGCCCCTCGGCAACCGCCTCTCGCCCCTTGCGCTTTACCACTCGCAAGTCGCTGTCGCAGTAGCAGGCGCAGTCGTGTGTTTCATTTTATTATTTATACAAAATATATTCAATTTCATTTAGCTGTCGTCGCGTTTGTTGTTGCCTTCGACGGCGTCGTCGTCGTCGACAGCAATTCCAATATTCAAATGATCATGATCACTTGACTTCAACGATCGCGTTTCAAAGCTCAGCAATTTCTGAGCGCCTGCAACGGCAGCGGCAAACGCCAACAAATTATGATTAATACGCTAAACAACAAGAACAACAATAACAAAAATAAAAACAAATACAATTAAATATTATTACTAACAGCTCCCGTTTACGTTCTGATCGCACAGCCTGCTCACCTACATCTGCTTCTTCTGACCCAATTTGTGGACGGCATTGATGAAAACTTATGAGCAAAACAAAACAGTTTGTTTGTTTTTTTTTCCTTTGGTTATTTTTGCTTTTGCAATTGCGGCATATAAAGGCATGACTGCATATATATAAATATATGTGAATGTGTTTATTTATACTGAATTGTATTTCCTTAGCGCTGCATTGCTGGGCATGATGTCAGCTCCATCTCCCACTGAAAGAGAACGCGTTGACATTGAATTTGACGTCAACAACCTACAATGCTAAATTTTATTTTTGGCCATACAAGTTTAAAGTCTGAGACTAAAGAAAGTGCAAAACAACTGAAAATGTATATCGAATGGGCGAATGACATATATTGCGAATTTACAAGTACACGGGGGCGTATACGTAATATTATGCATAAATTATCATTTTTGGCAACGCTTTGCGCTACTTTTTAGGTATGCCAGTCAGCCATGCCCAATAAAAATCACATTCAAGTCGATAAGGAGAGACGAGCATGGAATAAACTCAAGCCAACTGTTAAGCATGGCAAGCACCTGAAACACCTGTTTCGGCTGTGAATAGTGGATAAGGATAACGCGATTCAGTGTAGATATACATATTTGTATATTTACATAAGACAACTTAATGAAGCGTTGTCATTGCCCAAAATTTGATGCGTATATATGTATATATAAATGTGTATACTCGTATACTTATTTATTTATTGCATACTACAACGCTTCATTAGGTTGCTTTTTAGGCTTGAGTATTCAAACACATTAGGAACTAATCAAATTGAAATAAAAATAGAAGCGCAGAAAAGCTTTTACATAGTTCGACTATAGATTGCTTTGTAATCTAGTGTAGTAAAGAGGGTATATACTTTTAAAAAATATATAGATATATGTATACATAATATGTATATAGAATATATATGTATACATATTATATATATAATATATATGTAATTGAAATAGTAGTTAACTATATATATATATATATATATATATATATATATATATATATATATATATATATATATAATAATTATAATTGATTTAAAATTAACAGCAAAATATTCATTTTAATTTCAAAAATAACCAAACAGCAATCAATTTGTACACTATATATATACTCGCTCAAGCATTACGTTTGCCAGAGTATGCAAAAAGCCAAGAGAGCGAGCAGCAAAACGTGAAGGTTAAAATTTACAAGGCAATCGGGCAGGCAGTAAGATAAAATAGCGGAATTCCAAATAGAATACATTTCTCGAAAAATGTTCTAATGCCATAAATGAAGCAGCCGCACACCTTCACAAACTAAAGTAGGCGTTGACTTTGGTACAGTGGTGCACGAGCATGTATAAAGCGAACAAAAAACCACAAAATATATATTTAATTAAAGATAAATCTCTGGCAAATGATTTTGAAACGCAGCTGTTTAGAATTTAAAACTTGCAAATAGATAATGAATATTTTGTTTTTGTGTTAGATAATTCCATTTAATTACAAATTTTTGAGGTAGCTGCTCTGTCTGCTGCCTGAACAAACAGAGGCCGGCTAAAAGCATTTTATTTATTATAAAATCTATAGATATCTAGAGAGCACAAAATACTCACGACCTTGTGGACTATTTATAATTCGTTTTGTATTTGTTCGCTTGCTCGTTTCATAAATGAATCATTTTTACGGCAAGTTTTTACTACATGTTTTCCCACTTTCGCGAGCGAAAGGAAAATCTTAGAGAATCATATTAGATTTAGTTGTTGAACGCGTTCAATGTCTGTTCATGACCATGAGCCAGTGTGACGGCTGACTGCGACAATATATATAAATATATTTGTATATATATGCATGTATATATGTATGCCACGAGAGATATGCGCAAATGTATCTCAAAGATACATAGCGAAATGTGCGTATGCTAAAAGTTTGCCATTGCGAAGGCAATAAATGATAAATAAAAACTTTTCATTCGTTCGTTCGTTCACCCTGCAACTTCAAAGGCGGCAGTTGAGCAGTGCAGCTGCAACAACTTTAATTGATTTATACTTTTGGCATTTGCCAACTCAAGTGATTGAAAGCCTCAAGCGGAAAGGCTAACAGACAATATACGTACGTACGTAAAAATAGAGACAAGAATTATCAGTCCCAAAAGCCAAGTCTCGATGCTTAATTCGAGTTTTGGTAAAAACAAAAATCCAAAGCCGCGTGCTTTCAACCTGTCAAATTTGGTAGAACGATTTTTGACCGGTTTAGCAAAGCTCCGTCATATATCGAAACATTTGCTCCCACTAGCCGCACAAATTGAGCAATTTTGGCCCACAACGAGTCTCGCTCGAACAAAAGACACAATAATGCTTTTTTTTGTCTTCATTGTGTTTCGCGTAAAAAGTAGCGCAAAAAATGTCAAATTTAATTACGCGTCGATGCGCAAACAAATTGTGTGGGAGGTTCAACAGCGAGTTCAACAATGATTAAAATTAAAGTGAACAACAGCACGACACACGACTCAAAGATTCATTTGTATCCGCAAGATACAAAGAGCGAGGCACACGCTGACTGCACAACGATTCGCTTTTAGGCCCACAGCGAAATCGCTTTGAACAGCTTGATCAACCCATATTTTAGGCGCCTGCACAATTCAGTCGATTTGTTTTTTTTTTTTTCCTATTACATTTTTCCTATGCCCGCTGAATTCGAAATCAGAGCAATTGACATGATTTATTTTGACTATATTCATTTCAATGCAGACGCTGCGGGTGATTTTTGTTGTGTTTAGTCGTTGGGCAAATAGGTCATGTTTGTCTATCATAAATATAAAAGTGTGTACACGTTATAAATAAATTATATATTTATCTCAATTATCTTTCAATCATAGAAAACTCCACAGTAACCTATTATAAATAAACAAACCACAGTTGCCAATGCTTAACTTTATATCAATTCTAATCTCTAAAAAATTAATATAAATATGATATCATAATTATTTAGAAAATAATTAATATATAAAAACATGTTTATTTACTTGTACAACAAGCAGTGGCTTAATCAAGCAAATATACCTAAAAATTAAAATGTAAAAAAGTATTGTAATTTAGGTAAATAAATCCACTAAAAAATGAAACAAATGAATCAATTAATTATCTCCATAAACTGATTTCCGCTCCGCATACAAAATACATTAACTATTTATCTATTCATAGTCATGGCTGAATCGATAATAGCGCATGGTTTATAACTTGATTAATAGTACCGGCAATTGACTGCCTCAGATATAAAGTGAAAATATCAAATGGCTGATTTGTAAATGCATTTCTGAATCAATTAACACAATAGCAGATTTATTTCGGTAGCTGCATAAACTTAAAAGACTTTCCTTCGGCCAGCATTATGGACATGCCTCTTTTTATTCAAAATCTCTTGAGCTCTTTCCATCATGCCAACCTTTCACATTTTTCGACATGAAAACGCAGCGTTCAATTTCTTGAATGCAGTTGAAAAGCGCGCCCACACACACGTTGTGCCATGAGTATCATAAGCAAGCAACCAGTTGCACTTGTCAAACACTTTCCAACTGAAGCCCACATAATCAACGAAGTTGCCTTTGAAATTCTTCAGAAAAGTCGCCAGCGAATCGCGCTGAAGCCGTGCGCACTCGAACGCCTACGCGTTCGCTTGAACTTGACTCTGTGCGCTTTGCGAGCTGTTTTTGACCACGTGGCAGCTCGCAACTCAGTTTAATTGTATGCAGAAGCGGAAGTTAGCGTCACCATTAGATTTTAATGTGCTTATTACACGGGCCATTAGCAGATGCTTTCGGCTGAAAATGAACAACGTGGCGCACATTGCTCAACTGATAGCTGGAAACGTTGTTTACGTGTCACTATCGATGCCACTTGGCCAATCAGCCACCTACACACACTCTCTAATGTGTGTTCGTGTGGTGTATGGGTTCGCATAGCTGGCATGCGTTCATTCCAATGTATGTAGGTTGCCACACAGTCCAGCTAATTGGCCGCATCAAGAGCTTCAAGTGCTGTACTCTAAAGACCACATACCGACTGCTATATAGCAGACTCTGAGTCTCGACTCCAAGTCTTGCCACATACACTATAAATGTGTATAAAGCGTATCGCATAACAATAGACATGTAACTATACATATGTACATATATGGAAGCCCTAAAAGCTCTGTGGAAACTGCGCATATTATTCTCAAATGGTTTAAATTTATTCACTATTTACACAACCAATACAACTGTATGAGTGAAAGACGCGTGCGAAACGCGTTCAAAACGCGCCATATGTCTGATTAAATTTCAACCAGCTAGCATCGGTCTCACGAATATGCCCAACTATAGCAAAACGTTTACCGACCAATCTCAGCCATAAAATCGCGCTCTCCGACAGAACTCCCCAACCAGCCTTACCCCCCTTGGCCTATGCCCTTTTTTAATTGCGTAATTTGTTTAGTTTTCTTTTTGGCTTTGCTCTTTTTCGTAATTCTTTTCACAGCTTATCGCTGTTTAGTCCAAGCCATTTTTCGCATACGATATTTGTGCGAGTTTCCTGTGATAAGTTAACAAATTGTAAATTATTTAATAGCATTGGCAAAGGTATATTAACGGTATATTTGTTGATCAACTCTTTTATTAAATTGAGATTTATCCTATTACTTTGTGATAGGACAGACAGAGTATTTCAGTTTATTCTTCATGACTTGTAGAGAAATTAAATAATACTAAAGTTTATTTTAAATCTTATAAGAAGATGTTAATAATTATATTAAGTATATGGTACAGATAGTTGCAGCAATAAGTTTCTGGGCTCATAATATCAACATAATCTGGTATTAATCTATCAATTTTATATTCTATTCTTAAATCAATAACAATTAATATAAATGAATGCTTTAAAATAAGTATACATATAAGAGTATGTATGATACCGACAACTAAGGTTTCAGTCGACTTTAAGTTCAATTTAACATTCATAATTCACTGTTTTCAATTAACTATATAATTTAAGAGTTAATCTGTAGGGAAGCTCAACAGTGCTAAAAATGTGAGAATAGCTATTATATATACAATAGTTAGATCTTACATTTACGTATGTTTAAAATCTCAACTATTATTAACTTTTCAGCCTGAAGCTTATATACTCTGTTTGCTTTGTGAACAAGTATGAAAACAAACATCTACAAGTATACGGAACTACCTTCAGTCGAAAAGAATTTTACGACTCCGCAATTATATATTTAAGCAACAAATGAGTAACAAACTTAGATCATCGTGCTCTGCCTCTTCGCATTGTTATTTATTTATAAAATTTAAGCGTTTTCTGTGATAGGTGTGAAGAAACGAAAATTCGCTTCGCCTATTTTCCGGTCTGTTGGCACTGCGAGTTTAAATTTAACTGCTGCACCGCAATAGATGTTCCTGACACTGACTTTTGCAATGGCAACTGGTTAATGCCTTCGTAAAGTGTTTCCATGTATGACAAGACATTTTGGCTTCTTGCGATTATCTCATCAGCGTTGTATAGCCCCAGGCTTAAAACTAGTTAACCAGCACGTCTATAGTAGATAAAAAACCGGCTAAGCTTCAATTTGAATTTGAATTCGAACTCGAAATTTGCATGTGGCAACATCAAATTGGAGCTGCCGTTGTCGGCGTTGCATGTTAAGCGTTTGATTAATTTAATGACAATGCCCGTAGGCGGCAATCGATGAGGCATCACTTACATCTATCTATATGAGTATACGCTAGTATCTGTATGTGTGTGTGTGTGCAAGTGTGTGTGTGCAAGTGTGTGTGTGCAAGTGTGTGTATGCAAGTGTGTGTGTGTGTGGAAGTAACTCATGTGAACGATATCAGCTTTCGAAACTCTGGCAAGGAAATTGGCGCTATCCAATTGATTTGATAAATGATGGAAAGCGTGTTTTTTATGTAAAAGAGACTTTGCTATATTTAACAAAAATATATGATATATATATATAATATTTTATATGTATATCCTAAATACATACATATAAATATACGATACAGAACAATTTTGATATTTCAAACGCTTTTGTTATTGTGCTATTTTTCTAAATTTAAACGTTGTTTTATAAACAATTTTGTGCTGACGTCATATAAAAATCTGTTTCACTTGGAATATTTCGTTTGCAACCGGCACATTTGAAATACTTTGCTGCGCGAGCAAACAATCATAAATTCTTTTGGAAATGCTGATAAAATATCCTTTTCCAAGCATTGTGCTCGTAATGCATCAGCGAATTGCAGCACAGTCAAAATTTGTATGATGTTGACAAACAGTTAAAGTAAATAGTTACGTTAAACGATTAACCTGTTTGAGGTGTGTACACCATCTTCTTATCTGTAAGTCATTAAGATAATATAATGAAAACAATGATGATAATGATTTCGACCATACCTATAATGACCTATAAAATTTATATGTTCGACCAAATGGAAGACTTATATGCCCATCACGTCATCATTTTGAGAAAACAGAGTTCAAAGTGTTAAAAGCCTATTTTATAGTTTTTGCGGGTTCATTAAAAGCATTTTTTGACACATGAGAAACGCATTTTTATCATTTTTTTGCTGTGCAGAATATATATATTTACATACACAAATGTATATACATACACAAAAATAATTTTGAAAACCTATAAAAACTAAATACGGCAAGTAGCTGCTATATTCTATGTATATATATCGAACATATATATAAAGGTCAAGGCAGCTGAAATATAATTCAATTGGAAGCTATTGTCGAGCCGTATTTAGTATTTATTAAGCTTTAAAAATTATTTAATGGTTTAATATAACTCGACTGATATACATACGTCGGAATATTACAATTATTGTTGTACACAAGAAAAAAAGCTGTTTTTCTTTTTCTATATAATGCTATGCTATAATTTTTCAGCAATAGAAGAGAAGGGAAAACAAAAATATTTACATATTTTGATGTTTTTTAATTATAATAGTACGTTTTTTATAAAACATAAATTACCCAAATTATACAAATATTTTATATTTATTTTTACAATAACTAACTTTTTTATTTACAGTTAAGCCATAAATTATATCCAAAATGCCGAAACCTCTTGTCAACTCCTGCTGCTTGTGTCAGTCGACACGCAATGGCTCCATTATATCAGGAACTTTGGCCATCATTCTGTCCATCATCACGATAATTGTGATATTCACAGCACGCGTGCATTTCAAGACGATTATCTTTGACTTCATACCAAACAACATAGTGAAAATCATTCTGGTGGTAAATCTATGCATGACCATATTGATATCATTGCTAATGATGTTCGGCGTTGTCAAGGTGCGTTTGTCTGTCTATTGATTATAATAGGCCAATTCAAAATCTATATATATTCATTTTTTATAGCGCAATCACTATCTGATGGTTCCGTGGGTGGTGCTGGGCATAATGATTGCCATTGGCCTGCTCATTTCTGTAATTTACACTGCCGTCGTCTTCTTCATCGACGGCTTCGTGCTGACGGGCGTTCTGTGGCTAATCTTCGGGCTGATCTGTTGCGGTAAGTGCATATCATCTACACCAGCTAATGGTGGCTACTCCTTGTGCGGTTTTTAGCACCGGATGGCGTTTATATGCCAGCCGTTTTCACTTTATTGACGCATTTATCATTCGTCGATCACCTTCGCGCCGAGAGCAAAATGCGGCTGGCGCGGAGTTTGGTCTGGCTGACAAATGAGGCGCGAAGTGCCTTGCTACGCAATTAGCTTGGCTGCCAAATGGCAAACAGTGGTCATTCACATATAAAAGATATTCAGGCTTCGATCCAATAAAATCTTAATCTTACTCTTAATAAGTGCATTCATAATTCTTTATAACTCCGTATTATTTATATAATAATAAATAATAATAATAATAATATTAAAAATTCTTTATTAGATTTTCTATATATATTTTTTAAATTTTAATCTACGCCTTTAATAGCTATTAATTTTTCTTAGGCGACACGAATAGGTCAAAATAGATACATAAATGTATACATAGATATTATATATATTTATTTATCTAAGTAAACATGTTATTGCCTTAATACGTTATATTAACAGAGAATCAATTCTTTTTAATTTTTACTGTACTGAAGAAAATAATTTTTGTCCTTTTTTGACAAACGAACAAATATATCCTTAGTTTATATGACTATAATGTAATGTTGTGAATATATTTTTAACTATTGCTAACATTTGAAGTTCCTATTCATATTTATTTTTTAAACGCGCGCCCGAAAGTATGCTACACTTTAAATGTTGTCTGTATTTTCTGTGCAGTGTTGTGATTTAGCCCTTTTACAGTCAGATTTAGCCATTTGTTAATTGGCTGCGCTAACAGTAAAAATTGCCCATTCAAAAATTGATCATGCTGTAATTTTAATACATATGTTTTTCTATATTTTGATTCTGTTTAATATATATATATATATATATTTTCCTATTTCCAGCTATACTCACATATTGCTGGTGTGTCGTCTACAGTGAGTACGCAAATCTGGCCGAGGAGAGCGAACGTGGGCGGTACAACAAGCAGCCGTATCGTCGTTGATCGACTAGATAGATCAAAAAGATCTATCTTATCTGTTAGTTGATAATAAACTAAAATAAAACTGCTTTTGTTCGTAATTAGCTCATATGTTTAACTAATAATTTTAATTTAATTATTTAATAATTCGCACCCCATTTGGCATATACGAATACATAGTAAAGTTAAGTTAAATCAAATTCTATGGGGTACGTGCTAAGTGCAATTGAAATACTTAACCCTTATGTCATTCTTTTTCACTGTCCAATTTGTTGTAATTTGTACGTTCATTTTGTATTGAAACATAATAATATTAATAATATTGTTAACACATGAATAAAACAATTATTATATACGAAAAAGTGTACGAGGTCATTGTGGGTTTATTGTTTATCTTCTCTCACATTTTCTGATTTTCCCTTTTATATTTCAAAATAGATATTTATTTCTCTCAAATTCTATCAAAATTGTAAATTAACTAAAATATATGTATGTGTATGGTGTTGTATTGTGGTATTGAGTGGGCGTGTCTCGTAAGTGACTAAGTAAATTTATTTACAGTTCATTGCGTGAATATTTGGGCTTAAGCTCCTCGATGCGCTTAATGAAATCGGTTTTCTCCAGACAACCGTCACAGCTCTCATCCCAATCGTTAAGGATCTTCTTCAGATCCCGCACTTTCAGCTTCTTGAGGTCTACATTGTTCAAATCAATTTGTTTCTCTGCAAATTGGAAATAAATATTAGAGTCATATCACAAATTAAATGTTTAATATTGAATCATCAAAACATACCATAACGTAAATCGCAAATTTGTGCATCCTTTTTCTTCAGCTTTTCACATACTTTCTCCGCGGGCATTGACCAACTCAGAGGTTTGCTCATTTCATTTAAAATACCTGTGGCTGACTCCTCAAGACCGCCCAGGTAATAACACTGTGTTAAATAAAATGAAAGTTTTTGTATGTTTTATTTGTTAGATGTGAACCTGTTTGCCGGCAAATTGGCCTTGCTCTACTCACAAATCTATGTTCCTTGTTTTTCTGTGTCTTGCAGAATTTCTTAAATGCAGTTTCAATCAATTTATAATCCTTTTTCGTCGTATCGTCCAGAGTGTCGGCAAAACGTTTAACAGTTTTCACACAAACTGTAATTACATACGATGAAAATGTGTTCTACAGCATTTTATACTTACGTGGCCATCAACGGCCCACTTCTTATGTAGAGAAGGTGTACATACCTTCGCAGTCATCCTCTTTGATCGCCAGTGCCGTTTGTGCGACGCCGACTATGAAACATATCATTACTACTATTTGTGACGTGTTCATTTTGCACGCTGATTTGAAAAGTTTTATTTAAAATTTACTATTTGTTTGTTGCCTACGTTAGCTTGGCAGCCAACTTGTTAGCTCGACTTGGGTTCTTGACTGTGTGACCAGTTATGGAAAAAAATTTAATATCGAATTTCTGAAGAAAAATACTAACCAAACTCTATAGCTTGTTTAGCATATACTGTAAAATTATGATATTAAAATGTGAAAATAAGAATACTTATATGACGATCGTGCTGTGAAATTAAATAACAAAAGTTTTCGGTTTATTAATATTATAAATTCACCAAACACGTTTGTTGAATATTTAATTTTGTGCAATTTATTATTCATTTACCTCTGGATAATTATTAATTTTTTAATCTTCTATTTTTTTGTCGTACCCTGCCTAAAAATAGACTACAATGTAGATTGTAATTTATTGCCGAGCAAAATAAGAACTGTGTTGATATGAACGATCGCTGGGTTCATTTATTTGTGTCCAAATTGAAATATTTACAGATTATATATTTAAACAGCTTTCGGACAGCAAATACGACACATTTTTAAGTATTTCGGCTTTGAATATATTCTAGTATCTTCGTATCTAGTTCATCACAAATATTAAAAATTAAGGTGATTAAATAATGGAAATTCTGTTACCCATATCTATTCGATAAGATAATTTATACTTATGCGAGAGTGTTTAAAATCCGGTGAGCTGTTGTTCTCCTCTGTGGAATGCGAGAATGCCGAAAATTATGGCAGTATTGACTCAGCCAACACGGCGGAAAGAACTTAGAACTCGTATCGGTGGCAGCAGCGGTGACTGCAACAGCTTAGTTAGTTTCTTCTATCGTTAAGCGTCAATGAGAGGACAAATATGTACTTAGTATTTAGCGGAAAGTGCTTTACCCGTGACGTAGTGCTGCGATCTTTGAAATGCTATTTTTGTTGAGAGCGTCTGCTTGAACGCAGCCGAACAGTATTATTCGAGCAAGCGAACTGTAAAGACCTCGCGGCTAACCTGTAACCGTTAGCAACCCAACAGAAAAGCAAAGCAAAGGAAATCAAAGCGAAGCGAAGTCGAAATTTGTTTACATTTTTGTTGAATGAAATTGCAATTTATTGACTTGTATATATTGTGTTGAATTTGTGTTGGGTCTAATTGTTGAAACGTGTCTAACAGCAGCTGCACACATATATTTCAATAGCACACTTCTGTAAAATAAAGTAAACTTATAAAATGGCTGAAGTTAAATACTTGGTTGTGCTACCAACAAATCCCAACGAATCAGACAGGATGAGCAAACTGGGTATCCGAGGATGTCTGCTGCAGGAACCAGAACAGTAGGTTAACTCTTACCACTTAAGAACACTTCTCTTTTATTGTTTTAGAAAATCGATGGGCCCTTTAAGTAACCCAATTTTTCTAAGAACTGCCATTACGAAACTTGCGTGCAAACATTTTTAGTAGTTTTGCCGACATTCCACTTAAAGAGGCATTTCTAAATTGGGTTTATAGAGCAAGCGCACACATATTGGTGTGAAATACTTTAACCGCATTATTAGTTTTTATTTTTATAATTTTACACATACTGAACGAGAGGAATTCAGTCTGTTTATTTGCTTAGCCTAAATATATTAGGATCTAATTGATATGCCAGCCTGCAGCATAAATTATTTACGGCTCGACTTGCTCTTGGCATTTCTATATCAGTTCCCACAATCAATGACATCACCAACAAAAAAAAAAAAAAAATTAAAGCATCATCAACCACGCGCTCAAGAGGCCGGCCGCTGGGATGCTGCGACGGAGACAACAATAAGACGAAATCTTTTTAAAACAGACAACAGACAATTAATAGAATGAAAAGCATCAGATAATAAATATGCCTGTATGATGGCCAGTCAACAGGTCAGCTTTTGGGTGAGCAAACGCGTTCATTTTGCCCATTCTTCAACTCGATGGTCACTGAGAAAATGATGTCAATAAATCTTTATTCTACCTATTTCATCATATTCCCGGAGCTCGTCGGTTTACACTGCCTTGATCCGGCTTTCTGTTGTAAAGCGTGACATTGACATTTATTTACAAACGGTATACTTCGTTCAATAACGCTTTTTCGCCGCGATGATAACACGAGCATTGATTGTTCATTTTTCTTGTCTTTAATACGTTACTTAATGATAGGGTAGATACATGACTAATATACACAAACTACGTAGATTCGTTCTTAAGATAAGACACCTCTCTAGATAGCGCACTTTCTTAAAACCCCTTGAAATTTTAACGTGAATTGTACAACACCTTTATTATTGAGTATATGATATTTATATATGCATATGTATATAAAATAAACTAATTTTGGTACTTGGAATGTCTCTATATACATTACTCATATAATCACGAGTAACTTCAGAGTCTTAAAAACTTTTGTGAAATGAAAAAATGTTCATATTTGAAAGAAATATAAGCAGTTAATACACACCACTGCCATAAAGCAATACGATTTAAAAATTTTTCTTCTGCAACATTCAATATATAAATATAGAGCAATCCCTTGATCGTCGTTATAATTGGTTTCTAGTGTATATACCTCAAAATTCTATGCAAAAAAAAAAAATCAGCATATGGCTAAAAATAGACATTCCTTTTTGATTTCATTAACGCGAGATTCTTGCGTTATTTAAAAGGTCATGGTCTTTGAACTGATCTTTTTAACGAGTCTATACAAACGGACTAATTTTAATATGTCTCTATTTATATATATCATATCGATCGATTTGGATATATCAATCCAGCTCTGTATTCCCACTGCAATGAACGAAGATGTATAAAATCTAATATGTATAAATACAAAATCTATATGATTTTATCTATCGTAAACGAAAATTCAAAGGCCTTTTATGTACATAAGTAGAGCCATAAATTACAGCGTATATATGGTAAAAGATTGGTAATTTGTCATGCCTTCAGTGGGTGTGAGAAAACAAAGTACCTAGCACATTGTGATTAGAGCCTCGTTTCAGTATATATGTATGTATGTACATATAACCCAAATTTTATGTCTCCAACTTCAATAGCTGTGAATTTCTATAAGTTCCATCAGATAACGCAGCAGAGAATAGGTGAAACCAATATAACACTTCAGGAACACGTAGGAGAGTTAAGTGTTATTTGAAGAATGTGACAAACATTCAGAGTTGAGTGTTGGCCATGTGTAAGAACAGAAAACGAGGCACTAGCGAATTTACAATGAATCATTGGCGATTTGGAATACCTGTTAGAGATAAATTATATAGTAGGCGTGGATTATGAATGTGTTGCACGTGCTTCACACCTACGCGGAGATATTTGACTAATTCCACAAGGTCTGCTTAAAGATGTGTTTAGGGGTATCTGGGGACTCGAACTTAGAACTTAGAGATTTCACAATTGTTACGGTTTAGAGTAAACTATGTATTTGCTTGTTAATTTCTAACTAAATTCGCTCCTCTGCGTTTTTCTTTTTCCTTCATTTACAGATTTTCGATCAATTTCGTAAACAGTCCCAGCTGCACAGACAACATAACATATCATTTTAAAGTTAGGGTACCCGCACAGACGATCGTCGAGAATTACAAGATCAATGGCGAGTGGAGCGACGCCCACCAGGAGAAATATCTGAATATATTCGATGGTAAAAACGACATGGCAATGCCAAGCATATCCAGTATTATAGATGATGGCATCGATGCCGTACTTCACTATTCGTTCACAGAGTCAACCTTTTCGCTTGAGTTTCAATTCGATTACAATAATTCCACCATACACGTTTACCAAGTGCGTGGACAGGGTCACAATTTCGTTACGAAATTCGAAACGCTCTTTTCCCTATCCGACATACAGTCGATTCAGGTGTGGGGCGATGTCCAAAAGATAAACCAATTCTCATTGAGTTACGATTGAGGCTAGCTGCAAGCCTGATAAACGACCTACAAGGTTAGCGCGGCATTCTTTTTCTTCTCTATAAATCTATTTCCTTCTGGTATGTTTGGTCCGCCGCTTGGTTTCTGTTTGGGTTTGTTTTGTTCTATTCTTTGTTTGGTTTGGTTTTGTTCGGTTTGGTTTGGCTTGGTTTGTTCTGCTCTCTCCCACATCTAACAATGTATTTGCACGTAGTCACATGCACAATTCACACCGAAGCTAAATATATACAACATATATGTATGTATTTGAATCCAAATCGCAATCATTCGGTTGACAGTCCTACATTTGGAGTAAATTGCATCGTCCTGCTACGCTTTTTGCACTGCGCCTGGCTGGATTGCTTCATTGCTGCATCAAAAGTGAAGCCTTCGCACTATTCAGTAGTATTTATGTAGAATATAGAAAGTAGTTGCTAATTTAAATGTACTCTTCTTTTTTGTTATGTATATTTAAGCCAAAGAATTTGAAATTTATTTATTCTCTATAAAATATAAGCAACATACGAATTCGGCAACCTCACATCCCATCCAAAGTATTAATAATAATACAAAATAATAAAAAGAACACGAAAGTAACATTATTTAATTTTACGATGCTAAATCCCATTAAATGTTGAGTAATTTGTTAATTTATGGTTTCGAATTCGTTTCACTTGAAATTTTCAGAATGTGTTTGCGTAATATTTAGTTGGATTCGTGCTTCAATTTGCATCTGCCAATGGTATTTAGTAATTTGCCTGCATTCGTTGCGTTTCGTGGAAAAGAAAATGATTTAAGGATGGCCAGAAATCTATTTTTCTTTATTTTCTCTTTTCTAGTTTATATTTTCAGTCCACGAATTAAACAAAAAAGAACTCGAACATATTGTTTAAACAACGACGGCTGGCATCTGTTATATTGCGCATTGAGCTGAAAGCGCTCCAAACAAATAAAATAACTATTCCATAAATGAAACAATTGCATTTATTTTCATTTTCGATTTGGTTGAATTTCCCCATTTTCATTTCCATTTCCACCTATCAGGTGTGGGCATTACAAAGGTCTTAGTATTACAAATACGTTTACGGCTACTAGTTTATGTATTTGCGTTTAATAAATATTTACATCTAAATGCTGCTAAAACTGCCTTAATCTATAAATATGTATCTCTAATATTGGCAAGTCCTAGCGCTTAGCTTGAATTAAAAATTATGAAACAAATATAAATAATTTTGGAAATAAATCGAAAAGGAAATAATCAGCAAATAAATTAGATAAAAGGAACAAACAAACAATCATATGAATATATATATATATATATACAATAAAAAATAATAGAAAACGAACGAGCGTATATTGCACCAATAGAACTGAAAACCCTTTGATTAATTTAAAAACAAAAGGGGTCGACCTAAACATAAGTAAGATATTACGAGAAAGCATCAACATTTGTTCTGGTAAGGAACCTGGTAGTAAAACCCACGGACTAGATGAGAAGTCGAGCTACTCTAGTGACGCCAAATCTGTATCTACTTTTCAAGCTTACAAACTATTTGGTTTGAAGACCCACTGCCATTGTGAAATTGCGATAGACCTAGCTGAACAAAGTTCGCCAGAGATGGCATAGAGGAATCGGCTGCCTGAGTTATTGTTATTGTATTCCCATCGAGATCTACATGCATGATTTGTGGATGCTGTTGGGGCTGCTGTTGCTGTTGCTGTTGCGGCTGCTGTTGGATTTGCAACTGAGATTGCGGCTGTTGCGTTTGTGCGCCACTTGAGGATTCTTGCTTCACTTCATACTGACTCTGCAATGAAAAGCGCCAATTAGTCTATGTGGTTGGGAAAACTCCTTGACATTTACCTTTGCACCACCTGTATGCGCTTGTGTGGCGGAAGCTGTGTTCCCGGCACGTGACTTTTTGTGCATCTCACGATGCTTCTCATATTGCTGCTTCGAGGCGAAGTTTTTATTGCAGATGTCGCAGCTGTGCAGTCGAGTCTCGCCAGGCTGGATGTTGTGAGTTCTGAGGAGAAAGTAAGTAAGAGATTATAAAACTTTTAGCAAATATCCACAGCAAATTTAAGAATATTGTATTTATAATTTGTAGATTCGTATATTAAACAAAAATAAGTTAATGACTGAATATACTCACCGCTTATGCTTGTTGAGATTATCCTTACGTGAGAACGGCTTCTTGCACTCCTCGCAGGTGAACATCTTCTGACCAGAGTGGGAGACCAGATGGCGAGATAAATGCTCCTTCCTACTGAAGGCCTTGTCGCAGCCTTCTTCGGTGCATTTAAAGGGACGCAGCCCTTCGTGTAGTTTGACGTGTTGAGTAAGATGCTCCTTCTTCTTGAACTCGCGACGGCAGGTGGGACAGGTAAGTGCATTGACAGGCGTGGCTGTGGGCGGCTCAGTTATCGAACTGTTGGTCAACTGCTGTTGCTGCTGTTGCTGTTGCTGCTGCTGAGGCTGTGTTGGCTGTACCGTTGTAGGCACCGGCAGAATTTGCTGTTGAGGTCGAGCGGTTTTTGTTTTCTGATTTGGCTCGGGCGGCTTACGATTGACCTTTCGTTGGTTAAGAATATTTGTGACTGGCGGCGGAGGCAGCTGCTGCACCGCCAGAGCTGGTGGTGGCGGGGCTGGGTCGGCTTTGGGCAGTTGTAACTGTGGCTGTGTTTGCGCCTGTGCCTGCACCTGTACCGTTGCCGTCGGCTTTGCCGCCTCTGGCTTTGGGGCAGCCTGTGTGGATATGCGACTAATAGTTATATTTTGTTTGTTAATCAGCGGCAATTTATGGCTCGCCACGGGATGTTGCTGCTTGGGCAACTTGGTGATGGTTGTATTCGACGAAAGTCGCTGCAAGGCAGCCACGTTGGTTTGCCCAGCTTGAGATGGCGGCTGTTTAATCTGCGGCACACGCTTAAACTCTGTCTGGAGTGTATTGCTGGACGCAACAGCTGAGGGAGCTGCCACTAAAGAACTACTGGGCGTTGTGGCCTTATATTTAATCTGCTGCTGCTGAGGCTGCTGTTGCAGCTGCCGTGGAGAGGGCATCTTGAATGTCACCGACGATTCACCGCTGCTTTGCTCAGCGCTTACGTTCCGAATCACCACCTGTGAGTTGTTGCCATTTCCATGGGGAGATCGAATGATTTGCTGTGAGGTTACTTGCGCTGTGGCGGGCGCTAGCTGTTGCTGTTGCTGACGCGAATGTTGTTGTTGCTGTGAATGCTGTGGTTGCTGTTGCGAATGTTGTAGCTGTTGTGGCTGTTGCTGTGGTTGCGGTTGTGGCACAAGGAACTGATTTTGATGTGTTGTTGTCGTTGCTTGAAAGGCCGTCGCATTGCCCAACGTCTGTGGCGTCAACTGCAATGTGGCTGGAATGGAAGTTGGTGTCAACTGCATAATGGGCTGACCGTCAGCGGTGGCCAATTGTGGCTGAAGCTGCAAAATTGAAAATAATTTGAATATGCTAAATATGATTTCAGCAAAATATAGTCATAAAGGGAATTAAGCTGACACGTAAGTAAAATTCTATTTGCAAGTCTATTAGACTCATTCTTCAGCTAATTAATGCGCACCTTCATTTGCACTTGATATGTGGTGGGCAGCACCAGATTCTTTGTGTCAATGTGCGCCACAATCTGCTGGTCCGAGTTCTCATCACGTATAGTTATTGGCAAGAAGCATTTATTTGGGGAGAGCATGTTGGCGGCTCCACTACCACCAACTAACTGGGTGCCTGTCAGGGATAGCAGAGCGGCTGCATTGAGCTGCTGGGCGGGCTGGGCTGTTGCAATACTGGCCGTTGAGTTGGTGTTGCTGGAACTGGCACCGCCTGGCAACAGTTGCAATTGAATTTGCGGCTGTGCGCCACCCACATTGCCGAACTGAGGTAAGCTTCCAGTAAATTGTGGAGCTGTAGCTGGTGATGATAGCACGAAATTTAGTTTCGGTTTTTTGCTCTCCGTGGCATCATCGCCTCCATTAGTCAACTGCGATTGCGCCTGCAGTTGTTGAATCTGTTGCCAAAGTGCCTGTTGCTGCAGCAATACATTGATGTCGTTAATCTGCTGCGGCTGCAACTGCAGTTGCGCAGCAGGAGCCGGCACCGCTGTTATCGTCTGCGCCTGCAGCTGTACAGATTGCTGTTGGGGTTGCTGCTGCTGCTGTTGTTGATGCTGTTTTATATTCGATATGGTTGTGCTGCTCTGAGTGCTATGCACGCTATCCTTCTTACCGAGCGGCGTAATTTTAATGTCAGGCTTAAGGCGTATAAACTCTTCCAAAGTGCTGCAATCAAAGATGCTATTAGATATACGATTTGATTGCCAGATAAAACATACTTTTGCTTTTCGCTCTTGACATCGTTCTGGGAATGTGAATGCTGCAACGGCTGCGCCGGCACATGACTATCCACAGTAATTGTATATTGCTGTTGTGGTTGCTGTTGTTGGGGCTGTTGCTGTTGTTGTTGCTGCTGCTGCTGGACCTGCATGCCAACTGCCTGCATGATGCTGCTGAGCAGATCATTGGGCTGTTGGTTAGTGTTGCCTGCAACAAGTCCGCCAGACGATGCTGTGCCAAGCACGCTGAGACTCTTTCCAGAGTCATTGATGGCATCCTTAATGAACACCTTCTCCTCACTCTGTAGCGTCCGATGGTTCAGCCAGTTGTTGAGTATCGTCTGCGAGTTTCTTGATATATTGCGCATTTCGTATATTTGCTCCACTTGCTGCGCGCAATGAGCGCATATCACCTTGGGCAGCCGATCCTTTTCGTCGATCTGTGCATTAGGATGACAAATAATTATTGTTATCAATACAGTTATAATAATTGCCTCTTATATGCTACTCACTTGCACTGGCAGACATTCTGAGATTTTCTGGCTTAAATTTTTCGCGCGTCCATCGGCGGAGTAAATATTTATCTTCTGTTCACTGCTTGCGGTGCAGATACGGCACAAATCCCAAAAATTTATGCATCGCACATTGGACATGTTTTGTGTTGTCCAAGTTTAAGCAGTTTGCGAAAAAGAGAATTACAACCGCTTCCCGCGTTCGCACTTTGTTTATATACACAAAATACACACACACACACACACACACACACACACACACACAAAGTTACACACACTTTGCTGATAATCAAGGCTGTTGTCTGCTGGCTTCAACAGACAACTTTATACACTCCAACGTGAATCACAACCGCATATTTTTAATATGTTTCACACTCGTTATAATTTTTATTTGTTTTGTGCTTTACTTTAGCTAGATTTAAGCATATTTTCATTTTTTTTGTGGATACAAAAAGTTGTTTAGCAGAGGCAGACGCCGCAATACTATGACTAAATGATATTAAATTTTGCCTTAAAAGAAAATACCAAACCTTTTTAATTTTTGGTGCTGCCAACCTGATAGAAAGCATTTTATCGATAACTCACACATGCGAGCTTGTAACGCCATCGCATAATGTGTATATGAAATTTCCTTGTGTGCGTAATTGCGTGACAGCAAAAGTTCTGAGAAAAAAAATTGTACTTTAATTTATCTTCCAAACTCTACAAATTACCAAATGGGCTCACGCAACGAGTGTCGCATTTATGTTGGCAATTTGCCACCAGATATTCGAACCAAGGATATACAGGACCTTTTCCACAAGTTCGGCAAAGTCACATTTGTCGATCTAAAGAATCGGCGTGGTCCGCCATTTGCATTTGTCGAGTTCGAAGACGCGCGGTAAGTAATGAAAACAAATTTGTGCAAAAGATGCGGCAATAATCGGGAGTTCTTAATGATGTTTGCTGACCAACAGAGATGCTGATGATGCCGTCAAGGCTCGTGATGGATATGACTATGATGGATATCGACTGCGTGTTGAGTTCCCTCGCGGCGGAGGTCCGGGAAGCTATCGGGGCAACAATCGCAACGATCGTAGTCGTGATGGCGGCGGTCGCATGGGTGGACGTGGTCCCCCAGCTAAACGCTCACAGTACCGTGTCATGGTAACTGGTTTGCCAGGATCAGGCTCGTGGCAGGACCTGAAGGATCACATGCGTGAGGCCGGTGATGTTTGCTTTGCCGATACATACAAGGATGGCTCTGGCGTCGTGGAGTTTTTACGCCACGAGGATATGAAATATGCCATTAAGAAGTTGGACGATTCACGTTTTCGTTCGCATGAGGTAAGTAATCGCTTAACATGATTACTGCATTGCAAATGATACTAAATGATGCATGAATTTTAGGGTGAGGTGGCCTACATACGGGTACGTGAAGATAGTGGTGATAATGACCGCGGTGGCGGTGGTGGTGGAGGCGGCGGCAGTCGGGAATATCGCGATAGGTAAGTTAAATGCTGTTAGGTACAAATTACCGAGTGTAATTAAATATTTTAATAATTATGAAAATTAATAACATTAATCTCCAATTAAAATTCAATTTTCAGATCACGTTCGCGCTCGTTTTCATCGCGACCTCGTCGTCGTGGTACTCCAACATATTCGCCGGTGCGTCGTCAATCCTATTCCAGGTCTCGCTCACGCTCTAATTACTAAATTCTGCAATCATTATCCATTAATATTAATATTTCTTACGAGCAGGAAAATTTAGGAAAAGCAAGAAAACTTTCAAGACCTCCCATACCCCACTAACTATCTATCTGTTTAGTTAAATTCTGTTGAACTGTGAATTGAAAAACAAAGAAAACCTTTTATCAAGACTCGAGCGATCCAAGTGCGAATCCCAAGTTTAGGAACACTTGCTTTTCCCTTTATACAAAAAAAAAAAAAAATTATTTTAAATTATTAAATTCATACAAATACACATTTGACAAGTTACGTTTTCATAATAACTATAATTCAAGGAATACACCCTTTTACACATTCCTTGTTTTAAAATTGGTTTAATTTACAAAAACCTAATTTATTAAAATTTATCTTATCAAACTGAACAGCAACAGCAATAATAAGATCCCAACACTATTCAGAATAAATATATGTAAACAAAATCCAAGCATAAACATTTTTATGGAGTATACATTAACAAATTATTAATATTTCATTTTATTTTCTTCTCTTCCCCATTTTGCGCGTTTATGTTTGGAGTATAATGAGGATAATTGGAGGAGGAGGAGGATAAGGATGAGGAGAAAGGATAATTTTGATGTTGATGATGGAGTGAAGTGTGAAGTGGAAAGTGGAAAGGATAAAGATGATTTTGGATTAAATTAGAGGAGGCAGGCAATTCGGAAAGCGTGTTATTTATAAAATGGTATCAGGATACAACAGGATTTGGATATTAGATATCATAAAAGGATTCGGACTTTAGGCATTTTCTTTTACCTATGCGAAAGAAACACACTAGACACAGAAAAACACTAGGACAACGTGGAATGCAGTTTCCCCACGATAATCGCGCTATAATCATGGAAAAGATGATTTTGATTGTAACATCCTTTGCTTCCTTACTATTTGGAACCTGGTTAAAAAAGGCGTTACATCTTTTGGGTTTGTGTGTGTTTCGATTTGGATAAAATTTGGTGTGTTTGAGATATCTTTAATTATGTGGAAGTTAATGAACTAATGCACATGGACAGGATATGCAAGGATATTGGATATTTCGGAATCGCGTCCCTTCGTACTTCACTTCAGCATTCGTTTCGCATCGGATTAGGAATTTAAATTCGCATTTTCTACCTTTTGGATAACATTTACTCGCACCACATTTCGTGGCCTTTTCGACCATATCAATGGAATTTCCGCATCATCCAACGTTGTAATTCGCCCAACGCTGGATAGTGTCTGGTCCTTAAGATCTTCCTTTATCTCTCCTCTTGGTATGTTCGATTTAATCGATTTAGCTACTGTTTTTAGTTTATTTTTCAGTTTACGTTTTTTACATAAACCAAATAATTTGATATTTAACACTTGCCTTAATTGATGTGTTGCTTATGGCAACTTCTTCAGGCACGTGCTGTATATATATAAAGGTGTACGTCTATGTCTAAATGTTATATGCAAAAATGCCAGAGAACTGTTGCCATATGCCTTATGTGTATTTGTTTGATTTTGTCCAACGTTTAACTAGAAAGTGAAATCCAAACTATAGCGTTAATATTTTGCATGAGGTTTCTTAATATTCATATGTGTATTACATTTAAGCCAGCGCTGAGAACCATCCAAAATCAAACGAAGAACTACTTAAATGAATTGGCAAATAATGTGTTCTCTTTGCTTACATTTCTAAACCTTAAATATTTTCTACTCCTTCATAACTTTAAATTCAATAAGTAAATGACATATTTTTGAAATTAAATAAACCATTAAACTGA
Source organism: Drosophila mayaguana (assembly GCA_037075325.1). Classification (NCBI taxonomy): domain Eukaryota; kingdom Metazoa; phylum Arthropoda; class Insecta; order Diptera; family Drosophilidae; genus Drosophila; species Drosophila mayaguana. The sequence continues at coordinate 8,506,664 of JBAMCG010000037.1, read as the reverse complement.
GAAACAATGCATACTGTTTTTTTTTTTTTTTTTTTTTTTAATCTGGGAGATTTTTAATATCAACGAGGCAATTTCATTATTATTAAAGGAAAAGAGAGTTAACAGACTCAATGGTTAACATAATCTAAATAGTATCGTAATATATTTATCGAAATCAAACATATCGATAACAACCGCGCAAAAATCAAATACATCGACTGAACTGTGGCTCAGTCGCAGGCAAAACATCGAACGAGAAGGTTGTAGCGCGGCAACCTTCGTCGGAACGCGCACAATACAAAAACATTCGTTTTCTTGACGCGAGTCGCGACCATAAAACTACAATACACGAAAAGTATGTGGGGTAGCAGACTTTGCGCCAAAACCAAGAGTAATAATAAGTGATTAGTTTGCCAAACGGTTAGCAAAGTGCCTGTCGTCCCGCGCTCACGCTGTCAGTTGTCAATGCGCTTGTTGTGGCATCACAATAAATGCATTTACAATTGCCGCGGGCTTTTCAAATAATATGCAAGCATACATATGTAAATATATATGTACGTATATATATACATATGTGTTTGTAGATGTGTGTGTGAGTGTGTGGGTGTGCGTGAACTTGTTATTAATAACGTAAAGTGCATTGGCGCTTGCCCAACCAGCTGAGCGGCGCGCACGACGTGTGGGCAGCCGGCAACACGGATGAGTGTCGAGTGGGCTTCCAAGTTGGAGGTGGATTCATCAACGCTTTGGTTATTCTGGAATTTGTTTGGCCTTCACTGGCATCGCGCGCGCTTGCCCCTCAGCACGCACAATAGGCGGCTTTTTTATGGATAACCATTGATTAAATGATTTATGGCCAGTGCTGGAGAGAGACGATCGTGATCTTTTTTATTACTCCATTCGCCGGGTTAATTGAGTTTATTATTTCCACTGACATTTCAGGCTAACACATAAAAAGGAAAGTGAAGTTCTCTACAAATAGTGAGGATAAACAAATACCTATACATAAGTAAAACAGCAACGTGGACACACCTGCCAGCTATAAGGTGCGTATATCAAAGTAAGAGATTATCTTAGATCTTCTGTGTGGAATGGCATTTGGGTGTCGTCAGTTGGTTAGGTTGTAGTGTGTAACTCGATCTTAAAGATTTGTGGTTAGCTGGCGGCTGCTTGCATCCTTGTAGCATCCGCGGCATCGATAGAAACTGCCGACACGTCTTACCTACCTGGTGTCGCTTGCCAGCCGACTCTCCCGCTCTCTTTCTCTATCTCTCTCTCCCTCCCTCTTGCAGCTTCCGTTGCGTGCGTGTGTGGCAATTTTCGTTGCATCGACCGACAGAGTCCCTAAACTGACTTGTGTGACCATCGGGACGCTGTGCTTTTCCGGCGTGTTAATCTTTTGTTGTTATGACGATGCTTATCGCGCCCAAAGCAAAGCCAAACTGTTTGTCATTGCGGCAGGTGCGTCGTAACTTTTGTTTTTGTTTAACCAATGCGGCAATGTCTCTGCCCCTGCCTCTGCCTCCGCCTCCTCTGAGGAAATGTCAGAGTTCATTTGTGCGAATGATTGACGGACAGCTGTCCCGAATGCGAACCCAAACCAAACTATGGGAACCCTTTTACGAAAGTCAATGAGCCGCATCGCGTACGCAATTTATGTTAATTGTTCTTGTTTGCCTGCCTCTGCCGCACACTTCGGCAGGCTCCATAGATAATCTGGAAAAGCTGGCAGCCATAAGATATTAGCAAATAGAGAGTAGAATAATACTTTAAGGACAAGAATAGACTATTAATATAAATTGTTGAAGTTTAAGCAACTTTAATTAATAATAAAATAAGGAAACGGAAGTAAAATAAAACTGATGTGTTTAAATGTAGAGAATATAAATAACGAGCATAAGCTTTTACTCCTGCACTTATGATAAATGTTGTTATTAATAATATAATGTTTATAAAAACATATTAAATATATAAACATTAAAAACTGCTTATACTTGAATTAAAAAAAAAAAAAGTTGATATTAATAATATATTTTTTATAATAACTTCCAAGAAAATCTCTGAAGCTACTCATATTTGTATTTTAATAACTACTATCTAAACAGTACCTATATTTCTTATATTGATTGTCCAGTTAATATTTGTCAAAAATATAAAGAGCATTTTACCGTCGCTCAAGTCTTTGCTAGAAGTTTCTCCATTCTTTTGTTGCGCTTGTCACATTTCCCGTGGGGCAAAGAGCAACGCGTTTAATTACACATTTTTTAGTTTTGGCTTTTCACGCTGCAAGTGACCCAACCATAACGAAACAGTCAGGGAGAGCCTGCTGCAACCAACCCAACCCCTCCCAGCTGGAGCCGACCCGACCCGGCCCCGACAGCCTGACAACAGCTTTTCCGGTAATTCGACTGTCTATAGTCAGCCGCAACAAGTTGTTTGGACACCGCCGAGCTGTTTAATTGTTTTGAGTGCAAAAATTTTCTCCAAACCATTTTGGGGTGCTTTCTTTAGTTTCCATATGGAACTGGTTTGTAGCCTAGCCAGCATAAAGCAGAGAATTCGCTCAGTCTTGCATAGACGAACTTTCGGCTTTTGGCAATAGCAATAGCATTATTTGATGAATAGTCAACAGAGCTGAGCTGGGGAAGGGCAATCAATCAGACTGTCCTCAGAACTGGGTGCCACACACATGTACACGCACACACATACACACAGTTAATTGGCTAACAAGCTTGACAAGCGACGACCATTGTGTCTCTGCAGCTGGCGCTCATTTGCATTCGCTATTAACCAGCTCCAGCTCCAGTTGCTTAGCCCCAGCTCTGTCAATACAGCCCCCAATACAAGCTCGACTCATTAGCAATAATAGCCAATGCTCATAGGGGTATTATTATTATGCAGACATAGAGACACATTTGAATATAGTCGTAAAAAGCGCCACAAGCGATGTCAACGATGGGCGCGTTTTTAGCGCCGCTTAATTGCGCCGCGCGCGTTTCTAGCGCGTTTTTAACCGGTTGCATATTGTGTATAAATATTTAATAACACAAACAGCAACAGCGACAGCTTTTTATGTATATTTTAGTAGCTAGTGTCAATTAACATATGTATGTCCGTACATATTAATACACTTTAGATGCAGAACTTGACAGCCACTAATTAGTTTGAATTCAATTTAAATATTAGTCTCTTTCTCTTCCTCTATCTTGTCTTGTCTTTTAATACCCTGATCCCATTAAAAATGGGAAATCAGGGTATAATGGTTTTGTGAAAAGTATGTAACAGGCAGAAGGAGGCGTGGCAGACCCCATAAAGTATATATATTCTTGATCAGGGCGATGAGCTGAGTCGATATAGCCCTGTCCGTCTGTCCGTCCGTCCGTCCGTCCGTCCGTCTGTCCGTCCGTCCGTCCGTCCGTCCGTCCGTCCGTCCGTCCGTCCGTATGAACGCCTAGATCTCAGAAGATATAAGAGCTAGAGACTTCAAATTTTGTATGCATACTCATGTATACCATACGCAGTACAAGTTTATCTTTTTTTTTCGATAACTCGTCCGATTACTTTTTTATCGCGAATAATCGATAAATTGATTTTGTTTATTCACCGTAATTTTAATACTTTTAAACCTGGAGACTTCAGATTTGGTGTGTATATACATCCGGTCAATACGCAGATTTTGTCATTTACAGATTTTGGATACCACGCCCCCTTCGCCCCCAATTTGCAAAAAACCTATTTTAAGTACTAGAGACTTGTGCTTTGGAATGTACACACATTTGCACGTTATAATCACGTTCTGAAAGTTTCATGAAGATAGTCCTACTACAGGAGAAATTATTCAGCAACAAAATTCTCATTGTATTGCCCACACTGCAGCGCAGCCCAAGCGCAGTCGCTGCTTACTGCGCAGTTAGCAGAGCGCGTGCTTATGCGTGCGTGAATACCAGCTCTTTGTAGGGATCAGGGTATCTCCTAGTCGAGCAGTCTCGACTAGAGCTTTCTTACTTGTTCTATTTTTGTTTAGTCAATTGATAAGGCTGTCAGGGGTCAGTTTCAAGCGCCAGTTTAGTTTATTTTTGGTGCGTAAAATATATTTTCATTTAAATGATTTTGAGAGTATTTAGACAACACTTGGACGACACATGTCCTGTAATGTGTTTTGGTCTCCTGCTAGTTTTATCTTATTCTATTATTTTAATCAATTTATTTTGGCATGTTTTTTCCTTTTTTATAGCCTATAAAAAGTTCCTATCTTTTGTAATTTTGTTGATGAACTGGTTTTTAATAGCCATTTTATAGTTGTTTACTTAATTTATTTTAAATACTTCACTGATTCTATGATCTTTGATATCATATAGATCTCGTAATAAAACTATTCTTAGTATGACATTGCTCAGATATAACTTTAAGGCAATGCGACTGTTGGCTCCAAAGTGTCCCTTGATATTGAATACTTAACTGAAGCATTAATGAGATATACGGTGTTAAAAATTCATATTATAGCCCATTGATGACTTTTATTGGCTGACAAGAAAAGCTGTTAATACAATCAGGCAATATTAATAGGGCATTTAATGATTGTTGCATATTGTTAATGAGGCGTTGAAAATGATATCGACAGCAAATTGCAGGGCCTTTAAGTACTTAGCATGCAATATCTGTGGTCTGTGATTGCCTAGGCTCTTCCAATGAAGAGGATTATGCCCAGCGGCAATGGAGTCGGTCGTGAGTGTGGATTCGTGGCTCGCCAGGGTAGATAGATAGCCAGGTAAATGCGTATAATTATTATTAAAATAATTCAACTCGTGCCGGCAATGAAACGCATCGTAATGGGCCTGCCAGCTGAGGAAGGGTAGCTGAATACTTCAACCATGTCCTCCTCGGGGGTATTAACATAATTTAGCTAATATGTTGAGCAAAAGAGCCCACATAATGCGCTTAGAAATATGAATAAAAGCGGCATTAACCCGAATGACCACGCCAGCTGCTGCGAATTGCACAGGCACAGCAAGCCAACAAAGGCTCACACTGAGGCTGAGATGCACTGTCTGCAACAACGGATTCGGATGCGGCTTCCAGCTGCATGATGAGCCGGGCTGAGCGAAAACGCGCCAATGCAACAGCCGCAGCAGCAGCAGCAGCAGCTACAGCAGTGCCGACGCCAACTGAACCAAAGTGGAAAATCCTGTCTGACAACATTAAAACAAAATAAAACAAAAATGTAGAAAAAGAAAAAGTAAAAAAAAAAAAAAACGCACACAAAACACATAATAAGCGTGAAAAAAGCAAAATGAGAGCAAACCAGAGCAAGCCAGACCCAGTCTGGCCTGGTCAGGCTGTGACGGGCTGGGCCAGGATTAAAAAAGGCAATGAAAAGCGAATGCGGCTAGAGAAAAACAAAAAATTATGTACAATGTACAAACTGTTCTACGAGTATCTACTATTCAGAAAGATTGGCCATGGCAAGCAGATTGAATGCCCTCGACTGGCCAAGAGCTGTCCAGCATTAGTTTCTAGCATATATATTTATAGTTGTATACTTTCTTGGTTGATTTTCATTTGAAATTTTAGATATTAACACACATACATATGTGTATCTCAATTGAGCGATAAAAACATATATTAAACTATTGCTTAACTTGATTTGAGTTCCAGTTTTCAAAAACCAGATTTTAGCTTTTATGTAAATATTTAACAAAAAGCGTTTTTTAAGATTGTTGAGAAATGATTATGTACATAAACATATAAAATATATTTCGATATTTAATTAACTTTAATAACAAATATTGACATATGCTTAATTAATAATTAACACAAGCAAACACGTTAAATATATGAAAAGATTTCGTCATTTTTCCAATGATCTTAAGTTGAAAATTTTCTTACTATATCTTAAAGTATACTACTCCTAAATCTTCTATTTAAACAAATTTATGTTTCCGTTATCCGAAATATAAATTTCGCTCGAAAACCATCAAGTAAATTTGAATAATTTCGTTTTGGGCGCTGCAAATTGCAAATGGTAAACTGAAATTATTGAAAAACAAAAACAAAAACTACTTGAGCCATAGAGCCATAATTTTGCACTGACAAAGTGCTGCTGTCAAAAGTCGGTTCATACAGTTCCCAGAAATATTTTCAATTAACATTTGGCGAGGTAAGCTTCTTCAATGAACCTTTCATCCGGCACGCTTTGCCTCGGCCTCAGTTCAACGTAGCGCAATACATTTGGAGTCATTAATCACGGCGCCCGCAATCTCCAGTTCATTTAGCAACCTCAACACATAGTATATATATATAGATATATATACACATATATATTCTGATTATGCACATTTTTCATTTGCTTTGCCCAAATCACAGAAAATTAAGGTAAATCATTTTCCATAAATATACGGAACGAAAGCATTCGCTCTGCAGTTGAAATCATAGTTGCAAAAATTTGTATATTTTTTATAGGCACATGAATGGTTCATTGTTAATTGCTGGCTAATAGACTTTTATAGATGCTTTAAATTTATTTTTCCTGCAATGACTCAGACTTTCCGTTGTTGAGGAAACTTACATTAATAATAAACAATATTTATGGACTTATATAAAAGCCGACTAACTATAATTATTATAATTAATTGTCACTAATCTTGATTAGGTCATTATTATTATATATTTCCAATAACCATTAACTTTTATTGTATTACTATAAATGATATGCAGCGATAATAAAAACAAAGCTTGTATAATATAAACAGCGGGTATTAGGATAATTTTATTCTCTTATGATTGATTCTTTTATGCCTTATAAATGATGCCATTATGCTGTGAGCTGAAATATTTATTTTGTGCTGCCTTTTCTATATACTTATATACATATATAGCAGCATTTTTATACCCTGATCCCATTAAAAATGGGAAATCAGGGTATAATGGTTTTGTGAAAAGTATGTAACAGGCAGAAGGAGGCGTGGCAGACCCCATAAAGTATATATATTCTTGATCAGGGCGACGAGCTGAGTCGATATAGCCCTGTCCGTCTGTCCGTCCGTCCGTCCGTCCGTCCGTCCGTCCGTCCGTCCGTCCGTATGAACGCCTAGATCTCAGAAGATATAAGAGCTAGAGACTTCAAATTTTGTATGCATACTCATGTATACCATACGCAGTACAAGTTTATCTTTTTTTTCGATAACTCGTCCGATTACTTTTTTATCGCGAATAATCGATAAATTGATTTTGTTTATTCACCGTAATTTCAATACTTTTAGACCTGGAGACTTCAGATTTGGTGTGTATATACATCTGATCAATACGCAGATTTTGTCATTTACAGATTTTGGATACCACGCCCCCTTCGCCCTCAATTTGCAAAAAACGTATTTTAAGTACTAGAGACTTGTGCTTTAAAATGTACACACATTTGCACATTGTGATCACGTTCTGAAAGTTTCATGAAGATAGTCCTACTACAGGAGAAATTATTCAGCAACAAAATTCTCATAGTATTGCCCACACTGCAGCGCAGCCCAAGCGCAGTCGCTGCTTACTGCGCAGTTAACAGAGCGCGTGCTTATGCGTGCGTGAATATCAGCTCTTTGTAGGGATCAGGGTATCTTCTAGTCGAGCACTCTCGACTATAGCTTCCTTACTTGTTCTCATTCAGTTTGTGTCTTCGAATTACGGTTACAAATCGAATCGAATTTGTCATTTGCCGTGCAGACGCAGAAACTATTCGGTCTTTGTGCATGTTAAATAATAAGTGTGCCGGCATTTTGTCAAAGTCAAAAGCAGAAAAGGTAAAGCATTTACTTATGTCATGCTACTACCAATCACACACACACGCACATACCCTGTATATGTCGTTGCATGTGTGGGAGTTTGACGGGCCTGTCATTAGCAACAAATGGCAGGCCGTTGTTAACAAAAATGACAATTGCTTTGGCCGCTGTGCTGTAAGTAATTTCACTGCTTTTCCTTACGGTTACAAATATTGAATAATTAATTTAACATTGTGCCTTATTGGGCGCCAAACCCAGAAATCAATTAATAACCAGTTGCGAATCGTAATTGCAAATTGACACAATTGCTGGAATTGGCTTTGATTGTTATTTATGCGCAGATGTTGGCATTAAATCAAAAGGTCTCATACTCTACATAATCATAAGAACAGGGGCATGCCGATTAATGGCAAATATATGTAACGGACTACGATATAAATAATAAAATAATATTCATTTTATGCATACGTTAAAAAGGAATGTGTTTGTAATCATCGTAAGGTCTAGAATATTTTATTTGCCTGAATAACTATTCAATTAGGTTGATTATTATTATTATAGTTTTATGGTAGGCTTAACTACTTTTTATAGGCTTTAGTATATAGGATTATATAAAGATCTTGATCAGCATTAGCAGTCAAGTTTATATAAACTGAACGAAACTGAAAGTTTGCAAATAGAATAGATATAGAATAAAATCAAATCATCATAACTAACTGATATAATTCTAATTATTAAATTAAAGTAGATCAGTTTCATTTCATCATATTTCCATCATAACAAAAATGCATTAAACGAATTTCCACTGATATTGGAATGCCGTTAACCGTATTCCAAATACAGCATAGTTTAGTTCTAAATAGCTTTCGATTTTCTCACACCAATCGTATAGAGAGTCACGCCCCAGTGGGGCGCAACTTTAGCCATTTGATTCCCAAGCCTGCACTCTAGCTATCGCCAAAGCCCCGCCTCCTCATCCGCTGGGCCAGTGAAGCGTTAAGTATAGCATTTTTGCCATTCCGTTGATTTACTTGTTTGCATTGTTTGTTTGACTGTATGAAATCATGCCTTACCTGTTCCGCAGTCATCGTCTTCTATTAATAAAACAGTGAGCCATTCACCAATATCGTTTCGATATCTGCATCATCCGATATGGGTTCGGTGTGACACAGAGTCAGAGTCAGAGATCGTTGACTTTGACGGCTCTTATCGGATGTAAACTATATAGATAAAGCTGTCGGCATGATAAATGAGCAGCTATCAATAACGAGAGGCTGCAGCGAGCACTCTCAGTGCTGGCTTCACTCTGGGTATTTACCTGCAATCAAAACAGTTTATATATATTTGTATTTCGTTTTTTTTTTTTTCTTCGTGTTTGTTCTCTGTTTGCACTTGAAATGTTTATTTACATGCCTGTCTGTGTGTTTGTCGAGCCAGCGAGAAACAAACAACGCGACGAGCGAGCCACTCACTTTTCTATAGCTCACTTAAACTTATTTACAGTCGTTTATTTGTTTGTTAGCATAGGCAAACGCTGCGTATACGCAATGCGCTCATCTTATCAGCGATTCAATTAGGCATTTGTTTCACTTTTTTATGGGCTTTGATTCGATTGATTTTGTCGAAGGACACTAACTGACTCGGCATTCACCCACTTTATCATCTGCGCTCATATCGAACAATTTCCCCGCTTGACTTTTCCAATTTGCATATACAATGAGCGCAGCTCGAGGCAAAGAAAACTGCAACTGTAATAAAGGTGTTAATGCTTACAGAAACTAACAGCGCCAAGAGCAAACTAGGTTAAAGGCACGTCGGGTCGGGCAAGGGCAGCCATTGCGCATACGCAGCGTTGCACCTAAACCATAAAAAAAGCAATTCAACACGGCCGCTGCTGCTGTTTGTTCAATAAAAGTTAAACGAGCTAGCAGCTTAACCAGGAAGAATTCTCGCAAAGTTAAAGCCGCTACTCAAATACACTTTTCTTTAAATCAGTTTATATATTAGCCAACTTCAAGTTGGATATCAATATATTCTATAATAAAATACGCCTTAATCTATGCCAGCAACATTCGAATTTTGGATAGATTTGGCATATTCTAATCAATATATGGAAATTAAGGTTTTATTTTTATAATTGATAGCTTGTCTGTCAGTTAACCTTATTTTTAAATAGATCTTATTTCCTCCATCCATCAAAGCTTAGATACCTTTGGCTGTTGACAAGTCTAAGTAGAGTTTTATTGCTTCATTCAATGCCTAGCAGGTGGCGCGAAAATATCGCATAAATCTTGGCTCGCAGTCAGCTAGAGCTCGAAACTCAATTAAAATACCAAGTTCAGAGCCTGCCAACGTGCGAAACTGACAGCTGACAGATGGAGATGTAGATGGAGACGTTGGGGCTGAAGTGAAATGCGCCTGTGTCGGGTCACGGACTCTGTCAACATTTCACTGACTTGCTCACTGGCATATTCACTCACAGACTCATTCACTTAGTCGTTCGCTCAGCCATTCGGTACAACTATCAATCATTCAAGACTTACATTGCTCATTTTTCAGCATTTCGTTTGCGGCAGGTGCAAAAGTGCAAAACTGTCGATTCCAAATAAGTCAAAGTTCAAAAGTTTTGTGGCCCTGCCTGACAGCTTGAACAGGGCACAGGATATTGTTAATTGTTCTATTTATAGAAAATTCCTTGTTCGTCTGAAACTCGCTTAAAGTTTCACAGTAGGCAATACTCTTGTTTGTTTGCCAACACCTGTCAAATGCGATACCTGTCGACAGTCGACTGTCCACTGTCAGCTGTAAATGCAGAGAGTCGCTTCTCTTTAATTATCTGTGCTCAGAAATACATTATTTATTTTTTTAGTGGCCAGACCGTATATTAAATCTAAACTTGATATGCAATTGTTTTTGCTCAACGAACTGATTTTCAATAACCTAACTATTTCATATGGTTTCGCAGTCATTATAGTTCGGGTATCGCATCTTTTGATTTAATTTTATTAAAGTCCTCGACTCTATTTTACTATACATTATACATCGAATGTACGGAAAATATCTAGAGCTTCCTATGAGAATATTTCTTGCACGAACAAGACAAAATTATTTCTAGTCTCTAGAAATTCAAGAGATTTGAGATTCTTTTTGTCTCTGTGTAAACTTGAAAGCCTTTAATTTTACTTTAAGCATGGTTCGCCATGTCAGCAAATTATGTTTTTATTATTATAAATAAAATCAAAAAGTTAAATAAATATTTCAAATATGCTTCACTTTAATTTCTTTCAGATTTTGCTACATAGTTGAGGAACTTGGAAAAGAAAAACATTAATTCAAGTAAGTAACAGTAAGCATAAGTCACATTATTGGCAGACGGGTGATTCTTTTATATGGGTCTGTGAATTTTATGACTGAATAAATGAACTTCATGTAATCCGAAAGAAAGTCTGGGACAATCACAGAGGTTAACGTGATTCCTGTTCAGTTCCGTGTGGTCGCACATTCGGACAATTAAATGCAGTTTCGTTGGCTATTCGATTATGTCCACTTGAGTGAACTTTATGCGCTGAGGGGAGAGGCAAGGGATGTAAGGGACTAAATTGATCTGTCACCTCGTTGTGATGTGCATTGGCGATGCCTTCAATTGATGTAAAAATCACGAACATGCATTTAATTCATTTGGCGCCTCGTCCGGCAAATGCTGTGAAAGCTGAAAACATCGGGCTAACAACATTTTTGCACGCATTTTGCAGCTTGTCGATTCGATTTAATTCAATTGGCCAACACATATTTGCCCATCTTGGCCAGCATTCAATCCGTTTACGAACGCGCGTATGTATGGGTGTGTGTGTTAGCCATTTAGGGGCATTGAATACTTTTCCCAGCTATGGCTGAATTGTTCACTTGGTGGCTAGCCAGTGGCTGCTGCTGCAATGGTCCTTTATTGCCATTCCTTCATTAGGTTCGTATCTTGTAGATATTTTAATGCAATTTTTTTGCGCATTTCTGCGCACTATAATGTGTGGCTTCGATGGCATCTGTCTTACAACCAATCACAATAATTTCAATTGTGATTCATGAGGCATTCGCATGGAATGCCCCTTTGCCCACTTCTAGTAAAGGCAATCAGAAAACTCTTGAGATTCTATTTTCCTGGAACTCTTCAATTGCTGTCAAAAAGAGAATTTTAATCCATCAAAGCATGATTTTCTTTCTAGACTTTGAGAAAGAGCAACTTCATTTAATAATAAATACAAATATTATTTATATACAAGTTAATTTATTATTATATGTAATATATATACATGTTGTAGTATGTAAGAATGTAAGGATCAGATCCTTTGCAAAAATATTCTACATGTATAAAGATAATTTCTGCTGCCAATTTGTATAGCAATAGCCAACTTTTCCTTGACATAATAATAATATATTTTTAATAAGTACTTATACCATTCCCTAGCCTCAACAGCTGTGGCTAACAAACTAAATCTCATGATCCACAAACATGTAATAAACATACATTCAATGTTGGCAGCATAATCTGAACAGACTTTTCAACTTTTAATCTTCACAAATTAAACGACATTAATGTGTCAAAATTAGTAGAGCCTAGCATCTTGGGCCGATATTGCTGCTAACCAAACCATAAAGTTCTACGAGTAGGGAATTATGCCACGCCACGCACAAGACCGAGGAAGTTTATCCGTCTCGCACAGCCAGTGGAGACATAAATTAGTTTATAATAAAAAAATGAAAAGAGAGAGAGAGAGAGAGAGAGAAACCGCAACGACCGCAAGCTTATAAAAATAGTCTTCATTGGCTGTGTTGTGTGAAAATTAACAGCATCAAGCATTCGAGAAGGCATAAATTGTAATAAAAGTCGAAAAAATGAAACAGCTGCTAGCAAATGGGAGAAGAAACCAACTATGAATATTGCTGTGAGGTGTAGCCAACTGCATAATACTCGTTCACAGTCCAATTACAACTAAAAACTGAACAGGCTCAATTTAAAATACCGAACTGCGAGGCATTTCAAGTTTAATGTTTAAGTGAACTCAATATATTTTCTCTAGTCTCTGCTAGGTATACAACTTAAGTACTTATAGTTTATATCTAATATTTGATATAATTGAATAACAGACCGGACAGCTAACAAAACCCATGTACTCTAAACTAGGTGACAATAATGATACACTTTCTGTGAGTAAGTCAACTTAAGAACTAGAATTTGGGCTCAAATCCGTTAATGCTTTGGGCTAAGCCTCTGCTTAGTGAGCCATGACATCATGAACCCGATTGAATCGCTCGGTGGCTTGACGGAGCGATAGACCGCGCGTCTCTGGCATCAGCACAGCAAAGATAATTAGGGACACCACCAGGATAATGCCCACAGCCAGGAAGTATTGGTAGAAAAGATTTGAATTCATTGCACATGTCTTAATAACTATGATGTGAATCACTTGCTCGAGGCAGACGATCAGGCCAATGAGGAAAGCCTTCACCTTCAGGGGGAACGCCTCACCCAAGTAGGTGGGCGTGCAGGAAATGTAGAGTCCAGCAAAGAACTGGAAGGCCATGGACAGGCGACAGACCTGGCTCATGTAATAATTGCTTATCATGTTCGTCGCATCGGAATAGATGCCCGCCATCGCCAGCATCAGGCCGGCCATGCACAGTAGACCCAGTAGCGAAACGAACTTCCGTCCCACGGTGTCCAGAAGAGCCATCGAAAAGAAGGTCCCGAACCAGCGCAGTAGGCCCCATACGATGATTGGCCAGTTGAGGGCTAACTCGGCCACAACAGTGCTTGTGATCATTGAGTAGCTCAAGGGCAACGAGAATGTGAGCGGCACAAGGCAACGGCTGAAGAGCATTTTGATGAACGGCATCACGGAAGCCGCCAACTGTGCGCCGGTGCTCTGGCTGGTAGCCGTGGCCACGTACTGCTTAGCTTCGTCTAATGCTGCGTTATAGATTTCACTATTCCCGATGTGGGAGAAGAGCATCTTCTGCTGTGTTAGCGCCTGTTCCTCATTGTTTTTGCGTAGATAGAAGATGGGCGATTCGATGGATACTACCACAAATGCTGTGGACACCAAGGAGAACACAATGCCAAAAATGCCATGCGCACAGTTGATGCCGATACCTGAATTAGTTTCCATCTGTGTGTCCAGGATCACCTGGATGGCAATGCCCAATGCCAAGCCGTACTGCTCTAGGCCACACCAAAATCCACGACTGTTCTTCATCGTGATTTCCGAATTGTGTATGATGAAGGCAACCGTTATGAGTCCGATGCCTACTCCGCCCACATAGCGTGCTGCTAATAATGAAGTATACTCGGATGTGCTCACGAAGATAATTCCATCGATTAACTGCATCAGTCCACCTAACGTCTAAATCAAAATAGAATCGTTCGATTATTATATGTTTAATTTGTAACTGATTTTCGTGCTCACATAGAAAACCCATTTGGGAATGTGGCTAATGGACAAACCCGCCACAAAGGCGCCGATGATGACGCCAATGAACCAACTGTACTGCATCTCCGAAGTTGTGGGCAAATCCGTCGATATATTCCAGCCAAGACCCTGAGCCATATCCATTCCGCCATAGGCAAACAATAAAATGCCTGGAGTAAAGATATTTGTTATCAACATTTTGCTCGAAGATATAGAAATGGGACACTATTGGATCTAATTATACGATTCGATTATGAATGAAATTTTAAATAGATCATTAAACATATCTCAGGAAGCTCCTAATCTACTTCTTAATTCGATTTGATATACGTGAAACCCTAATATGCATATATCAGTTAAATATGAAATATTTTGAGTGATTATTGTCGATATGAGCAATAATTCTTCAGTTTATGCAGCTTATTTATTTTCTATTATATATAAAAATTAATTAACAGTAAACCACATAATATTGAGTTATGTTATTACGTATAACTCTTATGCATCATTTCAAATGTCAAATAAAAATAATTATAAGGTCAAGTAAAATTATTTGGCTTCTGTTGAAAACAATTACAAATGGGTTATCAAAAAAATATAACTTATATTGATTGAGTCACTCGCGTACTTTAATGTTATTATATCTATTTATAGTGGAATATACGAAAAAAACCCATCACGAATGATACTGCCTACATTGATTTTTTGACAACGGCCCCTCGGTTTTTTTTATATATATAAAATTTTCTAGAAATTAAAGATTATGTTTCTTTTGATGATGTAGTAAAGAATGACTCAGAATTATAATATTAGCAATATTTAGAATTCGCTAAACTATATATTATTATTTTGTATGTATAATATATATACATAATATAATACAGTTACATATATATGACATGAAATGTCAATTAGAATAAGCTACGTAGCTTAATTATTTAGATATGATAATGCAATATCAGCTCTTGAATACACGAAGAAGACTTTATTTCTGAGCTACATATGAGCCACATTTCTATATTTTATGTTCCTCAGTTTCAATATTAATATATATATATTATATATATATATTAATATTATTATTATTATTATTATTATTATTATATATTATTATTATATATACTATTTATTATTATATTATATTTTTACCACAATTTTTCCATTTTTTATCATATATATTTATTATGATGATATATAAATGTTTTGCTACCCACCTGAGGTGGCTGTGTGAGCATTCTGCTTGGTGGGTCGCCGAGTGCGCACCTGAACATAGGTGGTTTGTGGCGGTAGTGGAGCAGGAGCTGCAGTTACATAGGTTATCCGTGCTGGCTGTGTTTCCTTTGTAGTAACATAGCTAACCTGTGCTGGCTGTGCTTCGTTCGTGGTAACATATGCGATAGTCATTGTTTTGTCACTTATAAGTCACACGTGTGTTAAGATTCGTTCGACATAAAGGCTACTTCGTAACTGGCTTCAAAATGTCAATTTGTGCACATTTATGTGAAACGGAAAACTCCGTTATCATTATTTAATTATAGATAATGTATAAATATTGTAATCAGCTTGGTCGTCTTCACCAGCCCCTTGATCAACCCTCTTCTGATTTTGATTCATTAGGGAAGCGGGCCCGTACTATATCTGGACAAAATTACGCGTTTAATTACTGTTAGCCTAATTGATATATATTTATATTATATACATATATATATGCATATGTATATATAAATATATATTATTGCAAACCAGTATTTTGAGATACGCGGTAAAGCCTCGGCAATATGTGAAGAGAATTACGCAGTTCATAAACAGCTAAAGGAAGATCATTTTCAAACTAGAGAACATTACGTAGAAGGATTAAATTCCTGATGTACTGCAGGAATTACACTAAATGAATTTTAGCTTGAGGAGGATATGAATCTGAATATATCATATATATACAAGTATTGTCTAAAACAACTTTTTAATATTTTTATGAATTTTTAGTTTGTATATTATAGTTTATAATATTATGATATTATTGTTACAATTATATATGATGCAGATATAAATTTTATTTTTAGTAATATATAAAAAGTAATAAGTGAATAATATTAAGGCTAATCAATGAATAAGTGGTAGACAGGTTCAGCTTATCCAAGAACTTAATCATTGCTTCAATGAAATTTGAGCACAGGTCCAGTTGGATACAAGCAAAATACAAATTTGACTGTGTCAAACATGTTTGAGCCCACTGTAAGTTGCTTCTTAGTAGGACATCACGTCATAGTAGCGACAGAAACGTTCGTTGGCCTGTCGGAGGGAGAGGTTTCGAGTTTCGGGCATCAAGACGGCGAAGATGATCAGGCTGACCACCAATATAATGCCCACACCAACAAAGTATTGGAAGAAGCAGTCAGAGGTCTTTCCGAATGTGACGATCACAATGATGTGAATCAGGTTCTCAAGGCACACAATGAAACCAATTAGGTAAGGCTTCACCTTCATGGGGAAAGCCTCGCCCAAGTAGGTTGGCATGCTGATGACAAAAATGCCAGCAAAGATCTGGAAGGCCAGGGAGACGCGAGAAACTTCTGCCATATAATATGTGCTGGAAAAGTTTGGATCGTGCGTAAAGATGCCAGCCAGAGCGAGCATGAGAGCCGCCATGCACAGGAGTCCCACCAGCGAAATGAACTTGCGGCCGAGCTTATCCACGATGGCGATAGCGATGAGGATGCCAATGAAGCGCAAAATGGTCCACAAAATCATTGGCCAGCTGTACATGGTGTCCTTCCAGACCACAGTGCTGTTCAGCATGGCAGCGCTGAGCGGATATGAGAAGGAGAACGCAACAAGGCAGCGGCTGAACAGCATTTTAATGAATGGCATTCCGGATGCCGCGAGCTCTTCGCCGAAGCTGCGACTGTTGCTCTCCATGACGTAGCCCTTTGCCTCGGCAAAGATTGCCTCATATATATCCGTTGGTACCATGGTGCCCAGCAGCCGAGTTTGACAGTTGCGCGCCTCATCCTCGTTATTGCTGCGTAGGTAGAAGATGGGAGACTCCACGGACATGGCCACGGTGCCGGTGGCCAAGACGGTGAAGATAATGCCCATGATGCCATGTGCCGTGTTGATGTTGATACTCGAATCGTAGTCCCATTGCGAGTCCATCAATACCTGAATGAGTATTCCCAGAGACAAGCCGAACTGCTCCATGCCACACCACTTGCCACGCGAATTGCCCAGAGTTACCTCCGAGTTGTGTATGATGAAGGCAACCGTGATCAGTCCCATGCCCACTCCGCCCACATAGCGAGCGGCTCTTATAGGGTCGTACTTGAAAGGCGCACTCACAAAGATAATCCCATCAATGAACATCATGAGCCCGCCCAGAAGCTAGAGAAGCAAACAGTCATTAGCAGCTCGATTCTGTTTGCAAGTTCTCTGACTCACATAGAAGTATTTCTTTGGCACGTGTGTCACTACCAAACCGGCGACAAAAGCTCCAATTATGACGCCAATGAACCAACTGAATTGAATCTCAGCAGTGTTTGCAATACCAGTTCCCAAATTCCACTGTAGACCTTGGGCCATATCCATTCCTCCATAGGTAAATAGCAGGAATCCTAGGGGAAGCAAATTGTACTATTATCATTGAATTATTTGTAATTCACTTAATCGATGGCAAACCGAATGCATTAGTCTACATAGAGTAAAACCGCCTCCTGCTAATATCGCTTTAGTATAGATTCAATTAGTATTTTACTAAATGTATTACATAATGCATAAAGAGTCACCTGATAGACGTGGGTAAATTGAAATCAACTGTTGTTTCTATTCATATTTTAATTATTCGTGATTCGAAGTTTCATGTTCGGTTTTGATTTCTTTAAAATGTTAGAGAATCGAATTTCATTTCAGAATTGAAAAATCATATAATGCAAATTGAAGCAAAGAGAGCCATAGAGCGGCATTCCAAAACTTCTTATCAGGAATTTAGTCACATATTTAAATTTTTTAGTGGGGCGTTTCCATTTGGGCGACTTACCAAAGGTCGCCGTGTGGGCGTTGTGACCATTTGTCCAGCGATTGTAGCCGCGCTGGGTTCGAGGATCTTCGATTACATCGATGTAGGTCAGTTGCGCTTTTGGAGCGCTCGTTGCTACAAAGGCTGGCTGTACACCTGGTGCTTGACCGCTGATTACGTAGGTGGTCGCCATTGGGACTCGCGTGGAAGCCAACTCAACCCGCTAAACGTTTGCGCAAAACTAATTTGAAGTAGATAATTTATGCGTTTTTTTTAACGTTAAGTAAGGAATCGTTATCTGCATAAAAATGTCAGATATAGATATTATTAACATTTCATAGATAGACAAAAGTTTTGCGCTCTGCGATACCTACGGCTAGATAGCTAGATAGGATCGTGATTCATTTCGGTTTGTCCCTGCGTCTCTCTCTCTCCAGAGACAATGTTAATAATGCTGATTACGAGTTGCGTTTGGGCAAGTATGTAGAAGAGCGACAAATTTCACTGTGACTCACAGAAAGCTCTGGAGCTCATGTTCTCTGCTTGGGGACACCTCTGCTGAATCAGCACAAATATATTGCTGTCATTGGCTTATGATATGCTGGCCATGATGGATTAGCTACAAGACACGTATCAGCCCATATCATACAATCTGCGCAGGAGACTTTTGTTGGAGCTCCTCTCTTGTTCAACATTTTAGTGTCTCTCAACGTAAGGGAGATTGGGACTGACTAGGAGCTAGCTGCGTAGGCTAATTAATAGCCATGAATCCATCAAGGGAATCAGACTTTGGCAACTGCTTCTAACATAACTTCATTTTTATCTAACTATACTTTAATTTCTATATGACAACAGCAAAACTAAATAGAATTTTCCTAAATAAGAGTAAACTGTAATAATATATAATTTACAATATATATGACAGCAGCTCAGAGTCGAAGCAGGGTATCCTCGAGTCGGTCAGCTCTGCAGTTGCACTTGTCTATGTTGGCAATGCCTTCAACCCTCTGTATTATTCACTTAATGTTGACAAATCTTAAATAATCCAAAGATAACAAAAATATGTAAAAGTTATTGATCATTTGTGAAGTTATCAATGCCAACTGGTAGCAATTTGATAAAAATTTCAATACTTTTATTACATTTTCTATTTTATGGACACTAAAATCTAAAACATATTATTATTAGTCTTCATAACAATTTGTATACTACAAATAATTATATATATTTATGTAAGGGAAAATATTTCCATATAACTGAATTAATATATTGGTCGTAAGAATACAGACGACCTCGGATGTTTAATATATCCATATATGTTGAAATATGTATATCCAAACTAATTCTGTTTTTAACAAGCTAAAATTTAAACTTTAATTATATACAGAAAGCATTTTGTATTCTTTTGGTTTTCTTTATTTTACATCTTTCTTAAAACCATAACCTATCCCTAATTGGGCTCCTGTTTAGTTGAACTAAAAATTAGATTTCCTAGCTTGAAATATAATTTCAAGACATATGAGACTTCAGTTATAAAGTTTGCCTAGTTTGGATCGTTCTTGCATCCTCGCTAGTGGGCGGCAGCTGATATGGCCCAGGTCATGTCATGAAGCCGGCGGAAGCGATGGCCAGCCTCTCGTAACGTCATCTTTGTCGTTTCTGGCAGCATCACAAAGAGTATGAGCATGCTTATCAGCAGGATAATGCCGACGCCCAAATAGTATTTGAAAAAGCTGTCTGCACTCTTTTGAAAGGTAACGATCACAATGATGTGGATCAGTTGCTCGATGCACACGATGAGGGCAATGCAGAAGGGCTTGACTCGCATGGGGAACGCCTCGCCCATGTAGGCGGGCGTGCATGCAACGAACAGACCGGCAAACATTTGGAACGCCATGGAGATGCGACATACCTGTCCCATGTAGTATGGACTATGCATGTTGGCGTAGTTGGAGTAGATGCCGGCCATGCCCAGCATCAGGCCGGCCATGCAGACAAGGCCCAGTAATACGAGGAGCTTGCGGCCCAGCCTGTCCATCACTAATATGGAAATGAGAGTCCCGATCCAACGCAAAATTCTCCACACGATGATTGGCCAGCTGTATAGAGTGCCCTTCCAGGCTTCGCTGCTCGCTATGATTGTCTGGGTGAGCGGCATCGAGAAGCTGAAGGCGACGAGGCAGCGACAGAGCAGCATTTTGATGAAAGGAACCATGGCAACAACTAGATCGTGCCCAATGGTTTCGTGTGTGCCCTCCGAGACGTAACTTTTGTTCTCTTCCAGCGCTTCGCGCTGATCCTTTGGAGTTGCTTTTTTGTCCATCAGCTCCCATTGGCAATCATTTGCCTTGTCGTAATCATTGCGGCGCAGGTAAAAGATGGGCGACTCGACCGAGAGTATCAAAACGGCAATGGCAACAATAGCAAACACAATTCCAATGATGCCATGCACTTGATTGTTGCCGATAGGCAGAGCCGGGTTCCACATCGAGTCCATGATAACCTGCACAGCTATGCCCAGGCCCAGCCCGGACTGCTCCACGGCGCACCACTTGCCGCGAGCGTCGTTTGGTGCCACCTCCGCATTGTGAATGATAAAGGCCACCGATATGAAGCCAATGCCAATGCCTCCGATGTATCGAGCTGCGACCATAGCATCGTAGTTATATGGTGCACTCACACAGATAATGGCATCGATCAGCTGCAGCACAGTTGCAAAGGCCTGGATAGAACAGGAGCATTATTCAAAGGCAATCTTATAGACAATCTATGATTTTCTCACTCACATAGAAAAAGAGTTTGGGCACGTGGCTGACTGCAGCGGCTCCCAATATAGCTCCAATAATGACGCCAATGAACCAACAGAACGAAAATTGCTGTGTGTCTGCGATTCCAGTGTACAAATTCCAGCCGAGGCCCTGAGCCATGTCCATGCCTCCGTAGGAAAATATTACCATTCCTATGAATTACATTTGAATAGACATTAAATTCGGTTTTGTTTTTCGCTAATTTTAGATGAATGAACACTTCGCATTGATTAATAGCATATTTCTGCTTCTAATTGTAATTAGTTCTGCTCTTATAGACTTAATTATAAATAATTGTAATTGGTTTTAGTTGCGCGTATCATTGTTCCATCTATTCACCTGTTATGATGGAATGCAATCTCTGACGATTGACACAGCAATTCTGCAACTTGCTGTCAGGTCGGGTATTACTTCCCACCTCTATAAAGATATCTGGATTGGTTTGTCCCACAGCCATTCCCATTTTATTTTCCTCTCTATTGGTGGTTCGTTCGATTCGATGGCTGTGCCAAAACTATTTTCTAATGGTCAAGTCCATGTGTATTTATAAGCAAGGAACATCGATAGCATTGGTTATATTGATATCTGCAAATCGAAATTGAACAGATAACAGATAACGGACAGCATAGGTCGGTCAGTACCCAACTGTGATTCATGCGACCTATAGTTCGGCGTTTCTTATGAGGAGACCCCACCTGAATTAAGCCCTTACGATTGATTTCGTAATTGTCGTGACTCATTCCAAAGCAATAGAAGACTTTGAAAACGGCCGTACTGAATCAGCATACCTAACTTGGCTTAAAGTCGTGTGTCAAATTGTTTAATGACTTGCGTCTAGCTTTGTAGACATTTGAAATGAAATAAATGCATTTACCTGTGCATCAAATACGAATAGTATATCTATATTAATATAATTATGATAGCCTAGGTATTAGATTTTTCCTATAAATTTTCTACATACATATTTCTGAGATTTCTTATATATATATATATATATATATATATATATATATATATATATATATATGTATTCTTATTCTTAATATTGATATACAATTAAATAATAATAGTATTATAATTAAATACAAATCGTCATTATAAAATGATTTATTAATGTAGGAGTTTGAATCTACAATACCTAACTATACTTGCTTTATATGTGATAGTATGGAATTTTATGTAACTTATATATTTGAAAACATTCATTTATCTCTAGGCTTTCTCTATACTCTACACATTTATTTTACTTCATGCTACTTTCTAATCATTTTTACCCACAACTCTATGACTTTCAATGGCAGCTTATCATATGTATTATATATCCCTGACTACCCCAAGGTAAAAAGCTAAACCCTGGTTTGGGTATTTGGCAATAAAAGGCATAACTACAACGACTTGTTTATTTTTTATTATTATTTGCTTGTTTATGTTGACAGACAACAACCGTTTGGGATGCTTTGGATGCTTGCATCTATCAAGAGCATTGCAGATTCAGCAGCATCAGCAAGAGATTCGAATTAGATTACCATAAATATTGACAGAATTGCTTCGAACGGCGTTGAGTTATAAAATGCCATCAAAATCCTAGTTGGACGCCATGAGATATAGTATTATTATTATTACACTTTACAAGTATTTATAATTAACTAATGTGGTTGAGAGTTGGGTGTTGCCACACCTTGGCCCAACCCTAAATGACTGGCCAGGCCACTTGAGATGTGGCAAGTGTCTAATATGGATGGCACTGTGCAACATCTTCATTAGCTGGCAGCGCAAGCAAACGTCATTAATGTTGCAGCAACAGCCGACAACAGCCAAGCGACCCAAGCAGCATCCCTCAGGCGGCAATCTCAAGTGTTTGCTCGAGTTGTCTCAAATTGCGTAAAGTCTGCTCTATAACTGGAGGCTGCAACTCCAGCTCCAGCTCCAGCTCCGACTCCAACACCAACTCCAACTCCAGCTGCAATCCCAATCCAGACTCCATCGTTGCTGTAAGCCAATCTATCTTGTTGCGCATCAAACTGTCAAATTGTACACATGTCTCTGGCACGTCTGTGAGAGGATGTTAGATGAGAGGGAAGAAGAACGGGTGTGGGAATGCGAACTCTTGGCTGCTCCTTGTCATTTGTCACTGCTCGACAAATTAAGCAAATGTGACGCCAAATGGCCATTGCTTCCATCTCTGCCATCTTCGCAACGCGTCGCCTCATATTTTGAGGCATTCAAGTACATTTTAATGAGTTTATGCAGCAGGCTGTCTAATGGCTCAAAAATTATGAGCGCCGCATCAAGTGCCACCACCAGCACCAGCCCATGCGAGCACATATCAGCATTAGCACATGGTGCCCATAATTCACATCCAGACACAGATACAGATACAGATACAGATGCAGATACAGATATATAGATACTAATACAGCTAGCTGGAGACATCTGAGCACTTTGCATCAATTTCTGTATACATACATACATGCTCGTCTCGTGTCTGTCTGTGCTTGCTTGTGTGAGCGCGTCTATGTGTATGTGCGAGCGAATGCTTCAAGGAAGTGTCTGCCAGTGCCACTAATGGAGTCTAATTACCCCGACCGACAGGCGACGACCGATGCGGATCCCTCCCAGTCAGTGCCTTTGGCTAATAAAAGCATATTAAAACGTTTGTCGTTCTTATATGCTTGACAGATAACCAGACAGATAGAAAACATTGGCGCTTGGCGCTTTGACTGTTGCTCATTATTTATTTTCGTACAATCCAAATAAAGCGCCGACCGTAGATCATCAGATTGCACATCACAGCCCGAAGAATAGAACAGCTCTAGACATTAATGTGTGATGCAAATTGTCTTCAGCTTGGATCGTTTTCATCACAACGCATAATTCGCAGAAAATTTGTATATATGTATAGTGACGTTCAGATCTTTCATTAATATCAATTTCTATTACATTTAAGTTTTTTTTTTAAATCCAATGCCAAACCATATATAAATAGCAGCAATGAGTGAAATAATAATTTATAATATTATTTTTAGATATCTTTATAAAATAAATATCAATATGTTTCCGCCCGGGATTGAACCGGGGGCCTTCCGCGTGTTAGGCGGATGTGATAACCCCTACACCACGAAAACTTGCTTTGTTTCAGATTACGCAAAATAAAATTTTAAATATCTAAAATAAAACAATATTAAAGCAAAATTATAGTAGAAAAAAAAATAAAAATAATACAAAAATAATAATAATAAAATATTGCAAAAAAGTTGCATATGCCGAAACCCGGGATTGAACCGGGGACCTTTAGATCTTCAGTCTAACGCTCTCCCAACTGAGCTATTTCGGCGCATGTCTGGTTCGTCGCAAACGGCACATGGAATCTACTTAGGAAATCAGTTTGCAAATGCAAAGTACACACAACATATAAATACATAAGTATGTGTCTGCAGGTATAATAATACTTTACACTGCAGAACAAAGTTGAAGTCAAACAATGTAAACAAGACCAAAAAGCAAATGCTAGCGCGCCGAGTTTCTATAAATAGGTAGGTTATTTCTCATACACAATATTACTTATACTTATATTCAACATAAATCACGAAAATTCACATTTTCGCAGCTTTTGGCTCGTTTTATTTTCGCTTATTTATTTATTTTTTGTTAGACAGACAGCCATGAGAATTGCGCTGACAGTTGCACGTCTTTATAAATTATGCTGCAGTTGGAAAACATTTTGCAGCTGCAACAAATTTTTTTCGCGCCTAAATGTAACTTAGTTCAACGTCTATTTAATATTTCAAGATATTTTCTGCACATCTAACAAAATTTTCAAACTGACAATTGTTAGCTGCACTTGCCTCAATTAAAAGAAAAAGTTTATGCCAAAAAAAAAAAAAAAACATTTTACAACATTGTCAGAGAAAATAAACAAGAATATCAAACGTGATCCACACGACATTAGATTGTAAATTTAATGATGCCTGCGCAAAATAGTATAAACATTTTATAGCATATTTAATGCTTTTCAGCGCTTGCAACGAATCGTAGCGGGCCGTATCAAAAATAAGTGCCACCTTTTTGGCAATATTTCAAAATCTGCTGCATTAAGATACACAACCTAAAATAAATATTGACAAAATAAACTATAAACATTGGTCAAGTTCAAAATATTTACAATTTGCTCAACACATTATACAATGCATTTTATTTTAACAAAATATTAAATTATAAATAAAAATATACAAAAATATTCGTTTAAAGTAAAGTATTTTTATTTTATTTATACTGACTGTGATTTTAATAATATAAAAGTGTTCACGATAGTGCAGACTTTCCTTATCAGCTATTATAGAACACACGCTTATTCTTCTTCTTATTCTACAAACAAAATTAAATAAATATTCCAAAATACTGAAACTGTCTGTTCTGGCCTGTGTAAGTGGAGTTTGATTACCCATCACCTCCATTATGCGATCCTACTTAATGCTTATTAATGTGGCCTTCTTTATGTGACATGCTTATGGGAGAAAAAAGTCGGATTGAATGCCAGCCAATGCCGAGGCTCCTTTTGCAGCTATGTCATCGGCGCGGCTCGTGTCCCTCGCTTCGATTGCCTTGCGGCTGAGTGTCGACAAGTGGTTGAATCACCTGATACATATATACTTTTAGGGTCGGACGTCGCTCCTGTGCGTTTTGATATCTTCTTTTTTTCTTGTTTTTTTTTTTTCATATCTTTTTTTTTTATTTGTGTGTGTAACTAATGCGGCTTCCGTTTGACGCCCCGTACTGAAAGCTGAACCCTGACGGCCATTGGCATTCTCAGGCTCAGGGAAAGGTTTGTTTTCGTCGTCGGCGTCGGCGTCGGTGACGGTGCCGATGTCGGTGTCTTGGTGGAGCAGCAGCCTCTTCTTTGCAAATGATTCATATTGTTGAAAGCCGATCGCAGCAGCAGTCGAAATTCTTTAAAAAACCCAACCAACGCCACGCCCACCCAGCAGCTATGATTTATGGTCAGCCCACAAAGCAACTCTGAGCTCAGCCCAGTTGTTGACCAGGGCATTTAGTCCAAGGTAAGCAACTTTTCAATAGTCGTCGAATTTGTTGTTTTCGGTGCCATCAGCAGAATATTCATGGACAGAGAGAGAGAGAGATAGAGAGGGTGGTGCGGCGAGCGGGTCTGGAAGCGTTTTAGCTGCTGCGACTATTTGCAACGACAACGACAATGGAGACAGCCAGACTACATTCCTGTGATATGTCACGAGAATTTTTAACATTTGCACTAGAATTTCTATTTTAGTTGCATTCACTCTGCCTCTCTCCCTGCTTAATCTGTTCCCCAGCTGGCGAACCGCAAATTCGAATTTGTTATTTTTATTGAGGTGTTTCCCACAAGTGCAAATCGCTTTCTCGGCCACCGTTTGCTTTAAAGTTCTCTCAAACTGTGCGCAATTAGATCTAGCGATTTTATTTCAAAGGCAAAGTTGTGTCCATAATTTGGCTTGTTTGCAAAAGGAGAGCGATGTGTGGTTTATACCCTGTAAAAAATTGGTGGACTATAGGTGGAACATTTTGTGTAATAGATATACAATTAATTAAATGAACACCTGTGAATTGATGATTTAAACTTGGCTAATTAAGACTTAAGTTCGCTTTCATATTATATTATTTATTTTATTTTAATATTGGAAATATCTCTGATCGCTTGTCATATGACTATAACTGTATTGATTTTTTATCAAATTCCTTGACATTTCCGTAAACTTTACAACTCCATAGTCTTAAATTTGTTCTCGTTTGGAACCTGCCCTCGCTTCGTCCGTTTCCCTGCATATTTTCCACATGTCCAAGTTGTCAGAAACTTCAGTTGGTCATATGCAAATGTCGGGCAGCGTTGCAGAAGTCCTTTGGCAAACGAGTCCTTTTTGAATGTAAATTGACAAACTGTGCTGCAAAAACCGCAGTTGAGTTTCCAGTTAAGAGGATTGTTTTCGATTTTTTTGTTTTGTTCTGCCATTCAACGAAAATGTTTCGTTTACTTTTTTCACCCAACTGCAGCATGACTTTTCGCTGTCACTGTCGCCGCATGCATTTGTATGTGTGTGTGTTTGCCAGTTCGTTATAGCGGAAAATTGTGTAAGCCTGTAAGTGGGTCACTATTTGATTTGATTTGATTTGTTTATAGCACCGCAGCAACAATAACCACAGCTGGAATAGGGCTTGTCCTAGTCGCATTCGCGTCTAAATGTTCGCCCGTAATTGGCCAATTGTGTCGTGGCAAAGGTACATAGAAAAACAAACATTTCCTGTCGTCATATCCAATTAGTCAGTGTATTCAAATTTGTCTATTGCAATTTGACTGGACTTGGCCAACAAGCCGCTTGGCTGGCCACCGGCTGCAGCTGCAGCTGTTGCTATTACCATTTGACCTTTCCAAAACTTAACGTGCTTAATAATAATTCATTAAAGAGGAATTGATAATTGCCGAAAACGCCAATATCGGCTTGGCAATTTATTTTCTTTTATATTTTATTCTTATATTTATAAAAAAAAACTGTGAGCTTTTTAAAATGTCAACTGCAAGAAAAAATTTATGGTGACGTAGTTAATAGCTAAAACATATTTTGCCAATTGCTCAACAGATCGCAAATTCACACATTAAAAATTCCAAAATATTTTTTTGACTCAAGGGGGCAATTTCGTAATATCTATTATTCCCCAAAGGCAGAGACATTCATTAAATCATTTTCTTGGCACTTATTTACCAAATAGTAAGAATATAATAGTAGCTATTATTAGTATAAGTATATAGGTATATATATTAAAAAAAAAAAAAACAATTAATGGGTTAACTGCTTAAATGCAAGTTATATTTATATAAACTGCATAAATAACATATGTTTTTTTTTTTTTAATGTCACATGCTATGAAATTGAGTTGAAGCAAATAATTTTTGCTGAGCTATTAAATGAACTGAAACAAAACTTATACTCGTAGTTATACTTATACTGGAAACCAAAGTAATCAGTCAAGTAAATTGAGTTCAAGATATTCGAATGGACTCTTAAAATAAATTTCGACAAGTAAAAACTTGAAACCCATTCTGATCAGGACTTTAAACTATATCTGCTCAATTAAAAAGACTCAAGAGACGATCTTACTAACGCATTCCATGGCATTACTTTGAATGTAGGGTATTGCATAGTCCATAACATTGCTTCCAGAAGTCCAAATCATTGATATCTTGATTTATTTGCGCAAATTCCAAACAATTTGCAACCATTAAAAGTATTAGTGAGTCCCTAGCTGCGGCGCTTTGAATTCATTCAAATTTGAATGCATACATTCAATTCGTATTTATGCTTTATTTTTGTTAACAAATTAATTTCGTTGTTGCTTTGCCTACATACACACATACGCACATCTTTTTTTTTTTTGTGGTGTGTCTGACACTTGTCTGAAAATTCGAGCGTGTGCCAAAGTCATTCACATTGAGCAGGTTTTGTATTTCTCTTTTATTTTGCATATATCCAAAAAAGCAACAAATAAATTTTACATTTTATTTTTATAAATTTTTGCTAGCTATTTTTGGTTACCCTGTAAAAATGTGCAACGAAATTATGTTTACAAAGTTAATTATGAATTATGAAAAACTTATCGTAATTATTGTTGTTATATTTTTAAATGAATTATTATACTTTTTTATCTGTCTAAGAACTTATTCTGATTATTAATTTTGTTTTCAAGGTAATTATTATTTTTATATTTTTATTTATTTATTTATTTTTATATATTTTTAAATTTATTTAATTATGATATTAAGCATAGCAGATTAAGACATCAATTAGCATTTAAGTATTTGATCAAGTTCAATGCGGACCTTATACCTTATATATGCCCCAATATACATAGTTAAAATATAAGATATCTGACAGTCGATCAGCTTTTACTCTGTTTTGTACAGCTGCAAGGGCGTATTAGCTTTTAGGCCAAGAAATCTATTTGCGTATTGTAGACGTTTAGCGAATTGTCAGGAGCTTAAGCCACTGACCAAATATGAAATAAATCTTACATAATGGAGCTGACTGAACACTAAAATATTCATAGCCCTAATAACTGTCTAATGTGTGTCGCCTTAACATTTTCTTGCCTCGACTGAGACTCTTCAACGAGTTGAGCTCCACCCAGATGGCATTTACTACATATTACCGAGTGGTTTAGCGTTCTTACGGATTGTGGGCTGACAAACCTCGGAGTTGGAAGTGGAAGATGTTGATGTAGGCTGAGTGTGCATATGGGCGTGTAGGCGTGTGGGCGTGTTCGACAGCCCGCACCTCCCGCGTGCGTGTTTTTTTATTTTATTTTTTTTGTCGCTTTTGCGCAGCGCTAGTTTTTAAATAGTTAGTTAAGCGTTAAATTGAGTTGGCACCGAGATGCCTATTCCGTCACTTGCTGTTCAGTCCGTCCTTAACTGGCCAGCCTGCTTAATTGCCTAATTAAGCACTGAACTGGACGGAGCCGGAGTAGTAGATGCGACAGCCCACGCGGCTAGCCTCAAATTTGCAGACTCTTTGACTGAGCGAAGCTCTGGCAACGATTGCCCCAATGCGATCCACTGCCGTGACAACTGTGGGCTGCCCACTCTTGGTGGACAACTATTTGCACACGCGAGTCGCTGACATGTGCACTAATGAGCCATGACTCCAATCCTGCTCCAGCGGATCGCACGGCGGCGTCGCTGATAAGCGAGATTCATCATTGAATGCCGACTGTCGCCTGGCTGTCGGATTAGCGGCATCAAGAAGCCAACTGCCATTTATTTGCATATTCATAAATCTGCGCTAAGCACAGCCGCAGCCCTGCCGGATCGCCGTTGCGTGCCGCGAATGCCTCCAGACTCAATTGGCTCGGACTGCGCGTTAATTGAAATACGCATGTATTTATTTGCATTTCATTGAACGTACAGTCGTCTGACTGTATGATGGATGCTTTGGCTGTTGCTCTTCTGATTTGTGAACTGGGCAATGTCGATTTCTGCTGCGTAATCAGCTGATGATATGAATCTGTTCAATTTGTCACGTTTGTGCCACATAATCCGTCTTCAGCTTGGCAAGCATGCGATTCCCTTGTTAGATGCATTTTCTCGTAATATGATCTTGTCTTGTCAAATACTTGCAACTAGGTAATCTAGGTTATATATACAACTTTATTGAACCGGAAGAACTAAAAGAAAATATCATGATAAATTTACAGGATATATTTCAAATTTGAGAGTCATTCTGCAGAGATTGTATTGTAATCAAATGTTACCAAGAGGACGGTCTATTTTCCTTTTATGTTGATCAGAATAGTAAATAGTGATGGGACATGGGATTAGTTAGTTAGTTCAGAATTGTATATAATATATATATAAATAGATAGAGGAGAAGATAGCTGCAAAGGGCATTCATTCTTTGCTTGTTCAATTTCATTTGATGTCCCATTCCAACAGGAATTCCTTTGATGCCAAAACCCTTCGAAATGTTGAAATGCACAAAAGCTACCATACTTAAGATGTTGCTATTAAATTTTACGAGCGCATAGCAACAGGCCACAGCGACCATTTCGAATCCGAACAGAACTGAACAAAGAGCATAACAAGACAGCCAAACAAACTAACAATATCCGGGCAGAGCTGGCAGAGCGAGCGCAGCTGAGGGAAGGACACAAGAAACAATAAATATCATGAGCTTCATGAATGAATCAGAGAGAATCGTGTGGGCTCTTTACTTCTTGCGGCAGCGATAGAGATTCACTTTGTTGCTGTTGCTAGCCGGCAGACAGGTCCAGGCTTGAGTCCGCGTCTGCAGGGTGCTGGGTGCTGGGTGCAGGGTGCAGGGTTCAGAGAGCAGCGTCTGCGCATGCGTGACGCCTGTCAAGGCGGCGACTGGCCGTGAGATGCCGCACATAAAAAGAGCAGCTCTTGCAGCGTTTTGTAGTTGTGCAGCTCCTTTTTGGTCCGGGGCCAGCGGCCAGTGGCCACAAACATGTTTCCTTTTTAGGGCCATGGACGTGGGTCATGCTGGGCAGCAGCAACAGCGCAAAACTTGTTCTCGCCGCTGTTGCATATTAAGCAACCTTGGGGAATAAGGAAGTCGATGAGTCTGGAGTCGGGAGTCGGGAGTCGAGAGTCGAAGAAGAAGCAGATGCTGACGCCGATGATCGGATCCGTCTGTTACCAGCTGCTTACCTAAAAGCCACTTCAGCTGTTTGGCTTTCTTTTGAGCAACAATTGCTTGCGATTTCCAGCCACTCGATCGAGAAATGCAGCATAATTGGGCATAAATAAATAAAACGGCCAAGCAAAATATTGCATTTGCTGCTCTGCTGAGGTGCAGACACTCGAACTTCGAGCACTTTCATACATATATATATACACATACACATACACATGTATTTGGCATGTGTTTTGCTTCGTGCCCCCGTCAAGTGGCCCATTGAGGCGCCTTCGATCTCCATTTTCGCCAGCTATTTCTGTGGCAACCTGTGTCTGCCCCGTCTTCTGTTTGCATTCGCATTTTAACATAAATGGGCGCACATTTCAAAGCGAAAATAACAGCGATTTCTTTTTACTCCGCTGTGCACACTTTAAGTAAACATCAGACCATTCGAATCGTATTGGTTTCAGATATATACATATGTATATATCTGTATGTATGCATGTATCTAATGGTCAATACAAAGATGAGATGGGCTTGCCGTTGCAGCTTGAATTATGTGCTACAGATCAGCAAAATATACATTTGAAGATGCATTAGTTGATTACAAATGTCGAAAACTGTGAATATATAAATTTTCCGTATATATTTACCTCTTACTCAGATCAAATTTAGGATTAAATACAGCTAAGCGAGGATAATAAAGCGAGAGCTGGGGCTTTGTTTTTATTTATAATAACATTTATTGCAAAATTAAGGTGTGAGTTTAAGGGAATGAATAAACATTCTTATAAAGTGGGGGAGGTTGAATGGGTTATCTGGATGATTTGGATGAAGATGAGTTTATATGATTACTATATAAAGTATTTAAAAATATGTGAACTTTTTGTTAGTCTGCTTTAATTTTCATTTGTTTGATAAACACTCTCATTATATATTTGTCTGATATAATGAAGATCATCATTTGGTTCTTAAGCTAAAGAATGTCGTCTTTTTGTAAGAAGTCTTATTTAGAACTGTATAAACTAGATTTATTTATTTATTATTGAAGATTGGAATTAAAATAAAATAATGACTGCCTTAAAACTTAGGCACTGGCAACTGGGGTCTTAGGCTTGCCAAAAGTACATTTCAAAAAATAAATAACAACACAAATGTAAGCCCAACGAAGCAATGCAAATTAAAGACATAAACTTAAGAGTTAGGAGAGCCGAGCATTGTTTTGAATTTAAGAGAGTTTAACGAGAGAGAGAGAGAGAGAGACAGAGAGAGAAAGAGAGAGAAATTTGTGCTCTTTTGAATCGAAGGTCGCAGTGTTTGCAAAATTTTGCAACGTTTACTCAACGTTTACTTACTGAGTGAAGGCCAAAAATCAGTTTGTTTGCTCAGCATGGGGGCAACTAAATAGAGTTTCGCATGATGCAAAATGCATATCTCAGGGGCTTCAAAATGTAAATGCCTGAAAGTAGGAAAAATAACAATAAGCTTGTTGTTGCAACATCCGTGGCATGATGGCCAATAAAAGCGCACCTCTTTAAAAGCCATCTCCCTCGGCTGCAATTACAATGGTAAAAGCTCCTTACAGCAGAATGCACTGCATAAATCACACTTAAGCCGCTGCCCGCACCCTAACCCTTAGCCCAGGAGCCCCTGCTCGAGTGCTGAGCCGTGCTGTGCACGTTGCCAAGCCAGGCGAGCGCAACTGCATCTGGAATTTACTTGGAATTACCAGAGAGAGGAACAGAATGAGTGCGAAAAAGAAACGGCAGTAAAAGCAGTTTTCACTTCACCGGCAAGTGGCACATAAATTTCAGCAAGGACACCGGCGCACTTCAACAAACAACAACAGCAACAACACCGAGAGCAACGATGACAGCTCCTTATAACTGGGCAAAATGTTCATTGCTCTGATTCGAGCTCAGGTCCTTCCTTTCACCCGACCACGAAAAAGGGACAAAAATTACGTTGAGAAAAAGAAAACAGGAAATCTTTGCAAATATTTGGTGACAAGAGCCCTCGAGTCGAGTGGCCGCTGTCTGCTGTCTCCTGTCCGTGCGGAAGGTCAATCGGTGCATAAAATATGCGACAGCAGCTGCAAAAGGCGCAGCTGCTGCTTTTGCCCTGACGGCCCTTGATTAACCAGCTAGATGCGTCCCTAAGATGGCGCACAGATCTTAACCCAGATACGCCAGAGATTGGCGCTTTGTTAACACAGTTTGGCAACATTTGCGAAATCTAGTTGCTTGGGTGAAAGGTAGGCGGCAATAAAACCGAAAAGAAATCGGTTTTAATTAACTTTCTTAAGCGAGTAGAAAGAAAGAGTTGACTTGGCATACAGTTATCTACTTTATGTGATATATTTTATATATGTATATATTGGTATATACAAGTATTTACAAAATATTTTCTTAAACAAAAATAATCTACCTATTAGATATCACTTACATTAGGTAATCACTTATTATTCATACGACTTTAAGCTCAACAAGAGACTTTAAGACTGCTTCTCAACCAAAATTGACAATGACATTAAAAAAGTGGGTGTGAAAGATGTTATAAAAGATGTAACTTTAGAATGGTGTGAGCGAGATGAAGAAATGTATATAAAATGAAGAATAGCTCCTAATATCATATTTTTCTCTATCTCGCCTTTTGCTCTCTCCCTAACTCCCTCTAATTCGTTTTGTTTTCTTTCTGTCTTTTTGATTGCCTCTCTCTCCCTTCTTTCAGTCAAACTCAGTCTTCCCTATATCTGTCTTTCTAACTCTCAATTCTATTCCACTCTTGATCTCTTTTTCTCTGTTATCATTCCCCCTGCCTTTCTCCCTCTCGTTTTCCGGTCTCTAGCTTTCCATTTGTCTCTTTCTATATATATATATATATATATATCTCTATCTCTCAAGTTTCCTATATATATATATATATATCTTTCTCTTCCTCCCCTCTCTCTCTCTCTCTCTGTCTCGCTCTATCTCTCTCTTCCTCCTTCTCTCTCACTCTCTCTCTCTCTCTCTCTCTCTCTCTCTCTCTCTCTCTCTAACGCTGTCTTTTTTCCTTTCTCTGTCTTTCTCAGCCTCCACTAATACCTTCCTCAGCTATTCTCTTCAACTCATTCTTCTCTCGTTCACTCTGTTTTCTCCGCGTCTTACTATCCCTCTCTCACGCTTTCTCTCCCACTCTCACCCAGTTAAATACATACGCATTACATTACATTGAATTAAATCTCTTAATCTTAATCTACTTTCAGAACAAGATTTAATGCGTGTTGCGCTCGTCTCATAATGTGGCAGCTGGCGTAAGCCACGTTTCTTTGAGAAAGGATTTTAGCCAAGGCGCAGATCACAGGCCACAACAATTTGTAGTGAAAGATGCCGCAATTGAGGACCCATCT
This sequence comes from Drosophila mayaguana, assembly GCA_037075325.1. Classification (NCBI taxonomy): domain Eukaryota; kingdom Metazoa; phylum Arthropoda; class Insecta; order Diptera; family Drosophilidae; genus Drosophila; species Drosophila mayaguana. The sequence goes on along the minus strand of JBAMCG010000037.1, from coordinate 8,472,067 downwards.
GGCCATTTGCTGCCTGGCGCTGCTTGTATTCGGGCTACACTTGCTGCCACGATTGGCTGATGGCAAGGAGCAGCGAGAGCCATTGGCGAACGAGCCGCATGGTAAGCAGCAGCACAGGAGCCACACGGGAGGCGGATCCAAGCGCTTCTCGCGTGACTCGAATGCCGCTCGCGAGCGACGGCCCAACATAATCCTCATCCTTACCGACGACCAGGATGTTGAGCTGGGCTCGCTCAATTTCATGCCGCGCACCTTGCGGCTGCTGCGCGATGGCGGAGCCGAGTTCCGGCACGCCTACACCACCACGCCCATGTGCTGCCCGGCGCGCTCCTCGCTGCTGACGGGCATGTATGTGCACAACCACATGGTGTTCACGAACAACGACAACTGCTCCAGCCCCCAGTGGCAGGCGACGCACGAGACGCGCTCCTATGCCACCTACCTGTCCAATGCGGGCTACCGCACCGGCTACTTTGGCAAGTATCTGAACAAGTACAACGGCTCCTACATACCGCCTGGCTGGCGCGAGTGGGGCGGCCTGATCATGAACTCCAAGTACTACAACTACAGCATCAACCTGAATGGGCAGAAGATCAAGCATGGCTTTGACTATGCCAAGGACTACTATCCCGATCTGATAGCCAACGACTCGATTGCCTTCTTGCGCTCCTCCAAGCAGCAAAACCAAAGAAAGCCCGTGCTGCTGACCATGAGCTTCCCGGCGCCACACGGACCCGAGGACTCTGCGCCGCAGTACAGCCACCTCTTTCACAATGTGACCACGCATCAGTGAGTGCCGCACAGCTGTCGTTCTTGAATCCGTGAATCATTTACTAATACTGATCATTTATTCGATCTCTAGCACGCCCAGCTATGATCACGCGCCCAATCCCGACAAGCAGTGGATCTTGCGGGTTACGGAGCCCATGCAGCCGGTGCACATGCGCTTCACCAATGTCCTCATGACGAAGCGCCTGCAAACACTCCAGAGCGTCGATGTGGCCGTGGAGCGAGTCTACAACGAGCTGAAGGCGCTGGGTGAGCTGGAGAACACGTACATTGTGTACACCTCGGACCACGGCTATCATCTTGGCCAGTTCGGTTTGATCAAGGGCAAGAGTTTCCCCTTCGAGTTCGATGTGCGCGTGCCCTTCCTCATACGCGGCCCGGGAATTCAAGCGTCCAGGGTGTAAGGAATCAATGCACATTTCATAACTCAGCTCATTCAATTCTAATCGAGTTTTCCCTTGCCTGCAGTGTGAATGAAATCGTGCTGAATGTAGACCTTGCGCCAACCTTCTTGGACATGGGCGGAGTGCCGACACCGCAGCACATGGATGGACGCAGTATTCTGCCACTGCTGCTCAGCCGGAATCGAGTGGTGCGCGACACCTGGCCGGACAGCTTCCTCATCGAAAGCTCAGGCCGCCGGGAAACGGCCGAGCAGATAGCCGAATCCCGGGCGCGCCTGCTGGCGGATCGACACAGCATGAAGCTAGTCAACAGCACCCTGCTGGAGGATTTGCTGAGCACGGCGAACAGCAGTACCAGCAGTACCAGCAGCAGCAGCATCACCAGCACAGCAGCTACCCTGTTGAGCTCTGTGGCAACCACAATGGAGCAGGAGGAGTTTGAGGAGGATCTTGACACCGACGCTGAAGACGACGATGGCGATGATGCCATGGACAGCTCAGCGGCTGCAGTGGATGACGAGGATCTGGTAGATGCCGGGGCCGAAGAAGACGATGACGATGAGCTCGAAGAGCAGGACCTGCTGCAGCAGCAGGACAACCACCTGCCCATAGCACCCTACATCACAAAAATGATGCGCCTGAACTCCGAATGCTCTGATCCGGCGCTGCTGAAGAACTGCCTGCCGGGCCAAAAGTGGAAGTGCGTGAATGAGGAGGGACGCTGGCGCAAGCACAAGTGCAAGTTCCATGTAAGTATGGGCTTTATTATCAATCGAGTAATGCAACCAGGTACTGAATCAACTGTCTGATTTTGTAGCTGCAATTAGAGCATCAGTTGGCGGCGATGCCACGGAAGCAATACCAACGAAACTGTGCCTGCTTCACCTCGAACGGATTGGTCTATACCAAGATCCGAGCTCCGACTACATCCTTGCATCCGCACCGCCTGCACAAGCGCACTCAAATGCAACACCACCAGCACCAGCAATACCTGGGCAAGAGACGCCACAAACGCCAAGTGGCCGAGGAGGTCTATCACTCAGAGCTGCCTTACGAAATGGAGGAGCTGCTCGACTTACACCAGGCTGTCGATCTGCTTGCCCAACACAAGACCAGAAGCAAACGAGAGGCGCCTAGCATGCAGAACATCACTGCGAACAACTCGAACTCCAATTCAAATGAAGCCATCGCTGTGGCTATACAGCAAATTCAAAATACCTTGGAGACGCTGGAGCACAAGTTCAATGAGCACGAGCTGTACAATCGCAGCACAGCCCCTTTGGGGCGTGGCGAGAAATTCTCAAAGGGCGGCACCCGCTGCTATGTGGAGGCGGGCACGGACAAGGTGAACTGCTCGGATGTGATCTACGATGATGAGAAGACCTGGCGCACCTCTCGCAACCAAATTGATATGCTCATCAAGCTGCTGAAGGAGAAGATCAGCACTCTGAAGGACATGAAGAAGCAGATGCGGGAGAGCAAGCAGCAAGCGGCTGCCGCTGCGGCTGCGGCTGGCCGACGTGGCGAGGGCCGGCGACGTAATGATCCAGCTGGGAATCAGGAGGGCGCCGGTCCCGAGTTCAACATGAGCTACTTTAGTGATATCGCCAGCACGCCCCGCTCCGTACTACTGCCAAATACGTATAGCGGCAGCCAAAAGGATATCATTCGTGGTGTCGGAGGAGCTGCTGGCTTTGACTTCCCGGACCAGCCCCAGACACCCCACTATGCATCGCGTGCCGAGTGCTACTGCGAGCCGGATGTAGGCGAGAGGTAAGTGAAGGCAGAGAAAATTGAATTTGCAGTAATACTTTCAATATTTTTTCAGTTATGCCGACTCCAAGGAGATGGCACGGGAGGCACGGCGTAAGCTCAAGGAGGAACGGCAGCGCAAGAAGGAGCGCAAGCGCATCAAAAAGGCGCGCCTGGAGAAGGAATGTCTGTCGGAGAAGATGAACTGCTTCTCCCATGACAATCAGCACTGGCGCACGGCGCCCTTCTGGAACGACAGTCCCTTCTGCTTCTGCATGAATGCCAACAACAACACCTACTCCTGTCTGCGCACCATAAATGCCACGCATGACTTTCTCTACTGTGAATTCACGACGGGATTAATAACGTTCTACAATCTCACTATAGGTAAGGATAAGGCTGAAGAGGTCTAAGAGAATGTAAGAGAATGTGGAAGAAGTGTTATTACCCATAATAATTAATTGTAATATAATTTGTGTATAGATCTACGAGAATGTAAAAGTATTCAAGTTAAATTATTAATCATAATATAAATTGATTCAGATCTAAGAGAGTGTAAGCGCTTGTTAATGAAACCAAGTTCTATTTCCCACACTCAGTAAATTCATATCACAATCATAATTATCAATTGTAATTATATTATTATGTTGATTGTATATGGATCTCAGAAAAGATAAAAGTATTCAAGTATATCTAAGAGAAAATTACTCCCATTTCCCACACTCAATATTCAATTCATATCAGAATCATAATTACACTCTAATTTCCGTTTTCATGTAGATCGATTTGAAACACAGAATCAGGCCTCCAGCCTAACGCCTGCTGAGAGATCGCACATGCATGACACCTTGGAGCGCCTGAAGAGTTGCCGTGGACGCAGCTGCAGCATACGCCGACAGCTGCCACAGTTGGGCATGTCGGCGGCTGCTACCCCACCCACCGCCGTCAATCATGTCCAGCGCAGCAACAAGCGGAAGCACAGTAAGCAACGAGTGGAATAAATCTCTCATTTCGAGCGCGTTTAGACATTTATTGTATTTCGCAGACCCCTTGTCGGGCAGCGTGGGCAACTTTGGCTTTGTGGGCAGCCGACTGGACATGGATGTGGTGCCATCTGCCAAGCGACGCAAGCTCTCTAAATATCACAGGCAAGCTGGCAGCTGAAACACGATTCTGATTTATGCCTTAACTCATTTGAACTCGTTCACAGATGGACCAACTCGCAGAACACGCATCTCAAGCGTCGCCCCTGGAAGCAGCAATCCCATCGCCTCCTGCCCCAGCCACCAGTGCCCGCTGTGGCTGCCTAAGCAGCATTGCCATTGCCATTGCCCAGTGAGCACACATACATATGCATATCCTCTAGCTTGCAACATCCACTGCTCCGGTCTGCATATTTGGATGGATAGCTGTGGAATGCATCCTGGCATATTCTTCTATTTTCTCTTAAGTAAATAAGACTGTATTTTTTTTTTGTATTCAACTTACACTTAGTTCTTGTAACTGTGTCTCTTCTTTGCTTCTTCGGCTTGAACCCGCAATATTAACGAAAGATAGTTAGCATTTAAGTGATCTAATTTGTACATAAATTTAGGACGAGAGAGTGAAAATATTTACACCCTACATAAATTATTTAGCGCAATTGGTTTTACAATTAAATTATCTAGAGTAGACGATTACACTTAGCCAAGAAATCAACTTACCATAGAGATCATATTTACAACCCACAACACACAAGCACACACACACACACACACACACACACACACACACACACGCACACACACACACACACACACCTGTAGCATTTGTATTTATTGGAAAACGCTAAAAACGCTACGCAAATAACAAATTGTTATTGTTTTAGAATGGAAAAACTTGTTTATGGCAGGCCTCACGCCCATGAACAAATATTGTAACTGCTCTAGCAAGCCTAATATCTATGTCTATTTAACAAACTTAATCTAACAAAATAAAGAAATACATGCATATGTAAAAATCAGTACCTATTTAAGTCTAAATGAGTTTTATTGAAATCTTCCTTCATGTTTTTTGATGAACAAGCTCTGATTTTCGATAATATTAATTAGAGAATCTTTAGCAGTTGTGAAATGATCACGTTATTCCTAATGATTTGGACGTGTATTATGTTCTAATCGCTGAGAACTTAATTTCTATTGTCAATATTTATGAGAACATGATAATGGCACACGCTTATCGCTAATTAGTGACGTATTTTGAGAGAATTGATTTGTCACGGTTGACACTCGCACCTTTGGCAACCGGATTTCACGAATATCTAAGCAGTTTTATGCTCAACTCTAGGGATTGCACAAATTTTAACTGTTACACTAAAATATTTCTATGCTAAGTTCCAACAAATTGTTTGATTGAATGGCCAAATAGCTTGAAGAGCTTGTCTCTCAGCAGATGTCATATGAATATCAAAAGTGAATGATCAAGTGAATTTGAGTCTTATTTGCCAATTTATTAGAGTACTCGCTTATTGCCTTTGACGAGAAAGTTCTTGACATTGGAACGAAACACGTGTCTGGGGAAATTTTGAATTTTGAATTCTATGAAGAGTAAAGCACATGAAATCCATTTATTTTTCAACTCGAAACGAAATTCTGTTCTTGAAAGAGTCAGCTATAGATTAAGCAAAATATTATAAAACTTTCCTGAGATATGTTCGCTCGAGTTTGTTAATTTTATGTGACATGAATTTAGATTGAACGCAGTTAGCTAATTAAATTTATATTCCATATGATATTCAGACTGTATTCAACTTGAGCATCATGAATACAGACAGTCTGTTATAGCTATATATATTTTTTATAATATTTAAACTTATATATATATATTAACTTTTTATATTAAGATTGAGTGTTATATTCCTATACACACATACCTACTGATTAACCAGTCGGACTTAAAAACAATTTTATTATTTCATAACGAATTTCTAATACTCTCAGCTAAAAACATTCATGAAATGGACTCTGAGTCTTTTCTAATTATGTTAAATTTGTTGAAACTTCAATAAGTATGCAACAGAAATATTCGGTCCGCTATAGAGCATTACAAAATCTGTGGCATACTTATGCTAGAATATAAAACAAAACAAAACGAATGAATATTCATAGCAAAACAAACAACAAGAACAATTTGTTTACAACAGGTAACTGCCCTCTAGTTCAGGGTGCCAAAAATCATTTAAATACTATTCGAATAAACAGAATAAGCAACAATCAGAGTTCTTTTTGTTTGTAAATTAATTGAAGGGAAAACATGTTTCGGATTCGCTCGATTTGAAAGAAAGAAACTTGTGTGCATTGATCCTATGGAGGTCAGGACCTTTATTCAATACTTTTCGAAAACTCTACTTAATTAGTGAGCAGATCGTTATTTAGATCTAGACAGGAGAAAGTTGAAAAAGTGATTTGAACTCAAATACATAATTATTCTTTGTTTCCAAAGGGAATTGTTATTGAGATATACTGTAAATTAATTATTTTTTAAATATTTCCCACACATAGATTTCTATATTTCTTTAATTGCATTCTAAACACACAAAAATTAATTTGTTGTCGCCAAGCGTGAGCATTTACCAAACCTAAGGTAACTTTTATAACAACCTAGATTTTATGGCTCAAGCAGTAACTAAACGACAATCTGTCAGTCAGTCACTCAGTCAGCCAGTCAGTCAGTCAATCAGAGCAAACAGTTTTATCTGTGTATGCAGTAGCTTTTTAGAAATAATGGTATGCTCCAACCAGGTCAACATTTGTAATAATAAAAAAGTAATTACTCAACTTGTGCGCTGTTATCAGCCGAATTATAAAGATAATAATGAATAACTGTATCGGAAATGGTTCAAAGATGCTTAGAGTAGGGCATATATAAAAGCCTATCAATGCAAACATCGCATTTTTTTGGCAATAACTTGAGCAAATGTATGTGAATGTATTTGATATGCATGACAGCCTGCGACTGATAAGTGATAATCAGTGATAACAAACACTTGTAGTCGCTGATTGGCATTAGAATGTGTGTGCATCGAGACAGCTTCCACAATTCCAGATGGCCACAGCCACAGCCACAGCCAAAGTTAAAGCCAAGAACTGAGCAGCCAAAGGCCAGGGAATCGAAGCAAAATTTATTGCCACGAACACCATCATCGACATGAGACCCAGATGTAAATATGATCAGCCGAATGCGCTAATTAAGTTGCCGAGATGTTTTCATCTGCTGCCAAATATTGTTACCCACTTGGCAATTCACACTTGACACTTGACGCGCTAATTTCCACTGCAGCAGGAGGAGGTGCGGGTCTTCCCATCTTATCGCGACCACAACGAAGAGAGCGCGAGCGTAGCGCACTGACAGTGGGCCAGAGCGAGAGCGAGTGCGTGAGAGAGAGAGAGAGAGACAGTGAGAGAGAGAGAGCCACAGCGAGTGCCATTGCGAGAGCGAGAGAGATAGTTGTCGCTCCGAGCGGACATGGGGAGATATCGTGTTAAAATTTTGCGCAAGCAACAAAGTTATCAGCTTGAAATTTATTTATTGTTGTTTACTAGGCGACGGGCATATACATGTGTACCTACCTGCCTAGTGGCTAGGTAACCAGCCAGACACTAACAGTACATGGGGCCTGAGCGAGGCCTTTGTACCAGCATTATTATTACCCCACGCAGCCCGCCCCCACAACGCCCGCCATTGCTCGATCTTGGAATAGCAACGAGCTCATTTATTGCAGGCCGGGGCCACTTTACGATTTGCGCACTTCAATCGAGTTATCGTGCTGAAATTTCACAATTTCAGAATTGCCTCACCTGAAACGGGGCCTTCTCGTGGAGGGACTCAGCGTGGCTGCCAGGCACGTACACAAACTAAACTGGGCAGCTGTTAAATATCACATAAGCAAATTATGCGACTCGTAGAACGATGAACTCAACGAGAATCCGCACAGAGCTCTACTATACCTGGACGAATCAGATAACCCCATTTGCATAATACAATGTTTCTAAAAAGTTATAAATAAACTAAACATAACAGAGAGACGATAAGTGCCATTATCTCCCCTGATAATGCTTGGTGGAACTCGAGATTAAAACATAGATGTAAGTTAGCTAAGCTGAAAATTTAGCTAAATCGCTGAATAAACATTTCCAAAAAAAGAAAAACAAAGAGAATGGAAAACATGTAGCCTCACAGCGTGGCTGCTATTTATATTTGCACAAGTTTATTTTGCCTTTGAGAGAATAAGAATTATGAATTCCATCAAGATCTACTCAATCAGTTACCTAATAAATACACTTGAGCAGCGAGTAGGCAAATATTTTGTGTGAAATTTGTGCTAATTGATAAAGTCAAATAATATTTGTCAAATTTCGACTCGGCTATGCAATTTTCTTTTGTGACAAGTTTTCAGTTGGTAACAAGCTTCAAATTGTGTAATAAATGAAGATAGAGTTTTCAGCAATGGATTATCAATTGGCTTACAATAAATCCAAAGACGCCAGAGACCAATCCAGTCCGAAAATCAAATCTAACTATAAGAATTCATATGATTTGTTTGTATAATCTCTAGAAAAATTGTGATACCTATGGAAATGATTGCATTTAATTAACCGTCCTCAATGGAATATTTCAAAGGATTTCCATTTTCCATAGCTAATTGAAGCCACAAAAATATGCTTTGATAAATCGTTTAAGGCGTATAACAACAATTATACGCTTAATTATCAACATCAATTTAATTGCGGCTGTCAAAAAGCGACAAGTGTTAAGTGTTTACTGTACATGTTTAATTATACCCATGCGGAGGTTTTTATAATATTGTCACGATGTGTCAAACTGAACTACTGAGCGAGCATCCTCGGCTCTACGAGATATATAAGATATATGAGATATACAAATATTCTTGTCTGTTATTTTTCTATTTGCCCTTGCTTTAGCATTGAGTTCTTATCGAGAAGTATTTCAGATCGCGCGAGTTTTGTTTGAGCTTTAAGAGAAATTTCAGATCAAGCTAATATGTATGTGTGAAGTATAGGTAAATATCATAATAAATTATAGGTTGTTTCTGCTAAGTTGATAGCGTCTCTTCTTTGATAATATATTTATTGTGTTAAATAATGAATTATCGCTGTCTAAATTGAGTTTTGATAGCTGTGCTACGATGGTAATAAAAAGATTTTGCCAATTATATTTTATTGCTGTATATTTGTAATAATTTAATTATTTGAATTACATCTTTATTAGTACCTAGATAAATACAAAAGATTTATAATAATTATTTACAATTGCTGCTTAGCAGTTTATGTATTAGCATGTCCTACATCCAGTAGAACTAACGGATCCATCCATCCATCTCAGTGATGATTGGGATTCGCCTCGAGCAGCTTCTGGGTCACCTGGCGCAGCACCTGCAGCTGCTCTTTGTACTTGTGCGCAGCCTCCAGCTGCTCAGCTTCGGTGTGATGTGGGTGGGCATCTGCACTGGGGTCTGTTGCGCTATGATGGTCGTGATCATGGTGATCCTCGTCCGACGAGGAACAGCTGTTGCCGTGGCTATGGCCATGGCCTCCACTGGCACCTGCAAGACAAAATGGAAAGATGCGATTGGATTCGTTAGTTTAAAGACTTGGAAAACGTAAATCGGAAAACAAGTTTCGACTGAGATGCAATCAAAGTTGAAATATAAACCGGATTCGTAGCGTGTGCAAATATATATCCTATATACACTCATATATTTATTTGTATATGTATACCATTTTTGCCGGAATTGATATCTATATTGATACTGTCGCAGAGTAGTGGAAAGTACAGGCGGTTCTTTTTTTACCCTATTGAGCTTGGCAGCTGAGATGATTTCACTGCGGGATTTTCCTTCACTTATTTGCGGTGTACGTAAAACCACCGGCATCTCAGACCGCAGCGCGACGAGCAGAGGCAGACGACGTCTGTTACAAGGTTGAAGACGCAAAATAACAAAAAAAAAAGGTTGTCGATCTATCTTTTCAGCACGCATGCTCTGTAAAGAACCTGTTCCTATTTCGTCAGATTTGATTCCGGTTAAAAAATTATAAAGCTCTCGCGATCTCTTGCCTAAGCGAACACACACACACACACACTTGCACACATAATTGTTTACTCACCAATCTGTTGCAATCCGAACATAATCAGAAATCCAACAAAGAGCGCCAGATAAGCGCGCAGACCGGAACGATTCTTCGATAGTATCTCGAAGAAGACCACATAGATGAGCGTGCCGCAGGCGAAGCCCTGGAGTATGGCCGACACCAGGTTGGGCCCGGCTCCATGCTGGCCATGGCTAATCAGTATGCCCAGCCCGATGCCCAGGGGACTGACAACCGCGAATGTCAGCACGTAGAGCACCGCCAGACTGAGGCGGGTGCGCGCCACGATCAGCTCGACGCCCACGCAAAAGGCCAGCACCAGCTTGTGCGCCGAGACGGCGCCGAACATGAACCACACCGAGCTGGCGGTGCTCTCCAGGCCAATGGCCATGCCCTCGAAGAGCTCGTGCAGCGACAGCGCCAGTACAACGAAGAGGCCGCGCAGCGAGGAGGTCAGCATGTCGTTCGACGCCAAGGAGCCATCGCCAATGGGCAAATGGCTGTGTCCGTGACCATGTCCGTGGCTGTGGCTGTGGCTGTGGCTGTGACTGTGGGCTTGGTTGTGCTTCTCCTGGTGCACTGCGCCATACTTCTGCTGCTCCAGATCGTTATGCATCAGATTCTGCACAGATAGCGTCGCATTGTTGCCAGCCGTCGTGAGCTCGGAGCTGTCGCCGTTCGGGGCCGTCGAAGAACCTTCCGACCTCACCAGGTGACTGTGACGAATGCTGTGGCCACGCTCGAAGGCGGCGCCAGCGTCGTCTTGATGATGCCGGTGCACATAGCAGTGCATGGCCTCCTCCACGAAGTACATGAGAAAGAAGCCGCAGCACATGAGCAGCTCCGCGAGCGGGAAAGTCAGTTCGCCGATGATGTTGCATTCCTGCAGCTGCTCTACCACCTCCTGCACCTCGGGCAGCAGGTGGAGGAAGGTGGTGGCCAGCAGAACGCCGCCACCGAAGTAGAGCAGGCACTTGACCACTGTGGCCGAACGGGCATTCGTTTGATTCTCTGTCCAGCGGTAATAACGATTCAGCAGGAACGGAATGGAACCACAGAGAGCACTGGCGCAGCAGAGCACCACCATGGCAGTTACTTTTGCCGTCAACAGAGAGCCGGAGTCGTCATGATCGTGTTCGTGATCGTGGTCGTGATCATGATCGTGATCGTGATCGTGATCGTGGTCGTGATCGTGGTCGTGATCGTGGTCACTGTGATGTGCCGCCAAGAGACGAGCGGGCTCATCAATTTGCAGGAAGCATTTCAGAAAATTATTCACTTGTGTTTGGTTCATTGTTGCTTTGCATTTATTTTCGTGTGTCTCAGCAGATCAGTTATTCCTTTTCTTGGTCTCTCGCTCTCTCCCTCTCTTTGTCTTTGGCCTACAATTGCCAAAATGTTATTGTTGCTTGGGTAGCAAGTGCTGCATTGGGAGTCCAGCTGCGATGTCTGCTGTGAATGTCAACGATTTTCACTTTCCAACTTTTCTTATTCAAAGATTTTCTTGCTCACACACAGAAACGGGATTCGACGCTCGCCGTTTTGTTTTATTTTCGACTTATTGTTTTTTAAGTGCTTTACTTTATGCTCTTTTTTTGGTTTTGGTATTGAGATATTTTGTTTTGCCGCCACACAAGTCGTGCACACTCGGAGCAATCTCACAGACTGATTGGCGTTGGCTGAAACCGAGTCTGGTTGGAGTTGTTGCTGCTGGCAGTTAGTTAGCTGCCGCTGTCTATCTTGCAGTTATTTGCTCTGCTCTGCCTGCCCGCCTGCAACATACGCCAGCTAAATACTCTCGACTCGACTCGACTCGACGCTACGTGAGCAGCAAATTAAGTAAGCGTCAACAGCGGCGATACTCTTAAAGCTCTAACTTGCTCTCTTCTGCTTACTCGAACGTTCACCTGTTGGACAACTTCAATTTACTTTGGGCTAAGCATAGTACGAATAGCTCACACTCACACTCACATATTAGGCATGCACACACTCACATACACACACACATATGTATGCAAGCATACGTAATAAATATTAGCTTAGCAAATGTGTTCATTGGAATCCCTTCACTTTTCGCGTTGTCAGAGAGTGCGACAGAGATGCCTGACCTTTAGCTAGCTTTTGTTAGGATTCAATTGCTTTACTCCAGGCTGCCCGGCCCGCTTGGCCAATCAAAGCGAAAGCTTTTGCCGCTAGCCACAGAAAGCTTTTGGTGCTTGTCTTGGCTACATTTGCATAATTTACCGTAGTCAAGTGCAAAAACAGTTACCAATATAATTAGCAATTGCTGTAAGTGGGTTCGCTCGAGCAGTGTGATCACCCTGCCGGAAAATCGTGCAAATGAAATAATATATTAATTAAATACATTCACTTAAAAAACAAAGCAATGTGTTAGTCATGCGTTCGATCGCGACCGATTAGCTGCAGTTAAATTGATATTTGTAATAATTAAGCCCACAATCGCAATCTGTAAACAAATGCGGCGTAGTGACGAAATTTGCATAGTTGTTTCAACAAAGCTGCCCAAGTTGATCATTTATAAATACGACTATTAAATGAATGCAATAATTTTCCTACTTATGGCAAAGATGTTTTCTATATTCTATGTATTTTTAGTTATATTTATCCAAGCTCGAAAATTAATTAGCTATTCAGTATTTGCATCTATAATATGTATCAGCATATCTATTATTTATATATATATTTTGTCGAACTGATGAAGTACAGCTGCAGTTTATCTACTCGCCCAATATATCTGAGACGTCAGCATCTGTTTTTGTGCTTCATCAGATCGACGGGTGAGCGAGAGATAGATATTGAGATGAATGTAAATTTATGTACGTAAAACGTTAAAAGCAAACAAAACTAGACTTAACTTTAAACAAATATGTAGGTGCTGTAATAGTCTCGTAATATTGCTCAGTTGACAATAATAAAAATGAAGGCAAAAATCAAATTTATTGGTCTAGCAAAACAAAAATCACACTTTGATCATACGGAAAATTCAACTATTGAGCAATAGTTAGCCAAGTCAACTGAGTAAAATATATCGTTTTGTTATGCATACAAAATTACGTCTCTAACTTGTAAATTATTATTATATGTTGTTTCTCTTCTTTGGCATCAGCAACAGTAAGAGTTAATCCTATTTATTGTTTATTGAAAATGATATACTAAAAATGAACTATTGAAGTTTGTAATATAGCTAAAAAATATCTATATTTTTTAAAATAATACCACCATCCCTGCGAGCCCGGTCAACTATGCTCCAATTCAAAGGTCAGTAGTTATTGAACAATGAGAGATCGAGTGGCATAAAGAATACTTTAAAAATAATAAAAAAAAAAAAAAAAAAAACAAATCCGAATCTCTCTTTTCATACAAAATGGAGATAACATTAAGATTAAAATAAAATGGAAAATATTAATAAAAGAAAGCAGAAAGAGAAGTAGAGAGTGGAAAAAATAATTGAAAGGAATTTTTAGATAATCTGGGAGATCTGCCACGTCACCAATACTTTAGATCATTTCTGAGCACTATGTGTGAGTACCAGAAAGCAAGGATTACATTAACGGTAGAGAGAATTCATCGGAGAGCACTTCCGATAAGCATAATCCGAAGTGAAAAACGTGATTACGACGGTCGAAACTATCTGGTCATTTAAAAAGTCAGAGAAAAAATAAATTGTAACAAATATTCTAAACATGATCATCTTCCCTTTAGGGTTTATGTTGTGCAACAAAATATCATCAACCTTAGCATTATGTCCACCATTATATTGCAGATTTCTTAGAAATTGACTTATGAATGTATTGATTTATGTCCTTTAAGCAGATATCATTATCATATCACATATCATTCAAAAATCAATTTTATATTCATGCATCCATTTCCAGATAAGGAAATAAATTTACGCGCGCTCATAAATTACGACACATTTATTGTTTATTTTTTTTTTTTTAATAATTTTTTTTTATTTTGTTTTCATTTTTAGCTTGTTTTTTCTGTTTTTTTTCCGTTTGTTTCTTAGGGGGTTTCTTTCTTTTGCTTAAATCTTGTATGTTTTGTTACTTATAATTAATAATAAATCATTTTTATACAATATTTATCTTTTACATACTTGTTTTCACTTGTCAACTGAAATGGCGCTTAAAACATTTTCAGCTGTAAATGACTTCTTAAATATTTGTTGTTATATGTTTTTGTTTTTGTCGCTCGCATTATGCACTTCATTTAAATGTTAAATTTGTTTAAAACTGCTTGCCAGAGTTAACAATGTCAACTACTTATCCTGCATTTAGCGAAAGGCTCTGCGTGCATTGCTTGCGCCAACCGGTTCAACTCCCCCGCACTCCTACGCCTCCACCAGCTCCTGCTCGATCTCCGTTCTGTATCTGTATATTTCAAAAACTGATCTGAATGCCGACTTCTCTGTTTTGCTTTCAATTTGCTAAATATATATATATATATATATATAGTATATACATATATATATATTTAATCAATGCATGCGCTTAACACATATATTCATTTTTGTTTTCTTTATCAACATTAAAGTACATTATTTTGTATTTATAATTTGTTATACTTGACTGTTCATATAAATATCGCTTTCTTATTATTGTTTAGCATAATTTTGTTTTGTTTTGTTTTTACGTTTTAGATTTCATATATAATACAAATGATTTTCATTTAACTATACAAGAAATTTGGTAAGTTTTATATATGTTTTTATTTGTATTTTTACTTTTTTTATGATTTATGTTTCATGCAATGTTTTGAAATTTGATTTTTGTTTACCCATGTTTGAATATAATAGCAAAAACACATTTAAAGTTAAGGTTAATTCTTCGCTTCATTTGTTTGTCTTGTTGTAAAGTCAACACTATTTGCATCTAACTTCCTCCTCGTCTCGTAGTATGTATATTTATAAGTATAAAAAATTTGTTTAAAATATATATATATATATATATATATATTTATATGTATATATATATCATAGAGTTGCTGTGTGTGTTTTTATTTTTTATTTTCAAATGGGGAAGGAAAACAAATTCGTATAGATGGGTTGAAAGTAGTTAGCTGTTGCTTCGCACACACATATACATATATTGCGATATATACACATATCTGAATATTATTTAAGAAGTTTCGATCTGTGTTCGTTCATGTATGTATGAATGGGTACGGGAGACGTAGCTGCAGGCAGCTTTTAGTGTAGTAAGTATGTAAGTTTAGTATCACGTAATATCAAAATAAATAGCTCAGTACTTTGTTTATATTTTCTCTTGATATTTGTTGTTTATCTTTTCCCTTCATTCAATTAACATTAACTATAAAGTGTGATTGATCTTGAGTAGTTTCTAGAGTTTCTCTTTTCGTGTATTTGTTTAAATCTTTTGTTAGCTATTGGAAAATAAAGTGCCGCCTAGAAAAAGGATGGTGTGCTAATAGATTTTCTTTTTTCTTGGTTTTTCTTTTTCGTTTTTTGGTTAAGGCTTTATGTGTGGAATTCCAGCTGCACTGCATGCGATTATTTTAACTCGTTTTGCTTTTTTCGTCTAAATTTTGTAAATGTACGTAAATAAAATTGACCTAAAGACACACACTAATCAAATAAATGCACTTATCTTGTACAAAATGAATTCGACTACAAAAACTTTAATCATGCTTAACCTTCGGCATTAGTTATAAAAAATTATGTACAATAGCATATACAATATATATATATATATATATATATATATATATATATATATATATATATATATATATATATATATATATATATATATATATATATATATTCATAAAAAGTGCATCAAAAATCAGAGCTAAACAAAAGCTGCCTACGCTAAGAGGGGCTGCGGGGGTGCAGAGTGTGTAGTGTGAGCTGTATGTGTGTGTGTGGTGGGTGTGGGTGATGGTGGCGCAAACGAAATATAATTTCTTTCATTTTGTTCAATAGTTCTTCGAATGAAATACGCGTATTTAATGTACAATTTGTTGTCTATAAATATTTATGTATCTATATATGTATATGCTTTCTTGTTGTATTTGACGCTGCACTAGTTTTTAAATATATATCTGTATAGATTTATATAAATATGTTTTAAGTGGTACGCTGTGGCGTGTGTATGCATGTGTGGCTGCGTGTGTGTCTGTTTGTGTGTGTGTGTGTGTGTGTGTGTAAGTGTTGCAAGTTCTTAAAAGTTAGGATCGATTGGATTTATTCTCAGCTTTTAGCACGACTCTGAGCTGCCTGGCTTTAAATTATGAAATGTAATATGACAGTTTTGTTTTTGTTATTTTCTTGTATTAAATTTTGATGTATATTATTTGCTTTTTGTTTCTCCTTTGTTTTTGTTTTTTGTTTTTTTTTTTTTTTATTAATAATATAATTAATAATTATAATAATTTATATAATTAACATAAACGCAAAATTGGTAAATAATAAAAATAATAATAAAATTGTGTTTTTCTTTTATTTTGTTTTGTTTTCGTTTGTATTTTTTTGTTGCAATTTTTTACTGTTTTTTTTTTCAGTTTTCTCATTTTCTGTTTGTGGTGTTTAATGTTTTTAGGCTTTTGTTTATGTTCTTCTTCTTTTTGTATTTTTTTTTTTTTTTTTTGTTTTTTGTTTGTTGTGGTTTTCGCTTTTCTCTATTTGCTGATTTCTGTATTTATATAAATTACAACGGAAGTGTCGGTGTATTTGTAGTTGGTGTTGGCGTCAACATCGACGCGGATGGAGGATAACGCAACGTGTGCTGCGACGTTGCCTGTTGGATGTAATCCTGACTCGGATTATTCAATACGCTATCCCGTGAGTTTGAATGTGAAGTGGCGCGCAGCAATGTAACTGCCTCGCGTTCTGGACTACATTGTACACCTTCTAGTCATTTTTGGCGCGTTGATTTCTTCTTCTTTCGTTTAAAGAAACAACAACATCTGGAATATAAGGAACCACTAGAAACAGTTACAAAAAAGAACCGAAAAGAGAGATGCGCATTAAAACGACAAAGCAAAAACACCAAAACATTTCATTCGATCGATTCACGATTCACTCATTGATAAATCGAACGATCAATCGATTAATCGATCGATCGATCGATTAACCAAGAGCAATCGCATCTGATTCGCAACATACTTTGTTTCATCGACAAGCTCTACTTCCGGCTGCTGGGTGATGGGCGTATTGGAGTGTCCGGCCGTGGGATCGTCCGCATTCAGTTCGCCGTTTGTCGAACTCACAACCTGTAAAAAGGACACAAACAAAATGCAGAGCATTGCACCACATCAATGGCATTAGTTTCGATCGAATCACGTTCACACTCTAACACTAAACATAGAGGGTAGATAGTATTGTCTGCATTTATATTAAATTTACTTGGTGATAATACATATAGGACGCATCATAAACCCTGCTGTTGCTTATAGCGCTAATCAAAAATATATGAGAACCATAATCGTTGATTCTCTACCAACGAAACAGAAAACACAATGAACAAAAACAATGTCCCATCAGGAAGTTGATGAGGTTCTGCTAGTATTGTGCAACTACCGAGTGTCTGTGAGCAAATTTGGATACTTTTCTCTCGCATGAGCGCAGACATGCGTCTGTCTGATGAGCTGCAAACGGACTTCCCCCCTTCATAATTTGCAACGATGATGTGTAATATGTTCAGATAATGAAATTTAACGGTACTACAAGAGTATTGCTGATTTTCAAATGTTTCAATGGAACTCTGGAAAAGCTTTCAGTTCTAAATCTGTGTTCAATTACAAATTAACGTAGAAGATAAATTTACACAAAATTAAGAGATGTATAGAAATTCCAAAATCTACATATTCGATAGTGTTAAATGAGATTTATCGCTGATTTGAATATGATTCGTACAGCTCAGTTCTACAGAGATTGCCTTTCCATATTCAGCGCGTTTGCAGCTACGAAAATGTTAAAAGGTTGATCCTAACTGAATGTATTTACATAAGAGACACAAACACATACATACGCACACACACACGCACAGGTCGGACGCACATACACACACACATATATATATGTAGAAAACATCTTAAACTGGAGGAACAGGCCACAGGAATTGCATAAAAAATACCTCGCACTCAGTGTTGACACTAGAAACACATGTAAATAAAACCTTATAGCATATATTTGTTTTGGGGTAGGCAAGTTTATTGGACAAACAGAGTTGTAGCTGGATCTAGTAGGTAGTAGGTAGAAGATAGCAGATAGCAGATAGCAGATAGTGGTGGATAGTGGAAGTAGAAGTGGTTATTATTTCTTGGGCCCATCGTCGCCGTCGCTTGTCTCATAATAAGCATCAAATGGGCTATCATCGTCCGAGCTTGAATCTTCGGGCAATCTCTGTAATAAGTTGGGGTTTTGATTTGTTTGCTTCTTCTTGTTTAGCTGTTAAGCAGTTGACTCTGCTCGCGCATGGGTATGCCAATGAAAGTGATTATGTGCACAGTAAAAAATTTTGGTTCACTTTCATGTAAAATTCCAAAACTGTTTTCAAATTTGAATATAACACAAAATGCATAGCTCTTCCTCTTCATGATCTACGGGAAGAAATTGAATTCAAGCCTATTGAAATTCTAATTGAAAAGAACTTAACCAACATTTTTTACTGTGTAAGAGATTATGATAATCTAATTATTGCCGAATTCTCAAAAACTGTGCAGACTATATATATAGAGAGAGATAGATATACATATCTAAGTGAGTAGTACATGCAGTGGTTGAATTTAAGGGTGAGACATGCAGTATGCGTTCAGTGTTGGTTAACGTCATGCGGTGCGAAAAAAACGTTATTCTTAAGAGAGATCTTCTCAAGAGCTATTGCATTGTTCTCTACATTCATATTATCCATATATTTTGGGCATGCAATCGTTTTCGACATTTTTACTTTTCTTTCAACTAGATACCAAGCTATGCACATTCCATTTGATAATCGGCGCAGGATATTTCAAATTTCAAAAAGTATGTCCGAGAAAAAGAACTAGTGGAAACGGAACGGAACGAGAGAACAAACAAACCGAACGATTGTACTTAGGTAGAATAGAAACACTTGGGATATATTGAATTCAGTACCTTGTTGAGCTAATGTAGAGTAAATCAAGTGAAAACATTAGAATTGAAAAGGCCAAAAATATAACAGTCTGCGAGTAATTCAATTAATAGATATTGTTTGTTGTTGTAATCATCATCATCATCATTGTCATTAGCATTATCATTATCATTATCAATATCAATATCATAAAATGATGTAATTATATAAATAATCTAAGGATATATATGGATATGTTTAATGGATGCGTATGCTTGATGTTACACATATAAGAGAGTAGTTCAACGAGCGGGAAACAATAGAGCAGAGAACATTTATGTGCTTTAGATGTGGAGCCTAGAATAGATACCCAATGATATTGATATGGCATGGGGAGGGTAGCGCTCAAATCAGTTAGTTCTCTAGCTGAATCATGAATTTCGATATATTTACAGAAAACAAAACCAAACTGATAACTGAACGATACGGAAAAACGAGATGTGGTAACAAAAGTGTCGCCTGGCCTGAGCCTCGGCTTCATCTAAGACTCTGGACTTACCTGCACTGAACCATGCCGATCGGCGGGTGTCAGATTGCCAAGGGTCGCACCCGGCTTGGGCACGTCCGGCCACGCAGCAACACCTCCTTTGGCATTTGTCTGTGGTTGGTATCGACCGGAGTAGAGGAGCAGTGCGGATCGGAACGGAGCGGAGCGGATCGGATCGGTTCGGTTCGGTTCGGATCGATTGGAGTTTCGTTTTACAGTGTGTCGGATGGTTTTATGGGTTTAAGGCGAGCGAGCGAGCAATGCATAAATTTGTCAATTATTAAATTTAATTTTATCGTTTTCAAAAGACATAGAGAAAGAGAGAGAGAGAGAGAGATACAGACTAGACGCTAATTGTTTGTGGCTATCAACAAAAGTAAAACTAAAGTAATTCAAGTCGAGTGTGTGCCCATATGAACTAAACTTGTTACAATAATAAATCAAATAAAAGCCAAGTTTATAACAATTATAACAGTTAAGCAAAATCAAACTCCAACGCCTGCAGTTGTATGTGTGTGAGTGTGTAAGTGTGTAAAGGGTGTGCAGCAGCAGCTATGTGTGTATGCAGCAGTTAGAACCGTTCACCAAATTTCGATATTGTTAGTCATTAAACATTTACAGCAATCAGCTTTCAAAGCTATCTAGCACTACGATCCATAGTTTTCCTTAAACCGGACCTCTTTACAACGCAGACTAGATTTAGAGTTACCTTCGAGGATCGAGCAAATGGAATCGAAAAGCAGCAAATTTGGAGTCAACATTTAGTGTTAACACGGTTAAGAGCTATAATAATATATAACTTAAAAAGCAACATCTAAATATACATAATTCAAATATAGCAATTACATTTATCTATCCATTTCTAGCTCACTGAAACGACAATCGTGTTCATGTACAGTTAATATTAAAGCTAACCAGGTACATAACATGTACTATATATTATATTTAAGGTCTACTAGCTCTAACCTGAAGTATTATATATTCTTCATTTTCATTATCAATTTCATCAAAATCAAAATACGAGACGTCCTAAAGCAAGTCGGGTTCGATAATCAGAAAACAATATTGGATATATGTTTTTGTTTTTGTTTAGATAGATAAACGAGAAAACGAAAAGCAGAAACCAAGTAAAAGAGCAGTTAGGTAAGAAGACTTGATTGAAATTACAGAGAAAAAAGAAAGCAAATATAGAGCTATTGAAGTAGTCAGAGTAAATTAATACAAATTTTGAACTTAGTAATTAGGAAATTGTTTGCCTTATAACCGGAAGTATTATAACCGAAATATTATAAGTATTATAAACAATGAACAGAAATAAAGAAGTTATATAACAGAGAAGTTTCTCACGAGCATTGTCAGTGATAGATTAGAATACTTTACCTTAGCCGTAACATTATGACGATCTTTATTTGGTGAAATGATGACTTCATGGCCAGTTTGCAGAGATCCGACGGGCGTTGACTGTGGGCGTGGTTGATTGGTCAATGATATATTATATATGGATGCGGTCGATTTAGTTTTTCGATTAATATATATATATATATATATATATATATATATATATATATATATATTTATTTTAGACACAGAGACACGCAGACACGTAAATATTTTATTTATATTTATTTATTGTTTGGTTGATTTGTTTATTTGTGTTCGTTGTTGTTGACAATCATAAGGACAGAATTTCGAAGAAAGAGAGAGAGAGAGAGAGAAAGAAGAGAGTGCTGTTAGAATGGCTTCAATTACAGTTAGTTCGATTAGGCCTTAATGCTAGTGCTTAACACTTAATAATGTAAGCTTGCGACAAGCGTTTACCAACACTGAACAAGCAACAATAATGGCAACTGGCAGTAGAACGTCGATTCATTGGCAATATCGGCACATAAAGAACTGATTCGAGTATACCTTATCGGATTTATTCTTGGCCAAATACGATGGCGGCGCATTTTTAATAACCTTCATTTGATCCAGCTGGTCCTTGGTCTTAAAAATGAGAGAACATAAACACGAGGCGTTCAAACACACACGGAAAGAAATGCTCTTTATCGAATTTAGTTGCAAATAACATAAGAAAAGCTCACAAGCAATAAATGAAACAATTTAAAATGTTTGGTTGATTTTTTTTTCTTTTTGTTTTTTTTTTTTTTTTTTTTTGTTTTTTGGGGATTTTTTCATCACTGCTTAAAGTTTAGTTTGGTCTCTCTTTAATTTAATTTTGTAATTGGCGATTAATAAAAATATATATTCATAAACGGAATGAAAGAAATAACATCGCGCTGCAACAAGAATCGAAATTGAATTGAACAATCTGGGCCCATCATCATATTCAATCAGATAATCATCTGCTGTTTATATCGCATCGTATTTTGGCATCTTTGGCTTTTTTTTCGAATGCTCTCCGAAATATTATTATTGATTGATTACTGATTTTTCAACTCTATACCCTCTACCGGGAGCTGGGGATGGTGGGCTTCAACATGCGTTGCCCATTTTAAAATGATCATTTTAGAGTTACATGAGGAGGGAGGCGCATTACTCAAGTGTTAGATACTGGACATATTCTTGCTTTGCTTAGGTCTCCTATAAATTAGATATGCGTTTAGAATTCGGCTCGGCGATGATTGTTAAATGGCAAATGTGAGTATTAATTTCAAATATGCACATATTTTCATATTTTTGCTACCCACCATGGTTTTCCCTGTCCAGTCGAATTCGCCCTCGTCGGTATAGCCCTTACGTTCGAATAAGTCTTGAAACAGTCTTCGCAGAAAATCATAGTCGGGTGTTTCGAAAAAATCTAACCGCCGCACATAACGCAAGTATGTTGCAAACTCTTCGGGGTGGCCGTCACAAAGTACCTGCAGAATATAGAATTGTAATTAGTATATATTCAAATGATAATTTGGTAATGTAAATTTGCTGCTTCTGAATTCTGAAAGCCCTCAGAGTCATCTCAGATTTTCGTATATAATAAATGCATATCTTAAATATCTCTTCAACAAGCAAATATCTACAATATTCTATCTAGATATTCTAGACATCTGTGTATGTTTAAGGAACATAATATATATCCTAATAACAGATATATATTTGATTTGATACTGGCTAAATGAATTCTACTAGAGTCCTATTTAAATTCATTGCAAAGGATTTCAGTAATGCTCAGAACTTTCTTGATTATATTTCTATTTTTCTATTTCTTGGATAACTGTTACTCTATGGAATCATATCTTTAAAGTTGTTTTGTACGTTTTTGATCGATAAAACACAAACACTCATAGACCGAATTCAGAAGCTGAAATGCAATAGTCCTCTCACCTCTATAGGTGTTGCACGTTTTGTATCACCGATTTTTTGATATCTCTCTTTGAGTGTATCAGCCTTAAGGCCTTGCCAGGGCAGTGATCCTCTTAAGAAGTACATAAACATATGACCCAGAGCCTCCAGATCGTCGCGCCTCGACTGCTCGCGCCCCATATGCGTGTTAATCGACATATAGCGAGCGGTGCCCGTCAGGGATTTATGCTCCCGATATGGTATATGTCTATTTGTATCTAAATCAATATATTCTTTGGCCAAACCGAAATCTATTGAAAATAATTAAAAGCAATTGATTAAAACTCGGATCTCACTCAGTTCATATATAGTATATGATCACTTACCAATTATGTGTATAATTTTTTCACGTTTTGTTGATGTTCTGCCAATGAGAAAATTCTCTGGCTTTACATCTCTATAAATTAAGTGCCGACTATGAACATATTCGATCCGGTGGAGCTGTGTTTAGTTTAGTTGAGTAATTTGTGAAAGAAAACAAAATTCGATTAGTACATGCTCTGCCATAGGTAGGAGCTCGAACACGTTCAGTCTGCCAAGGAGCAAATCGTGGCAACTTTATTTCGAATTTATTCAATTGGCTTTTTGGACTCATTGACAGACTGACGAAATGTGTAAATGAATATTGAATTATATTTAATGTCAATCTGATTTGTAGTGTCTCAACTAGCTGAAGTTTTGTTGTTGTTGGTTTTCTTTTTGATGGCAACAGTTTTTGATAACTTAAATTGATTCGATTTCGCTTTTTAAATATTTCGAAATTAAAAAATTAATGTAAACGCGCTTCAAATGCAAACTAAAAAAATATTTCTATGTCAACTACATAATAAATGTGCATGCAATTACTTATTTTATTATTTTGATTTATTTGTAATATTATGAATTGTTTCGTTTCGTTTTTATTACAATGAACGTTGGCAGTTAACAACTAAATTGTAAATATTGAAGAATATGCTAAGTAAGAAGCGGCATTGGAATGTACATGGCATTAGAATGCATTGTGATTAATGCTAAACTGAAACGTTAAGAACTTAAGAGCTACTTGCGTAAAAAGCCTTAACCAGTTATGTCTACAAATGAGGTAAAAAGATAAGATCAGGTGGGAAGACGAATAAGATTCAAATCAATAATAAAAAGCATCCTTTTCTTGTTGTTGTTGTTGTTGTTGTTGTTGTTAGTTAGCAAAATCAAATTAAAGTACAAATAAATGACGCAGTTAAATTAGGATTGATTAACTTAATAAAAATTTACCCAAGCAGGCCCTACAAATACTCTCACGAGCACACACACACACACGCACACACACACGCAAACAACCAAAGTCGGATCGGGTTTTCGGGTAATATATATAGTTATATATTTAAATGTGTGTGAAATTTTACGCTTGCGTGGCCAGTGTTGGTTAATTGTGGGCTGAGCTGCTACCAGTGTTGTGTACGTGAACGAATATGTGAAATGTACTGAGAAATGCGCGTGCTCGAATAAAAAATTACGTTTTGCTATCGTTTGGATTTTTTTGCTGTATTTTTTTTTTTTTTTTTTTTTTTTTTTTTTTTGTTCTTGTATTATTTTATTTATTTATTTCTTTTTTTAATTTTTGTGATTTGTGGTATTGGTTGTACTTACTAATTGTATAGCTATCAGTAGTACGCTCTTCAAAGTGAAACGTCTGCCGCAAATATCGAACAAATCTTCGAGTGATGGACCAAGCAATTCCATAACAAGAGCATTGTACTTGCCGCATGGGCCGAAGTAATATACTTCTGGTACACCCTCTGCTACAGGCCAACAAAAATTTCGGAAATTTTCAAAGTGTGGGTGGGGGGTGTGTGGAATAAAGAGCGATTTTTAAAATTTACAGTTTTTGTGGTTGCGTTTTTTGTTTTGGTTTTTAGTTTTCAGTGTTGGGCAGCGCACAGAAGTAACGTAGTAGTTTTTGGGGAAACACGTTGATTGAGCGTTTGTTGTTGTTGTTGTTTTATGCAAAAAATCGACAGATATAAGAATAAAGAGAAAGGGGGAGAGAGAAAGAGAGAGAGAGAGAGAGAGAGAGAGAGAGAGAGGAAAAAAAAAAGAAAAGAAGGAGGAGAGTGAGGACAAAAAGAAAGAAAACAAATTATTTTTAATATATATTTTTTTATTTCCTGCTTTTTTTTGAGAGGGGAGCACCGGGCAGAACATGAGAATTCAAAGACATAGAGAGAGAAAGTGAAAGGGAGAACGAGCGAGCGAACGACAGGGAGATTTATGACTCTTTGATGTTAGTTTAGCGCGTCTACGTTTTATTACCACCTTTTGAAATTACTGCTTCATCACTTTGGGAATTTTTGATTATTTAACAAAATTTCTATTTTTTATTTATTTATTTTTTTTTTCTGGTTTAGGAAAATCTGTGCTAAAAACAACAAGAACAACAAAAATAGAGATTCTCGAAGCATATAACGAGGAAGCCTACGAAACGACCCTGTCATCATAAATAATTCATAATTTATAAAATTGCTGCTGCATTATTCTGGGTAGCAACTCCAGACTACATTCATAACAGTTATACAGTTATATAGTTACGTGGTTATCACAGTGCCTGCATTCAACTTATAGATATATTAACTGCATTTATAGGCCACATCTTAAGCTTAACTTAGGTGTAGAGTTGAGTGTTTAACAGAGTTAAGAGTGTAGGCTCTGGGCTCTAGCCCATCATAGAGTGTTTGTTGTTTCTGTTGGATTACCACTTTAGGAAAATATATATTTTTTTTTTATTTTATCTTGGCGCTGTGTTAGTAAATTGGTTAAAATAAGTATAATCATATAGAGGAACATACAAAAAGTTTGTCATTAATTGAAATCAAGAGAGAAAAACAAATGGGAAAATCGTTAACTTAGTCAACTAACTAGGAGCTGTGGTTAATCAACTGCTTTTGCAATACTTGGTTTGCTTGATATACAAAGAAAGAAAGTTGTTCTTTATTATTTACATAGGAGCATTGTAAGTAGTTTTGCCTATTAACGACTCTTAGTTTACATGCTTTATAATTTAATTGGTGTTTTTATTTGAGTTGAATTTGGATTTAAAATGAGCTACAACCCAAGGAATAAGAAAAAAATAAACGGAAAAATTCTGCATTATGTGTAACT
This sequence comes from Drosophila mayaguana, assembly GCA_037075325.1. Lineage (NCBI taxonomy): Eukaryota > Metazoa > Arthropoda > Insecta > Diptera > Drosophilidae > Drosophila > Drosophila mayaguana. The sequence goes on along the minus strand of JBAMCG010000037.1, from coordinate 8,445,882 downwards.
ACGACGACAGAAGTATATTCAGTTCGTTCAGTTCCACTACATAAACTAAAATATTGGCACTAACGTTCATTGTGTTCTTTTGCAGTAGAATTTGAAATAATAATTAAAAAGAGTTGCTAACATGAAACATTTAGCCGTTGAGACACTTTGCTTACAAATGTTGTTTTTAAAATCGAAATTCAATAAAGTGTAGAACAGTTTGAGCGAAATAGGCGACGGACTTCACACTCACACTCAGTCAGTCAGACTGTTATACTGTACTGTATACTGTACTACATCGAACAAAATTATTCGGGCCATGTGAAAATGCGAAAATGTGAAATCTGCGCTAATTCGCTCAAACATTAACGAAATGTGTAATTTGTTCGCATTCCATTTTGAATAAACTTACAAGTTGTTTCGCTATCATCAATACAGTCTTAAGTGAAAATTTACGGGAGCAAATATTGAAGAGATCTTCTAATGATAATCCCAATAACTCTAAAACCATGGCATTATAACGGCCACCACAAGTGCCCAAGTGATAAATGCGTGGTATGCCTTCTGGGGCGTTTTCGGCTGTAGGAGCATCGGATTGGTTTTTTTTTTTTTTTTTTTTTTTTTTTTATTTTACAGGGTATGTGCCATGCCATCACAATGTTTTATGCAAAAGAAATCAGCCGATTGTTTTGGTGTTGGTTGATTGGTTGTTTGGTTGGTTGGTTGTCGCACGATGATTATATTTTCGACACGGGATTTATTCAATATCGTAACCGTGCCCGTGATCGTGATCGAGATCAGTTTCAAATTTCATATTTCACAGCGTGAGTTCATTGGTGGATGGTGTTTTTGATGGTTGAATGAAGGAACATAGCAATTCACATACATATAAATATACATATGTATATATATATTTGTATATGTATGTATATATACATATGTAAGAACAACGAAAAAAGAACGGGCGAAAAAATAACGTAAGAATTGTTTAATAAGGTTGAGTTGAGAAATCAGCATATAGTAAGTTGGTGGGTATAAAATCAGAAGAATATAATGGCTGTACAGCTTAGCTGTGTCCAAAATATGCAATAGAATTCATTGTTTATATTATTTTTCATAATTATTCTCATTTGTCATTTTGTTTTGTTTCTTTTTTTTATTCTTTGTTTGTAATTTAATTCACGCACCGACCTCCGAAATATGCTTGAGAAAATCTATTCATGTAATCTTATGTGTATTCTTATAGCACTTCAAATTCAAAGTGTTATACATAGAACTGAAATTACGAGTTTATTTGACTAACGAAGGTGGTAACGGTGCAAAACATAGTATTATTGGAGTGGTAGTTGGAGTAAGTAGGATTGGGTTAGCGATTTGTCAATAAATCGACAAATGGGCATGGAAAAATATATATGTTTTTTAAATGATTTGTTTTTCTTTTTTTCTTCTATTTTTCTATTTTTTTTTTTTTTTTTTTTTTTTTTTTTAATATGGTTTATTTGTTAGTCAAATTTACGGGACGGAGTAGAGGTTGTATTCAATAAGTATAATAAAAACATTTTAACATACCATGTGATCCTAATAGCTTATAAAACCTATACTCTAAGTGTAGTTGTGGAGCCTTCGACTTCATAGGCTCCATTTTTATTGCTACATGTTCATTGTTGTAAAGATTTTTTCCTGCAAAAGAGAGAGAGAGAGAGAGAGAGAGATGGGATTATTAAAAGACGGTTCAATAAAAATGATCAAATGCTCTTTAAAACTGTGTCAAAAACCCCGAAAACTGAGACTCCCACACAAGCGCCCAGGCAGACACACACACGTACATAACATCATGCTCAAGACCGCAAATGCAACTGGGCGGAACAAACATTCATGCAGATGACGCTCGTCCTACCTGTAACATTATCAGCGCCACGCCCACCACCAGAAGCTCCTCCAAAGCAACACATGCGTCGACCTGACCATTAAGAGAATACCATTTGAAAAGCGATTGATAAACGATCGAACTAATTCCCAGCCCCAGCCAATCATGAATTCTCACGCTCATTTCCAAGGTTGTGAATTGAATTTTAATGACTCTTGGTTTACATAGTTAACGTATATCATTTAAAGACTTGAAACTTGGCAACCATTACAGAGAGGACGAGAATCGAATAACTATAGTAAATAAGCTGTTTCACGCTTTTATATTTGTATACTATCTAAAAATATCAAGCAAACAATTTTATTTAGCTCCTGATTCTTTTTAGGCGCAATTTTAAATCAGAAATATATTATATCCATATAATGGCAACAAATTACTTTATTTTGCGGTTTTATTCCGAAACGCAGTGATTTGATTAATTAACTCGCATACATGTTTATCTTTTATTCAGTTAATTGCATAAATCAAAGTGAAATATACATATAAAAATGTCGTATATGATGAAAAGTGCCGCTTATTTGAGCTAGCGGTGCGAAATTATGTCATGAATGATTACGAAGTAAAAGGGGAAGAGCTTATCGCTCACCACAACATTGTCAACATTTATAGTCATTAAGCGTATGCTAGCACTCGCACTCACTCGCACACAGACGACACATTCGCTACTCACTCACACACACTGACACGCCCGCCCGTGTGCGAAAAGCCGCATGATTTGTATATGGAGCAACACCCAAAGGTCTGGCCTGGGTCTGCCACGCCCCACCCACGCTTGCTTTCCACGAATTTTTTTTGTTTACCAATTTTCATTTTATGTGATTCGTACTTTATGCTATTCACAATAAAAATAAAACTATTTTTATCTATAAATATCGCGTCGTCTCCATTTGACCGAAACAAATTACATTGTTGATTAATTCATGCAATATATTTCAAAATGGAATTTTGACTTTTCATGGAAAAACGGAAGTATTTTATGTTCTGTTGAAAATGTAAAAAGTAAAAGTAAATAAGGCTTTCTCCAAAACTAAAATTCTAAAAATAATTCAAATGAACGAATAGTTGTAGAATAAGTTTAAGCACATTATATCATATATAATTACTATATATATATATTCCTCAATCATTAAAATTTCCATTATATAGAAATAATAAAACTGGTCACTTTTCGCCTTTATATTCCACTTAATTCACATTAGAAGCGTGCCGTTATTCAAGCGTAGCTAAAGTTCTCCTGACCTAACTCAATATATACGCGAGTGTAGGCCACATACAATACATTATGCATTATATTTTCTGTATGTATGTGTGTGTGTGTAACACGCACATAAATTAAATCTAGAAGCCCAACAAAGGCACATTTACTTGAACAATAGCTACAACAATATTTAGTTAACATTATTAAACAAACGTTGACCCAAAAACAACAGCACTATTTACACAATCTCCGACAATTAATAGAGGCATAATTATAATAATTAGGCTAAACTCAATTTCATATCGTAAAGGCTATTAAATACAAATAAATAATGCAATGCCCTGGCTAAGCTACAACACAGTCTATTAGCGTAGCAGAAAACAATAAGTTCAAATTCGTACAAGATGCACGCAACATTAAATAACAGCTGGACAACAGAACACTGTTAAGTGCAGCGCAATATTAAATAACAGCTGGATAACGAACACTGTTAAGTGCAGCGCAATAAATTGCACGCAATGTTAAAAAACAGCTGGTTGACAGAACACTGTTAAGTGCACGCAATGTTAAAAAACAGCTGGTTAACAGAACACTGTTAAGTGCAGCGCAATAAATTGTTTGCTGATTTCTGCATTGGAATGTGTAATTCCCTGAATAAAATGAAAGCAAATTAAATAGTTTATTCTCGTGCCTTAAAGTAAAACTAAAATAAACTATTTACGACCGTAAATTACTCTAGGGAAACTTTTTGGATAAAATAAACAAATGTGAATCATCTGAATACATCTATATTTGTAAATTTGACCAATTACAGCAGTAATAAAAGATTAAGCTCTAGAGATAGAACAGCAATACTAAGATTTGAATAAGGCGTCTTAATGTAAACTACTTTTTTGCTCAGCAAAACTAAATCATTTACCTTTTTGCTAATTAAACACAGCTTTGTTTGAATAACTGACAACTGTATGTATGAGTAAACACAGACGCAAACACAAACACAAACACATTACTTGGCTGTTAAAGAGCAGAGTGACTCATACACAAATACACACACACATGCACATGTATATGCATATGCAAAAAGCAGAGCTTAAGACATTGAATGATCGTCTGGCTGGGGAATAATACGTAGCCAGACACTGGAGACAAAGGCAATGGGCGAGAAGGAACAGGTAAGAAGAAACAAATCAAATGAGCAAACTGAGAGATAGAATGTTGGGGCGGATGCAATTAGTTGTCATTCAAAGCGACGCGGGGCTATGGCTGCTTAACAGTTTAAGCAGCACTGGACGACGCTCCGCCGCTCGCCTGGCTACCTGTTGGCAATAACGAGCAGCAACAGTCGCCGCAGTCGCAACAGATGCATGCATATGCACAAAGGGAAGTGGCAAGCCCACAAAAGAAAAGAAGAAGGAGAAGAAAAAACCAAACGAAGTAGCAGCAAGAAAAACACAATTTTATAAAAGCGCATTTAGCAAACAAAGCAAAAGTGGCGATGCCAACAGCAACAACAACAACAACAACAACAACGGCGACAGCGACAACGACGACGACTGCGACAACAAAACAGATGGCAAAATGGAATGACATTTTATTTTGTATTTTGCAAAAATAAAAATAAAAAAACCTTCTCATTGTGGTTTCCCCAGTTGTTGTTGTAGCCCACCTTCCTCCCTCTGCTCTACTGTTGGCAGCCATGAAAAGGAATGCACATGCAAAGGAAGTCCCAACAAAGATGGCTATTCAAAAGTACTCGAAGCCAACGTCGAGTCGCCTGCCAAAAGCTTTAAAAAGCAGCAGCAAAAAATAAAAAACAAACAAAAAAAATACCAAACAGACAAAAATGAAAAATGAAAACTTGTGGGCGTTAAACCGCACAGCGAGAGAACAAAATAACTTTCGAGTCGAGTCGCGTTGTAAGCGTAATTTACAACTTCTTTACAGTTATGAGACGCGCGCTTCTTGGCGTGAGCGGGGCGACTAATGATGTAAGACTTGATTCGGATACAGTTCTGACAAGTTCATAAAGATACAGTTATGTTGGCCCACTGACTGAGAAAGATGGCTTTCAGCTTGTGGCCAACTTTCTTTTCGTTGGGCTAAATGCCTTGAAGTCGCTTCAATGCGATGCTCAAATTGCAGTTATTCATCGCATAATTCCTTTCAAAAAAAAAAAAACCTCTTTGAAGATTTGAACAAATTAAATCAACAAGTTGATGTGATCATAGCTTTTATAATTATAATTATATATATAATATATATAATAATTCTTATAAAAGCAAGGCTTATCTCTAACACTGACCCTTTCAAAGAATTTTATCAAATTCGATCAAATATTCATATAATAATATATAATCTTCATATATATCTTGTAAAATATCAGCCTGGTTTATTATTTCTATCATTTTAAACATAAACTTAAATGAACGGCACGGTTTCGTTTCTTCTGCCTTACTCTTTCAATCAGTCAATCAAGGCCTAAATTGCCTCATATTTTTTCAGCAGGTAATGAATTCATGTTATCCCCAATAAAAATAAATGATAAATATAAATATAAATAAAATAAATGAAATCTGTATTTAAAACCAATTTGCACTGATAATTAGCCGATTCAACTAACTAGGACTACGCCTACTTTAACTGAAATAGTTCAGACGCTTCAAGAACTATTTTGGTTAAAGGCATATTCAAGTTTATGAATATTATTATTATCAACTTGGTTCTAAATGATGCTTGAAGAAGAAGGTATGAACGATTATCCTTTCCAAATATGTATCTCTGAGCAATACAGATCAATTTCTTATTTGCTCTTTCCTAGCGATTTCTTTTATGTTCCTTTAAACTAATCCTCTTGAACAAGTCAACTTACGAGCTCAATTTGTTCGATATGCATTCGATCATTAACTAGGACTACCAACTCAGAAAGAGGCAAACCTAACACTCACACTAGTACAGTATCTCAAGACGTAATTTAATTCCTCATCAATAATCCATACACTTGGAAGGATTATATCTATGACAACTGTAGAATAGGAGATCTACTAATTTCAGACAATTAATTTTGGTTGCCAAAGCTAAAGACCCCAGACCCCCACACACAGTCCAAAATATTTCCTATATGCGGGATCCTATCCACTGCAACTAAATTGCAATACATTTACGAACTTTCCAATGCGTCCCCTCCTCCCTTGCATAGCTTTCATATTCCCCATTGACATAACAAATTTAGTAGCTTACGATATATAGCATTCAATGAATGAACTTACCTAAACGCAATTCGCCAAAGTTACCACAGCCAATTTTTTTACCGACACGAAAATTTGGTCCGACCATGAGCACACCGGTTGTGGTGCTTACAGATTGGCGGGTGGAATACATGTTATTGCTTGTGCTCTTACCACCGGCAATGGTAGCATTTGCTACATTACCAGCGGATGGACCGGCAGTTGTTGTCTGTGGACCGCCGCCACTGCAAAGATAAGAGATGGGAAGAGAGGAAGAGAGAGAGAGGGAGAAAGAGAAAGAGAGTAGACATTGATTAGATATATATATTAATGTACAAAATTATGGTATGTGTGGGTGTTTGTCTATGTCTGTGTGCGTGCGTGTGTGTGTGTGTACTTGATGTATGTATGTGTGTGTGTGGGTGTGTACTTGCAACAACCTGAGATAGGTTTTAAATTTTTCAATCAACTTGGGCGCCATATCTCCAAGTCTCACCAAACCAAAAACAATAATTAACAAAACTATCTAATCGAACGAACGTAAACAATGAGTTTAATATATAGAAAACACAGCCGCGTTTTTCGCGAGTAACAGGCGCTCTTTCGGCTGATGATTTGTTGTTTTTGTTGTGTTTGAATTGTAATGTACGTACTCGTTTTTTTTTTGTGTACGATACATTCAATTTTGAGAGACGATAAAAGCAAAGCAACGTATATCTTTTAGAAATATATTTTTTTTTATAATTTTTGATAGTTTTTTTTTTTTTTTTTTTTTTTTTGGTGGGGGTGTTTTTTAGAAATGTCAACTCGTTTCCTTAAACAGTTTTGAGATCTCGGAAAGCTGTGTGTTTAAAACATTTAAAATTCTGTTGGCCGACTACGTATACAAAATGTGCCCCACCTAAATCATGGCTCTCAACAATTCAAGAACAAGTTGGTCGAAACACTTGAGCGGCTACTAATGAGCGAATGTCAAATACCCTAACAACTCAGGGACTAACCCGATTAGCATAGACTATCAAAAACTAAAAAAAATTTCAACACAAATAATCAGATAATTACAAAAAAGTGCATTTATTAATCTGCTAAAAACTACAGCAGTAATATTATTAAAACTGTATTTATAAATGAATTATTTATTATTAATAAGGAAATGGAATGAATTATCGAAAATAAGAAACTCCTGCTGCGCATGGCATACATGAAGACTCTCAATTCTCTAGCCCTTATGGCTTACGAGAACCCGGCGTTCCTACGGACGGACGGACGGACAGGCAGACAGACATAGCTATATCGACTCAGTTCGTCATCTTAATCAATAATATATACAGAGTTCTCCATATTCGAGTGACCCATCTGGCAACCCTACCAAGTTGCCCACATTCGACGAACCCATTTTTTTTTTACATCAATGTAAAATCCAATTTGGTTGATGTTGTCTATAATAATCATATTATTTTGATCAATTAGATTTGTTGACATCACTCTTTGAATATGATATATCTCAAATGACCGCCTTGAGCCTCTACGGCGTATAGTGCCCGTCTGTCAAAAGGTATAGGACTGCCAGATGGGTCACTCGAACATGGAGAAACCTGTATACTTTATGGTTGCTGCCATATATCCAGTTTTCAATGAGTTCAAGGTATAGAAATATAAAAACTGCAATTGTAAATCAATTTGCTTTCATTTTAAATAAAATTGTTGTAAACTGATTTGTAGACTGATTAAGGGGCTACATATATCTTATTTATTTAACCCAAGCATTTGAGGAAAGCAGAGTACTCCTTAGCCAACAAGAAAGAGTATCTTTAAAACTTGCTTGGCGTGGCAAAGGACATTGACACAAAAGTTTTCGCTTACATTTGCAATAACCACAACAAAGCGAGCCACAGAGACGGCCACAGACAAGCCGCAGCCAATCATAGATACGCGACTACGACGACCCCAACTCCTCCCCCCTTGGCTATATAATGTGGCCGCCCGCGCGGAACCAATTTGGGTGACTCATTCGTTGAGCGCGTCAGCTGGGCTTTCAGAAATATTATGGGCACAATGAATTACATACATACATACACACACACACACACACATACATATATATTTGATTAAGACAAAAGCCTTTTATGCTGTGTTGCTTGCTTGGCATTCACAATTGCTTAGCGTCTTGGGCGTGGCATGGCGTGGAAAATCTGCTGTTGCAAATCTAGTTCAATGTCAGGTCAATCATTCATATGATTGCAACATCTGCCACATCGTGCAACGCACCGAGTCACGGCGGCAATGGGCATCTCAAGGGAAACCAAATGCTACGGCTGACTAAGGTTGACGCAGTTTCCTTCAGCCAGTGTCGTTTATCTTGAGTTACCCCCTGAGCAAAATGTCAAGGCTCTATTGATACATCAATGCAGAAGACGAGGCTACACACATTTTATTTGCCGCACATAATTTATTTGATCTTATTGCAAACAAGTGACAGAGCAAACTATAGCGCCTTGAGGCTTTGAACAAAAATATTTGAATTCCTTTGAGTAAACATTAAATCCCTCTATACGAGGAGCAGGCGATAGATGAAAGAAATACAGTGGACTCTCGTTTAACGAACTCAATTAGTTGCAGCATCTAAATTGCATGCAAAATAGTGCCAAAAAGTGCTAAAACTGTCAATGAAATCACTATAAAGTGTATTCGGTGTTTCCCCATTTCGTTGTTCAACACTAACAGAAATTTTTCCTACAATAAATGTGTTCAAATATTTTTTTTAATTTAAACGAAACCTATTTTCTCAATGAAATGTGTTTGTTATGCGAAATGCTCGTTAACCGAGGGTCCACTGTATACTAATTTTAACAAAAATTGGAGAATATTATTAAATAAATATTCTAAATAGTTTTCTGTTTAATAAATCTAGGAATAAAAAATCTAAAATGTAATACAAATTCTTTTCTAAATTTATATATATATAAATTACACAAATTCTATAAAATGATCAGAGTTTTGTATAAATTTATATATTTAAATAGTAAACAATTTGAATAATATATATGCTTTGACATTAAAAACTTGTTTCTTAAATTGTTATAAAACAAAATATGAATATTTCTCTAAGCACATATAATTATTGTTAAATAATTTGCTTATTGCTTAGTTTAAGACAGATTGCAAATAAAATATGAATTAAAAAAATAAAAAAATTGCTAAATCAAATTGCTATGCATATATGTACATTTATTTAATAATAAATAAATTTCTTTATTCGGTATCAGTTTACAGTCATATCTGTACCCACACGCACACACATAGCACACATACAGCACACACACGGGACTATATAAAGCCCAAAACATCGATAATTGTACCGTTAAGCACTACTGTTAAGGAAAAAGAGTATAAACCGCCGATAACAATTGAGCCCAGGGCAGAAACAGCCGACTTTCAGCAAATTGCTGTTGCTCTGCGTGCGTGTGTGTGTGTGTGTGTGTGTGTGTGTGTGTGTGTGTGTGTGTGTGTGTGTGTGTATGCGTGTGTTGGGAGGGCGAGGGGCGTAAGTGGGCTGCTGAAGTGGGTAGTGGGAAGGCAATGGACTAAATCGAATCGAAACTCAAACTCAAACCAGCAAAGAGAAACCAGTTTTGTGCCTCTTTGTCGCTGATGTGTTGGTTGCTTGGTTGCTTGCTTGGTCGGTCGATTGCGGCCTGCCTGGTTTTATGGCTTAATATCCTGCAGCGAAAACTGGTTCAAACCAATCCATCGATCGATCGTCGCAGCGAACTTCACAGCAAGCTCCACAGCAGTTGAGTTTTCACAGTATTTTCGAGTCGTTCGCTTCACTTCAGTTTACTTCTTATTTATTTTGTGGCTCTTCACAAACGAGTTCGAGTTCGAGTTCGAGTTCAAGCTGGAGTTCTTGCCTTCTCTCTCACTCTCGCTCTCTCTCTCTTTGCCCCTATGTGTTTGTGTTTTTTCTCTTCAGCTTTGTTCTTAAATTGCCCAGCGTTCGTTTTATGAATTAAATGCTAGGAAAAGGCTCCCGCTTGGATTCGGGACAATCGCACAGCTGGCCCGACTATCGTCGACCGGTTTCTGGTTGCGAATCGAGGGAAACAACAAAACAAACCTCTCCCACTCACACTCGCACAGAATCAACTAACTGTTCTTTGCAATCGAAAAGAAATGTTTGCTTTATCAAACATTGTTAAATGAAATTCAATCATAAAAGATTATTTAAACATCTGAATGTGACAAGATTGTTAAGTTATTTCTATATTTTTATAAATTCACATAAATTTAGTATTAAATTAAAAGAAATTAATTACAAATTGAACATCTTCTCCATTCCACCAGTTGATCAATAAATTTATATTTTATGAGTAAGTTTGATATTTTAAATATAATATATTCATTTTATATCAAATAAACTTTATTTAAAAACAACTTTATTTTTTATTGTATACTTAAATATTTAATTTTAGTCAGGATAATTAAATTCCTGCCAATATATTATACAAGATATATGTGTACAGCTCTCCCAAAATAAAACTTCCGTATAGTAACATAAAGAAACAAAAAAAAAGACCCTAAATATATTTTCAACAAGTAAGATCATTGCAGTCGGGTGCTATCGACTGTGGGATACTTTGTTAACACTTTGTGTCTATGTCCTGAAAATGGGAAAAAGTAAAAGGATAACAAATTGAATTGCCAACATGTGATTCCACATAATTTAATTCCCTTTTTGGAACAAACTATAAAACAAAAACTATAAATTGATATATAACTTGAACATATATTTACATATTTTTATTTATTTTTTACTTTGAGCTATCAGAAGCAGAATTCACATACAACAAGGAAACGTTCACTCACAGTAAAGGAAATCCATGTAGAGCAATTTTAGAATAAAATCGATATTTAATTAAAAATAAGCCAATAGCTAAAAATAAAACTCTTTCATGGAAAGCGGTTTTCCATACACAAACACACACACACTCGCACACACACACACACACAGGTACAGGTGAGAGCCAAGCGTAAATTGGACAAAAACTAAACTTAAAGCAAAAATGGAAAGAGAAGTTAACGAGGCGGCGCGACTTAAATTGAGTTTGGAAATTCGTCATAATAGGCGGAAAATCCCCAGTGAAACTTGACAAAACGAGTGATCCCACTTAGCAGCAACAACAACAATAGCAATAACACCAATTGAAAAGTTTTTAGCATTAGCCAAAGCAATTTGCATAATTTATCAAATTATCGATTTTGCTGTTGACCACCAATGCTTGTCAAACTGTGAGTCCAAATCTGTCGCGCATTTCGACTCAATTTGTCAATTACATTAAACAAAACTTAGACCAGAAACCCTACAAAAATCTGTTTAACGGCAACAATTATATAATATAGTGACAAAAACCACAGCCAAAAAAAAAAAAAAACGAAAAAAAATGGGGGCTTAAAAGTAAACAAGAAAATAAAACATAATCGAAAAGAACTGTTGCTAGTAACGCATACTAATAAAATGTATTTATATATATATATATATATGTATATATGTGTGTGTATGTACATATACAAACATGCACAAGAAATACTTGATAAATAAAACAAGTGATAAGCTGGTTGCCTTATCAACTATTCGTTGTCTCATTCGCCTTATCCCAAATAGATTCGAACTGTGACGTGTTTGCGTCTTTTATTCATTTTATTTTATTTATTTATTTTTTTCTATTTATTTATTTTTGCCTGTGCATAGCAATTGCGTTGTTGCTATTTTTAGACACAAATCAATTTCATTTTAATTGTCCGACAGCAATTGAATATAAATCATGGCGAAAACAAAATGCAAAACATTATTGGAATCTCCCAAGCCTGCTGCTTGCTGCTGCTACTTCTGCTGCTACTTCTATATGTGATAACAATATCAAATCTACTTTGATAAATTGCTTAGCTTAGATAAGTCAATTACAGTTATTTTGAGAATACATGTATGCGTATTTCATTGATAAATCACATATTGAAGAGTTCATTATCAACGACCAACCGGAAACAGTGAACTGAACTTTTGCCAATTATTTATATCCTTCCGGTTTGGGGCCGCTTTTTATCTGGCGCTGCTCAACACAAATAGAAAGGCCATAAATTGCAAAGTTTTTTGGTTCATTTCTTTTCTATTTTATTTTGAATGGAACTCAAATCTCCAATGAATATCAAATGGCCAGCAGAAAGGCTTACAGTAAACACTCCTCAAGCATTTGAAATGCAAATCTCATTCGTATTTGTATTTAAAATTAGAAAAAAAGTTGTTTTTTCTTTTTCGAAATGAATAGAATAGAATGTTCATAATTCGATTCTATTGACAAACTGCCAACAATGCGCATTGTTATTGGTTTTATTGCTTATGCATATTATTGTCTTTTCTTCCACTTGTTGTTGTTGTTGCTGTTTGTAATCGAATTGCGGCACACAACACATGTCAATATCCATTTTCAATGGCATTTGACGTTGAATAAAGTATACAAATCAAATAATATGAGCAACGAACTGAATAAAGCACAGCAGTATATAAAAAGCGTAGCAATAGCGAGCGCCTAAACAACAACAACTATAATGACAACGTTTTGATTCACATAACATAAATGAGCAGCCGGTTGCGCCCCCACAGAGCCCCCCACTCCAAGCCGCTGTACATGTTCAAAGACAACAAGCTGAGCAAAATGATAAGCAAAGAACTCACACACTTAAAGACACTCATGCACACACACACACACACACACACACACACTCACGCCAAGCTGCAGTACACACACACACTCACACACAGGCCGAAAAAAAAAAACAAATTGGCTAGATAAGGGCGCGTTGATTAGGGGCCGCGACATCGCTGACAGACAAACAATAGCGAGAGTCAAAATGACGGAGAACGAGTGGAGAACGCTAAAAAGAGCGCCGGTAAAAAGAAATAGCAACGAGTGAGAGGCAACAGCAGCACTCACAACTGCAACTGTGTATGTGTATGTGTGTGTGTGAGTGTGCTGGCATGTGTGAACGGTGTCTCAATGGCCGATTGACCTTTGCATGTTAGATTAACATTGACTATGCATCTCTCTATGCACTTACTTAGCATGGATCTATGTGTGTATGTGTATGTGTGTGTAAGCACTTATATGCATGTGTGTGTGCATGTGTGTGTTGTTTAGGGGGCCAGGCAGCTGGCTACTTAATTAGTTTAGTTCGCAAATCGCACACGTGCAAGAGCTAAAATCTATGTAAATGAGCTTTAGAGGTCAAACTTTATCAGCAGAATAGCGAAAACGCCCACCAAGCCAATTATACACACATTTCTACACACACACATATGTATGTATATACAGCTACATATACATACATATATAAATTGTCTGTAATTTGTTTTCTAGTGTCTTCTTCCTGCATAGACAACCTTCTCGCTCGTTAGCATTGCAATATGCCATCATCACTGCCCCCGACCGCCGTCGATAAAGCTTCTCGTTCTACTTTTGCGATTTCTTCCTTCCGCTTGGGGAAGGACGGCAATCCCGCTGCCCGCGCCCACTCGCGTTCGTCCCTCTTTACTGACGGCATTGAAAAGCCTCACGTGCATTGGCGGCCACAATACTTTTTCGAGTGTGGAAGTAAATACACACATACACACACACGCAGCCATATGCATTCACAGGCATATGTGTGCGTGTCTCATCTTGCAGCTTGGAGGTCAAAGTTTTTTATTTTTATCTTTTGTTGATGGCAGAAAAAATGTTGTGAGTCTGGTAACACTACGAGCTTCAAATTTACAGTTTGAAATGCGAACGCAATCATTTACATACATACACATGCCACCATGCAAGTTAAGCAACATATGCATGTGTGTAGACAAGTTACACTAACCCGGCAAACTCCGATTAACGGCGCTTTGAAATCTGCTTCGCTCTCTTTCACGCGCTCAGTGAACGCCGCTGTGGTCTCATGTGTTCACGCCGACAACGATGCGGGGGAGCAGCCCAGAGCTAATGTTGATTGTCAAACTGTAAGCACAGCTGTTTCTTCGGCTCCTCTGCTTCTGCTGCTGCTGCTGCGGCCGTTCACTCGCGAGCTCGTTGATTGGCAGCGTCTGTTGCTGCGTTGCAGATGTTGTACTTTTTTTTTATTTTTAATTGAAACTTGTTTTGTTAATTGCTTTATTGTTATTGCAACTTGTTGTTGTATCATTCAATATGCAGCCTGCACATGCACTTCATTATTTTTTGGCATTTTCTATTGATACAAAAATATAATTACTTATTACTTTCTTTCTTTTTAATAATAAAAAATATTTTCATTTTTCGCACAGAAAACACTTCACTTTTCGCCAAACTTTTTTCTTTTATTTTATATTCATTAATTTTTTTATATTATTTATTTTTATTATTATTATTTTTTCGCATCCGTCGATTATTTAACGCCAACGCGCTTTCTATTTTACACAATATCCACTAAAGTCTACAACAACAATGGCAGCAGTAGTCTCCACTAATTTCTGTTGCCTTTGCTTTTGTTTTTGTGTTTGCCGCTGTCTCCCTCTCTTTCTCTCCCTCTGTATGTCTGTCTGCCTGGCTGCCTGTCGCTCGCTCGACAATTAAAGCTCAACTACAGTCGGCACACAGAGTGTGTGTTAAGTTGTCGTTGTCGAGTGCTGGGAGTTTGAGTGAAATATGTAAAATTGTGTTGTTGCTTTTGCTTTTTTTGTTTTTTTGTAATTTGTCATATCCGCTGCGCTTTGCCTCTGCATGCCTGCGTGTGTGCGTGAGCGAAACAGAGCGAGCCTGGAAGCCCGCTCTCATATCAGATGTTGCAATTCGAGATGCAACTTTCGCCACATTATGAAACTAATGAAGCGGAGGCGCCCCCAACTGTTGTGTCTCTTAGCTGTTTTTGCAGGTCAAATGTCTGAGGACCACTTATATGTGTTTATATATATATATGTATCTTGTACATGTGGGCACAAAGAAGAGATACAGAAACCGAAAAACCAGGCATAGCACAGGCAAAATATAAATTGTAGAAAAAGTCATAAATAACTCGAAAAACCAGTTTCGTGTTGCCGGTGTACACACCGCGCCGAAAGAGAAACAACAACAGCAATAACAACCAGCCAGCAGCAGCAGCATCAACAATAAACAAATGTGCAAGAAGTGCGCTGCGCTGCTTGAGCTCTAGAGAGAGTGAGAGAGATGGCAAGCCAAGAATATCACTCTAAAAACTCGTTAAAGTTGTGCAGAAGATATAAAGCACAGGGGCAAAAAGACAGCTGACTCAAATCAGAAAATAGATATACACACACACACGCACGCACACACAGGCTCTCGATTGTGTGTGTGTGAGTGAGAAAGCGTCTCATTAACAGAGTAGGCAGCAACGAGACAGAGGCGACAGTCAAGATAATAAGTTTCTACAGTTTGAGAGTCACAATGTTGTTCAGGTGCATAATATTGAGTGCAAACTTGAAACACACAAACTCAACACAATTATCAGGCAATACGTTTTTTCTTTCTTTTGCTGTGTGCACAAACTAAAAACTTTGGAAAATGTGACAGGCAGCAAACTGGAGCAAACACAAATTAACAAAAACATCACAACGATAAAGTGATTAACACATACACGCACACACATTTCAATTGTATTCACGTGCATGTATGCGTGAACACCCACACATACACTCACTTAGCCACGCATGCAACGGCATACAGAATTTCCTCCATGCGTATGCTTCTGTTAGTGTTGCTGTTGTTGTTGTTGTTGCTAGTGCTGCTGCCTTGTTGTTGTTGCTGTTTGTATGCACACCCGCAGAGCTCCGCGCGTCCGAGCGTTGCAAAAACAACTTGCTTTTGCTTCTTTTTTTACGCTAACAGCACCGATAATGGCCGCGAAGAAATGACAACTGCTACGGCGCACGATCGAAAACGAACTGAGAGTACGAACTGCGAACAACTGAAAACAGCAACGAGCGAGTAGCATTTGGGAGAGTGAGCGAACGAGCGAGCGAGAGCTCGAAAAAGACAGAGATAGAGAGAGAGACAGAGAGAGCAAGGTTCAGCTGCTGCTGCTGCTGCTGGCACTGGCGCTGGCGCAGCCACAGATACGAAACACTTGTGCTTGTGAGCGTGTGAAAATTAAAATGCGGCAAATGAGCATTTTGTATTAGTATGTAATTATTGTTGCTGTTGCTGCTGCTGCTGCTGCTGCTGCTGCTGTTGCTGTTGCTGTTGCTGTTGCTGCTCTTGTCGTTACTGTCGTCGCGTCGTAGGGGAGAAATACTCACAATACTTGCGCGCAGTCAATGTGTGAGAGAACGAAACGACAGAAGCATTGATAATGATAAATAGTTATTCTCGTGTGCGTATTTGTGTGCATGTACATATATAAATGTACAATTATGCCTCTGTGTATGTGTGTGTGTGTGTGTGTGAACATGTGTCAGAGCAAAAACTACATCTCAAACTCGTTACACATACAAGAAGCACCTGTCAAACACATGCACGAGCATGTACAAAAATACAATGCACATACACACACACACACACACACACGGCAATACAGCAAAGCCGGCAGCAGAGATCTGCCAAGCAATTGAATGTGACCAGAGAGCTCGCAGATTTAAACTGAAGTTGAGTGACTCATGCGCAGGTGCCTTGGCCTCGCACACACACACAGACAAAAATACACACACATATGTATATGTATAGCTAACTGTGATATGTGACCAGCTGTTCGCTGTTACTCTTAACAGCGACCAGCCGCAATAGAGGCATATGGTATTTTATTTAACCCATTGATGACATGGATAAAATCTGAAATGAGCATTTTTAACATTTTGACTTGCAGTTCAACGACATTTGAAGCGGGTCGCGTAAGACGTTCGTAAATACGCATGCGTAATATAATTATTTTTAATAGCAGCATGTGAAATAAAAAATCATAATTATTATAAGCTTTATAGGCTAATGATCCGTGTAGCCTCCTCCCTCCCCTGGACTAATGTGCAATAGAATTTATGGAATTTTTAGGTTGATTTCGATATTATGCCGATTTAGTACTACCATGTCCTATTTCCTGCATAGTCTAGTATACCTTGCGCTTGTTCAGGGTATTCAAATATCCAGGTCGGTGTCGGCGTCGGTGTCGCATTGTTGCCAACCAACAGGCAACAACCAGCACGCATACAACATAAAACATACATAATAAACTGCAACTTTTCGTACGACTTTTATGATTTTTTGTATTTTGCTATAGCATTGTGGGGTTGGAATAACCTAAATTTTGCGCTATTCCAGCAGCAACTACAACAAGTAGAGTAGAATAGTAAATGTAAGTGTAACGTGTTGTAGGCCGGGCAATAACAGAGTTGCCACCTGTCCCACACAGACCGCAGCACGAGGCAAAAGTTGCGTGCGGCAGCCGGAAAGTGGCTTCAATAATCAGGCTGAAATGCTGATGAAAACTCAACAAAAGAAGGCTGGGGGTATGCGGGCCGAAAGCGGAGCAACTAGGCTGGCAGACCAACAAAGTGAGTAGCAGCTGTGGCACATAAAAACAAGGACAAATTGCGGATTTAGCAAAAAAAAAAGTGAATGTGAAAAAGAAATAAAAAGAAAACACACGACTGGCGGGCGGACAGCGGAACGATGGAAAGGCGACCGTTGGCACGATGGAACGAGGGAAACGAAACGAACCAAGTGACCCATCAAACATTATGCGCCAATGACGTCATTAAGCTGTTAGCGGCTGTCAATGTCGCTGTCTCTCTCTTTCTCACTCCAGCTTACTCTATCTCTCTACTCTCGCTCACTCGCTCTTTGGAAATGCCGGATGATTTGTGTGGGCACATGAAGAAGTAGCAGCAGAAACAACATGCTAAAGGCCATAACATTTTGATGTTTAATCAAAACATAAGGAACAGATGATGATGTTATGTAGCCAGAACGAGATAGCATGCATGCATATATTTATGTACATATGTATGCGAGGAGAGGCGCTGTCTAAGTGCATTCCTCTGTTGCAATCACTAGAATTTAAGCAAACTGCATAAAACGGAAATCAACTGCTGATAAGTGGAATTGGATGACTATTTGAGCAGCCAGTGGGTGGTATCTAAATAAAGGGAAATTTGGAAAAGCACCTTGGCACGATAAATAGTAATGAAAGCTTTTGAGTTACGCGGCGGAATGTATAAAAAATAATGTGTGCACATCCATAACAGACAGAACTAAATCATAGGCGGCAGCGGCGTTGGTGTCGGCGTCAGAGACGTCAGCAGAAGTAGATGAAGCAGAAGAAGGAGAAGAGGAAGATGACGAAAAACCAATAGTGTGAAATTTTCATCTAATTAAATTAGATGCCAGTCATGCTTGAAGCGAAAAGCTCAATGGGCGCGAGCAGGACGGGACGACTCACAAACCGAGCAGGCGGTGTGAGAAAAAGGTGCATAGTGAAGAGACAGTCAAACAAATCGATGGGATTTAACGACCAGCCAACACAACAGTAGCACACACACACACACACACAGACTCACACTCACACATGCACACTTATACAGCTGTGAGCATGCGGAGGTTAGGCGCAGCAACAATGCCCAAAGTCCAGCCACGCAGGCATCGCGAATGTGACTCATGGAAACTGATATCGCGAGCCCTTGAGGAAACTGCAAATGACATTCAAGTTTGTCACAGCTGAAAATACTTAACAATCGTGTGCGTATATAAATGGTAAAACTATGCGAGTAAATAATTGTACTGTAAATAGTCAGTTAAAGTAGCACAAAATAAGAGTCAAATCAAGTCGAAACTTGTTCATCAAATGTTAAACTAATCAAATTAGAAATAGCTCAGTTGATAAGCAAGTAGGTAACTTCTGTAAGTGATGACTATAATAAACGCTTTATGTCATATAAAAATTAAAATTAAATTATTTAAGGAAGAAAGTATTAAAGGAAGAACAAATCACAGAATCACAGAAATAATCTTAGACGTCCCCACTCTCAATAGCAGACGAACCGTCTCTTGGCATACTCATGTATTCAAAATCCCCTCAAACTTTACCTGTGATAGTCGTTCCCCAACAATTTAATTTGTTCACTTATGAAATTTACTATATGATCATTAAAAACTATTTTTTGAATTTTATGTCAATGCAATGAGTTTAAACTTTAAAGCTAGAAAAGAATTAGCTAAATAAAATAAAAAAATAAATAAAAATAAACAGTATTTTATTTCATTTTTGCTTAGAATAAGTTTGCCTGAAAGGCAGTAGCACACTAACCAATTCATTATAATAATTATTATTAAAGTACAAATATAAAAAAGAAAACTCTCTCTCTCATAACAGTTTAGGAAAGTGCAATAAATCTTCGTATATCTAAATAAAATCTTTCATAACTCTTATACAGGAAAGTGCATTAAATCTTCGGCGTCGCGTCAAATCAAGTTAATATATCGTCGCCCACGACGAGATGCCAAGCCAAATCCTTTACAGCCTTTACAGTGATAAGCAGTTTAACAGACGACACTTCACTGTGAATGGCAAGCGGCAAATGGCAGTGTCAACTGACTGACAGATATAAGCTGTTCATTACTGACAGCTGCTTGGAGGCGCCTCGAGGCGCTGACAGTAAGCCAGCCAGTGTTGATTAACAGCGGCATATGCGTACTGAAACAGACATTCAATATGTTTGTTTGTAAATAGATTAAGTTTTTCCCCATAAGTAATTTTAAAACATGTCAATAAAAAATCACAGCTCCTGATAAATGCACGAATCCTCAAAATAATCTTTATTGCTTTGAATCATTTATAAACATAAACTATGACTAATTCCAAATAAAATGGTATTTCTAACAATTACACTGATAAAACGCACGTGCATTTTATTTGAGTAATTAAGAAAACTTTCATGGGTTATTTTTCCGTATATCGAATCAACATTTTAAAGGGAGTTTGAATCAATACGCCTTTATTTAGTAATTTATAGAATTATATGCTTTTAGCTTTTAAAAATATGATCATGATATTATATATGATAAGTATATATATGTATATATATGTATATATATGATATATATTATGATTATGATTCTATATTCTAATTCTAGAACATCCTGGCACCTATCATCAAAAATAGTTTACTTTCGATTCCAAGAAATGATTTTTGTACACCTTTCTATTTTATTCAGAAACAAGATAATAAATAATATATTTGATATACCTAAATAAACTATCTATGCATAAAATATATATGTACTTGATTTAAATTCCCTACACTTTTACCACACCTTTCCGCTCGAAGGCCTCTCACAGGCCTTACTCATTATGGCAAAAATTCAGCATTTATAGCTTGGCTCTCCGCACTTGTAATTCTGAATTTTGCAATTCTCTTTCGGTGGCGATAGAGAATTCAAGTGCAAAGCAAATGCCAAGTACTTTAGAAAAAGTTTTAAATACTCCTTGCAGCTGGCACTGCCGCTCTATTTGCCTTGGACTGCGTCGTCATCTTTATCATCGTCGGCACTTGTTCCGCCATGACGACGACGCAGACATGGCCGTTGACTCATTAGAAGCGCTAACAAGTTGGTCAAGTTTTCAGCTCTCTTTTCTCTACTCTCTACTCTCTCTCTCTCTATCGGGTTCTCGGGTTTTCCGTCATGTTCGCTGCATCAAGTGATTCTCTTGCCAAAAGCCATTCGCGTTGCGACGGCCAAAGTTGAGTTCAAGAACAATTTCAATTTAATGAACCCCACACAGCCGTCAGTCAGGCCTTGTCTAGGGTCATTTACGCCTCGGATTTGCTGTGCTTGATTGGCGCTCATCTTTCGCTGTTTGAGCCGTGATCTTAATTATTAACAGCCAGCGAAGCAACTGGTTTTACTTTTGCATTAATTTTATTTTTATTTTTAGCATAAATTTCATTTCAATTAATACAACCCACTCGCATATACACAAGCTCGAGTGTTATCTCTGCTCTCTGCTCTCTCTGTTTTACTCTCTTTCCCTTTATGATCATGGTAAGTCAATCTCAAGTCCAAGTCCAAGTCCAAGTCCAAATCGCCAGTAGGCTCTCCGACTTCATACGATAATTACAGCATATATATGCAGCATGCAGTCCATAAAATTCCAATCGAAGGTTAAATCACTTTAGAGCGATATTTCAATATTTAATCAATTAATTATGAACATCACGCTAGTCTAGCTAGCAGATATATGGATATATATCTCTATACATATAATATACGTGAGTATATCTATAGCCCGTTACGTTTACACAGTTGATAATATTGGCTGATTGGGTTTGACATGTTTTTGTTGTCGTGTTTGCATTTCACAATGCAACAGCTGTTCATATGACACACAAATATAATATTTTTATTAAATAAGAATTCATTCTCTAGTTATTTCAATGTACTTTATCCTTGTTGCTCCGGCTTTCACCTTGAATTACAATATTAATTCTATTCTTTCGATCAGATTCAATATTCGGCTTTTGCCTTGAATTACAATGTTCATTATTCTCATTATAGATCCCAGTTATCCATATTCAAGTAAAGTCCCATATACAGAAAAAAAATTTTTAATATAGCGCTCCAAACACTTTTGTTAATTATTTAAATCTTCCACGAAATCGAAATCGAATGGACGAACTCTTTTTAAAAATATCGGAATATCGAAATGGAATTAAAAGAAACTTTTTAATCATTTTAAAATCTTTTCAATTTTTCTGAACCACCTGTCGTTAGAATGTCTACAATTAATTTTTATGCTCGCCACTTGAAGCCATAAAGTTACACGAGTAATTATACCCCAAGGTCTCATTGTTTGGGCTTAGTTATTAGAAACATTAATCTCCAGGCTAGGCCCACAACAAAATAATATTATCAGCGAAAAGCAACACGAAAATATTCTCTGTGTACACCTCAAAATGCAGACAAAAAATAAGTCTTAAGCGGAATGCAGATAGTATAATAATAAACAAAATAATAACAGAGGAGGCGACCCGTAAAAAAAAGGCAACTAAAGCAAACAACAACCTAGAAATGTCAATAGACCCGGCACAAGGTAGAGGAAATTCGTACAAATATTCAGAGAGCAAGAGCGAGAGAGATAGAGAGATCTAAATAGATATGTGTGGGTGGGTATTTGAACTTAACTTTCCGCTTCCTCACAAGACACACGCATCCTCCTGCCTCCCTCTATAGAATGAACTGCCGTTTCATTCAAGCCTTCAACGGGCGAATGTCTGCCAAGGAATCGCATTACAATAAGTGCTCAAACACACAAGACGAAAAAAGAACAAAAACAAAAAAAAAAAAAGCACCGAACGATGTCGAAAACAGAATCGAATAAAATACAAAAGTTTAAATAGAAATGCGATTTGCTAAAAATAAAATGTTAAAGAAAAACAACAAATTGAGAGTCCACACATATGCAAGTACATATATATGTAAATATACAAATAATAGTTGGACTTTTTCTCTTGCCCATCTTGAGCATTGGCGCACATTGACTAAATGGAAAACCAAAAACACACACTTGTACACTTATACTTCCACTCAACTTATACATTTGTAGAAGAGTTTGCCGAGAATACAGGTGGCTCTGGCAACGTGCTCTCACTGGCCGAGGAAAAAAATAAGTACTTCGCCTTGAATTCACGGCAAACACGCTGTAAGCTAATTTCCCTAACTGGGACGACGTCACGGATTGCCAAACATTTATAAATAGAGTTTCTTCTATTATTAGTGTTATAATTATTATCGATCGCCACTTTTTGCTTGTTGATGTAGCATTTTATCATAATTATAAACATTTCTTATTGGTTTAAAAATATCTATTGTAAATTTAACATAAATAATACATATGAATTTGTTGATGAAATATGCAAGCTTTACATAAATTGATTAATAATAACTATTAATTAATCTGATGATTTAGGCTTCAATGAACTCAATCCACATATTTACATACTCTACTATGTATCTCTTACTAATACTATTATTATTATCTATTTATTATCCATCTATCATCTAACTTCTAAATATGTATCTACTATCTATATAACTATACTACTATTCTAGTATCGAATACTCTATATCTATCTATCTACATCTCTATATATCAATTATCAGATTTCTAATCAATTTTCCCAGCACTATCTGATCAAATTATGATATCAGTCATCTAAGTAGTTTGCTTAAAGATACTATATCTAAAGGGTATATTCGGTGTCGACGCTCAACAGATTGATATACTTTCTTCTTGAATTATCTAATCGCCAAACATTTCAAGTTATTTTCAACTTTCTTAGCAGCTGCAGCAGCGCCTACCCTGATAACAACAACGCATTGAATTGTACAGACATATAAATCATTATAATGAACGTTTTTTCGCGTTACTCAAGTTTCGAGATAACAAGCAAAAGATTGACAAATATTGCTCATGATCGTACTCCTCCTTGGTTTGTTAATAAAAATTAATTGATTTACTGACTTGTTTTCATATTTTCTAGAAACATGTATTCAGTTTCAAGTATCAGAGAACCAATGAAAGTATTCTTAAATCATTTGAAAGAATAATTGTTGCTGCAATTGGACAATTTTTCGAGTTAGAAATAGTTGTTGTTGCTGTTGTTTGAGTGTTGTGTCAAAACGAATTGAATAAATGTGAAATGAATAAATGAAAAATGGGAAATCTACGCACGATTTTCGAAGATTTAAAGCAAGAGGGATTTGAGTGACCTTAGCATACCACTGACGCAATGTCCTAACAAGCACGTTTAGCCAACGCTGAATCAAATCAAATCTGTTAGTCGGAGGGGTAGGGTATTCGTATAGCTGATCGATGGAATAGGTATTTGATGAAATTAATTAGATTTAACACTCACCTCGCTTGTCGTTCGCGTCGCTGCATATTGTTATTATTATTGTGATTATTGCTGCTGTTCTTGTTGATGTTGTTGTTGTTGTTGTTGTTGTTGATACTGTTGCGAATTTCCTTCGATCACTTTCCACAAAATTTCCAAAGATAATATATATATATAAATATATATACGAAACTAATAGCAACGGCTAATGATTGTTGATAAGATTGATCCAAAACGTTGTAGAAATGCGAAATTGCTGCTCCAAATTTGCGTTCGAACTGTTGAATGTGAGGACTTCACTGTTGATCGTTTGTTGTTTTAGATGTTAGTAGTAGTTGTTGGTGTTGTTGTTGCTGCTGCTGATGCTGCCGCTATGTTGTGCGTGCACACACATGCACACACATACACACGCACGCACACACTGGCACACGCACACACACTCACTTAACATCCACGCATGCCGCGCATGCGTCCAACGCATACGGCAAGCCAATTGCTCTGTTGCTCTGTTGCACTACTCTCCAGTCGGCACTCTCTACCTCTCTCTTTCGCTCCTCTCTCTTCTCTAGACACAAGTTCGCAACTACCCTACTACTGCTCCCTTCTGTTGTTCTTCTGTTAGCTTACAGTTGCTTTTGATCTGTTGTTGTTGATGTTGTTTGTTGCTGTGGCATCAGTGCTGCTGTCGCTTGACATTTAAGTATTCAATTTGAGCATTTCCTTGGTGATTTGTTATTTGTTAAATGTTGTTGTTGTTGTTGGCTATTGTTGAATGCAGCTGTATTATATATTTACTGTTTGTCTTAATTTAAGTGCTCGCTCGCTTGTCCGGTGCGTCGAAATATCTTTGTTATTATTGTTGCTCTTGTTGGATAAAGAAAGGCAGTTACGTTCTATGTAGTACTAGGTAAACAAATAATTTTGGCTAACAATTTAACAAACACACTTTTGCACATTTTCCCCACAAATTTCTAACAATTTTTGTAAATTATGGTTGACGTATTTTGCTAATGTTACGCCTACGACAACTAACAACAATAGTTTCTTGTTTTATTTATCCTCGATCTTTTCTTTCTTGTTTAACTTATAGTCAAATTCTATTTAACCGATCGTCAGCTGTCATTTGGCGCGCGCACATTGAAAATATGTTTTTTGTTTGCCTCTTCTTGTGGGATAATAGCGCTGTTGAATGTACACCTTATGGCCGACCCTGCGATTTGCATGTCATAACAGGCTGTAATTATAAGAAAAATAATAATACATAAAGTATAATAAAAGAAAAGTGCATTTCTTTCTGATTAACATGAAACATATAAATATTTGCATATATATTTATTTAATCAAAACCTAGCATTAAATTAATTCCATTCCATTAATTGTCTCTCTAATTTAGCTTTGTTTAACTAATATCATTTAAGCATTATTATACATTTTGAGAGTGCGAAAATGCACCCAATAGATGTACAAACAGTATATTGTGGTATATTCACTTTATTAGGTGCGGTCACACTAAAGCTGAGAGAGTGCCTGCCGCATACATTTGCCCATTGATTTTCAGACATAAGCATGCTGCCTTAAGAATAATGTAAATGTTCTTAACCAACACAGTTATCTTGTCCATGAATTAACTGATCCTTTAATGAAGGTCAAGTATAACCCAATCAGACGACACAGATGCCGCCATCGCTGCATAATATACAAGGTTAAGGAAGTGTCTCAAGAATCAGGCCAATTAGTGCAGAGACTTTTGGCCGCGCATAAATATATGGTTGACCTGAGCAGAAATGGTTCATGGGTTTTTATTTTTGATTTTTTCATAAACAAGAAGGCCACACAAATTGAAAACTGTATTTGTACGTGGTTTTTTATTTCATTGCTTTTTTGAATGCTTTCGGCACGCAAAAGCTTCTCGCCAACGACCGCAAAACTACAGGGTGCACAAATGTTAACTGCTTGAATTTTGGCATATTTTATTAATTGCCAACGCGTCATTTACATCATGTCGTTTCTGATTTTTTGTAACAGACGGTCATAAAGTTTAACTTACTGTTAGATTTGTACTTTTTATGTACCTTTTAGACAATTTTGCACACATATTCCTCACCTACGCCTCATTTTTCATTGCTCACTTACACACACGCGCGCACATACACAGTTACACACACACACGCACACCAACGATTGGCCAATTTCTATAGTCGGGTATATGCATGCGATTTTACACTTATTATGCGGCGCGATTTTGTAGATTTGTGTGTTTGCTTCCCAAATAAAAGTCAGGCAAACACTATTTTAATATTTATACGATTAGCCATCTAATTGTTTAGCAAAGCCAAACGTACGCAAGAGAGCACGAGAAAAATGGAGCGACTTTTTCCCCTGCCTTGCACACACACACACACACACAAATTGAACACTACGTTACAATGTGACCGGGCATAAATAATGGGAAAATACTAAGTTGTAAGAAATCCAAATGCATTGAGCAATTATACTAAATATACTAGGCAATACATAAAAATAATTAGCCGGCCTTTGTTTTGACAGAGGAAAACTCTAAAAAAATTCGATGAACTTTTGCAAGGCGCGTTGAAATACTTTTAATTTAGTTCAAGCAACTTTTTGTTTTAATCACTATCATGGACTTGTCATACAAGCGTTGTTTAAGGAAACATCTGTATGCGCACCATACACTGACGCAATCAACAATTTATTTCACAAAGGGAATATATCACAAGTATTCCATAATTACAGTTATTCCGCTCCGATAAATGCAGCACAATATCCAAATATCAGCAAATAAATTATAATATTTTATATACAAGTGCAAAAAGTTTGCACTACTCCGACTTTGGTATTTTGTTAATCGTGTGATGTTGGGTCTATATCGAAAAGGTATCGATAATGACATGCAACTGTTTGCCATCGATATTAGATATATTCGATTTGTAAACACATATAACGATAATAAAATTTAAAATTGTTACAGTTAACTAAAAATCTCTTCATGATATTAATCCAATTGATTTATAATTTTTAAATGTGTTGCGTACTAAGTCTGAAATGAAATTATTAAATCCTACAGCCGCTTATTGATAATTTAAAATATTTACAATTACACTAAATATTTACTGTATTTACTGAAAATGTGAAGCTAAAAATCTCAATGACTATAAATGTCTGTTATTGGTCATATAAGAAATATATATTATATATCTAATAGCATTTAAATTCCATAAAAACAGGAGTGAAAATTTGAAATGTAAAAAATACTATCTCAATTCACTTATTTATCGATATGTTTCAAACAATGCAAAAAAGCGCAATTTTTGCCGTAATTTTAAAACCAAAAGCAAGTAGCACGTGCAGTTGTTGTGGACGCTCTTGAACTATATTAGTTGATTGTATTTAAGAAATAAAATGGGTCGAATTAAGGAAAATCAATCAAAATTGAAGGTAAGTTTCTAAAATGCTAAGCACCTGCACACTTCTTATGTCATTTGCTACCACAGACTTCATTGAAGGATTCCCAAACCTACTTCGATCAAGCTGTAGGCGTTGTCACTAGCAGCGATGATGGCTTCGACGAACCAAAGGAAATCACGGCGCCTAAACGTAAATTGCCGGGCGCCAATAGCGAAGCGAAAAAAAAGAAATCCAAGCACACAGAAGCAAACGTGAAGCCGCCAACTCTGGAAGAAATAAAGGAGATACGCGACACCCGTAATCTTTTTCACTCCAATCTGTTCAAACTGCAGGTTAAAGAGATGTTGGAGGAGCTCCAACTCAAACCCAAATACAACACCTACATTGAAAACTGGATAGACACGTTTACGAATGCGGCGCACGCGTTTCAAGATGGACTGCTCGATAACTGCCAACTAGAAGTGCCGTTACATTTGCACAAGAAACCATTTAATTTTCAATTTCTAACTCCAACTGCAGAGCCAAAGTTGATTGGCGCCGCGGCTACAGGCACATTGTTGGGTCCAAAACTTGTAGTTGATGTGGCTCTGGAAATGCCCGAAAAGTGCTTTCAGAAGGAGGACTATCGTAACCTAATCTACGATCAAAAGCGCGCTCTATACCTCGCGACGGTGGCCAGTAAATTGAAGAAGCTGCCGGCTTTCGCTGCGGATCAATTCGCTTACAACTACCATGCAAATAATCCACTGAAGCCAGTACTTGAAATAACACCCGCAGGCAAGATAGGCAAACATTTGTCGCTGCACCTGTATATCACGGCGCCGAAGGACATCTTCAAGCTGAGCCGCTTCGTGCCCTGGAATAACAATATTCGGCCATCATTCTTCGGCGACAAATGGGATGAGTCAGAAACATTGCCCTCCACCCAGCACTACAATGCCAACGTGCTCTTCGATTTAACGCTAGCTGAGAATCAAAAGCTGTTGCTGAGCACATTCTCTGGCCACCGCAATTTCCAGGAGGGTTTGCTGTTGCTTAAGGTATGGCTACGCCAACGGCAGCTGGATGTGGGCTTCAGTGGCTTTAGTGCTCACATCCTAGCCGCCTACATTGTGTACCTGAAGCAACATCGTTTGCTGCATCAGTCGAGCAGCAGCTACCAGGTGGCTCGCACCGTATGGAACCAGCTGGCCAATAGTGACTGGACGCAAGGCATTAGTCTATGCCCGGAACAACCGCACCAGCTGAGCACCATGGCCGGTTACTACGATGTGTGCTTCATGGACATCACTGGTTATTACAACCTGTGCGCCAATCTCCCGCTCGCGGTCTACAAAGCCGTTTGTGCCGAGGCTAAGCTGGCCGTTGAGCTGCTAAATGATGTGAAAGCTAATAGTTTTTCGCAAATTTTCATGCAGGCATCTCCATTGTACGCTCGAATGGATAACATACTCAAGTAAGTGTTTCTATTTGCAATACCATGAATTAATCAAAAAGCTCGACGATATTTTTCATTCTTTTCGTTGTAAAGAATCACTAATCCCGCCGCCGTGGACCAGCTACTTGAGTTGCATGTTCAGCCGCAGGTCAAATACGATTACGCCAACTATGCGCATCCGCAGTTGCTTAAATTGCTAACAGAGTGAGTAGTCTTATGTTATGCTTCAAGTGTTAATAGAAACTTAAACATTTTCTTGCGTAGCTTACTACAGAAGGGTTTGGGACAACGTGTCCATGCAATCGTTCCATTGGAAACAGCTTCCAAATCTTGGACCGTGGACACAAAGGCTCCGATTATTGGTCGCTGCTTGACAGTAGGCTTAATACTCGATCCGGAGCACGCATTCGAAGTGCTGGACAAGGGACCAGCGACAAACGAGGATGCCGAGGGTGCTGCTGAATTTCGCAAATTTTGGGGCGAGAAATCCAATTTGCGACGCTTCCAGGACGGCAGCATAACGGAGGCAGTAGTCTGGGCTGCCGTCACAGATGCCCCCAGCAAAAAGCGCTTGATCGTGCGGCAGATAGTGTTGCATCTGCTAGAGCACCATTTGCAGCTGGAGCAAAGCGATGTGTACTACATTGCAGGCGAGCTGGATATTGTCTATTCGCTGACGCCATCATTTAAAGTGGCCAAGCTGCAAACCAAGTTGAAATTGGAGCAGGAAACCGACGCCGAGGCACTGACACCGCACGCCATCCGCTGCTACGATGCACTGGCCCGGCAACTGCACAATCTCGGGGATCTGCCCCTGGATATAGTCTCAATATCTGGTGTTTCGCCGGTCTTTCGCTATTGCGAGCCGCAGCCTTTGTTGCCGCAGGCGCGTCTCGTGGCAGACCGCATGCATGCGGGCCACGTGCTGCGTGTGATCATTCAGCTGGGTCCGAGTGGCAAGTGGCCCAGTGAGTTGGGCGCACTGCGCAGCCTGAAGACCGCCTTCCTAATACAAATTGGAAAGCAGCTAAAGGAGCAGCAACACCTTCACACACAGCTCTGCAAAGACGGATTGTTGGTCCTCAAACAAGGCTACTGCTTTCTTCTGGAACTTGCGCACAGTAAAGAGTTGGCCCTGCTGAAACAGCAGCAAACGGAACGAGGCGTAACTACATACGTGGACAATGCGGCTAGCCGTGAAATCGAGCGACGTCACTATATACTGCCCCGAGTCAGTGGCGCGCTGCATGCGCTGCATCAGTCGCACAGCACATTCGGACCCACAGTGCTCATTGCCAAGCGCTGGCTGGCCACGCAGCTGCTCGACGACGGTCTGTGGCCATCCATAGCAACGGAGCTGCTGGTGGCACATCTGTTCCAGCTGCGACAAACGCCGCACACAACTGTCGCCCCACAGACAGGCTTCATTCGCTTCCTACAATTACTGGCGCACAGCGACTGGGCCAGCGAACTGTTTCTGCTCAATTTCAACAATAGCTGGACAGGTAAGAGTTGCCTGCGTCCATTGTATCATCCACTTTTCATACCATTTGTACTTTTGCAGAGCAACAGATTACGGACTTGGAGCACAGCTATCGCAGCGAACGTGACAGCTATCCGGCTTTGTGCCTGGCGACGGCCTACGACCAACAGCATGCAGGTCGTCTGTGGACCACTGATGACTGCCCCAGCAAGCCAGTTTTGGGTCGAGTCACACTCTTGGCACGACACGCACTGCAGCTGATCGAGTCGAGACTGTTGTCTCCCAAAATTGGATTTGTGCGGCCCGCCCAATTATTTATAGCGTCTGGAGAGGGTTATGACTTGGTCATCGAACTGAAACCCGATATGCTGCCCAACACGCTCTGCTACGATCTCGGCTCGCCATTTTTGCCTTTCAGTCAACGCAATTTTCGCTTGCCACTGGCGGGCAGTGACCAGCTGGCCAAGATTGTGCAGCAGTTGAGAGTAAGTCGCATTGAAATCCATTCAATTAGAAAGAGCTTGTTTTAAGCAATATTTTATTTGTACTCTTTCAGTCTGCCTATTCCGAATACGCTGCCTTCTTTTATAATCCTCATGGCGGCAAAGAGCTGGCCATTGTGTGGCGACCTGCCTCGGAATTTGCACCCAAACCATTCAAGGTAAACGAGCTGCAAGCATGCACGCCCTGCTCTGCGGGGAAAGTCCAAGTGGTGAGGGATACGTTGGTCGAGGATTTCAAGCTGCTGCTGAAGGACTTTTATCTGCGCATCTGCACGCCGGAACAATTGAAGCGTGAGCAGCGCAGTCACAATAAGCCCAAGCGTTATTTTAATGACCAGAATGAGCCGGATGCGGACAAGCCGCAAAAGAAGAAGAAAAAGGGGACCGTAACAAAGCCAACTGACGTAAAGAAACGCCTGAAGAAGAGTAAATCACTAAGTGCATTATGTTAATATGCAAATACTAGAGTTGAACCACTTACGAGACATAAAATTCAGATAAGGCCAAATTCTAAAATCAAAAACCTTTCTTAGAGTGGCCAACGCTGATGTAATACGATTTCTATTTCGTATCCTTCACCTTGTCCTTGTCCTTATCCTGTTTCTGTTTCGATTTGCGTTCTCTTTCCTTTGTCTCCTTGAAGGTCTCCTTAGGTATTTTTGTTTTGGATTTGGATAGGACTTTGCATAAGCTGCGTCGCTTGGACAGAGTTTTCTCAGATTTTTTCTCCTGCAAGTGTGTATTAGGACTGGACGGCACGCATCCACTGGATTGAGTTTCTTTGACAGTCTTTATTTCCACCGTGTTAGTTGGCTGCGGAATGGTTTGTGATCCTGCGTCCGTTGAAGTGGACTTAGTCCACGTTTGGCAACTACCATCTCTTCTATCTGCACATTGCTTTTGGCTGCTTTTGATCGGCTTGAAGTCTAGGAGTCCAGTGGTCGACGTTGAAGTGCTGTAATGGATCCGATATGGTGAAGTGTGCTCGGGCTGCTTGGACCAAAGCAGTTGGTTGGAAACATCCGCCACTGTTTTCGAAGGTTTTGATTCCATCTCAATGTCCGGACAGGGTGGAGTTGTTGGAAAAATGGAAGTATTCTGTGCCTGACTGGCCAACAGTAATGCTTGGAGTGCGGAAAGCTGATTAGCTGGTGCGCTACTGCCAAAAACATTAGCATTCAGTTGACCGAAAATGGGCAGAATAGGATTGAGTTGGTTGGGAAGCACTTGACTGTAGCTCAATTGACGTATGTCCTCCGTCCGTCTGATATCCTGCTGTACAATCACAAACACCTGATTACCCACCACAATGGGTACTGCAAAAGAATTAAGACAGATCAGGCAACTCGCTGGGGAACAACTAATGCAACGCTCACTATGCACTGCTGGCGCTGCCTCCTCGTGTACTTGAAGGAGTCTCGTGACTGTGTGATTATTGGCCATTCTTGGTAGCTAATTAATTTTGTAGTTTAAAATAAACAACACGAGAAATTTAAAATCTTCTGTTTACATAAATATTCTTGCTTAATCTACCTACAAATGTTTACGTAAACCTAACAGAGTGCTTAGAGAAAAGTATTCCTTATGGAAAACACAGAAAGGTAATTATTGAAAAAGATCGGTTAAGATAGGATTAGACATTAAATCTGACATCATTTAGTTGCCTAGTCTAATCTACCGTTGCCCATTCAGCTTCGGATTGATTCGTCTTTTAAGCTTGATGGAATGACGCCAGGGGTTAGGATATCTTTATCCTTATTTCCAAAATCAGGATACAATTTGGCCGTTTGACCCAACGGTGTACAGAGCCGTCCAGAAAAATCCAAGCGCTTGCTCGATTGACTGCGTTCGGCTGAACTGATTATGTCAAGCAAAGATCTGCAAATGAATTGATAAACAATGACGTTTACAAACTGAACACAATATCTACTATCTGAGAACATACCGTTGTCCACAGCTGGACATGCGTCGCTTGCTGGCTTTTAATATATTGCTGGACGAACTGCTGACACTGTTGGTCGGCTCAAGGCGTTCGGGTGAGAGGGGGGACTCAGTATAGGAGCGCAAGTGAGCAGCACCTGGCTCCGATTTGTTGGAGGCATCTCCATAGGCTGCGCGCAGACTTTGCAGACTTTCCAGTAGATTCTTGTGATGCGGCGTATGTGCATTAAGCTGAATCAGTTGCTCCAACTCTCTATAGAAGAGTCTGTACTGATCCTTAGTTTTGTTTACCTTTAGGCTGAACGAGTGCAGACAGTTGAATGTAATTTTAAATTATATTATTTATAATTTTAAATTTACATATCTCATTAAATTACGTACCGTGCGTTATTTGAATTGCTAAAGGGCAGCAAGTCACCGCGAGATGCGCTTTTGTATAGCTCATGGATCTGTTGTTGGCAGCGCACCTCGTCCTGCTTGTCCATATCCTCCTTAACTAGCAAATGCAGAAAGTGCGGCAGCCAGCTCAGCTGCCGTTGCAAATTGAATAGAATTGTCACATTGGCTGTTCTGGGAAAGTATCGCGGCATTCGCCTCCATAGATTTTCTCCTTGAGAGCATTTGCCCTTGGTCCTACTCTTTAGGGGCACTAAGCGCGACATCTTAAGTAGTTGGCCCATTTCTGGTATGCGGTAGTCGGTGACACGTCCGCCGGGTCCGTCGGTTATTGAGGGCGCCTCATCCATGGCGGAGCGTGCGATGGAAAGGGAGTGCACAAAGATTTCGCCGCCACGGGCGGACAGCATGTGGCTGGTTGTCTTCGTGCCTGATTTCCGAGGCACCTCTAACAGTACAGAGCGGCCATTTAACAGAAAGTTGATCAAACAGGAGCTGGGACGTGAAGTTACATCGACGGGCGTTACATTATACTGGCCCACACACGGTTGTAGATCCGCAGAGCCGCAGCCTCGCGGCGTGCACCACTTGAGGGTAACTGTTTCGTAGGCAGTTCCGGGCTTGATGCTGGTAGTGAAAGTAAAATCTGGCCCACACACTTTAGTATGGGCGGCACGTTCGTGCAATATTTCTACGTCATAATTAGCGCTGGAATTGGCATTCTGTTCCTCTTTCATGGGTATGTTTGTCACGGTGGTGCTAGCCAGATCGTAATGACCCATTATAAGATGCAGTAGCTTATCCGAAATTTCCGGTGCATTGACTGTGTGTATTTCAGCGTTAAGAAACGGAGATATTTCGAGCAGACTTCGATTTGTCACCAAGGATTCCACTCCCAATGGCACAATGTTTAATATTACTAGATGGCAATGATCGATCTGCAGACCCTTTTTGGCAGGTGGTGCAACCAATGCATTTTGTTGTATTAGCACCGTATTAAATATGTCCTCTAAGCCTATGGAAAAGTAATCGAATAAAATCATTTTCAATAAATTTCCAGCGGATTCCACTTACTTTTCATGCTAGTATTATCCCTCGCTGATGTGATGCAAATGACACGGCCCTTATTGCCAATTCGCTTGCAGCCGGCATGAGCCGCTTGAAGTTGTTCATCTGTTGGCTCGGCCAATGCCTCGATGGCAGCTCGCAATCCATGTATAACCGAGTAGTCTGATGATTGCGGAATACTGCGTGATGGCACGCTTACCATCATCATGGCGTTAGAGACATGTGACATATTTTGAGTGCTCGGACTCCAGGTATTGACTATATGCGCTGCCGTATCAGAGACAATGAAGCGCACATGCTTTTTGCCAGGAAACAAATCCCAAACTATGCGACAATACTCTATGGATGACTCGACAGCACACGTCCATAAGCTTTTACTTAGCTGAGTCCCAACTATGGAGCTGCCACTGCCTGGTGACTCGGCGACCGGCTTGCCTTTTAAATAGTCCATCGATATATATTGCTCACTAGAAATGCTGAAATAGCGAGTGTGGTCCAATACAAATATGGTTTTCTGGTTACGCTCAAACATGATTGTAAGCTTAATTTAAAAACTGCAACTTTTTTGAAGTAAAGTTAAAACAGAAATCTGTTTGTTGACAACAGGTGTTCCAATAGTGATGTTACAGTTTCGATTACGGAACTAAGTAACGACGATAACACACGATTACAGTTCCACAAAATAACGCAAAATAAATCACCATATACCTTTCAGAAAGTATTTGAAAACGATAATTCGTGAACAATCATTAAGAGTCAAGCAACCTCTGAATATAGCATATCAAATATATTAATATATTATACATATTTAAACATAACGAAAAATATATAATTCTTTAAAAATATAATAAATAAAATAAACAAACACAAATGATACTTTAATTCATACGTATGATTTATGAATATGATTTTCATTGTCTAGGGTGAATTATTTAACCATTGACGCGGTTAATCGATATCTCATTGAAACTATCCGTGAAATTGTATATCGATGTGTTTCTTACATCACTACTAGAATCACGTTGTCGAATGTGGGTTTGAAAAAAGCTCGTACAATTTATTTTTAGTATATTTCGTGCTTATATTGTGACAAAATTACGTTTTGAGTGGGTGTCAACATTGTAAACACGAATAACATAGCAACATGTCATGGTTATTGGGTAGAAATCGTCAGCAACCGACGGAGTTTAGTGGTGGAGCAGATGAACCTGACAAGCCAGAAGGTCGAACTGCCGGCGAACGTGGTAATGACTCCCAACTTACGAAAGCGGAGCGCAAGGCCATGGAGGCTTATCGGTTCGATTCCTCGGCTCTGGAACGCGCGGCAGACGCAGCGAAAACACTCGAACGGTCAAGTAAGCATCTACTGAGCATACATACATTCAAAAATTTCATCATCGGTTGCACGCATTGCATAACCGATTGCAATGTTGATTGAAGTATATGTGTGCATGAGTGTGGGTATTAACGATTATATGACATGTTTCAGGACATGCGCGGGAGGCACTGGAGTTGTCCAAGATGCAAGAGAGCACGCGACAACAGGAGTATGCCACCAAGGTAAAGGAATATGAGGCGCATATTGAGCAGGCCAAAGTCGAGCAGAAACGTATTGACCACGAGGAGCGCCGCAAGACGCTCATCGAAGAGACCAAACAGCAGCAACAACGTGCACAATACCAAGATCAATTGTCGCGCAAGCGTTATGAAGATCAGTTGGTGCAACAACAGCGCGTGCAGGAGGAGAATCTTCGCAAGCAGGAGGAGAGCGTGCAGCGCCAGGAAGCCATGCGGCGTCAGACCATTGAACATGAAATTGAGATGAAGGAAAAGAATCGTCTGAAGCTGCTTGAGCATGAGCTACGAGCCAAAGCTCGAGTGGATCGTGAGAATCGCGATATCAATCTTGAGAAGATTCGTCTGAAGGCACAAGAACATCGTACCACAGTGCTGGAGGGTATACGGTAAGTTCACGGTGGAAACATAATACCTGCAATTGTCCAAAAATAATATAAATTATTATTAGCACCGCTGGTTCAGTTATTGGTGCTGGCGCGGAGGCGATGTTGACCGACTGGGATAAGGTATTGACGGCTGCTGGTGGATTGTCGCTGCTTGCACTGGGAGTATACAGTGCGAAAGGTGCAACGGGCGTGGTATCGCGTTACATTGAGGCACGCATTGGTAAACCAACGCTTGTGGGTGAAACCTCGCGTTTTGCATTTTTGGATGCCATAAAGCATCCGGTGAAGTATATAAAACGGATGCGCTCGAAGCCCACGGATGCCCTGCAAGGCGTTGTGCTGAATCCGAAACTAGAAGAACGTTTGCGTGACATTGCGATCGCTACGAAAAACACGCGAATCAATCGTGGATTCTATCGCAACGTGCTGATGCACGGACCACCTGGAACTGGTAAAACAATGTTTGCCAAAAAACTAGCCGAACACTCTGGCATGGATTTCGCTATCATGACCGGCGGTGATGTGGCGCCCATGGGCAAAGAAGGTGTCACAGCCATACATAAGGTATTCGACTGGTCGAATACCTCTAGGCGAGGCCTATTGCTGTTTGTTGACGAAGCGGATGCCTTTCTGCGCAAACGCTCGTCGGAGAAAATTTCTGAAGATTTGCGTGCTGCATTGAATGCTTTCTTGTACAGAACATCCGAACAGAATCCAAAATTTATGCTTGTGCTGGCTTCGAATACGCCAGAGCAGTTTGATTATGCAATCAACGACCGTCTGGACGAGATGGTGGAGTTTACGTTGCCTGGTCTTGAGGAACGAGAGCGCTTATTACGGCTCTATTTCGACAAATATGTCCTACAGCCAGCAGCCGCTGGAGCGAAGTAAGTAAAGTTTGTATTTTAACGGTCAATTAGTTACTAACCAACATTTCGCAGACGCTTTAAGCTTGATACATTTGACTATGGCAAGACTTGTGTTAAAATGGCACAGATGTGCGAGGGCATGTCGGGTCGTGAAATATCAAAATTGGGCGTCGCTTGGCAGGCTGCTGTATACGCCTCAGAAGATGGCACGCTGACTGAAAAAATGGTTCTTGATAGATGTCGAGATGCTGTACAGCAACACAAGCAAAAAGTGAGTTGCAGCCGCTTCCTCAAAGTAGCCAAACAAATAAAATATTGAATTTCTTTCAGATGGCCTGGTTATCGGAGCAGGAGCGTGCCGACCATAAATCAATAAGTGGGGCTTCGGAAGCCTCTAAACCACCGCTAACACTAACTGCCGACAAACTGTGAGTTGGATAAGCTGGATCTGTCTGTTGACGAGCATTCAAAATTTGTTTAGTTTTAAAAGTGGACTAAGATGTAGTGTAAATCGCGAATAGCTTTTACTGGTCAACGGATCCTTCATTGTGTATATACATTGCTGTATCTACACAAGCATTTACTACTGTACAACGAATATTGAGTCTTGCTGGGACTAGACATACAATTAAGTTTAACTTACTGATAATTGTAATGTAACGAAGCATTGCATATTAATTTTTACTTGTACAAAGTTAAGAGAGCTGTAGCATCTCCAAGATAACGCTTTGTACATGGTTTAAAAATTAATGCCATTGCTAAGGACAGTAATTTTCAATTGGTAACACTAGCCCTGTGAGAGATTTATATTAAACTTCTCGCTAGCGTTATCATAAATTCAAATTTGGCCAGTAATTCCCACACATTGATTGATTTATAGAAAAAATAAAAAGATTGTTAAATTATTTGTGTTTCATATTTAAAACCGAGGAATATATTAACAGCCATGGAGCATTATATAAATAAAATAATTTGGCAACAGAAGCAAATCTAACAAATTAGGAATCACAACAAATATTCAAGTTTACGAAATAGCCAGTAACGTACATTATATGCTCGATATAAAATCCTGCGATAGTAAAATCGATATTATGTATGATTCGTGACTTGGTTATGTAACGCGGCAAAGCGCATATTGCTGGTGACACTAACCATACATGGTTAGTGGTGGTAGACTAAAGCAGTTAAGTAATCGATAAGTCTAAATAATTAATTGGGAATTATTTGGTTTCAAAAACTGTTGACAATTTATTGATTTATTCGTATTCGGAGTTAATAAATAATAAATTTAGAAAGTAAAATATATCTACTTTTAATTGAAGCGGAGAGCCAATGCTAATTGGAAACATCCACTCAATAGTTTCTATCTGTTTATTAGGTTCGAGAAATTGGCAAATGCTTTTGCTGTACATATCGCATTTCCATCTATTGTTACTTCAATATTGTGTATGGAGCTCAAGTGCCGCATGGTTACGTTTTTATATTGAAGATCCTCACTATCGAACTTTAACCTGGATAGCGAATCTTTTATCCTTAATCTGTCAGCCCCATAAATAAAGCGAAAATTACAATTGATATAGAAATTACAACTCATGTATTTGATAATGTTTGTTCCAATAGGTTAAATACATGATTCTGGTTTTAAAGCGTGGCACAGAGGGGAGCAGTTTGAATAAATTTGAAATTCGAATCGAATGATTTGATAAATAATATTTCTCATACATTTTACCACTAGTATTCATAGTTATTCAAAAGTTTGCTATACTCTGCATACGACACGGTTTCTGTTAACACATGTTTTCAGGCTGACACTTGTTTTCAAGATTCATCAGGCTTCTCTTGGGACGCCATTCTTTGACACTCTTCTCTTAATTTCATACCAGCTGCTTTACGATCGGATCGATTCTTTTTCTCTTGTTTTCTCTCAATTTCACTACATTTCTTCTTTTCAGACAACTTCTTACAAAGCTCCTTAAGTATTTCAAAATTAGACGGATGTTCCTCTTCTTTCTTACCTTGTTTACCATTGCTACCTTTTTCTTTTTTGGCTAATTTGGCGCACTTTTCTTTTAAAGCCAATGCTTTGCATTTTGCCTTTAGCTTCTCATTTTCCTTTTTGGCCAAATCTTTGCATTTCTTTTCGAGGGCTTTCTTTTCTTTCTCAGCTAATTCTTTACACTTTTTTTCAAGGTCTTTGCCACACTTTCCTTTTTTGCCCTTGCTCTCCTTTGCTTTCTTAGCCAGTTTAGCGCTTAGTTCTTTTTCTGCCAGTTTCTTACATTTTTTATCAAGGTCTTT
Source organism: Drosophila mayaguana (assembly GCA_037075325.1). Taxonomy (NCBI): domain Eukaryota; kingdom Metazoa; phylum Arthropoda; class Insecta; order Diptera; family Drosophilidae; genus Drosophila; species Drosophila mayaguana. Next base: position 8,406,275 of record JBAMCG010000037.1, on the reverse strand, counting down.
ATCCGCATTTCCCTTTTTACTCTTTTCCTCCTTTTCTTTCTTTGCTAATTTAGCGCATTGTTCGTCTAACGCCAATTTTTTACACTTTTCATCTAGGTCCTCATCACTTTTTCCTTTTTTGCCCTTCCCTTTCTTTTCTTTCTTTGCCAATTTCTTACTCTTTTTCTTTAGGTCTTTATCACCTTTGGACTTGCCCTTCCCCTTTCCTTTCTCTTCTAATTTAGCGCATTTTTCTTTTTCAGCCAATTCCTTACACTGTTTATCTAGATCCTCATCATCTTTTCCATCTTCGGAATTGTCCTTCGCCTTTTCTTTCTCTCCTAATTTAGCGCATTTTTCTTTTTCCGCCAATTTTTTACACTTTTTTTCTAGATCCTTATCACCTTTTCCGCCTTTGCCCTTATCCTCCTTTTCTTTCTTTGCTAGTTTAGCGCATTGTTCTTTTTCCGCCAATTTTTTACATTGTTTATCTAGATCCTCATCACATTTCCCTTCTTCGTTCTTGTCTTCCTGTTCTTTCTTTGCCGATTTTGAGCATTCTTCTTTTTCTGCCAATTTAGCGCATTTGGCCTCTTCTGCCAATTTAGCGCATTTCTCTTCTTCTGCCAATTTGGCGCATTTAGCCTCTTCTGCCAATTTAGCGCATTTTTCTTCTTCTGCCAACCTAGCACATTGTTCTTCTTCTGCCAATTTAGCGCATAATTCTTTTTCGGCCAATCTTTTACATTTATCCTTCACTGTCTTTGCCAATGTAGTCCATGCTTCCATTTGGGCCAAAGCTTTTTTCTCCTCTTCTTCTTTTTTCCCCAATTCGGCGCATTGTTTCTCTTCGGCCAATGCTTGTTTCTTGGCTTTTTCTTGCTTTGCCAATTGGGCACATCGTGCCTTTTTGTCCAGTTTTTCATTTCCGCATTTGTCGTCTTCCTTTTTATTTTTCTTTTCTTTCTTAGCGAATTTAGCGCACTGTTCTTTTTCTGCTAATTCTTTGCACTTCTGTTTTAGCTTTTTCCCTTTATTTTCTTGTTTAGCTAACGCGGCGCATCTATCTTTTTCAGCCAACTCTCTGCATTTTTTTAGTTTCGCCTTTCTCTCTGCATCAGCTTTTGTTTGAGCTGATTTATTTCCCGAATCTTTCTTTTCCGGACCCTTATCTTTTTTCGCCGTGGCAGCGTCTTTAGGTTTACCTTTCTTTGCTTCTCCCTTACCTTTGCTCTTCTTTTCCTGTCCTTTCTCCTTTTTATCACTCAGTTCTTTTTGGCCTTTTTCCATGCATTCCTTTTCAATATGGTCTACTTCACAAGGTGCGTCTTTCTTGCAATTAGCTTTCGCCATTTTAGCCAAATTTCGGCAATGTTCTTTGAGTTCTTCAAAGGTGGCCATTATCTTGTTTGGTTTCTTTTTGTTATCGGATTTACTGCACTGATCTTTTTCGGATAATTCTTTGCATTTCTTTTCCATCTCTTCATTTTCTCTCTGTTCCTTTTCCTTCTGAGCTAATTTAGCACACTCTTCTTCTTGGGCAAGCTCCTGGCATTTATTTTCCATCTCTTTCTTTTTTCTCTCTCTTTCTTCCCTCTTTTTGTTTTCGCATTCTAGCTTTCTCTCAAATGCTCTGCTTTTCTTGTGCTTCGCTTCTTTAATTTTCCTTGCTTTTTCTTCTTCAAATAATATCGCGCACTCTTCTCTCATGGCTTGTTCTTTGCACTTCTTGTCTTCTTCTTCTTTAGCTAATTTCTCGCACTCAGCCAATTCTGCAGACTTTTTTTCTTCCTTTTTCTTAGGTGCTTTATCGCCTTCTCCCTTTCCCTTTCCGTTTGCCTTTCCTTTGGCTTGCTTTTTGTCTCCTTTTTTATCTTCCTCCTGCTCTTCGCTTTCGCTTTCCTTTCCTTTCTTTGTCTTTTTATTTTTTCCATCTTTTGTATTAGTTGCCTTCCGTGACATCTCTCTACACTGCTGTTTGAAGTTATCTGTATCTGTAGTACCGATCGCCCCCATTGGTTTAACCTTTGCCATGTATGCCAAATTTCTGCACTGATGCTTCAAGTCCTCCAGCCTTTTCAATACTTCATGTTGCTTTACGAACTGCTCCTTTTCGAGCCTAAACAGATGTAGGTGGTCAAATATGTCATCCATATTACTGTCGATCTGATTCTTCGATTGCGTTTGCTGTCTGGCCGATTGACCGGACTCTTTATACTGGGCCAGTTCCTTAACCGTCTGTTTAAGCTGCTCCTCTCCACTAGCAGCTACGTTTTTCCATTGTAATGACTTAGATTTTGCCAACGCTTTGCATTGCCTTTTCAAAATGTGTTGTTGCTTTTTCTGCTTATCTAGCTTGATAACTGTATTTCCCGAATGTGATGAACTTTTAATAGGCTCCGGCATTTTAACGCTCTGATGTTTCAGTCCAGTGCTTTCGTTAGCCTGCTGCTGAGTCAGCTCATTGCATATCGCGACAATGGCTCTTGCCTCACTATTCAAATCTTCCAGCTCGACCAAATTGGCATTCGGGTGCTGTTGAACCAAGTTTTCACAATGAACTCTCAGGTTTTCCAGTTCGTTCAGCATTTCGTTGCTCTGCCGAACAACCAATTCCCTTCGTCTTTGTGAAATTGATCCGACATCCCGCCGCCTAAAATCATCGATATAGAAGCGTTGACAAGACACCCGGTATTTGCATGAGGCGGGCTTGCCCTGAACCGGTGGTTTGCCTTTTGAGGCAGCCTTACTGTCGTTATGTCTTCTACCAGTGACCTTAACATTCGAGCTGTGATTACCTGTATGCGTGTTGTGTAGGTGCGTGAAATGATAGCCTCATTTAATCCTATCGATATAACTTACGACCAATAGAGTCATCATTGTGGTCAGTGGCGACTGTACGCGTGGTAATTTGGCAGTTGTCCAGCCTTTGCATGAGTCCATTGCAAAACAAGGAATTGCTGAACGTGATCACGGGCTGCATGCAAGAGTTGCACGACCTCGCTAATGCCTGCGGATTGCAGCTTACAACTGTTCGCGTAAACATCTTTGGCCCGGGCTATAAAATGAAATTAAGACTTTACTACAAATTTTGAGGTCTGGCCCAGACTAAGCTCAAGCAAACAATGATACTCCATCCGATCCTAAACAACTTTGTGACAATCGTGACAGTTGTTACCTGGCCTGCTTACGTAAGACATATTTATATACATATATGAGGCCGACTTAAAATTACAATATATATATATATATAAATATATATATATATGTATGTATATATGTATGTAGCAAAGCTAATGTCCACTGCGCATTCCAATATCCTATAGCAATTATTAGAGCTAGGTATTAGCAATTTATGAAGAACGTTTTCAAATATATATTCGATATGGGAACATAGTAAAGTCAAAGTTTTCAAATATTTGGAGAATTATAATTTTTTATTATATTTCTTGAGTCAATTAAACATTTTATTGCTATTTTACTAAGAAGTATTCCAAAGCAAAAGCGACTAATTCTACTATCATATTAAGATTTTTGTTCACATAAAGCTATGAAATAGGTAATAAATCTTTACTATTTATGATTACATTTCCATTTGAAAATTTTGAAAATAAAAACGGTCTTATTTCAATTAGTCGAGCCTTTTATCGGAACTGGAGAATAGTGTACGTGGCTTAGCGACTCAAACAAATTATCAACATCAGCTGGCGTTGGGCTTTTTTGGGCTGTGTGCTCTTAGTTATTTATAGGCTTAATGGGGAATTTGGTTTTGGTGGTGGCTTATTGTTATTGTTTCTCTTGGACTTCGCCTCTTTAGCCTTCTTTGCTGACTGTAAGTTCTGCACTTTCTTAGCCTTTATTAGCTCTTCATCAATTTTAATAGTGAAACTTGACATATTTTGTAATGCCTCAGATGTTGTTGCTGCGCTCTTGTCGCTTGATATACTCTCATTGGTCTTTGATTTGGGTACCCCTTTCTTATTTTTATTGGAGATATTAGAAGTATTCTTTGTATCCATTTCAGGCTTGGTCGCTGTACTTGGCTTTGTCTCAAAATCGGTTTGAGTTTGTTTGTTCTTCATAGAGTTTCTTTCAACTTTAGGAAATCGAAGTTCTCTTTCCGATTTGATAGAAACGACCTCGTTTCTTGTTGCGCCTGCAAGGGGACTCGCTTTGGACAATCCTTGCTTGGAATTATCCTTTGCACTCGATAAAGAATTGATTTCTGTACTAGATATCGTCTCCAATTTGGTTTGAGTAGGATTTTTTATTTTTTTAATTTTAATTGATTCAGTTTCTTTCTCAGATTTTGTTGATCCACTGTCGTCCTGACTGGCTCTTGCTTTGGGCAATCCTCCCTTAATTTCTACGGAGCTCTTTAAATCATCAATTGTGGTTGAATCAGTTTTGATATTTGTACTCGAGTTCGTCCTAGCTTTCAATTTTAATTGCATGGCCCTAATTCTAGCTTTAGAAATATATTCAAGAAATCTGCTCTTCATATATGATTTAATGTCCTCCGGGTCGGAAAGCTTTTGGGATTGCTGTGGGACTTGTTGATTCCTGTCATTCATGTTGGTCATGAATCGCTCAAATCCAGTTGTGTTTTTACTGGTTCTGTTCCAATCAATTTTTCGATTCATATTTTTTTCAGATTTCGCTTGGCTTCCGAGGCTCGTACCATCACTGCTTTTGCTATCACTGCTCGGGATATCAACTGAAGTTTTATCTGCTTCTGGTTTGCTTTTGTTCTGCTCCTTAAGGATTTGACTTTCATTTGAAAGCATCCGTTCAGCTTTGAACGCAATTATACTTCTTGCAAGTTCTGCTTTAGCTTCAGCATGAGACTTTTCATCGCTTAAACTTTCATCACTTTTACTTTCTTCGACAGGCCTTTTTTTGACCTTATCATTATCCGCCTTTGAAAGTTTTAAGTTTTGATTTTCCAACTTTTTCTGAGTGTCTTCTATTTTAATTTTTTTTGATATTCTTTCACTCGTCAACCGTTGACGTTTAAGCCCTTTTCTTTTCCGTAAGGCTGATTCAACAAAGCTTTTCGTCCTCTTTTCGAATCCCTCTACATTCGAGTTCAACTTGATATCCTTATTGTGAGATTGACTTTTAGTCGATGAGTTGGATTTCAATAAACCCTGAGAGGCTAGGCTCTCATTGAATGGGAACTCAGAACCATAAAGATTTTTACTATGGTCATTTATGTGAATATTGGTTGATGGCTTAACTTTTTTTTCGTTCGATGAACTGGCTGAGGCTGCCTTTTGCTTTTCCTTAGCAGCATTGATTTTTAGTTCAGCATTCTTCTTCATTTGTTGTAGCAGTAGTTTTTTGAATTCAGAATCGGGATCACTTTTATCATCATGTAAGTATCGAATCTTAGGAACCAATGAACGACAGGAAACCAAGGTAATGATTGAGTCGGTGCACAGAGATTGAGACAGCCGCCTATACAGCAGATTGCACATTTTAACTATTTTTCTCCAAGTGTAAAGTGCCAAACGAAAATATTTATTCTTTCTTCTGACTATACATTATTATTACATATTTTTTGAACACAGAGCTTACTATAATCTAATAATATACTGGATTGTTAGTATTTTCTATAACATGTATCATAGCTTTGATAGCACCGTCCGTGCCTTTACGAGCTGTTTCAAATGCCTTTTGGGTGTCCTTAATATCGAAGTGGTGGGTAATAAACCGATTTGCATTCACTGTTCCAGAGGACACCAGCGCCAAGGCAGCGGAATAGATACAATGATAATGAATTTGTTAAACTGTAAATTTAGATAATTACTTAGGTTTCCACTCACTCATACAATAACGATAACAACAACACCTCCTGCTTCTGTAGTCTGGGGAAAAGGAAATGTAAGTAAATAAAAATATCTGCTTTGCCAGAATCAATAATTAATCTTCCTCATGTATGTCAGACTACCATCATAAGGGGGCGTGCCACAGAATACCAGATCATTGCCTTTTTTGCAATGATCGCATTTGTGGCAAGGAACGCTTGCCTCAATGGCAACACAATCTCCTGAAGCCAGATTCTTAACAGCCGTGAGGTTATTCATTGCTAGTAATGTTTCTCTTTGAGCGATTTCTACAATGATTGAATTTTGTCTTAGCCTAATTGTGTATTAAATCTGAGATCTGGTAGTTTACAATCTTTTCATCAGTCCATTGCCAAAGGAGAACGCGAAAGACCTCACAAGAGTTTGCGAAATACATTTTACAATAGAGCATACAAGCATATTTAGATCAGGGGTAATACTTACAGTTTTAATGCGTGCCCTAAAAAAATACATTCAAATAATATATAAAATATATAAAATTGACGTACATCGGTTAAGAGATATGATGTCTATATACATGTTATATACATACGTATATATATATATTTATATATATATATATATATATATATTTATATATATATATATATATATATACATATATATATATATATACATTTAACATTACCCATTTTCAAAGGGTTTCCTGCAAGTCCTTAAGAGAACTATAGAACAGAAGAAAGTTTTGTCTATGCCATATAGCTACGGAAGAACTACGGAAGATCATTGAAGTTGTCTATATGCATGCAGTAATGCTCATTTGGTATTTATATTTGAGTAAAACGAAGCTAGAATGCTTAAAGCCGCAGAGAGTGTTCCCATTGGTCACTTAAAACTCGACTAGCCGCTACCTCTCGTCGGGCTCAAAATTTGAGCGAGACTTTGGCTTTGAGTGAAAGTTGCCCTATATAAAGGGCAACAGCTGCAGCACTTCTTCAGTCGTCCAGGCATGTTGGGGGTCAGTAGTGCAGTGCAGTAAAGTGAAGTGAGGTGTGATCGTTCAGCTAAGCATTAAAAACTCAGAGCAAATACTTGGAAGAAAGACTTGGAGGAAACATTAAGAAAACAAACTTAGAGCAAAGACTTGGGGAAAATACGAAGAGGAAATGGAAAACTTGGCAGAAATACTTGCAAGAAATACTTGGAGGAAATAATTAGAAGAAATAGAGAAAATACTTACAAGATATACTTGATATAAATGAGGAAATGGTTATAGGATATACTTACTTTCTGAGTACACAAAAAACAACACACACACACGCGTACGCATGCACACATCGCACGAATAGGCTGTAGTATGGGCTTACTATGGCAACTTAATTCTTTAATAACTTTTAGTGAAATTATAAAATGTTCAGACCGTGATAATAGCATTAAAATGCGTTCATTTGCTTAAGCAAATGAGTGAGTTTCAAGGTATACAAACCAAAAAGAATGTAATTAAGAATATTTACTATTTTTATTGGATTGGATAAGGTTTCTACATTTTTCTACATTTTATCATAGTACTATTTACAAAATTATAATTAATATATAATTAGTTTATCTAGGTGATATCAATCGATTGCAGTAAAATTAATTTAAAGCCTTAACTGATTTATTCTTCATTAAATAAGTTCTTTTTTAATTTTATTGAAAACAAGCTATTAAAACGTGAAATATTTAAATATTATAAATTGCTTAGAGGCTTGACTTCGTGCTTTTGTTTCTTTCGTTAGTTTAATGGCTTTTTTCATTGGTTGTCGCACGGTATTTAAGACCGGTCCTTAGCATTTTTGTCGGTTCTGAAAAAAGCAAAAACTTTGCACAAAATATAATAGTTAGTGATCTTATGTTGACTTACAAATAACCTAATAACCTAACGTCTTATTATATGAATTTATGTCTATTATGCCTGTATTATCAATGACAACGAATGTGTGTGTAGCTGGGTGTGTATATTAAATATTTATAGATTAGTTCATTCTGGTAATCTATATAACGCAACTGTCATTCACCTCGATATGACATTGAATGTCCAATAAGTGGGCGTGGCTAGTGGTGCCAATCGACTAATCTCTATTTGATAATAAGCCGTTTAAGGTCTACAATCTATACATGTCTACATACATACATACACGTATATGTATATATACTTACTAATGCTCTGGCTCAGCTGTCGACCCAAGGTACTGAATCTTCGCTTGCCACTTTCATTGTCTATTCCAATCCTCTTGATGGCTTTCAATTTCATTAAGCAGTATCTGGATCCACCTTTTATTTCAATATTGTTAGCTTCCATCTTTGTTTCTTGTTTAGCAATCGGACTTTTATCCTCGAATTTGAGCTGAGAGCCATCAGGCATGTTTGTCGTATCAACACTGCGTTCATCTAAGTTCTTATCTAATTCTGCCTTTTTAGAACCCATTAAGACTTCATCGGGACTCAAGTTTGTGGCCAGGCTCCAATTAGTATCGGAAGTAATACTCATGGTACCCTTTGGGATCGTCGGCTTTTCGGTGGGAGGCGGGTACCCTTCATCATCAGGAATAAACTTTTTTGGTTTGGTTTCCGTACTCTTCCGTTGCCTACGGACGATCTCGGAGCCCATGCCACGCTTCTTCACATCCGGCGAAATGAAAGTCTCTGTATTCATTGATTTTTTTGGGTTAATTCTATATTTCTTGATTATACGCTTACTTAAACGATAATTGTCCGCATCTGCCTCCTGACATTGAGCAGCCGAAGTTGTGATATTCCTGCGACTAGGATCGTTTTTGCTATTCCGTTGACCTTTAAGAAACTGAAATAAATATTCTGTGAGAGTCAGTTTACGTTTTGGTTGACCAGTCAGCTCTATCTGCTTTTTTTCTTCTTTTACATGTTCAAATAATTCAATTTTGTCCTCTACTTGACTTTCTGTTTCCTTCCTTGATCTGAACCTTTCTTTTTCCAATACCTTCTCTCCTCGCTTATCTAACATATCTGCAGCATTATCTTTATCTTTTGATTTTGGTTTTGGTTGTACGAACTCATTTTGTACTTTTTTGTCATCTGCGAGCTTTTTCAATGCTTTTCCCTTGGGACCTAACTCTGGTTTGGCGTCGGGCTTTAAATTTAATGGTTCCTCTTCTACTTGAACGCTTAACATATCTTCGGTGCGATCTTCACCTTCTGTTTTGGAATTATATAGATTGTCTGGCGAGAAATCATCCGTTGACATATTAGTTATCCTTGTAGTTTCCTTATTTACAATTTTATTTGTGTCTAAAATATCATTTTGACCAGCATTTACAAAGTTTCCCAAATTGCTTACATCTGCATTCGTGGAGCTCCTATGAATCTGGATCTCGTCAGAAGCAACGCACAGCGTTTTTGGGTAAGACGTTATAGTGTTTCCTACATCCGAATCCCCCACCGATTGGGACGGTGGCCAGAAATAGCTCTGATAGATATCAGTAGATTGAACAGGGGTTTCATTCGCTCTTATACTAGCAATTGTATTACATGTTATCGGATTGGAGAATATTTGATCGCATGTATTATCACTTAATGGCTTTTTAGAGAATTCGTCGATTGTCGTTCCAGTAAGAGATGACTTAGTAGGGTTCCCTTTATCAGGCTCGGAATCTTCTCCAAATTTGCTACTTTCAGTTAGACTTTGAATGTTCTCTGCCTTATACTTTTCACTTTTAGTTCTTTGCTTAAGCTTTGTGATAATGTCACCAATTGTAACCGGACGAGGTTTAAATGTCTTTGGCTTTGGCTTATATGGGTTCTTGGCGTTGCTTAAAATAAGCGATTCAACGGTGTTGTTTTTCTTATTTTCAGTTTTTCTAGAAACCTTTACGTCCTCGGGCGATTTGAATCCGTAATATGTAGTTTCTGGTTTCGGGTCACACGAAGCGGCCTGATTTAAGCTTAGCTCACTTTTGGTAAAATCTTCGTTGATACTATCTGGACTAAAAACGTATCTTGATTGAGTCTGTCCAGTATTTACAACTGAACTGCCTGATGCAACTAAATCAATTGGCTTAGCCTTGATTGTATCATCCGAAATTTTGTTATTTAAAGTGGACGAAGGCCTCACGGAATCAATCGATTCGATCGAATCCTTGATAACCGTCGATGAAGATGATGTAGGGTTCTTGGGGCTGTCGGGTTTCGTTTCTTTATTAGGTGGAACAGACGGATCTTTTAGCTTGAAGGCATCTCGAAATAATTCTGCTGGACTCTTTTTCTTCCAAAAGGGTTTTTCCTGGTATTCCTTTAGTTGCTTAGCTCTTAATAGCCACTTCTCAATGTTAGTGCTGGTACTCGATTTATTTTTCGGTGTCTCAGACTTAGTTGGTACGCTCTTCTTGCTTGATGCACTCTGAAGAGATTCTTCCTTGGTTAACCCTTCTTTATTTTTAATGGTGCTCTTGTAATCATCCGAGCTCAGCTGACCTTGAGTAAGCTCTTTTTGTAGATTTTGCTCAACTTTAGTTTTAGTTTCATTGCTAGATGCTTCCTTATCTTTAGGTGAACTCTTCGCATTATCCTTTGTATTCCACACAGATTTGATTGATGTACTTGATTTCGTTCCTAACTGGCCTTGAGAAGGCTTGCTCTTAAGAGGCTTTTCTGCTTTAAGAGATTTAGTTTCGTTCTCAGATTTGGTCGATACGCCATCTTTGCTTGCTGTGCCCTGTGAGACTTTTGCTTTGGATAACCCTTCCTTATTTTTAGAGGAGCTCTGGGAATTATCCAATACAGATTTGATTAATAAAATTGATTTCGTCTCCGGCTTGGAAATACGCTTATAGGTTTTCTCCACCATAGGAGATTTAATCTCATTCTTCGATTTGTTTTCTTTAAAAAGGGGTTTGGCATTCCATTTGCTTGCTTTAAAAGTGGATCGCTTCTGCACATTTTTTGAGGAGTCAGCCTCACCTCTAAACAGCTCGTTTTCTGAGCCTTTTACTAAGATTTTATTGCCTTCAGCGTCCAAAATTGTTTGAGATTGTGTCGATTCAGTTTTGCGTTTGGTATCCAAATTTGTTTTCGTTGATGTTTGTTGTGTTTGTTTAGTTTCCTTTTCGATTGTGGTATTCGTTAAATAGAAAATTTTACTATTAGAACTCAAAGCATTTTCTCTATCCTGTTGAGTTTCTTCAGACTTGCTCTTGCTTTGTTCTTGTGTGCCTTTTGTTTCATTTAAAGCCTTCACTTTAGCTTGAGACTCAATTTCATTTTTAGCACGATCCGCTTTTGCTTCTGATTTGAATTGTGCTTTGACTGCCGCTTTTGCTTCGGCTACAGCTTTTGCTGCGGCAGCCGACTCCGCTTTCAGTTTCTCAATCGCTTCCGCTTTAGCCTTTTCCTCTGCTTTTGCTTCGGCTTCTGCTTTTGCTGCGGCAACCAATTCTGCTTCCAGTTTCGCTTTCGCGTCCGCTTTAGCTTTAGCTTCCGCTTTAGCTCTAGCTTCCGCTTTAGCTTTAGCTTCCGCTTTAGCTCTAGCTTCCGCTTTAGCTTTAGCTTCCGCTCTAGCTTTCTCTTTTGCTTTAGCTTCTGCGTCCGCTTTAGCTTTCGCTTCTGCTTTAGCTCTTGCTTCTGCATCCGCTATAGCTTTCGCTTCCGCTTTAGCCTTTGCTTCTTCTTTAGCTTTCGCTTCCGCTTTAGCCTTTGCTTCTTCTTTAGCTTTCGCTTCCGCTTCGGCTCCCGCTTTCGCTTTCGGTACTGCTTTCGGATTTACTTCCGTTTGGGCCTTTGTTTGGGCGTCCGTTTCGGCCTTCGCTTCGGTTTTCGCATCAGCTTGCACTTCCGCTTTTGCTTCAGCTTTCACTTCGGCTTTCGCTTCCGCTTCAGCTTCTGCTTGAGATAATTGCTCAATTCTATTTTCTTGAATCTTGCTTTGTCCCTTTGGCCCATCCATAGACTTTGACCTCTTACTTTTGGAACTTGCAGCCTTTTCATCGCTTTCCTTTTGCAGCTTGGTCTTAGAAATATAGGAATCAGTATAGTGATCGAACATTCCCTCCCATGGGACTTGAGATTTTATTTTAAATGAATCTTTTCCGCCTTCACTCCTAAAGCCCATTAAAGATTCCAAAGTTTTATCAGCTTTTGTTGATAATTTGATGTCCGTTTCTTTATTTATTTGAGTTCTAGATGGATTAGAACTTTCACCCTTTTGCTTCCCTGAATCATGCGAAGCGTTTTGATTTGTGTTGAAGGGTTTAATTTTAATTGATTCCTTTAATCCATAGCTTTTGATATCCTTTTGAGATTCCAATGTTTTCTCAACTTTGGCTGATATTTTTAAGCCAAATTCCTTCTCAGTTTCAGGTCTTTTTTCCTTCATTGAAACATCCGAATCCTTTTTAGGTGAGTCGACACTTTTCAAATCAATTGGTATTGAAGTACTTGGGGAAAACTTCGGCTTGTTCTTTATACTATCTTTTGAGCCCTGTTCATCTTTTGGGCGTTCAGATTCCTTTTCCTTATGCTTGGCTGATTCAACAAATGCGTTAACCCTGACTTCGAACGTCTCCGCACTCGACTCGACATCTTTTTCTTGAAAGGGATTTGAAGTCGCAGAGCTGCAAGCTGCTGAACTATCAGAGTCTGCATTCGGTTGAGTTGAGCACTCAACTCCATATAGATTTCGACTGTTCTCATTTATATTAATACTGGTCGAAGGCTTAGTTTCGTTCATCTTAGATAAGCTGGTGGACTCCGCTGTGGTGATAGATGTGGATGCTTTTTGCTTGGACTTAGCATCATCGTCTTTTAGTTCAGCATTCTTTTTCATTCGTTGTCGCAGTCGTTTTTTGAACTCCTCAGTCTTATCTTCATGAAAGTATCGGATCATTGGAGCCAATGGACGATAACAAACAAATCTGACGGATAAGTAGGTGTAAAGAGGTCGAGATAACCGCCAATACAGCATGTTGGACATTTTTTTGCTTGAGTCCTAATTTAATCTACCGAAACTAAGCGCATAAAATGCAAATGTAATTTTGAAACTATAACGGTTAATTTTGTACCAAGCAGATAAATTTATTGTTTCTTCTAAAACTACGTATTACATGTTTTCAGAATTATAGCCCAGCGCTTACTAAAATTTTACAGGATTGTTGGTATTCCTATTTTGAACATGTATCATAACTTTGATGGCACCGCCCGTGCCATTACGAGCTGTTTCGAACGCCTTTTGTGTGTCCTTAATATCGAAGTGGTGGGTGACAAGCCGCTTTACATTCACTCTTCCAGAGGCCACCAGGGCTAAGGCAGCAGAATAGCTGCAATGATAAAGAATTTAATAACCTGTAAATGTAAATAAAGACTTAGGTTTCCACTCACTCATTGCAGTAACGGAAGACGCCGCGAATGTCGACCTCTCGAGCCAGGGCATTGAAAAGGGGCAGCTTCATTTCGGAAGGTCCCATGCCAACAATAACAACAACACCTCCAGCACGTGTAGCCTGACGTAACAAAACACGTAGTTATATAACAAATGCAGATGACTAATATCAGTTGGGCTCTTACAAAGATAGCCAAGCGTGTGGTGCTCTCCGCTCCACAGCAGTCAATCGACATGTCGGGGTCCTCACCCATTGCTTTACGCACACGGCTCGCGACCTGCTCAGCTGTCTCATCACTCGTCAGCAAAAGAGTATGAGTGGCGCCCAGCTCTTTAGCAATGTCCAGACGGTGTTGCAGCAGATCGGTTATTAAAATTTCCGTAGCGCCCATGGATTGAGCAACCTTAAACACTCATAATGAAGTGAACTGGAAATTAATAGTTGACATGGACGACTCACCAACAGTGTAACCAATCCAATAGGACCTGCTCCTAGAATCAGCACCCTCGATCCCAAGCTGACGCCTGCACGTTTGCAGGCATGCACTCCCACGGAAAGAGGTTCCAGTAACGCTCCCTCCTCCATGGTGACATGATCCGGTAACTTAAAGCAAAAGTCCGCTGCATGCTTATAGTAACGGGTCAGACTACCATCGTAAGGGGGCGTGGCACAGAATACCATATCGGGACACAGATTATAGCTGCCTTGCTTGCAATGATCGCATTTGTAGCAAGGAACGCCTGGCTCAATGGCAACCCGATCTCCTACAGCCAGGTTCTTAACTTTACTACCTACTTTAGCAACCACACCTGCACTTTCGTGACCAATTACCATGGGCTTGGTCACCACAAAGTGGCCGATGCGACCTTTAGTCAAATAGTGCACATCTGATCCGCAAATCCCGACACTATCCATTGCGATCAAAACCTCTGTGAATCCGATTTATTCGAAAATCAATAAAACTATGAATTTATATTGATTTACAATATTTACCTTCTGGAGAAATATTCGGTATAGGACGCTGTTCCTGTTTATGGAATGAAATAATTAAATATGTAGGTTTTATTTATAATTATTATCATGCATTTTGACTTTGCCTTACCAAGCGCATGTCCTCAATACCATGTAAAACAGCCGTTAGGTTATCCTTTGCCATTTTGATTTTCTGTTCTAAAATATTAACTAAACTATTTGTTGGAGGGAAGAAGTCCGCACAGCTTGAAAGCTTATTCGAATCTAATGCAAAATTTGTTTCGAATAGAAATTCGCTGGACTTATCAACAACTTACTTCCCATTTTCCATAATCAGTTTGCAAGGTTTCATTTGATGTGTGTGCCTATGCATTTGATTAATTACGAACATACATATTGAACAATAAGTGCAGATTGTGTAAAAATTCATTTACTTGTTCACGAGGTGAAAATAATACATATATTAATATTAAGCATGCCTTTATTTCGATGATCTATAATTTATAGACATTGCATTATTTAGGGATCACTACTACTTCAGTTGCACAGCGCCATCTATCTGTCATTGCTATTAATCATTCAAATAATCTAACAGCATACTAACAGAGACAACTAGATGACACCTGATTGATTTAACAGACAAACAATACTACAGTAGGTATTTCAAAAATGAAAATAAAAATAACCTTCAACATTATATGTAAATTGGTAAAATCTAGAGTATCATGGAACACTGCAAATATGAAGAGAATATACATAAACGTTGCCCTAGATACTTTGGTAAGAAATCTATATAAATATATAACATTTGTGCATATATTATATTAAGAAATTCTCTATCAGATCCCTGGAATTCCACCATTAAGATCACATTTATTTAATTGTCTAGTATATCAAAATGTTACATAAAGAACAAATTTATAAAGAAATTATTCCTTGTTAAGCCTTTTATTGAATTAGTTATGATTGTGTAGACATGATAGGATTTCTACACCTTAGTAGACCTTGCAGTGATGAGATTCCTCACGGACTTTTCACGGTACCTATAATTAACAGGTGCCGTTTCACTCTTAATAACTGAAATTATTCCATTTATTTTATAGGCTGTTTCGCTTGTAATCGCGTTTGATTTTTTGAATGTAACGACATAATTGCTTTTGATTTTTTTCTGCACATCCATATCTAGATCCTGTTTGAAAACCTTCTCCAAGCTGACTGCCTGTGTCGTTGGCTCACTAAACGCATTTATTTGCCTTTGATCATTTGTTTTGTGCCTGTCAGTTAACAATTGTTTGCGCATGCGTTCCTTAATCAAATCGTCAAGATCCACCCCTAGTCCGTGCAAGTGTCGAATTATTGGAGACAATGAGCCGTTGCCGCTGTATTTTCTGGTTACACAGCTTAACAAATTCCGCAACAGTCGGCTGCTATCCATTTCGCTTATAATGGCTGAGCTACTCCAATGTATATATATATTTTTTACAGAAAAGCCAAATAACCAGAATAAGATAAAAACTAAAATTTTCACCCAATTATAAACGTTGTGTTTGTCGAAATAATATATTTTGAATAATAATGTTATATTTCATGGCAAGCTAAAATACAACTGGATTATTCGTATTTCTAGCTTGCACATGTATCATAACTTTTATGGCGCCACCTAACCCGTCCCGAGCTGTTTCGAATGCTTTTTGAGTCTCTGTAATATCAAAATGATGTGTGACCAGGCGTTTTACATTCACTCTTCCAGAGGCTACCAGGGCCAAGGCAGCGGAATAGCTACAATGATAAAGAATTTAATAACCTGTACATGTAGATAAAGATTTGAGTTTTCACTCACTCATTGCAGTAACGGAAGACTCCGCGAATGTCTACCTCTCGAGCCAAGGCATTGAACAGGGGCAGCTTCATTTCAGGCGGTCCCATGCCAACGATAACAACAACACCACCAGATCGTGTAGCCTGCAAAATAAAAGAAAAATCAGATAAACAGAGCATCCTTCAAATCGCATTAAAAGCTCTTACAAAGATTGCCAGTCGTGTGCTGCTCTCTGCTCCGCAGCAGTCGATTGCCTTGTCAGGTTCGGCACTCATTATTTGACGCACACGATCAGCGATGTCTTCCGCGGTATCTTCTTTATTTAGTAGCAGTGTATGTGTGGCGCCCAACTCTTTGGCGACATCCAGACGTTGCTGTACTAAATCTGTAATCAGAATCTCCGTAGCTCCCAAAGATTGGGCTACCTATAAATAAAACTATTCTGTTAATTTAACAAAATTAATGGATATTTGCTTACCAGTAACGTAACCAATCCAATGGGACCTGCGCCAAGGATAAGCACCTTGGAACCTAAGCCCACACCAGCACGACGGCAAGCATGTACTCCCACGGACAGCGGTTCTAGTAGAGCCGCTTCCTCCATGGTGACATGATCAGGTAGCTTAAAGCAAAAGTCCGCTGCATGCTTATAGTAACGGGTCAGATTACCATCGTAAGGAGGCGTGGCGCAGAATGCCATATCAGGACACAAATTGTAACTACCTTGCTTGCAATGATCACATTTGTAGCAAGGAACGCCTGGCTCAATGGCAACCCGATCTCCTACAGCCAGATTCTTAACTTTACTACCCACTTTAGCAACCACACCTGCACTTTCGTGACCAATTACCATGGGCTTGGTCACCACAAAGTGGCCAATGCGTCCTTTAGTCAAATAATGCACATCTGATCCACAAATTCCAACGCTGTCCATTGCGATTAAAACCTCTGGATAAAATTATTTTAAATTAATATCGATTTATCGACAACTCGATTCTGTGTGCGTTCGATAGTTGTTGATATTAATGACTTACCCTCATCAGATATTTCCGGGATAGGACGTTGCTCCTGCATATAAAATGTATTATTTCTTGCTTTTATTATTTAATTATTCATTTTCATACCAATCGCAAATCGTTTATTCCGTGTAAAACTGCAGTTAGATTATCCTGCGCCATTCTATAGTTTAAATATTTACTTTCAGTATCCAAAATACAAACGTATCTTCAAATAAGCAAACAAATACGGTCTGCACGTATTAAACGCTCAATTGATACTAAACTAATGTATTAAATCGCTGGTCGCTATGCTCCATAAAAAAGTTGCCTCTCTCTCTCTACACGCGCTAAATATATTCACACAATAAAAAAAAGTGGGAAATTATATGTAAACCGAAATATTACAATATAACAGAAATATAACAAAAAAATGTTTTTTTTTTTTATTTGTTTATAGTATTAGAAATAATTTAGATAACACTTGCATTAGACTTACTATCTGCGCACTTCAACAGCTGTTTATTGATGCAATTCCCCCACATGTTTTTATTTTATTCACTGAGCTTTCCTGTTTTTGTTTGTGCTTCAAATTGCCGGCTGCTATATTCCTATCTCCCTTCATCCAACGTGTATAGCAATTAGGTACACATATTGATATTTATGTGTGTATGTGTCGTTTGTATATTAATGTTTATTATACTCATTTCATAATGTGAAGGGTTATATTGGCTTCAGAGTATACATAGCTTATCTTTTCATCAAATATTTACCGTAAGCAGATTAAACGCAATACAAATAATATATATATGTATATGTGAAATATCCGAAAACTGTTAGCCTAATACGGTATTGTGAAGT
Organism: Drosophila mayaguana; assembly: GCA_037075325.1. NCBI lineage: Eukaryota > Metazoa > Arthropoda > Insecta > Diptera > Drosophilidae > Drosophila > Drosophila mayaguana. The sequence goes on along the minus strand of JBAMCG010000037.1, from coordinate 8,388,451 downwards.
AAATAATTTGATAACAAGTGTGTATAAAGTCATTCTCAATTATAGTATTTGTGTTCTTTATTTCTCAAACTAATTAAGTAACTATAATATATAATAGATGCAAGTATATTTTTCCACTGGCTACCGCAAAGGGTATTTTAATTTGGCCACAGAGCATGAACAACACGTTCATGAAAGCGACCTACTATTTGTATATGTACGTATATATTCATGATCAACATATGTATATTCGAAAATGTATTGCAGCAGATCATATTACGAATTGTTGTAGGCAGCATATAGTGCAAAATCGGATAGATCGCTTTCCTATATCATATATCTGTCATAGGAACGATCTGTCGAGAACCAAGCTGATGTTCTTAGGAAAAATTTGTTAATATATTTTGTACATTCATATATCTTTACCAGACTCAATAAATACAAAAATCATTGCACTTAAAATATTTTTGCTTTTTGTATACAAACTATTTGTTCATTAATTTAAATTAACTTAAAGATCCAAGATCGTTCACGACTCATGGGATATATTCAATATGTCTGACATGGTATTTAATATTCAGCGCCACACATTTAGCTGTTTTTTATTAAGTATACCTCTTACATTTTAGAATTTCTATTTAAAAACATTTGCTTATATCGCATATCATTCAAATATATTTATATTATAGCCTCTACTATTGGCTGTATTTTTGGTACTTAACACTAAAAAAGTTGCTTGCTTATGTTTAAGAAAATGCTTTATAGCTACTACGCAGTTTCATTTTGGTTTATATCAATATAAATGCAAATATCTTTAAATGCAATCGTAATCTCTGGATTATACATGTTCTTAAAATTTGGCCTTGAGTTGACAGATGAAAGAATATCAACAAAAAACAAATTTTGACATTGAATAGATATATATTCTATTTGATTATATATATGTGGATTTATAATAAAAGGAACTTAATGTCTAGACTCTATAAATTGGATAGTAATAATATGTATTTGTGTGTACTTGCAGTAGAAAGCTATGAAAGGAACAAATTTGGCCAAAATGGAACTAAATGCATTGAACTTTAGTTTTAGTTTTGTTGAAGTACTCGTAGATATAGATAGATATAGATTTGAGTAACTGGTGTTTTCCGTTTTTTTTTTCTTTTATGTTTCTAATTACGTTTATCACACATATGGTCGAAAATCGAAACCGTCACAAAAAATATTTCGATATGCTGTTGGCTACTGCGGTGCTTGCTATTATCTGTTCTATATTATTTATATAAATATATAGAAAATATGTGAGAATCATAAATCATATATATATATATATATATATAGGAGATAAAGTTAAACTAGAATCTAATCCAAATTAATTTATGGATGCACCCAGCACTTTTATTGGATTTGACGGTTTGCGCTGCTTTTTGCTAATAACTTTTTTTTTCGATTTTTTGGTTTTACATGGATAACTCCTGCCTGGGCTTATTGATGTGTAGCCGCTGGGGATCCTGTGGGGCCACGCATATATCAGTTAGGATGACCACCTCATAGGGACTGCAATCGGACATGTGTAAGAAGCCACACAACCAGCCATAGAAGCCTTTCTCTATATCGGTTATATCATTCACCCAGCTGCTGTACTGCAGACTCAATTGCTTAAACCCCGAATACAAGCCCAGCCCAAAGGTGCAGAGGACAATAGCCAATGGATAGGCCAGAAAGAGTATGGGCGTGACAAAGATCTTATGCAAATACGACTTCTCCTCGCAGTAGTAGTTGAACATATTATACCAGGTCAAAGTGCCGATGTAAAAGGAGTAAGCAGCCGAGATAATAGTCACAAAGGGCAAACAGATCAGCGAGATGAGAAAGATGTGTAAACCAACACCACAGCTGCATGTACAACAGAGATTCTGACCCTTGTGCGACTCAGTCGCCATGGCATGGGCATTAAGCTGTTCCAGTTCCTCTCGGCTGATGTTTATCTGCAGATCTATAGACTGGCCTTTCTTGCGACCCCTCTTAATGGTGCCTAAACAGAGATAATGATGATGAACTTGTGTGCAATTAACTGAAATGTCTTAGTACTCACCGGTCATAGTTAAATAGTTACTGCCATCGACTCCCGACTTGCGCGTCTGATAGCGCTCCAGACTCTGGTCATACGTATTCAGCACACTGGTTTCACCCGACTCCAGATCTTCATAGTTGGCTATGTCCGGCGTAGCTCGTCCGCTGCGCACATGGGGCAAGTCGGAGGTGCGTATATTAACTCGCTTCTTCGACGATGAACGATTGCTCAGACTAAGACAGTCCTGCGATTTGCTCAGCTTGGCATCTAAGCTGCTCTCTGAATAGCAACAGCTACTGGGTGTTACGGTGCTGCTCTCATGGCGCTGTGATGTGGACTTGGTGCCCTGCGAAATGGACTCAAAATTCTGCAGTTCATTCAGATTGTTGGCTGAACGTGCTGATTTATTGCTATGTTGAGTGGAACTGGCTGAGTTGGTGCTGGCGATTGTGTCAACCTGTTCACCTGGTAGCTGAGGCAGTGGCTGTTTATTTTTGATGATCAATTTCGATTTGAGCAACTCTTCCTCGAGACCTGGATTCGATGGAGAGAGTTTAGCTCGGTTTTGCTGCAAATACATACATATATTGTTTTATTATTTAAATATATTGTTTACTTTTTAAAATACGTTATGTATTGTTAAAATTAAAAGCTATAATAAGTGAACACACCTGCACATTAACTATGTGATCCACATAGTTTTGCTTTTTAGCCTCGGCTTTGTTTTGTTGACGTTTTCGTGGTGGAATGAAAACAGGGCGTTCCTTTGTTGTTGTCACATCTGCGCTCAACGCGCCTTTTCCAACCATTTTGTACTCGAGCTATAAATGTAATTTATGAGTACTCACAATCTACATGTTTTTAATTCCATCTATGCAATAAAAGTTGTTTTTTTCCCTGCTGCAGTTAACTTAACACGCATAAAAATGCACTTCCGGCTGTGCGTCTCGGTAGCTATGTAATTATTGATTTTTCATACAACTTCGCTGTCCTTGTGCTGATTTGGCGTTCCTTGACGTTACCGCCTTTTTGGGTTGGGCGAATAATGTTTACAGCAAGCCAACGCAGGCGCAGGAATTTGATTTAAAATGCAATCAAACAGCTGTTTAACGATAAATTAACAAACAAACTAACTAACGGCTTGAAATCAAAAGTGCTTTTAATAAAAACCATTTAAAAAACATTTATTTTAATTTTCAAAGGTAAATATTGAAGCATTGAATTTGCATTTAAACCAAAAACGTTATTTATTTGGTATTTTTGCAATTCGCCCTATATTTAATTTCGCCGTCAAAATCTGCCATACATCGATAATAACTCGATAAAAAGATATTTTTATGTAATTTAATAATCGTGGCTATTTTAAAAATTAAACATAAAATCCGTATACTAACTACAGATAAAAAGAAGCACGATATTATTCAAATGTTAATAATATTTTTGTTTAATAAATTTACATATATAGTGGCTTGCGGTGAATGCCGCCAAAGTTTAGGAATGTATCGATTAATCATAGCAAATGAGTTAAAATTATTGCAGAACAGTTTTCGGAATACTTGTTGGAATACATATTTATTCCAGCGGTTATGTCATGCTCACCGGCTTGGTCCACCAATTAATTATTCACAATGACCGACAAAAGAAAGAGAGAGGAAATCCTCGGAGAAACAACATATAGCTGGCGCTTGTTCACATCTCTAACATTCGCTATTCCGCTTCTGTTCTGGTTTAGTCGTTGTGGGTTTTTTCCATCAAAAAGATAGCAAGAACAAAATGTCCGCTACTGAAGGAAAAGTGTGTATAAAATAACTAGCTTAATTAACTAAAACACAACTCACAAGTGTGTATATTTCAATTTAGGTTATCAAGTGCAAAGCTGCTGTTGCTTGGGAGGCCAAAAAGCCGCTTGTTATCGAAGATATCGAAGTGGCCCCCCCGAAGGCCCATGAAGTATGTCGAGAATGATACCAAAGTCTAGCTATTACAGTTATACATACAAATATATGTACTTTGTAGGTTCGCATTAAGCTTACGGCAACAGGTGTGTGCCACACAGATGCTTTCACATTGAGTGGCGCGGATCCCGAGGGTCTGTTTCCTTCTGTGCTGGGCCACGAGGGCGCTGGCATTGTGGAGAGCGTAGGTGAGGGCGTTACCAATTTTAAGGCCGGCGACCACGTTATTGCACTGTACATTCCTCAATGTGATGATTGTAAATTCTGCTTGAGCGGCAAAACCAATCTTTGCCAGAAGATTCGAGTCACCCAGGGAGCTGGTGTAATGCCCGATGGTACAACTCGCTTCACTTGCAAGGGCAAACAGCTGTTCCATTTCATGGGCACCTCCACATTCTCGGAGTACACTGTAGTTGCTGATATTTCATTAACCAAGGTCAACGAGACTGCGCCGCTGAACAAGGTGTGTCTGCTGGGCTGTGGCATTTCCACGGGTTACGGTGCGGCTCTCAATACTGCTAAGGTAAGTCAGCAGGTGATAAATTGTATATTCAACTCAAGCATTATTTCATATATAGGTAGAACCAGGCAGCACCTGTGCTGTTTGGGGTCTGGGCGCCGTAGGTTTGGCCGTTGGACTTGGCTGCAAAAAGGCTGGCGCAAGCAAGGTCTATGGCATTGACATCAATCCATCGAAATTCGAATTGGCAAAGCAGTTCGGCTTCACTGACTTTGTGAATCCCAAAGATGTGGCTGACAAGGGCCCTATTCAGAACTATTTGATTGATTTAACCGATGGCGGCTTCGATTACACCTTTGAGTGCATTGGCAACGTAAATACGATGCGCGCTGCTCTCGAAGCCACGCATAAGGGTTGGGGCACATCTGTGGTGATAGGTGTGGCCGGTGCTGGCCAGGAGATTTCCACTCGACCATTCCAGTTGGTTGTGGGTCGTGTGTGGAAGGGCTCTGCGTTTGGTGGTTGGCGCTCCGTTTCGGATGTACCCAAACTGGTGGAGGCCTACCTAAAGAGAGATCTACTTGTGGATGAGTTCATAACGCATGAAATGCCACTAATCAAAATCAACGAAGCTTTCGATTTGATGCACAGTGGCGAAAGCATTCGCAGCATTATAAACTACTAAAAGATGTTCATTAAATAAATATACAATCTTTTGTACTTGCTTTGTCATAAAAGATAATAAAGAAAATAGTTGCCCAGTGCACGCAAGCAAAATACTTCATTGGAAAGAGTTAATTGAAGCTTTAAGAAGAGCTAGTTTAAAGCGAGACAAAGCCTTATCTGTTGACCTTTGATTAGGTAATGTAATCTTGATATTGCTCGAATTATCTTCGGCCTTGGCATATAATTTCAATAAATGGTGAAATAAATATATATAATCATTATATAGATGGATGATTTGGCAAAAATAAATACATACATATGAGTATATCTGTTGACTTTGAAATTTCTATTCATTTGGAAATATTGTAAGTTGTTTCTTATAATAAAAGTAAAAAGTCTTAAACGATGACTTTAAATATTTAATAAATTATTTACTGTACTGGTAACGCAATCAAAACAAATAATCAGAGATCTAGCATCTGTCATTTGTTTGTATACACATATAATTGTTTGATATTTTGAGATAAGTATTTTTGAATCGTGTACTACTACAATACAATAAGGTATATAATATTTATACTAATACTAATTGTTTTGGGTATACATACATATATGCGCATGCAATTTGAAATTGGTTTATCATTTTAGTTCGAATGCCAGTAAATGCATACACCTCTCTTAACATCTATGTACATTATGTTTTTAATTTTTATAATAACGAGAACATATTAATATTGCATTGAAATATATCAAAATTTGTTAATTTCTTTATAATTTTGTCTATGCTCGATAAGCCGTTTAAAATACTTACATATAAACATGCATTAAACGGGTAAATCTCATTACAAATGTCACATTTGGTAATACAATTACTTCTCTATGATTCAATATACTTCAATATACAATATTCAATACACGTATATAAGGGCTAGTGTTCGGAGTATAATATTGGGTCATTGAGAACAAAGAAAATGGCAATGAAGGGCAATAGTATTCGAAATGCAAAAACTAGCAGAAGAGTTAAATTCTATAAATAATAATTGTTCTTTAACTTGTGGAAAAATGTTTGAGCATTGCACGGACCAGATATACTGACGATTGACGACTTGATTAGCAAGAGTGACACAGACACGGCCTGGCCGTTTACTTTGTTGCCCTCTGCTTACATTTGAGTGTCGTAGTAGTAGAAATCATCGAAAGGATACCCGTAAAAAACCGGGTGCTATGGCACTCACGACCAACGGGATTTCTGCATATCGATCTGGCCCTCGAGAGTTTTGGCCAGGTAAATCACAAAGAGCTGCAAGAACGCAATTCCCAATGCAACTCCCGCAATCACATACAGATTCCTTTCTGCCCAGACACGAACGATTTCAATGCAGCCGCTGGTCCATATCCGTTTGCTAGCTGCAGCCACCGAGTGCTCCTGCACGCCATAGCCGCACATAATGTTGACTAGACCCGAGCTAATATCCGTGGCATTTATGCAACAGCTGTACGGCACGCCACACTTCTCTACTGATGGCGAAGAACAGTTAAAGTATTCGTTTTTACCTAAAAATATTTCAGCATTAATTAAAAGATTTCTAAGGTGTAAACTACAAATTTCTACTTACTCCAATCCTGGTAGCCAGCATTGCTTAGACCGCAGCACTTGAACTCCTGCTGTGCAAAGTCTATAAAGTTTTGTAAGTCAGAGTCATCACGGTATGAGTGGATAATCTTATCAGTAAATTGGAACTCTAGAAATGAGTTCATGTTTTGTGGGAATACAAAGCAAATTATGGCTGTAAACAGATCGCAATTAATTAAGGTTAACTGACGAGGAACGACAAAAATAGCTCGTGCCCACCAATAGCCATTTCCATGAGGAAGAAGATCAGCAAGCACATCGAATAGAATTTTAAGAGGCAAGTATTCTCTCGTAGAGCACCTAAACAACCAGCAAAGCTGACCACAAAGATGACAATGCCCGCTATGATCATCACTAAGGATATATTGAAGATAACGTCGTAAATAGTTTCTAGTCGAACCCAACCAATGCCATCTTTCAACTTATCCATAAATGCGTAAACACCAATAGCTAAGAGCAGCCCACCGAATAGCCAAAACAAAAAGTTTAGCAAAAAAATAAGGTATTTCACACAACTGGAAACGTATGTGAAGTGATGTGGATACGACATTCGTGGATGCATGTAGCTGCCGCCGCCGTGATGATATCTGTGGTTACTCATGGCAACGTAGCTATCACAACTACTACTAACAAGTAATAAAAATATTCGTTAGGCGTCGAATGTGATTTTTCTTTTTTTTAGTTTCTTCTTCTTTGTGCTCTTCCGCCCTTTGTTGACGCCCTCTTTGCGTGTGGTCGCTGCTGATTGCTTTTCAAATCCTTATTTTCACATCGCGTCTTATAACTAACGAGACCGACTATTTGCCGTTATTTAAGCATAGAAATAATACTATTTTCTTTTAATATTAGCGACAAAAATTAACAAATTTACAAGAGATTATAACTATATGTGCAGCCAACAAAACAAATGTATCTGCAGTGCTACCAGACAGACCAAATTAAAATTATAAGCGTTGGCAACGCGGAACAACAGCTGGTTGCTTTGTGAATTTGTCCGGTAGCACTGTCAATTTTCTTAGGCAGCTGTTTTGTAGCTTTTTAGTTTTTCATTTTCCGTTGCTGCGAAAACATAGCAGTTGTGGTTAATAAACGCAAGTTGAGCGTTGCTCACAACGACTGCAAAGATTATAAACAAAAGCCAAAAATAGCTATATAAGCAACACCAAATTATATACATATTTGCAGGTGAGTGTTTTCCTGGCCTTGCCGCGGCGCCCCTTCAAGGACACTTTGCTTTTGAATATATATGTGTGTGTGTTTTTAGTTTGCCTTGCGCCTGGCGTATTTGGCATTTTTATTGATAAATTGTTGTTTAAAATGATCGGGCTATGAAAAATTCTAAAAGCCAAATTATGAATATATTTATTTTCTTTTTGTAAGCAACCGAGTGATATTGAGCAAGCTGCAAGCATTAGCTTTGGCTTTCTCTCTAATACGCTTTCTCTCCCTGTTTGTGTGCACACATAAACTTACACACACAACAAGCGTGCATACGTAGAAATAGAATGCCAAAAACTAATAAAAACACGGAAGTGAGAAAAATTGCATAAATATTGGTTTAGTTAGTGTGTGTATGGGGGTGTGAGAGCAACACTCACGGGCGAAACATTGACTTTTCGCAGTTGTTTCTTTTTTTTACATTTCACATGTGATTAAATAACCCATCAGTGCCAAGTGCAAACTGCAGTCGCGCCGTTGCTGTTATACGTTATTCGTTATACGGACTTTCGGTTGTCAATTGGAGGCGTTCGAAAAATGTTTTCACTTTCTCGCTACGCACCGTGGGCACGAAATTTCGCACTTATTGCTAGCAAACAGCACAGGTACAACTTGAATCACTTGAAGAGCGGAGTTGTTGCTGCCTCTGCACTACCATACGTGCGTGCCTTTGCGGGTGAGTCCGACACCGAGAGGATGGGATGGGCTGTGTGGGCGTGGCACGGGCTTAGCTGAGTAGCTGTTTTATTAGTTCGACCGTTTCGAATCGGGCTCCGCATAATACAATAGATGTGATTTATAGTGAAACGCAATTAAATTGATTTTTATGCGGCCAGCCCATTGGCGAATTTCCAATTACCTTTCAATTTTCTAGTTCGAATTGCTGACATTAATACCTTGCACACTCTATAGCTGTCAATTTATTTGCTATTTTTAGACGCACACTGATTCATTTTATTCAATCAACAATTCGCGTTTTTTTTTTTTTTTGAAATGAATTCATCGCTTGAAATTGTGCGCGACACACTTCAGTAGGTTTTTCTTTTAAAATTAAAGAAAAATTTAACAAAAAACGCCCCAATTTCCCCTCATTTCGTGCATAGTCTTTTTTATGTTTATATTGGGCGCCACTTAATTTAAGTGGGTGCATAAAATTATTTTTAACCTATGCGTTTCTTCACTCAATTTGTAGCGATGCAGTTTCCAAAGACCTAACAAATTTGTTCACACCTTCCATTTTCCTCAATTTTGTGTAACGGCTAATAGGAGCGGGCATTTTGTTTATACTTTGTTAATGCATAAATTTCGAGGTTAGATTTGGTTTGCAACAACATTGCTTTACTTTTATGCGCCTCAGGTTGTTTTTCCACAACTATTTCATGCATATCATTGCTGATAGCGAGGTAGTTAAATTTCTTATCATTGCTCCGGCGAAGTCTGCGTTTTATAACTTATGATCCTCTGTAACGTTTTGTTGTTGAATCTACTGATAAGTTAGTGAGGGCTAATAAAAAGAACAATTATAATCTTATAAAGAGTATCAAAGCTGAAGAATGAAAGCAAAAGAATAGAGAGCAATCATATAAAAGCTCTTAAGATAGATTTGAATATGACTTGTATATGAGAGCAAGTGCTAGAGATCGAAGGGGTATTTGTATTTCCACTTCCTCTGCAAACCAAAAATTGCCAGTTAAGCAAATATTTTTATTCACTTAACTAGGGAATTTGCTAGGGCAATAACACTTGGAGCTACTTACTATGCATACATTTTTATGGTAAACTGATACAAATTGCTCAATTGTTGCGAAGAAAAAAACGTTAACCGCAAGCTTAAGTATACGGATTCGACTTAAATTGCAGACTCACGTCAAAGCAGCGACAACAACGGCGAGGGCAACGGCAACGCCAACAACAAGAACACAAATTCCAACACATTTAAAGCAAACATGGAGAATAAAAGTGAAAAGATTACCGTAAACAAGGAGGAGCTGCGGAAACGTCTAACGCCGTTGCAGTATCAGGTTACACAAGAGGCGGGCACTGAGCGCCCCTTCACAGGTGTGCTTGAATAAACTTGACACTAATTACATAAACCTGGCTCTAAAGCATGTCTTTCTATATTTTCAAGGCTGTTATAACAAGCACTACGAGAAGGGCGTATATCGATGTATTGTCTGTCATCAGGATCTATTTAGCTCGGATACCAAGTACGATTCGGGCTGCGGCTGGCCAGCTTTCAACGATGTGCTCGATAAGGGCAAAGTCACATTGCATCGCGATGCCAGTATACCAGGTATGTGCGCTATATATTTACATATAGTGCATTAGAGATTTCAATTTCAATTTAGCTTAGATACGTTCAGCACTTTTAAATGTTTTGCATTTGATTTTTATTTTGTACAGTTTTTATTTAATTTGATTTGTTTGTCGCTTCGCAACAAGAACTTTGATTGCAGTTTTCAATTGAGTTTAAGTTGAGCACCCTACAAAGGAAATATTTATAAAAGAGTATATCTTTTATAGAAAAAGAAAAATGTATATAGTTAGAGTCGCCGAAATCGAAATGTTTGTTAAAATCCCAAATTCAATATTTGTATAGTTGATCTTTTACGTTTATTGTTGTTTCAAAAAAAAAAAAAAAAAAAAATATGTTTACAATGTTAGAATGTTACAATTTACATACATATACATCTACATATCTGCGTGTGCTATATCCATGTGTTCACTGTAGTGTTGAGCTGCTTAAGTGTCAAACTGTTTGTGCCGTTACTTGTGATAATGTCCTGTTGGATGAATGTGCAACTATATCCCAATTCTGAATAGCATTAACTAATTCTTACCTAATTGAGTATTATATTCTTTTATCCACCATCTTTTTTGCTAACCAAAACCGAAACTTTCTCAAATTATGAAATTGACATTGAAAACAATTGCAAAAACTAACATAATATAATATGAATAAAACAACAGTAGTCATTTCAAAAACGTTAGGGATGGTTCGCACCGAAGTGCGCTGCTCCAAGTGCTCGGCCCACATGGGCCACGTGTTTGATGATGGACCTCCACCGAAGCATCGACGCTTCTGCATCAACTCGGCCTCGATTGATTTTGTGAAAAGTTCAACTGCGGCCGCGACGACGACATCGTCCAAAAAATAATGGTTTATCAATTATTCATAAAGATGATGATGATGAGAACCAAGTGAGATCTATACAGAATGACAAATGTTTTATGTTAAGTACATATAGTGCATATATTTATTAAAATGTTGTAGGACTTTATTTACATGTATTCAACAACAACAACAAAGATACTCATGACATATAGCGCCGATTACTCTCAGAGTGTGTTATTTGAAAAGTATTTACGAGGGGAATTCAATTTATATTAAAGACACAATTTTTTGTTCATGTTATTTCGTTCATTCATTTTTATTGCGGTTTCAATATACATATATAAAAAATGTCGAGTTTTCAAACGATCCACTCATCGAAAAATTAAAGCACGCACAAGCTTTTTCCATTAATTATACTAGTTCATTAATCAAACATATTGTTGGGCTAGGAGTATTTTACCTACATGTATATATATATATTTATATATTTTGATTATATGTACATATGGATGTATCTATACATCAAAGTTGGTTGGAAGATCTGGTCGCATTGCTTTGTTTCTTTTGGTTTATTTGTAACATATTTTATTTGGCTTTCTTTGATATTATTATTATTTTCTGTTGCTATTTTTACTCATATTATATTTATATTTGATGTAATACACTGCAAGACTTGTAGCCGATCCATATATATCCAACAAATTGAATAATGTGTATTTTTCGTATATTTTCTATTTCTCTTTTTTTAACTCGCTTCGAAAAACAAAACAAAAAACAATACCAAAACCTAATGTTCCGCCTGTAAACGTTCTTTGGGGGTCTGTTTTGCTAACAAAACATACACACACGATCACACATTCACTTAAAATCATTGTTAAACAATAATGCATAACACCTGACGCATAAAATGGCTTATTAACAATAAATTTAAACACACTTTATCATTCGTAATAATGAAAACCAACACTTTTAATTTGATTTGTATTTACTTTTACGCTACATTTCATATTTCAATCGACGCCGTCCACTGTTATTTTCTCTCGACACCTACCTTCGCTTATCATCTCTTTTGATGCACTCGCAATTCTAAATTGTCATCTGTACTCATTTGTCTTGCTGTCTCTTTCGCACAAATATACTTTCGCCGTTACTTTTTCTATTTCTATTTCTCTTATCGCTTGAATCGACGCCTTTCACTCTCACTGAACCGGCCTCTCATTCACTGTCTCTCTGCTTTTCACATCTCCTATTTGCCATTTAATTTTGTATTCTTTTCAATTTTGTTATAAACCAAATTTAACAAACTGAACAAATTCAATGAAATGCAATTATCAATTATTGTAAAAACAAACAACAATGGAAACGTAACCCGATCTATGCAAAAACAAAAACAACAAAATGAATGAACGTACCCAATTAATCTCACATTTGCAAAATACAAATTAAAAAGGGGGCAATATTTTACTACTAATTGCACATCCAGAACGTATACGCACCGAGGTACGATGCGCCCGCTGCAATGCACACATGGGACACGTTTTCGAGGATGGACCAAAGCCCACACGCAAGCGTTACTGCATCAATTCGGCGTCCATTGAGTTTGTCCAATCAGAGCCAAACCCGTTGACGGCGACGTCGACGCAAGCCGTGAGCCCCCAGGGTACACCCATTGCGCAACAATGAGAGTGACTAGAAGGAATGAGTGGAATGGAACAATCAACGAATACGAAACAAGTGCGAAAGAGTCTAACCTCAATGTTGCTGTTAAGAATTTTTACACGTATTTTCTAACTTTCCGTAAATGTGGCCAATAATTCTTAGTATAGTTCATTGATATATTGTATTGTATTGATAAATGGGCAGCTGTTTATATGAATTATTTACATGAAGCAAAGTTATGATTAACACATATTCCCGTCTGTTTGTGTAAATAGCTAAATGTTTCTCTTTTAGTTTTTGTTATACATTTTCACACATAAATACTTTGTAACACTTACACAGATACACATAAATACTTTAAAAATGTGCGCGCTAATAAACGTGTATTTTTTACAATATACAAACAAAACTGTGTATAATTTACCGTTGTTATTGTCGCAGTTGTTATTGGCTTTCTTATTTGAGCCTAAGCGCCAATCACAGATGAGGTGCGAACAGCTGTTTTTCACATCGCGTTGCCAACCAAATACTGCGCACAGCTGTCTCTTGCACGTGCATATTCATTTGTGATGTAACATACGTCAACGATATGAAATAAAAGTACATTCTCTGCTGACAACAAGAATTCAAATAAATTGGAACGAATTGCGATGTGGCTGTTGCCTATAAATCAATTAAATCAACCAGTGGCGTCGATAACATTCTGATTTTACTGTGTGTGTATATTGACCGTGAAGCGGTTGCAATTGGTGTAGGGTATCCCGGATTCAAGCTGACCAGCTGTTTACAAACACTCAGCTATGTACATACATACATACATATGTATATGCTCTTATTTCTGTGTGTGTCGCTGACATTCAAAATGTTGCTTACTCGTGTATCGAAAGCCGGCAAATTGGTCGCGGAACGTCTAAGTGAACACAACGTACGCTGCATTTTGTAAGTTATAAATTTGCAATTATCTAACAATCGTGTTACAAAAAACGAAAAAATAAAAATCAGTGTGCTAGCATTAATGCGAGATAATGACATCTTTATAAACCAATTCAACGATTAGATTAAACGCCTACCGACTTGTCTGCAGGTCGTCAGTTCCAAGAAGCGCACTTCGAAATTCTAAAATTAAACAACTGTAAAAAGCATGCAAAAAGTACATACCACAAGCTCAGTGAAATCAAACGTAGCGCGCTGCTGATGTGGATGACTTCAATATAAATACACTATCGCATAATACTTACGTATTGCGTGACAGTTGAACTGTGCTGCATTACGTTACGTTGCGTCCAACAATTGAGATGAAGGAATGGCTAAAAATCTCGTGCCTGCTTTGCGTATTTGGCTTCGTACGAGAAATTCGACCCTCGGAGCCGTACGTAACGGAATATCTTCTCGGTCCGTGGCGCAACATAACGGAGCAACAGGTGAGCTTTGCATTTAATCAATTTTCAATTGATTATACAGTATACTAATGTTTGTAATTTACAGCTTACTCAAGATGTTTATCCGGTGGGCACATATTCGCATCTGGTTCAATTGGTTTTTGTATTTCTTATAACAGATTTTCTGCGGTAAGCTCTCCAGTAAATGGATGGATGGTTTTATTAAAAAAATAAGATATATACATATATTATTTAATATACATACAAAAATCACCACTAGCAGATACGCAGTACCTAATTCTGTGTTCAACCTGCATATATATATATATATATATATATATATATATATATATATATATATATATATATATATATAATCTTATACGATTAACAAGTGCAGCTGCTATAAATTACGGACCTTTTTAGAGGGTATATATGAAATCAATATAAATTCAGCTTTGATTACAAGCCGATATGATATTCATTTACCATATAAAATGCCATAATATCTAAAACATTTCTCTTATTCATAATTTTAAAATTCCAATCCTTCACGTTTTTTATTTCCTCCACTTTGCAGCTATAAACCGTTGATAATTACTATAGGTGCAGCTGGCGTGATAATATGGAGCATGCTCATATGGACAACCAGCTTGCTATCATTGCAAATTTTGGAGTTCTTCTATGGCACTTATATGGCCGCCGAGGTGGCCTATTATACGTACATCTATGCCAAAGTGGACAAAAAGTATTATCCACGAGTCACCTCCCACACGCGTGCAGCAATGTTCACTGGCAAGCTGATCTCAGGGGTAACATCGCAGCTGATGATAAATCTGGAGCTGATGAACTACAAACAACTCAACTACATAACGCTGGCCAGTAAGTGGAGCTCATTTAAAATATTTAAAGATTGCATAATTGAGGAATATCTATTTTTGAATACAGCACAAATATTGGCTATGCTCTGGGCTTTCGGACTGCCAAAAGTTGATAAGAGTCTATATTTTCATCCCAAGGCGTTAGAAGAGGAGACGTCGACAGCGCCAGCACCAGCACCAGCAAATCAGTTGCAGCTGGAGACCGATGGTGTTAGTCAGCAGCTGAGCACTCCGAAGGTGGAATCTAGTCCCATGCAACTGCTGTGGCAGCACTTTCACAATGCCTACACAAATCCGCGAGTCATACAGTGGAGTCTCTGGTACGCCATTGGCTTAGCTGGTTATCTGCAGGTCACCTACTATATGCAGGTGCTGTGGAAGGCTATCGAGCCCGAACCGCAGATTGCATGGAACGGTGCCGTGGATGCTGTGCTGACTGCGTTGGCAGCATTAAGTGCTCTGGCAGCTGGTTACTTACACAGCGGTCGCTTGAGACCAAAGGCCAGTCTATTAGTGCTATCAGTGCTATCGGCGCTGGAAGGTGGCAGCGTTCTAATCTGCTGCTGGACCAACGACATCTATTGGTCCTATGTGGGTTTTGTCATCTTTGGTGCCCTCTACGGCTTTACCATTACTGTGGCCAGGTGCGTCTACATCTATCTCTAAATCTTATGGTTTTAATGACTTGAAATTTATACCTACAGTGCGGAGGTGGCTCGCAATCTACAGGAGGAGAGCTTTGGTTTGGTATTTGGTATTAATACGTTGCTAGCTTTGGTTTTCCAGTCGCTGCTCACCATTATTGTCGTCTCCGAGACGGGCTTTGAGCTCAACCCCATGGACCAATATGCCGTCTATGCTTTCTATTTCATTGCTGTATCCCTCATATACTTTATCTCTGTCTTGGTAGAGCATCTATGGCAGTGCGAATCCAATCAGGTCCACACAAAAACTGAAAATTTAGAATAGGTCTTTAAGGTCGACCGTAGGTATATTATTTAGACAAATTAGCTTAGATTTAAACAAAGGAGAAAATGTGTCCCATATCATTTTCATAAATTTCATTTAGCATTCCTTCAATAATTTGAAATTCTAAATTTCATTTTAAATACGACTTTATGGAATCGTTTCTTTTTGTAATGTACATAGTATTTTCGCTTTTAAATTCGAGCTATTGATTAAAAATTTTTTTATGGTTTTAAAATTCATTTAAAGTTGAAAAAAATTGTATTTTCTCTTACATAAATATATTTGTAGATTACCAGTTCGTTGTAGCCTATTGTACTTAAAGTTCTCGATATCAATTAGTTGTACATAGTGATAAAAATGTTAATTCAAATTGCACAAATAAATAAAGTATTTAAAATACTTTTGGATTTGCTTAATTTATTGTGTTTCTTGTTCATGAGGATGCTGTTTTTTTTTTTTTTTTTAAGAAATTATGAATTGCGCTACGGGAATAGTATGGGGATTATATCAAATCATTAACCATTATTAATAGATCTTGGGTGTTATATGATAAACGAACCGAAGTAAAGCGGAAGAAAGGTTAACTAAAAGATTGAATAGTAAAATATATAAATATATTATTTTATTTCAATTGAAGTTTATAAAAAGAAAGATTGAAGGCTCTATTTTAATTATTAAAATTTTCTTAGGCTTGATATTTTTTAAGTTTGAATGTAACAAATAAGCAAATGAATAGAACATAATTGAAATACAAAACAGTTCCGTCTCCCTATCAATAGCTGTTTCACTCAACAATGAAAGAATGTAATAAACTTTAGCATTCAATGTGATAACTTTACTACTTAACTCCCTTACTAACAAGAGCAATTAAGCTTTTGCATATACCCTAATCCTATAATACTGAGAAATTCGATGTATGATGAGTATGCTACATGGTAACATACCCATAATTTCATAAGATAACATTTTTTATATCAGGATCAACAGTCGACAGAATCGAGCCTGTCCATATGTATGAAGGCATCGAAATCTATGAGGTAAAGATATGAAATCTTACATTTGGGTTGTCCGATCCAGAGCAGGATTACTCTATTTATACCGTTTACATTGAATCCATGACCTTAATGACATAGTCTCTAAGATTGAAAAAATGTATATATATAAAATTTATATACATATACAGATAGATATTTATGCATAAGTTAGATTGTTTTAAGCAGCTCAAATAGTGTATTTCCAATTCGTGATATTCAGACTGGAACACTCATGTTTTATAATAGTTGTAATAAGCCGCCTCCCATTGTGGTATTAAATAATTGAAACTTATTAAATTGCCTGAACGGTAATCTTAAACGCGCTTTAAACTTATTTATAACAAATGCATAGGTTTTTTACTGTGTGAATTTTTACAACTAGTTAGCTGTATGTGAAAGATTGTGCCTGTGATTAGGGAAAATTTTCGCGTTTCGCGTCTAGTACATTAATCTGCGGACTGCATGCTGATTAAAATAAATATATATATAGTTAGGTATATAGACACCTTTGAGGTTGTTTTGCTTAACTTATAACCTCATAAAAAATGTGCAATTATTTTAATTATTTGTATGCTACGTCCGATTACTCAAGTTGCAGCTCGTTAGTCGAGTTTGACCAACTCGTTGATTAGATAGTGTTGAGCAGGCAATAGCAATAGCCATGGAGCATTCTTGGTTGAGAATATCTGGAGTGCTTTGTGTATTCGGATTTTTACGCGAGCTACGGCCCTCGGAGCCCTATCATTCGGAAATTTTACTGGGCGAGTGGTATAATGTGACACAGGATCAGGTGAATCGGAGTGTCTATCCCATTGGGACATATTCCTATTTAGCTCTTCTGATTGTTGTTTTCCTGGTCACCGATTTTCTTAGGTAATGTATACACATTCACACATACATTTTCAATTCGAATATCCTATACATAGATACAAGCCCATGATTATCGCCAATGCTCTGACAGGGATTATTGTTTGGACTGTGCTGCTAACTACGAGCACACTATTGGGTCTACAGATCACTGAAGTATTCTATGGCTTCTACCAGGCCACCGAAGTGGCATATTATTCCTATATATATGCCAAGGTCGATAAAAAGTATTATCCCCGTGTCACATCCCATACACGAGCAGCCATGTTTGTGGGAAAACTTGTGGCCGGATTGTTGGGCCAGTTGCTCATCGGTTTTGATTGGATGAACTACCAGCAGTTAATGTACATATCTGTGGGCTGTTAGTATGACTCAAGTATACATACATTATAATATACGATCGTATAGTTAATTTTGTATCACACAGCACAAGTGTTCGCTCTTCTATGGACCGTCTTATTGCCAAAAGTGGAGCAGAGCTTGTATTTCCATCAACAAGTGGCAGTCAGTGGACCCGTTGATAACGAAGCTGATGTATCTGAACAGCCTAAGGAAATTTCCACTGAGCAATGTAATGAACTCCCCGTTGCCAAAAAGGACCGTGCTCACCCATTGCAACTGTTGTGGTCGCACTTCCACATTGCATACACAAATGTTATTGTCCTGCAGTGGAGCTTGTGGTATGCGATTAACTTGGCTGGATATTTACAAGTCACAACCTACATT
Organism: Drosophila mayaguana; assembly: GCA_037075325.1. Lineage (NCBI taxonomy): Eukaryota > Metazoa > Arthropoda > Insecta > Diptera > Drosophilidae > Drosophila > Drosophila mayaguana. The sequence goes on along the minus strand of JBAMCG010000037.1, from coordinate 8,369,839 downwards.
CAAGTTCTGTGGAAATCATTTGAAAACGAACCAAAAGTAAGTAAAACAAATACATTTTTTTGTTATCACTAATATTTTCATAGATTGTATGGAATGGGGGCGTAGACGCCGCCCTAACTGCACTAGCTGCCTTCTTCTCTTTAATGGCGGGATATTTGCACGCAGGACGTTTAAAAACTCGCTCCAGCCTATTATTGGTAGCTATGCTCGCAATTCTGGAAGGGGGCTGCATATTACTCGCGTCGTGGACCTCAAATATATATTTATCATATCTGGGTTATGTGCTATTTGGAGCACTATTTGGATTTACCATAACGGTGGCCAGGTAAGTCGAGATCACCTTTTAGTCTATTTGTTAAAAGTAAAGTTTTTCACATTTTGCAGCGCTGAGCTGGCCAAAAGTTTGGTTGAGGATAGTTTCGCTTTGATTTTCGGCATTAACACACTCATTGCACTGATATTACAAACGATACTTACTCTTGTCGTCGTCTCTGAGAGTGCGAATCTTCAGTTGAACACTTTTGAACAGTTCACCGTTTATGCATTTTATTTTATTGTCATGGGCACAATTTACTTTATAGCCGTTGTTGTTCATTCCTTGATTAGTTATTCCAGAAATACTTAAGGGTATAGGAAAAATATTAATAATGTTGAGATATTATTGTAATGGTTAAATAGATTTAAGTGTTGGTTGAAGTTTATTTTCCATCTGAAATAATAATTATAATTTGGTTAAAGCAAGAATACATTTCATTGTCATAGAACAGGTTATTTTTATAATTTCAATTATATTGCTAATTTTTTAAATCTAATTTTGATATTTTTAATAATAGTGCTGCCAGACCTAACAATAAGAGTACGTGAATCAGATGGAAGACATTTAAAAATACTAGCAAAATTAAAAAACCGTTCAACCATCTGGTCTCACAGTTTTTGATATCGTGTGACAGCTCGTCGCCATAACGCGGGGTTCAACAAAAGTACGGCTTGGGGAAAAATGCAAGGCGTAAAAAACAATTAATATTAATGCAGCAGACAATCTTTGACATGTCTGCACTTAAAAGTGTTTTAATCAGCGAACTGTGCCAGTTTAGAATGTAGCTATTTTCAACATATTGCCGAGCCATAGACTTATCGAATTGTTTCAAAATAATTAATTATTTTTGCTATTATCAAAATGCGATTTGTACGTCGCGGTGTAGTTAAGATGGTACTAATCTGCACAGTATTAGTAATGTTCGTCACGTTTCTGTTGCTTAATTCTGAGCCCGCGGATGTTGATAAAAGCATTAAAATGTAAGTATTTGAATATATGTATGTATATGTATATATACAGAAAAACAAACATATTTTTTTACTTTATTTACGTTTGTTGTTTATTTATCTTTGCGAAACTTTACAGTGAAATAATTGAGCGATCGATAAGATCTGTCATGAATCAGGGGGAATGTCGCCAACCCCATTTGCCACTGGATAATCCCGACATAATGAAATTCTACAAGCCGGTTGATAAAATAAACTGCGGGACAAACCCAGATTGGGTTATGTGTGAGGTAAATACTTTCACTTGAGTATATATTTATGTTGTGACTATGTGTTTTCTCCTTGAGCCCTTTGCTTACTATTGCCTGCTTTATCATCAAAAATATAAGTCCGAAATTGTTAGCAATTATTTGCATTTTAAAAATTACTGATTAAACGGTATCAATTTTTAATTGGTGTATGTTTAAAATTTCGATTATTCCGTAGAAATCGATATGCTTTGTGAAACCCGAGATAACGGCAGTGCATGGCGATATAACATGCTCGTATACGGATATTATACGCAAATCGGATTACACTGCGCGCTTTGGACGAACAAGCAGAATCAAGGAGCCCTATGTACTGCAGAATAGCGATTTTGTTCGTGTTGCGTGTCATGCGTCCAGCGGAGAGAAGTGGTTTGGCATGGCATATGGAATACGGGACACTGTGCAACGACCCGTAGTGCCCAATATAGCTGTATTACCTGCCGAAATTGTTATTGCCAATTCACAACAACAGCCGCAGCTGCAGGAGGCGCCGACGAGCCCCTTTTACAATGTATTGATGTTTGGCTTCGATTCCCTAAGCCGGAACGCATTCATTCGTAAGCTACCGCGCACCTATGCCTATTTAACTCAGCAGTTGGGCGCTATTGTACTGCAGGGCTATAATATTGTTGGTGATGGCACTCCACAGGCGCTGGTGCCTCTGCTCACGGGTTACACGGAACTGGAGCTGCCGGAGACAAGGAAACGTATTTCCAGCGCTGGTAGTGTTGATGCATATCCCATGATTTGGCAGGATTTTAGGCGACTCGGATATTTGACCTCATTCAATGAGGATTTGCCATATGTAGGCACGTTCACATATCGCATGAACGGCTTTGATTCTCAGCCCGTAGATCATTATTTGCGCACGTATTATATGCAGGCTTCGAACATGCTGAGTGGCAGTGCGCCAAACTGTATTGGTGCTCAGCCAGATCATCTAGTCATGCTAGACTATACAAAAAATGTGAGTCTCTCAAATATAATTTCGTGCACTTATAATTCATTTAAAGGGGCGTTTTCGTTTTACAGTTTATGCTCAAGTATCGTGACTCTCCGCGCTTTGTATTCAGCTTTCATGGCGGTCTGTCACACGATTCTATTAATCTCATCGGCGCAGCCGACGACGATGTGCACGATTGGCTAGTGGCACTCAAGGAGAAGTCTCTGCTCGATGATACCATCCTAATATTCATGGCTGATCATGGCAACCGATTTGCAGAAGTGCGTGCCACTCTTCAAGGCAAGCAGGAGGAACGTCTACCCTTCTTTAGTTTTAGATTTCCGGAATCATTTAAGAAGCGTTTTCCCCAGGAGTATAACAATTTTTTGGCAAACGAGCACCGACTCGTCACGCCCTTCGATGTGCACGCCACACTCAAGCATCTGATACGTAAGTTTCCTTAGAAATTTAACCTATTATATAAAAATGTAATAAACTTTTATGTTCGTAAAGAGATGCAATCAGCTGGGCTAAATGGCCAGACGCCTGACAGCAGTTACGATGTCCTCAGCAATGATATCCACACGGAAACTAGTCAGAGTATACACCTCTCGGAGCAAGCGCGAGGACGTTCCATATCGCTATTTGAGCGCATACCTAGCAATCGATCATGTGCGGATGCGTACATTGAACCACATTGGTGTGCCTGCCTCAATTGGCAGTCGCTGCAGCTGAACGACAGCCGTTACGAGCGCATTATTCTCAAAGCTGCCAACAGCATTGTGGAAACAATCAATGCAGCAACTGTTGAGAAGCGTCAGTTTTGTGCACCACTTCAATTGCTGAAAGTCAACTGGGCGCTGCGACTGCAACCACACAAAGAACTTTTACGATTTAAAACGAATACTGACAGAGATGGCTTTCTGGCCGACATGAGCGGTCACACCGTAGTACACGAGGTGTTCTATCAGCTGCAACTAGTCACCCAACCAGGCCAGGCGCTGTATGAGGCGAGCGTGGCCTACAATTTGCACACATTCGAATGCACAGCCAAACTCTCGGATATATCGCGTGTCAACAAGTACGGATCGCAAGCGAGATGTATTTACGATCGCGATCCGGAGCTGCGCAAATTTTGTTACTGTAAAGACTAAAGACCTAGTCAATGCACAAAAAATCTGTATTCAATTTAACATTAGCTCTCTTAATATAGAATACGGAAATTCTGTTCGTATTCATGTGCCAAAGACTTAGCACTTGTCACAAAAATTTTAGTTTTACGTTTGAAGCTCTCTCATTGTGCATAGTTCCTTAATGAAACAAATCTAAGATATTTTGATATTGAAAAATTGAGTTATTATTTTTATAGAGGTATTTATTAATTTGTATGTTGTGTTTATATTTTTATTTGAATATTCTCTTAAACCAGGCCTATGCACTTATTTTCATATACTACGTTCATTACAAATGCATAAATTCGTAACCGCATAAGTATTGCTTTATACACATGAACGGATCTTTCAATAATATTGTATTTGTAAATAACCAACCGCACATAACTAGCAAAAGAATTGTTATTTATAACTTGCACTCGCCTGGCATTAAACCCTAACAGGCAGATATACATATATATTTTGTAGATGGGCAAACAAATACGAAACATGTTAACCATATTTAAACGGGCTGTCTGAAAAATGGGCTATAATAACACTTCTTGTACGTTTCTTTATGTTGTCAATATTTTCAATGGCACGTTTGATTTTCTGGTCTGTTAAAATGTATTGCATTGTGTATATAAATATAGGTGTATATGTATATATATATGTTTAACCTTTATATTTTAGTAATATATGTATACTTATATTTATATAAGTAACTATAAATTATTTATCGCACACAGTACGAATCTTAACTTTGGGTTGACTGCTACGGATTGAGCTTTCTCATTCGTTTCTCAATACTTTTAATATTATTATTAAAAAAAAAAGTTTTTTATTTTACTGCACATGTGTTTTAGAAACATGTTAGAAATCATAATTTATTTGTAGAAAAATACAAAAAAAATCAATAAATATTTATTGAAAAAGAAGTAGCATCATGGTATAAACAAATAGGAAACTAGGATAATAAGATAATCTACATTAAGATGGAAACAGGACATTATAGCTAGGATTGCTAAATTAATTTTGTATGTAGTATTTCTAAAAAGATAGCCTTGCACTATAATGGGCGGGGTCTATCTGTATGTGTGTGTCTGTGTGTGCTTAAAAAGTATCGCATACTTTACGGCATAGGCTTTTGAAATACCTGCACTCATCCAAAACTTATAAACTAACCAGACAAATGGCCATGAATAACGTAATACCAATATACACGTAGCCAATAGAACTTGGGGTGTGTCTAAAATTGGGGGACATCCGTATTGCATTTCTGTTGCTTTAACTAATTGTAATTGTAAAGATTATTTGGTTAAGTGCATGAGAGATTTGCTGATGAGTGTACATCTTGCTTAGCTATAAGCTGCTGTGGCCGCTGATGTGCCCGTTGATCCCATTTTGTGTCACGACACGGACGTCGCCAGGAACTCTTGGAGCCGCTGCACGGTGCCCCGATCCAATTTGCACAGATCAAAGTCAAAGGTTTTGTGCGTGATCTCATAGCAGCCGGTGGCAGCGATCATTTCGACAACCTGCTGCAGCTCCTCGTTGTCCTGCAACGTCATTATCTTGTGATGCAGCTCCTGAAGTTCGCTCAGATATTCTGTGGGCAGAGGCGTACTATTTCCGGCTCCACTCAGCGGTTGATTCAGTGGGTGCGCAGGCGAATGATTGCTATTATTGCTATTGCTGTTGCTTATAGCTGGAAAGCTGTTGCTGTTGTTGTGGCTACTCGGCGAAGAGTTAATGCTATTGTTGCTGGATGCCGCTGCAGCTGCAGCTGCTGCTGCTACTGCTGCAGCTGTTCCTTGACGCAGGGACGGCGACTTGGACTTCTCGCGCACTGATTTACTTGCTGCCTGCTCCTTCTTTGTTGACTTCAGTGCTGGCTCAATGAAAGTGGTGCTGCTATTGCTGTTCTGTGAGTTGCGTCGATTGCGTTTCTTTTCATCTTTGAGCTCCGTCTTCTCAAGCTTCTCTGTCTTGGCTTCCGGTGACTTGTCCACTTTATCTGCCTTCTCCGACTTTTCGGCTAACTTTGACTTGACTTTTTGCTCTTTGCCCCCACTATCCGTTGCTTTGGTATCCTTTGCACTATTCTGGGCGCTTTTGGCACCCATTGAGCTCTTCTGTTGGCTGCTCTTCGCTGGCAAATCAGGAAAGCTACTGTTAGAGCTGTCTGAGTGCTGCAGTGTCGCAGCTGTGGCTGCCGCCAAAGCATTGGTGGCTGCCAAGTCTGGAGCCGACTGGGCCGAGTCCATGTCACTCAAATCCAAATTGCTTGATCCCTTAATTGGTGTGTGTGCCGCTCCAGCTGTTGAGCCAGATGTGGGTGTTGAGCCTTGCTTATTGCTATGCTTACTGTCAGCATCGCGTTGTCGTTTCTCTTCTTTACTGGCGGTTTTATCTTTCGATTTTTTGTGTTTTTCTTTCTTGCTGGTCACGGAAGTTGATTTCTCCCCGCCGGCTTCAGCCTGCTGCTGACCACTCAGTTCTGTCTTCGGTGATACTTCAGTGGTTCCTGCAGCTGCTGCTGTTGCTGCTGTTGTCGACTTATCGGATGAATTTGGCTGCTGCTGCTGTGACTTATCCTTTTCGCGATCCTTGGGCTTGTCCTTGTCGCGCTCCTTATCCTTATCACGCTCGCTGCGGTCCTTGTCTTTCTCCTTATCCTTTTCTTTGTCTTTGCTCTTATCCTTCTTTTTGTGCTTGTGCGATTTCTTGTCCGTGCTGCCATTGCTATTGCTGCTCGTTGATTTCTCGTTTTTACCTTCGCCGGCCTTTTCGGCGCCCTTTGTTGCTGTAGCAGGGGATTTTTGCGGAGGCACCGTCAGCTCATCCTTGTCATAAGCCCGTTTACCAATGCTAGAGGCCAAGCTACTGGTACTTGCACTGCTGCCCAAGGAATTGGGTGTACCTTTGCCGGTGGCCTTCATAGAATCGTAGCTGGCTTGAGATTGTTGCGACTGTGCCTGTTGTGTTTGGTTGTTATTGCTACTACTACTACCAGTGGCCGGGCTGTCACCGTGTCCACGGTCGTCCTTCTGTGACCGCTTATCCTTTTCCCGCTCCTCCCGCTGTTTTTCTCTTTCACGTTCACGCTCCTTGTCTTTTTTCTCCTTTTTCGACTTTTTGCTTGAGCTGCGCTCTTTGTCTTTGGACTCAGACTTGCCAGCGGACTTGTGCTCGTCACGCTCTTTGGAGCGGGCATTCGGTGTACCAGATGCACTGTCCGTGGGCTTTTTAGGACTCATTTCGGCTAAGCCGCTTCTACCACCAGCCTTAGGGCTGACAGTGCGACGGACTAGTGCACTAGCAGCTGCAGTAAGCGTGCTGCTGCTACTACGTTCTCGTTCGCGTTCCTTGTCGCGAGTTTTATCCTTCTTGGATTTTTCCTTGTCTTTGTCGTGTTTGCTGCTGCTACTCTCGGATTTGCCAGACTTTCGTTCCTTGTCCCGCCCATGTCGATCTTTTTTGTCCTTGTCGCGTGGTTTGTCCGAGCTGTTTGACTTATCGCGCTCCTTACTTGACTTCTCTTTACCATCGTGAGCACCGGCCTTGCCGCTACTAGAGCCCGTTTGCGCTTTAGCATCTGGTGAATGTTTGGATCCACTTATTGCTGGCAGATTAGCGCTAGACGCACTGCCTTTTGTAATGGGTGAGCCAAAAAGTGCGGAGAATGTGCTAATCTTGCCCTCATCGGTGCGCGATTTGTGTTTCTTAGTGGAGCCCGACTCAATTACCATACTGCTACTGCCACCCTTCGCCTTGACCACGTTTAAATCTGATCCTGCTGGCTCACTAGGTGACACCGTTCGGTTCAGGGTGCTTGCGGCAGCAACGTTTGCACCAAACACCGGCACTCCGCCTCCTCGCAACAATTTAGCACGAAATTCCTCCGAAGGCGACTCAAAAACATGAGTCTTGACTTCAACACGATGGCGAGGTGGACCGGAATTTTGCAGATCTAAATCGTATTGGTACATAATGCGCTTCGGCTCGTCTCTATTGCGAAAATATATTTCGACGGGCAGAATAAAGCCGGCATAGCCTGATTCCTGTATGACATAAGGTGGCTCCTTGATCACTAAAAAGATATAATTGATGTTTTGGCGCGCAAACTGAAATCAATATAAATATTAAGTCTTACCTCGCTTTGGCTTGGGAAAAGATTCGTGTAGTATAAAGACGACCTTGTCAACGAATGCACTTATTTCTGCCTTATTTACGCCCTGCACATAAATCTCCCAGTCATGGGTGAAGCCCAGTGGATGTTTTTTGTTGCGCAGCTTTGATGTGTGACCAATTTCGAACTGCACCTTGACTGCCATATCGATGTCGCCGGTAACGGTAACGGTAACGCATTAATCTACTATGGCGTTTATATCAATATTCCGTATATAAACAACAATTTGTTCAATTTGCCTGTTCTCCACTTTGAGGCGGCGCAGTATGAGTGTCTGGCCGAGTTTTATGTGTCAGTGCCACCTTAACCAAATGCTTTAAGTACCTGACAAAAGCAGTAATTAAATATTTATTGCTGTGCAATTTTAACCATTTAATTGTTACACTTCGTGTGAAAGCGACTTCAGCACAAGCTTTTTTTATTTAACAACAAATACGGGCAAAGAAAACGAAAACACTCGCACCACATACACATTGGGTAATATCGATATCGATATATGTAAATAACTTGGATAACTGGATAATGCAACACTGCAGATCTGCGCAAAGCTCTATTTTTCGAATTATGACTTCGATTATTACTTTTCGTTAACTTATAGAACTGGAATGTTTAAAATCTGCCTTGAATTATTGTGATTAATTGTGGTGAATTTTTTTTCATTGCACTCCTTGACTAACAAGTAAATTATAAGTATATTTCAAAATATTTGTCAAAATAATTTTATATGTATTAGGTCTGTATTTATATAAATATACCCCTCTTACCCAAATTTAATAGTAAATACTAATATTCGCATTGATTTAATCAATATACTAATTTCTAATATTGTAAATAATAATATTTTTTAATACTGACTGCGATAAAACGAAATACTAAAGATAAAATATCGATGGCTGAACCGCTGTTAAGAGCAGCTGTTTTGCCATTCACTTGCAACTGCAAAAACAATTAAATGTTTTGCGAAAAAGTAGCTCAATAAAACTTGAGGAAAATTGCAATTCATTAAATGTAAGCAGTAGATAGACCTAGATCGCACATAGGTAGTGTATAACATGGCTAGCGATTATAGCGCCAGCCAATTCGTCTCCACAAACACCTGTGCAGCGAGCTCCTCACGCTGGTTGACCGAAGAGGTCTTCAAGCTGATCGATATTGTGCAACGCGATGAGGCCATTTATAATCCGAGACATAAATATTACTTTTGCCGGCCATACGTGGAGAACTTTTGGCGTGAAGTTGATTTGAAGTTGGAAAAAAATCCCGGCGCTAGCTTAGCCAAATGGACTAATCTGCGCATATCATTTCGGCGCGAATACACCAATTATTTGGAAGAGAAAGTTCCGCCATGCTGGTCGTACTTTGATCGCATGTTCTTTTTGCATCCATATTTGCGTAAAAAACATCAACAGCCCAAATCATTAGACACGCAGGTTCAAGATGCACTCGCGCATCTCAGCAACCTCTCAAGTCGAATGCAGCGCGAGCGAGCAGTTAATACTTGTACAGTGGCAAGTTCTACCAATGCCAGCAATGCGGCGCAAGTGAATCCCAATGAAACTATTCACTCGGCACAGCAATCGCCGCAACAGCAGCCGCTTGACAACTATTTGGATTATTTCGATGAGCACGACCACAACAACTCGGAGCTTGACGAGATAATTGATGAGGAGCACAGGGCACGTTTTCAAAATCATACGCTCGACAACAATGACATCAAATCAGAGTGCGAAGAACCAGTCGATGAGTACGAAGCCGAGCAAGAACAGCGCGTTCACCATCAAGATGAGGTTGATCACGATCATGAGGCTGATGAACATGAAATGCGCTCGTTAGCATACGATGCGTCAACTACCGCTGCGGCACCCAGTTCTACATCCACGCTAGAGAAACGCTACACTCAACATTATCAACAGCACGCTAGCAGCAGCAGCAGCCGGCTGCAGCACATGAATCGCTTACAGCTACGCAATTACCATGAGGAGGCGCGTTCAATGCGCTCCCGCTCCCAGGAGCTGCAAAGCGTTGCAGCTGCCGCTGCAGTAACAGCAGCGGCGGCATCTGTCAGTGCTGCAAATTTACAAACTCATTCAAATATTTCGTTTGTACGGCCAACTTTCAGCAGCAAGGCCGTGGACATGGTGAGCACCACCACGCACGCTAATTCAATTGTCGCTGGCAACACTGCAGCAACAGCAGCATCCACAACGGATAATGAGAATCTGACAGTTGTTGCCGCGCCTACTAGTGCTTATCTGAGTCAGCGTCATATGCATGTGCCGCACACACACGCCCACACCCATCACCAGGTGACGACTCCATCGCAGCGCCTGGAGTTGAGCAATTCATCAACAGCAGTGGCAACAGCCGGTCCAGTGGAACTGTGCGACTGCAAGACCGATTCGGATGCCATGTTTCTAATGAGCCTGCTTCCCGACATACAGAAGCTGAATGGACGCGATCGTGGAAAGATCAAAATAGCTTTCCAAAACATATTGCAGGATTACTTGTATCCCGACTAAATGCGACTCTAAGTCATAATTGGCTGCTAGTTAAGATCTCCCAGCTCTATTCTATGTATACAATTTTGCTTATAGCACAAACTAAGTTTATCGATCGGCCCAGCCGAAAGTTTCTGTTTTGAACATATTTCCTTGATTCCTTAAAGATTTGCTGTGCAAAAACAAAGTATCCTTAATTTGTACTTTAACTGTAGATCCTTTGAACAGTATGTGTTATAAATTATTTTATTTGTATAATATATGTATGTATAAATATATAATGAATACAATATGTTTTGTTAAATTAAGAAATTCATTCAAAATTTACAATTGTCGATGGCTTATGTTAATCTATTGCTACGCAGCCCCGTTCAGACTCTCTATTCGGATCAAGGCTTTAAATAGTAATACATCATTGAAATTCAGAACAACTCAAAGAGTGTATATCGAACATTATTCTTTGAAAGTATTGCAATTTCACATTATTGACTCAATTCTGATTTAGTCAAAGAGCTTCAGATCGCGCGCTATCTTCTGTATTTTATTGTCCAGAGTCTTGTCTTCGTACTCGCAGATGTAGTAATGCCTGGATGTGCACTCTTGTCCATAGTATGCATAGCTGTGTTTGCCCGCATTGTAGCTGAGGCGCAAGCAGCGTCCCTTGCCCTCTATTTGGACTGTATTGTTGAGTATATCGCTGTCACCTTTGGTTTCCTCGCTGCTACTGTCAACCAGATTGGAGGCTGTTGAATTTTCTGTCTTCTGTGACATGGCAATCGAGGTGAGATTAGTATTCGGATTGACGGGCTTAGCGGAATTGGACCAAATCCACAAAAGACCCGGATTGAGACCTCCTAGCCAATAGTCGCGACCTCGATGTGCCGGTTGATTAAGTAAATAGGCCATGATCTCCTCGTTTTCGGACACCTTCTCGAACTCGGCCAAGTGCGCTGAGAGTCCCTTGCAAACGGTGTTTGCCGTCTTCCAGTTCACCTGCTGATGGCTATTTATATAATAGCAATTGTCGCTGATCCGCGTGAAATTCGTTGGACAGGGATCGCGGACTTCCTTCTGATTATTGCCAGCCATTAGATAATAGATCAATTGTTCTGTTCGCCGCACGCGACTTTCCAAATAATCTAGAAAGGGTGACAAGAAATAATAAAATTAGACTAAAGAGCATCAAAATGTTATATAGAAAGACTCTGCTAGAAAAGTGCTTAAAAACTTTTAACATTAATAATGAGTAAAAAAAATCAATACAGTGAGAAGGATTTTAAGTAATAAAAAAATGGGAACAATCAATTATATATATTAGACATTGAGTCATTAATATAAAAAAGAGAGTGATGCAGAGATATTAATAATTGACAACAAAAGAAATTTATGGAAATCGACAAGATCAATGAGACTGATCTCCATAGTTTTTGACTTTTTAGCACAACATATGAAAACATAAAAAAGAAATTTCATTCATATATCATAGTTAAATATCAATTTTAAAAGTAACCATTAAACAGTTTGACAAAAAATTTAAACTACTTTAATGTCTACATTTTTTAGACGACACAATTAATTTTCTATTTAAAGAATATAAATATATGTATATAAAGAAATGTGTTATTTAAAACATTTTCAAGAAACTTTTCTAGCTGTTCAATTTATATTTGTGTTTATTTTTTTCTTACCAACACGATATACCAGCTTCTCAATGGCGCCCAGCAAATACAAATCGTTTTCAGAGACGGCTCGGAAAGTGTTGGACGGACTGCCATGTGCCGCCAAGTGCTGCTGCTGCGAATGGGGCGGCGGCGGCTGCTGCAGCGGCACGGGCCGCAGGTGCGCCTGAGGCGGAGATGGCTCAGAGTTACCGAAACCAAAGAGCTGTTGCAAGAAACCGGGTTGCTGGCGCTGTTGTAGCTGCTGCTGCTGCTGTTGTTGTTGTTGCTGCTGCTGGTGCAACATTTGGTTTGTCATGGGCCGAAACTGTGGATTGACAATCGGGCCTTGGCTTTCTACCGGCGCTCGAAGATGCGGCTCTAACTCCACAGCCTCACCAATACGGCGAGTAATATAAATATTGTTGCCAGGTCGCTTGTATGCCGAGGAATGATAATTAATGGGTCCGCTCATCTCGCCGCCCATGTAGGTCAGATCCTTAGACATGCGCTGACTGCTGCTCTGGCTACAAATTGACACAAGTTAAATATAATAATCCATCTGAATCGCCAACTAGCACGCACGCACACACACCTTAGTACATAATCTTCGAGAAATTGTGACCAATTGGAGGCGTCCGTCAACGATTCATTTGCGTATTTTTGTATAGTTTCACTGCCGTCCGGCTTGCATAACCCAGGGCAAAGACCCAGACATATGAGCCATATGCAGACATGACGACACATCATTAGTTTCTTTACCGACATGTAATGTTTGCTTACAGATTCCACTCACACTCCAAACGAATAATAATCACAAAAAATACAATATGCAATAAAAAAGAAAATGAAAAACACTTTCGGTTTCTTAGAGACGCGTCCGCTTCTTTTGCCACTCAAACTCAAACTGAGAGTGAGACTGAGCTTCAATTGGCGCTGTGGTTGGGGCTGGCTCTGCCATGACCATGGCGCGGTTTTTTTATTCAGCTATTTTTTTTTTTTTACCTGCGTTAAATGCAAAATTTCACTTTCTCCGACGCTCTTCACGAATGTAAGTCATTGGGTTTGCCGCTGTTTGTTGGTATTGTTAAAGTCTATTTGACGGCGGCGCCTTTTTCGGCATTGTTGTTAAACTCAATGCGAGTGCGTTTTAATTGTTTACTCCAGTTTATTGATAAATATAAAATAATTAACTTTACTTATTATCAAAAAGTCAGCTACTGGGCAACTGGGTCTTATTTATTTACTCTTAAAACGGTTTTTATTGTTCAAATGAAGCTTAACCATGATGCCAATGTAATACATGATCATTGATCATGGTCTTTATAATTGTATAAAAAGATTAAGCCAAGAAAGCAGAGTAATATTTTAATATTATTCAAAGTTTGACTAATGAAAATATGCTCAATATATAAAGCAAATCTTGGAATTTCCAAAATTTGTTTAGATATCAAACTCATATTCAGTTTAGATGTCATATGAGTTTTTGTATTTTCTAAATACAAGTTATGGTATTACCTTTTAAAATGTATGCTTAATGACTTTTACTTTAACTTGTATTTAAGTTTCACATACTTTTTCAAAAATGTTTTCCAAAACTAGTTCTTAAAAAAATTAAGAATTCAGGTTTGTGAAAAGATCTGGTTAATGAACTGCACTCTAATAATTATTAACTGGCCAAGACTCTTATTTATATAAAAATAGTTTAAGTAAAATATAATTTATAGAAGTATAAAAAAAAACTATTCAAGTTGTTTATTTTTTTTTTTAAATTATACATATTGTTATTTCGTTTGTAAAATGTTTATTAAAATAAAAAAATATGTATGTAAATAATATATGTTTGTCTTGACTATTCACAAATCATTTCCACAAAATTGGCTTTCAAAGAAATGGCAGCTGAATTTGAGCCAGTTTGCATATCATTAAAGCTTGATTAATCCATTGATTTGCCGCTCGCTCATTGATGACTAGAGGCGAACGGTCCCAGATGAATGCGACCAGCATCCGTAAGTCGTGGAGCGTGTTTCTCGCTCTGCCCACATGACTGTAAGTGCTCTCGAGAGACATATGAAATTATTTTCGATCGATTGCCCTGAGCTGGTCAACATGTTCAAATTGACTTTCATTGCGACTGATTTTGACTGCTTATTAGCCATCACTTTAACCATGTTGCAACGAAGGTCTCTTCTCGACTTTGGTCCGGTTCGATGACGCATTTCGCGTGTTTTTTTTTTTTCTGTATTTTTTTATTTGTGTGAAGGGGTTTTCCCAACGTGTTTTGCATTTCTTCAAAGTCTTGTGAAGAGCTGTGGCAGATGTTTCTCAAGCTATACGTAGAAATCCCAATCCGAAAATTTAAATCAAATGTGTAGCTTTATCGCCATCTGAATCCTTAAATTCATGATAAAACTGCATAACACATTAATTAGAATATTCGAAAGCAATGCTTTATGGTTTATAAAATTGTCTCTAACCCTGGCCTTGAGTGCAGTGACCTTGGATTCCCCCAGAAACCTTTTAACATCTCTTTCCCTTTAAGATTAATTTAAATAAAAGCTTGCCCAAAAATAAAGAATTGAGAGCTCTGTTCCATGCAAAGAAAATAAGTTGTAAGTTCTCATCAAAGCAAACATCAACATATAATTTTTTTTGTAATTTTTTTATAAATTTTTTATATAGTTTTTTTTTCGTATTTTCTGGGTTTTTTCTTTAATATATTATAAAATTTGAAATTTTCAACCATTCATCATTCTTAACAGCATAGATACATATTAGGTCTCTCTCTCTCTTGCTCGCTTCGCTCTCTCTCTCTCTCTCTCTTTCTCTGCATATATATTTTTTTATTTAGCTCTCGTGCTACTAGCGCTTGGCTTGTTAGTTACTGCTCGAGCTCTTAATATTTTTAAACATGACTTTAAAAATACAAAAAATGATTCTTGAATTCAGATATTTGTTCATGTTGTTGTTGTTGCTGCTGTTGTTGTCGATGTTGTTGTTGTTGTTATTTATTTATTTAGAAATAGATTTGGTTTAAAGATATACACAAAGGATGTTGTTCTTGGTATTTTGTTTTTGTTTCTGTTTTGAGTTGCAAAATGATATTAAGATGATAATCGTTTACATTTAGTTGAGTTCCACTTCTTCTTCTTCTTCTTTCGCTACTATCGTCCGCAGCAGAGGCCATGCTTAGTAGCCAGCCAATTCGGCGAATGTGGAGTCCATCTCGTCGGCCAGGGACTTGTACCTGTCCTTGTTGATGCCCAGCTCGTCTGCGAAACGAATAATAGATATGGAATATTAATATTGGCACGGAATATTAGCGGGTAAGTAAACAGAGAGTGCAACATTTATTTGAACACAAGTAACATAAATCTTGAGCCACGATGCCAGCAGTTGGCTGTGATACACTGTAAGAAATAAGTGTGCCTGGTTAATATCTCATTTTAGTTTTGCGCCGTTGACAAGCGTTTACATATAAATATATTTCGTTTAGTTAGTATTTTTAAATTACATAAAACGGAATGCGTATTGTGTCTGAGTCTGGTTCATAGAGTGGGGTTCGGGCACATGAATCTCTAAGTGTGCAATGAACGAGCCTTTGATGACCCAAAACTGAACTACATGAGTGTGTATTCAACATCTGTCAAGTAGAGCCTTGGCAAAGCCATCCGAACTGCAGTCTAAATAATGAGATATGAGCAGCAAAGGGGCTGCACAGATAGTATAGTCGAAAGTTGGGCTTGTTTTTGTGTCTGGGTAGGCAAGACAATTGAACATGCCACATTAAACAAAAGAAAAGAACTTTGCACTAAACAGAAGTTAATTTTGTTTTTTGTTTTCGATATATATATATAAGATAATGGAAATCACCTGTTGTTTCGAAAGCATAAATTACTACAGTTGGCATATAGAGAGTGGAACTGTTTCTTTTTTTTTTTTACAGTGTAATAGTATCTTGAGGGCTGGGTGGTATATTGGAGAGCAACCACAAGACTATACAAATTATTTACAGTGTAAATTGTGACTGATCTGCACAGTGTCCAAAAGTAGGGAATATGAACTATGCAAAATATGATAGGGGAATACATTTGCTTGTGTCTCTGTATATGTGTGCGTGTGTGTATGTGTGTGTGCTTGGACATATGTCAGTGTGTGTGTGTATGTCATTATGGGAACTGTTTGGCAATTGGTTTTTCTTGTTTGGTTTTTAATATCCAGTAAGTTCAGCAAATGTCTGGTCCAAATCGTCGCAGATTGCTTTGTATTTTTCTTTCTCATGGAAGAGACGGTCTGCAAAAAGCATTTGTTGTTTATTTTATAATTATATTACATATGTACAATTAATAAAAGCAGCGTGTATTATTGTGGATAACCAACAATCAACATATGTACATTATAGTATAAGATATAAGTATATATAGACTGTTCGCATTAGTTGAAGCTGCATTTGAGTTTTTAGAACTTGAATGCGATATTTACATATCGTAAATCGTATATCGTATCTCATATATCGTACAGGGCAGGTGCACGCGCATCTCATTGGCGCACCGATTTGGTTTGAGTAGATATAGTTGGGAGTTATAGTTCGATTAAAGATTGACATACCTTCTAGCCTGTCGACTTCCTTCTGCAGGCGCTTGACTTGCTTCTCAGCCTGTTCGGCGCGCTGTTCGGCTTCCTTCAACTTGATGGACAAGGTCTTCATCTCACGCTTGAATTCCTCAACGCGCTGGTTGGCCTTCTCCTCGGACACTTCCAGAGATTTCAGCGAGTTGCCGACAACCTATATTTGAGGTAAACTGTTTTATAGCATCTTAGGAAAGGGATTTGATGTCTTGTATCAACCTTCAGTTCTTCCTCCAGCTCCATGATCTTGGATTCACCGGAGCGGACACGATCCTCAGCCACTTCGAGCTCGTCTTCAACGAAGGCCAGCTTGCGGGAGACCTCATCGGACTTGGTATCGGCATCCTCAGCGAGCATGCGAGCTTCCTTCAATTGGTTGGTCAACTGATCCATACGCTCCTCATCCTGCTGGGAACGGTTCTCCAATACTTTGCACATACGGTTGTTCTCATCGGCCGACTGTGTGGCCTCCAACAGCTTCTGTTGTGCGGTGGTTGAGCGCTCCTCAGATTTCTCCAAATCCTCCTCAATCTGTTGCACCTTACGGTTCAAGGTGGCTACCTCGGATTCCGTGGCGGTCAACAGTTTCTCCTTCTCCTCCAATTCGGTGTTGGCCTTCTCCAGCTGCTCCTTGGCGGTGACCAAATCAACCTCAACCTGAACAAATTTCTTCTCCAAGTCGCGCACCTCCTCATTGAGTTTGTCGGCGCGGGAGTTGGCATCCTTAGCTTGATTCTCGCAGGTATCTGCCTTGTCAATGGCATTATCCTTCTCAAGCTTCATCGCTTGCATCTTCTTCTTGATGGCGTCCATGGTGTTTGTGTTTTTGTTATTTGCTTAGGAGGGAAGAAAACCGGAAAAAGGCACTGCAAACAAAGAAAATTGTTCGAAAGTTCATTTTTAAAAAATCTTTAAAGTAATTTTCGGTATATTTATAGTTATATTAATCAAATTGAAAGAGCATATTTTATGTTTATTATTATTATTATTATTTTTTTTTTTTTTTGCATGAAAGAAATAAAATTTAAAAATATAATACATTTTATAAAAATACTCATTAAATATTTCTCTTAAATTTATAATAACATACAAAATTCATATTTTATATATAATATATTTAAGTTTTATATATATTTTTTAATATTTTTAAGTCTAAACCTCTATTTTTAAATTCTTTTGCGCTTTTCCTTCAGCAATTCAATTGCTTTCAAATCTTTTCTCACAGCTCATTAAAATGCACTCCAGAAAAAGAAAACAAAATGTTTACCCAATGCAATTTATAAGGTTGCAGTTAAATAGAATAATATATAGGTAACATATACATATACTTAGCTAGATACATACATATATATGTGTATATTCAAATTTAAAAATGAAATGTAAACAGATTTTGCTTTTGCCGAAAACTTTTTAAAGCTAACGAAATATTCTACGCCCACAAAAGAAAATTGAATGATCTCCATTGCTCTCTCTCTTTCTCTCTCACATGTCGATTCCATTTGTTGAACGAATTTCAAAGAATTTAAAAATAAATCTGATATGCTTTTGCATGTGAATATATCCAGTCCAATATATGTATGTACATATAGAATGCTGTTGGCGCTTTTTGGACATTTCGGCCTGGCCTGCCTGTAATTCTAGAGTTTTTCGAAATGAACACAGACAATGTCTGTGTATTTATACAAATATATCTATATATATAAATGTATGTATATGTATACATATCTACACGCTGATTGCAATTAGAACATTTTCAGCTCATTTCTTTTTTGGGGTCAGATTTTGTGTAGGCGTTTGCCTATACACACGTAAGATTGTTATGTCTGTTCTGTGTCGCTCGATAAGTAGGGCAAAGTCATTGATGTTGTAGTTGTACGAGGTTAATCCCAGATGGCAAAGATATGTCAAGGCTTTAAGTAACAGCCAGACAAATGACTATAACATTACTAAATCGTATATGAAATGATCAGCGAAGTCCTAGAGACTTGAGTTTGACAAGGAGATTGAATCAATATAGTCTAAAAATTCAATAAGAATATAGACATTATATATATAATTTATAATATATATATATTATTTTGTATGACAGTCCGACTTATTCATATATACATAGGTAAATCGGAAAAATCGCATTTCTATTCACGAGAAATGTGTAGGTGGCACACATCTACGATTTATATATATACATATATATGTACTATATATATTTATATATAATATATTCATAGCTATTTCTCGACATCTGCTCTCTAATAATTTTCGAGCATTTCTGACAAATGGCCAAAAAAAAACTCAAGGATAAATTATCATTAGCAAAATGTTCGTTCGTGAGATCATAAAAGCTCAATGGGAAAAGCTTTCTCGTCTAAGTTTCAAGTAGAGTTAAAAATAAAATCTTTAAAGTTTCTACTCTGTCTGTATATGTGTATGTATGTGTGCATGTATCTGTGTATGTGCGACAGGCAGGTGTCTGTCTGCAGTTAATTTTATAGAAGAATAGAAATCTGCTCTTCTATTCAGTTGTGTGTGAAAATTGTGCGTATGTGCATATGTATGTGTATGTATGTGTACGTGTATGTGTGTGCGATTGTGTGAGAGCGTATGTGTGCAGCTTTTCGAATTCATATTCGTGTGTGTGCAAATTGTTCACTCATACCACTCATACACACACACATACACATATAGAGGCGGATATTTTTGTCAGATTTAGTTACAAAATTCCTTATAAGCGAATTTTCTCACAACGTTCATATCATAAATTTGTTATACTACATAATTCGCATAACAAGGAGCAGTTCAAAATGAAGAACAACAAATTTCGATTTTCTTTAATTTTACAACTTTTTGGGCACTTCTTGAATTTTTAATCTTCTGACAGATTTATTATTTTTATATTGATTAATTTATTTTTAGACACATACGTATGCACATTTAAAACCTGAATTCATTATATATAATATATAAAAATATACAATTTTTTTTTAGTTTTAGTTATGCAGAAAGCAACTGGAAATATGCATTTCAACTGCACTTTTCACTTTTGTATAACTTAACGAAATTTTTTTATGTAGAATTTATTCTTTTTAAATAACTACGCAGTTTTGTTAGAACTATATTATACAGTTTTCCAATATATATTTCTATATATATTTTTTTATATTCCCAATGCAAAAATCCTGGCAGCAACCGCAACTAACCTTAGCGTTTCAAACACACTATACGCTGTCGAAACCCCGAGAACACTGATGCTGACCAAGTCGCGGCGCCGAGAAAAGCGACCCCAAGAAATAACGCTAGGCGCACACACACAGACACTTACACACAAACATACTAACACACATACTCATACAGTGGCACGCAGTATTGAATAATTTTTAATTTCGTAAAATTTCCCATTAAAAAAAAAGCGCTTTCGCAACTTTTCATGGGCCATTTGAAATTTCCCTCGATATTTCCCCAAATACACATACACCTTAATATACCCGTGTACATGTATGCATATGCAAAGATCTCACGAAGAGCGCGCCCACTGTTTTCTTCTGCTCTCTCTTTTTGAGTATGCTCACATTTTCTTTTACTGCATTCAAGGCGTATGATGTCTCACAGACAGGCGTGAAAATTATGCGTTTCTTTTTTTACTTGATTGAAAAATATACAGACGTGGGTACACATATATTTTTTATTTTGTATTTTTTTTATATGCTTGTGTATCTGTATCCGTCCAAAGTGATGCTATAAATAGCGCATAAATGTACGAAACATGCCCGAGTCGGACACGGCTAACAAGATGAGAATCTATTTTAATTAAATAAATATTGAGAAATTTTTTCAATTTCTTTCTGCCACAGTGAAAACCAATTTTGGTCTATATGCATACAACTATAACTTTGATATGTACGTCTATGTTTGTGACGTGTCACAAGAAAAATACAATTGAAATGATAATTTCAACATTTAAATTTATAATCTGGGAACTAAAAGAAACAAAAAATAGAACGAGAAATTTTAAATTTAAATATAGAATAGAATAATTGCAATTATTGCATATTTTAATAAATATTTTTAAATCGCTTATTTTACTTGAAAGAGTAACCGAGAGCAACCAATTAGCAAGAGCAATAATAAAATATTTATATTTTATGGAGCTGACATGCTTACCTGTGCCAGAAATATATACATCTATATATTTATTTATTCGTATTAAAAAACTATTCATATATATATATATATATATATATATATATATATATATATATATATATATATATATATATATATATATATATACTACTTCCATTTACTCTTAAACTATTATTTTGTTTATCTTAAATATTTAAGCGATTGTGGAGTTTAAAGACACGGAGCTACACACACACACGTACTCCATAGTAAAGCTATGGCTATGGCTATATAGGATATTCCTAATATACATAATAATACGATTTTAAAAAGAAACAGCTTTATCGCAGAATTAAATATAATTGTTTACCCGTTTAAAGTAGCACCAGTAACTCTACCGCAGAGAAATAATTATTAATTTTATGTTAAGGGGTTTTGAAATATTAAATAAATCTTTTTATTATAATACATAATTCTAATTAATATTTATTTTATTTATTTCGGTATATATACATATATATATATATATAGATATATATATATAACTACTCCTATATACTAGTCTAGTATTGAACTCATAGCCAAAACACTTTTATTTAATTAAATATATATTTATATTTATATATTTTAATAAATCTACTTTCTTAATGTCAGATTCCATTCACAGGAATTGCTCCTCTTCCAGTAAAAGTACGCTTTTCACTTACCATTGACACCGCCTCTAAAAAGGCGATGGTCCTCCGAGTCGGAGCCTAAATGACGTTACGCAACACTGTAAACTCAGTGCGTCTAACTTTCCATAAATATTCAAATAAAAGTCAATTGTTTCCATAATTTTATGCAAAAGAATTTGTTTTTTCCATTTATTTGTCATAAAAATATAAACGCTTAATAACTGAGAATGTTTAGATTTTTTAAAAATACTTGTACATATTGAATTTGTATGTTTCACAATTACAAAAGCTATGAATGTGTATATTTTATTAATATTGGTTTTCAATTTTCTTATACATCTCAATTTATTTGCAAAGGCCATAGAAAATTTTAACTAATTTTAGATAGCATTGCCAACTAGCTTGCAAGCATAGATTCCATTTGATTTATGAAAAAATTGACCGAATTTTGTATTCAAAAAATGTGGTGTGTGCAGTATATGAAGCTAAGGTATTACATATATAAGCTATTGACTGGTGGGCTTCAGATATATTGAGAAATATAAATAAGTGATCTGTGACTGAGGCTGGATTTCATTTAACTTGCAATCCATAGGTTTACAGGCAGTATTTTCTGTTGAGTCAAGCTATTTCATACAAATATCCAATTAAAATATGATTCATATATAATTATATATTTTATTGCTACAAATTTGGTTTATTATTAATGAGGGAATGCTTAAGTAGAACGTTTTTGTAGCTGGATTTCGAAAGGCTCCATTGGACTCCAATTTCTCATCTCTCATCCCGCCTCATCAGCTTAATAGTTGTTGAGGTCGGCGTATTCCAGCTCCTGGGCAATGGTTTTGTACTTCTCCTTACCCTTGCTCACCTCATCTACGAATGCAGCAGTCGGAGAAAAAATAATAATAATAATAATGGAAAAGACATAATCATTTGTATATACTTCTTTAGTTTATTGCATAATAGATTGTGAATACAAATAATAATTAAATAAAATTGAGTTAAACAAATACACAATGCGTTTGTCACATATAATTTAATGAAGGCTTTTAACAAAATCTAAATACATTTACTTTAACTACACAGGCAATACACGTTTACATAGAACACCTACGAGTATGCTACGAAATACATAAACAAGAAATGTGCAGACAAATATGTGTAGATAGATTTTGGTGGAGCTCTTGGAGGCGGGCAATGGAGCAGCGCTTATTCCTTGAGGATGAGCTCGACAAAGGCGGTATCGAGATCGTCGCCGATATCCTTGTAACGCTCCTTCTCCAGGACAAGGTCGTCTGTTCATTGTTGTCAAATCATAAGCGAACACAAGAGAGTATAGAAAATATACAAATTTAAAATTAATAAAAATGAAAATATAATTAAATAATATACACAAATTAATATTGATAAATCCCTCACAAAACATTGAAAACCCCTTTTACACAGAGACATTGAAACTGACACTATAATGGATTATAATCCAATCTGGACAACAAATAAAATCAACTTAATATATTTACCTCTTTAAATAAAAATAAATAAAAAGTGACAGCAGTGGCACTGCTTGTCGGCGGCAGCGTTTTTAGTCGGTAATGCAGTGTGCCGATAGCTGTTAAATTCAAAATCAAAAATAAAATGCAACAGGCAATAACAAGAGCTCAAAACAAAACTCAGCCAAGCAGCGTGTTTTCTTTTGTTTTGCTTTGCTTTGATTAGATTGTTTTAATTAATATGAATACAAGTTTTTGTTGTGCATCAAATAATAAAAAAATAAAAGCAGGGCAGCAGTTTGTAGCGGTTGTTTCTTGCGCAGCGGATTGCGGGGCATTTATCGTTATCGTTATCGCTATCGGTAAAGATAACGATAGCGATTTTGGTTGATTTAGGCTGGTGGCGCCTCGGCCTCAGCGGCTGGTGCAGCGGCCTCGGCGGCTGGCGCAGCATCTTCAGCAGCTGGTGCCGGTGCAGCCTCTTCTGCCGGTGGGGCAGCAGCAGGTGCTTCGGCCGCTGGCGCAGCTCCTTCAGCTGGTGGTGCAGCAGCGTCAGCTGGTGGCGCTGCACCCTCGGCCGGTGGAGCCGCACCTTCAGCTGCGGGCGCTGCGCCCTCAGCCGGCGGTGCAGCTCCCTCAGCTGGTGGTGCTGCGGCTTCACCCTCTGGAGCTGGCTCTGGCTCAGAGCCGGGTGGTGGTGGCTCGTAGTTCTTGACGAACGGCACTTCAGCGCCCTCTGGCGGCAAGTCGATCGAGTATTCGAATGGTGGTGGTGGTGGCGGTGGTGGAGTGGGTTCCTTTGGTGGTGGTGTTGGCTCCTTTGCCACTGGGACACCAGCCTCTGTGACAACAGCTCCCTCGGCACCCTCCACGCCAGCCGCAGCCGCTGCCGCAGCTGCAGCAGCGGCTGCTTCCGCCTCGGCCGCAGCTCTGGCCTCCTCCATGGCGGCCAGCTCTTCGGGCGTGGGCGTCGGCAGCTTGGGTGTGGGTGGCTTCGGATTGCGCGGCGTCCAGAATGGCTCTAAGCCCTTGATCAGGTCCAAGAACGCCTCGTCAAGACTGTCGCCGATGAGACAGTAGCGCTCTTTTTCAACAATGAGGTCGTCTGAGATATTTGGCATGCGAACGCGATGGCAGAAAGCAAGCAACACAAGCAGTCGGGTGAGAGATAAAGCAATAGAGAGAGAGAGAGAGAGAGATAGAGAGATAGAGGCATGGAGATAGCAAGAGTGAAAAGGAAGCATTAACGAAGCTATATAAATATTAAATGCTTTCCTAAGCAGCGGATTAGTGGGCAAGTCGGGCGAATGGTTGGACAGGTGGGGTCGCTTGTGAATCAGGTTAATGATCGTGCATTTGACGAACAAGATAACACAATCCATAATTAGTTTTAGCCATAACGAGATCCTTTTTGATCTATTTCTATTATTTTTTAACTACGTTATAAATTGAAATCAAATTCGATATTTATTTAAGCAGAAGGCGCTTCGACAGCAGGAGCTTCGGCAGCTGGAGCTTCAGCAGCAGGTGCTTCAGCAGGAGCTGCTTCGGCAGCTGGAGGAGCTGCTTCAGCAGGAACTGCATCTGCAGGAGCTGCATCTGCAGGCGCTCCTTCAACAGGAGCTGCCTCAGCAGGCGCGCCCTCTGCTGGCACGCACTCTGCAGGAGCGCCCTCGGCTGGTGCTGCGTCTGCAGGAGCTGCTGGTGGAGCATCGCCCAATTCGAAGTTCTTTACATATGGCACCTCAGCGCCCTCTGGCGGCAGATCAATATTGTAATCAAATGGCGGCGGCGGTGGTGGTGTGGGCACTCTCACTGGCTCCTCAACAACTTCGGCAACAGCGGCTGCTTCGCCGGCAGCGGTTCCATCGACTGCAGCAGCTTCGGTCTCAGCACCCTCCCCTTCGCCAGCGCCCTCGGCCGCTCCTTCGGCAGCGAGCTTGGCTGCCTTGGCAGCAGCCTCTGCCTCCCGCTGCGCTGCAATGGCAGCGATCTCCTCTTCGGTTAGCTCGGGCGTGGGCGGCTTGGGGTAGCGGTCGTTATAGAACGGCGGCATGCCCATTAGCTCGACGAATGTAAAGTCCAAGCTATCGTTAATGATCGCATAGTGCTCTTTCTCGTTGATCATCTCGTCTGGGGGCGGTGGTTTGGTAATTTAGTTGGTCAGTTCATTTTGGTTAGTCAGTGTTATTAGAATTGAAAAAATATCTTGATTAGTGCAAATATTGGCAGCTCTGGTTATGGCTAGTTAACTCTGGAATCCAAGAAGCCAATTCTCTGTGGGAACACAATCTTCACAATAACGAAGACAACAAACAGTTGGCTAAAACAGTTCATTCTTGGGTTAGTTAATACAACAAAATAGTCCGTCTGTCATGTGTCTGGGTTTTTCATTAACCACCATGAATTTGTTCTTTTTTGAAAAATACTTTATTTGTGCAATTGCAGCAGCATGGTATTGTATTTGCATAGTATGTAATATATATGTATGTATATATTAAAAATATAAATAATTAATTTATGTAAATCGTAAATAAATCAATTGCTTTTTTTTTTTTTTTTTTCACTTCGTTTTTGATTTCTCATTTAATGCCATTTTATGTTAGGTTCATTTTTTTTTTTAGCTTGCTCTTTTGTTGGGGCAAGAACACATTTTCAGCAAAGATAGCGCATAGATATTAGGAATTTTTTAATTTAAAATTTTTAATTTAAAATAAAACATAGAAAGTTAACAATAGCTGTCTAATTATGAATGCTTGCAATTGGAATGGTGTGCGTGTCATTTGATAGTGTTTTGTTTTGTCTTTGTTTATTTCGGTATTTGCTTTAAATTTGTGTCTACAAAATAGGCGTGGCAACTTATAAGTAAGCAAATATTACACAAGGTTTTGCAAACACGATTTGTTTAAATTGTATAAACAATGTAAATATTAGCATAATTAATACAGTAGTTTAGCTGGCGACAAAAATACGAATACAAATACAAATACAAATCGAATCTTTCCTTTTCAGTTACTTTACATATACATTTGTATAAATAATTACACATTAACTAATTCGCAAGTTGTGTCTTTTGTCATCTATAATAATTAATTACTTCGATCCATATCAATAAAACAAAGAGTAGAAGAATAATAAGAGGGCTAGCAAAAGCAAATAGAAAGAAAAAGTTTAAACAAAATATTGCAACAGTTTTGTAAAGTATCGAATGTTTAAATGTAAAAATGACAGCGAGCAGCGAGCAGCGAGCCTGCCATTCGCAGCGCAACGCGGACAGGCGAATGGCAAACTACTTGCACTGCTTGCAAATTTGAATGTATAGATTCATAGAGAATTTGGAATGCTCTCAATAGAAGGAGAAGATATTCTTCTGTTTTAGTTTTAGTTGTTTTTCTTGTTGTTTTTGTTTTAGTTTTGCTTCTTTGTTGTTGTTTGTTAAGGTTTTTTTTTTCTTTCTTGTCTGCTTTTCTTTGAGTTTACCGCTTAAAATTATTAACGTTTTCATTTAAAAGTTTATCAAAAATTTAACGGCATGGAAGACACATGGCGTTGTCCTGTGTGCCTTAGTATGCGTTTGTGTGTGTGTGTGGGTTGGTGGGCGTGTGTGTGTGTGTGTGTGTGTGTGCGTGTTGGTTTTTGTGTTTTCTATTACAATAATATGGAAAGCGCCAGTTTTCTGTATTGACGTCAAAGCAGGCAGTTTAGTTCATTTACATAAGCTGCAAATTATTTGTTTACATGTTCTGTATGTCATGTAAAGTATTTTCCATCTCCTCCTGCAGCAGTTTGTTCTTGGCGCGTTCGTTCAACAAGTCGTCTTTTTTGTTTCAACAATAACAAAAGAGCAACAAAAAAGAGCACAGCAATACGCGGCATGCATATAAATAACAAATAAACATTAGGGCGTTGGCGTTGGTTCAGCAGGCGGAGCAGGGGAGCGTACAAGCGGCACACAAGTCGAAATTAGTTTTTGTTTTGATTGTTTGTTTGTTTTTTTCGGTTAAGCACAACAACGAACAAAATCATATGAAAAATAAACATTAAAATAGTTAATTAATAGGCATAAAAATAAAAAATTTAAACAAAAATAAAAATATTAGGTATAAATCTGGACTAACATAAGGAAATAGAGTTTTGGAATAAGGAACTTAATTTTGCACCTACTTAAAATAGATATATAAAAAAAAAAAATAAATAAATAAACTTCTCTACAATTTGTATATTTAAAATACTGCTACAAATAATATTGAATATAATAATATAGAAATTGTACTATTTGAAATTTGTCTAGAATTCTGAACTTTAAAGTCTTAGAGATATACAATAATATTCTTTAACGGACATACCTTCGAGCCTGTCGACTTCCTTCTGCAATTTCTGAACGGAACGTTCAGCGAATTCAGCGCGTGCCTCAGCCTTTAAGTGTTGGTAAACAAAAAAATGAGAAATTACAGTTATTAGTAGTGAAATATATATAAACATATATTAATGAATGCAGCATCTACAGTTAACCAATATGAACTTCTTCAAGCATCCATCATTCATATTGGTTAACATAAATATTCTATTCAAACGCCAGTGTTGTAAAACGCAACGTTTCAATAGACTTTGCAATTATCAAGCTTATTAGACGTAAAAGAAGCTTCCCAAACAATTTACTACCAAAACCAGCGGGGTAAGTACATTACAATTTTATGAATACGTGATTATTAGATTATATATTATTAATTAGATGAAATTTATGTGCTTATGTATGTAGTTGTGAAGTGTTATAAATAAATAAAAATGCTTAAAATTAACCATTCAAATAAACAGCATAACAATTAAGAAGAGAACACAACTTTGATCACTTAATCCATATGCTTACACTTTTTGTTTTAATATATATTTATATTTATTTAGGGTGGTTTGGTTTAGACAAAACCTAAATTTGACAAATTAAACAATCATTTTTACGGGAATGTTGATAATTTAATTTAATTTAATTCAACTACAACAATCGCTGTACGACGCTACGCAGTCACTGCATATAAAGAAAAATTGAAACTTGGCGCCAATTCGAAATGCTGTTAAAATTATTTTTTAACATCAGCACAAATTTAAATGATTTATATAAAAAAAAACACTATTTAGGCTGCGGCGACTTACAGTGTCTACATTTAATTTGAATTGAATGAGCTCCTGTTCAAATATTTTTTGATTTTCGCGTGCCTAAACGTCGAGAAATACACAACAAATTTTTGGTATATCAATAACAGTGCTTAGGACATACATCATAATCATTATCATTATCATCATTATGTGTAGTGTGTGTATTGGGTGTGTGTGTGTCTGTGTGCAATGTGTGTGTGTGTAATATGTGCAAGTGCTTTGACAATAAAATATCTACCGAATATTATAGAATTAATTCAATTTTTAAGTCATTTTGTTTGTTTTGGGTACAGTTGCTACTACCAAGCAGTAGTGTTGTAAAACGTCAGTTGTTTTAAAATATCATTTGCATTCAATGCACAAAAAGTTCTTTTCAATTTTCAAGTAATGTACACACACACGTCCTATATATACATATATAGGGAAATACTTGCCATGATGCACGCTATTGATATACATTTTGGATACTGCTTAAATAGGGATTCTTTTCTTTTTGACTTGATTTGATTTGTTGTATTCTCTCCCAGACGTTTGGGCAATTGCGTTTGCTCTTGCTTTCTTTTTTTATTTTATTTTTTTTTTTTTATTTTAGTTTTTGTTATTTTGTTTTTTAAAAGAAAATATCAAATGTAACGACTATGTACAATTAAATTAAAATTGAGAATAACGATTTGTGCAATTTAATATTTTCTTTTTTAGTTTTAATAATTAATAGATTTACCAACACCAGAGACCACAAACCGCTTACAAATATTGTTTTAAAATTATATATTGTATACAAGTGGGCATATACCTCTTTCAAGGCATGATCCAAAACCTTGATTTGCGTTTCAAAGGTTTCCTCTTTTTGTGTAGCCTATATATATATATATATATATTTATATTTTGTGGTCGTTGGTTGAATTGGTGGAAATTCAATTGTTTTGCGGGTTAAGCAAACAAAAATTGCAAATTATTTAGCAAATTATTGATGCATGCAGAATTTGAGGCGTGGCAAGGAGGTGGGGTCAGCAAGTTTTAAGCCATTTAGGGGGTGTTGATCAAAAAATCCAGTGCGCAAATCATTTTTTTTGTATATATCATTCACAAATATATTGTTCAAAATAATGATTTGTATTTTTGATTTTGTATCAGCAACATTAAAGCGGAGCGTGTTAACAAATATATGAAAATAAAAGTAGAAAATATAATCAGAATTAGTACATAAATCATATATCAGAACACACAAACATTTTTAAGGGCATATATTAAAGGACAAGTTGCACGAGTTGTCGGTAGACATTTTATATGAATGCACGCGTGGCCAGTGTTGTGCAACGGCTTTTGGAAAGCCTTTGAGCGGTCCTGTGCGCTCAAATTATTTAGAAAAAAAAAAAAAAAACAAACAAACAACAACAATAATAATATATAAACAAGATATCGCTGGTTGGTTTTGATTGCATTTTCCACAGCTCTGGGAAACTCCTTTCGCTTGAAAGATTTATTTTTTTGATTTTGTTGTATCTACCTCCTTTAGACGAGTGTTCAGGGTCTTGATTTGGTTCTTGTACTCTTCCTCACGTTGGTTGGCCTATTTATTGTTGTTGTTGTTGTTTATGGGGGTGTGGGATTTACATATTTAATATTGTAAAAATAATATAGAAATTTATTTTATTGATGAACAAAAATAGATTGTTTCGATCGTGAGTAATCATTTTGACTGATTTGTAACATTTCATACTGACCTTCTCCTCAGAGACCTCAAGGGATTTCAAGTTGTTGCCCACAACGCGCAGCTCCTCCTCAAGCTCCACAATTTTGCTACACATCAGAAAATAAAACACAAATTAGCTTCAAAGATTTAAACAAATTGTCTTCAATTGGACTTTCGATGGGAAAACAAAAGACAAAAAGCGCGTCTCATGCGGTAATTAAATTAAGTTTTTGCGCAATTTTTTCCTCGCCAACGCCAAAAATAAAAACAAAAATGTGACACTTTACTTTCAAAACTTTGGCACTGGAGGCAACAGAAGTGTCAAAAAAAAAAAAAAAAAGGAAAAAATAACGACAGAAAGAAAGAAACTAAATCATGACTGGCCAAACCAGACGAAGGTCTCTCTGCTCATAGCAAATTTTTTTAAATAAATAAAATATAATAATAACAGCAATTGTTGTTGGAGCCAACAACATTTCAATGAAACGATTTCACTTTTCTTAAATTATTGCCTTAGAGTCAAATTTTATATATATATATATATATATATATATATATATATATATATATATATATATGTTTTTTTTTTTTTTAATTTCCCATATTGAATATTTTCAGTCAATATTTTTGGGCTGGCGATTCAATTGCATAGTTGAAAGTGCAGTTAGTATTTAGAGACAGATAAAGCAGGACAAACCTTTCGCTAAGCTCAACTTTTTCCTCGGAACGTTCCAGATCCTGTTCCATGAGCACTAATTTTCTGGCCACCTTCACAGGTGAGGGCAATCAGGCGGTCAGGCGGTCAGCAGGTGAGCAGGCATTAACAGGCAGGCGGGTTTATTAAACAGAACACAGACATAGCAACACGTAACGCATTTTTGGTTAGGCATTGCGCGCATAAGAAAGGTTCAAATTAGTTCAATTAATGTATTGGCAATTGCATTTTGGCCGAAAATGTGAATATGTTGTGCATTATGAGAGAGCATGAAGTGATATGCTTCTACAACAACTAAGATAAACACATGCGCGTTAAATACACACATACAGAAACATTCGTTAATTTTGATCGAGATATTCACATTTTTTGCCGATTTCAAATATTTATATAGATATAATGCCAAGCTAGCTAGCTAAAAATCAAATAACGGAATAAATAAAACAAGAAAACTATGCAAGAGAATTGGGTTAGGTTGCGTTGGTATTTTCTGTTTTTAACATGGGTAACGACTGTTAGTTAACAGCGCTGCAAAAAACAAACTTACATAACTATGGCCACACTGTTTCATTTATGTTTTTTTTAGGCACAACAAAAATAGTTTTGAAAGCATTTTGGCGCAACATTTAACTGATATTTGAAAAAAATATTTTTTCAACGTACTTTTCACCCTGTTCGGCACGTTCTTCGGCACGCTCCAAATCAGCTTCAACCATGGCCAATTTACGGGCAACCTTTCATTTTATCATATTGATATTTATATATATGGCGTGTGTGTATATATATTGTTGATATTTGTACATAATTTTACAATCGTCATCGTTCATCGAATATACACAAAGAACATAGAAAATGCGTTAAATTTCATGTCAATTTATCTAACAATAATTTGGTTAGTATTAACAATAGGATTGATGAAATTTACAGTTTATGATTTTGTTTCTTTTCTTTGTTTTATTAGTATTAAACAAAATGTTAATATGTTGTGATTTTATTAATTTTATTTTTGTTGTGTAGTTTGTGTTTTTCGTTGTAGTTTGATTTGTTGGCTGATAATTTGTGCTCTTGTCGTTGCTTCTATAAGAACTCTAAGCAATCTTCCCATTGATAATGTACTCATATTTATGACCATAAAATACATTTTTATACTTGATAAACAATAAAACGGTTGGAATTGTGTTTTCTCTCTATTTCAGTTGTACATTTTAGATCCAGAATTGTACTATTTGCTACCTATATAACATTTTTCCCCTTTTACTTTTCATTTTCTACGGAAATTAAATTCAGTTTCGTTAAGTTTCATTATCTCAAGACATCTGATAGTTCCCTCAACATTTTTGCCAGTTACAGAACGGAAACGACAAGGTTTCCGCCAATTTTGGCTCGGCAATTAAAAGTTTGTGACTAACAGACGAAAACCTAGATTACAAATTATAAAGCCGATAATGAATTGAATATGTTTCGCCAAAAAAACAAAAAAAAAAAAAAAAAATCGGACCTGTTGAGGAAATTGAGTTTGCCAATTTGGACGACAGAAGTCGCAGCTGGTGGGCTCCGTGAATTTTGATATGCGAGCAGCGCTACTTCTATGGATGTCAATTATAGGCTGACCAAAACTGAATTTCCTGTGCACGTTCAAAATTATTTAAAATGAATGCAATGCACACGTTTCATAAAACGTTCAAAATATTCAGCACATCTGAACGGCAAACCGGAATGCAACACGCATCTATGTACCTGGAGTTCGCATTTTCCCTCCTCGGCATAAAGTCATACGCATACGCCTGGATAGCCAAAGTGGGTGTGAGTCATAGCCAAACGAAGAGCGGGGGCTTTATACAGACACACACAGACACACTCCGGCACTTATACATGCGTTCAAGCGTGAGGTTCACACACACATATGAATCAGCGAGTCTCTTGGGTCAAATGAATTTTTGATTCATCATCGAAGCGTTTGGCAACACTCTTTTTCTTTCTTTCCCTTTTTTTTGTTTTTGCAGCTGCTTATGTCATGAGGCGACGAAGACTGCTAAATATACAAATTAACGGGGCATGATGGTATAAGTTTTATACGAAGTTTCCCGTTTCGCTTATCAGTCAACGTTTTCTTGCTTTCCTTTGCTTTCCGTTTCACAGTTTCTGCGAAACACAATATGTGTATGGATTGATAGATAACCGGCAGGCAGCCGGTCGCTTGCTTATCGTCTTTTTGCAGTTTATCAATTTAGCTTGCTTTATTTAGCCGATTCGATTGACGTACGAAACACGTAAGCAACAACTTAAAAGCGTATGTGCTAACACAATAAATTAATGCTGCGGCTTATGCCCAATCGTGTGCAGCCGAAAGCCTGTTGAGCTAATCCATGTTGCGCCTGTATATCTATATAATGATATATCACAAAAATTGTATTGCCAAAATCATAAGAAATCATAAAGAGCCTGCGGTGAATGTGAATAATATATATATAAATATATATATTGCAAAAGAATAATATATATATATATATATATATATATATATATATATATATATATTGCAAAAGAAATTGTCATTTAATATTCCCGATATATTATCTTCTTTTGATACTGATTTGACCATCCAATTACCCAGAGCCCTTTTATTGTTATTTATATTTTTCAGATAAGCTTCAATTCCTGCTCCTAACTGAACGCTCTTTATAATGTACAACTTCAATAGAAACCCAAAAAATTTCTGCACAACTCCAACGCTTCATGATTAAGTATAATTATATATAATATCTGTCATTTTTATTGATGTTAACTTTATTGCAAAAATGTTATAATTCAATTAAATTTATTAAGTGTTACATATTAACTTTATATGCATTAGCTGTGAACTAGCTTTTTCTCTTTAGAATCTGCTTACGCTTTACACATTTGCACTTTGCATTTCACAATTTACATTTAGTATTTTGCATTTGTTTCTAAATTTTTACATAGAAAATTCCAAAATAAGCCCAACTAAATCATTTACATACAAGATATACAATAGCATAAAAAAGTATTTATATAGAGTTAATAGTTTTCGTAGGGCCAATAAAATATGATTTGCTCCTCTTTTCCTTTAAGTCTGGATATGGTTTATATATGCATATATAGTTATCAATTTTTATTTTTATTGCTTTCCAGCACAGTTTTGAGTACATTAACAATGTGTATAGATTCGCTTAAACATTTACATTTCAATTTCATATGTTTTTCACAAAGGACTTTGTTCAGACATTATATTTAAAAAAAACATTATATTCAGCATACATATTTATATATATACATAAATAAAATGAATTAACTAATACAGAAGTTAATTTTTTTTTTATATCATATTATATATATATATATATATATATTATTTATAAGTATATCGTTTAACGGGCGGCTAAGGCAGCGGCATGCCAGCATTTCTTTTGATTGCTTTAGCTGCACTTTCATCATCAATTATCATCATCATTAGCATTAGCATTGACTTTAGCACAAATTTTACAATATCAGCACCAATAAATATTTGCCATCGCTGATTCCTGTGCCAAATCTCATTGTTGGCTCAATACAGGCCAAAATCGTAGAATATAATAAAAAAGAACTTGTTTGGCAAAGAAATCAATGGACGGATCAAGTATCATTAGGTTTGTGGGCATTATTGTTGTGTTCGCTGTGTGGAATTGTGGAGGACAAAGTTGAAGTTTCACCAACAGCAGCAGCAGTAATATTTGCATTGTTATTGTTGTTGTTGGTTGGGTTTTGAATTGGGTGACATGGTTTACTTTTACTGTTACTGTTGTTGTTATTATTGCTTAAATTAATTAAATTGGTATTTAGCTGCACCTCATCGTATTTCTTGTCAGCCTCCTCAGCAAGGAAACGCGCTTCCTTCAGCTGATTCTCAAGAGCGTCCATGCGTTCTTCATCGGCAAGGGCGCGATTCTCAAGAATCTTGCGTGCACTATATATCGTCGTATATATACAGTATATATATAGTGATATGCATATAGATCAGTGTATGATCAATTATAGGACGACCACGTTGCGACCATGCCCATAGAAGACAGTGACCAAGTTGTTATATCGATGATTTGTCGTTGCGTACAGCCCCAAAATATTATGAATCATTCGACGTCATCGCATCCACATCGGTGTAGAAAGTGTAGAGTTGTTGTTGTTGTTTTCAAGTTGTTGTAGAGTATGACAAACACATGGATGCGCAGTGGTACACACAGGTAGACACAATTTCGAACATAAATTATGTTGAAAGATTCAGTTTTGATTCGGTTTTGTTTTTTGTTATGGATTTTTTTTTTTTGGTTTAGTGGAGTTCCATAGTACAGATCAAGATTTAGAGAATTTTGCAAAAAGAAACAAGAATTTGTTGTTGCTTGTTGAGATTTACAGTTCAGTTAATTAAAAAAAAAAAAAGTACAAATAGTTACGAAGCTGAAACAGTGCTTTGTGTAGATTTTTAATAAATAAATCAAATTAAGTTTTTACCATTAAATAGCACAAAGGTTGAGCTATATTTTTAGACTTAAATGTATTGTGTAGAGTTTTTCTTTGTGAAATGGCTTTAAGTAGTATTTTACATATTTATATATTGAGTGTGTTCTGCGGTTTCTCTTTTAATACTAAAATATAGCTTCAAGCGTTTTTGAGGAAAGTGTATAAGTTCAAATCTATATTCTCTACACAGTTTGAAGGCACAAGGCAATGTTTTAGCTTTTTTCACATACAAACAATATTTTGGTTGTAAACATAGATATTTAAACAGCGATTTACTAAGGTACTACCATAAGCTAGACACATGCCATAATTAAATAACAATGTGTATATACGTAGAGCTTTATAAATATATTTATATACAATATACATATTCCATTTTGGATCCATTTTGTTCTTGCTGTTTGCTGTCGTTGTTGTTGGTGGCTGCGGTCGGCGTTGAGCTTAAGAACTAAATGCTGTTTACAAGTGGTGAAGCGTTCTTAGATATACCCTATAATTATTTCATTTATAGATTTTTGGAGTTTGTAAGAGAGCGCAGTATTTAAACCCATAACCTAATTAGTAACGGTAATTTCGACGCACCTAACCTCGAAACGAAGAAAATAAGTAAAACGAATAGAAAAGAAAATGACGAGAAGATAACCCTATTAACCCTAATTCCCTAGGTTGTTTTTTTTTTTCAAAGTTGAGTTCAAAGCAATAGATAACTATACCTCTTCATATTTCTTATCAGCTTCTTCTGCAATTAATTTTGCTTGCGCTAATTGGTTCTCCAATAGAGCTACTTTGTCATCTTCCATATTTGTGCGATTTTCAAGCGCTTTTCGTATCCTAAATTTCAAAAGCAATTGTAAGAAGAAGCATTTTAAATATAAATATACCGTAGATAAGGGCTTGAGCTGGATACTTAAGTTGCTTACATATGCTGTAGACTTATTATTAATGTACACAGATTGACAATAAAGGGTTTAAATATAACAGAAAATTGTACTAACCGTTCGCTCTCATCGGCGGCCTGAGAGGCTTCCGACAGCTTGGCTGTGGCGGAACCCAGACGCTCCTCAGAGCGTTCCAAGTCTTCTTCGAGCAGTTGAATGCGACGGTTCAATGCGGCAACCTCAGATTCGGCCTATAAAATAGATATTCGATGTTCGAACGAACAAGACAATATAGCAAACGTACAAATGCTTACAAATATATTATTCTAACTTAAGCTCTTACAAACTAATGCAAGAAATACACTGAAATAACTTAATTAGTAAATTTTGCTACTTTTGGTATAAATTAAATATAGAAAATTCCCTCCTAACTTTAGCGCTCTCTCATAATAAAACAAAAACTCTCTATATTTTGATAACTATTTTAAAATTCAATTGTTTGCGACCGCAGCCTTTGTTCCATCTGAAATTAGAGATATCTTCTTCGTTTTTTTTTTGTGCCTCCTTTTTGTCGCTCCATTCGCCAGAGTAAGCGTCAGCGTCAGCCCTAGCATTTTAACAAGGTCGCCGGTGTTAACGCCCCAAAGCTAGCAATAAAATGTTTGTTTGCGTGTGCTATCGATAACAGTTCAACAGCACGAAGCCTGTCAAGGTTTCTGTTTTGGCCAATAATTAGGGGGATCCATATATCGATTACACTTGTCTCAAGTTGCCAGCTCAGGAAAATAGGCAACAGCTAATCGAAGCATATGCATGACGTCAACACATATTGAACAACCTTGCCAAAAATTTTAATTGAAATCTTTAGCGCCTAGTTTTTCCCACCAACCGTATTTTCCAAAAACAGAAAACGAAGCATTAAACATATGCCCATTAAAGAACGGAAAATATTTGACATTGACGCCGTCGCATTTGATTGCCTTTTACAGAATACGAGAGAGAAAGACAAGAGAGAGAGAGAGAGAGAGAGAGAGAGAGAGAGAGAGAGAGAGAGAGAGAGAGAGAGAGCGAAAGAGACAAGTAGACAAATGTTGAAAAGCACAAATGAATTAAATGTTTGTGCAGCTCAGCTCAGCTCGCAGCACACGCCCAAAAATGGTTAAAAACGGCATTGACCAAAAGCGGCCACAATTAGACAAGGTAGTCCAGGTCCACTCGACGCGGGATGATTATATTGCCAATTTTTCAGTACACTGCAATACACAAACACAAATACAAACCTAAGTTGTATGACTGACGCTTAGAACGCTGCGGACGCGCGTCGTAAAAGTATCGTGTGATTATGAATTGGAACCAAAACCAACCGCGCCGCCGCTGTAGCTTACGTCATCGTCCAAACAGTCGATAGACAGGCAGCATACAAAGCACACACACACATACAGAGACATGTGTGTAGCGTAAATTTAACGATAAAAAATCGTATGGGGGCAAACAACGCAGCTTTCCAAAACACATACGAAAGTCACACAACAAAACCGTTGATGAAGCAACACAGCAAACAAAAATGCCAAAAAAAAAAAAAAAAATGCTCAGCTTGAGTTTCGTTTCGTTTAAAAATAGCGGGAGTCGCGCACGTTAAGTGTGTGCGACAGAGATGGACCTAAGCAAATTTTTGGTCTTTGCTTTGAACTCATTAACAAAACGTATTGAAGATTAAACGCCTCGAAAAGAAATGCAAAGCTAAACAGAACAAGTTTTGGGGTGAGGTATAGCAAAAAATTGCCGGCAAAACGTACAAGGAAAAAAAAAAAAACAAATAATAAAAGCCATGAGTATGCAAAAGCTGCATAGCAGAGAAATTGAACAAAAAAAAATTGTTGACGGCTTAGTCACACACACCTTGAATTTTTTATTTGACTCGAATTGCTGTGTCAACGAAACCAAAAAAAAACAAAGACAATACCAACAACAATAATAGAAGAGACGAGGGCTACGTTCGAGTGCGTAGGGTGTGTTTAAATGTTATATATGATGCATTTTTAATTATGAACCCGAAAATAAGCTATAAAAACTGTAAGCAAACCACTTCCAACTTGTAAAGCGTAAAAGTAGCGATCTCTCAAGCATAAAATATACTAGAGTTTTATAGCATGTAGCTACTGTCATGCACGTCTTCTGGTCGTGTGTTGTAATCTTTCACTGTATGTGACAGTTGACAAAATTACGAAATATACTGGAAGAGAACACAGAGTGAGCGAGGAAGAGAGTACTTGTCCAGAAGGCAACAAATCAAAACCAATTTGTCACAATGAGGCATTGAATTATCAGTGCTCAATTTCGTAACAGCAAAAAGGAAGAGAATGCGTGACGGGGGAAGAGAGAGAGAGAGAGAGAGAGAAAGAGCATGAACTGCTGCTGGGGCCACGCAAATGACATTGAAAGCATTGTCTATAAAAATTAAAACAACAAAGCACATTATGTGTTTTGTTTCAGCTTTTGTGCAACTAGCAGGCGAAGGGGCTGAACTAAACGTCAATCACTTGACAAAAGCGTGGAAAAATGAGCGCAAAAACTAGCAACTAACGGGGCATAGATGACAGATAAAATGGGAATGGGAATGGGAATGGGAATGCTCAAAATGAAAATACATTTAGATTTTGGGGAGTGCCGTTACAGTTTTAGGAATTTTAACAATATACGATCGAAGGACTATGAAAAACAACTGAAAACTTCTTCATAAAAAATGACGTCAACAATGTTGTCATTGCCGAATTACAAACTTTGAATTCACACACAAATATATATAAAAGATACACATGTATATATGTATGTGTACGCATATAGGGCTAGCTTGTGCAATTGACTAATTAGAATTGAATTAAGCGCACGCTTAGCTTGCGCCGAAAAAAATCGTACACACTCATACATGTTAAGAAGCCACTTATTGTTGGCCGTGGCTTAAAATTATAATTAATCGAATTTAGAACACCGCTAACTAAACGCGATGGCTTTGAGCTGAATAGAGAAGCCGGTTTCAGCTCTTTTCTATTTCTTTTTTTAACTATTCCCTCAATAGATTGCTCTTTCTTCTGATATGCTAATGATATGCTGTGCGGGCTGGTGCCCCGTTTTTAGATAAGATTTTGAAAGGTGAATGAATTTTGGTCACTCAATTCACTATAGTTTTGAACGTACAAAATATGAACTGAGATCAAATTAAACAGAAGCGCACTCTGTATATATGTATGTACATATAACAAATTGAAATTCATAACAACAAAAGATAGTCCAATAAAAAAGGCAGCAAACCCATGGAGGAACAAAACACAAATGTGGCAAGACATACATGTAGAACGAGAGAGCAACTGAGAGAGTAGCGCAAAGAGCGCGCAAAGAATGAGAGTGTGTATTTGTCTGTGACAGTCTGTCTGTGAACTTGCATTAGTATTTGTGTTTGTATGTCAGGCACAGTGTCTGTGATCATGAGCATGTATTTGCATTGGAAACGTTGGCACTGTTCAGAACGAAGAAATGCTTGCGCTGGACTAATCTTGAGCGATGGTTCAGCTCTGATGCAAAATGTTTATACCAAAAGTAGCAGCAAACTGATCTACATAGTTTTTGTTTTAACTGAATTGTAATGTTGCCGATTGCTTACTTCTTCACGTCGAACAACTTCAAGTTGTAGTCGTTTGTGAAATTCCTCGCATTCATCTTTATACTTTTCCATTTCTTCTTTGGTCTGACGCATTTTCTTCTTGAGTACATCCAAAAGTGTACCTTGTGGAATGCTGGTCGTCATTTTTGTGCTTGTTTTTTGGACTTGTGGGTGTTTGTTGTAAGTGTTTACAATTGGACTTTGCGTTGGCAGGCAGTGGCAGATGAGGATCGCTTTTTTGGCCGGCGATTGGCAGTTGACACTGAAGCACACTTATATTTTCTTTTGCCTCTTATTTTTGTATTTATTCAAAATACAAATTTCTTTCGATATGGCAGCACCAGAATATATTTAATTTATAAACTGTGAAACACCAACACACGCACGTAATAGAACGAACGACCGAACGAAGCGACGATACAGACAAGAGTATGCGCTAACCACCGGTTTTTTTCTTCTTTCTCTTCTACTGCTTTTCTCTTCTTCTTTTACTGGTTTGCTTCGTAGCTGCTGCTGCTCTGCTGCTGCCTGTCGTATTTTTTCTTTTTTTTTTTTAAATTTTGTGTGAAGGGCCGATTAGATTCGAGCACACCTGATACACATTTATAGTTGAATAATAATTTTATATATTAAAACAATATTAATATTATTATTAATATTTAATTGCAGAAAGCTGCACAGAAACTACACACACACACGGAGAAACGAAGACGATAAAACGACGCGATTCTGCGACTGGCATTTGTGAGTACGTAACTGGAAATGAACCGCTGAAACACTTTGCATGCTCATGTCTACAAAGCGGCGGTGGTGGTTTATACGTTGTGCGAGAGAGACAACTGCTGTATGTGTGTGTGCGACTTTCCAGTCTGGCAGTGCCTCGCCTATGTGTCGTGTCGTGTCGCTCATATATACATGTGTGTGAGTGCGAGTGCGCTAACCAGTGTGTATATGCGGCTTTCCCGCTGGAAAACCTGTTAAAGCCGCTAAAAATTCAATCTACATGTTTGTTGTTGTTTGCATTAATTAGTGAAGAAATATTTGAGATTTTTGCCTTATTTCTCCAATACAATTAATATTATGCAAAATTGCGAGCAAAAACGACGACTGGCCAATTGCCCATACGCCAGTGGAAATGAGTAAGCGACCTGTCATCAAAAATAGTACATGTGCGTGTGTGTGAGTGAGTGTGGCTGAGTTCTCCGCGCTCCCCACTCACCACCTACCCTAGCCACAAACAAGATAATTGTATAATACAGCATATAATGCCGGTGCTCTATCAGGCTTATCAACACGCAAGCAGGAGCAGCACAAATGACTAATCATCGGTCGGTGCGACACCGACTATTGTTCGTATTAGGTTGTAGTTGTTGCTCTTGCTGAGCGTACGCATGGGGTCCTAGTCCGAGATAGTTGACGATTGTACAAAGCTCGATATCGATACCGATAGGTATAGAGAGGGCGCGCGCGAGCAACAAGTGGAAAGGCGATTTGTATTTGGCAAATGACATAATTGTTGATAATACAAACGATGATTTTCAATGGTCAATTTCAATTAAAATAAGCATGCCTGCCCATTTTTGGCAACTGTGCGGCATTGAAAAGAAATTAAAAGTAAACGTCAGTGCCACAT
The DNA here is from genome assembly GCA_037075325.1 of Drosophila mayaguana. NCBI lineage: Eukaryota > Metazoa > Arthropoda > Insecta > Diptera > Drosophilidae > Drosophila > Drosophila mayaguana. Next base: position 8,328,668 of record JBAMCG010000037.1, on the reverse strand, counting down.
AAATGAACGAACACACACTACCATAGTGGGGTGCGCATACATATAGACACATACACACACACCCGTAGAACGAAGGTCATTGGCGTTTTGCAGCGGTTATGAGAACACGTAGAAAACGGAGAATACGTTTAATTTAATATAAATAATAATTGGCGAGCCATGTTTGAAAAGAAATACATTTTTGGCCACAAAACGTATTCGTTTCATTTTTATATATATTTTTTTAGCTGCTGTAAATCAACTGTTGCTTTTTATGGAGTTCCATAACTAAATGGATTCTATGTGTGTGTATGTGTGTGCGGGTGCGGGTACACGAGTGTGCATAAGCACAGATAATTGTAGCAGTTGTAACATTTGGTCTGTTTTGTTATCTGCTACCTTTTTGGGAGAGGCAGCGCGAGTGCGAGTGACGCCCACACAGCGAGAGCGAGTGCAACAGGTGCTCGCCAAGTTTACCGTTAACCGGCTAAACTATGTACCAAATGCTGAGGGCGCGCGATTGCGTAACTAATTAAACAATTGCTTGCAATTAAGTAAATAGGAATGTTTCTGCTTTAGCTAGATAAACAGTTAAAATACTTTTGTGCTGAGCAATAAGAAAGCAAATGTGCGTATGTCTTTATGTATAGTAAGAAAAACCTTCACGACTGTTGTTAAGCGATTAACCCACAGAATGTGCATACGTATGTATGTGTGCGTAAATGGGGTCAAGATTTCATACAACTTGCGAACGATTGCAATGACAAACGATTTGACGGGCCAGCGAAGGGTTAAAGCAAAAACGGAATTCGGCGAGCGTCGAAGAAAGCAACATGAAGACGGCGACGTAATCGCTTTGCAATGCACACAAATATACGCATACAAATACAAATGTGTGTATGTGTGTTTGTGTGTGCGAAAAAGAGAACAAAAAGAACAAATTTGGAGCGTTCATAGAAGAATAGACAGAATTCACTCTGAACCTAACCAAACTTTCTGCATAGCTTTGTCTTTTTTTACGCTTTCTGGCAGAGGCGACAACAAAGGCGGCTTGAAGAGAGAGATAAAAATATGATTAGTGCAAATAAATGGAGTAAAATCGGTGTTTTATGGATTAGGCTAGCCCACAGCTAATTACCCGCTTCAGCTGCGTATTCATAATGTTGTGCAGCTCGTTCCGAATGATGTTGAACTTCATCATGGTGTCGGAGCTGAAGATGGAGCGTCCGAACGCCAGGCCCGGGTAGTCAGCGCAACGTCCTTTATTGCGTCGCGCCTCCCGTTCGGCTACAATCTCTGCCGCTTCGCTGGTGCAACGCAGCTTTGCCCATTCCTGGGCCTGTGAGTCCTCATCCTCAGGATTTAGTACAATGCCCTCATCAATGGCGCCCGCACTGAGATCTGTTGCAATGCTGTCGCTGCTCACATCCATTATGCCGCCGCTGCCGCCTTGACGTTTGCTTCTCTCACGCTTGCCGCCGGTGCCTGAAGAGGATTTCTTTTTGCGCTCCGATTTCTCTTTGTCGCCTTTGTCACCTTTGTCACGCTTCTTCTTCTTCTTGCCACTGGCAGCAGAGAGCGCATCTGGTTCAGCTGCAGCTGTCGCTGCTGGAATCACTGCAGGCATTGTCTCGTCCAGCATGCTGCTCTCATCGGTTGGCGTTGGACTGTTGCTACCCAGAGAATTTGTTACAGATTCACTCAGAGGAAGGCTGAGCGTGCTGCGACTAGCAACTGGCTGCTCCTCTAATGGCGGCTGCGTTTGTGGCGTCGTTTCGCCACGCAGATTAGAGAGCACGCCCTTGGAGTCGCCGCGATAGAGAGCGGCCAAAATTTCCTGCACATTGGGCACGTTGGGACGCCGTGTGCCGGCAAAGCGTGGATGATGCTGGTGACCGCGTCGCTTGAGCGAAGACGGCACAAGAGACGAGGCATTGGAATTGGAATTGATGGTACTGTGGCTGCCCGCACCACTGGTGCTGGACAGCGCATCGTCGTCGACGCTGTTGGCCTGTGACATTTCTGAGTCGGAATCACTCCAACTACAGTCGTCCGATAGCTCCGATTGTGATCGCTGCAACTGCTGATAATTGTTGTAAAGTTGGGCTAGATAAAGCTCCGCCTTTTCATCGTAGTACAGCAGTTTGTCGAGCACATTCAGCTGCTCCTCGATGGAGCCCCAGCGGGAGGAAAGCTCCGATTTGTAGCCGTCGGAGCCGTTCTTGCCACGCTTGCTATTTGATTGCTTTTTTTGCTTGTGTTTTTGTTGTTCACTTTTGTGGCTTTGGGACTGTTTATTTGCATTAATTATGCGTCTGTTGCGCTGCTGTTGCTGCTGCTGTTTTGTTGTTTTTGTCTGCTGTCCTGCAGCAGCTGCGCTGCTACCTGCTTTATATGGAATTGTTGATATTACTATGTATCGATATCGATAGTTTCGGTACAAAAACCGTGCAAATCAGCTGATTTGCATTTACCAATATCGATAGCTGAGAAAAAGTGTGACCAGTCCAGTGCACAAGACAAAGTTTCTACACAAAAAAACTACAACTACATTTGCCTTGTGCACTTGTTTTCATTTTGTATGGAATGTAAAGCAGAATAGTCCGAAAAAAGAGGAAAATGCTTTGCATTCTATACAGAATGAATGCTTGTCTTTTAATGTATATGTTTGTTTATTATTACGCTTTTGTTGTTTTGGCGGTTGCTTATCGTTGCCGCCGCTCGTCAATAGATGGCGATGTGCCCGCTTTATTTGGTGCGCAAGCGTTTGACGACGTGCCGCGTTGCCAACGTATTTTTTAATAAGCGGCTTCTGCGCTGCCGGCTTAAAATACGTTAAAGCTTTTGTTGTAGTTGTATTTGTTGTTGTTGATTTGTTAGGGCTCAAATTGGTTTGTTTTATTTGTATATCTGTTGCATTTTTTGCATTCTTTGTTAATGTTATTTTATGCTTTTGCTGCTTTTGTTTGGTTTTAGCCACCGACGCCGATGCCGTTGCCGCTGCCGCCTTCGCTGCCGGTGTCGATTGATTTTTGCCGTAACTCACTTTTTGCCACTCATATGCATTATTAACTTTTGTAGTTCCTATTGTAAATGTTTTCTCGTACATATTAATTATAAGTTGCTGCTTTTGATTTTGTTGTTGTGTGATTTGGTGCGTGTTGTTTTTCTCTTTTGTTGTTGTTGTTGTTCAAACAGCTGTGCTCATAGTACCGTTAGCTTTGAGTCTTTTATCTATTTTTACTGATGATTTAATACGGTTTCTCTATCTCTCTCTCTCTTTCGCTTTTCTCAATTTTCAGTCGCGCGTTAAAAACTGAGCAAGGCAAAATTTGCGTATTTGGCCAACTTCCGCAACACGTTTTTTGTTTTTGCAATTTCAGTGTCCGTTGTTTTTGTTGTAGTTTAATTTACATAATTGAAAATCACTAAAATTTTACTTAAATTTAATTAAATAAAAATAGTGTTTCACTTGTTACTATAGTATTAAGAAGACAATTAGATTATTTATTGAATTAATTGAATAATTATTATTGAATTTATTATAATTATTTATGCGGCGTGCGGGCGGCTCGGTTCGGCTGCTAGTTGTTCGGCCCCTCCGGCAGTTGCTGCTTGCTGCTTGCTTTGGCGTTGTACTTGAAAGTGTTGTGCGATCATTTTTGTGGCCATGCGCTCGCTCATCGCGTCGTACGCGCGCTCTGTCTCTTTGCCGCGCGCGCTCTCCCTTTCTCTTTCTCTCATGCACATACTCACTCACTATCTTTCCATTGCTGCTGCTGCTGCTGTTGTTGTTGTTCTTGTGTTGGTGGTGGCAGCGCCCCCTGCCAAGCAGCAGTGGCAGCGACAGTCAGTGCGGTACATGTGCGAGTGAGTCAGCATTATGCACAGCTATTCCCGCCTGCATCTGTATTAGTGCTGCAGTGCGTGCGTTATGCGGGTGTAAAGGAGCGTAAGACACTACCACTGTCAGCCCCCATCGCCCACTCGCACACTCTCTGAGAGTGAGAGAGCGGGAGTGTGATTGCTCGCTCTGTACTCATTTCCATTTGAATTTTGTTGTTAATTTCATTTGTGTGTTCCGTTTGATTTAATTGCTGTTCATTCTCTTCTCTATTTCTTTTATCATATTTGCGCATATTACTCAGTCGTCTGTATCTCATCATTATTTATTTAAGGGAAGGGTGTGCGGCAAGCAACAATGACATCAAAATATATTGATAGTGATAATGAGCCAAGGCATTTTGTCAAAACTTTTGAATTATGTTGTCTGATAAGCATTTTGCTTTATTGTTTTTTTGGTTACCTGTGAACACTAAACATATTTTTACTTATTTTGAAACGTTGCCAATTGGCAGCGAAAACAGCGAATGTCCTTGAAATACTTTTGTACCAAAATCAAAAAAGCCAAATCAAATCAAATGAAAAACTTTATACATTTTCCAATTGGAAACGCAACCGAACAGGCCAAGAAAAATGTGCTAAATACTGTGCGGCAGCTATTTCGATATTCTCATTGTAGAGAAAAAGAAAAGAAAAAGCAGATTTGCTTGAGCAAATATTTTGGCAAAGCCAAAGCAAAAACACAACAAAAGAAAAAACATCGCATTTTGGCTTTGCTTTTGCGTTATTTGATACACACACACACACTCTCACAAACACGCTTAAACGCACATGCTGCACAGTCGCTGCGTCTCTTTCGCACTCAGCCAAAGCTATTTAAACAAATTTAAAAATAGCGCGCTGCAAAAGCGTTGCCAACAGCAAATCAATTTCGATGTTTTTCACTTGGAATTTTTTCTTTCATTTATTTCTGTTTGAAAAAATTTTAAGTTTTTATGGAATCTAAGGAGAGAAACATACAGCAACGCATTTCCCCAAACATTTGACGAGGAAACATTTATAAAACCCCCGTGAAATTCTAAATGCCAAACAGATGGCACAAATTTCCCATGCCCGAGCCCCATTTTCGCTGTCACCAAATCGTTTATATATATATTTATAGGTTATATATGTATCTAAAGTCATAAAAGTCTTATTCTAGTATTGATTTCAAGTGTATTTCTTGCTTTTGTCTGACTAATTCACAATGGAAATAATGCTGATTCAGAATATACGTTTCATAAATCTTTAGAAACTCTTAAGAAATATTCTAAAATTCTGCAGATGACCTACTTTCGCATATAATTAGATAATATATGTTGAAATTGAAAGAGTTCATTTTTAAAACAAGCTTGTCTACATCTAAATTGGAATTTTAATCTAATTATATTTAAACAGCTTTTAATTCAATTTGAATTCTTTTTTTAATAAACATTTCAAATTTTTCTATGGTATTCGAATTACTATAAACATTTAAATTAGAAGACATTTTAATAGATTTTACTCAATATTTGACTTTTTGTATTTTTTTAAATTTTATATAAAATAAATTTAAAATTGCAGATTTTTAAAAATCGGAATTATGCTGTTTTTATTTAAAATGTTAAAATAAATAGAATAGAATATTAAATAATGTTCAATACTAGAAAACAAATTCTACTTCTGATAAATAATTATATTATAATAATGTTGTATATCATAATATAAGAATTTATATAACTAAATATAAAACCAGCTATAAAATCATTAAAAACTTAAGGAGATGAGAGAGATGAGCTATTCCAATTGTCAAAATTGTCTTCTCTTCTATCTCTAACTTAAGACTAAGCTAATTTGGAATGGAACATACATATATATATATATATATATATATATATATAAATTGATCTAATTGTGGACTTACATTCTGCAGAGCCTTGTTCTTCTCTTCCAGTTTGCCAGTGACCAGGGTCAAAGCCTCTTGGGTCTGATCCAATTCGTTTTCAACGGTCTGGATCTTCTTTTGCAGCTGGCGAGCCTCCTCCTCGGCCTGCGATCCATAACAAAGGAGAGAGAGAGAGAGAGATCGATTATTATTGGACAGGGGCAGGGCAACAGGTAAGAGGTAAGAGGTAATTAAATATGCAGGTGTTAACAATTTAACAGCCATTAATTATGGTTGTTTTCTTCATTGTTAGCAATAAATAGTTTTCTTTATGTTTCTTCTTCTGCTTCTGGGCTGGGCTGGGGCATGCAACATGCGTTGCACGGTCGAGTGCTTACCTTCTCGGCGCGGGTGTTGGCATCGCGTGCCTCCTGCTCGCAAACGAGAGCGCGTTCCAATGCGCTATCCTTGTCGACTTTCATCGCTTGCATCTTCTTCTTGATGGCATCCATGGTGGCTGGCTTTTATTTGTCTCTACTGCGCTCGAAAGAAACTGAAATGGAAAATTGAAATCAAAATCAAAATGAAAATCCCAATTGAAATGGAAATTAACATCAAAACAATAAAGTAATTAAATTTTATGCGATAATCGGCGCCACATAAGATTTGAGAAAGTGAATTAACAACACTTTATGACTATTTGATTTAAGAAAACATATATAACATATATAAATATAGATATATGGAGTTATTTTATCATAGATTTACATTAGAGTTTCTAACTGTAATCATACACTACGCTTATGACTTTTACAACAATTTCAACATTTTTTTAAATTTTAAAAGTAATTTATATAGCTTTTAATGAAATGTGTTCATTACACATTAATTTTATATTTGTAGTTTATACAAATGTATAATAAAATTTATTAAAACAGTAAAAAGAATAAAGGTCTATGTAGAAACAAAACTATTATATCCGGATTTCTCATTATCAATGGGTTCTGACTATACTTATAATAAAGCATTGAAAGTCTGCGCGTGTGTACCTATTAATGCGACCATGATTGTACCAATCTCACTTATTTTTTGCATATCTCTACTTTTTTTATCATAAGCCAAAATAAATACAAATAAGCTGAAGGAAATTGACACAATTTTTGGTAGCTCTCTACTTGGCTATGCTTGCAGCTTCGCGAAGAGTCGCTTGTGACCAGCATAGCTAATTGGGGGAGGAGGTGCTTCATCCCGAGCAGAGTTCCCATTCTCTTGCGCTTTGTTCGAAATCTCATTTTGGGGACAAAAACAAATCGTTGAAGAACGTGCTGGCTATAGCACTAAATGATTTAAGTGATGAGAAATTGAAAGACGCCAGCGAAATATTAAAATACAATTTGTGAACTGAAACAATGGCATGTGAGCCTGACTATGAATCGATTAATGGAACAGGCAAAGCTGCTTAAAGCTGTTGCTCAAAAGAGATTATCAATGTAAAGAGTGAAAGAAATACATGTTCAGCTGACATAAAATAAAACATTAATGGGTTGGTCATGATTTTTCTAAGGTCACGAATGGATCTTCTTAAAAAAAAAAAAAAACAAAAATTGAACTAAGTTCTTCGTTGTCTAAAAGATTCAATATTCAAGATATTGATAAAAAACACATTTAATTTAAATAAATAAATACATATATGTAGCATATTGATATCAAATATGCATATATATGCAAGTTCTTAAACGGAATATTAAAGCTTAGAGCTGGTTCGAAGCTTGCTTGAACATTTTGATCTAGTTCATATGTGGTTCCTAAGGCTGGAGTTCTGAAGCTTAGACAAGTTGTATACTTATCATTTTTGTTAGTTGATATGGGTATTGTTTATTTTAATACATATTGCAAATAAAACTTGAATTAAAAAAATAAATGAAATTTGTCTTTAACTTAATACGTGCACATAGGATATCTTCTAGTCGGGCACATTTCATTAACTTCATCTTTTAATTTACCCATGCATTGGCTCCCGTATTATTATTAAGTTCTCAAATTTTATAAATAAGATGAGTAACTAATTCTGTTTTCTTTGCACTTTTCGAACTCTCATCAATTCACTTGAACTCTGCGAGTTCCAGGTGGGGTATGCGAATAAATGTCACGTTGATAAGGTGAGGAATAAAATGCCTCACAGCCTGACTCACATACTTGAGAGGCAGAGAGAAAGAGGAAGAGAAAGATTGAGAGGGGAATAGGGGGAGAGAGAGATTGTGGATTCAGCTGTGAGCAGCTCTGGGTTAGCCCTGCGCTTTATACTTGACCAACATTTCAATTTGTCATGGCTGGAATGCCAAACTAATTGAGTCAGTGCCCAGCTTTGGGTGCTTGTATTACTTATAATACTGCGTACATCTGAGTTTATTTTTAACACTTTTGTTTACATTGCAGCTCCTGAAAGAGATTCAACCGGCTAAGCGAAGGCAGGTTTCAGGCTTTTAGGCAAGCAAACCAAAACAACAACAAATGAAAATGCAATCGAGGCAGAAATTTATATGCATATAGATGTATATATATACATATACATATATACCCCATATATATCCCATTCAGGCGGACAGAAGGTATGGGGTCTTATAAGTAGTTATATATGTCGCAAATCGAACGAGGTGACACAATGAATTATGTTTGTTTGCTCAGCAGAAAATCACTTTGGAATTTTATAACTTCGGAGGCACGAATAATGGCAATGACATACATCTACAAACGAGCCTATAGAGACCTATATAAAAAACTCCTCATTGTTTGCTACTTAGAAAAATGTATACCCTGGAGTCACTTGGTAAGCCAATGAGGGTTTTGTATGAAAATTTGAAACAATCTGATTGATATGTATATAGTAAATATATGGCTGTGCTTTATAGATCTTGCTAACTTCCCAAAGACAACAATTTTATATATCTAAAAAAATTTGCAGTTATTTGCATTAACAACAAATATAGACTTTTTAGACTCGAATTTTTATAAATTTTAGATTTTAGCTAGCTTTGAAAATTACAAAAATTAGTTCCAAATATTACAAAATCTTGAGGTTTTATGCACCTTAAATGACTAATTTTGTATATATAGTACACATCTATACAAACTGATATATACATACACACCTTAACTGGCAGCTACTCGGCTATATTCTAACTAGCGCACAATTTTATAAATATTCAAAATGTTCAAAATCTTCACACACAATTTCCAAATAATCCATAGAATAACAGGTATACATACAATTTGCATGCTCAGCTATTTTTAAAGTACAAATATATCCATACATATATATATATATATATATATATATATATATATATATATATATATATATATATATATATATATATATATATATATATATATATATATATATATATATATATGTATATAAGTGTGTTTTCAAAAAGCCTGGCAGCGTTAAAAGCTCATCAAAGCTTTATAGATCACACAATCTCAATCTCTCTCTCTCTCTCTCTCCCTCATCGTAATCTCTCGTACTTTTGGTATTTCTAAAAATAACCTGGCATCTGTTGAATATTTCCTAATAGCTATGCGAATGGATATTACTTAATATAAATTGAGAGAAAAGCTTTTCAGGAACACGCGAAAGCATTTCGCCTACGCCAGTCTTTAGATAGATTCGAACGTCGGCCACTCTGGTTCTGTATCAAATTACAGGGTAGACCAAAGTTGAATAGAGAGCTGTGATTTTGCAATATTTGGAAATATAAATAAATATAATTGAGGTCTTTGAGGTCTTATAAGCCATGAGAATTATTTTCATAAAAAACAATTATTTTTAGCCAGAAAAATATCTAGAAATTATGCTACATTTTATTATCTTCTGCTGTCCTGCCTCAACATATATTTGTAAATTTATCTAATCTAAGCACGTCTCTATTAGCTTATTGACTATATTTATATATACATATACGCACAACATATATGTATATATATACATATATGTATGTATATGTATTTTTATCTCATGCAATGTGTTTAATTGAAATTCTAGAGCCCAAGTTGTGGTTAAGACAAAGACATTGGCTTTTCTTCATTTTTTTGTTGTCATCATAATTTTTTGCATTAGTTCAAACTGCTTGCCAAAGTTGCTTAACCTCAATTTTTATATATATTTATCTTAAATATTTGAAATACTTGACAAAATATTTGCGGTTATTCACAGCACTTTGATTAGTTGAATTATTTGTTATTTGTATTTTAGATTTGATTATGTAATTTTTCGACAATGTCCTTTTTTAATTCTTAAAGTAAACTCTCGACACTGGTTTGTTTTTTAATTTTTTGCGTTTAACTTAAATATTAGCTGCAGCACAATTAATATTTGTTAATTAAAGTTGAACTGTTTGAAAAGATTTAACTAGTTTGATTCTTTGTAGGTTTTCTTGTTTATTCCTTTTACTTACAAAACTTTTATTCGGAGTTATCCGCGACTTGAACGGATTGTGATGTTCAACTGAAAATATTTATTCAATATACTGACGTTCGATGCCCGCCGTTTTTCGATTTCAAGCTGTTTGCGTCTGTGTGCGTGTGCAGAGTGTGTGTGTGTGCGAGAGAGAGTGAGCAGAAATACATTTTGGGCAAAGCAGCGAAGCAACGAGGCAGGCAGCACTGCTGCGCCGCCTCGCTCGCACGATCGTTTGCTCTCTTAGCAGCTGCTGGCATGCGTTTTGCATGCTCAACACAAATCGTTGGGCGCTCAAATTTATATTTTGTAACTGCATTCACGATGGCCACTGACGACGGGCACTCAATTTACGAGCGCGTTATTTTTCTGCATAAGCACGAGAAATCGAAGAACACAAAAAAAGAACATGCAGCAACAACAACGAAATTGTGGCGCTCATTTAAATAACTCTCTCTCTCTCTCTCTCTTTCTCTCATTCTCTTTCACCTGTTCCTTGGTAGGCGCAAAGAATTTCAAAATTTCCCAGTATATTTTAAGCTTAATGTGCCTGTATTTTTCTCTGTGTGTGTATCTTCATTTTGTTTTATTTTATTTGGCTAACTTTTTTTTTTGAGCTATTTTTAAATTTTAGTTATTGATATGCCAAAAAACAAAATCTTGTTTCACATTCTCTCATACATTCACAACATTTTTTGCTATATTGTGCGTATTTTTTATAAATTTTTCAAAAAATTTTATGATTTTGAATTTGTTTCTCCCTGCATGAAAAATCATATATATGTATGTGTATACTTATTTTTAATCCAAGACAGTTAAAGCAATTGCAAGACTGTGCTGAGTCACAGTCTAGTGCAGTACGTGATAAATAAAGATTTATGATTTAAAGCCTATACTATCTGTATTTAAAGATAGAATATTTTACTTTTGAGCACGCACGATTCATTAATTATATTGTTGCCAATGATAATGTAGATTGTGCAAAAACTATCTACTTTTATTAATAACTTCTCTTTTGAGATTAATTTTCAGCTCCGTAATCTAAATTTTTATTATCCATTGAAATAATTCAGATTTTCGTTATTATGTTAAGTAAGCTAATTAAGTAATTGTGTATTAAATATTATAACTTATAGTTATAGAATACATTAGTTAGGCATTTGAAAAAGATTTTGCTTATTTCATTTTCTGTATTATTAATTTATACAATTCTGGAGTCTTTCGAGCATAGCCCTAGCTAGAAATATTTTAGAGAACACAACAATTATTTTTCAATTTAAAATGTATGTGAAGAATTTTTTAACAAGAAAACAAAAGAACTTCTTCAGTAAAAATTAATTTGTATTAATTTATTATTACATATTAATCTTATTTATTATAAATCGTATAAAACAAATTCCGATAATAATTACTCTCAATACATAAATTTTATATAAACATATATATTTGTATACATACATATTTTATGTATACTAATATATATATTTATTTATTTAATTTGGAGAAATTCTGTTAAGCAATGAGGACACAGAAAAAAATGTCTATTTAAATCCGAGCAACACCCACATAATGACGTAACTGTTTTCATTCAATATTTTTGGCAATGGGCAAAAAGAACAGCTAACAGAAAGAAATACATATACAAATATTTGTTATTTATATATATTGTGGATAAAACATATATATGTATGTCTTGCAATTGAGGATAACATTGTAATGGCCAAAATTCTAAAACAACTTGCTAAATATGATAAACAAAATCATGGCCAAATGGACAACATGTAATGCGAATAAATACAACGGATTTTTTCATAATTCAAAAATGTTATAAAAAAAAAAAAAATACATTTATTTATTTATATATTTATGTGTGCACAAGTTTTGTATTTGTGCTGGGGCTCAAACAAGTGCAAAATCTTGTTAACAAAATTGCAACCATATTTGGTGAAAATTGAACAAAAATTATGGAAACTTTAAGCTTCGGCCTAGACTACTTGCCACGTACAACGGCAACAACAAGCTGCAAGCGGAAAATGAAAAAATAATCGCAGATCGCCAACTGGCGTACATCGATTGATGACTCAATTGACGTCGTGTCGACGTCGACGTCGATGTCTAAGCTCCTTGTGAACTGGTTCGGCTTTGGTACTAAAAGGAAATCTTTACATCGAGCCACTTGCCTTGCCTTGCCTGGTCGGTCGGCTGCATAACGGCCAAGGTGAACCACAGACATCGCTGTTCGTTCCATATCAAATGTCGTGGTGTGCATGTGAGAAACTTTTCGGCGCTCTTAAAGCGACGTCAGTGTCAATTAGTTGCTGAATACGTATGTGCAGAAACAATCTTTCTAGACCTTGAACTTAACGCCAAATCGTATGTAAATAAAGAACAGCAACAAACATGAAATTTATTGTTAGCCGGAAAACAATTGGGCATTCGTAAATTTCTAGCAGCTAGCTAAACAATTTGGCAATTGGCATCAAGGGCAAGTGAATATTTGAATTGAGCTATTTTTATATAAATTCACATAACAGCTGCGAACTTTTTGTATGCCTTTTAGAAATTCTAATGATAGTGCACATTTTTAGCAGTCAAATCAAAACTTAAGACCGCCACACTTATCGTAATGCAATCAATATGTTGCTATCGATAAGAGTACATACACAATTCTGCGGCCTATCGTCAGCCCTGGCTGGATCTTGGGCTATAATTTCATAATAACATCAACATGTCTTTTACACAAAAGCTGAATAATTACACCAAACGAAAGTCATTTAAATATGGCGTGCCCTTTCTAATTATGATAGTCGGTGGCTCTTTTGGGTTACAACAATTTTCGAATCTAAGGTAAGGTGAATTAAGCTAAATCTAACTAGGAGCTCACATGCCAACGTATTTTTGGTTGCTTCCAGATATCAGTACGCCAAGATGCAACCAGTAACACCGGAAGAAATGAAGAAATTTGGTGTGACCATGAAGAAACGTCAAGAAGTGACTCTTGAATCTGAATATGATAAGGTGAAAGACATAGATATTGAGAATTGGTCAAACAAGCGCGGTCCACGTCCATGGGAGGAGGAAGGCTTGACAGCGACTGCATCTGCGCCTGCGGCAAAGCAGTAGATGTAAAATATTATATATTGTGATGTAGGCCTTAGCGTTCATTAAATATTGTAAATAAACGCATTCATAACACAGTGCAATAAATTGTCGATTAACTATTGTTTTTTTTTCGCACCCCTAAATTATCGGAGATGCATATATGCAGGTACATATTTTGGGGCTGCCAACCTGATCCAATCAGCTGAGACGCTTTGGCATATATTTTCAATAAAAACAATGGGAGAAGTTAAACCCGTAAAAATGGACAACTGGACGCCATCTGACTCCACAACATTATTTGCTGACGGTAAGGCCGCAAAATATTGTGTTAGGCAGTGTTTGATTCTATATTCTTGTTTCCTAGGGGAGCGTGTGCTTTGCTTTCACGGGCCGCTTATCTATGAAGCCAAAGTACTCAAAACAAAACCGGAAAGTTCGCCGGTTGAATATTATATACATTATGCGGGCTGGAGCAAAAAGTAAATATGCTTAAAATGAAAACTGATACATATGTTATTTAATTCAATTTTCCTACGATACGCAGCTGGGATGAGTGGGTGCCAGAGAGTCGTGTGCTGAAGTACAATGACGACAACGTAAAGCGCCAAAAGGAGCTCGCACGACTGTACGTTGAGCGCTCGAAAAAGGACAATAAAAAAGGTATGAATAGGTAACCTGCCAAAAATAATAAATATTATAAATTATTATAATTATAATTATAACTATATACTAAACATTGAAATGTGTCGCAGGCAGTGCAAAGGCTAAAAAAATGGAGCATGTAGGCAATGAGTCCCGTGCATCGACACCCTCTAAGGACAGCAGCCAATCTCAGCCATCAACAGGCGCCAGCAGCGCCACTACCAGCACACCCATCGCTGCCGCACAATCAAAGACCAGAAATGAAGGCAGCAATAGCAGCAGCAATAGTGCAACCACAAGCAACAATACCTCCATCACGACCACAAGTCGAAGCAATCGCAAGTCCACACAATCCGCTACAGCTGCAGCGCGTCCAAGCACTCCGGGTGCTGACAAAAAAGAGGATGCAACAGCTGCCGATAATACAGAAGAGGAGACGCCCACAGCGCCGCCGCCACCTAAAGCTAAACGCATGAGCTCCCAAAATAGCAATAGCGAACAACGTTCATCTTTGAGTGGCAATGGAATAGACGCTGCATTAGCACAGCAGTCATCAACAACAGCTGCAGCAGTAACAACAACGACAACAACATCAACGCCAACAGCAGCAACCACAACAACAACAGTTGCTGATGCACCGTGCGTGGAGAGCGAGGAGACCTACACGGCAAAACTCGAAGTGAAAATAAAGATACCCGATGAGCTGAAGCACTATCTGACCGATGACTGGTATGCGATAGTACGTGAACACAAGCTCTTGGAGCTGCCGGCCAAGGTGACAGTGCAGCAGATCGCAGATCAGTATTTGGCGCACAAGAAGTCAGTGAAGTCGACCAGTGCCAGCAAAGAGGTGGCCATTAACGATGTCCTCGATGGCATTATCGAGTATTTCAATGTGATGCTTGGCTCTCAGCTGCTGTACAAGTTCGAGCGCACCCAGTATGCGGACATAATGCAAAAGAATCCGGATACGCCGCTGTCTGAACTCTATGGCTCCTTTCATCTGCTGCGCCTGTTTGTGCGACTTGGCTCGATGCTAAGCTACTCGGCCTTGGATCAACCGGCAATGCAAACCTTGTTGGCGCATTTGCATGATTTCCTCAAGTTTCTGGTGAAGAACAGCGCCATGTACTTTAACATGACAAACTTCATCAATGTCGATCCGGAATATGTGCGCAATGCTCAGTAGACATTTAGCTAGGTAAACCTCTAAGCAACTCTTCAATTTGTTCCTGATTTGAATTAGAGTGTTGCTTCCCACAACTGGCTTGTAATATAACAAGAAAATCTCCCATGTAGAATTTGTATAAACAAATAAATCGTCTTTGGCCTCTTGTAAAAATAATATACCAATTTATTTGATCTAGTCTTCGTTTTCCTCTGCGCTTTCGCTACTACTACTGCTTGTAGGATAAAACTCCTTTAGATCCCGCGGCTTGTCACGTTCCTTTTGCTCTGCTTCAAGGTATTCCTGTTGCACTTTTAATATTTCGTCACTGCTCTTGCACGCTGCATATGCATTGAGGAGTTTCTCGTTTAGCTCGAGGAATGCATGACCCCAGGAGAATTTCCCCATAAACCATCGAGCCTCTTCTGTGAATCCGCATATATAGAGAGTCGCTGCAATTGCCTCCACGCAGCTTAGCTTGCATGGTTTTCCATAATTGATTGGATTGGCGGCAACTAAAAACGGCAGCAGTCGGGGATGGGGGCTACGCATTCTGTTGAAGGGCGTCTCATCCAGCTTCGCCCAGGAACAGTCAATAACTGCTACTCCAGAAGTAGTCACGATTTCGCGATCCTGTGGACTAACACATAGTTGACCAACAGGCGAAAGGACGAGCCCAGGAAACTTTTGACCCAAGCGCAGATTAGAAATAAGTCCAAGTCGTGCTAGTTTTCTGCCGGAACACTTTTTCGGATCACAGTGATTTAGGTCCCACATGGATACGGCGAAATCTGGTGCATGTCCAAGTCCATCCAAGTTATCACCTGATGAATCGGATTCCGACTCGGAGCTGCCTGTGGCATTGGAAGTGGCCAGTTCATTGGCTTGTTGGGCAAAGTTGCGCTCGCAATTGTGGCCTGACTTGACGTTGCGATAAGAGCTACCGGCAGCACCACGCCTGGATTTGCCTCTATGCCGAGCACTCATTTTGCTTCCTTTTAATTAATATGAGTTTTTATTTATATACAATTTTTATTGGTGCTGCCTTGCCAGCAACCGTTTCTTATCGATTTCGATAAGCTGGCCGCATGGTGCATGTTGGCGCCCAGTAATTTTTTAAATTCAAAGATTTTAAAATTTTTCGTCTATTTTAATGCTAGGGAGTTCCACAGTTCTTTTTATCTTCTTAAAAAGTTTATAATTAATAAGAAACTATAATCAATTTTTCACCCAACATTATTATATTCATGGCTAAACCAGATTTTTAATCGATTTATTGGAAATTATCGTTAGTGTGGCGGTGGCGTGCAGAAAAATGTGGATTTTCAATAAGGTCACTCTGACGCCATCTTTTTTGTTACACGGGAAAAATTAAAAATTTGTCCGGTAAAATCAGTGTGCAATAAAAAACAAATGTATGTTAATACGTAAATATGGTTTTAAATGTTTAAATATATTCACGGAAAGCATGTACATACATTCCAAAGTACAATTTGCATAATGATGATATAGTTGAGTCTAACGATAACGATTGTGTCTGCAAATAAACGTTTTGTATGTGAAAAGTAAAACGAACATAGCGCCAATTTGCTAAACGCCAACATTTGAGTATTATTAAAGAATATCAAACCATTGTATATATAATTGAAGTAATTTGTGTTGAATTGTGCAAAGTAGCATTGCATTTCATATACACATTACATTTATATATATGTGGCATACATACTAGGGTTGAGAGCGTGACTTCCGTGGGTGAATACATGCAAGGCATGTTAATGCTTATTCTGTTATGCCAACATAATGTTTGGGCATATTTCTTATTCCTTATGATGCTAATTTGAAAATTCGTAAAATAACTAAAGTTTGTTTAAAAATATTTAATATAAATTGCCAAAAGTTTATCATTCGTGATAAATTGACACGCGCTCATCTCTAGCATTTACACATACACACACACACACACACGCACACACATGCAAAACATATCGGAGCTGCATTGCCGCGCCATGGGCAGTTAATATGTTTGTTGAAAATCAATCGACGCCCGTGATGTTCGTTTTAGTTGTGCAGAAAATCTTACAAAAAATAATAATTTCGCTTATTTATTGAAAAATTCTTATAATTTTTGCATTCTATGTGACTCCGCTGCCCTGCAACCGTGTCTAAAATTCAATTTTCCTGCCCCCACCGGAGTACAGTTGCGCCAGCCGCACGCTAGGAAAGCCAAACAACGACAACTGTAGACATCGCGACGGGGAGGCCGCGTTTCAAAAATAAAGCATTTTTAATTATAAAAATTTTCCAACAAAATGGGTGAAGTGAAGTCCGTGAAAGTGGACAACTGGGGCGTCTTCTTTCTACAGAAGCTCCAGAATTTCTTCAATAAAACGGACTATTGCGATTTAACGCTGCAATTTCGCGACAATTCACAGTTGAAAGTGCATCGCCTCGTTTTAAGCGCTTGCACCGATTATTTTAATGTGTTGGAGCAGACTTGCGACATAATAGACGACGCACTCATAATGCCTAGCGAATTTCAAGCCGATGTCGTGGTGCCCATCGTCAATTTCATGTACACGGGCACACTTGAGTTTGAGCTTAAAATGTATGGCAAACTGTTGCGCACCGCCAAAGAGATGAATATGACCGTGTTGCTGAAGCTATTGGAGGCCCATCGACGTACTATGGAAAATGTGAATCGGCAGCAAAGAGTGAGATTTTCATTTATCTATCAATGACTATAAATGGTGAACTAATTGTTTCTTATCTATTAACAGCCACCCAGTCCGAAGGGCATACGACGTCGTCCTATGGTACCCAGCAGCAACACCACGGCCGCCCAGCAACGTGTGTCCATATCAACACCACCAAATCGCATTGGTTCCAGCCCGGGCAACAATAACGCGGGACGTACGAATGTGCAACAATCGCGTGCAGTAAATACTCCCGCAATCTTGCGCTCCGGCGGCATCAGCAATCGCACACAATATGGGGAGACAACATCCACAACCTCCTATGTCAAACAGGAGCCCACTTCGCCGTTCGAACAGTTACGCAAGGGTTACAACAACAATAAGAGACCGGCACAAACGAGCCTCTTGTCACCGCCGTCAAAGAAACCCAGCCTTGAGGAGGTCAAAGAATTTGCTGAACAGCAGCGCATGCGCAAACAAATCGCCGCCGAATATGGTGACCATGGCGATCCAGAATATGATAGTAGTATGCTGTATGATGATGTGCACACTGGGGATGATGATGACGATGATATACCTCCACAGCCATCGACGTCTAAGCAGCAACAACAGCAGAGCCAACAACAGTCCGGAGGTACGCAAACCCAAATGGAACATGGCACAACAACCATCATTCTGAAACAGGATTCCCCCAGCCAAACTCCCACGATTATTGTCAAAGATTCGTCGAACACCAAGCTGAATCATACTAAAATAATAGCCGAAGTGCTCCGTCAATATCCGCACATAGTAAAGGGCCACAAGAACATAAAGCTGAAAATATTACCCAATAGTCCGGTCGAGAAAGCAGCTCCGACAGTTAAACGAGCATCGCCGGCACCAGTTGGATCACCAGCCGGCCCCACATCGCCACACAAGAAACTGCACGTTTCATTCAAGCCCGACAAACCACTGATAACCACACAGCAGCAGCAGCAAAAGTCCTCACAGAAATTGACGACGGCTCAGCCAGCAGCAGTCGAGGCAGCACCACAGCCAGTTGCGTCGGCAGCGGCAACCTCCACCACGACCACTGCATCATCAACAGGGCAAAAGCGGCGCATAGATAGCAAGACGATGCATGCGTTAATTGCACAGGGCGCCGAGAACACAACAGGTAAGCATATAACGGGTCAAGGGTCTATTATTTTTGATAAGAAGACGAGAACTTACTTCGACGTAAATTAAACATTTATTATGTGAAATCTGACAAAGAACAGAAATATTACCAGCATAATTGAACTGCCTTTGCTTGCAGGTCCGTGGTTGTGTCTGCGTTGTGGCGTTAATGGACGGCCAATAAGCATTCCATCATATCGTGGTTTCCGTCGGCATTTGATCAACACCCATAAGGAGACAATAGATCCAGCGCTATGCGAGCATTGTGGCTGGCGATCTGCGAACAATCGGGAATTGCATTTCCACATGTACACAGAACATCAGATTAAATCGCTGCTCTACAACTTCGCGGAGTGCGTCCTGTGCAACCAAACTTATTTGACCAAGAACGAGCTGGAGCAGCACATCAACGAGGCGCACACGGATGAAAATAAGCAACAGTGCATTTATTGTTGCAAGGTGTTTGCCCAGGAGCTGCAGTTGTATAGGCATATGAAGAACTATCACAAGGCACAGGCACTGGAGGATGGCATCATTGATGAAACCGATGAGGAGTATCTGGGCTCGCAGGACGAAGACGGACAGCTGGAAGATGAAGAGCAGGAGGAGGAGGAAGTGGAAGAGGAACCAATGCAAGAGCAAAAGGTGCGCATTTTATCTGACATCAGCTTGCCAGCGACTAGTGCCATTGTACAGCAACAGACCCGCGAAGAGCCCGATGAGGGGAACGTAACAGAGGAGGAGCAACTCATGCAGTCGCCAACTCCAGAGCAGGAAGTCAAATTTGTCGGCGCAGATGGCAATGAGGTCGAGTTGACTGACGAACAACGCAAGGAGATATTGTCACAGCTGAATCAGCAACAGGCAGGCGCACCCAGCGGGGGTGTTGTCATGGTGCTCAGTGAGCCAGAAGTGGATGCAAAGCAGGAAAGCGATGCGAAATCCTTAACAGGCACCGAAGAGGAATATGATGACAGTCAAATTTATAGTGAACTAGCTGCTACCGGGTCTGTGGAGAGTAGCAGCAAAAAGAGCGAAGCGGCCGATGAGAGTAAGGAGTCCATAGATAATCTGGAATGGGCCGAGAATTTAATATCAAAGCATGACTTGGAAACAGATCAGAACAGCAAAGAAGTAAGTGAAGCAATATAATAATATAAGCTCTAGTAACAAATTTCCTTACAACAGCCAAAGGCAGAAAAGGGCCGCGATGACATTAGTGAAAAGCTTAAAGAGCTGACGGGCGAATGGACCGAGGACGAGAATGAGGATGAGGAGGACATAGATGACAAGCCTGCGGCCTCAGATCTTGCAGCTATTGTACAGACAGAAACAACCACTGAGAAGCAGGAGGCGGCATCAACAGTTGCTGAGGCAGCCGAAGAAGAACCAGAGCCGGAAGATGACATTGACCTGGCTCTGGAAAGCTTGCATAAAGGTGGTGGCGAGACAGAGGGGACAGAGGCCGTTGCCAAGGAGACGGCAGCTGCCACCACCAGCAGCGCAACTGAAATAAGTCAAGGTGAACCAGAAGCAGCGGAAAAAGTAGCGGCAGATGAGTTGCAGCCCCCTATTAAGGAGGAAGATGACGTTAACAAAGAACGTGAGCCTGAGGAGGAATTCATTAAGGAGGATGCGCCAACATCAATCGACGCCAATGCAGAGGCCGAAACCGAGGATATCATTAATGAAAGCATTGAAGAAAATTCTGCTCCTACAGGACCCGCCTCTGGTATCGATGATGTCAACTTAGAAACAGAAAATATTCGAAAAGTGTTGATCGATGAATTGATTGCTGAAGCAGGAGCGCCTGGAGCCGATGTCGATGTGGATGCCGATGCAGTGGCTGGTGAACAACAAGAATTGACCGAAGTGTCGCCTACCCAGCTAGCTGAGGCAGATGGATCAGATCAGACAGTGCAAGCTGATGCGACCAAACCGGTTGAGGCTGTAGATGAATCAATAGAAAATAATAATGAGAAAAAACCTGAAGAGACAACAGTGGTAGAATCAGCTGCTATCACCGAGGAGAAGCCAAACACCAGCGATACAGTTGCAGTCGATGGCAAAGATGAGGCGCTGACAGTAGGTACACAAGAGAAATTGAAGAGTCTCATGAATGAGTGGGTGGACGATGATGATGATGATAATGAGGACGAGAATGGGGTTACTGCTGCGACGAAGGAGCAACTCTAATTACTAGATTTATTTATGTTTTAAGTTCGTTTTCATATGCCAGTGCTACAATTCAAACAGCTGAATGAAATGGATAAAATGGATTCAGCATGAAGATTGTGACTTTTATGCATATTTATATATGTATGTCATGATCAGTGAATATGGCTATGGCAAAAGAATTTTGGTTTCGATTGTAAATTAACAACTGTTTCAATGGTACACCTTTTTGAGACATATTTGTAATTGCACCTGATTCCCGCAACTTATAGAAATAGAAACAAAAATAAAATATATAATATATTTTACGCATGTGAAGCACATAGAAACAAAATCAATTTGCGTATTTGGTAAACAATCCGATCGAGTACCAAGCAATTAATTTCTCCTGCGTTTTACCACCAACAATTCAACTTCAATTATACACACATACATATATAAATATATTTATACGTCTACATATAAAATTTGTCTATATATATCTTGAAAATATTACATATATAAATGTGTATTTATATAGATGTTGTTTTAATTGGTTTAAAACAAAATTATAAAGGCAAAGCAAATATGTATGCAATTACATTAAATCGCTTAGCAAGATGTTTTATGATTGATATACATAAATACCTAGTAATATAAATCCAAAAAACACTTGAAACCGTTTTTTTTTATTTACAATTACATTTAAGGTTGATTAAAAGAAAAAATCATAGAAACTTTGGAGAAAGCCACAACAAATATAATTGTAGATATAAAGAATATTTGTATTTTATTTATTTGCAGCTAAGCAAAAATCACAGACTCATAAGAATGTTAAAATAAACGTTATATTATATAAAATAGAACACTTCTATGTTGTACAAAACATTTCAATTGGCTGAGACACTTAATAATACATTAAACATTAAAGCATTTTGCATTAAAAATTTCTGATACATATACAAGATAAAAGAAAATCGGGCCAATGCCCAATGAGATTCTCAGTCGTCTAGAATAGAAATGTAAATGTAAATAAATATTTGATGCGTATATGCTAAAACTGATTATTTCGGTATGACGTACCAGCGAGATAATAATTAATTATGCACATTGTCGCAAAGCCAGCTACAACCGTAGTGAATTGCGCAAATCCCGCCCAGCGACGATTCGAGTTCGTATGCCATCGTGCTTTCTCGCGCGGAATCACCTCACACACAGTCACATAAAAGAGAGTACCGCCAGCTAATGCCTGTATGATGGGCAATGCGGTCTTCGACCAGCTGGAGGGTAAGTCAACGATAAGCATACCCAGACCGATGCCGCACACGGCACCCAAAGCAAACACCAAGATGCCAATAAATTGCGAGCGGAAGCTTGCGCGTGGATTTGAGCGAAACTCCAGACCCAGGCAGAAGCCCATCACGAATTTGTGACACGCAACGGCACCCAGCAGAAAGAGCACCTAGAATAGAAACGAATAGACAAAGTACGAAATATTTACAACTGTGTATGCTCGCTTATCAAAATAAATATTTAGTGAGCAATCCCATGATTATCTGCTGGTAGCATAAACTAAATGATGTCAAGGTAATCTCTTATACCTTTGTGGCCGAGTTTTGCACTCCGATAGCCAATCCCTCGATGGCCGAGTGCAAAGAGAGCGCCACAAAGAGCCCCAATGTCCCCGTCATGGATTGCGCACATGGCTCTGTGTGGCTGGTATGACAAATTCGCGCGTTTGCATCCTCAACGCTGACATCATCACATCCGGGAACGGGATCGTACATATGACCGCGATTATTATGATCATGACCGCTGTAAGCAAAGGCAGTCAATGTAATTAATCGATTGATCAAATAAATTATTCACTTCTCCTATCATACTTTTCACCATGTCTATGATGATGCATTGTATCGCCGCCCATTAATGGCGACCGCTCATTAGTTGCTCCATAGGCATTATTGGAGCTTGGTGCGCTCGCTGCTGGAGCCGCTGCATGCGTATGCTGAATGGCCTCGCCAAAGAAATAGTGTATGAACTCGTCTATGAAATAAATGATGAAGAAGCCACCACACATCGCAACTTCTGCGAATTTCGAGTTCATTTGCTCACGTACCTAAACAATAGCACATAAAAACACACACACATATACATACATACATGAATATAAAAACAGTTATCAAATTGCACTCAGTTATCAATTGTACAGTTAGGTTTACCTCTGGCAAAATATGCACCAACGCTGTAGCCAGCAAAATACCTGCACCGAAGCACAGCAGCAACGAGGTTGTCAATGGAAATCGCAGACGGTTCCGTTCTGATATTATGGCTGGCAGCATGCCGGATAGAAGGCTGCCAAGTCCTAGCACTAACATGGCTAAAACCTTTTCCATATCGCCACGATCTTCGGCTTGCCAGTTGGCTTTATTTGTGTCTGCTAAACTCATTATTCCGTCTTTAGTCTACGCAGTCATCAGCAAACAAATAAACTAAAATTGGAACGACTCGATGGGATGTTGAGTTCGTGGCCAATACGTCGCGAGTTATTTTAAAAAACAAACCAGCCAACACACATGAACGTTCAACGGACTACAAAACCCAACGACACAATGACGAATGTTATTGCTCTACTGCAATATCGCTGATGTTGGTTGATTTTTCTTTTCAGCTATCGATAACTTTCCAATTCGCTATCCAAGCAGTTCAGGTTATCGCTGTGATATATTCTATTTGAATTAGCATTTTAGCAAGTTGACAGGCTTGTAAAATTCAAATTAATTGCTGATCAAGGAAATTATTATAATAATTGCTAACTGCTTGAAGAGCAAACTAGAGTGAATTATTTCTTATACAAATTTAATTAATGAAAGTAAAGTAATTAATCAATCGATTTCATACAGTAATGTGATATTCATAGAAAATGGCTTGACCTTGAATATGCTTTCCGGGTTTGTTTTTAAATACATATTTGATTTTCAAGTGATCCTCGACTATAAAATCTAAATTAAATATTTTGTCCCCGCCCACCAAAAATTTAGTCTTTTGTGCCTTGTAATGGAACGTCGTTGTATCATATGTGGAGAGCAGCCAACCTCCAAGTTCACCTATCCACATACTTTGGAACAAGCGCTTAAGTGGCAAAATATGCTCGCTACCTTTGTGCCAGTGGAGACTTTGATGCATAGTTGTTGTGTCTGCAATAAGCATGTAAATCGGAAAGAAACTATTGTGCCAGAATCACCCATTGATGAGGAACATTCTGTGACTTTCTCCGATGCTAATGCCGTACATTACTTTACAGATCAAAAGTCCGAAACTCAGTTGGATTGTGCACAAACAGACCGTTTTTGTAAGTCACATATTTATTATCAAAGTAATGATAATGAGCAACCAAGCGACGAGATGTACGAAGTGCGCATAAGATCGACTTCTGGTAGCGATTTAAACTTTCGATCGAAAAAACATAGTCCAACCAAAAATGCCAACTCCAATAAAAATCGGACGCAGTCAAAATTAGCCTCAAATAAGAAAGTTTGTAAACAATGTAATCGATGCAGTTCGTCAAAGAGCTCTGAACCCAATCAGACAATGTCAAGGAACCGAGATAGCTCTGCTGATAGATCGGGTAGAAATCCGCAGCTAATATCAAACTCAAACTCTTATGGCTATCCACCAAAGATGTGCAACCAGCAGGTGTGCCCACAACGACCACAACAACAACAACAACAACTGCAGCAGCAGCTGCAGAAGCGGAAGCAGCAGCAGGAACAACAGCAAATGTGGCCTGGATTGAGGAAATGTTCGAATCAAAATGTAAGCATACCAACATATAGCGAGAAATCATGTATGTGCGATCGTGGCTTTAGTCAAAAGTCTTGCGGAAATTTGGGCCAAATGAATGCGGGTGCACCTTGTAGGCGATGCTCCTTAATGGACACTGGCCGACGGCCACCAGTTAATGTTCTAATAATGGGTGGCTCCATGGTGCCTTCGTATTACAATGATAACAAACTGCGTAAACGATCTTCAGATATTTCGCAAATCTGCGTACTCGAGTCAGACATGACACGCGAGAGAGCATTCTTTCCAGACATCGATGAGCCGAATTATTCAGTTTGCCGGCAGCCTGCAGAGAATGATCAGAATGGAGCGGCGGATTCAACTGACGTTCTACTGCTGGGAACGACTCCAGAGAAGAAATGTCCGTGTGCTGAAACGGCTTCATGTACTGATTCAAAAACAAAACCAAAACAGACAGAAAAAATTACTTCAGATTCAACTGATAAACAAGGGGCAAAACAGTTGGATGAGCTTGAGTCGCTGTTGGCTCAGCAACAGGAGCTCCAAAAGTCCATTCAGGCCAAGCTGAATGAGTTGCAGGCCAACACAAAAGTCGAAAAAGATCGAGTCAATGCGGGCACGGCACAATTAAACTTCAATTGGCCGCCCTATGAAAGAGTGGCACCAAGAGTCCGAGTTCTCAGGTCAATGGCCAATTATAAGACAACATATTAAAGTGGGGGCAACAAAGAACTGATGCCCGATAGCCGACTATCACATATATACATATCCAAATAATACAAAGATCACACAAACAATCCCACTTAGCTATCATGACATTTAGGAAGCTAAATTAACACACTAAATATTCTGTCAGTAATATTTGAAAAAATTTTTCGTTAAAATTTGACCGTTCCAATGAACCGTCGCTGTGTAGTTTGCGGCAAGGAGTTTGCCAATGACGACACCGATTCCACCTATCATTATCCTAAAAATGGGAAGGAAGCTCAGATTTGGCAGAAGAGTATGGGGGCCTTCAGTACTTCTGTGGAGAGCATTGCGAAATGCTGCTGTGTCTGTATTGAGCACATACCACAATTTGTGGAACGTACTCAGAAGGAGGCGTCGCTCATTAAGGAGCAATACAAGGGGGATAAATGGATAGTGCCACAGTTGAATCGGCCTTCGCTCCAGGTGCTTCTCCTGTCGGGTACTAAGCTGTCACCTTGTTTTGACATATACAAATCAGGAAGCAACGGCCAGCAGGAGGATGGCTTAGACGAAGAAATCTTCGTGAGCGAATCTAGCTATAAGGATTATGGTCTGCCCTTGCCCGACATTGAGGTGACCGAAGCGACTGAGCTGTCCAAGCTCAACAAAAATACGGCAAAAAACAATCTGCAGTGCGGAGATGTTGGTTGCCTGTGCAATTGCACGGATGTCTTATTGCTGGGACGCAGCCAGAATCATCCGTGCAAATGCGAGGCATCTCAAGAGTCACAGGCAGAGAACGTTATGGAGTGCAGCAGTGTAGAGTGTCAATGCCAGATGCGCCTGCAGATGGGCGGAATAATCAAACAGCAACAACAGCGAATCTCTGAACTAGAGACCACGATCTTTCGGCAGAACGAATGGTATATAATGTTGCAGCAGAAGATGAATGAGCTATATGCTGATTTTGGCCTCATAGACCAGAGCAATTCAGCCAACTGCAGTCAAAATCAACGTCCATGCCAGGAACAGTTAGGATGTTCAAGAGCCAAGTCTGAACCCGTAATAACTTCCAACAAAAATGAATTTAGGTGTCCAAAGTAATAACATGCAGCCAGAACCGTCCGAGTGACAGATGTTATTGTCTTACCCTATACAGTATGCATAATAGTCTTCGATTGGATTGAACTGATAATAAATATACATGTCTAACAATAGCTGGAAATGTTTTAAGTTATCCTCAACAGGTTTATTCGCTATTACACGCCGAACACTGAATCTTTTAGCTTAAGCGGCGGACTGAATGACATCTGTGTAGAGTTTCACTTTAGTGGCAATGCTCATGTCCACATATTTGTCGCCAATGGACACGATCAGTCCACCAATAATGCTGGGATCCACCCGAGAGGTGATCTTCAGCGACTGGTTGGGCTTCAGGAAGGACTGAAAAAAAAAGCAATTTAGTTTCGCTACATATTGAATACTGATGGTTTTACCTTGAGAGCTCCCTCCAATTGCTTGTTTTGTCCGGCATCTAGAGGCTTGGCCGAGACCACTTCGCAGACAACCTCACCACGATGAGCAGCCATAATGGTCTTGAAGGCACTGATAACTGTGTCCAACTTCTTCAAGCGTCCATTATCAGCCAAAAGACCCAACAAATTGGCTGTGGCTGGGGCAAAATTCAGCTTTGCGGCAGCATCTTTCAGAGCAGTGGCCATTACCTTCTTATTAATGATGGGGCTGGTGACTTGTTCGCGCAGCTTCTTGTCGGCCTTAATGGTCGACTGCAGTGCGGTCAAATCCTTTTCCACCTGATCCAATTGGCTCAATTTGGTGGCCGCCGAGTACAGAGCGGTGGCATAACGGCCCTCCAATCCGAACAATTGGATTGGTGGCTTTACCACCTGCTGGGCAGCAGCTGAGCTGAGTGTGCGGCTCTGCAAGCAAACCAAAATCCAATTAGTATACACTATCTCTCAAAATCACAATGAAATTTTGGTTTGGTTAAAATTGCAAATTACATAACCAAGAAATCCGCGTTAGATAATTGTTTTCGTTTTATTACCATTACTGGCTTCCACTACAGTCATCAATTATTTTACCGTTGCATCAAATGCAAGGAATTAAATTTTACATGATTTATATAAAACCTACCAAAAGTGCTAATTTGTTAACAGAGGCCATAGCTTATTCCTTGCAAATACTTTTCCACCTAAATCTCGCAGCTGCGGCGCACAGGGTTGATTCGATTGGACATGTTAGAGTTGTCATGGTCTCCCACTTTACCACAGCAGCATTCCGATAACGATATCTTGATCATCGCTAAGAATAAAAAATGCAATCGTTTTTAGATTCATGCTTTATTTGTATTTAAAAAACTGCTGCTTATTAGATGGGTTTTTCAGAAACACGTAATCATTTTACTTAATAAGTAACTATATAACTGTCTAAAATGGTATTTGCAATGCTCACGTAAAAGTTAAAATCATGTTTACGTCTTTATACTTCCGCTCCGACATAACCATACATAAATTAATTGTTGTAAGTGGTTAGCACATTGGGAAATAAATTGGAAAAATCAAATTGCATATATGTATTGACTTAAGGATTTACTTGTCATCTGAAATAATAAAATTGTAATAAGTAACTCTTAAAAATAGTCATCAGTGACAACTCACCTTCATCCTCGATGTCTTCGTCGCCTTCATCCTCTCCATCTTCATCATCGAAAGCTTCTTCTTCGTTGTCTTCATTTTCATCTTCATCCTCGGGTTCCACCTCAATATCAGGTACGAGATAATACTGGAGTGGATTTGGCCAAAGATCATCCTTTATCAGTTCAGCAATCTCGTCGTTCACAGGGTCAGCATTGTCCGAAAACCAATCGAAGAATGTCTTATAATCGGAGTTCCGTTTCTTCTTATTGCCATAAGGTTTCGTTAGCAACTGTTTAAGTAAATTCTTGCCCTCCTTCCATTGAATGGGCGTGCTCGTAGACGCGGGCCAGTCGCCATTTTCAGAGGCAGCTGTAATAATTAAAAAGAGATTACATTGATATATAGGTGAAATAACATTATTTGCAATTACACGTACCCACTGAATTCAAATGAAACTCTTTGGTGAGAACCTTGTTTTCAAAGTACGGATTTTCATCGAAATGGAAATTTATACGGTATCCAGATTTTATGTCTTCGAATTCCTCAACCTCCAGTTTGTTTAGCGCATGCAGACACTCTTCTTCTTCTTCGTCCAGAATGCCAGATACTTGCGGGTGGTTGATAAACTAAAAACAAATGGAAATTTAAATTAGATTTTTTCTTACCATTTGATGTTACTCAAGAATATAAAGGTAAAAGTCTGAGTGTAAATCTTATATTTGAGTAATAAATTATCTACAATAATATGAATATACATTTATGTACTGCAATTAATTCGTTTATGGACATAAGCTAGACAACAAGCCGTTAAAGAATAATTGGCTAAAACGATTAATTTAATTTAGAGGGTAAGAAATGTGCGGCTTCAACGCAGACATTTATCGATATATTCATACACTCACACGCACACGCACACATAGGCAAAAATGAGCGGTGCGACCGGTGGCGGCGGCATGCATAGAAGACTAAGATGAAAAAGAACAAACGAAAAAAGTTCCTCGAATAGAGAAATTTTTCTTGTACATGTAGTAGAGACACAAAATCAATTAATGTTGCCTTTTTGTCTTTAAAATGCTGTGCACACATTAGTGCTGCGGGATATAGCGCACTACGGTAAAATTAACATTTGCTCATGTTAAACATGCAAATCATGGCCGCTTTGAGAGATTTGCTCGATCACTACTACGTACATGCTAAGACTTACAGAAGTAACCCAAAAGTTAGGGATTCGTTTCACAAGTTCACTGCGCTTTTCGTAACAGGGCTTCCGCAGCTTGTTATATTTTTGCTCCACTTTCAGTATCTCCTCACTGGCTTTCTCGTTAAGCGCGTCAATTTCGTTTTGACAGGCATCGATTAGTTCCAGCGCCTCCGACTCCTCCTCGTTAGCACCGGCAGATGTATTTCCATCGGCGGCAGCATCCAGCTTTTGTCGCTTTGGCACGCTCGACATATTGCGGGCTTTGTTTTAAATGGAGCGGAAAAGGGGAGAAGGAAACTTGGATTGACGCTATTGTTGTAAAAAGCTATTAGTTTATCTAGTACAGTTGAGCTGAAGTCGATTTAATACACTTAATGCGCGCCGTCCTCCCGGTTTGCGAATTCTGCTCTAAGTGTGGCCGAATATTTAAATCGTGGGTATGCGGTACGGCAGGGTTGCCTTGAATCTTTACTAAACAAATATCGACAAATAGAAGCATATCTTGCAAGCATTGAAACCAATAAACACATATTTTTTGTTTATTTAGTTATTTGTTTATATATCTTAAAGAATTAAAAGTGGATTTGAAATAATAATGGATTTAGTTCTAGTTCTGGTTCCAAAGTACTCAGTGTAGTATCTGAGCATTAACAACACTTAAAAGATTACAAAGCATTTTCGGTCCTTTACAACACGCGCGGACAATATTTAATGTCGAGGTGTAAACGAGCTGGCCCATTCATTTTTTAATTTTATATAGAAAGCGTTTTTAAAAATATTAAAAACATGGCCACGGCTGAAGCTCAAGTTAATGTAAACACAAATTTGCAAAAGCAGGACCTTAGCAATTTGGTGAGTGTGTAAGAATATACGCCGAAAATATCCTCCTCCGGTTCGATGACTCGCGTCCGTTCGTGTAGACGCTGCATCTAAAAACATTAGGGGACCGAGGCCATTTGTATATGAAAAAGTGTATTCGTTGAAGTTGAGACTGATTAAAAATACTGTTGATCAAACATAGTTATGGATACTCATCTTTTTACATAAATCGCTTTTGATGCGCTTTGTCGGTGTGCAGTCGACCTCAAAAGAATGCAGCACGTGGCGTTGCCTGCTACGTTTCGCTAGCATTGGTGGGGGTTTTTGCCTTGTTAGTTGTTTGACATATGCTTGCAATATGTTTGGCGAATGCTCTAAAGCTAACTTAATGATAACATTAGATATGCGGCTCAACTGTTGCTACAATATCTGATGCAATATTCAGTTGATTCTAACCTCAAAATGTACGGCTTTTTCTACGCACACTCATGTCAGTGTGTATATTTGTGTGCGTGTACACATGCATGCGTGTGTCTGTTTGTAAAGCGGTTTAGGGCGTGTTTTGAAAGTTCAATGGTTTGTTGTAATATTTACGATAATTAATCTATTGTTTGCATTGTATTTGCAGGAAATAAGCAATCTTACTCCACTGTCGCCGGAGGTGATCTCTCGCCAGGCCACCATCAACATTGGCACAATTGGCCATGTAGCACACGGAAAGTCCACGGTTGTCAAAGCCATCTCCGGGGTGCAGACTGTGCGCTTTAAAAATGAATTGGAACGAAATATTACTATAAAGCTCGGTGAGTGATATAGTTCCATCTTTTATATACTCGTTTCATAATACTGGAATGACACTTTCTATTATAATTATTGCGGAAAGCGCAATATTATAAATACCAAATTGGCTAAATTTCTTAAGCGTGTCATTTCAGCTTAGTTTTCATTATTAATAAATTCATAAGTTTAACTTCAGGCTTAACGCTTTAGGCAAAGATTATTGCGTTTTATGATTCATAAAACTTAATTTTTCCTTGTTCTATTAACTAAATTACTACATATAAACCCAACTAATGTTGACGACGGCACAACGCGCAGATTATTCAAACCTATTCCCCTTTGCATTATCGCAAATAAAATTGAGAATTGTGAATAAATCGGGAATTTAATTAATTTGACGTAATGTGAAAAATAACAAGTATTTATATATAATTTATATATATTTGGCTTCTAAATTACCTGCAATTTAATCTATTAATATTAAATGTATATAAATGGGTAAATAATGCATTTTAAAATTATCTATAAATGTATGGAATAAAATGTTTGGCTTACTAAATATGGAAGCAGTAATTTATCAAAACCAAAATTACATTATATATTCTAAGATATTTTTTGTGTTTATTTTTGCTTTTGTTTTCAATATTTTTGTCACACATATCGTGTATAATTTCTAGTTTTAAGTGTCATGATCGATGTTTTTGGATCGATGTTCTGAGCGTTCTGTAAATGATTGATAAATGTGATATTTAAAAAAAATATGACTTGAATTGCTGGATTAGTCCCCCAACAACAAATAAATACAACACACGCACTGTGTCGTCGCCTTTGTAGTTTGGATTAGTTTTGGATTAACAGTCGACTATTGGCTAATAAAAAAAATTGTTTTCTTTTCTTGTACTTTCTATATATTTTAAATTTATCTATAGTTTGTTAGTTCGTTAGAGCTTTGCCAAATTTAATTTCATTGTTTTCGATTAATCCAGCAATTGTAATTAATTCAGTCCATCTTTTTCTTCTTCTTTTTCTTCGTTTTTCGTTTGACCAAACGACGCTCGTTAAACTAAAAACAAATAAAAAAAAAAACAAAATCATTTGCAGAACGCTTAAGCGAAATGAAAATCCAAAAACTTCTGAAATCCAAAAAGCAGCGCGATGCATACGACTTGAAACAGCGCCAACAGCTGAAACAATTTATCAAGCGACGTCGACAATCTTCCAGAATCAGACAGCAGGAAAATTTAATTGTTCCTTACACTCGAACCAGGCGAAGCATCAGTCAAGTCTCCCTCAGTCCCAGTCACAGTAGCGGGTATGGCAGCGTCATCGGCCCCGAGGAGCACGACCCATTGCTCGTGGCCATAAATCAGAGCAACAATTCAATATCAAACAAACGAAAGCGATGCCATAGCTCTAACGACCTTCAAAATGAGCACTCATCATCGCCGGCCTTGAAGCGAGCTAAAAAGGCACCAAAGGGAGAGTACTTTGTGGAGGCCATTGAGCGCGTTGAGGTGATGCACCGCGAGCCCATCTTCTATGTGAAATGGCTGGGCTATAATAGCAGCGAGAATACTTGGGAGACTTTTGAGAACCTAGCCGACTGTGTTCAGCTGGAGGATTTTGTGGATCGGCAGACACAATTGTATGAACCCTATATCAAAAAAATCATTGACAAACTGGAGGCAGCACTGGCCACAGCCACTCCACTTGACTTGAACAGTATTAATATAAAGGAGGACTTGGATAATTACGAGCCGATGCCGTTGAGTTTGGATTTGATATTGCTGGCGCAGTATCGAGCGTCGGGTAGTCGTAGTCAGCATGAACGCCAGCGCATTGAAGATCGAGCTCTGCGACGTATCCAGATGCAGCGCTGTCATTATGCGCGCCGAAAGCAGCTACAGGAACTGACCCAGTTTGAGGAGCGCATGAACAGCGTCGAGCAGCCTGCACCGCCCATAACCGTAAAAAATGATGTCGATTTGGATTGCATCGATGCAAATTTCGTGTATATACAGAAGAACATCTTGAGCGATGCAGTGCCACGCCCTGAGGAGGCAGTCTTTGGCTGCAATTGCAAGGTGGACGAGGGGGATGGCAAGAACGAATGTTGCGCCACCAGTCGCTGTTGTGCCCGGCTCGCCGGCGAGCTGTATGCCTACGAGCGTACGACACGTCGCTTACGTCTGCCCCAGGGCAGTGCCATATTTGAATGCAATAGCCGTTGTAGCTGCGATGACAGCTGCACAAATCGTCTCGTTCAGTTTGGACGCAAGCATCCGCTGGAGCTCTTCAAGACGAGTAATGGTCGTGGCTGGGGCGTTCGCACGCCGAATTCGCTGCGCAAAGGCGAATTCGTTTGTGAGTATGTGGGAGAGATTATCTCCAGCGACGAAGCGAATGAGCGTGGCAAGGCCTATGACGACAAGGGGCGAACGTACCTGTTCGATCTCGACTACAATACGGCCGCAGAGAGCGAGTTCACCATCGATGCGGCTAACTATGGCAATGTTTCGCACTTCATCAATCATTCCTGCGATCCCAATTTAGCGGTATTCCCCTGTTGGATTGAACACCTGAACATGGCGCTGCCCCATCTAGTATTCTTCACAACGCGGTTTATCAAAGCCGGTGAGGAGCTGAGCTTCGATTATATACGCGCCGACAATGAGGCTGTGCCCTATGAGAATCTGTCGACGGCTGCGCGCGTCGAATGTCGCTGTGGTGCCCCGAATTGCCGTAAAGTGCTATTTTAGATTCCACATTCTTCAATTTGGAACAAATTAGTTTTAATTACAAATTATCACATATAATATATAAGAATACCAAGCTATTTCATTGTTCATTAACGTCGCCACTCGAAAAATATTGACAAAACTGTTTTAAGTTGCCTGTTTCAAATTATTTATTGTTAATCTTGTATTTCTAAAATTTCCTCGCACACATTAAAAAAAAAAAACAATATTAAAAAATATTAACTATTATGAATAATATTTCAATCTAATTTTAAGTTCATTAAATGTGCCAGTGCTGCGCTAGAATTAAATTTTTGTCTACCAACATATTATGCATTTCAAGATTGTTAAATGCTCATAAAATAAGGTTTTACGTTTATCCTACTAAATATTATAAAATAAAAAATCGTACAAGTATATAATCACATTTTTTCGTTCTAAAAGGTCGTCCAATTAATTAATTTTAAATAGCGAGACAGAACAAACAAATGAGTATTACAATTAAATTCATACAGTAATTTTAAGGCGTATGGATATAAAAAATTAAATATAATATAGATCATAATGTAGTAGCCATAATAATATTAACATAAGTTATAAGTAGAATTTCTTTTGCTCACTTATCATATTTCCATTTGGATTCTTTGTCCACAGGATATGCCAATGCAAAAATCTACAAGTGCGATAATCCCAAGTGCCCGCGTCCGGCCAGCTTCGTATCGGATGGATCTAGCAAGGATGACAGCATGCCATGCGCGCGTCTTGCCTGTTCTGGTCGTTTTAGATTGGTGCGTCATGTGAGCTTTGTTGATTGCCCTGGTCACGACATTCTTATGGCAACGATGTTGAACGGCGCCGCTGTTATGGATGCTGCACTGTTGCTTATCGCTGGTAAGGCATTATAATTTGAATTATCGCACATTTGCTGATGGCTTCTTTTTGCTTCAAGGCAACGAGTCGTGTCCACAGCCACAAACCTCTGAGCATTTGGCTGCCATTGAAATTATGAAACTGAAACAGATTTTGATATTGCAAAATAAAATTGATTTGGTTAAGGAAAGTCAAGCCAAGGAGCAATATGAGGAGATCACAAAGTTTGTGCAGGGCACTGTCGCCGAGGGTGCACCGATTATTCCAATTTCGGCCCAGCTGAAGTACAACATTGATGTGCTCTGCGAGTATATTGTTAACAAGATTCCCGTGCCGCAGCGTGACTTCAAAGCGCCGCCCCGTTTAATTGTTATACGATCCTTCGATGTCAACAAACCTGGCTGTGAGGTGCAGGATCTCAAGGGCGGCGTGGCCGGCGGCTCCATACTGAGCGGTGTGCTCAAGGTTGGACAAGAGATCGAGGTGCGTCCCGGCGTTGTCACCAAGGATAGCGATGGCAATATCACTTGCCGTCCAATCTTCTCGCGCATCGTTTCGCTGTTTGCCGAACAAAATGAGCTGCAATACGCAGTGCCCGGTGGCCTGATCGGTGTGGGCACCAAAATTGATCCCACGCTCTGCCGCGCCGATCGTCTGGTCGGCCAGGTGCTCGGCGCCGTTGGTAACTTGCCGGACATTTACATCGAGCTGGAAATTTCA
This sequence comes from Drosophila mayaguana, assembly GCA_037075325.1. Classification (NCBI taxonomy): domain Eukaryota; kingdom Metazoa; phylum Arthropoda; class Insecta; order Diptera; family Drosophilidae; genus Drosophila; species Drosophila mayaguana. The sequence goes on along the minus strand of JBAMCG010000037.1, from coordinate 8,293,288 downwards.
TATTACCTTCTGCGTCGACTGCTCGGCGTGCGCACCGATGGCGACAAGAAGGGCGCACGTGTCGAAAAGCTGCAGCGCAATGAAATCTTGCTGGTCAACATTGGATCGCTCAGCACCGGTGGCCGCATCTCCGCTACCAAGGGTGATCTGGCCAAGATAGTGCTCACAACGCCCGTGTGCACGGAGAAGGGCGAGAAGATTGCGCTCAGTAGACGCGTGGAAAACCATTGGCGGTGAGTGTAAATGAACATTAGGAAAACGTACGCAACATTTATGTAAATGAAATATTTCGATCGCTTTCAGTTTGATTGGCTGGGGACAGATTTTCGGTGGCAAAACAATTACGCCCGTATTGGATAGTCAGCCAACGAAGAAATAAATGGATCATCAACCAGACCCGCTCTGAATTCATATACAATTTAAGCGTTTCAAGTGCGTGCGTGTGTGAGAGATCACAAATGATTCTGTCGTTTGGCCAATTCGCTAATTTTGCTGCACCGTCTCTTCATCTATAAATCCCGCGTCGTCGTCCTCCTCCTTCTTCACGTCCGTTGATAGCAAAAACAAAATACGAAATAAAAACAAAAGAACTACTAAAAATTGATGCATACATACCTTAAATTATTGAATTTTGTATGTATATAAACGATTTTTGCTGAGAAATGTTATGCATGTATAGCAAATCCAAGCATTACAAGAAACTAATAGGTTATACCTTATACATATTATATAAAAACAAAACAAATCTGATACATCGTAAAATTGTTTTTATGATTTAAATACAAAAAGAAAAAAAACCAAGTAAAAAACTGTATGCGTTTTTACAATTCAAACTAATATGTTGTTGTTCTTTTACATATCTGGGAGTGGAGTGAGGCGAAGAACCAAAAGAATTCTGCCCTTCAAAAGGTTTTTAGTTCAAGCTAGCAACAATTAATGAAATTTTCATTATAGATCCATTTATTTGTTTAAGCATATTATTACAATTTTCACATCGTTTTTGAAACATGATTTATTTTTAGTATTTGGTAAATTACATATTTTGAAACATTTTTTTTAATGTATTTTTTAAATTTATGTATCGCACTTGATTCGTTTACCTAGCGCACACTAATGTAATTGTAAACTACTATGTATGGTATGTTTATTTTTATTTGTTTTTATGTAAGGGTTTTTTGTTTGTTTTTCGTTTCATTATTATTCTTTTTTCGTATTGGTTTACTGAAATTATTTCGATATTAATTAGCTTAATTAATAAAAATTCGTACTTAGTCGCGATTCCCATACATACGTTGTGTTTTGTTATTTAATTGCTGGAAACGTTGTTTAATTTAAGACTATTGAGATTGATTAATTTGTAATTATTATAATACTTATTTCAAATACGCTTTTAAGTATTTGACAACAGAGATTTTCTTTCATTTGTTGCATTAGTTTCGTTGAACACATTTATAAATAACCCATGTTGAGAATTCATATCTAAGAGTTTGAGCGATATTTCGACAGAATTAAGTCATATAATCAGTAATTTGGAATGCAGCAGGAGAATTTCTCCATATTCCATATAACTTTTGAGATCTAAGCTCGTTGATAACTAAAATAATTTTAACCAAAACTGCCACAAAATGTGCTTTAAATATATAGATAATAAATTAAAGAAAATTTAATTTAAATAATATTCGAATTTTGTTTGATGCTAGCATTCCTATGGTCTTAACTACCTGAAGTTTTGGCTAAATCCAAAACCATTCAGTTAATTATTTTTATTATATGAAAAAAAAAAGAAACTTCTTTATCTAATCATAAGCAACCCAAGCATCAGCTTTGAGCCTAAGCTGTTGCTTGGTGCGTTGCTTAAGCAATCAAATTATAAATAACATACTCGTTCGTTTTATTTGAATATGTATGCGTTGCTTATAAGATAAAAATGCTGGACTCGCTGTCCATTTCGTGTATATTTTTTTTTTGGTTTTTTTTGCTTGTTGTTTTACATATTTGTCATAAGTCTGTGTCGTACTATCAATAGACATTTCAAATAAATAATATTCAATATAATTGTATAACATAATTAGAAGAATACTATTTAATACATACTACTTTAATTCCTAAGCAAGAAATTAATCTAATATATATATATATATATATATATATATATATATATATATATATATATATATATATATATATATATATATATATTCTTTTAATTATACGTTTACTTACATTGAACACCTTAAAGTGCTGTTGGATATCCATGCGTATACTTAACATACAACACACATACAATCAAATCGTCTTTCTTCAATTAGTTATTCAGCTTCAGCTCTCTTAGATAGTTAACATTTACATTTTTAAAATGGGTGACTGTGTGCGTGAGTGTATTTAGTATTTATGAATGCTTATTATTTGATACTATTTCTGTGTGTGAGTTTTGGTTTTAGCTGGGGATTCGACTCGCAAATTTGGTCAGCTTACATATAATATACAGAGCATGTTTTTATATATATAGTACATACATAATACAATTTATTGACAGTTATCATTGGCAAATTGGAGTTAGTTTTCTTTCAATTTCGATTTCGACTAATTATTTGCTCTACATATATATACACATATAAAACAAGCAATACATACTATATATTTATATGGATCGACTATAATATAAATCGAAAAATTTGTAATTTTAACTTTTTGCATAAAGTCTTTCTACTTAATTTGTTTCAGTGTATTATAATTGTTTTCTGTTTTTGCTTTTCTTTCTAACAAACTATAATCTTTAACAATTTTGACATTTTCTCTAACGATTTGAATAATGTTTTTCAACTCTATTATGATACAATTTGAATTACTTACATAGTTACAAATATACATATATTTGTGCCGAAATAAACAAATTTTACATGCCAATGTTGGTTATCATAGCTATATAAATATATAAATATCTTTGAGCCATTTGCAAGTACATATTTTATAAGTATACACCTAATTTTAGCACATCATTTTTTACAAATATATGTCAAGGTTTTTATCTAGTGGTTTATTTAGTATATGCCATTCGGGTTGTAGGTTGGATACAGAAGTAGAAGCCTGCCTTTTCTTTAGGATGCACTTTTTGTTTTGGCATTTGGATGTGGGTGTGGCATCTTAAAGAAAATGGCTTAAATCTCATTCGTTGACATCCTCATCCGACGAACTAACCGCAGGGATTGTTGAGAACTGCCACGCCTCGCGATTGTTGTTTTTGCTGACACTATATGAAATATATAGATATAAATGAATATTATTTGATTTATATATGATTTCTATACAATAGTAAATTCATACCCATGCTTTTTAGCATTGCTTGGCAGTGTGTGCGAGCTGCGGTAGTAACTGTCGTGCGGTTCCTCTTTGGTCTCCTCCAGGGATTTGCGCTGCAGCGTCATAGTTTCCTGTGGTGTTAGGGCGCCGGCTCCACCACCTCCGCTCATCTCGGCGTCTAAATAGTATTTGGCACTCTGTGCGATTTTGCAGTTCTCGCATTCGCTTAGATAGTCGTCGTCCAGGCTGGTATCGTTGGGCAGGAAATGCTCGTTTGGATTCAAACAATTCTTCGATGTGGTGCACACAGGCAGCTGTTTGCTGGGCGTGCCACCGCGCCCACTGTGCACTTTGGCTACCAGCTGCGGATAGCTGGGCATTTGGCAATGGGCAATGGATTTGCTATTGGTAGTGGTTCCTGCTGCTGTTGCTGATGATGGTGGTGGTGCTGCTGCTGTTCCTGTAGCTGTTGCTGCTGTTGTTGTTGCAGAGGTCGATGCTGTGTTGCGTTCGCTGTCCCGTTTCACTCGCAGTATTTTGGGCAGTGTGGTGCTCTTGCTGCTCACCGTTGCCTTCTCATTGTTATTCTCTAATGGGGGTATGCTGATCACCGAGGGTACCTTGCTGACCACGCTGTTGATGGTGCTGTTCAGTGAGATCTTGCCGCTGATGTGTTTAGGCAGCGTGTAGGTGACATGATTGTTGGCCAGCGGATAAAATGTGCTCGAATTGATTTTGCCGCTCGACTTCTCGCCACAGCTCGACGAGGGGCTGTTCGGGGGCAGCGTCAATGTTGGCGCCTGCTCCTTCCGCTGGTGTACGCTGCTGCCCGTCGACTTGCTGAGGGTGTAAATGGTGGCCACAGCATTGTTGTTGTTGCCTCCACTATTGCCTCCACTATTGCTGCTGCTGCTGTTGCTGTTGTTGCTGTTGCTGTTGACGGTGCTGCTGCTGTTGCTGTTCGTACTGCAGCTGCTGGTGGCAGTGGTTGTTACGGTTTTTAAATTCGTTTGGCTTTTGTTGAGTTTCGGTGGTAAAGTTGGATTGCTTTGATCGTTGTTGTGCTGTTGTTGCTGCTGCTGTTCTTGCTGGTTATAGAAATGTTGCTGCTGTTTCTGCGTCAAACTCAAGTATGCATCAACCTGTAAAGATCGTTAACGAGATTAGCATAATGTCAAACTTAATATATATATTTTTACGGGGAATGAAACCGCAAGAAAACTAAATCGATAATATATAATTAAATTATAATAAATACAGTAGGATCCGATTATAATTATATTATATAAATTCTGGTTCCCAGGCAAACTTATATGGTTATAACGTCTTCCGGCTATAACGACGGTCCCTTGAATGTCGTTATAACGGAATTCTACTGTTTATGTGTATATGAAGCTTTTTGGGTTGGCTCAATGAGTAAACTCAATTATATTTTTCTTTTTTAATCAAAAACTAATAAATATCAAGAAACTAAATGATAAAAAACATTAAATTCTTCAAAATGTGTAATATTAATAATAATTTAAATCAATTCGGTTTCATTTGCCCGTATTTTAGTTATTAGAATATGCAAACATATGCGCAAGCATTAAGAAGTGTTTTGGAATATATATATGTACATGTATGTATATTTAATTTTTGGTGTAATTCCCTCTACATATATGGAATCTATTGAGTATCCAAAGTTCAGTATTCACAATGGGATTACTTACATTTCGAACTCACCTTTCGATTCAAATAGGCGCTGGAGAGCATATCGACGCCGGATTGGGCAGCAGCTCCTGGACCGCTGCTGGACGCACTGCGTCCGCCGCTGCTGCTGCGAGCTCGTTCGGCACCGCTGCTCGAGCTGCTGGAGCGCTTTTGGACGCGACCCAGTACAATGGGTGGAGCACTGACATCGTCGTGATGCTGCAACGGCGGAGGCGGTATTATGGCGGAAACGCTGCTCGAGCCGTGCGATGGGTGTGGCTGCATCTGCAGCTCGTCTCCCACCTGCTTCGAAATGGTAGCAATCTTTGTGTCATAGGCGCACGCACTACGGCTGCCAAGCAGATCCTGGCCGTGCTGCTGCTGCAACTGCAGATTAGTGGTGGATTTGGCGCGCTGGCCATACGCAAGCGTCGCGGCATGTCGTGTGCTGGAGCTGGGCGAGAGGGCGCAGGCATTGCTGCCATTGGATGCGAATAGCTTGCCAGCGCCGCTAAGGAATGCATTCGCATTAGCATTGGCATTACTGCCCATGTAGGACATGGGCACATGCTGTATGGGGCACTGGCACATGGGCTTCTTGCTCGCCTTGTCTGTGCTGGAGCTGGAGCTGGCGTTGGTGCTAATGCTGGACTTTGGCTTGACGCTAACCACCTGCAGTGGATCGGCCACAGCAAAGTAGCGCGGAATGGTGCGATGATAGCGACGCGAGCTAGAGGGCGTTTTGCTGCCGTGCTGCTGCTGCTGCTGTTGTTGTTGCTGTTGTTGCTGCTGGGACTTGAGAGCGGCATGTAGTGGCAGCGGTAACGGCAGTGTTTGTGTGACCGAATCAGCTGTACTGCTGCTGCACGTGGGCGGCGTTGTTATCGTCGCTATGTCCATGGCTGGCAGCATGTCTATGGCAGTCGTGGACAAGGCTGCTGCGAGCAATTGCTGCTGCTGGTGCTGCTGTTGGTGTTGCTGTTGGTGTTGCTGTTGTTGCTGCTGTGCCAGGTGGTGCGTGGGCGTGACCAGCATGTCTGTGGTGGCGGGCAGTGAATGATAACTAGCTGCACTGGCGCTCGCATTAATCTCCACATCCGCCACAGTTAAATATTGCTGCTGCGGCTGCTGTTGCAGCAGTTCCTGTGAGCCGCGCGGCGTTCGCCGTGCTGCTGCATAGGCCAGTGAGCTGGAGGCACTGCCAGCAGCAGTAGCCGCAGCGGTCGTTACACTGGCGCTTATATTGAGATGACAATTCTTATAGCTGCACTCGCTATTGACACTGGGCTTGGGAGTGGGCAGGGTTTGCACACAGATTGAATTGCTGGGCGTCGGTGCAGAGAGCTGTTGCAACTGCTGCTGGTGCTGTTGGTCCAGACTGTGCTGCTGCTGTTGCTGTTGCTGTTGCTGGAGTTGCTGCTGCTGTTGATGTTGCTGCTGCTGATGTTGCTGCTGCTGCTGTTGCTGCTGTTCACTTTGTAAGCTGTAAGGTGGTTGGTGATTCTCGCCCGTGGCAATTGTGGTTACGCCACCGCTATTGATGTTTATATTAATAAGATTCGTAGTGCTCTGCGTATACTGATTGGACTGCGCGGCAGCGGCAGCAGCGGCCGCAGCACTCAATTGATGAGCATGCGGATGCGCTGCAGTAACGGGCACCAGCTGTTGTGCGTATGCATGGGGATGTGTATGTTGTTGAGGCTGGGTGTGCAGCTGTAGTGTATGTTGCTGCAGGTGCTGCTGCTGCAGTTGCTGCTGTTGTTGCAATTGCTGCTGCTGCTGTTGTTGGCTGACACTGGTCACAGCCTGGCGCTGCACATGACTGGGCAGCGTTACTGTGCACTGAGCGCTTAATGCCTCCGCTTGGGATATTGCGACGGCCTCCTCATAAGGCGGCGGGGCCTCGCCCCGCGGAAAATAGCCGCTTGGTGGCTTCCACAATGGATAGTGCGTGGTGGCTGCCCCATACGAATAGTCCATAGCACTCAGATTGCCCTCCATGTAACCCATGTTGCCAGCAATATAACTGCAAATTAGATTGAGTTTAATTAGAAAACGGAATAAGGAGTCCTTAGAGTTTGGAAACTCACCCAATGCTGCCCACAATACTGCGCTGATCCTCCGCATTTTGGCGATTCTCGCGAGCTCGCATCTTTCGCTGTCGCAATCGATTTACCAGGAAGAAAAGCAAGGATAGGGAAAGCGTGGCCGTAATGCCACTGGCCACCAGTCAAATGCCAAAGTCGGTGCTGCCATCGCTGAACTGATCATCGAGGCAGATGACCTCGCAGCAGTTGTTGCCGCTGCCCACAGTTTGAAAGGATTTACACTTGCTGAAGGCTTCGCACAGCACCATCTTACACGCCTTGGGCAATCCGCTGTCGCAGATGCAGAGTCGACAGGAGTCCGGCCCGGGCATATAATGCATGCCAGTCTCATACAATTTGCCATTGTAATCGCGGCAGTGACCACCCTGAATGAGGCTGGAGCTCACAGCGTTACTATCTAATGTGTCAAAAATGAGAAAAGCATTGAGCATTATAATTTTAAATATAATTGTACAAATTTTTGTATATCCAATTAAATACTATAATATTAAATAATTATAAGTAAATAAATAATTATAAGTATAATATAGATATTATTTTCAATTAATATGCTTAAATATTGTAAAGGGCAAAAGTTGAATATAATCTATATTATATATTAATCAATATTATATATTAACTTAGAATATGGCTAATTTTATTAAATAAGCTGGCCTTATATTTTCACTGTAAGAAATTTATAAACTTTGCAATCAAGTTTAAACAAATATTAAAAAAAGAAATGAAGGCATAGTTTAAAAAATAAAATAAAAAACATTTATCAAATTTAATGAAATAATAACTAAACCCTTCTAAAACTTCTAAATAAAAATGCTTACATGAATCTACCCACAAGCATGGTTATGTATGTATGTACAAATTTCCGAACAACTGTACGATTCTTTATTTTGACACACTTGACCAAGTTTCGCTTTGCTGCTGATTTAGCAGTTACCGTTTTTCGCCCAGCATTCTTTCATCACACACACGCACACACACACACACACATCTGCATTGGCGTATTGAAAATGCAGCAGGTGCTGTACACCCTTAGCCCCTCACCAATCGACCCACAGATACATAGATATATCTATATATACATGTATACATATATATGCATATACAAGTGTATGAGTGTCTGCATGTACAGGGCCATAACATTTATCACTTGAATGAAATTAAATGCAAACGCATTACATTTTCAACATAATTTAAATGCTAAGCAGCAAAAGGAAATTCAAATTAAAAACAAATATATCCACCAAACGTCCTCTGGCAGCAGGAAAGTGGAAAAGGGGCTGCAATAACATGCACTGACTCAGTCGACACGAACGACAAAACACGAGTGTGAACGGCTGGGCAGGAAACACACGAACGAAAATGGCAAACAGCGCGCTTTACGCCCCCGCGCAAAGAAAAAAATTGCTGCCTCTCAGTGCGAGTTTCCAAGTGAAATTTTTGCACTAGACATACAAATATACATACACTCACACACACGCACACACACCCAGTCCAAGCCCATTCGCACACACCCAAACACATGGCGAAGTATACATACATGCAAAAACGAACGACCACCCACAAACATATATACACATTGAACAGAGAGCAAGCGAGAGAAAAAGAGCGAGAGAGCAAAGCAGAAAGTAAGAGCGGAATGGGCAGCACTAACGCACAATTTTGCACGCCACTTCCTTCACAGCGCCCAGTGGTAAGGCGTACGCCCCCTTTTCGCAGGAGTTGCTGCCTGCTTGCTGGCTGGCTGAGAAAATGAGCGCAGCGCAAGTGTGTGTGTATGTGTGCTTGAGTGTGTATGTGTATGTGTGCCCTGTGTCCCATAAATTGTGAAACTCTGCTGTGGCCATGGACCATATTACAGTTATTGTAGATAGAGAACAAAAATTGAAATTGATTTTAGAACGAAAAAAATAATACATATTCATTTAAAGTCCTTATCTTAGTGCACATTTGAATCTATTTTATTTCAAATATAAAGCCTAAGCTCATGAGGAAAAAATATAAATTTTCACTGTTTTACTCTCTTTAGTACAGCAAGGATATTGTGGCTCTATGTGTTGTGTGTATATAAAGTTTTTCAGTTTTCACTAAATTCTTTTACCTTTGGCATTCCCAATAAACGCAAGCACTGCCAAAAAATACATTTTGCTGGCGTTAATATGCACTCTCAACTGCACAATTAACTTTTAGTTGTTATAAGATACACAGTTTTTATTTGATATTTTCAACGGTTTTAATGAACGTTCGAGCAATACCAACTAGTGCTAAAATTGATCTGAGTGACCGTTTGCGTTAATGCCAAAATAGCTAAAAATGCTTCAAAGTTCCCCTAAATACTAAAAATACTAAACAAACGTAAGGTATGAAAGGAAATAACGTTTAGAGCTTGGGCCTACGCCAACAAAATGGCGCCAAATCAGGTTACGTTAACGTATCTGAATGCAGCTCAAAGTATGCTATAATTTATAATTATGAATGTAAATATTAAACAATCAATAATGACTAATTTACAACAAATAAAATATTAGAAACAAATATAAATAAATACATAATTATATTACTGCTCAATACGGAAATGAAACAGGCAGCATTGGCAAGTAACTGCCACTGTTGAGAAGACAATGACGCATTTGATAACGATATTACGTTACCCTTAAAACAGGTTGCAGTTTAAGTTAATTAGGCCAGCTCATGACTGCAAAATTGGAATTTAATTTAAAATGACAAAGTTGTAATTGAATTTCATGCAAAATGCGCGCATTGGTTTTGCAAAGTGTTTTAAGTCATGCAATGACTACAACAACAACACCGTCAGCAGCAGCAGCACCGACAACAAAAGCATTAACTTAATCGCAATGTCAAGTTCAAAGTAAGGCAATGGCTGCTATTTTTATGGTTAATTCAGCAGTCCTTATGGGTATGTATATATATATATATATATATATATATAAAGCTGTTTAATTTATTTTTGGTTTTGAATAAAAAAGTTAAAATTGGGAAAAGTTAAAATATATATAACTCGGATTCTCTATATTCACTGTTATTAAAATAATATTTTCTATTTCTGACTTTTTCAAATTAAAAAACGTTGAAAATTACTTATATTATCATTAAAAATATTTAAAAAATTTTATACAAATATAGAGTAATGTACAAAATATAAATAAATATATACATATATAAATTTACTTATTTATAAATAACTTTTTGTTTAAGAATTCGATTTTCAGGTATATTATTATTATTATTATAAGTATTTTTTATTATTATTTTTGTACGAATTTGTGTATTATGAAATAAGCAAACAAGTGTTCTCCAATGAATCTGCTTATTTGGCGTCAAAGTGAAATTTGTACAAGTCGCGAATACCTATTTTAAATTTACTACAGGGTATAAATAGCTCGTTCATTCGAAAATAACACGCACGCAAAATTAAGCTAAATAATTTAGCTTTTTGGGTGGGCACTGCGATTAGCTTGCATTCAAATCAAATGAATGTAATTTGTTGACTTTCGCATTGAAAATGAAAACAACTTTGATTTGTTCACTTCCAGAGCAACTCCCCTGAACACCGGACGCGAGCGACGGGAGAAATAAAATGAAGTTGGAGAATGCGACAGCGTCGCAGATGATAGCTTTGAAGGGCGTGATTAGGAATAGCAGCTATGTGATTCCGGGCCTCTATGATCTGTCGATCGAGGATACCAATTGGGTGCTGACCTCATCCTTCATCATCTTTACGATGCAAACGGGCTTCGGAATGCTCGAGTCGGGCTGCGTTTCCATTAAGAACGAGGTGAACATCATGATGAAGAACGTGATTGACATCGTCCTGGGCGGATTCACCTACTGGCTCTTTGGTTACGGCATGAGCTTCGGACGTGGACCCTTCTCCAATCCCTTCATGGCCATCGGCGACTTTCTGCTCGACCCGCCCGTTGGCGACGAACTGATGGGTCAGATCTTTGCCGCCTTTCTCTTTCAATTGTCGTTTGCAACAACAGCAACGACCATTGTAAGCGGCGCCATGGCCGAGCGGTAAGAAAACTAATTAATTAATTAATTTATTATTTTAATTATTATTATATTTTAATTATTATTATATATTTAGCATTTCATATGTGATTGGTTATATGATATACATATATGATATGTTTTAATATTATACTCCTTGCACTCTACAGTTGCAATTTCAAGGCCTACTGTGTGTTCTCGTTCCTAAACACCGTGGTGTACTGCATACCCGCTGGCTGGGTGTGGGGCGAGCATGGATTCCTCAACAATCTGGGCGCCGTGGACATTGCGGGCAGCGGTCCAGTGCATCTGATTGGAGGCGCTGCATCGTTTGCTTCGGCTGCCATGTTGGGGCCACGTCTGGGCCGCTATGCGGAGGGCATTGATCCACTGCCACTGGGCAATCCGGTGAATGCGTGCATGGGTCTCTTCGTGCTCTGGTGGGGCTGGCTGGCCTTCAACTCGGGCAGCACCTATGGCGTCAGCGGTGCCAAATGGCAGTATGCCGCGCGTGCCGCAGTGATGACCATGATGGGCTCCTTTGGCGGCGGATTTGTGAGTTCGGTGTAAGTAAAGATCGACTACAAAGAGTTTTCGAGAAATTCATCAATCACTTTCCATACGCAGCTATTCGTTCTGGCGTCACGATGGCCGCATGGACATCATGGATCTGATCAACGGCATTCTGGGCTCCCTTGTGTCCATCACAGCGGGGTGTTTTCTGTATCGCGCCTGGGAGGCGCTGCTCATTGGAGCTTTGGGCTCCCTCTTATGTGTGATCAGCATGCCGCTGTTTGATCGACTGGGCGTGGATGATCCGGTGGGTGCGAGCTCGGTGCATGGGGTCTGTGGCATTTGGGGCGTCATAGCCGTCGGGCTGTTCGCCGATAATCCACTGCCCATGGACACGACTAAGGGACGCAGTGGTCTGTTCAAGGGTGGCGGCTGGTACCTGCTGGGCATCCAAACGCTATCCGCTCTCTGCCTAGCCTGCTGGGGCATTTGTTCGACTTTTTTGCTGCTCTATGTGATCAACAAAGTAATACCTATACGAATGGATCCGCACGAGGAGCTGCTGGGAGCCGATCTCACCGAGCATCGCATTCGTCACACCCAAATCGGACTTTCGCGGGCTATTTCCGCTCTGGCTCCCATCAAGATAGACCTGAATGAGGTTGTTGGCATTCAACCAATTGGGATCAATCCCGGCCATGAGCGCAGCATCGAGCAGCTGCGCGCTGCCGAGGACAAGCTGCAACAGTGGCAATCCTACCTGGACCAGGTGAGTGGCAAGGAACACAAGCTGGGAACTCCCCAGAAAACTCTTACGGAGCACCAACTGGAGGCGGACATAACTCTCAGCTTGAAGCCTAGCATGAATGAGCACCAGCAGCCGAGCAACGTCTTTGGGCGCAGAGTGAGGTCGGTGCAAATTAAGGAGGATAACTGGAATCAGGACCAGGGCAACTATAAACCCAACAACAGTGAGCTGCCGGTGATTAGTCGTGTCGCCAAGCTGGATAAGGATGGCAACTTTGCCTGGGTCGATTAGGCACTCAAAAGATTTTTTTCTCTCTGAAGATTAATTCATTGTTACCATATACATTATTTTTGCGTTTATTACAACTGTGCGGAATATTACAATATTTATTATGTCAACCACAGAAAATTGTAAAGTGAATATATAAATAAAATCAGTTGAAAAGTTGTAAATATGCAACTTAAGTATATACATTATTTTCTGACAAAGATATACAAAATACATAGGAGAGATGAAAGGGAATATACTATAATATACAGATAGATTTTCTTTTTTTTTTAATTTGTTCTCATTAAATTAATATATACATTTTTATTCAAAGAGCACTGTTAAAAGACTCATTATCAGTCAATCTACAGTTTAAGGTATCACTCTTATTATTACTAAATCCTGAACTGCCACCAACCAGCCGCAGGTAAGGATCTAAGCGTAATAACACTCAAAAAGCTTACGCTTCAATTAGCTATTAGCTGAACTCAGTCACTCAAGAGCTTTTTATTGCTCCCTGTTTCGTTTGCAGAAGAGCAGAGTGCTGCCCATCACTCACTGTTAAAAGACTCAGTAAGGTATGTAAAGAGCACTGTTAGACTCAGAACCACTCAATCGTGTCACTTGATCGTGCTCACAGTTGCGAAAACAATCACGAACGATCGCATAGCAAACGATTAAGTGATGGCTAAGTATTTTGACATTGGAAATGACAATTTCTTTATTTCAGACATGAAGTTACTCAATTTGAAGTCACCGCCCCCGAATGTTAAATAGATGCTTTGGTGTTTCCTAATAAAAGAAATTTAAAAACAAAAACACCGCCCCCTAGTGCTTTGTTTTCAAGAGTTAATTTTTGTACTCGTTCCAATATTGAGCAGAATGCTCTTTGAGAGCAGGCTGCTTATACATACGAAAATAAACAATATCCAAATAAATGAATCCCAGACCTATGCCACGCCCAAAGATTTCGCGTATTAATTGTACATTTTCATGTTATAGCAATGTTAAAACATGTCTTTTGGCCTCCAAGATGAATTCGAATTTGTTGATATGCAGTTTATTTCAGACAATTCCACCCCAATTTCTGCCCAAACTAATAACTCGTTTTTTGCAAATCTCAAATTTGATTTATTTTATTCAAGTAGAAGCAAATATTATTTGGATGATCGATCGATGTATGATGATAATAATATAATATATATGTATTATCCTATGTAGTGTTTGGGCTTTTTCTTGTTTTATATATATTTTTAAATGTTGCAGTTGTATTATTATAATATAGTTATCAAGAGCAATTGTCGTTTCTTCTTGAGGTTGTGTGTTTTCTAATTTAGAATCCAAGTTGTGTAAAACGTATAAATTGATTTATTGTTTGGTTTGGGTTTGTGGTTGATGAATTGTTTAATCGACCTCCTCGATGGTAGGGCCAGCACCGCCGGCTCCAGCGGCGCCAGGAGCAGCGCCTGCTCCGGGCATACCACCAGGCATTCCGGGCATGCCACCAGGTGCACCACCAGCACTCTGGTACAGTTTGGTGATGATTGGGTTGCAAACGCCCTCCAACTCCTTCTGGCGGTGCTCATATTCCTCTTTGTCGGCCAGCTGATTGGCATCCAGCCACTTGATGGTCTCGTTGCACTTATCCAGGATGGTGGTGCGATCCGAGTCGGAAATCTTGCTCTTCAGATTCTCCTCATCCAGTGTGGCCTTCATGTTGAAGCAGTACGACTCCAGACCGTTCTTGGCAGAGATGGTCTCCTTCTGCTTCTCGTCCTCGTTACGGTACTTCTCGGCCTCATTGACCATGCGCTCAATATCCTCCTTGGACAGACGACCCTTGTCGTTGGTGATCGTGATCTTGTTCTCCTTGTTGGTCGAACGCTCCAGAGCGGTGACATTCAGAATACCGTTGGCATCAATGTCGAAGGTCACCTCAATCTGGGGTACGCCGCGTGGTGCGGGTGGAATGCCCGACAGCTCGAATTTGCCCAACAGATTATTGTCCTTGGTCATGGCACGCTCACCTTCGTAGACCTGGATCAACACACCGGGCTGGTTGTCCGAGTAGGTGGTGAAGGTCTGGGTCTGCTTAGTGGGAATGGTGGTGTTGCGCTTGATCAACACGCTCATCACGCCGCCAGCGGTCTCGATACCCAGCGACAGGGGGGTGACATCGAGCAGTAAAAGATCCTGCACTTCCTGTGACTTGTCGCCGTGCAAGATAGCAGCCTGGACGGCAGCACCATAGGCAACAGCCTCATCGGGGTTGATGGACTTGTTCAGCTCCTTGCCGTTGAACAGATCCTGCAATAGACGCTGCACCTTGGGGATACGGGTGGAGCCACCGACCAACACAATATCGTGAATGGCCGACTTGTCCAACTTAGCATCACGCAATGCCTTCTCCACAGGGTCCATGGTGCTGCGGAACAGATCAGCGTTCAGCTCCTCAAAACGAGCGCGCGTGATTGAGGTGTAGAAATCGGTACCCTCGAACAGCGAATCGATCTCAATGCTCGCCTGGGTAGATGAGGAAAGAGTACGCTTTGCACGCTCACAAGCAGTGCGCAGACGACGCAGAGCACGCTTGTTTGTGGTCAGATCCTTTTTGTGCTTGCGCTTGAACTCCTGCACAAAGTGAGTGACTAGACGATTGTCGAAATCCTCACCACCCAAATGGGTGTCACCAGCCGTAGATTTGACCTCGAAGATGCCGTCATCAATCGACAGAATGGAGACATCAAAAGTACCACCGCCCAAATCGAAAATCAACACATTACGCTCACCAACAGCCTTCTTGTCCAGGCCATAAGCGATGGCCGCGGCAGTTGGCTCATTGATAATACGCAATACGTTCAAACCGGCGATGGTGCCAGCATCCTTGGTTGCCTGACGCTGTGAATCGTTGAAATAGGCGGGCACAGTGATGACGGCATTTGTAACCGTCTTGCCCAGGTACGCCTCGGCAGTCTCCTTCATTTTGGTCAACACCATGGAGGAGATCTCCTCGGGGAAGAAAGTCTTCTTCTCATCCTTGTACGTAACCTCGATCTTGGGCTTGCCATCAACGTTAACGACCTCGAAAGGCCAGTGCTTCATATCAGACTGCACGGCCGCATCATCGAATTTGCGACCAATCAGACGCTTAGCATCGAAGATCGTTTGGGTTGGGTTCATGGCCACCTGATTCTTGGCGGCGTCACCAATCAAACGCTCCGTCTCCGTGAAGGCAACATAAGATGGGGTGGTACGATTACCCTGATCGTTGGCAATGATCTCAACCTTGCCATGCTGGAACACACCCACGCAAGAGTAGGTTGTGCCCAAATCAATACCAACAGCTGGAGCCTTAGACATCTGTAAATAATATAAAAAAATGTCGATTTTAGAATAGTTTCTATAAATATATGTTTTTGTTCTCTTTTGTAATGTGGAAATTGAAAGTAGAGTCAACGACCGAATTTACTTTCATTAGCGGCATTTCAGTGACATTTTTGTATTATATTGTAAAAAATCAATCGATATATTATTTGTTTGAGGACTACGGAATTTATACATACATTTTGCATTTTTTAAGATGGTATAATTATATAATTTAGCTCATATACATAAATCCACTTAAATTATGTTTCATTTCATTAACAAGCTACTTAATACTTATTTGAAAGCAAAGGCTACAACCCTGTTCTTGAAATCCCAATGAAATAAAGTTAATGTTCTGATAATTTTCAGACCTTTTACGTAAATGCATGCAACGGAAACAGATTGTTGCTAATGTCATAGCGAAAACCAAAAACGGTGAAACGTGAGACAAATAACTAATTTATATGGTCGAGACACGTATGTACATCCATGTGTATGTATGTACAATTTATTATGTATAAATGTTCAAGCAACATAAACAGAAAGATAACAATAGAGTTGAAGTTCAGTTGAAATTGCAGCTGCTAAATTTCATCAAGGGATGAAAGTACCGCATGGACACAAAGGCGAAAATTCTGGAATACTATAATCCACAACCACACACATAAGCATATGCATATACCCACATGCATATGTATAGAGAACCGCGCCGTTGCCGGACTGATAGGTTTGCACTATGTACTGTGCGCATGAATGAGACGGCAATAGTATACAAGCACGCGCGCGCTTATTTCATATATACGTTTGGACATGTTTTATTCCAACAACGCAGACAAAGTTATAGTTTAAAATGCCGGTTAGCAACGTACTTTTTAATATAGAAAATAAAAATAGCTTAAATCCAAACACTTGCCATTAATGTTTATTTTTAACGAAATATTTTTAAATTATAATATAAATTCAGACGTCAGTATCTGAATGCTATTATGACTCATAATGAGTAGTCAGACGAATGGAAAATGCTTGTGTGTGTGTAATGCGGCAATTTTTCAATGGAATATTCCAGCAATTTTAGATAAATCAGCCAATTTTGAGAAGTCATTAAATATGGATGTATACATAATTTACAATGTACGCGCAAGGTTTTATTTCTTAGAAGTCCCAAATACAGCAGAAAAATCGAGTGACGCAATATATGCACACATTTGTATGTAAAAATACGCGAATATATGCGTGACTATATATTACATATTGTCCAAGTCTTTTTGTTCGCATTCTAAAGTTCAGTCACTTGCAGTCATAATTATTTACACAGTTCAATAACAAAGCTGCATTTAAAATGACCTCAAAACTACTTGCACCAACGCATCCAACGTCAAATTATTGATTTTGGTCGCAAAGCGCATGGAAGAGACAATGGAAATTTTTTTTCAGGTCAAAAGCACGCGGCAATGAACACGTGCCGAATTTGAAGCGTATGAATGTACATATGTGCAAATTGTTAAATTTTAATTAGAAGACTTACCTTTATGTATTCTTCAGTTTAAATGTACTAAATATATGAATAACCGTGTAATTGCTACTTCACTTTGTCCCACTTAAATTTTTTTCTGCCGAACCGACACTCAAACGTTCGATCAAACTGGCGCTTGTATTAGGAATAATGATGGCGTACCTCTGTGCCTTTACTTATAAAGCGCCTTGCCTTGCTCTGGAAAATTCTAATATATTTACTTTCACGATGTGGCAAGGCTGGCTGAAAACAGTGCTGCTCCAATGACGCTCAGTATTAATCGAAAACATCCAATACTGCAGCCCTGCGCTGCCAAGCCAATAATAAACGCGCCAAACTGTAAACAATTCAAAAATTAAATTATGACACCTCGCAGCTATAAATTAATAAGTGGTGTTATCAAGACCCCACATCGAAGCTGTCAAGTAGCTAATGGCATTCAGCTTATCAGCAATATTTGCCAGGATTAGAATAATACGTGGGCTTTTTATTGCTGTTTGTGCACTTTATCAACAGATTAGTGCATATGTTTTAAATATATACTGTTTATCGATTTCTTCGATCTGCAAATATTATGTGACAAGCGATTTATAACCAATAAACAGAGTGCAACATCCTAGAAACGTATCTATATTTATATATATTATTGATAAATTCATTATATATATTAACTAGCCTTATTTAGGAGCAAGAAGTTTACAATCCGGTTCGACGCCTTCAAAAATAGGTGGTTTTTCACCGCCTCCACCGCCACCAATAATACTTTGTAGAATTTCCGGCAGTTTATTATTGATCAGCTGTAATGGGCGAAAATGATTAATTCATTATATATTTTATTCGGATATATATAATACCCACCGCTTCGACTTTTGCAACAACTTTAGCCTTCTCATATTTCCATACATCACCCAATAACTCAACACCCATTTCATTAATTAGATCATGCAGAAATATATCAATACGTTCTTCCTCCATTAAATTTTCAAAATTAACTTTTAAATCTCCTAAAAGTAATTCTATTTGCAAATCTGTGATGGACAAAGAAGACGACAGTTTCAGTTTCCATGAAATTTGAAGCGAAAACTCTTTCACTGATGCTCTGGACATGGGAGAAGAGATAGATTTAAATAAAAGTTTTCTTTTTAATTATAATTATCTCTGTATTACTTACTCTGCATTGCCATCACCAGCCAAATTTAAAATATATGCCAACGAACCTTTGGCAGTGTAAAGAGACTTGAAATAGGTATGTGGCAAGGTGACTTTAATTGTGCTACGTAAGCCGGGCAAAGCATTAATTTTGAGCGTATTTATAACGAAATCTGAGAGTCCTTTTAGTTGAAAGTCCTCAATGGAACCAGTAAAGCTGAAAGCAAATGAATATCAGTATATATATTATATAATATAAATAGGTGTCACTTACTCGATAAGGTATTGGTTATTCACAGCTGTCTCGGCAGGACCTAGCTCCAGTGGATCCAATGCAGGCAAGCCCAAATTTGGTATCGGGTGACACATGCGCATACGAAACTCCTCTAGAAATTCCATTATTGCATCCTCATAGAGGCACACAACAGGCGAAAGGCAGCTATAAAGAGAGGCCGTGGACAAAAGGAGGCGCAGTATGTAACCCGACTGCATTTTGAAGATTTGTTTGCTTAGGGCGCAAGCATGCAACTGAGGTGCTTAGCCAAAAGTATTTGGTTTTTGTGAAGTGCTACCATTTCCAGTTCCGTTATGAATTTCAAGATACGATTAATACAAATTCATGATATTCCCTGTCCTTATCACTGTACATTGGCTTTACTGCTTTGCAAATAACAAAAAGTACGCGCAATTTTATTTTGAGTGGTGTATAGGAGATATTCAGATCTATTATTAATCTATAGTTATATGTTCTACTATGTCATACTATTATATCATATCATATCTATATTCTTCAAAGCTAAAGGTCTGTATTGCTATCATTCAAGAATGGAATCTATGCATGTCATTTCATTATATATGTAGTATATAAATTTAGTTTAGTATTCATTATTTCATAAATTATTCTCTTTAGGGTATACCCTCTACATTTTATATTCTTGACTAACGGCATACACAATATTTGTTTAATTTTGATAGCAATTTTGATATAAAGAAATAAGCGTATAGCCAAAAGCCTTGTGGGGCCTGACGCGTGGAAATCCAATATCAATTCTATCCTTATCAACAAACAACTGTTTTTGATTAAAACGCCACTTTATTTGTATTTAACCATTGAACAATAATCTCCACGCTTCTGTTCGGTTAATCGCTTGGCTCTTATCAAATGCGTAAGAGCTAAATATGTACGTAATATGTGCAACACTTACAACTAGCTTCAGTAAATATTTATGCTAATGTTAAACTTGTTCTGGCGGCTGTTGCAAATGAGCGGGCAGCTGCTGCAGCTCCGTCTTGGCTGCTTGTAGTGCCACGCCCTCGGGCAAATTGCGCTCGATGTACTCCAGAAATGTGTCCAGCGTAGAGCCCGTTAGCTTGTGGAAGTTCATATAACGGAAATGAGTTCGTATCTCGTATTGAACGCGATGCTTCTTATAGATGTGCACGGATTTCAGTAGTGTCATACGTTCATGGTGTGCCTTGCGGGGGCTCCAACTATAAATGTACAAAACAAAGAATTAAAATCCAAGCATCTGCACATATATAGTTCATACAAGCAGCTTAAGAGACAAGACACACGATCAAATGCATCATGATAAATCTTAAGGCGGCACTTACCATTTGCCCAACTCAATGCCCAATTGCTCCGCAGCGGTTGTGGCAAACCAGGTATAACTTTTCAGAACTGCCGGATCAATTCCTCGCAGCTCAATTTCCAATTTGCTGTAAAGCTTATCGGGTTCGCCTGAATTTACAGCTGAAGAAGTAGCAGCGGAGCCGGATGATGTATTTGTCGCCGTGCTGCTTAGAGCAGAGGCAAAGCGCGCAGGATGTGTCAAACGCAAACTCTTAAATACCTAAATAGAAACAGTTCAAACAAGAATGTTAGTTATAATAAATAAAAACAAATTTAGCTACGCACCTGAAGCATGTTGTTATTGCAACTAAAACAGAGTTATGCAAGTGCAGGGATGCGAACAGTAAATTATTTATCGATAGTTTAATAATATATGCCGGGGTGTGGAAACACTGTTCCTTTCCGCACGTGCTGCTTTCTAAGGGCGCCTTCAAACTATTTGGTGTATTGCTATTTATTAATATGGATAATACAGAAAATAAAGGTAAAATTATATACAAATATATCATGAATATGTTTACTATATGATTTCTAATAATAGCTTGTGAGTCAAGCTCTGATGAGGAGGCATTCGAAGACATCGATGATAATGAAGAAACTGAAGACGACGACGAAGGCGAGCCAACAACTTGTTTGTTTTGCACTCAAGTTTTTGCAAGTATCGATCCGGCGATCGAGCATTTAAATAGCCAGCACAAAGTAAATTTGGCGCATCTTAAGCAGAAATTCAAAATGGACCAGTATGCATTCATCAAGTTAATAAATTACATACGTGGAGGTCGAATAACTGCTGAGCAGCTGCTCCAAACCAAACAACCAGAATGGAATGATGAGAAATATTTAAAGCCCATTCAGTACGAGTCCTGGCTATGCTATGACTACGATGCTATTACAACTGATGCTCCACAGGCAGCACCTACCGTAACCGAGTTGCTGCAACGCATTGCTGAACAAGGCCAATTGCTGCAA
Organism: Drosophila mayaguana; assembly: GCA_037075325.1. Lineage (NCBI taxonomy): Eukaryota > Metazoa > Arthropoda > Insecta > Diptera > Drosophilidae > Drosophila > Drosophila mayaguana. Next base: position 8,272,019 of record JBAMCG010000037.1, on the reverse strand, counting down.
CAAGCCAGCGAGGATATGGAACGCATGCGCAACGACTACAGAGATCTTCTACAGAAGGTGCACAACGACGGAAAGGATACCGCAGGAACCAAGAATGGGGTTGTGCGTAATGCTCCGTCTTTTGATAAAGAATATTTCAACAGCTATTCACACTTTGGCATACACCATGAAATGCTCAGCGATACGGTAGAGTATTACAGCTAGTTAACTAACTCTGTTTGATTATTATTATAAATTTTATTTCTACAAAATATTACTTATTGTCCTTTAAATAGGTGCGCACTACCAGCTACCGCTCAGCCCTCATGGAAAACCAAAAATATTTGAATGGAAAGTCCGTTTTAGATGTGGGCTGTGGCACGGGCATACTCTCCATATTTGCATCTCAGGCTGGCGCTAAAAACGTCGTTGGCATTGACAATTCAGAGATAGTTTATACTGCTATGGATATCGTCAGGTAAGCCAAGCATTGTTAAACATTTCAAACATATGCAGTTATTTTTATTTAATAATTAATAAATTTGTAGATATATTATATTCTTTCAAAAAAGTGGAAGATAATTTACTCAATCAGCTTATTTCAAGAAAAATAAGTTCATTTGACATTTGAATTTAACTGTATGTATTATCCAACTAGATCAACTCATAAACGACCAGGATAGACAAAGCAAACCCCGCTATAATCTAATTAGAAATACAAAAAATCAACTAGATCAATTCAAATAGATAAAGAACAACCAGCTACAGTCGAATTAATACAGTTTTGTTCATTAAAGTTGGAAAGCTATTAAATGATCGCAAAAAAATCATTTTATTGTTATAAGTAAAATGCTTTTGTATGAATTAAATTAAATTAGTCAATAGTATATATTCTTATTAGAATTAAATAAAAATAACATAAAATTGTCGATCTTATAAAGTTTAATCACATATTTAAAATAGAACATAAAACATTTCAAAACTAATTTAACCAATTAATAAACGTTAAACAAACATATTCTTCTTAACAGAAAAAATAATATTAAGAATGTGCAGCTCATTAAGGGTCGATTGGAGGACACTGAACTGCCCGAGGCTAAATACGATGTCATCATATCTGAATGGATGGGCTATTTTCTGCTCTACGAGGCCATGCTGGACACGATTATCTATGCACGCGAAAATCATCTGAGTCCTAATGGGAAAATTCTACCCAATCGCTGCACACTCCATTTGGTGGGCATAAATGAGACGCTGCATGAGCAGCACGTGGAGTTTTGGTCAAATGTCTATGGAGTGGATATGAGTGATCTGCGCAAGCGCAGCATAGAGGAGCCGCTGATTGAGGTGGTCAATCCAGAGCACATATTAACCGACAGCCAAGAAATAGCCAGCTTTGATATGATGACCGTTGATCTAAACTATTCGAATTTTTCGCGTGAATTCCATTTGAAGTGCACGCAAACGGGCAAGCTGGCCGCCTTTGTGGGTTACTTTGACACATTCTTTGATATGGACAAGCAAATCATGTTCAGCACTTCGCCAGCTGCGACGCCCACACACTGGAAACAGACGGTCTTCTTCATGGACCAGCCGCAAACGGTGCAGAAGGATCAGGTGATAAGCGGAAAGATCATGTCGAGGCGACACCAAGGAGATGCTCGTGCTCTACGCGTGGACATTGAGGCGTTTGGAAAACTGTTTAAATACACTGTTGATTGATTTGTTGGTCTTCAGATTGTTTTAATGCAAGATTTGTTTTGTAGACAAAATATGAACTTAATTAATTGTAAAAGTATGTAATATATAAATTAAAATGAGTACACGTCGCCAGGTAAGCTGGTTCAGTGCTTAGAGCCAAGAAAACAATTTCACATATATTTCTTATGGGAGGTTGAGGAAACATGCCAAAAACAGAAGCTTAGCGAGCCTTAAGCCGTATTGGTTTCCAGATCGGAGGCGGGTATTTCGGGCTCCTCATCATTGTATACATTCTCGGCCATTTGCCACACTTGCATGATATTATCCTCCGACACGGAGCAAATGATCCATGGCTCATTCGGATTCCAGGAGAAATCGCTAATTTTGGCCGTATGGCCGCCGTGTATAAATAGCAGCTCCGGCGGCCCATCTTCGGCATCCTCAGAGCTCTGCTCCTCGCCAATTTTCGACAGATCCCAGACATGGAGGCGTCGATCGGTACCTGAGGAGGCCAAAATGGTCTCATTGTGGGGCGACCATTGCACCTGGAAGATTTCATCCTTGTGCGACTCGAAGGAATGTAGTTTCAGCTTCAGATTACGTAAATCCCACAATGCGACCGTCTTATCCGCCGAACCGGTGGCCAATATGAACTCGGAGTACGGATTAAAGCTTAAACAATTCACCTCTGCCGTATGCGCATCCACAGTGTGCGATGGCTTCGATGTGTTGTTGTTGCGCGTATCCCAAATCATAAGCTTCTGATCATCGGCCACCGAGCCAAAGAGCGATTCGTGTAGCAAATGCCAAGCGACATCCTCAACGACGGCCGTATGACCAGTGAATATATTTTTCGCATCAATGACGCGATGCTCCTTGGGCGTGGCATTAATGTCCCACAAGCAGATGGTATGATCATCAGAGGCCGAGAGCAAGTAGCCTAAAGAAAGAAGATGGAATAAATCAATATGCATGGAATATAACTAAACCTAGAGATATATTGAATTATATTCTCATAAGAACATGTGCTTACCATTCAAATTGGGATTCCAGGAGAGACCGTAGCCTTCCTTTTGATGTCCACGCAAACGTAGGTCAGGCTGGCATTCGCCGGATGGTTCAGGTTTGCTTGGATGCTTTGTGTAGTCAAATACGAGAACATCACTCGATGGAGTTTTCGTTGCAATGACGCAAGCATTTTGGGGCATGTAGCGTGCCCGGTTCACTTCGCCTTCGTGATTGATTTTGATTTCAATTTCGATTTTCCCGCACACTGAACCGAAGCCACCAAACTCTCCCTTCTCATTGTCGTAGTGGGAGCCATCGAATTGGGCATCCTCACTGGGCAGCTGGACGCTGGCAATAAGTAAATGGTTTTGCTCATCCGAGGTGTGTGTGCCCAAAATGAGGCGATGCACAGAGTAATCCTTGCCATCCTGTTTGGTCACATCGGGCAGCCACTGGGCCGTCAGCGAGGGCCATTCCAGAGCGTGCGTCATCACCAAATCATATAGAAATGGAGTGTTCTTCTTCCATATCTTGTACTCTTCGTTGATCACACGTTCCTCGACGGCATCGTCAAAGGATTCCGCTGCTTATAAACCAAAATGTTAGTTTAATTGTCATTTTAATCAAAATTGTCGAATTTTTTATTACCATTATCGCTGCGATCCACCATTTTGACGCACGCAGCTAAATTACTAAATTATAATTTCACGCAAATTTTTGTGCGCGTCGCAAAATTCAGGCGCCAAAACAACAAAGCGGCGGTAAAAGCGTGTGCGCAAAGTCGGCAAAAGTTTTCAGGTTTTGCGATCTTGCGCCGCAAGTAAACGAGCTGGCTGATAATGCAAAACTTGAAATAGCACTTAAAATGCGTTTACACCAATTGCATATGCCCTTACACTTTTTGCAACAATGCTATGAGCAGAAAGTGAAGAAATTACTTTTTCTGTTCTTTTTTTGTGCAAGCGCGTCGGCTGCTAGATGCGACAGAGATGAGTGGAAATCTTATCGACAGTAAAGTGAGGAAGTCGATAGGTTGAAAAGAATCTTTGTATACAACAACCGTTGTCGATTGCTGACCCATGTTCGTGTAGGTGGAGCAATTATGTTAACATAACTAGCTTATAAATAAATAGTAAATGCATTATTAGGAAATTAATCATTTGTCAACACCTTTTTTTTATAATTATTTATAAAAGTAGGAAAAGTTCAAAATGTCTCCATTTTTTCAAAACAAGAAACTGCTCATTGAATTATGTTTACTCAAATGGTAATGGATCATTAAACATCCCGTTTATCCGTTGTTTGCCAACACTTAATAAATAAATTACCGCCGAAACAAGACAACCCGAAGAAAATAAACATAAAATAATGCCCGAACAAGTCGAATCAAGTACAAAACTGAATGTAAGCAGTGAGATTAAGTCGCCAACGTATGATTTAACTAAATTCCACCTCAAACGCATACTCAGCAACAATAGCAAATGCAAGAGTATAACATTACTTGGCACTTTCCCGGATATATCAGAAACTGATGCTGCAATTGTTGTTTTCGAGAAAAATGGTTAGTAATTCGTATGTGTTTAAAAAAAAATTTAAAAGCCTGTTTATTTATGCAGCTTATCGTGAAAGTGACGTGGCAACTGAAGTGCCGGCAGATCAGGAGGCCGACTCGAGTCCCAAGCCGAGCTACTTTAGCACGGATCTGCAAGTCCGCACTGATTTTATAAACAATATTTACGCAAGCTTTCAGTGTGTGCCCACCCAGGAGCTGTGTAGTAAGTAATTGCAATTGTTTTGCCTAACAAACGCCAAAACTTTACTCTCTTACTAGCCGTTAAGGGTACAGTGATTTATCCAGCCACTGAGAAACATATTGAGAAATATTCCATATGCCAGAAGTATATAATAAATGAAACCCCAGATCTCTACGAATCCATTACGTTGCCGTACATCAACTCAAGCCAATTCTCATTGGACTGGGTGTACAATATTCTGGAGCACAAACAGGAAACTGAGCGTATTGTATTCGAGGATAAGCATCCGGAGAATGGCTTTATCCTCCTTCCTGATCTCAAGTGGGACGGACGCAATGTGGAGACCTTATATTTGCTGGGAATAGTACGCAAGCGCGATATTAAATCGTTGCGTGATCTCAATGCGAGCCACTTGCCTTTGCTGCGCAATTTGCGAGAGTCGGCCAAGCAGGCAATATTTGAACGTTACGGCCTGAATCCCAACCAGCTGCGAATGTACTTCCATTATCAACCGTCGTTCTACCATCTGCATGTACATATCAATCCGATTAGAAACGATGCACCAGGCATCTGGTGCGAGAAGTCACACATGCTGGACACTGTCATCAACAATTTGGAACTGATGCCCGATTACTATCAGCGAGCCAGCCTGCCCTTTGTCTTATATGAGGGCAACAAGTTGTTGGAATTATATGACAAACAGTTGGAGGTCCGCCAAGTTGTAGTGCAGGAGTTGAGCGAAGCGGACGAAGCACCGGAAGCTTTTACAGACGATGAGCCCGAAGAGGGACGCGAATGCAAGCGCATCAAGCTGAGCACTCCACAGAAGGAGTCCAATGATGCGGAACTTCTCGAAATGCCGTGTGCCTAAAATGTATAAATTGGATCTATTGATTATCAACCTGGTTTGATATAATAGTAATAAACGTACAAAAGCATTCAATCATTTTTTCTGTTGTCAGTTTTTTGCTTTCTTTATTTGTTTATTTAATTATTTATTTATTTAATAATAGTGTCGCTATGTCTGTTGTGTATTTGTTGTAGTTGTGGCTGCTTTATGCTACGATTCGTCAGTGTTTTGCTTTGTTTGTGGCCTTCTCTTTTGTATTCTAATATTTGTAATACGTTCAAATACATTTACTGCCTTTGGGGACATTTTTGCTCTTTCATCATTTTGCTCGTTAACTATCAGAAATGTATATATGTATCAATAAAAATCATATACATATGCTTTTAGAGTGCCAAAATGCTATTTTTGAAATAGGTCGAATTTTGTTTTGTTTGCTTTTGGTTTTCATGGGGCTGTCGCCTTTCAAGTGTTTAATATTTTTGTTTAATATTTCTTTTAATTTATTTCGTTTTAGATAAGATTTTCTAGCGGTATATTCGAGAATGCCGAATTCGATTCGGAATTTTCGAAAGTCGTGCTAAGCGAATGCTTTGATTTTATAAGCTCGTCTCTGGCTTACGAGTTAAAGCAGTTGCTTATGTATGTAGGTGTGTGTGAGTGTACGTGAGTCGTTCATGTGTGTATGTGTGTGTGGAGTCGGTGTAGGATACACGTCGGAAATCTCTTGCCTGGAAGCCTTGTACAACATCGTTTAAATACATATGCATATGCATATACATAAACACATACATGATGATATACATATATATAGATGCATATATATAAATACATACGTGTATGCATATATATAAAAATAACAAAAATAATAGTAGCAATAAAATCGTAGTGTGTAATTATTTCATTCCAATAATAAAAACAATGCGCACCCCGCCGGCTTTGCCCGAATACTTTCATCATTATCTTCAATTGCTGTGACTGTTGCTGCTGTTATGGATCGGCGCACCCTCCACGTCAGCTGGCTCCTGTGGCACGTACATGACAGCTGCGCTGGGTGAGGTGTTTACGGACATGCTGGACGTCATTGTTTTGTCCGCATCCGAAATGGACCAGTTCCGCTCCAGCTGCTCCAGTGCGGCCATCGTGGCCGTTGTGGTGACACCAGCGCCAGAGCTCTCCGCGCCGGCGCCGTCATTGAGGACGCCTGCACGCAGCGTCTCCTCGAGTAGGGCCTGAATTTTGTCCTGATCATCTAGATGGACAAAGCCCAGGCGCACCAATTCGCTGGTCAAATCCGCTGCCGTATCCTCCTCGTTCACCTGACACGTCAACTGCCGATTCATTTTGTCATCCATACGCAACAGTATTGTCATCAGTATATCGTTGCTATCCTCTTTCAGCTTCTTTACGCTGCACATCATGTTCACGATCCGGCGCGATTCGGTATCCACTGGCTCTGGCGTCTCCGACTTGACTGAGTCGGCACGTTCCGGGGACGCGGCACGCGAACGAAAATGTGGTGGCTTCTTGCCGCTGTATGTGATCAGCGGATAGACACCATATTTAACATCCTCGACAAACTTTTCCAGCTTGTCGGCCCCGGGCACATTCGACAGTCGAAATTGAAGCTCATTGCCGGACATTTTCAGCTGTGCCATTATCACATCCGGGTGATTGTAGCGCTGCATCAGTCCGTCGAAGGCTGTTTCCGAGAACATGGTTCGATTGGCGGGCGAGAAGACCAGACAGTGGGCGGCCAAAAGTTTTAGTGCATGCACCTGTTGGGAGAACCGAAATATATACAGTTCTATCTGACGAAAACTAATTCAAAACGAAAATAACAAAACATTTCTAACAAATATCGAGCTAGGAAGAGTGCTTTAGTCGAAACAGCATAGCTACGAGATACTCTGTATATATTAAGTTTTGGTCGTTTGAGCTCTTACTGCTTTGATGCAAGTAAAAATGTCTTAGACAATGGCTCCTGATTATGATAAAGCTTGTACGATAGAATCTGAATCTAAATTAAATATCCTTATCGTTAAAACCAAAACAAGAGTGTATAGAAAATACAATTCTGTGAACAACTCATGACAGACTTAAGAGCCTGGGAACTCTTGTGATCTGATCTATATCTTATAATATTTCTTTCGCGCACTCACCTCAAAGAGTAGTGGATGAAATAGCAAATCGCTGGCACTTGGTCGATCTTGTGGGTTGGGATTGAGACATTTCAGTATCAGATCACGCTGCAGATCATTGTCCAAGCTGTTGATTGTGCGCAGTATGGTCTCCTCGTTAATGGCAGTCGATTCGCTGTTGCTAGACTGGGGCTGTATCTCCAGCGCGGCCATTTCCAAGGCGCACATACCAAAAGCATAGATGTCGACGGCGGCGGTCAGTTGCTCGGCGGCACCATATTCGGGTGCATGGAAGTAGTGGGCACCACGCTCGCGCTCCCGTTCCGGCAACTGGTCGAGATGCTGACGGCGCACGCTGTAATGGACCGCATCTGGTACCACCGAGCCGATTTTGACCAGACCATTGTGCTGTATGAAAATGCTATCACAGGTTAGATTGCCATGAATGATGGGCGGCGAGCAGGAATGCAAATAACTGAGCGCGGACAGGATCTGTGTGCACCAGCGGCGCCATGATTCAAGCGGCAATCGCTTGGCATTGCGCTTGGTGCGCTTGAGGAACTGTTTCAACGAGCCGGACGACATGTACTCCGTGATGAAGATGACGCGCGGTCGCTCCGCATTCAGCGTGTCCGTCCAGTAGCGATGGAATTTCACAATATTCTGATGGTCTAACTGCAGCAGATTGTCAAACACTTGACGCATCTTGTCTTCCTGCGTTTTGAGCTCCTGCAGCGTCGCATATTGCACCTCATTCCAAACGACCTCGACACCCTCCTCGGTGTCCATGGCCAGATGCACACAGTCGATGCCTGGCACATCGCGTTGATCGACCTCTTCGCGTCGCTTTAGCCAGCGGCCACATGGTGATTCCTCCAATATTTCGCTCTCATCCTCCGAGTCATCGCCAGACTCGCGAGGCGATGAGTCCACAGCCAAGTTGTTGACACCACCATCCCCAGCTGTTGATGCAGTTGCGGTTGTTGTGCTGGAGGCGCCCACTATGTGTGGTGCGGCTCCACCTCCAGCTGTAGCAGCAGACGCCGGCTGTCCAGTGGAGCTCTGAGCCGCCGTTGTCGATGCGGTTGTCAGATTGATGCTGCTGGCAATGGTGGTGGTGCCCGGTGTGGGATTAATTGCATTTGGATTCGTTTCATCCACGACGCTACCGCTGCTGCCGGCATTTGCTTGGCTATTTGACATTAGGGCGCGGTCGTCGTGTGTTGCTTACAAAAGCCGTTGAGCCGCTGTTGCTGTTGCTTCTACTAATGCTCTTGTTGTTGCTTCTGGTGTTGTTGTTGTTGTCGTTGTAGATTTTAGCTTACTATTTACTCGAAATCGTGGCTCTGTATTTGCTCTGCCTCAACTAAACCTTCCGCTGTCGTCGCCGCTGCCGCCGCCGCTGCACCACAGCCGCAACTTCTACCCACACACTCACACACACACATACACAAGCACGTACTCTCCGCTACCACCCTTCTCTTGCAATACCTTTGACTCTTCAGCCGTTGTTCAATAACACACCGTATTGCTGAACCTTCTTTCGTTGCCGTTTGTGCCTTCGACTGTCAATGCCTTTTGGTGCAGTAGCTAAAAGAATTAACTAACTGCGCTTATTGGTCCTGATGTGCGGTCGTTTTGGCTTGTTTAGGCGTTTTTTTCACGCTTTTAAAACACCCAAAAAATGTGAGTAAATCGATGCATCGATGCTATCGATAATTATTAGCCGATGTATCGGTATTACGATGTTTCGCATACAATGTTGACAGCGAGTATATAGTTTAGAAGATAACATGTTAAGAGTACGAATATGACGTCACACAAGCATGTCGTTTGCACTGATCTATGTATACATAACAAATATGAATTAATACTGAATGTAATATATTTGGTCTGTACCTATGTAGTTTTTTAAAAAACGAAGGGGCAACGTAATATTTCTCCAGTTTTCGCTATTCAGGACGGGCTGAACAGAAAACCACCATATTACATTGGCTATAAAATTAATCGCTAGTGCCGTAGCACATCACTAGCGCTATCGAAATCTGTGAGCTCTGTTAGCTTGCACTTGCGGCATTTAAAAATTGTAAAAGACTATATTTTATTTAATATACATTTTAAGCATGGATAGTATAATTGGGCGCAGCCAGTTTGTCTCAGAAACGGCGAATCTTTTTACAGATGAAAAAACGGCAACAGCGCGAGCTAAGGTTGGTAGATGCTTTGGTGTTGAATTTGATGCACTCTTGTTATTTGAAACTTTGCTTATTTTTCTTCTTAGGTTGTGGAATGGTGCAATGAATTTGTGACAGCAAATGCTACGTTGAAATGTGAGCTGCTGGTTAAAGTGCAGGAAATAGTGCTTAGTTCGTGTTTGGAGCTGGCAGAGGAGTTCTTGGAGCCGGTGCTCTCACTGGCACACGATCAAAACCAAGAGGTGCGCAAGCAAGTGGTCTCTTTTATTGAACAGATATGGTAGGTTCATATCCTTGAAATATACAATTGCACAGTGTTTAATCTATTTTGCTTTCAGTAAGGTTAAAGTGGAGCTTTTACCCTATGTAATTAATGTGATATCTATGATGTTGCGAGACAGTTCAGCTCAAGTCATTAAACGTGTTATTCAGGCTTGTGGCAGCATCTATAAAAACGGACTGCAATATCTATGCAGCTTGACTGATCCCAGCGACAGTGCTGAGCAAGCGTGGAATGTCTTAAGTTTGATCAAGGCGCAAATTCTGGATATGATTGACAATGAAAACGATGGCATACGCACGAATGCCATTAAATTTCTAGAGGGGGTCATCATACTTCAAAGTTATGCGGACGAGGACAGCATGAAGCGAGAGGGCGATTTCTCGTTGGCCGATGTGCCAGAACAGTGCAAACTTATCAGGCGCCAAAAGTTGCAAGACGAAGGCACTAACATCTTTGACATTATGCTGCAGTTCCATGGAACTACGCACATCTCGTCCGTGAATCTGATTGCATGTACGAGTAGTCTATGCACGGTGGCCAAAATGCGACCCATTTTTATGGGCTCTGTTGTTGAGGCCTTTCGACAGCTGAATAACAATTTACCGCCCACACTAACCGACTCGCAAGTGAGTTCGGTAAGAAAGAGTTTACGCCTGCAGCTCCAAATGCTTCTCAAGTTGCGCGGCTCATTCGAGTTTGCTGGAACAATACGTAATATATTGATGGATTTGGGAGCTAGTGCGAGTGAGATACAAAAATTGCTGCCCAAAATGGATAAGCAAGAAATGGCGCGCAGGCAGAAGCGGATATTAGAAAATGCGGCTCAGAGTTTGGCTAAAAAAGCGCGTTTGGTCGAACAGGAGCGACATCAGCAGCAGCCGCAACAAATGGAACTTGATGAGGAAGAGTTAGAGAAGCAGCGTCAGAAGAGTACGCGTGTCAATGAAAAATTTCTGGCAGAGCACTTACGCTCCACGGAAACGGTGGTGAATTTGGTTATTGAGTTCTTACCCGCTCTTCCGGATGCGGCAACTCCAAAATTCTTGGCAGAGTACACGCCTATTAAGCAGCTGTCATTACCGCAACAAGTGAGTAACATTTCCCATCTGTTTGGGCAGCAGCTGACGGAGATGCGCATGGGACCCGGTTCGGCTGCATTCAGCAAAGATCCGCCCATGAAGCCAAAGAGTCAGCCTAGCATTGCCATTGCCGATCCGGAATCTCTGGCCATGGATGTGGACGATGCACAAGGCAAACTAAGTGAACAGGAGCTGCAGCGCAAAGAAGAAGCGACGAAGAAACTACGCGAGACCATGGAACGCTCCAAAGGCGAACAGACGGTCATTGAGCGAATGAAAGAGCGGGCCAAGACGCTTAAGCTACAGGAGATCACAAAGCCCCTGGCGCGCAACACTAAAGAGAAATTTCTCTTAGATGCCATCATACGAATCCTCAACTCGGAGCGGCAGTGCATTATGGGCGGCGTGGCGGCAAAGCGACGGAAATTAGTGACTGTCATTGCGGCCACATTTCCAGATAATGTGCGCTATAGCATCATGGAATTCATACTAGCTGATGTCAAGCAGCGCATAGATCTGGCCTTCTCTTGGCTTTTTGAGGAATACTCTCTGCTGCAAGGCTTTACGCGTCATACATATGTGAAGACAGAGAATCGTCCTGATCATGCCTACAATGAATTATTGAATAAACTTATTAGTGGCATCAATGAGCGTTGCGAGTATAAGGACAGAATCATTTTGCTACGTCGTCTTTTTCTAGAGGCTCCCATACTGCCCGAGGAGGCGATTGTGCAGCTGGTTAAGTTATGCCTGGTCGAAGAATTCATGCCTCACGGCTTGGAGATAGTCAAGGATCTTGCTGTGCTTAGACCTCCACGCAAAAATCGTTTCGTACGCGTACTCCTCAATTATTCCGTTCATGAACGCGCCGATCTACGGGAACGTGCTTTGGGCCACTTGATTACCGTTTATCATGTGCACAAGATTGTTCCAGCGCGCATTGATGAGTTCGCTTTGGAGTGGCTAGAATTTGTGGTTGCGGAAACACCACCAAATGCGATATTTTCGGCAGATTACGGCAGGCCGACGCCGGAGGTGGCTTGGAAAGAAGACACTGCCAAGGTGTGCCTGCTCCTGTCCCTCACACTGTTGCCCTACAATCCGGAAGGTAAGCATCATCAGACAACACTATGCTCAACAAATCATAACTCATTCCTTTTCAGTTTATCTGGAGAAGATTTGTAAAGTGTTTACGGAGACATCGGCTGAACTAAAACGGACCATATTACGCAGCTTGGATGCGCCCATTAAGAAGCTCGGCGTAGAGTCTCCAGTGTTGCTCAAGCTGTTGGAGGAGTGTCCGAAGGGTTTGGAAACGCTGGTGATACGCATTATTTACATATTGACTGAACGCGTGCCAACGCCCCATCCCGAGCTGGTTCAGCGCGTTCGGGATCTCTACCAAAACAAAGTCAAAGACGTGCGTGTGCTAATACCCATTTTGAGTGGGTTGTCGCGCTCTGAGCTTATCGCCGTGTTGCCCAAGCTAATAAAGCTCAATCAGGCTGTTGTCAAAGAGGTCTTTAATCGTTTGCTTGGTATTGGTGCCGAGTTTGCTCATCAACAGATGGCGATATCACCCACAGATTTGCTAGTAGCTCTGCACACAATCGATACTAATGTGTGGGATCTAAAGTCAATAGTGAAGGCCACTTCACTGTGTCTAGCCGAGCGCGAGGTGTACACGCAAGAAGTGCTGATGGCAGTGCTGCAACAACTGGTTGAGATAATGCCTGTGCCTACGCTCATGATGCGCACCACGATACAGAGCCTAACGCTGTGGCCGCGTCTCTCGAACTTTGTGCTGAATCTGTTGCAGCGCCTAATACTGAAGCAAGTGTGGCGACAAAAGGTCATCTGGGAGGGCTTTCTCAAGACTGTGCAGCGCCTCAAACCGCAGTCTCTACCCGTGCTGCTTCAACTCCCGCCACCACAATTGGCAGACGCATTGCAGCAGTGCCCGGACCTTAGACCTCAATTGCTTGAATACGCGGAGAGCATTCAAGACGAGCCAATGAGCGGCATCACTCAGCAGATTCTGGATATTATTACCGGCAAATCGGTTGATGTGTTTGTTACGGTTAGCAGCTTAATTAGTTATTGTTAATAATTATAATTTAAAGTGTTTGATTTTTCTTTTGCAGGACGAAAGTGGTGGCTACATAAATCCTGAAAATATCAAGAAGGAGCTGGTGGATTCCTCAGAAATGAACATTATTTCAACCGTTCCCGTTTTGACATCAGTGCCAGTTGCTGCACCACAGCCCGTACCCGCACCACAGCCAGTGCCGGCGCCCGTTTTAGGGGATTTAAATCAACCGTTGCCGCCTGGCGAGGATTAGTCATAGTTTAGTTTTAGTTTATTCTGTTTTGTTTAATGTATACTTCCCGACTTTTAGTAAAGCAAATTGATTGCAATGCAAATACTATTATTTCAACTACAGTTTCATATATTGGCTTTCTTTTTATTTTTATTTTTATTTTTATTTTTATTTTTAATTCTTTGAATTCTTTATTAGAACTTCATGAGGAGTTAGTGCTTTAAACGTCAGAAATCGAGCGTTTTAAAATTGCCATTCTGGCTATAAGTTTAACAAAATTCATTGTGTTTTTTAACTTTATTTATGTGCAAGGTTGCAATCCATGTTTAATGGGCTGTCGTCATGTGGGCAAGTATTAACTACGAATGTGTAATTAAATAATTATAGATTGAATAAATGGGTCTGAAATTTCGATAAAGATAGATAATAATGACATTTCACTTTTATTTATAACTTAAGTCTAAATCTTATTTCCTCTCATTAAATTTACCTTTTACTGTACCATGTTCCCGGGGTAAAGGGAACCGTTCCATAACATTATTTATTAATCACTTTCATATACAGATTTTCCGGGTCATCGACGATCCCTTGATGATAAATTTAACAGAGCCAATCAAACAAAGTTGGACGTCCAATGACTTGCTAACCACAGATGTAGTTGACGCGTTACATAATGCATGACTACCTTATCTCGGCGGTAATTTTATTGGCTGTATCAGTTGTTGGCATAAACTCTGCTGCTCTTTATATCCCTGCAACTCATGTCCTTTATGAATCTGTGTATCACACAGCAGAGATTATGATTGGTGCGGACGAACCTTCTACGACGGTATGTGCCTGACCTTAGCCATCCATAGTTAAGTTCCTAATCACATATTAAGTAGAAGGATTTCATATCTAGTCACGGCTATCCGGTAGAGCACCATCACATTGTCACTGAGGATGGCTACGTTTTGGGAGTGTTTCGCATACCCTATTCCCACAAACTAAAGAACCAGGAAAGGACTCGTCCGATTGTGCTCATTGAACATGGCCTAATGGGTAGCTCAGATATTTGGTTTCTTACTGGTCCAAATCATGCTTTGCCTTATCTGTTGGTTGACTCCGGTTTCGATGTGTGGGTCGGTAATAGTCGAGGGAATACGTACTCAAGAAGTCATGTTTCATTATCCACAGAGCACCCGGATTTCTGGAAATTCAGTTGGCACGAAATTGGGTACTATGACATTGCTGCCACGATCGACTACTCCTTAAAGATAAACGGACAGGGACATAAGGCCATCCACTATGTAGGCCACTCTCAGGGTACAACTGTGTTTTTTATATTGATGTCTATGCGTCCCGAATACAATGCGAAGATCAAGACAGCGCATTTGTTTGCTCCCGTTGCGTGGATGTCCAATATGGAATATAAATTAGTTCATATTGTATCGCCCTATTTGAGCGATCCTCAGCATATATTCACGAGGCTCATGGAGAATATGGAATTTTTACCATACAACAAATTTGTTCTGAGTATCTTCGCCAACGTATGTGGACCTAAGCAAATTTTTCGGCCAGCCTGTGTGTATCTCATTAAATCGTATTACAACAGTACTCGCTGGAATAATGTGAGTACAAGTCAGCCTTCGTAATGCAGATATCTTAGACGATTTCAATTAATAGACTGCCATGACAGAAGGTATTGGTCATCAACCAGCGGGATGTTCCAGCAATCAAATAATACATTATATGCAAGAATATCGGTCAGGGCGTTTTTGCCAGTACGATTATGGTAGCGAAAGGAATAGAGAATTGTATGGATCAATGGAGCCACCGGACTACCCAGTCGAGATAATTACATCAAAAGTCCATCTATGGTATGCACAGAATGATATAATGGCTTCTGTGAAGGATGTTCTGATTCTGGCTGGATGCCTGCCCAATAGGGAGCTGCACCTTGTGGAGGACCCATTGTGGGATCACGACGACTTTGCTTTGAGCATGGATCTTCGAAAAGTTATTAATGATCCAGTTATTGAGATTATGAAGAAATTTGAAAGCTCTAAAAATTAAATTGTAATTTTTCTTTTATGTGAATAGCCTATTTCTTTCATTTAACTGATGAACTGAATGCAGGGCAAATGAGTGTGAGTGTATAAGAGTATGCTTATAAGTCTACAGGCATATTAGCATGGGTATAAGCTTAGAGTATATGCGTAGAAAAGTATTAGTAGTAGAGTGAAAAGTAAAAGAGTGGAAAAGGGCAATACAGTAAGCTAAGAGTACTTGGTTTGATAAGTTTAATAGAGCGGACATATCAGTATAAGAGGGAAGAGTAAAACAGTATAAGAGGACAAATATCGTAATATTTTAAGACTGCAGCAATGTTAGAGCTCAATAGTAATAAGGCTTAAAAGTATACGTGTAAGTATGTAAGAACTAAAGTGTATGAGACAATTTCATATTTATTTACATGTATACAAATATGTATAGATTTTCATATATGTATGTTTTATGAAACAACATTTAAACAGTCTCTACTCCTATAAATTATAGACTATATATTTTTCGCACATTTTCATTATTTGTTTTAAAATCAATTAATTATACAAACGAATAAATTAATTATCACTTATCATTTAATATTTTTACCTTATATTTATATTTGTATTTGGATATATGGACTTATTTTCTATTCTTTTTACGACGCACAAAATTCTATAATGCTCATCCGCCATGTGTGGGCTTTTAATAAGTTCTATAATTAGTAGTTTACTATATTATTAGTATTAATGATAAGTTAAGGAACGCCAATAAGATTGACATTATTTCCACGAATAATACCTATATTTTGTGGAATTGCCACTTAAAGGTAATTGCAACTTTACTACTTAATAAATAGAGCCCTTCAAGAGCAGCTATTTATAATATTACATATGAAATATCTATTGTATGTTAATAGTTAGAGAGAACTGGGGTTCAGAGTATATTAAAAGTTACTTGAAATTCTAGTATATTTATTTAATCAGTATTTTATTGCAAATTTGTTTACTTTCTGCAGTCTTGAGAGTCTCCACTTTAATCTTAGGCCCCTCGATGATAATTCGTATTAAAAACCTAGTCGACTGTTTGAGTGGCCACAGTCGCATATCAGACCCTTAGCAATGCAGAACTATTTGCCTTCGTTAACTTTTATATTGCTCGGTTTAGTGGCTGCAATAAATTGCGCAGCTGTAAATGCAGCACCACCCAAAATCGACTTCTATAAGCTGTATGACAATCCGGAAGCCCATATAAGCATAAAGGATCGACGCACAACGGTAAGTCTTAGAAATCCGTTTATCCTTATTTGTTTTTCACGTGCCAGGGCTTCCTTCAGCGTGACCGCATTGCTGCGCATGGATATCCGGCGGAACACCACCACATTGTCACCGAGGATGGCTACATTGTGGGCGTCTTTCGCATACCCTATTCCCACAAGCTGCAGAACCAGAACAAGATCCGTCCCGTTGTGCTGGTTCAACATGGACTGACAAGTTGCTCGGATGCTTGGATACTCCAGGGTCCTAATGATAGCCTGCCCTTCCTGCTTGCTGATGCCGGCTTCGATGTCTGGCTGGGAAATGGGCGTGGTAACACCTATTCAAGGAACCACACATCACGCTCCCCTCAGCATCCGTACTTCTGGCGCTTCAGCTGGCATGAGATCGGCTATTTTGATATTGCAGCTATGATCGATTACGCCTTGGAGACAAATGGACAGGGACAGAAGGCCATTCACTATGTGGGCCACTCCCAGGGCACAACTGTTTTCTTCACCCTGATGTCCCTGCGCCCCGAATACAACGCAAAGATCAAGACAGCTCACATGTTTGCGCCCATTGCCATTATGACGCACATGGAAAGTAAATTGGTGCGCACTGTGGGACCCTATCTGGGCCACCGGAATGGGTACTCACTCTTCTTTGCTGATCAAGAGTTCATACCTAGCAATAATTTCCTGTTGAGTTTGTTCTCCAATCTATGCGAGCCCGATTACAAATTGAGGCCCGTTTGCGAAAATGTTGTACAAAAGCTTTACGCTGGGAGTCGTGTAAACATGGTAAGAGTAATCACAGATCACAGTCCTAAGTAAATCTTTACTATATTTATTGAACAGACTGCTATGCCGGACGGGTTGGCCACTCATCCGGCTGGCTGCTCTACCAATCAAATGCTGCACTATCTGCAGGAGCAGCAGTCGGGACATTTTCGTCAGTATGATTACGGGCCTCAAAAAAATCTGGAAATCTACCAATCGGAACAGCCACCCGACTATCCAGTTGAGAACATAAGCTCTGAGGTCCACTTATGGTATTCCGATAATGATAATATGGCCGCTGTGGAGGATGTTCTCGCCCTGTCAGACCGACTGCCAAACATGGAGCTACACCATATGGAGGATCCCTTATGGGATCACGGGGACTTTGCCCTCAACCTGGAAGTTCGCAAATGTTTGAATGAACCAGTTATTGAGATAATGAAGAAATTCGAACAAATGTGATTATGTAGATTAGGTTGTACGTTTTACTAAATAAATTAATCTCTGAGTCTATTTTTAATGCTTTGGTTTATTGCTTTATTTTACAGTCGTTATCTTTAATCGAATTCCCAATTTAGGGGGGTCTGACGTAAGCTAAAGCTATACCTCTTAAGATTAGTAGAACCTATCTAGATTATCTAATCGGCAATACTCACATCAAAGTCAATATATGAAATAAATGTTTGCTATAATATAAAACTAGTTAGTATGTATATAATTGCCAAATCTTTTACTGACTGCTTAAGGCCCACGTTTAAATATATATTCATAATTCTTTGGGAATTGTCGCTCTTTTGAACTCTCTGGGTCATATGTCAAACGCACTTGGGGAAAATATACTAAACTTTGTCAATTTGTTTCCATAATATGTCTGCCAGCTGAAATATTTTTAAGTTGAGCAACTTTCAATGTAAATATGATGACCCATAGACACAAGTAACATATTACAAACATTTCTAATAAACTTTTGCCCAACACATATTAACTCATTTGACGGGCTATTCTTCAGCTCCCTAAGGGACACGCCAACTTTCTGCTCATGCACTTGAATATATACATATTATATATATGTATATATACATATATTTAACTTATATATAGACGTGAATATGCGTGCTATTAACAGCAGACCAATTCAAATCAAGTCCTCACGGACATCTAAAATGAATTTCCACATACTGAAATAAATCTGGCATTGGCCTTTGCAGCCAAGTTCAAGGACGTTTTTAGTCTGAAATGGGTCAGAACTGAGTGCTTAGCCTGACTTTGATTTGATTAATTAACTTTGATGGACAAGTTAATTAAGTTGTTCTTTGCACATTAAATAATGTATGGTCCCATTTGTATTTTAAATATGTTTTATTGATATTAATTGATTAACATAGCAATTTAACAAACTTATCAAATTATTATTATTATTCATTTTATTATTCGTTTTAGTATAAACATTGTATAAATGAATTTAAGTATTTTATGGTATTTTGAGGACTATCGAAGTTAAATCATATTTCAGAAAAGAAAATTCAGTACTGCAATTTTATATAATAATAAAAATAATAATAATAATAAGAAAAGAAATGCATTTGCAATAAATTGAACTCTTCACTATTTCATTTTGAAGTTTCGGTGATTGATTAGATTGAATCGTGTATGAATAATCCTTCAGAAATGTGCACTTCACTGCATTTTAATTAATCCATTTGATAATACTTATATCCGTTATCAAGCAGTAACTGCAGCAGGAGAAGAGTTTTCTGCAACAGTGTGCAGTTAACAAGTCACATCAGGGGTTCTTCCACACTGTTTGTTCAGTTGTTGTAGTTGCGAGCTAAAAGTAAATAAAACTCTGCCAGAGCACATTTCGCTTTTACGGCAGCGCGAGGAGCAGCGTGCAGCCAGCGGGCGTGGCTAGTAAAACAAAAAAAAAAAAAAAAGAGAAAAGAAAAAAAAACACACGGAAGCGTTAAATTGGCTCAAATGTGTGCAATACAAAACGAAAATAAAAACAAAACTCTTTCAAGCGTTCAAATAGAGAGTACAGCACTAGCGGGCATGATTGTTGGATAGTATTATATGATATAAGAACTTGACTTATATAGCACATTTCAAAATAAAAATCAGTTGTGTAGGCATACTCATTTCCGTGTGCAAGAAACATATAATAATTAATAATGGAAAAATAGATGAAGATCTAATATTAGTCAACAAGACAAGCAGTTAGCTCTTACAAAAACACAAACTTGATTGACGAACAATAGAATGTTTTACTTTGACTTCAAATCATATCCCAGGCCATCTCTTTGCAGGTACTGGGTATAGCAAGAGTGAGCACAGCAAACTGATGCTCAAGTCAAGTCAGTGACAAAAGACTCGGATGTTGCCCATAAAGTATAGAAATACTTTTACACCGTATCCTTTTGCCAAATACACAAGAGCAAATTCGCGTGGGTGGAGCGAACCAGAAGAACACGCAGAAGAGTTTCGCCCACGCATTAAAGTAAAGCTGTCGTTGATTGTTTTCAGCTTTTACTATAAAATTCAACTACGTGCGATTTCTAGACAAATTAAAAACCTAAGGGAAAGACAAGATAGAACAAATATATATATTCTTATAATTACATGAGCGACCCCAAAAAAGAGGTCAAGTTGCTGCGTTTTTCGCTCTGTTAATTTTTTGGCCTATGCCAGGCATTTCTTATTATTTATTTTTTTAGCTTAAGCTTGATTTCTGCCTTTCGCTTTTAGCATTATAATTTTTTATACAGATTAAGAGAAATTAAATTTTAATTTTGTGCAGCACTTTGCGTCCTTTTGGCTCTTGCGTGAATCAATTTCTGTTGGTTTTTGTTGTGGCTTGGCACCTAAAGGGTAAATGTGCTCGGCTCGGCAGATTCAGATTTATGAAATTTCATAACAAATTTAATAAGACCTTTTGTTGGTTGCCTGCTTGCCTTACCACAAAGCCACGTGCACCACGTAAATGTAGATTAGCATTGAATGTTTCTCCTCAAATTCGCTTTGCAATATTACGCATTCGCCCCGTAGCACACTTGATGGGCTTGCAAATTGAATTCGCACAACCAATTACCTATACCACAAACATTACAACTAACTGAATTTAGTTGCAGCATGAATTCCAATAATCGCTGCCAAATGTTTCGGGTTCGGCATGTGATTTCAATAGGCAATTAACCAGCATAAGCACTCGATGCATGTAGAGACTATTTGTAGTTAATTTCCACACTTTACATTCAGCATAAATTGACGCACACTCCACGTGCATCAATGCTTTATATAGGCATCAGAGTGCATTAGTTGAACTCAATAAAAATTATTCTGAATGCAGTGCGCGTGATAGCGGTGCAGCAATTGTTGAAGTGCTATGTAAATAGATATGGCAGCGAGTCGTTGATATTTTTATTTTAGCTATTGCACTTGGACTCTATCTTCGAGTATGTAAAATGTGTGAGCTATTTGTCTTCGTTCTATTATATATGTATATATTTAAGATGCATACAAGTTTGGATACCATTATCACGTATACGCCATTAGTGCACAGCCTCTCGTTTATGATCTTTTCGGGCGTACAAAACAAATTGCCATTTATAACTTCTACAGTGCAAATAAGTGGCAAATCTTTCAAGCGACTGCAATGTGGGAAATTACATTGGATAACACAACAAATGTTTTATTGAATATTATAAAAATAATAATATTAAAATATTTTTTTAATTTGAATTATTTTATGCGATTACAAAATATACAAATACAATTTAGAAATTAAATAATATTTTAACAATGTCTTGGAATTACTAAGAGTGGTATGCACCTATGTACAATGTACCTACAACGTAAACATAACCAGTAGCGCCTGCCAAGACCCAGTGTGAATCGGAGTTATCAAGGTGTTATAAAATACGTCAACATGATGGGCGACTACCTGATGATAGGAAAAAAACTGAGCTATAGCTATTCAGAAGTACAGCTTATCTAAGTTTATCTCGTATAACTTGGACTCATCTAATGGCGCACAAAGAGCCTTTCCCGCCACACGTCCGCCCATCGGCGAGTGGGGGTATGTTTTTATCTAGCCAATATATACGTCCGCTAAATCTGTTCATAAAGACCTCGACACACAGACTAGACTTACATGAATTATGAGCTCATCTTTCGTCAGCTAAAGCTGATCACCAGAGCCGTGGACGATGCTCAGTTCGTTTCAGTTCTGATTTCAGTTTTTCGCTGCGATTCGTGCGTGCAGCTTGTGTGAGCGCTCGATGTGATCTGTTTTTCTTATCCTGATCTTAAAAGGATTCTGCAGTGAGAATTCAGTAAAGTGAATAGCAAATAATTGCCTAATCAATGTAAAAATAAATTAAAATAAATTAATTTTCCAATAATTCAATTAACAAACATTTGGGAATATATACATATATCTATATATAATTGTAATACAAAATCTACAATACTTATTTTAAATATAAACAAAATATAACTAAAGTTTCTAAAATCATGAAATAAATTTTGACAACCCGAACAAAACCAATTCTTAAGATAATTAATATGTTCTAGAAAATTCGCTTTACATAAACTAGTGTTTTCCTTTTCAATCCAGCCAGTAATCCAGTTTTACTTGAGACAAAGTTGTCCGTGTTGGTCATTAGGATACACAAGCTTCTGACAGAAGCTTAATGAAAAATCGAAGAAGGCTGCAACAAGTGTCAACGCGTGTACGTGTATGTGTGTGTGTGTGTCTGTAAAGTAATACAAAAGTAATCAAAGCTGAGCGCATTTAAGCAAAGAGTGCGCTAAGGCAACACGACAGGAAGTCAATGAAAATAAACACATAAAAGCAACTTGCGGTCTACTGAATTATGTCAACAGCCATTCAGAGGGAGGAAATAATAATGGATGCGGTTGAGGCTGTTAATACGCCGCCGACAGTGGTCAATGCGATTGTTCAGACAGTCCAATCCATAATTAGCAGCACAACGTCAGCAACAACAACAAGTGTATCAGGCTTGGGCAGTTCTAGCATCAGCACCGCCGCTGCCGCAACCACCACCAGCACCGCTGGCACCACAGAAGGACCCATACCAACAACATTCTCAACAACAACAACAACAACAACAACAACAACATCCTCATCCAGCATGACGGAGAAGACCAGCGTGAGCGATTTAAGCAGCGCACTGCAACATTTTGGCATTGTTGATTATTTGGTTTTCATAGCCATGCTGGTGGTCTGTGCCGTAATTGGCTTCTACTTTGGATTCATCGAGAAGAAGAAGAAACAGCAGAAAGGCCAACTGCCCACCGATGAAAAAGATGGCGCCGGCAACGCCGGCATCGAGGAGCGACGCGGCTCAGAGGCCTTGGATTACTTGGTGGGTGGACGTAAAATGAAAGTGTTTCCGGTTTCGCTATCCCTGGTCGCTAGGTGAGTTACAGCAAATAGCAACAGTATGTAAATGCGTCTGGGGCGCCGCCCCTTTTGGGCATGACGTAGGATATACGAGGGCTGTTTAATTGCCTCGACTGGAGCGTGCAGCGCCTAATGGGATTGCTCTGTGTGCTCTGCCTGGCTGGGGTCAAGCAATTTTGCAGTGCTGCCTTAAATTGAATTGTACACGAACCTACCCATTATTTTTGTCTGTCCGTCTGCCTGTTTCGGTCATAGATTCCATTTATATACCATACCGATAGGGAAAGTACATTAATTTACCTACAAGCTTAATTCTCAAGTAAAAAAGATAACAAATTTAATGAAATGACATTCAATAAATTATAGTTACTTAATTAGAATTTCTTTAAAATTATATTTGATTGTGTAAGTCGGGTTTTTCAATATTTAAATATCTCTGCTTTGGAGCTTAGCCAAATTAAATATATGTTTTATGTATACATAATTGTACATATATATATATTTTGATTGATACATTTGATTGCTTCAAAAGAACACTAAGAGTTTTAGCTATATATATATATATACATATACCATAAATATAAATAGAATTAATAGTAAATAATAGATAGTATTAATAGTAAATAATAAATAGAATTAATAATAAATAATTAATAATAATAGAATTAATAAATGAATAGATTATTTTTCTTTATAAAAAGAAATGAACTGACTTGTTTTTTATTTTGTTAATAATAATAAAATAGTTATTAATAATAATACATAATAGTTAATAATTAAAAAACTTGAACTATGTTTTGAACTTGAACATTCTGCAGCATATAATTTTTTTTTAATGAAATTTCGACCTATTAATTTATATTAATTTAATTTTTCTATACAAATATACAATATAAATAAATCAATAAAATTTACTCGATTTAATTTTGTTGCAAATTTTTCGCATATATATAAAAATTTAAACAAAAGAATAAAATTAAAATAAATTAATAGACTGACGAAAATTGCATAAATAATTTGAAATACCGCCGTCTCGGAGAGTTTCTTCGCAATCAAAAATTTGCTGACATTGATTATACAGATTGGTCTTTGCACAATGCCTAGCCAAACGAAATTCGGCATTTTCTCGGAAAGCAATCAAAAATATGTGCCTAATTTCACTTGATTTGCTGCAAGGTAGCCGCGACTAACCGTGCGTATGCGGAATCTGAAAAAATTGAGATAAAAATCGTATATATAATGCCAGCCCAAAGACGCGTCGTCTGGCGAAATGTTTGTCAGCGCAAACAAAAGAAATTTTGCTCAAACTTTGCCCCCGAATTAATCCAACTAAATATAATACAATATAGTAGAGTGTCAGGGTCAAAATTATGATGCCTGATGATTATGTAGATAATGCTCTTCGATACGGCGTGGTGGGCACTTGCATAACTTTCTCGCTAAATATACAACTTGGCAGCCCGCGCTGCGGTGCGCTGCGCTGCGTTGGTCGGTCAGCCACTCATCGCTAAGCGAACTAAGCCTGATTGAAGTTATTTAAACTTACGGCAGCCGCAAACTCAAATAATTTGTCAAATTACTTTTTGTTTTGGCCACACCGACCTTGGTGTTGGCCAACGCTTTTGGCCCACTCTATTTAGCACATTTGGCCAAACACCTTTCGACGGCGCATTGCCTTTGTCCTGGGCGTATTGTCACCGCATTAATGACTGCAAAAGCAGAAAAAATATATATATATATATTCATATACATTTATTTTGTTGGATGGTGTTGCTTCCAATACTTCTGCTGTTCATGTTTCTGCTTTCCAGATTTTGGTCATTTGCCCCGACAACAATTGTTTTGGGCGCCTTTTATTGTTGTCCTTCATGCTATGTGCCGTCGTTTGCTTTCTGCAACAAATTCTGGCAACGTGCCTTGAATTACAATGATTCGCCAGCTTTGGCTCACTCGCCAACTCCATTTGAACGAGCTGTTCCATTATGATTTTACATTTTATTTTCCGAAATTTAGTATTTCGTTTCTTATTCAATTCGCATTTTAGTGGGCTCGGTATCTGCATCTGCATACTGTACTTCAGCGCCACTTGTTATCAACTTTTAATGGTATTTGGGTTGTACGAAACTTTTCTGATGCCACGCCCATGGTCCGGGGGTACTGCACATATCTTGGGGCTGTACTAAAATGATGTTTGTTGTGTACATTAATCGCCAGATTGAAATTATGTTTTGTGATACATATATATGTATATATATATAGATATGAGTGTGTATATGTATGCATGTATATGACAAAGATTTGAAAAGTTTTTCGTATTATTGCAGTAGAAGACGTTTCATTTCATCTTCATTTGTGAGTCCTAATATTTTTTACTATTTAGGAATGCCATTTTTTCTGTTCCAGCATTTCTTTTTCTTGTCATTTATAAGTGGAGAGTGGGAAATTTCAGATATTTGTAATAGCATTTTCATACTTGTCTACGCAGCAAAATAAGTTTATTCGTTTTGTAGAATGTCTGTCTGTCTCTTAGTAAAGAAACATAATTTCTGTTGCCATTTATCATAGAAAGATTAAAATTGTTTGTATAAGGACACTTGAGATGTGGAATATAAGGGGGGGGGGGGGGGTAGAGAGAAGGGTAGGACATAATGCTAAAACATTAATACATTTTTTAAGTGCTAAAGACTTTGAATTTTTAATATTTGCTCTTTTATATTTAATTCTCTGATATATTTAATAATTTTTATTTATTGCTATATTTTTTTTTATTTATTCCTATTTTAGTTATATTTATTATTATTGTTATTATTATTATTATTATTATTATTATTATTATTATTATTGAATACTTTGCTAATATTTTTATTTATTCCTATATATTTTTTATTATTAATTATTATTATTAATATTAAACGCTTTGCTTAGACTTTTTATGTATTCCTATTTTATTTATATTTGTTATTTTTAGTTTCGTTTCGGGCATATCATTGCTGGGCACATCAACGGAGATTTATGTGTATGGTACGCAATATGCGTTCATATTAGTTACCCTGGCTATATCTGGCGTCATATCGTGGTATATATTCCTGCCCGTTTTCTGCAACCTGCAATTGACTTCCACATATGAGGTAAGTTGAGCGCTATCTGATATGCGTTTACTTGTATTATATTGACTCCCCAATGACACTAAATAGTAATGCTTACATATTACATACACAATGCTACAAAATTAATGTTCTCTGTTTTGAATTCGGAAAATCATTTGAACAGAATTCATGGTTTGCAAAGGTGTTGTGACTTCGGCTTGCTGAAGATGATTTTGTTTATACTTTCTAAGTAATCTGAAAGCATGTTATATCATAAATATGTGTTGCACATTAAATTTTTCTGTTGAATTGTGCCAAAATTCGCATGCCAATTTTTGTAATATGTGTGAGTAAATTATAAGAAAATCGTGGATATACGAGTTCATTTCGCTATAAGAAACTCGGGTGAATCAGTTATGGTCGTTGCTGAAATCAAAGTAGACAACATCAATGGCATTTTGTAGAACAAAGCATTGACCAGTGTCGAAAGCAAATGTGCGTTAAAGCTATTGATGAGTCGGAGCATTGTTGTTGGGCCTTGTTGCTGTCGTGTCAAGTGAAATATTTATGTGTGTTTGCCAGCAAATTGCAAATAGGAGCACAGAGACTCGTTGCTGTGCTCACCAACCAATTGTTGTTTGTTGACAGCAATGGCCAGCAACGGCCTGCTGACGGCTGTGTGGTGGTGGCTCAAAGGTTATCTCTGATATCGGCTACACGGCGTATGCGTAATATTCGATTATGTATGCGTTCCGTTGCGTTGTGTGTGCTCGTTTTTATTATGTGTTTTCGTAAATGTGAACGTTGGGACTGTCCGAATCGAAGAAAATACCAAATCAAAAAATAAATGCTTACAGTACTTCGAGCTGCGCTTCAACAGAACAATTCGTGTAGTTGCCTCGGTGCTCTTTAGCATAACCACAGTAAGTACAAAGCGATAGACGCACCACAAACACAAACACACTCACACACGTAGACACAGAAGAATAATCAATTATCATCGTCTAGCTAATCTGGCTGCCTATCGTCATCTATGTGCCAGCGCTGGCCTTTAATCAGGGTACGTTTTCAATCAGATCCATTGGAGTTTCTTTCAATTGTTGCGCTCTCCGTTCACAGTGACTGGCGTAAATGTTCATGTAATTACGCCGGCTGTGTGTATTATTTGCATATTTTACACCACGGTTGGCGGCTTGAAGGCTGTCGTCTGGACGGATGTTATTCAAACCATAATTATGGTGGGCGCCATAATTATTGTTGTCATCAAGGGCACCCTGAATGCGGGCGGCTTGGGCGCGGTCATCGAAAGGAATCTGGAAACTGGACGTCTCGAATGGCCCGAGTAGGTGATAATCAATGTAGTTTCATACCCAAAACTCATTGAAAATGAAAAATCAGGGTGAATTGTTTTTGTGAAAGAAGGAGGCGTGGCAGGCCACATAAGTGCAGGAAGACGAACTGGGCTATGTCCGTCCGTATGAACGTATATATCTGGATCATGGATGCATGTGTTTATAAGAAGTGCAAAATGATCCATTCTTTGCAGGGTTCAGGGGATTCTCCTAGTCGAGCAGTCTCGACTACAACACTCGTACTTGCATATATTTATATTTTATATATGTTTTCATCTCTCAAATAGATGGACATTCGATCCGAAGACGCGTATGTCCGTCTTCGCCTTGTTCCTTGGCTACACAGCCCACTCGACGTACAACATTGGCTGCAATCAGATCATCACCCAACGACTGCTGTCGCTGCCCAGTGTGAAGGCAATGGGGCAGAGTACAATGCTTTTTGGCTTCGGTGTGGTCATACTAACGTCACTGACCTTGTATAATGGCTTGCTGCTGTTTGCCACGTACCACGACTGCGATCCGCTGACTACGAAGGTATGTGTGCTGTGTGTACTCCTGTTGCAATGCTGAGCGTAATGTGATTGACTGGCAGTTAGCCAAGGCAAAGGATCAGCTGGTGCCGCTGCTGGTTATGGACACACTGGGCGCATATCCGGGCGTGTGCGGCATGTTTGTGGCTGGCGTGTTTAGCGCATCGCTCAGCTCGCTGTCCACGGCGCTCAACTCAATGGCCGCCGTCTTGCTGGAGGACTACATCAAGCCGCTATGCAAACGGCCTTTGACAGAGCGCCAAACGGCCATCACGATGCGCCTCTGCACCGTTACCATTGGCATCCTGAGCACCGTCCTGGTGTTCGGGGTGGAGCGCATGGGCACCCACGTGATGCAGCTGTTCATGATACTGAGCTCGGTGACGCAGGGTCCGCTGTTTGCGCTCTTTGTGATGGGCATGCTCTGCCCGCGCCTAAACTCAAAAGTTTGTATTCAGTTCAGTTCACGGATGTAAATATGTCTCATTCATAGCTTGTGTAATTGGCCTTGCAGAGTGCTCTGACTGGCGCCCTGTGCTCCTTCGTCTTCATGTCCTGGCTGTGCATCAATGCACAGCTGGCCGCCCTCTCGGGTGAGCTGCACTACGAGGCGAAGCCGGTTAGCGTCGAGGGCTGCACCTACGAGTACGATTTGTTGGGCGTGACGTTCGCAAATGCCACATTGATTGCCACGGAGCCGGCGTGAGTTGCGGCTGGAGCTACACTCGGTTGTTCAATTAGTAATTTCTTTCTTTAAAAAGTTCTCTCAGCTTTTTCCAGCAAATCTATTATACATCCTTCATGAACTACACTCTGTTTTCATCTCTTGTGGGCATCCTGGCTGGCCTGCTGTCGAGCCTTGTCTTTGGACGTGTGGAGCTGGAGGAAGTGGACGTGGCGCTGCTGGCGCCCTGCATGCGGCGATTCTATAAAAGCAAATATGCCAGCGTGGAGCTTAATGAGTCCGTATTAAAGTCTGCCTAAATAACATAAAATGTGCTTACGACTTAAGACTTGCAATAAAAGTTTTGATTAAGTATACGCCGTGTTTGACTGCAACTTTTATTGGACTCTAATCTTTTAATGTGGCATATATATGTATGAATGTTCTGGTTTTTCTGGCTCTAGGCATGTCACTAACATGCATCGTGCACACTGACTCGCTACTAAAAATCTTGTAAATATATGGTTCGTCTCTGCATTTATGTATCAATAAGTATTTCGATTTGCTCATTAGATAATTAACATATAATTTTTAGTACTTTAAGCTGCGCTACGGCAGCAGCATTCGCAACTTCGGAGCTGTTCTATTCGTCATCGGCATGGTAAGCATTATTCAAATAGATTGAAATTCATATTGAAGGCAAATCAAAATTTCCATGCAGTTGCTGTGGCTGCCCGTGGCCCTCTATGTGCCTGCCATCACTTACAATCAAGGTGAGTTTTCCCAGTCGGCCGCTCGGCTTCGTAGCTAAAGTTCAACCATTTTAGTGACTGGCACGAGCATCCATGTCATTACGCCCATTGTTTGCATTATTTGCACCTTCTACACGTGTGTGGTAAGATTTAATTAAAATACGCCCTGGCTCAGCATTCGCTCACAGACAAAGTGCCGCAATTTCAGGGCGGTCTCAAGGCGGTGATTTGGACAGATGTCATTCAGAGCTTTGTCATGTACGGATCCATTTTGGCAGTGTGCATCAAAGGCACCTACGATGTGGGCGGCCTGGGCGTGGTCTTGCAGCGAAATCAGGACAGCGGACGTTTCAATGCGCCGGAGTAATCACTGCATTTGATATACATTTCGAATTTCTTTGAGCACTTTGCTTATTTACAGATGGACCTGGGATCCCACCGTGCGGCTTTCTATGATCTCTGTGATAGTGGGCGGCACTCTGCACAAAGTACAATCATCGGATGTCAATCAAGTGTCAATTCAGCGCTTTCTCTCACTGCCCAGCTACAAACATGCCAAGCAGTGCATGTTCCTCTATACCGTACTCCTCATATTCCTGCTCAGCTGCTGCAGCTACATGGGCTTGGTCACCTATGCCGTCTACCAGGATTGTGATCCCATTAGCACAGGGGTGAGTCTTGGATGTACTTGCCTTAACTTTATGTATAGTCTTATTATTTATTACAAATTATTATACTCCTTTACGAGAGTGAACTGGTATATTGGTTTTGTGGGCTCTCCGTCTGGCTGTCTGTTTGACTGTCTTTAAAGATTTTCTCGATCCGCCCAATAGGCGCGTGGTAGATAGTTGAAAATTGGAGTATCAGCCTGGGTTGAGAATCCAAGACCGAAAAAATATGGATGTATTAATATGGATAAGCAGGGTTGTCCATATTCGAAGAACCCATCTGGCAACCCTACAAGGTTTCCCATATATGAAAATAATAGAAACGCATGCCAATTGGGGGCTTGGCAAGTCTGAAAACTGATCTAGCACCCTTCGAACCTAACTGCGTATGCTGCGAGCAGCTTTATCTAAATTTTTTAAACCTTTTTTATGACCCTTCCGCAGCTTGCCAAAGCCAGTGATCAGCTGCCTTCGCTGCTTATGATGCGCACCTTGGGCGCGTTTCCCGGTCTGCCTGGGCTGTTTGTGGCTGGCGTTTTCAGTGCCGCATTGAGTTCACTGTCCACGGGACTCAACTCGATGGCATGCGTGATTTCACAGGATGTGGTGCGTCCCCTGCTCAAGAAGCCATTGACGGAACGCCAAACTGCTTTGCTGCTGCGCGCCATCGTTGTCTTCTTTGGCCTGAGCTGCATGGGTCTGGTCAATGTGGTGGAGAAACTGGGTATGGTACTGCAGCTGGCTACCACCACCTCGGCTGTGTCCATGGGACCGCTGCTGGGAATCTATGCCATGGGCGTGTGCTTGCCCTGGGTGAATGCCAAAGTTAGCTTCTCCTAAATTGCATTTAACTAGGATTCGACTAAGGCAAGACATTTTCCAGAGTGTCCTGACCGGCAGTCTGGTGTCCTTTGTTGTCCTGGGCTGGATCTGCATCAAGGCTCAGCTGGCGCTAATGCAGGGCGAGATTCGGTATCCCAAGATGCCAGTCTCAGTCTCCGGCTGTGATTACCCCTATGACAATGCGACTGTCTGGCGCACTCTGCACGAGTACAGGTAAGTATGAAGAAGTTGCCAAACAAACAAAATATATTTTGTGTTCCATTGGCAGTCCCTCGACAGATCGTAACATATATCATTTGTCGTTCTTTTGGTATACTGCGCTGGGCGGTTGTATTTGCACTGTGGTCGCCCTGCTGGCGAGCTTCGTTTTCGGCTGGCAGGATGTGTCTGAAATGGATCCGGCTCTGGTCACTCCTTGCATGCGCCGCTTCCTGCCCAAGAAACAATATCAAGCTGTGGATCTCGAGGAGCTGTTTAGGCGCAAGACTGATGCTATTGCAGTGCAGCCTTGAACAAAAATGTCTATAATAAATTAATATTTTGATATTCAAAAACAGTTTTTTATTTCCCAATTCTTTAATTAATTTTTTCATAGCATTGTTATTTATTTTTTATTTTTGCATTTGCTGTTTATATTTATTTTTCATTTAATGAGTTAACTTCTTCATAGCATTATCATGTGATCTTTTAAATTATTATTGTTCTTTTTTTTTGTATCCTTGCTCTGCTATGCAGTACTTTGAGAGACGCTTCGATCGACGTATTCGCATCTTTGGCTCCTGCCTATTCGTGTTGATGAATGTGAGTGCTCCGATTGAGTGTTTCAACTGCAAGGATTATTATTATTATTTTTATTATTATGTTGTGTTCCTTATTTTGACAGATACTTTGGCAGCCGATATGCATTTATGTGCCTGCTCTTACTTTGAATCAAGGTGCGTTTTTATCATATTTTTTGCTTGATTACTAGGAGCTCAGCTATACATAATATATATAATATAATATATAATACATATAGATACATATATTACGATTTGAATACGAATTAAATATGAATTGTATTTTATCTTGGATTAGCAGACTGATTTATTCTAAGTTGATTTTATTTTTTATATAATATCATTATATATCATTATATGACAATATATTTAATTGCCTTGTCCTTTATTTTCAGTTTCTGGCATTAGTGTCCATATGATTGTGCCACTCACCAGTCTGATATGCATTCTCTATACGAGCGTAGTGAGTTTAGAATTCATATAAATCCATTTCAATTGCTGACTTTTTTGCTCTCCCAGGGCGGCATTAAGGGCGTCGTTTGGACAGATGTCATACAGGGAGCTGTCATGATTGGTGCCATGGGCTTTGTCATAGTCAAGGGAACTGCGGACTTGGGTGGTTTGTCGGTGGTGCTGGAGCGCAATCGTCAATTCGAGCGCTTGGTGGGTCCCGAGTAAGTTGTTCTCTATTAACTTCGTACACTCTTTAAATGTATTTCATTTCTCTCCTTGGCCAGCATGACACTTGATCCGACGGCTCGCATGGGCGTTTTAGCCTTGTTTATTGGCGGCGCCTTCTTTAAGCTGCAGGCCAATTGCATTAACCAGACGGCAGTCCAGCGTTTTATGACCTTGCCCAATGTGCGGGCAGTTAAGCAGGCGCTTTTACTGTCTCTGATAGGCTTCATGCTTGTCATGGCCATGTGCATCTATCTCGGGGTGCTCGCCTTCGCCGCCTACCACCATTGTGATCCCATAACTACGGGTGTGAGTATTCCCATTCCATTTATTTATTTCTATTTATTTATATTGTTAATAACTGTACGTGATGCTGTCATACTTTTACAAGTATAGTTTAAGCTGCCACACTTTCCATTAATCATCAGCTCTCATTCCCATTTGCAGCTGGCGCGTGCCAAGGATCAGGTGATACCCTTGTATGTGATGCAAAGCGCTGGGATGGTGCCCGGCATTGTGGGCCTGTTTGTCGCCGGCGTGTTTAGTGCGGCACTCAGCTCGCTCTCCACCGCACTCAATTCTCTGTCGGCGGTGGTGCTGAAGGACTTCATCGAGCCCCATCGCAGTCGCCCATTGACCGAGCGCCAGACTGCCTATGTGCTGAGAGGCGTGGTCGTCGTGTTTGGGCTCATCTCAATGGCGAGTGTGCCCATTGTGCAGAAATTGGGCATGGTCATGCAGCTATCGTCGACAGTGGCTGCCATCACCTGTGGCCCGTTGCTTGGCGCCTTTTCTGTTGGCATGCTCCTGCCGTTCGTTCGCACAGAGGTTCGATTGGGCTCCTGCCAGTGGATGACCTAACTAATTACGGCCACGTTTATGTTTCTATTGCAGAGTTTGCTAACTGGCATTTCAATGGCCACCAGCTTCACAGCTTATATCGTTGTGCGGGCCCAGATTGCCATGGCCACCGGCCAAATGACTTTCCCCACGAAACCCGTTTCCGTGGAGGAGTGCGACTACAGCTTCGAGCTGCGCTCCAACTGGAATGCAACGACCAGCGCGTATGTCTCTCGTTCGGCAGCCTTAATAAGTTATATTCCTAACATCTCAATTTGTATTTATAGAACGCCCTCCGAGGCCAAGAGTCACAGCCTGCATGAGCTCTCCTTCCTGTGGTACACTATGATTGGCTCTGTGGGCACGCTGCTCTGCTCGCTGCTGGCCACGCTTTACTTTGGCAAACAGGATGTGCATCTGGTCGACAAGGAGCTGGTTACGCCAATTTTGCAGAGCTATTGGTATGGAGCGTACGATAGTGTGGCCAGCGATGAGGCGGAAACCAAGCAGCTGGAGCTGCACGAGTCCTCGACACAGCCTAAGCTGGACCCAAGCCCAAACTGATTTGATTGATCAATAAATGTTGTTCCAAACAGCCGTGACCTTTGTAGTTTTGCATTAGCCTTAAGCTCTGCTCTGTGGCGTATTTAAATTTAGCTTGTTTTCAGCTGGTTACCTTCACCTGGCTACCAATACATACGTAAATACTTATACACACTCACTCTTTCAGTACTTTGAGAGACGCTTCAGCAGGCGAATGCGTTTATTTGGGGCCTCGCTCTTTGTGCTCAAGGCGGTAAGTGAATGCTCACAGCGAGACAGTTTCCGATGTATGTATAACCAATATATGTTTTCCCTCTTCAGATCGTTTGGCTGCCCATCGCTGTGTATGTGCCGGCGCTGACCTTCAATCAAGTCAGTGGCATTGGCGTGCATACCATAACACCCATTGTGATTATCATTTGCACCTTCTATACGACGGTCGGCGGCATCAAGGGCGTCGTCTGGACAGACGCGCTGCAGAGTGTGATCATGTATGGCACCCTGGTGGTCATTATGATCAAGGGCACCATAGATGTGGGCGGCTTCGGTGTGCTCTGGCAGCGCAACTTGGAGGGCGGTCGCCTCAATATGCCTGAGTAAGTCGTGCGAAAACAAATCTTGAGACTGCTAATGAATGTGAGTTTATTTTGCCTTCATATAGATACAGCCTGGATCCCACAGTGCGCATGAGCATCTTTTCGGTCTTCGTTGGCGGCACTTTTTTCAAGCTGCAAAACACTTCGATCAATCAGGCGACCATTCAACGCTTTATGTCGCTGCCCTCCCTGAAGCACATCAAGCAAACGCTGTTCACGTTTAGCATTGGATTGACCCTGCTATATATGGGCTGCATCTACGTGGGTCTGGTTTGCTATGCCGTGTATTATGACTGCGATCCGATGGCCACGGGGGTGAGTTCGAAATGAAACTCCTGGAGAACTGCGTCTTACAGTTTATGCCTTGCAGCTGGCTGGACGTCGGGATCAGCTTGTGCCACTTCTGGTGATGCGAGTGCTGGGCGTTGTGCCCGGCCTGCCGGGTCTCTTTGTGTCTGCCGTGTTTAGTGCCGCGCTTAGCTCGCTCTCAACGCTACTCAACTCCTTGGCAGCCGTCATACTTGAAGACTTTGTGAAGCCGCGCATGAGAACGATCAAGAGGCCCATGACAGAGCGCACTGTAGCCCTGACCATGCGTCTGGTGGTGGTCGTCTTTGGCATTAGTTCCATATTCATGGTCTACGTGGTTGAGCATTTGGGCATGGTGCTGCAGCTGTCAGCCTCGCTGCAGTCCAGCCTCTACGGTCCCATGCTGGGCATCTTCACTGTGGGCATGCTAATGCCCTGGGTGGGAGAAAAGGTTTGTTCACATCAACTAGAATTAAGAATATTTCTATTTGAGTTCGACACTCTTTCAGAGCATGTTCGTGAGCAGCATCGTATCGTTTGCTATCATGGCTTGGATTGTGGTCAATGCACAAATAGAGAACCTCACAGGCTCCTTCCGCCATACGAAGCTGCCAGTTTCCGTGGAGAACTGCACCTACGACTTCGACATGAATCGTTATCTGAACTCAACAGCCGAATTGTAAGTGTGTGAGAATATGTGTTGGCATATATATTTGTATATGTATGTATTATATTTTATATTTTATATTTTATATTTTATATTTTATATTTTATATTTTATATTTTATATTTTATATTTTATATTTTATATTTTATATTTTATATTTTATATTTTATATTTTATATTTTATATTTTATATTTTATATTTTATATTTTATATTTTATATTTTATATTTTATATTTTATATTTTATATTTTATATTTTATATTTTATATTTTATATTTTATATTTTATATTTTATATTTTATATTTTATATTTTATATTTTATATTTTATATTTTATATTTTATATTTTATATTTTTTCTATTTTCTATTTTATATTTTATATTTTATATTTTATATTTTATATTTTATATTTTATATTTTATATTTTATATTTTATATTTTATATTTTATATTTTATATTTTATATTTTATATTTTATATTTTATATTTTATATTTTATATTTTATATTTTATATTTTATATTTTATATTTTATATTTTATATTTTATATTTTATATTTTATATTTTATATTTTATATTTTATATTTTATATTTTATATTTTAAATTTTATATTTTATATTTTATATTTTATATTTTATATTTTATATATTATATTTTATATTTTAAATTTTATTGCAGTGATTCACACAGCGGCTCATCCGTATACCACATATCATTCCTGCTGTATACCATGACTGGGGCCTTGCTGAATATTATTATCTCAAACTTGGCTACCTTCTTATATTTCGGACGTCAGGATATAAGCTCTGTGGATCCTGCTCTGCTGGCTCCATTCCTTCAGCGCCATCTGCTCAAGAAAAACCAGTATGAGTCTGTACAACTTAAAAGTAAAGAAACTATTGTTGAGAGCTCGGATTAAGGTTTCCTCAAATTTATAGCCGATGCTTAGATCAAACTTTAGATGGATTTTAAGCCCAATAGTAATTCAATACAATCATGGCCTTACATATAATACATATATTCCTGCAACTTAGAAGCTAATCGAATTTCAATTTAATCCTGAATATCCACATATACCAATTTACCTCATTATTATTATGTATGAATTATTTCTTCATATACTCAAATATGTGTTTTTATACCCTGAACCCACGGAAAATGAGATTTCAGTTGAGTTTTTATAATCACGTATTTGCGCCACGCCTTAGCTTTTGAACGAATCATTCTCGTAAACCCTAAAAGCTATTAAGTATACCTGTGTATTACCTATGAATTGGAAAATAAGGGGAATCTTTTTTCGGATGGGTTCAGGGTATCGACCAGTCGAGCAGTCTCGACTACTTGTTGTTTAATAATTTACTTTAATATTGTAAAAACTTTAACTACATTAAATTTGTAAAATCTGAATAATTTGGTGTAAATAATCTAGGCTCTGTGCCAACCAAGTATGGCTGTCAACTGTGTGCTTGGGAGCTTAAAATGCCATGGGACACAGTTGGCAGCTATCGCAGGTTGGCGCTCAGGCCCAAATCAAATATCATAAGATTAAGGATTGATTATTTGTGGGATCTTTCATCATCCAGACTTAGCAATGATTTGCCGAAGCTGCGTAGCTTTCGTCTCGAGCCAATTGAGCTGGTGGCCTGCATGGCTGGAGCGGATGAGTTGACCTGGCAACGACACTTGCGACTCGATCCAGTCGTGCTCGACGGCGTCGCCTGGCTGCCCCGTGGCCCACTGCCCAACGGCGTCCACATAGAGGGCGTGGTTGAATGCTGCCTGGAATGCTTACTGCTCTTGCAGCTGGGAGTACGGGACGAGGGAAATAACGTCGAGCGATGTAAGTCGGGCATACTGGTGGCCGAAACGCCCTTCACCGTGCGCTGCACACCTATTGGTCTCGAGCAGCTGGAGTTGCCAGACCTCGAGAACTTGTGGCTGCAATTCTTGCATGTGCACTGCTGGAATAGAGGTCGTAAGTCTTGTTGTTCCCAAAGCTGATGCTGTGGTCTATGTTGCGAAGGACTTGCCTTCGGCTTTTGCACAGCAGTGTCGGACTCCTCCCTCTGATCGTACTCGTCCAACAGGCGCTGAGCGCATTCCACACTGTAACATTTGCTCTCCTCCGTGAGGTCATCTGTGCATGGTTTTCTCTTTGATTGGTGCTGGTTGTTGAGCGCGCGATAGAACAACGTCTGATTGTCGATGAGCATCTGGGCAACAAACTTGAACTGATTGAGGCTTGACTCATTCTGCTCAACAATTTCTGGAGGATCAGTGAATGAATATCAAGCAATCTAATAAATTCAAGCTCACTTACTCCCCATTACATCACTGTTGTGCTGCTTCATTAGCGTCTCTTGCTGCGCTAGATCTGCGGCGATCTGGTCCATTCTGGTAACGATGTGAGCAAAGTGTTTGGTTACCATATGCTCCACGGCGGAGTGCACCGCAGCCAGTACATTATCGTAGAGGATGTTGAAGAAGTCGGAGCATGTTTCGGACGATGCACGGCTCAGATCAGGCAAATTCCTTTCGGGAGGAGCACCCTGTGGCTGAGGAGGGCCCTGCTGTAGCTTTTTACAGTACTCCCGATCATCTACCTCAACGCTGCCAGCATGTGCCCTATCTCTGGACAGCTGCTGATCCATAGGAGGCAGGCGAAATTCCACGCTACGACCGGCTGGTCGTGGCTGAGTCTTCACACCGTGCAGCCTGCGCAGCCTCTCATTGTGCTCCTGCACAGCTTGCTGCGAATCGTTCCTGACCTTGCCGTGATGCCGCGACGGAGGCGAGCCGATACGCTGGTAATTGCCATTGTAGGCGTTCTTTGGCATATACAACAGATCGTAGCCATAGTCATTGGGCACCTTGGAAAAGCAATAATTGGGAAACATGGCTCTCGAGGAGAAAGAACGAGCTGCACATAAATTTATGGGACAGGTTCTGAAAATATGGTACTTTACTCTGATTTTGACTATTACACAAGCGACGTAAGAGTGCGAATAGGTGGATTCAGCAACACTGTTTATATAATTTCGAAATTATTTGTTTAATGTGTTAGAGTTCGATGATTTTGAAGGAAAAGCCAAAATGTGTCATGTCATGTCATGTCTAGGGTATTTTGGAAATTAAGGGTATATATATAAAGGAAAGCGAATGGCTTAAGATTACCGAAATGAGTATTTCTACTGAAATACTCTCTTACGCTTTTAAGCTTTCGTTTCTTTCTCACTCAACAAATATTTCAAATAGGAAATCAGCTTAAAATGGTATGAAACAGGCAGGAGGCGTGGCAGACTCTATATATATGCTCGATCAGTGCGACGAATGGCGTCGATTAAATCTAAAGTTGGAGACTTGAAATTGGTTTCTTAGGTCTATGTATATCCCGAGTTTCAAAAATTGATAACTATCCTTGTATAGATGCTAACAATTTAAACCCTTATCGAAAAATCAGTAATAAAATTATAACTCGTACATCTCAAAGGCTAGAGTGTTAAAATTTTCAATAACGAATCATATTTATTTGATAGATTTTTGATTTTTGCAATATTTGTCCCCTTCCCCCTAAATTTGCAAAAAGCATAATTAAAATACTAGAGACTTGTGTTTAAGCAAACGCACACATTTTAATGTTATTATCACGGTCTGAGAGTTTTATAAATATAGTCCATCCACCGCTAAATTATTTAACAGTTCCTCTCATAGTAAGCCAAAACTGCAGCCTAAGTCGTCCGGCGCTTGGTCTGTTTTATTGTAAGCAGAAACAACTAAGTATTAAATATTCTTCTAAGTATTGCGTCTAAGTATTCTCTTTAAGGATTCTCTTTAAGTATTCCCGCCAAATATTCCTGCTAAGTATTTTCTCCAAGTATTTCCGCCAAGTGTGCCCTCCAAATATTCCCTTCAAGTATTTCCGCCAAATAGTCTATCCAAATACTCCCTCCAAATATTTCCGCCAAATAGTCTATCCAAATATTCCCTCCAAGTATTCCCGCCAAGAGTGCCCTCCAAATATTCCCGCCAAGTGTTCCCTCCAAATATTCCCGCCAAATATTCCCTCCAAGTATTTCCGCCAAATAGTCTATCCAAATATTCCCTCCAAGTATTCCCGCCAGGTATTCCCTCCAAGTATTCCTTCCAAGTGTTTAATGCTTAGCTGTACGATCACACACTTCACTTCACTTTACTGCACTGCACTACTGACCCCCACCAGGCCTGGGCGACTGAAGAAATGCTGCAGCTGCTGCCCTTTATATAGGGCGACTCTCACTGAAAGCCTAAGAAGCGCTCAGATGTTGAGCCCGGACCATTGACCAATGGGAGCACTCTCTCTCTCTCTCTAATTAAATATGTATATCAAAAGAGTACTGCTGCATACAGACAGCTTGAATTGTCGTCTGCAGTTCATCGTCGTCCCTTCATCGTCGTCCCTTGCTTGTGTTAGGCGGACAGAAAGAGAGACAGACGGAGAGACAGGCTATGAGATAGACAGGCACACAGAGAAACAAATCTTCTTTTTTCTTCGAAACGTACCAAATGTTGATTTATATTATTATATTATTTAGGGAAATGTCTCATTATTATGCTCTGATTTATGTCAGTTAATAAATGTTAAATATATACATATTTCCTACACATTTATAATTAATGCAGTTTGTCAAGATGTAAAGTTTATTTCTTTGCTACACCGTTTACTTCTCTTCGCTCTGCCTTCCTCTAGTAGACGTCGCTCTAATGGTATTTCAATTAAAAGTTGGTAAGTAAATTATGAAAGCCTCATTGCAAACTGTTTACGCCTAGCCACGTTCGCAATGAAGCGTATTGAGAAATAAAAGCAGACTGCACTTCATGCCCGTAATTTGGCAACTGGCTATATTAACGGCATTAATTAGTTAGTTTCAATGGTCGCGTTATATCAGTGCGGCTATTTATAAACACTAAGTGAAATAAAGTTTATGCCATTTACGCCATCGGAGCATAATAAAATATGTTTTCATATTCGATGCAGGCATACGGCTAATTTATTGTGTTCACGTTGACTTTTGGCCATTGACGTCAAGAGCCGGCGACATTACAACAATTATAAATGAAGTAAGAGCGGGAGGGTGAGAGGGACAGTGATCATGAGAGCTGTCCCGTCATGTCCTCATCTGTCCCAGCTGTCCCAGCCTGCTCTCTGTGCTCTGCCATTGGTCCTTGTCGCATCGTCCTTGGACCCATTGTGCTCTGTTGCATGGAGACCTAAGAATGAAATTTGTGGCGCATGCCAAACTGAATTAAAATGCGAGCCCGCAGATTTCTCAATTTCGTTTTTTGTTCTTTTATTATATATTGACCTTTATTCTTTATGCTCTGCCAGTTGATACACATAATTATGAAATAAGTATTAGCTTAGACCAAATTGACTAAAACGTTATGCTCTATTAATTCTTAAGTTTCTGTTAAGTGTCTAAAGATTTTGGTTTTCAATGCTTGGACAAGTGGTGCACGCTTAAGTTCTAGCAAATATTTAAGTATATTTACAGATTCAAGATTGGTACATAGAGAGACAATTAGATAGCCAGTATATATATAAATAGAGAGTATAGTAATATGTATTTGTATATAGGTAAATACTTAATTGGCTTAACAGCTAGTTGGACAGAAAAGAAATGCAATTACTTAATTTCGTGTAAATAAATAACATCAGTCTGATAAATAGAATACGATTAGGAGTGTATTTATTTAGTTTTTCTAAATTAACATCACTTGGCCTTGGGCGAAAACTAGAGAGGTTTTCGTATAAATTATAAAACAAATCCACGCCCGAACGCTGTGTGATGCCACAGACCTTAATTCAGTTAAAATAGAGTTTAAAATTACGGTACGGTATTGGTTACGAGCTAGCTGCATAAATACTTAATAGATAAATTGCAATGGGAAATACGCGCATTGAGTTCGTAGCACACATACACATACATCTGTATATAAATATCTATGTATATATATATACATGTGTCTGCGTATTCGATACTCGATTTGGGCTCGCGCTATGCATACACAACTATCGCACTTATTGTCTAAGCCTCGTAGAGCCTGCTAATTGGGGGGCGGTGCGCCGTTCGCTTCACTTAAAGGAACTCCGCATCGCTGAAGGACGTCGGCCCACGGACCGCAAACGTTGAACGCTTACGGGTCGGGTGTGCCAGCTATCATACCTCCGACATGGCTGCCACAGTGATTACCTTGTTGGGCCGCTCGCAGATGATGACCCGGGCGTTCGTTTTGTTGGTGGAGCGTCTGGAGACCGTCAGAGATGTGGTCAGGGTGCGCATGGAATCACAGCTGTTGTGCAGGCGACGGCCCACCGTGTGGCAACGGTTCTGCTGCGAGTTGTTGCGATACGATTTGCAGCAGCAGGTCAGCCACTTGAAGGGCGGAAAGCGGCTAAACAGTGGGCGGGGCATTGAATATTAAGGGGAATAATTGAGGCCGTGCTGCCACTTACCTGAGTGTACGGAATACCTGCGAAGAGAACAGGCAGTAGATAAGTGGATTTGCCGCCGAATTGAGTGGTGCGAGACTCTGAATGAATGTGGCTATGGCAATGTTGGTCTGCGAGTGCGGTATCTGGCCAAAGACTTGCAGCAGATCGAATATTATATACGGCGACCAGCAGATGATAAAAACAAACACAATCGTCAGCGTCATCTTCACGGTCTTAACCTTGGCCCGTGGTATGATGCCCCGGGAGCTAGCGCGTCTCGTTGCCGCCCCACCGAAACCTGCACGGTCTAGCCAAAGGCGAACGCATGAGCAAGAGGGAACACAGCACAGGGGTTAGTTAGTCCACCTACCTGTCGGCACGAATATGGAGCCTTTGGCCCATATGGTCTTCACTATAATCGCATAGCAGGCGGAGATTATCAGGGCGGGCACTGCAAACAGCGTGGCCGAGACCAGACACATATAAATCTGCCAGGCCATTGGCGAGCCCAGCTCAATCCAGCACTGCGGATGGCCCTGTATGAGCTTCTCCTCGTAGAGCACCAGGATGGGCAGGGAGAAGAGAGCGGAGACTACCCAAGCACCTGCTACCAAGTGACGCGCTCGTTTCCCTGCAAAGGTAAGACACACACACACACACACATACACGCACACATGGTTTGTGTTAGGCCCAACTGCCAAAAGATTTTCCAATTAAAAAAGTTTCTGTGAACGAGGACTTACACGACTTTGAAAAGTTCATGGGATGTGTTATTGCATCGTATCTGTCAATGCTCATGGCCACGAGCACATAAGTGGAGGAATAGGTGACGCACACCTGCGAGAAGCGGATGACCTTACAGGCCACATTTCCGGCACGCCACGAGATGGTGATGCGCCAAATAATGTCAGTCAGCACATTGAGCAGCCCAACGCACAGATCTATATATACAAAATGGATCAAATTTGATTTATTTATTTATTAATTACGTTCTTGGCAGCTGAAATCCCTCGCTCCCTGCACTCACCTGCCAACGCCAACTGCTTGATGAAGTAGTTCATGCGCGATTTGCGATTCTTGTTGATGAACATCACGAACAAAACCGCCGAATTGCCTAGCACAATGATGGTAAAGAGTATCCACAGTACGGCGAATTGTTCCGTCTGCCGAGAGAGCAAAATAGAGAGAGAGAGAGAGAAAGAGGGCGTGAGAGATTGAGTAAATATGTCTGCTATTTTTAAAACATTTTACAAACCGACCATAAAATTCATTGTCAACAAAGTGCTAAGAGCGGAAATCACACATAAAACTCAATTTAATATCAAGGCAATTTCAGAGACACACAGATCTATCTATATACACACATACATACATATATAGATATATATGGACACCGAGTCACATAAAACCACACACGCGTCTTTGTTTATGGCTCTTTAAATAGCCATAAAAATGATAGACACTAACTGAGCCGTGGCAAGGGAGGCGAATCGTGCCGTACCGAGTCGGTGCCAATGTAGGCGTCTGCGCCCCAATGTCAGGAACTGCCAGCGGAAGTTTACTCTACCAGCCAACCAGACACGTCAACAACAATAACAAAAGCCCACATGGCTAGCTCGTAGTAATGATAGAAAGCAAACACCAAAAGTTGTTGCCTTCAATTGCTGGCGTATTGTGTTCGGTGCTAGGCGGGGTAATTAGGTTTTCGCTGTGTACTTTGAGCAGGA
Organism: Drosophila mayaguana; assembly: GCA_037075325.1. Taxonomy (NCBI): domain Eukaryota; kingdom Metazoa; phylum Arthropoda; class Insecta; order Diptera; family Drosophilidae; genus Drosophila; species Drosophila mayaguana. Next base: position 8,228,711 of record JBAMCG010000037.1, on the reverse strand, counting down.
AATTGAGGCAGAAACCAAGTGCTGGAAGTGCCACAAAACCAGTCAGTATAGCTGGGCTGTTTCACGTAAAGTGTAAATCTGTAAATCACTTTGTAATCTATTTAAATCAGGTGAAACATGCTGGCCCAAGATATATGTACATAAGGATTAGAGCCCATATCAATATCGCATAGTGGCAGGTCCTTTTCAAGTAATCCTGTTTACAACGGCTTATACCAACAGTAAGCAAGGTCGTTACAACCTGTCCCAACTATATTCAGGTCTCGCAAACACCAAAAGTAAATTTGCAACTTGACAGTCAACTTGACGTCTGCTTTTAGCTGCTTTTTGTTTGTTAGCAGACTAGAGACGCCTGAACTTATGCTACAACTTTTTCGTGGCTTGATTTTGCTTTCCTTTGTATCTATAAATTCTTGGCACACCGAGTGCCCGAGTCGCCCCTTGCCTGTCAGTTGGTCATGTTGCGCAAATTGCCGTATAAATCAGCGAGCACGACAAATGAGCAGACGCGGCCAGACAGCGCGGCTATTTTTACTCATTTTGCATTTAATAGAGAGGTATTTGGATGGATGCCTGCTGCTGTCTGCTGCTTGGCTTTTCATTAGTTCTCGAAAAAATGTGCCAACAAAATATTTGTTTAAACTTAACATAAGTAAGGGCTTTTCACACTCGGGGGCAACTTCAGCATCCTTTCGGTCTTCGGCCAAGTTCAGCTACAATGACTGGATTATTTTATGAAAGCCTTTGGCTTTGTGGCCCAAAGTGTTTTGGCCGCTTTCCCGTTTCTTCGGAATTCCCTCGCATGACTTTGACAATTTTTTTGTACATAAACTAGAGCATCAAACAAAAATAAAAATAAACAAGGAAAAGAAAGTTATTTGAAACTTTCGCCATTTAACGTGCGTTCGTTCAGCTCTTGTGCACTTTTATTATAGCCCTCGTTTTTTTGCACATTTTATTCACATTTTTTGTTGGCGGCAACTGTTGGCAAAATATTTGCGCTGTGCTAAGAATTTTGGCTATTTGCGGTGAGTTTATACATTGTGAAATATACATACAAATATATTCTACAGAGTGTATATCCGAGTGTGTTCCAGGAATTCGTTTCCAGCTACTTTCACTTCGAATATTTCATTTCAAAGGATTATTGTTATTTACCAGATATCAAATATTATTTCAAATGAAATATAAAGGCTCTATTATGAGCACAGATTGACTGTTTTATGATTATCTGCCAGTTTGATTTCAGAAAAATAAACTCTCAGAAGTATAAACGTTTTTATTGTATTTTCAAATATGATTTCCTTTCAAATTTTTGTGTGGAAATTCTTTTCCGAAACTCATTTGTAAATTTGTATTATAGTAATATTTTCTACTCAAGTCTTTTGCTCTATCTTTTTTTCGTTCGTCTATGCCATGCTGCGAGCGTTATAAAAAATGTAATAAAGGGCACGCTGTAAGCCTTTTTTAATGACCAGATACTTTTGGTTGTGTGGGTGTGTGTGTGTGTTGTCCTTTTTTATTTGTTTTTGTTGCTTTTTCGTTTATTTTCCTTTTTTTTTGTTTGGCAGCAAGTCATTATGCCCTTTTCAATTTCGCTTTGCACCTCAAGGAAATTGCTTTTTTGTTGGCAGCAATAAAAGTGGGAAATTTAATTTAGAGCCGAAAGAGTTTTCGACTAAGCCTAAAGGCAAAGCGCCTTAACAGCTAGTCGATAAGGCCACAAGCCCTATTAATTTCGCAAAAGGGGCCAACGGGCCAAGTTGCAAGCTGCAATGCCAACAATGGCTGCCGCTTACCACCTGCCACCACCCACCATCCTCCTGCCAACAGCCTTCAGCCTTCAGCCACCTGTTGCATGCATCGTTGTCTGGCTCGGGCCCCAACTATTATGTCTGATTATTAAGTGTGCCAGCCATAACAATGCCAGCCACTTATGCTGTTGCTACTCCTGCTGCTGCTGCTGTGGCATGTTCGCCCTCCCCTTCGACTGGCCTTCGCTAGTAACTTAAAGTGCGCTTTGTGCGGCTTTTGGGCGGCGGCTTTGCGTGGCTTAAGTTGCTTTGACAAATTTTAGCAGCTGCGCAGCAGCTAGATAAATGCCTGGCCACAGAGCACAGCCAATTGCAAATTAATTTCATTCTACTGCAATACAATTACAACAATAAAACGTTAAAGCATTACCAACTGCTGTGGTTGCAGTTGCAGTTGCTGTTGCAGTTGCTGTTGCAATTGCTGTGGCTGTGGCTGTGGCTATGCTTATAAATCAGCAGCTGCAGCCCGCAAGTCCACAATCATTGTAAATGGCATGAAAATGGTAAATGTTTGCAGTTGACTATGAAGAAATGTGGCCAGCTCTGTAGCCCAGCTGGACTCGTTCTTTATGGCCGTTAACATTTCAATGCTGTTAAAAGCAGCTAACGCAGTAATTGCAGGCCGAAGCGGAGCAGACTGGGCATATGATTTCATGCTGCTTTAAGGATTCGATAAATCATAAAAAATACTAAAAATTGCCATGATTTTATTACCAAACAATAGCGAAAAGAGAAAACATCATTACGCTTCAGAAAGATTTTGTAGACAGAGCTTCTTTGAAAATCTGCTCGACTTAAATGATTATGATGTTGTTTTACTTTTAGTTGGCACTTCGAAATCGTTGCGTATATCATGTCATGTAATCCATTAATACTATTGCATAAAAGCTTTCTAAGAATTCTTAAGAAAACTGAATTTACTTTCAACTTCAATTTCAATTTGTTTACATAACAATCATATTTAGATTCAATAGCTAGAGAATTTCTATGTAATTTTGTTATATAAATGTGAGCTATAATAAAACAAAAACAAGTACAAAAATAAAATAAAATAAAATAATATTTCGGCCGGGCATGACCGACTGCATAACAATTCGTTAAGAGCCAAAAACTGTGTCGTAGATCGAAAACTTTTAAAGATTTTGGTTATGGTTTAATTAACAAATAAATATATATACAAATAAATAAATATATAAAAAAAAAAAAAAAATATATATATATATATATATATATATATATATATATATATATATATATATATATATATATATATATATATATATATATATATATATATATATCTATGAATATGTCCATTGTTAAATCAATAGAGAATTTATTTAAAAAAAAAAGGACACTAAATATAAAATTTTAAGTCTAAAATAAAAATATTTGAATGAACTTTTTCACTTGTTGGCTTACTGTAGCATAAAATTAAGTATCCCTTGTTTTTTTTTTGGTTCTATCCCAAAAAGCAAAGTACTCAAACAGCGAGAAAAAAGCCCCTTAAACGGCTTACGAATTTTCGCACAGCCATTAAATGAATAAGTTTTCAAGTTGTGCAGTCGCAGAGCGAGTGCCCCATTGATATCTATGCAGGATCTACTTGAAGTTGAAGTTTTTCAAGTTATTTTCCATTACTCTCGCCTGGCTGTTCGCAGTGTTTATTTTTATTGCACTTTTCATTAATACCGATTACGCTGTGCTCGAGTACGGAATGGAATGGCGTGGCATAAAGTGAAATTAAATGGAATATTACGTATACGCGGCGTGGCAAGCTGGCTAGAACGGTCAGATAATAAGCAAAATAATGTCGCTGCCATGGCGACGTGGCGAGCGATGTGGCAGCTTCTTGGCTCAGTTGGCTGAGTTCAGTGAACCCGAGGCGTGCTCTGCTGTTGAATGCTGTTTAATGTTTAAGCAGCCGCATATTGTTCACACACAAACACACACACAGACACACGCACCCAAATACAATGACACTAACAAATACTGGATGATTCCGCAATGTAAGCGTATCTGTTAAGCAGGCATAAAAACATGCATTTGGGTCAAGCCGTGCGCATCAATCATGATTTTAATGGCTGCTATACGGACAACAATGGCCAGTCGTTGAGTTTTATGAACTATGCTCGAGCCAAAGCCGCAAAAGCCAGCCGCCCCAGAGCCACGTTTGCTGCGGGCCAGGCCGTATGACTGATGTGAGCCAGAGCAGCCGAAAAAGTGCGCTTTAATTCGCCTAATGGCACACATTTTGTCATCAGCTGGCTTAAATCATTTCGTTTGGCTCACTGGCTGCGCATATTTGGCGTTGATGTTGACACAAATTGAAATTAATAAAGCGTTCCACCGCCGCCCCGCTAGCCCACAAGCGCACATTAGCTGTGCGAGCGAGCGAGATGCAAGATGCGAGATGTGTTTGTGTTTGTGTTTGTTTACTTGACAAACTGTTGAACGGCACTTTTGACAGCCGACTACCTAACGGTCACGAGTGAGAAACTGGCTAGGGAGCTGGGCCGGACCGGGCTGGCGAGAGTGAAAAATGATCAAAATTTGGCTAGCATAATTTTCGTTAGTTTGCTGGTCGCAGCTGCCGCTGTGGCTGCCGGCACAGACGGGTCTATGCGATGTTGTGGCCAATGATAACATAAAGCCAAAAATGGCACCGCAAGTGCTGTCAAATATATACATATGTACATATATTTTTATATCAGCTAAATAAAGAAGAGCGCATGATTTCTTCACTCGTAAAATTCTGTTTAAAGCGGATTACAGGCTGTAAATGTGGCGGAAAAACAACCTAAATGTGGACTAGATTATAATATTATAATTAATATGAACTAATATTTACACTTTTAATAATATCAAGTACATATATAAATTATTAAAAATAAATAAATATTTGTATATGCAATTTGAATATATATAATGCAATAATTATGAAAGATAAATAAATATTTATATTTACTTAGACTTTATTATTAAATTTATATTATATAAAATAAATTTATCTTATACAATTTTTTAACAATTCAAGTAAAATAATAATATAAATCATAAAAATAGGCACAGTAAATAAATATTTTTATTTATCAATAATAAAATGAATAGAAATTAAAACTATGTAAAATTTGCATTCAAATTTAAACTGTCAAAGTCTTTAATATAGGAAGTAAAATAATATTGTCCCAACTGAGTCAAGAATATATATACTTCGAGACTGTAGGATATCATGGGGTGAGCGAACATAGGATCCCACAGCTCCAACTCCACTTGCTGCTCTTTAAAGGGCTCCTCGCATAATATAGACTTCCAATGACTTAACTACTTTATATTTATATTTATATTTATAATTACAATAATTTAATATTTAATTTAATATCATATATCATTATAAACTAATAAATATTTATATTTTATTTCCACTGAAACGGAAACTCTATCCAAGTTTTTTGCAACAGAAAACAGATTTTTAATATATATGCACCATATAACCCTGACCAGCTCTGTTGAGAAGCTGACCGCAAAAAAAAACATCAATGAATATGTAAGCAGAAAAAAATTTGAATTTTATTGCAGAGAGTCGTAAATTCCCCAGCCCAACCGCAGGATATTAATCAAATGAGCCAAGCATAAATCTAAGTGGGATGCGAAAGGCAAAAATATTTGTATATTTCTCCAAGAAGCTGTTCGAGAAATTAAGGACATGAGGAATCATTGCTAAATGCTGTCGCTCCATTGGAATGAGCAGAAATAAATTGTTGGCAGCGGAGTCTGAACATATTTATGGACAGAGCAGTGAAGAGGCCAAATTAAATTTAGCCAAAAATAGCTGCTAAATAAACATAACTTACGCACACGAGCGCACATTTACCGGCCAGACAATGGCAAAACAAAGGCGCAGTTGATATGGTTTGGCTTCATGCGTAGAGCAGACATCGAGTAAACAATAAATAGAGACACGCGTCTCGAACTATGCAAAACAAATTACAGCCAAAAAGGCCAGCTAAATGTAGAGAGAGAGAGAGAGAGAGAGAGAAGGGGAAAGAGAGAGAGAGGGTGTGTGTGTGTATCCCAGAGTTACGAGTGTGTGTACTTCGTTAATTTACATAAATAACAACAGCATCAGGATACTCGGAGCCTGATCATGATAGTCCTGTTTGGGCAACTCGGCCAGAAGTCAAGTCAAGCATAAATTTGAATATTTTTTGCTTGTCTTTTGACTTTGAGTTCGGTTTTGGGCTGTGGACGCCCAGTGCTAATTAACACATAAGCAGCGGACGCCCATCCGGGCTAACTGAATGCATATAAAATATAAATAAATATGTGTATTTATCTAGTTTAACTGAGCGAAACGAACTGAGCGTGACCACAGTTTACTGTGTGTGGCCAGTAATTGCTTGAGCTCCTGCCAGCAGAAAACTCCGAAGTCGTTTCTGCCTCAAGTGGCTGTTGGCATAAGTCAAAATTTATTTGAAGGCAAACAGTTTGAGTGCTCTGCCAGGAATTGCGTATAAAGGCAGTAGATTTCCATTTATTTATTAGTTTGTATCCCGAAATTTAGGAGTCTCGTATGGCTGAAAATAATTTAAGGCACTGTTAAGTACATTTTAGTACATTTCTATGTATTTTCAAGCAATTATAATTTCCCTTAACACCTTCATTTATGCATACCACGGAATCGTCCCTAATGGCACGCAATACAGTCCCATAAAGCCGAGCAGTTTGCTGTTGTCTATTTTTAGTTTAGTTGCGAAAGTTTTGCGCCTTGATAACCCAAATATCAGTAGACGCCAAAGCCAGTATCTTATTCCAGTGACTGGCAACTTCCTGCAGTCAAAACTCTTAGCCAACTTTTCGGCAACTAACAAAAAAGTTCAGCGTAAGCAATTTTAAGTGTGAAACATTTCTGACCCGACTGCTGCCAGAACCAAACATAATAAAGTGTATTGAAGTGTTGGCATTCTTTAAGAACCTGTCGCCCGTATTTGGGCGTTGCAACTAACAAATTTAATTACTGATTAACCAAAGGACAAAGACTTTACTTTGGCTAGCCAGAGCGATTCGTGTTCGACCAGAGGCATTCGCAGCAAAATAAAGTTTTTCTTAATTTGAAATTCCTCGACTGGCAGTTGTCAAAGGACGCAACGGCAACAGAAAGCCAGCACATAAGATACACAGAAGAGGAGACAAATACAAACAGAGACAGACACACACGCACACATACACACACTTAGGTAGGCAAACACGTATAGAAGACAACAAAAGCGGAAAATACGAACTGGCTAGCGGAAATGCAGCAGCTTTATAAGGAAACAGCTCGGACAAGTTGGTAAGTTAGAAAAACAGATAGCAGACGAATGGGCAGAACGAGGGCGCGCGGTGCCGGCAATGCATTCCTTTTAGTTGCGCCGGCAGTCAAGTGGCCCTGGCCGCAACTAAAACTAGACGCCCGAGTTGTTATTTCTGATTTTGTTGGTTTTACAGTTTACGGGAGCTCAGCTACGCCATGCGCCATGCTCCATGCGCCATGCGCCATATAGCTGCAATGGACGCCACTTGGCGGCTGACTTTGATTCTATTTAAAGCTAACCATTTGCAAATGTTGGCCCGCTTGCCTCTTCCGACTCCTGCGGCTGCTCCTCCGGCCGTGTTGTCAGAACAAGTAATTTGGTGTGTAAATGAAAAGTGTGTGCTCCGTTCGTGTTATGCAAATTGCTGCGGTTCTGTTGCCGCTGAGGGATGGACTACGTGTTGGCCTGGTCCTCGGCCCTGATAGTTTTACTCAAAAAACGAAAAGTCAAGTCAGAAAAAGAAAAAGAAAAAGAACTAGACTTCCTGAAATTTAGGTACTTAAAATGGTTTGTTATAAGTCAGCATTTTGTTGGGCTGCCGCCCACTAATGATCAAGTTAAGAACTTTACTGTTCAAGCTGTAATTTAATTAGTAGAGCAGTGAGAGAACTGAAGCTTAAGTGAGAGCATTTAGCTGATGGGAAAATTTATACACATTTTTTTTATTATTTATATTTAATATATTTTTTTTTGGGTGGTGGTAATTTTGCTTTTTGAAGTTTCTTTTGGTCTTGAAAGTTTTGAAGTTTCATGTAATGAACAGACTGATCTAAATAGAATGCAAAATGCAAACAAAGGAATCTCAAAGTATAAGAACATTCCTCTTTGGGTATAACCATTTTTAAAGTTGCATTCAATTTTTGGGTTTATAAACAAATATTCACTAATAAAATGCTTTTTTTTTAAAGCTTGTTTATTGTGCTGGTTAAGCAGAATAAAAAAAGAAAAATACTTATTGATAAAAAATGTATAAATAAAATTTAATTTAATTACTAAATAATAATAAAAATTCTAAGTTTAATTCCCTTAAATGTTTCCTTTATTAATGAGCATAAGTAAATTGACTTCCAGTTTGCTTCACAGTCTCTTAATTAGCACACAAATGAGTGAAGCAACTGACAAAGTGTCATTCGTTGCTCTCACTCAATAAATATCAAAAAATGTATCACATGAGAAGCTGTTGCCGTGACAAATCACAGCATTTTATTAAATACCACATGTATGTATGCTGTCAGGGCTTACATTACGTATACGCAATGTGGGATGCTGTCAACTGACAGAGAAGCCACAAATTGAAACAAGATATGTAATTACAATGGAAACGGTTGATTGAAAAAAGGTTATCGTGTATAAAATGGGAATCAAATGCAATAGAAAATGTCTTAATGTGCAATTGATGTATGCGTGTGTGTGTGGGTGAGTGTGTTTGATTGTGTGGGCGGGCATTATAAAGTGCTTTGTGTCAAAGGCAAAAATGCATGGAGTGTACGTGCAGTGCAAGCCAAGTGTAAGCACGCACTTAATCATTTATGCACTCACACATATACCAAGCGACATTGTGTCTTCCCATGTGTGTGTGTGTGTGTGTGTGTGTGTGTGTGTGAGGGCGTGTGTGGCTCTCTGTGTGTGTGTGTGTGACATTGCGCACGTACACAGCATCGAGGCGTACGCGACTTTTACACGCGCCAGCAGCATTTTACTTTTAAGTTTCTATTTCTTTGCCCAACTAGCGACACTGCCATTAAAGTATATTATGTGGCAAATGACAAATGCAACGCTGAAAGCAGCTGGCAAACGAAATGCGGAAAAAACAAGCACTCTAATGCATAAGTTGGCCATACACATTCGTCATTAATAAAGTTCAGCATGAGCAGAAGTTGCCTGACAGATTTTCACTCTACTCATCATCAGCAGCAGCAGCAGCATCAGCATCAGATGCGGAGACCTCGCAATGGCAATGTCAATGGCAATAAGCACTCGCTTTCCTAGAAAGGGGATGTTTGCTCCATTTTCTAAGAATTGCATAAATAATGTCAGCAAGTCCCCATCTCACACATTCGCCAAAAACTTTGTGTTTGTTGCATTTTATTTCGTTTGGGTCTTCTCAGCTTCTATTCTGGTACGTGTTTCCGGCACTTTGATGTGGCTTCTGATTGCTTGCGAGTAGGTACACACAAACAATGCTGTCGAACACAAACAAACTATCAGACAGCATTCAACTCACAAGCAGATGCAGATTTTATGAATTTCGTAATTAATAAAATTTCCAGGCAGTCGATTACGAGCTGGTCATGCCTGAAATGATAAACAACAAAGCAGTGCAAACTTCTCTCGTAATTAAGAAGCTGCAAATTAATTGACAACAGTCCCAGATTGACTCGGATGCAGGCGATAAAGCTGCTAACTTTGGCTGCAAGTTCTTATGCAAAGCATAAATAGAAGGCGTCATTTTAAACGGATTGAAAATATTTGTGATTTAGGACACAAACAGGGGGACTTTGTTAAAAACAGAGAAATAATGAAATATAGTTAAGCTATTAAAGAGAAGTATCTTTGCGTTAATATTAATACTATCATATCGTTAGTATAATGTCTTGACTTGGAACCGTTTCACAAACTTTAAATGCTGTTAATCAAACTTTTCTTTATTTCATTTAATTTATTTTTTGTTATTTATTAAATTTTACTATTTATTTAAATTCAATTTAAACTTAATTAAAAATAATATCTTCTGAATATTTATCTGCATTTAATTTAATTTAATTTTTATAAATTTTACTTAATTTAATTTAATTTTCTGGCATATATTAAATTTTATTTAATTTTTTATTTTTTAGTTCAAATTTTATTTAAATAAAAATAATAAATACTGAGAATTTATCTGCAGCTGTAAAATCTCAGCTTTAAATTTGATTCCAAAAAAAAAAAGAAAATAAATAAAAAAATAATATCATAATAATAATAATAATATTATTGAGGCGAAGTATTTGAAAAGTATTTTATTTTATTTTATTTATTTTTTTTTTAGTTATTTTTTAATACAAATCATTTTATTTCACAGACACAAACGCAATTTTTGTTAAGTTAAATATAAATAAAATTAAATAATAAATATTCAATATTTAAGTTCACGCGTAGATAAATTTAATGAATTCATTATTTAATTTTTGTTTAAGCAGCAATAAATAAATATTTCTCTGTTGATATAGGGGGCCAGAGCACGAGTGGAGCAAATGGCCTTTCTATATTTAAATTTTGTGCACTAGCTTCATTAACTCCCAAGTGGCGCACAATAAAAACATAATTCATCATCATGAAATTTGTTGAAGTCATTTCATTTAATTTCATTTAAAGCGTCCGCAATTCATTGCATACTTTGGTGCGCTGTCAACTGCGCTGGCACTGACCCAGTTCCAAGTTCTTCTCGGACTGCTACTCGGGCTCAGTGTGCTGCTGGCGGGGTTTTATTTTTTGATTCTCCTCTCTTTTTTTCGTGTTTACTCGACTTGCACTCGAAGTTCCCAGTCGGGTTGAGGCGCTCAGCTTGTATCTCAAGTATTTGCTGGGTACAAATTCGCAGTTCGTTGTCGCCTCTGCGATTTCTCATTAAGCGGATTACGCGCTTGCACAATAGCCGCCCAAGTGCTGGGTTGAATGTTTTGCTCCAGATCGAGCTGGTCTTTTTTATGCCACTTTGCCTGCAATTTGGTATTACTTATTTTTAGTGCACTCCAAATTCAGATGCAATTATCTGGCCTGGCGGTCCTTAGGCGCGGACTTCAACGCTTTGCCCATTTGCATAATGTACAACTTGTGCTCGCGTTCTACAGCCACTTTTCCTCAATTTTTGTTGTTTTGGGTCGTTCTTTTTTTTACGATTTTTTAAGTGCCCCTGGGTCGCGTCTGCAGGTTTTTTTTCGCTATCCAACCCTCGATGTAGTTTACTATTTTTGTTTTCGTTTGCGTTCCAGCGACCTTCTGTCGACTGTAAGTTTCTCACAGCTGCATGCACCTAGACAAAACAGCAGGCGACTGCGTCATGGATTATCTATGTGCAAGTGTGTGTGGGTGTGTGAGTATGGGCGTATGTGCGCGCTCGTGCTCTTCCGTTTCCGGGAAAACTTGTAGCGCCGCTTTGTGTGGCCTTACTTCGGATATTACTCATACGCAGCGTGAGCAGCGGCCGCACTGAATGGCTGTAAAACTGTAATCGACTTGGTCTATGCAAAATTTATTGTTGACTGCCTGCTTCTGCTGTTGCTGCTCCTGCTCCTGCTCCTGCTGCTTCTGCTGCTGCTCCTGCTCCTGCTGCTTCTGATGCTGCTACTGATGCTGCTGCTTATGAATGCAAATTGTCATTGCCTCGCAGTGCGAATGTTTCACAGCCTTTCCCACAGTTCATCGTTTTGTTTTTTTGTTTTGTCTGTTGCTTCCTGCCACATGCAGTGAGTGGCATTTTGTGCTTATGAAATGAAATTTAATTTCGTGTTTCATTTCATTTCTACAAACGTCAAGTGGGTGCCATTTTGATGTGTGGTTGTGTCACTTATGTGTGTGCGTGTAGCAGGATGTTAAATCGCACTCCGCTTCATTGTTCTGTGCTAACTCTTATCGCCAGAGCTTCGTGGTTGTGTCCGCTTTGGGCACAAAGCGCAAATGTCGCCTTCTGTCTTTCATTAGGGCAACTTCCGAAATGATTACAAATAATACAAACATCACAAAAGAAATGTTCACACTTATTGCTTGCGATAGCGCCTTTGGCTAAAATCCATTTTGTGTGTGGCTGTCTGACATTGGTGAAGGTTGTTTGGACTACCAGGAATTGATTACGATTATCTTGGTGAGGTGTGAGTAATGAATGAGTTGCTTGACCCTTTTATCTATTTATTTTCATTCAAATAAATTTGTGGTATATAGAGAAGCGTTATATATAGAAGTATATTTTAATATTTATGTAGGTTCTATTGGTTACCATAGAAAAAGTAGATTTATGGCAAATGTTCTGGAAGATTTCTTCATATCTGAAACATATTACTCTTTAAATGATTGAAATTAAACCCTAGCAACTCAATATACTAGATGTCTATCGTTTCATGTATAGAGTCCTTGATTCAGTTCCGTTCATTGATGTTATTTGAACAACAGTTCGCAGTTAACTAAATACAAATATCAATAATCATTGGAATCGAACGCATTTGTCAACAGACAGGACATCAGATATGCCTTCAGGCATTGCTTGCGCTTCATCGAGCACATTCCACAATGATTACAATAACAGCGCCGAGTTGCCAAAACAATTGTGAATACGATGCTCTATCTCCCAGCTCCGCTCTCCTTCTCTCATGGTCCGCCCCAGCCCCCAGTTCTGAGCAGCTCCGCAGCCGTCTGCAGTTGCTCCCAGGCAAGCATGCAAAATACAAATCAATTAGGCGTTAAAAAGAAAACACACACAAAAAATAAAGTAGAAGAAGAAGAAGAGGAGGACGAAGTAGAAACCCAGTCCCAAGGCAAACAAACATCCCGACACATCCTCACATATGCTGTGCGTGCGTCCTTCGTCCTGTTTACTTGCTGCTCAGCTGCTCAGCTGCTCAGCCGCTTCGTGGCAGCCCATGGCGACGCCTACTTAATGGCTATCACTGAAACGCTATTAACGCCAACTTGATTTATAGCAATTTAATTTTGTTTCAATTTGGCCATGTTCGAGTATTTTATTCCACAAATTATGTGCCGACACGACTGGGGCGTGGCCAGCGCTTAGTCCAATGCTCGTGGGCAGAGTCCTGATTATTTATAGCAAAGGGCAGCATGATTTACTCCAAACTGAAAAGTTGGACAAAAGTTTATTTTCAGATTGCACAAAAGCTTTTATTGCTAGACAATAAAATCATATTACGCTCTTTCGGATTCTGCTTTAATTTGTTTAATTCTTTGATTTTATGTGTTTTTTTATAGATCGCATTTAACGCCACTTGGAGCTATTGAGGGTCTGCCTGCCGCTCGCATTCCTCAAAATTGATTTAGCAACTGATTTCCATTTGCTTTTGCCTTTAATCCTCAATCAAGTGGCCGAGCCTCACATTTGCTGGCGGAAAAGAATTTGTTTGAGCTAGACTTGAATTTTTCTTTTCGTTTTCCTTTTTTTCGATTGAACTTATGCAAACTGCAAGTTTTTATTTTGTTGCCTTTAAGTTGAGCGTATGCATGTATGAGGAGAGCAGGAGCCCTAACTTTTGCGCATCACGGCCCCAGCCTTGGCTCAAAGATACTTGATACATTCTCGTTAAAGCGTTTGGTTGAGCTGTATGCAGCAGCAACTATGACGGTTTCATGTGATTTCAGTGCTTTGGCGGCTCTTTCTGTGTTGAGCGAGTGCAAACATATTTCAAGTTCTAATTACATTTAAAAATATATACAGATATTGGAGCAGATTCAAACTATAGCTGTGATATAACGATGGCTAATTTAATCGATTGTGCCATTAGGTAAAGCGAACTGGCACTTCACTTAAATACAATTAATTCGAGCATCCTTTAATGTGGAGTGCTGCGTCACAGCTTGTTACGCACAATCAATTGCTGCTTTAAGTAAGCATCGAGGGTTGCTGGCAAAGTTTGCAACCCCTTTTAATTGAGCACATTAGCCAAACATAAACATCGGGTTCAAAGTTCAAGCGTGACAAATAAACCAACAATTAACTTTAATAGCCATTTGCTCCGATCCAAGCCGTCCACAGAAATATATTTGTGAAATTAACACTTTGGCTCATGCTTCTGCTTAAAGTTCTGCTTATTGTTGTTGCTGTTGTTGCTGTTGTTTGTCTGTCGTAAAGTTCGACAATAAATCCTTTACGTGATGAGGGGTCTAGCTGGCTGAGAGCCGAGCTGATGGATGCCACAGGCATCAAGACACAAATTATTGCAATTAGCTGGAAAAGTCGCTTCGTCTATTGATTTTTCTGAGCCAAGTGACACTTGAAAACTTGAAGAATGCCGCCTTGCAAGCTCACTGATAAGAAAAGTGTCAAACACAAATTAGATAGAGGCAGTATGCCCCAGCACATTGAACTAAAGTCAGAGCCGAGCCCGGTATGAGCATTGAACTATGTAACGAATGAATGCCAGTGCTAATGCACATTTAATGAGGTGCCAGAAGTCAGCGATGCTGAAAAGTCAATAGACATTGGAGTCAGCATTAGAGAACAGCCACACACGGAAGTGCATTGACATTGAGAGAGACAGGGAGAAAGAGGGAGAGAGTGTGTATATATAACAATAATAATAATATTTCATAAGGCTCTGGTACAATCATAGCGAAATAATCGAGAGCACGCACAGCGGCCACTGAATTGACGAGCTGAGCTGGACACGAATACAGCCTGATGGCAGCAAATCCTAAGCTTTATAAATCGCCCCTCTCTCTCTCTCAGACAGACACACACACACATGCGTATATAGAGCGGGCGACGTGCCAGATAAAACTCTTGTCAAAACGTATTTTATGGCGGACTGAACCCTGCGGCCTGTGACATTGCATGTTGCTTGAATTGATGCTGCGTTCATTTATTAACTTGGCTAAGAGCACATAATGTTGTTAGCTCATTTTTTCGCTTGCCAGTTTTTCCCACGGGCCACATTGTCAGCTTTCAGCATCCATATGGGCCACTTCACTGCTCGATGTACTCGAGGCGATTTCTTGTGCTTCAATTAAAAGCCAACTATGCACGACTCTGGCTGGCCGCTTCAGAGCTGCTTTAATTCGTGTTAAAGCACTGCAAGTGTAATTATTGTCACGCCCTTGCCTCAGTCATCCATGGCTATCTGCTGGCCAAATTCTTCAAGTCACACACACGTACAATAAACAATCCTAGTGTAGCCTCGCCTCGTCTGGCCTTGTGCAGAAACCGCTTGGAGCTCCACACGCACACGAATTTTCCTGCCGCTGCCCACTGCCAGTGTCGACTTGTGGCAAATTAAATTGTTAAAAGGGGGAACGCCAGCTTCCCACTTGCTCAGCAATCCAACCAACTCACAGCCCTTGGTTAATGATGTCGCTTTGTGACCGCTAAACGTTTAACCTTCAGACGCTGAGTCGTCGACGAGACACGTGATAAATGTCGAGCAAGCACATACATATCTCAGATATACTATATTTATATATGTATATATTTCGCATGCAGACGTTCAAGTCTAATTCTCATATATAATTTACATTTGCGTTTTCAGCTGCTTTTTATTCATACTTAATTGTGCGCGACAAGCGAGCTCAAGACAAATTTTCTTGCTAGATTAACGCTTACTGGCAGCAGGTCTCATCGGTGAATGACTCTATATAAGATCGGCTTTAATATACATGTGATATCTACAATTTATGCACCTATCTCAGGTATGAGCACTTAAACGAGATTTTTGGAATACAATTTCAAGTTAGATTTCTGAATTTATTATAAATTCTGATGAAACAATAATATTAAAAAAAATTTAAGATTATACATTTGTGAACAGCTCAAATTGTATTCTGTTCAAAGAATAAATTGAAATATAGAAATTTCAAACCTGCACATTTTTTATAAAAAGCTAAAATAATACAAATTAAAATACCATTTTTTAGATTTAATAATTTCTTTAAAAAGCATAAACTGTGTTGCAATAAATGTATAAAAGTAATAATGTGTTTTTATTATAGAATAAAAAGAAAATATAATTTTGAAGCTTGCATATTTTTATAAACAGTTAAAACTATGTCGTAGTTAAAAGACTTAAAATATAAATAAATTTTTCTAGACTTTATATTTTCTATAAACAGCTCAAAAATTAATTCCGATTTTTATGTTGCTTATAGAAAAGTCTATAAGCAGCTAAAAAAAAAAACATTAACTATAAAAAAACGTTAATAGAAATAAATAAATTTTCATTAAAACTGTATTCTGATAGAATAATAAAAATTCAAATAAAATGTGTAAGATATTGCAATTTTGATAGACAGCTAAAACTGTATTCTGATTAAAGCAAAAAGCTAAAAATAAAATTATTTTACATTTACAGTTTGATTAAAAATCTAAAACGCTCTTCTGCTAAAATAATATAAATAAAGTCTTAAAGTTTGTGCATATGAAAATAATAGAAATTAAAGCAACATTTTGAAGATTTGAACAGCATAAATTGTATGCCGTTAAAATAAAAAAATAAAAGAAATCTTTATAATATTTTCAATTATGTACAAACAGCTAAAACTGAAGCCTTACAAAGAACCAACTTGGCCTAAGCAATGGAGCTATATTAGCAAGTAAACATTTAGAGAAATCTCATACATTTCCTATTGTGCGCGATGCCTGACAAAGTCTTCAATTAATGTTGGCTTTTGATGGCCACATGGGCCGAAGGTCGCTATTGTTGTAGCTATGGAATGCTTATAAATAAATATATATAATAATAATATAATAGGCACACATACACAGCACGACAGGACGTCATCGCTGGGCTGGGCTAAAAATAAAGTAAGTGTGGATTATGAAAAACAAGTGCTAAGAGGCCTTGAGACGAGCGACGGGTAACGTCCAGAAGGTTCAGCAGGCCCAAGGTATATTGAGTAACGACTACCAGGGTCATTAGCGCCACTCACCAACACACACATGTCAGACGGCTTTGAGTCCTTGGCCAGCGGATAGCGGACAGCGGACAGCGGACACTTTTGTCTGAATGAAACAAAGGGCCAAACTGCAGGAATTTAATTTTTAAAGCCAAGCCAAGAAAACGGGAATGACGTGTGTGCTCGTGCAGCTATAGCAAATAGAATGGACATGAGCTGGCAAAGTAGCTAGAGGAACACATTTCTGGAGTTCAGCTGGCAAACAAAGCGAGTAGCTGCGTGTGCGGCTGCATAATATGCTTCGATTTTGCTAGCAAACATATATAAAATTGCGCAATGTTTTTGTTTTTGCTCCCGGCTAATCGTGGGTGCGTGTGTGTGTGTGTGTGAGTGTGATTGAGGGGATGCCTGAAAGCATGTGGAAAAATCCAACAACTAACAGAGGCAAAGCTGCTTGCACATGAAACGAAATTGTTGTCCATCCCAGCAGCCCAGCCAAGGAAAGGGGCAAAGCTCCCAGATTCAGCTGGGATGGACGTAGATACTAGATACACTGCAATCCGTTCGAGCTGGCCATGGTCAACCGCATTGGCTGCTCGCCGATTTGGCATGAGCTGTCATATTTGACTTTGTCTAACCTTTCGGGTGCCGCGTGCAGAATGTGATGCAGTTGTAATTGGCATATCTGTGTCAGAGCCATCGACAGCTCAATGTGCCAAGATTAGTCCCCAGGGCATGGCCTTGCCAATGTGTGAGCATGGACACCATGTTGACGAGCTTTAATGCCATCCACACTCTGCGTGGCTCCGTACAGGTTATGCTGTTGATTTAATCAACATTTGATCTACTTTGCTGCATTGCTGTCATGTAATGCTTAAGCTATTTAAATTTGAGCACGGCTCACGTGGCGTATGATTTGTGAAATGCATCTATATGTATATTTTCATGTAAGTATGGAGTGGATAACCCATATAATTTTACTTATTACTATATATACTCGCTATTTACTATATGTACTTACTTATTACTATATTACACACTCTTAAGCTCGCCCACGTGGCGTATGCGTTATATAAATTGTATGTTACATTCTCCAGTTTAGTTAGTAATCTCTTAACTATTTAGATTACTTGTGCATGCTTTCACTGCATATAAAATTATTTCATTTCATTTAGTTTGGTTTGGTAATTCATTTGCATTCGTCACGTCGGTTGAGTTCACATTGAAACTATTCAAATTTCACAGCAGGCCCAACTAAGCCGGGCTGAAATATGGCACCGTTGGCTAAACCCTTCGTATTCCTTTTGTTCAGCGGTCGAGAATAGCTAAAGAGCTAAAATTGCGACGCTGAGATGTCTAGGCAGCTGATTTATTAATAAAAGGATTATTTATTTTAAATTTTTCGCTGTCTCTGGCTACTGAGCTGCCATGGAATATATAAATTTCAATATTGTTATTTTTAGCCGATGCAAATAAAGGAAACAAGTTGCTCTAAGCAAACAGATATTAGCATCTATCAACGAGTCATGTCGAGAAACCATTTGCTTGATTTGCCTAAACCAATAGAAAAAGAGAAATATTTGGTTTATATGTAAAACATTTTGACTGTCAATATGTCGCAAATATTAAATATCTGTGCACGGGGCAAACTTATGCTTCGTCCAGTCGAGACGAAGATGAATTATATGCTTACCCTTGCGATCCTTTTCTTTATAAGGATACTTGGATGGGCGCACATAAAAACTAGCACTCAAATCAATAAGCTGTTGGCATTTGTAGCCTATGCATGCTTTGATTCCCTTTTTTTTTCTCTCGATTTTCACAGTTTTTTTTTGCTTTGCTTTTTACAACTTTGTCATTGTTAGCCAGGCCAGACGCACTGGCTGAGGGGGTTGAGGAGTTAGCTCTACTCTTTGTCAGCCATATGCTGGCAGTATGTGTGTGTGTGTTGGAATTTGGCTTCTTACTTTTTGTGCTGCTCATTTAAATAGATCCAAATTTATGGCAAACACACACTCACTCACACACACACACTTTGAGCGATTGGCAGCAAAGATTGGTTGAGGGGCGCACGCGGGGACAAACGTCTTGGGTTTAAGGCTATTTCCGCTTTAACAATGGCAGCTCGTTGGCGTGATTTATGCGATGGCGCGTGTGGAGATTTCATTACACGTTGCATGCGTGCCACACTTGGCGGCATTTGCCGCGTCCCGCCTCGAGCTTTTATGGCAACAGCAAGAAAAAACGGAAGTTTAGTTTAATCGAAGTTGTTGTCACGACTTGCGACCGCTGATTGATTGCCCAATTGATAAGCCACGCCCGCCCCCTATGCAAATTAACTGAGAGAGCAGCACCCACACCCACTCTGTGGCTCCTCTCGCGATTTCATTTCTAATTTGCAGCTGCGAAACAAATGTCATTCGCCAAGAGTCTGCCTTATTATTGTGCCTTGTCATTCTGTCCCAGAGAGCGCTTCGTGTCGCTTTCAACTTGCACAAAATTCAAATTTCTACCAAAACAAAAACATGGCAACAGCTGCCGACTGTGACCCCGGCCAAGAGCGCCAAGAGCTTTGTCTGCTTTGTGTGCTCAATTCTGTTCAGTTTGATTTTGCGGCAAACGAATAAAAAAACTTTGCAGTTTGTAGCCAAAGTCATTCACATTCATTCTAAATGCGAGGGTGGATTGAAAACTACATAAGTACTTATAAAGTAGATATTTAAGTTAAGTTAAGAGATTATGGTAGATTGTAAATGATATCATTTTGATTATGTTTCAAACTCATTTTAATATCATTTTCATTTTTATTCATTAAGGCGGTTTTACAGTTTCTCATCGAAATGAAACCCAAAATTAAACAGTAAAAAGTCTTATATAAAAATAAAATAATTAAAATATATTTGGTTATGCATGACAGAATGTTGACTATATTTTATCTACTACTATTAATACTCATATTTTGACTATATCTGAAAATTTGATTGACTATGGTTTTTATATTTTTTGTGATATTTTTTATATTTATACTAACATAATTTTCCTTTCATCTCAATGACAAACTTTAAAGCCTGATAAGGGCTAACAGTTCACAAAGGAAATATATTATTTTGCACTCTAAAAATCGAAATACTTTGCAGTTGACTTCTTCACTTTATGAACAATTAAAAATAAAATTTAAGTAAATTGATATCGAATTAAAATAAAGAGGTTATTCTTTTGCAATACTTTGACTTCTCGATATTCTGAAATTTATTTTATTGCTACCAGCCGTGGATTAAATCTTCAAGATTTGAATAAATAAATATTTTAAATGTTCTTTATATTTAAAAATTAAATATTTCAAATTTCTATTTAAATTGAAATATATCTAAGAATTAAGTATTTCAAATTTCATTCAGCTCATTCTTTTCCATCCAACCTCGTAGTGCTACATTGCCAAATCAATTGAATGAAACAAAAAGTTAATATAGAATGATTTGGGCAGCCCTATTGCAGCTTGTCCTGGTTTTCAATGCATAAATTAGCTGAGTGTGCTCCGTGCAGATGAGCTGACTCAGAAGACAATGCCAAGAGCTGGAGCTCCAAGATATTTCTAATATTTATGTACATATATATATGTATATGTATAAACATTTGTTGGCTACCCACCTCGTAAAAGTAGAACGAATTCAAGTTGTCCAATTCGCCCGCATATGGCGACGTCGCGTTGTCGCCGGCTGCTGCTGCTGCTGCTGCCTGGAAATCGCTGCCGGGCGATGTTGTTGTTGTTGCTGCTGCTGTCGCTGCTGTTGTTGTTGCTGTTGCCGTTGCTGTTGTTGCCGCCGCTGCTATTGTCGCCGCTGTCGTCTGGGCGGCACTGGCGGTCGTTGGCGTCGGCGCCAGCATCACGTGTGAGTTCGCAGGTGTAAAATATGTCAGATTAACTGCAGCCTCCACACCTGCTGCCGCGACTGTTGTGCCATTCAGCGTCAACTGGCTGCCATTGGTCGCCTGAGGGGGTGGCAGCATGCCCGACGACACGGAGGCCAGCGTATAATAGAACGAGCTATCGAAAAGCCTCAGATGCAACATGCCGCTCCTTGTGTGTATGTGTGTGTGTGTGTGTGTGTGTGGCCCAGCTTAGGCATGAGCCATGTCGTACAGAGTGTTGTTGCTGCAATGCAAATTGAAAAACTCATTAATACAGTCGCATTGCATACTAAGCACGCTAAGTGCAACCACAATTGGTATGCCACAAGACCTGTTAAGCTTTCGTATATAAACACTCATAAATCCACAGCTGCATAATGAATGCTTTAAGCACTCGCTGGCATTACGCCAAACCACTTGCCCCACGGCTGACATGGCGCTTGTCTGGGGACAGGGATTGGTTTTTGGTTTTTGGTTTCATTCGGTTTTGGATTTGGGCACCAGCTGTTGTCTTCAAGTGCGTGTGTGTGTGTATGTGTGTGTGTTCGCATTTTGTGTATTTGCCTGTTTAGCTGGATTAATTTCAGCTCAGGTCGTGTACTGAGCCTTCTGTTATAAATGTGGCGCCGTATGCGACTTTTGTAGGTGCCAAACTTTGGCGCCCGAGAATGATAAGGGTACGGATTCGCCCAAAAATTGCCGCTGCCTAATTCTCTGTTCAACCTTTGTTAAAGCCGGGACAGGAGGAGGTGCGAAATTAATGGCAAACTTTTTAATATATTAAATATGGGTTTGTCACTGAAATCGGCCTTGCTTTTGGAAGTTTAAGACTCTTAAATAGGTGCAAAGAAATTAAATAAATTACAAATTAAACCTGACGATAAAAGAATTAAAATTAATTACACGAGCGGAATATTCGCGTCTAGCACGAAGAAGATTGCAATTTCAGAGAGCCGCAGAGAGTCAAGCAGACTCACTGAGTTTGCTTATCGAGATGAACGTTTAAAGAATATGTCAAAGAATAAGCTTAAAGAATACGAGAGAAAAATTGGAGATTACAAACAGCAAATAAATAAATGTATGTTCAGTTGTATAAGAGGCGACAGTCATGAGATAATCTCATCTAATTTGTCTACATCGATAAGGCTGACAGCTTCTGCAATATTCGAAGAATGTTGACCCCACTTTAGTTAATAACTAACTAAAAATATACGAAATTCAGCTGAAATCCACTCAATTATTGCATGAGCTCATTTCGTAAGAAAAACTAAATCCATCAAGTGTTAAGTTACTATTTTCCACATACACATAAATCAATCGCTGCGAAAGTTTTCTGCCCAGCGATTTGGAAGAGCACGTATCAAGGAGAGATTATCATCACGTCCCTAATTGAATTAAACATATGCATGTCTTGACCCCGGCGGACATGAATCAGATTGTTAGATTGCTCATGGCTGATAACAATAACTTCAACAATTAGCTCTTGTTGCCAGCAATGGCAATGGCCAGGCAACACGCACGTCTCTGCCAGGCTCAGCGAAAGGACCTTTTGAACTCTTTGTGTGGTCTTAAAAGTTCTGCATATGTGACTCTGTCTGGCAAGCAGTCTGGCTGTCTATCTCTCTGTCTGTGTGTGTGTGTGTTCGTGTCTTTAACGTTTTGCAGTGACCTTTGACAGCGACTTAAAATTAAAATCGCTTCAAAATGTCAACTGATTAGCCAGAGGCTGGTCGACCGACTGTCGCAACGTGCCTCAAGCTGCCAAATAAATTTTATTTAAAGCTCACACAATGTTAATGCGGGCACGCAACTATTTGGCCTAGTGATATATTAGCACACGTACAGCTCAGCTCAGCTGTGAGTGTTTGTGGCTCTTTGACACCTTCAATTTGGTCGAGTGGCTGCTGCTGCTGCTGCTGCTGGGGGCATTTGAGGCGTGGCCACATGTCGCCGCCTTCAATGCTTATATATATTTATCACTATTTATTGCATTTTACATGCGCAGAGTTTCTCATTTTGGCACATGGCCAGCAAATGCGTTGCGGCGCCGCCGCACCACCTCCCACACCACACCACTAGCCGTGGCAGCGCGGCGCCTTTGTGGATGGGTTGCTGCATTGCAGAAAATAATTACTAGAAATGTGCTACTAAAATGTCACGTAAAAGGCAAACGCTTTGAAGTGCGGCACGTTAAAAGTATATCAAATATGATATATTGTGTATACGCAGTGTTTCCGCTTAAAATTTGCACTGCCAGCAAAATGCGAGCAATTTGTTGTTGCGAGTTAAGCTTCATGTCTTTAAAGCTATTCTATTTCTAGGGGCTTACACAAACTGCTCGCAACAGCAATTGCCTTTTGTGCACAGCTCATGTGCAGCATATTTCAGCACAATATTCATTAAAAGTGATGCATTTAGTTTTGTTTAAATATGTGCATAATTGCTGAGGAACTCAAATAGAATCTGGCGCTGCAAATGTTGTTCATTGTGTAGTGAAAACTAAAAGTTGTAAAACTTCTCTAGTCGGCAGTGCGTGACCAGAGGATACCCTGAAGCTCACAATTTTTTTACTTTTATTTATATAATAATTAAGGTTTATTATTGGTTTGTATAAATACATAAATAAAAAATTAATTTTACTTAATTTGCAAGGAATTTGATGCCAAATTTGTTGAAGTATTCAGACCTAGAGTCTTAAATCAGCTGAAATGAATATGGTATATATATATACTTACATCGATTTAAGACAATATCATCTGAATAGTTATCAATAGGATAGAGAGAGGAACGCACAAGTCCGAATCTCTTGCATACTATTTTATTAATTTATATATATCATTGGAGATAACTAAATCGCGTTAAGTAGAGTGCGCTATACAGGGCTAGATCAGCTCAGTTTATAATTCTGATAAACTATTAATATATTTTCTATGGCCATATCTTCTTAATATTGTTGCAAATATTTTAGCAAAAGATATATAAAACTCTCGATTCATAAGTACACTGAGTACAGGGTATAATTGTATAAAACTGTGAGCTCCGCATCGAGCTTACACTTCAATGCTGATAAACAAGTTCATTACAAGTGAAAAATTAAATTTTGTAGCGTAAAGAAGTTTTAAAATCTTTATTTTAGAATAGAATATTTTGTAATTACGTGAAATATTTCTAGTAGAGTATTATTTACAGATTTTATTATTGAAATTTTTATTTATTACTCAATTAATATTATCAAATTATTAAAATAAAATAAAAAATATTAAATATTTTTATTATTGTTATTATTATAATTTTGATCAGACTTTTACTGTTTAATTTTAGATTTAGTGTCGAAAAGAAACTTTAAAATCTCCTTAATGTTAATATAATTAAAAAATGCACTCCAAGATTATTTAAATTTATATCGACTAAAAAATAAAAATTTTGACTATCTATTGTCTATTCTTGTAAAGAACTCTCATATATCTAGACATATCTTAATCTAAATTGGAATAAATAAAATGAGCTCGAACCGGTTCGTTGGTCGCCTTGACTTCAACATTAGAATTTTGCTTTATGCCTATGTAAATTGAGAAAATCCTTAAAAATAAAATAATATAATCGGCTCAACCCATTTGGACTTTGCATAAGCAGTTTGGCATTTAAGTTTAAGTCTATTGCAGATGCTGCTGTGCTAATGCGCATTTAATTTGCATGCAAAATATCTGAAATATTCGGCAAAGCTTCTTCTATTCATGGCCTAGACACGAGCTGAAGCTAACGCGCCATCGAGTATTTGATTTTATTTGTTTTGCTCTGCGCTTTGGTTCACTTTGATTGACGTATTTTGACTAAGCTGTCAGATGAAATGCAGACAGTTTCAGACAATGAGAAGCCAAAATTCCTCGGCTGCGACACTTTTCTTGCATTGGATTTATTTATTTATTTTGTTTTTTTCTGTTGGTCACAATTGGCGCTGGCATCAAGCCGCGCTCTGTTCGACGGGGCAACAGCAATGGCAATGGCAGTGGCAGTGGCAGTGGTTCAACTCAATGCAGGACTTGTTTTTCGACGCCTCGAGCGGCGAATGAGCAGTACTCAGTACTCAGCTCTCAGTTCCCAGTTCTCAGTTGACGGGACTAAAGTTAGAGAGAAATGGAGATAGGGAAACGTATAGTTGAGCTTGTGGCATTTGTTACGCCAATTCGACAATTTCGAAATCTGACAATCTGACAGCTTAACAGCTGACACTTTCGCCTTTGTTAGTTGCAGCGTTGCCTCCTGCACTGGCAGCAGGAGTAGTGGCAGCAGTTGCTGCCTCTGCCACATGACTTTACGGCCACTTGCTGCATATTTATGTTTTGTTTTGTTTGCGCTTTTGATTGTGACCGCCATTATATTTAAGCCATTATGTTGTCTGCGCCCAGTCAGAGAGAGAGAGAGAGAGAGAGAGAGAGAGAGAGAGAGAGAGGGAGCATATTGCCCGGACACGACGTGGCGTCGCCATCCTGCCACGAAATGAAAAATTGATTCAACTGCAAAAATACGAGCATGGCCTGCCCAGCACACAGACTTTATTGGGTCAGCAGACCTAGCAGCAGGCTACGCTGCGTCTGTATTTCTTTTTTATTTCTCGTTTTCTTGTTTGTTTCCTTTTTTTTGGCATTTGTATTGCATTGTTTCTGCACTCATATTTTTTGAACTTATGCTTTGGCTTAGTACACTGTGCGTTATGTTTATGGACGGGCGCTGGGCCACGCGCTGCGCCCCTTCAGAATATTGCGTCACATGTGCAATTGCAGTTCATGGCAATCAGCACAATAACGACACAAATTTAGTATTTCATTTCAATTTTATGGAGCGTGACGTGTGCATGCCACATAAAGGATAATTGGCAGTCGAGTATGCCATGGAGACAGGCAAGCACTACTTTCGCAAAAATAAACATTTTAACTGCAACAGTTTATTTTTTTTTATCTGTGAGCTCACTTTTTGTTGTTTGCTTTGCAGCAAAAAGCGCTCATATTTGAACGAGCTGATAGTCAAACACACTACAAGATGGCATTGTTAGATTGACTTTGTCTCTTTGCGTCTCGGCCAGCCTTGCAGAGCTGTTGAAAACTTTTTATGTTTGCATTCAATCTGGTCAACAGAAGTTATGAGTCACACTCGACGCCGCAGCAAGCATGAGCAGTACTTGCATCTTGAAGTACTATAATGGCCTGGAGCAATTAAGAATGCTCTAAAAAGGAGTGATTATACTGCCATTCAAAGCGTGCTTTTACTAGTCAAATACTTGACAGCTACAAAGAAGAAGACAAACAATTAACCAAGACCTATGCCTGCATATTGAATGCATTCGTGGAATTACCCTACATTAAATCTTTATTACCGAAATGGCAGAAAACCGACTATCGTGACCATTGATAAATTTCTTTTGTAAATGTCAGGAATCAAATCAATTACAAATAAAAGTAAAAAAAAGAAAGAAAAAGAAAAAGTAAAACAAAAAAAAAAAAAAATAAATAACAATAAAACAAAAATAAAATAAAAATAATAAAATAAAAAATAATAACACTAAAATAAAAAATTAAATAAAATAAAATAAAACTAAATACAAATAAAATAAAATAAAAAAATAAAATAAAATAAAAAAATAAAATAAAAATGAAGTAAAAATAAAATAAAAATAAAGTAAAAATAAATTTAAAATAAAATAAAAATAAACTACAAATAAAATGACAATAAACTAAAACGAAAAGAAAATAAATTCATTTATATTTGTTTCACAAAGCTATGTGTTCAATATCTTCCTTAAAAATAATTTAACTATAAATAATATTTTAACAATATTCCAAAAATATATAGCTGCACATTAAAGTCAACTTTTTGGCACTTTAAAAAATAATAGATATTTCTTATTACCAAATTGTCATAACGTTCTACAATCGAAATCTCCAAAAGTTTATAGAGATTTCAGATGTAAGGATGCAATGAAATATTTAACAAAAAAAAAAAAAAGAAATATTTTTTAATATGACTCCGCGGACGAAATGTATATATAATGTATATACTTTATAATTAAATATGAAATTACAACACTCCTTGATAATATCGCGAACTTAACAGTTTAATGTAGGGAAAATTTTACTGTAATTGGGTTTTCTTTTGATTGGTAGAAGGTCGTTGCTGTGGTGAAATTGCCAAATATTTTCAATTGTTTAATGCTAAGTCGCAGGGCACATGCCAGACAAAATTAGTCTGGCTTAGAGGCCGTTAATGGGGCTGTCGCGCATCTCAAGTAGCCGCTAATTCAAAATCTAAATGGCAGACGAAAATAGTCGCACGTAATTTCAAATGAAGCCTTTGCTACGTATTTGGCAAAACGACTCGCTGTGCTGTCTCAATGGCCGCGGCAAATGAAATGCTCAAATACGCTGCAAGGCAGCATCAGAAGGGTATATTGAATATAAGGAAGTTTTCAATTTACCTGGATGTTTTTTTGGTTTAGCACAGCTTAAGGTGTTTCTGAACTAAGTTCATTTAGTCACTCACAACTGTTCTTTAGTTCAGGGAACACACCTTTTCTTACAGATCATGCTCAGGTATTTCAATGCGAAATAGAAATGCAAACGACATTGAAAACTTGCCGCATGAAACTTTTGCCAGCATCTTCAAGCTGGCCTGCTTGGCGCTGGGTGTCTCCAGTGGCCAAACAGCCGTCGGGTCTGTCGTTTCATTTTATTATTACACACAGGTGTTCGTGCATTTATATTCAAATTTGTAGCACCTGTATAACAGTTTGGGAAACAATGAAGCCACAACAGACGCCGGCAAGGGGACATTCATGTCTGGCAGCTGCCACACAACCACGCGCAGAGACACACACACACACACACACACATTATAAGCGAGTGTGTGTGTGTGTACGTGTGGGGCCTTTTAACAAAAGTTAGACAAATATACGCAAGTGTGTTGGCCAAATCGCATCGAAACGTTTGCCACTTGAGATGTTGTTAAGGCACGCCTCTAGCGATAATTTTGAAGTTTTCGCCCCTATCAATTGCCAGACATTATGATTATGTCTTGAAATAAAGAAAAGTTTGGCTTACACCTGTCTGAGTAGGCTGTCATTTAGACAGCTTGTTAATCAGACACAAATATGTTTTTGCGTTCTCTAAGCTGACAGCATTTAATTCTGCAACTGCACCAAAGGACAAAATGTCAAATGAAAGAAAAAAAAAAAAAAAAAGAATTAAATTGCGTATACGACATGTTGTACGGCCTAGACAGACGCGTGGGTGGCCGTTCGATACCAGCTTTTGCTTAGTGATATTTAAAGCTTTCAGCACAAAAACAAAACATAGCACACAACAACAGTTTCGCAATTGATAAAGTCTTGCGACTGCCACACGTACACGTCGCTTGACACACACACACACACACACACTTACACCCACGCACTTGACACTGTTGCTTTTTATAGATGCCCTGAACTCATCGACAATTGATCAAAAGAGCATATACTGTAACCCATAAGGCATATGCATTCTCTGAGCAAGATTGATTATTGATTAGAGATTAGAAATAATTTGAAATTAGGAATAAATTAACAATTAAGCACTGGCAAATATGCTTTATGTGCTCTAAATAGAAGAGTTGAAGAGTCGAGCATGAAGAGCACATCTGATTTGAGTGAGACTCTGCCGCCTATATTGTATATGATCCAAGCAAGAAGCCCAATCAAACGAGTCGTAATCAAATGCACTCTTCGTGTCTATGTCGTACTCATGATCTATACAAAAGAGTTAAAGAGTCGACCATACACATCACTCTAAACGAGTGATCATCATCACTCTAAACGAGCACAAGTGATCTGAGTGGGCATTTGGCGCCTATATAAATATATGATCCGAGCGAGAAGCGCACACGAATGAGTCATGATCATATGATACTCTTTTGAGTACTTGAGTGCGCATAAGAAAATGAACTCTCTAAGCATGTGAGGTCTGATCCATATAGAGTGAGGCTCTGCCGCCCATAAAAGGCGAGTTTGCTGCAGAGCTCGTTCAGTTGTCTTTCGGAATTCCTTGTCTTGTTTGTGTGTATTTGATAATTTTTAAAATATTATATTAATTATCATAAAAGTATATATAAGAATAAAATATAATAATATTAATACAAATATTTATAATGTTCAATTGATATTTTAAATTTAATGTATGAATAGAATTAATATAATATTAAGACTAACTTAAGAATTAAACACTGGTAACTATGTTTAGTAAATTTTTGAATATTTCTATTTTTATTTAACTATATTAATACACTTAAACATAATTTGAATTCTCAGTACATGTGCATATATGTGAAATAAAAAATATTCATACAAATATATCAATAAAAGGATGATAATATATATATATATATATATATATATATATATATATATATATATATATATATATATATATATATATATATGTAAATAAATATATAAATATATATATATATAAATATATATATATATATATTGTTAATTTCATGCATCATAATCATAGTTACTTAATTAATACTTTGTATAAATTTGCATGGAAGTATATTAAAATTTGTGCAATCAACATTTAGTTTGCAGGGTATCTCCTAATCACGCACTGTCGCCTTAATCAATTTGTCTTTTCTTTTTACTTGGTATTTTCCTGCTTATCGGCGTCTGTCTGTCAAAATGTCAACAGCTAATGTGTTCTTATGGCTGCCGGAGCAACATGTGTGTGGCCCGAGGCCAAGAGAGGCGCACACAGTGCGTATGAGCGATATGCGTACAAATTTGAATGACAAGCTCTTGTAAATTGATACTTTAATAATGCCTTCAGCTATTCGCAGACATGTCTGCATTATTTGCGCATTAAATGGACCTAAGTTGAGCACTTTAAATGTCAGCATAGCCGTCTGCCATTTCAGGCCCCCCAAGCACGAAGGCCGACGATTGTGAATGCGGTGTTTAAATACAAAGGACGAAGGATGCGGAAAACTGTTAGGCACTTGAGTGCTTTGGCATAACGCTGAAGTACCCTTTATTGAATGCTTAAATTTAAATAATTTGCACCTGAATGGGGCAGCGAAAACAAAGGCATAAATTATGCGGAATAATTAAATTCATGGAAATGAATCAACGAACGAGCGAACGAATGAGCGTAGCCGGATGCTGCGGCTGCCACCTGACCACGCCCAATTGCTCCGAGCCCATTTAGTCAATTATAAATAAATTATGCTGCCTTTGGCAAATATTCGACTGCATTACTTATGCCAAGCAGACGTGAAATTAATCGCCAAGGGGTAACAGGGGCAGTCATTAATTAGCCACGGGTGGCAAAGCAGCGGAAATGCCTGTGAATAAGTTATTAATATTATTTATGTGCATTTACGAGTTGTTAGTATTATAATGCTCATTCCGGGATACGACTTTGCTGCCCGCATTCCCCCGCTGTTGCTGACTTGAGCACTTTTTATTAAATTTTCCAAAAGCTAATCAACTTTATAAAATATGCAACAAAGCTGTAATAGAAATCGGCTAGCCAGCAGCGGCTGCTGTAAATGAAACTACGTTGCCCAAATCACACCAGCCTCCACTCACAGACAGACAGCTAGATCGGCCGACAAATAGACAGACAGACGGACTCACTCACTCAGCACAGAATGTTTTCTTAGATTCCATAGTACGAGTAATATAAAATTTATGCGCTGCACAATGTTTGCCGGCGACGCGTTTTCATCTTAAATAGAATTTTGAACTTGACTTAATTAGACAGAAGTAGAGCAAATAGGGAATGCCACAACCGCAATGCCGACAAGTTGAATTGAAGCTCCGCCCCGAACCAAATAAAATGCTAAACAAAAGGCTAACTTAAAATATTGATAAAGAAATTTATTTTATATGTTTGATTGAAAGGAAACATTTGGTTTGAATTATTGTAAATATATTGAAAATATTATTTCAAGTGAAAATAAAAAGTTATTTAAAATAAATAAAATGCTAAATAAAAGGCTAACTAAAGATATTGATAAAGAAATTTATTGTATGGTTTTAATTTGGTTTAAATTATTATAAATAAATTGAAATATATTGAAAATATTAAAAAAAATTAAAAGTTTTGTAATAAATAATTCTGTATATATTGTTATATTAATTCGGAATTCTCTCACAATACAAAATTTATAATAAATCCAGAATTATTTATAATACAATTTTAGATATATATTTATACCTAGATTTCATTATATAAATTTGCAAATAAATATACATATATGTATATACATATTAATACTGTCCCCAAAATGTTTGATAAATATTACAACTGAAATGGGCATAATGGGCATATTATGGGCATATTATGTGCAGCGAGAAAATAGCTAAATGAGCATCATCTGTCGAATGTTCAGTTCGTGCGTT
Source organism: Drosophila mayaguana (assembly GCA_037075325.1). Classification (NCBI taxonomy): domain Eukaryota; kingdom Metazoa; phylum Arthropoda; class Insecta; order Diptera; family Drosophilidae; genus Drosophila; species Drosophila mayaguana. Next base: position 8,197,617 of record JBAMCG010000037.1, on the reverse strand, counting down.
TGTCGCTTTGACAAGCCCAGACCAAGAATCAGACTCATGCCCGAGTCTCTGCCCAAAAGGCCGTCGCGCGTTAATTAATCAAAAAACTGTTGAGGCTGCTGCTGCTGCTGCTGCTGTTGATTCGCGAGGTAGTGGCGTTGACTGGCGTTGGTGGTGCTGGCTTTGGTGTGGCTGGTCAACGAACTTGGCACCGAATTTGTCGCTCTGTGCAAACAATTAAAGCGGGGCAGCCCAATCAAAGTGCATTGCATTGGTGTGCGTCAAAATAAGCCAGATATTTAATTAAATGCTGAATAGGGTAGCACGTGTTGCGCCAGGAAGTGGCACAGTCGGCGGCACAAGTCACAGTCACAGCTACAGTCACAATCACAGTCACAGTGCCCCATGTAAATTTGTGAAAAGTAATTTTAATAAACGCAAACCAAAGCTGCGATTGCAGGCCAACAAATCAAATAATATATACACATACATACATAAACAAAAAAGTTGCAAATTCGAAATTGAAAACTCATGAAAGGAAATGGCCACAGCGTGGGCGATGCCACAGAGCCGAAAGAAGTACAAACAAACCAAGAGACAAACAACATCGAGTCTACAACGCGAGCCAGATATATATGTGACTATATAGAGCGACGATAAATGACAGATAAATGGATCTCTCAACACCTACAAAAGCAGCAGCAGCAGCAGTCGGAGCAGTCGGAGCAGCAGCCAGCAAACTGTCAATGGGCAGAAATCAGAAATTTCACTGGTTTCAATCTGCAATGCCAAATACGTACATATATGTATATGTATATATGTATATGTATATGTCGGTATGTATTTATGCCACATGGGGCATGACAGAACAACTGCGCGACGGCGGCTTTTTTGGCAGGCCTGTAATTAGAACAGAGTGGGCGGGGATGGGAAGGAATGGGAGAGAGGGAGAGAAAGATGAAGACAGAGAGAAAGAGAGCGAAAGAGGGAGTGAGAGTTGAGGTGCGGGCAACGACCAAAATGTAAATCAGAAGGCGTGAATTCTAAGACAAAGCTGCAAACATTTTATACCCTGCATGACAGGTTTTAAAGGGTATCTGTATAATATAAAATATAGTGTCTAAAATTAAAATTAGTTTACGTTTATTTTATTAATATGATAACGTATCTGTATAATATAAAATATAAAGTGTCTAAAATTAAAATTAGTTTACGTTTATTTTATTAATATGATATGTCCTTTGCATTGCTGCAATATATAAATAATTACAAAAATATATAAAGTGATGCTGTGTACTTTCATATTTAATATAAAAAACCCTTTCACCATTGGAAAACAATTATATAAAGCCTTAAACTCTTCAAAAACAAATCAAAATCACAAGCTCAATATGAATTTTATACGATAATAACGATATTTGTATGATCAATTATATAGCATACTTTTCAGCGACTGCAAAGGGAGTAAAGGGTATTTTGTAGTCGATACTATTTCTCTGCTGGTTGCCAATCAGAGTCTGTCAGTTTCGGCGAGTTAGTCAGGCACACAGCGAGTTTTTAACTCAGCCAAGTTCCAGACATGTCACAAATCGTTCAGGTGTAAAATAATTTGTCTCGCTTTTCGCAAGCAATCGAATCAATAAAAGATTTCAATGCTGCAAATGACAGTCAGGCAACGCCATTAACAGAAAAAAAAATCCAAAATAAATAAAAAAGTAATAACAAAAAGCAACCTCGTCATTTGATGCTGCTGCATGTTACATCTGCGGCTGATGCTCCTTAATTGCACTGTCTTTTGCCTCCTGCGGTGCGCGGCTTTGACTTTTCTCTGCCGCCGGCTCCGCCTCCGTCTCTGTTCAGTCCTTTGCCCATGCTTGACACGTACGCGACGTCGTCATTGCACAGGATTTTACTCCTTTCATGTGGTCTTAGCGTAGCTCTTCGCATCTGTTTGCATACCTCCACTTGTCGCCGTGTCGGCTAATGCAGGTGGTGCGCGTGTCTAACCTTTGATTGCCCCACTTTATTCATAGACAAAAATCAAACAGATGTAAATAGAATTGAGTATCGCACGTGCAGTCATGTTTGCTTGCATGCGTTTAAGGGCCATTGTGAATATATTTAGGTTACATTTGTTTTTATGGCACATGTCTATCCCCACTGATTGAATTTCGCTCTCTCTATCTCTCTCTCTCTCTCTGACGTCATTATCAGCATGATAATGAGCTCAAGCCAATAAATAATAATGCCTTGCTCTGATTATCGTGTGCGCACAAAATATGATATGTATTTATTAATCATAAAATAACAATAATCAATGATTCGTAATATCATAAAAAAACAATAGATATATCTAGATATTGATTTTAATATTCAATTTATTTTTATAATAAATGAAAACATTCATCTTACTGCCTAATGTAAATTATATTTTATAAACCATTTCTTAAAATAATTTCTTCATTAAACGAATGCATTCATTGAAAAAATAAAAAATCAATTACAACTCAAATTGTATTCATTTTGCAAATTTTTATCAGATGAAGAGAAAAACCTTGGCTGTTTTTTTTTATAGCTGCTTCGTGGAAATTGCGCCTACGCTGATTTCATTGAAAATATTAATTAAATTACCAATCATTTCAGCTGAAAGCTACTTAATTCAATCGCTATATCCAGTGAATTATGCAGACCTTTTTTCGAATCAATAAACGGTTATGGATATGCAGAGCTCAATGCAAAAAGTAAAGCTGAAATAAGTTTCTGTCGCCTCAAACATCTAGAAGAACGATTTGCAAAAGTTTTCGCATTGAAATGCATCGCAATGCACTCGATTTCAGTTGGTCTATATTGAGAAGACATAATTTATCTGGTTTATTTGACAGGCAGTCAGGCGATGTGAATTATCAAGTCACTTTATTGAGTAAACCCAAAGATGGGAAATGCAATGCTCTGCCTGCACTTGACTCTCAATCATATTTCAGTTAACTTGCACTGTCATAGCTGCAGGAGCAAGAGACGAAGCGAGCGAGGGCGAAGCAGAGGAAAGCAAGGAAATTTCTTTAATGCGTTAGGCTTATGCTTTTGAAATATTTTTGTATAAATAATATAGATATTAAGAATAAGAGTAAAGTAGAGTTCTCCTGTCGAAAATAAAAAATGTATATACGTGTACCAAGTCCTTATTATATTATATTATATTTTATAATTTATTTTATTAATTTATCATTTTATTTACTTTATTATTATTATTATTAGAATTATTTATTTATTAATTTATCATTTTATTTTTTTTTAATGACTTTATTTTTAATTGCTAGCACAATTACAAACATAAAAATATAATAAGCGTCTTTATTTTGTTTTACTTATTTATTTACAATTTTGTTTATTTTTAATTATTATTTATTTTTATTAAATTAATATTTTAATTATTTTTAATTACTCTTAGAATAAAGAGCATATATTCTCTTACGTTTCTCCGCTCTTTATGTCTTATGTTATTTATAGATATGTATTAATCGACTACGCTGCCCACTTGTAATTGCTTTCATTTTGACTTTGTAATCCTGTTTCAAATTTGACTTCAAGTGCGCAACAGCTATTGCATTCGCATCAAATTACTTTTGCCTATACTAACGCCGCGGGCACAGCATTAAATCAATAAATAATTAGCTAATTAAACAAAATAGAGAAGATCTTTATTTAGCCTTTCTAAATAATTGTAGTCAGAGTTTTGAAGAAGCTCAGCAGCTCCTAATACATTACGGCGGTCCTCAAAATATATATAAAGTTTTCATATGAATAATAATTATATGAAATGGAAAGTCTCTAGTTTTTGTAGCTTGTAAATTCGGTTGAACATGGCTAGCTGAATTCAATTTGTTATCCTAATTGAATATACTTATGGTGTCTGCTACGTAAACTTCTCAACGTTCTTCAACTTCATACACAAATTTTCACCAAACCCCGAATTCCTATTTTCCATGAGTCCGGGGAATACAAATTTAGTTTCAAATAGGCTCTGCCGAAAACATAGCCATTGCCATTTCAGATAGTTAGGTTCATTCAGAGCTTTGGCTAAACTCTTACTAAACAGCAGCAGAATAATTGAGAAAACATTTCGGAACTAACAACCTTTTTGTAATAAACAAAATTTGCACAGCATTGCTGCTGTGAAAGCTGGCAGCTGTCTAGCACGTTGGAGTGACTGGTTGAATGGTTGATTGCCTGGCTGCATGATTGCCTGACTGACTGAATGAATGAGTGATAGCCACAGTTTCAACGCGTGCAACATGTTAATGAGCAGTCGTTCCATTAGCGAACAGAATGATTTTCTTTTGACTGCCGCTGACATCATTTATGCACATTTAAGGCAAATTATGAAGGCTGCGCTGCACGCTGCACGCTGCACGCTGCACTGATGCGACCCACTGTTTTTGTTTTCACTCACTTTGTGCCTCATGACAGCAATTTCCCTGATCACAGCTGCGCCCGCCGCTTCATCTTGCCAATGTTGGAGTCGTGTTGGTTTTCCTGCTGACATTGCCTATTATTGTCAACGCCCGGTTGGTAAACAGTCGAATTCCAATACAGTTGACACAGACAGCACGGGTAACATGGGCAACCTGCCAGCTAGCATACATCATGCTTATCAGAGCGGCCTGTCCCACACATGGCCCAATTAGGCAACAAAAATAGAGAGTGTTGTAATCACAGCTGCGATAAAATTGTGAAATATGTTGTGGCTTATAGCCCTGGCTATCTGCTTAACTGGCTGCAAAGCGCCAAGATTTATGAGACATTTAAACTTGAATTTGTGTCTTTGGTCACGCAAGCCAAACGCTTTACGACCTCAACGCCAGGCTTTAATGTTGCGGTAGCTGCAGCCGGGCACAATAGCGAAATTCTTGGAACCAACTTTGGTAATCAATCTTTGCTTTCTTGCTTCAGCATTATCATTAACGCCGTCGCTGCAGCGGTTCCATTCCTCTACTCATTAGTCCTTAAAGTGCTTTAAACAGCTTCAAACTATTATATTCATATAATAATTTTGTATAATCAAGCGAATCTTATTTTTAATAGATTATTTTAAATATTTTTTGTCTGCCCGAAGTCCTAGTAAGTACTTATCTTAATGTACATTCAGATAGATAGAAAAAACTTGACAAGAAATAATGGATTCTGCCCCTAGGCACAGCATTTGACACTGCGAACTCACTGTTGGCAAAAACGCTTAGTTTTTTCAAATCCCCAATGAAATTCGGGGTATGCTGGACGCCACAGGCAGAATGCGGCGTGCCAGAACTAATAAGTGTATATTATTTAGATCATTACTCTTGCCCAATCATCTATAGGAGTGAAATCTGTTATGCAGGGAAGGAAATTATAGAGAAATTGTATCAAATTTCCAATTCTAATAATCAAAATAAATTATTTTGTTGTCCTTATATATAACAAAATAAAACTAACTTGTCAATAATCATAGAAGAAATTAGAAAAACAAAAATAAATAAAAACTAATAAAATAAAAAATAATAGAGCTCGAATTCGAGTTATCACAATAAATATTATTTTTATTATTCTTATTAAATTAAATTAAGTTGCCAATCAACCATGGCCACATAAAAAAATAAATAACAATAAATAATGATAATAATAGGAATAATAATCATAATAATAATAATCAAACCAAATTTTCCCTTTTCACAGAATTTATTAAAATCCTCCTAATTTCGTATTTTTTTTTTTTTATTTTATACACCCTTAATATATTTTGGAAAGAAATAAAAACAATTAGTAATATTTAACTTCAAGTAGAAATATTGTAAAAATTCATGTAAGATAACTAGCATTTTTGGAGATATGCCAACAAACATATAAATTCAATGGAATATGCTGAAAATTGCATTTCAATCCGTTTCGATCGGGATGGCGAGGCGATGCATGTTGTCATGGAAGTCTCCTGGCCGGGGTAAAGTTCCTTTTTGTAGAAGTGAAAATGTTTAGCTACTTGTGATTTGAGTGTGCATGCTCGTTAAGGATATTTAGTAGTCGAATACTCCCGATATATTCTTTTATATACGAATAGGGCTTATGTGGAAATATGGGCTTAACGTGTGGCATTACGCATACGCCACGTTGTGTAGCGAGCATAAGCGAGTGAAATATGCAAGCCAAGTCTTTTTTTCCCAGTGGGTGGGCACACATACACACACACACACGAGCTACACATGATTAACGTTGCTGACAAGTGTGAGTGGCAACTGAACGTCTGAGGCTGTTAATGCATTCGTGATATTTTTAAATCCCATAAATTACTTTTGCATTTCGCGCATGGCCTGCAGTCCCCGGGCGGACGGCAAAAGTGGTTAAGCGATATGATATTACCGCCCACAATAGCGACACAATAACAATAAAAATGAAATTATTGAAACGTCAAACGAGGTCCGATTCACGCAAATGGATAATTGCGTGGCCAATAAAAATTAAATGCACATTGAACGGGGCGTCGTGTCGGCCGTCAAATGCACTCGATAAATAAGCCAAAAGTGTTAAGAGCACATAAATTGCGCGTAATGTGCGAAATTAAATAACTCGTGCAGCGAGAGCTCTTCCCTTAAAGACATGTGCTCGCCGCTGGGCCGAATGTGCGAGCCGCAGCAAACCGAGGCGAACGCCCACTGCGACAGCCGCCCATTAATGTGGCGGTGGCATCATTAAAAAAGTGCCGCACACAGCACAAAAAACGACGAAGAATGAGGAGCGAGGCAGACAGTCAGACAGCCAGACAATTGGACGGCCAGACAGAGAGACAGACGGCACATTATTGGTAATCACAATATTTATGTGCGTTTAACGACACGACAGCCAAAATTGTTGAAACAAATCATTGACAGCTGGCGCTGAGCTGCCTTCGCTCTAACATCAGCATCCACTCGGTCTGAACTGTATTCCTCCTGTCATACTGTGTCTTCTTCTGATTTCCATACCATTTTCTCGTCTTGCACTTCTATTGCCTCGTTCTTGATGGTAATTGTTTTTTTTTTTTTTTTTTTTTGAAAATTTTTGCAAGTTTTTTTGTTCAACGAGACTTTTCACGATAAATGGGTTTTTCTTTTTTTCCTTTCGCAGAGTAAGGCGCAGGAATTCTGCGAAGGCGCTGACTAAGGCACTGACAAATTATGCCAAGAATAACCTAAAGCACAACTCGAACAATAATAATTTATAATTTAAAATTTACATGTGGATGGGTCGGTTTACTCTTTAATATGACTAAATCAAACTTGATTTTCTATATCTGCGAAGTGTTTGTCTTAAAGTGTATATATTTAAATACGATTTTTAAAATAGTACTTTTATTTTACAAGAAATTTTATTTAAGAAAGAAAAAAAAACTAAATAAAATAAAAGAAATATAAACTAAAGTAGACTTTAATAAACACCATCTGTGTACAATACAATATTATTTAAATTTTTAATTTTATTTTTTACTACTGCGTATGTAGTTCTGTCATACGAAAGAGCAAAAGTGATAAATAATATAAAAAATAGAGATAAACAAGAATAATCATTTATAAAATAAGAATATTTATTTACAAATGTTGTAGGCCTTAAAAAGCATTTTCTCTTTAAAAAAAACCGTTGGACAAATGCCCGCCGTTCCCTTAAATGGGTTTACTCTAATATACTAAAAAATGGAAAATTTGTATTACTCATTTTATAAGCTACATAACCAGGGGTGAATGCTGAATAGTTAGTGCACTTAATATTTTCTTTTAGACCCAGACATGGTCTCATAGTTTCACTGGGAGTACCTAGGAGTACATCTGGAGCGGCGGCTCACTTGGAGGCGGCATATAAAAGCGAAACAAACACAGAAAAGAGACAAGTATAGAAAGAAAAACCCTTTAATACTGGCTCTAGGAACCTCGCTCACAGCTACATAAATATATTTTTATATAAATATATATATTTCGAATAAAATTTATTGCTTATGTCAAGCCAAATAATTTTAGTGCAATTTGAATATTTGTGGTAGTTCAATTCATGTGAAATGTAAACAATTTATATTAAAATATACTTGATATTTAACTAATTGTATGATAATATTATGCAGAAATATTTTAAATTTCATTCAATTCATTTAGTCTAATTTTAGGTTGTTTATTTATATTTTTTCTAAATTATATTTAAAATATGTTTTTGCGCGCTTGTTGCACGCATGTTTTATATTTTGACAAAATGTATGCCCTAATTTAGCTGA